>OY728163.1:1603376804-1605876804 GCA_963277665.1 Viscum album
AAAAATTTATTTCAAAACATTATTACTATTTTATAGAAAATGGTTTAAATTCATTTATACCCTTGTTTGACTTTTTATAAGATATTTATAAAGGAATCTTTCTGTCATTTTCCAAACAAGGTCCTTTTTAACCTTTTCAACAAAATTAAGGTAAGAATGTCTTTTTAACTTATACGGCGGGTGCGGCAATTTTCCACCGTTATAAAATCTTCGAAGCTTCTATTAGAATCTTATATGAATATTTTAAAATTAATTGTTTTTTATAATTATGTGACTTTTAAATGATTTCAAAAAAGGGATATTTCTCTTAAATAGTTTTTATTTCATCTATGTCAACATCCTTTGATGGATTTTAAGATTGTTGGAAGTTGATTTATTATGATACAAAAAATCCATATCGTATTGAAGGATTTGTGATATGTTTGACTATGGATGTTTTATTTTTATACCATTCATGGTATATATAGAAATTATTGACATTTTGTATGCCAGTTTTAATATAAATTTTTATGTTATTTTTAAACATTTTCATATGAGGAATGAATTGGACTTAGTAAGTGATAGGTGGAGCCCATTATAGCTATTCGATGCATCAGTAGGTCTCATGAGGTAAACTAGTGTCTCGGTACAAGGACTTGACAAAATCTTATTTGTAGTCTTGGCACAAGACCTTGCCTATGTGGTTATGATAGTCTGGCATTATGCATTCCATCATTATGAAAGAGGTTATTGTTATTGAATGTGATTATTTGACTAGTATAATATCCATGTGAATAAGTAAATTGAATTATTTCATTTTATTTTTTCCATATTATGCTGAAGTTCAAGTTTAAAATCCTTTTGTTTTAGTTATGCATTGCCTTAAATGTTTATGCTTATTTATGAAAGTTTCTGCTGTATTGTTATCCTTACTGAGCATGTGAGCTCACCCCTTTCTATGTTTTATTTTCCCCGGGATGTGAAGAATTATTTTATGACTGACCAGCAGGGATAGTCTGAGAGGATATGAGTGTGAACTATAGAGACTGTGTTGTTTTAGTTTTTCACTTTATCATGTAATTTAACACTTATGAATGTATCTAGTGTTTCCAAGGCTACAAACTAATCAGTATTTAGAGAATTAATCTTTTTTTATCATGCCAATGTTATATAATAATTCACTGACTCTAGGTAACTGGGGTCGGGGAATTACATTACCAAAATTCAAGTACATTTTCCTATAATTTTAATTATTTGTATACTTATCCTTAGACATGTCCTTCTGGTGTTCACTCAAGTTTTCACATCTATGTTTTCAATGGTTACCTAAAATGTTTCTCTCATATGTACTATAATTACCCTCACTTAACATACATTAAAATTACATCATTTTTGTAGAATAATTATTACATTATACAAATACACACTAAATGATTGTATTAGTCTAGTTCCTTTAGAAACATGGAAACCTAAATACTGGTACATAAGTGAGATACATTATCTCCCACTATTTTATTCATGAAAATAACACTTATTAGACAAATCATACATAATACATATATTCATAACCTAGGGAAAGGAAATAGAAAAGGTGGTGAGCTCAGATGCTCAGTATGGGTGAATAAAGAAGATATGTAATCATAAACATGATAATAAGGGTATGAGAACGTGATAATGAAATTATAATATCATAATCTACCAAATAAAATCATAAACATGAATCATGGAATAAATATTGGAAGTTAATAAAACATGAATCATAATTGAATCAAGATCATAAGTTATGAAAGCATAACACCGGAACAAGACATGGAAATGTGTTCAACACAGAAGAATATAAAATTATTTTCATTTTGGTAATGTAATTTCTACCAATGCTATCTTAGTAGTATGTTTTCACTCCCTATACCATATTGGTAGTCATGGTTCACTCCTAGGACCATCCTAGTAAAAAACTTCCTTTACTAAACTGAGTTCACTCCCCATTCCAACAATGTCTATCTCATGATATATAAATCATTACTAAATGAATTGGAGGGAGATATAGGTCCCAAAAATATCATAATGAAATCATACATATGCATTCCAAAAGATCATAAAAATCATATCATAACCCATTAAATTTATTTTCTATCATAAACATGTCATTATATCATAACCTATGGAAAATAGATAGGTTTTATAATCATTTCATCAAAGCATAACCTATGAAAAGAATTGGGATTCATAAATATATAACATGTGTAATAGATAAAGGTTTCATAAATATCATTACATCAAAACATAAACCATTTAAGTAAATAATATGAATGTATACTTTGGGTGATTTCTCAAAAATTCATGAGTAACAGCAATGGTTATAAGACTAGATGGAAAATAATTTGGGATGATCCTTTAAAACATTTCTTGAGAAAAATATCCTTTATTTTTTTAAAAATGATTTTTAAAACATAAATATATTACAAATTTATTTTAAATAATATAAAGGAATCTTGAAATCATTTTGAACAACATTTTACTTGAAAATAGCCTTAAAATAAAATTTTAAAAACATTTTTTAAAACAGCTTTCTGATCAAAAAGAGAAATAATGATAGATATTCTTAAAAACATATTATTAATTATTTAAAGTTACAAATGTTGGTAAAATTTTAATAATACATGAATAAATCATTGATATCCATAGGATATGAAACCTCATGAGTGTTATTGAGATATGGATTGTAATATCTCATTAAAATAAGAATATTCATAAACAATCCGGATAAAAGATGAGATTATTGCAATAAACTCTTACCACATGGTAAATTTGAATAATAATCTCCATGTAATAAAATGAAATTAAATTAATCATAAAATATAATTAAAATAAGTTCATGAAATAACCTTTCAAATGTAAGTATAGACAACTCATAAATGAATATAAGTTCATAAAAACATTATCCTCAAAGAAGGAAAATTGAGACAAAACTATCTTACTAATTTGGTAACTTTTGGAATGTAAAACCCCATGAAGAATAGATAATAAAATATATATGTAAATACCCTTAAATTTAAGTATAATATTCATAGAATATATTCATGATTATTATATATACCATTGAAAATAAATGAGTTGTGAATAATGAAGAAATCTTATAAAAAGAAAAGTGAGATGATTAAACCCTTACCTTATGTCTTGACTCTCAATATACACGTAAAAACATATTGTATAATAAATATGAGTTTATTATAAATATATCTTAAAATGGAATTATTTTTATCTAATACCATATATAAATTTATTGGGAAATTATATTACCCATTTATTAACAATTTCATGTTAATGTTATACTTCAGGTAATATCTGCTTTATTTTTCATACCTGTTTTGACTTATTATTTTTGATCCTCTTACATAGATCATGAGTTACGTATTTAAATAATTTAAAGTTTTATATCGATATAATATATATTCATAATATAAATATTTTTAATAATATATAAAATTAATAAATAGAAATTAAATACACCGTTCATGGAGATGGTAGGTCATACGTACGCGTGAACGTTATTTCCATTTTTTTTTATTTTTTTGAATGAAAAAATGTATATGAAATATCTATATATATATATATATATATTATTATGTTAGAATTATTATTTCATATATAACATATTTTTTACTAAACCCATCTTTAATACATTCCATGCAATGTGTAATTGAATCCCAATGCTCTGGGGATGTGATAGTCCACACATCCAAAAAAATGAAGTTATCGTACTTATAAAAAATAGAAATCATGAAGGTATGTTTTATATAATAATTAAATAAGTATAAATAAATAATAAATATCATATAAAAACATATTTTCTATCATGATTTTTACCCCTGAGTGGTGGTAAAGGAAAAATGAACAATATCATTCCACGAGGTGGTAGTTCGTCACACACACGAATGATAAGTTCATTTACCATTAGATAAAAGTGTGTTTAAGTGAAGGTTGAAAATTTAGAATAAAAAATATCATTATATTTTATATAATTATTTTATTTTATAACCATGGAATAATAATATTTTAGGTGGTTGATATTGAAAATAAAATGAAGGATCGTGTTACCTCTTATTTTGGTAACTCCTCTTGGTTTGAACCAAAGGGCTTCCTTGATTAGATTTCGATCCAAAGGGAAGATTTTTGGGATAAATAGATGGGAGTTTGGAGGATATTTGGGAATATTTAATCTGATAAAAATGGATTTAGATGCGTTAATAAGTTGTAGGGTTGATTGCCTTTTTATAGTGGAGGTGGAGTGATATTCTTATAGATTTTTGAATAGGGAATTCTATCCTCATTATTCTAATGTTAATTGGATCCAATTGTAACACCCCATGGGTTTCAAAATAAATATTTAATGCATGAAATATTGAGTCCCTATAGAACAACACATTTTATAATCTAGCCGTTAAACACAATTTTGCCTCTACTATGTTTTTAATTTCAAAAAAGTGCCCATCTAGAGTTACGATCAATAAGTCATTTGGAGTCATATAGAACCAACTTGATTTTTTGTTGAATAGTGAAATACCCTTATGAATTATAATATGAATATTAATATGTCCATTATGTATAGTAACTAATATTATTATTTTATTTTCTTAAGGTTACAAGATAATGAGATCTTAATTATGTTTTTAATGTGAAATAAAATGAATTATAGTTTTAAAATTGTTATTTTTCAAATAAACCATGATTTTATTTAAAAAATAAATTAATCATATTAAGAAATTAATTTTTAAAAAATGGAGTTCATTTTTAAATTATACACATCAAAAAATTGTTTGGGTTAATTTTTGTGATTTTTCTTAAATTCTCGAATTTTTTATGCTTAGTGAAATACGGTAAAATACTGTATATGAAAATTATCAGTTAAATACACTATTTCTGACATCATGAGTTATGTAAGGCCACTTAGTTATAACTCACATAAACTTATTATACTTATGGGTCCGATGAAAAAAAACTATTGGTTGGATTGAGGGAAATAATAAAATAATGAATAAAATATTCAAAATTCACTCCTCTCCTCCACTAGAAATACCCCCTCACTCCCACTTCTCCTCACTCCTCTATAACTTGAAGCTCATAACAATTATTCCCAAATACCCTTACCTATTAACTCCCCACTTAAAATATGATCTTGGTCTTTCCAAAATATGAAAACCCCTTCCCTTTAAGAGATTCTCAATGAGGTGGATTATTGAGGTAAATTCACATTTTATTTCATTGATTTTCATTTCATGTTTCATTCTATTGTTATCTTATCCTAACCTACTCTATACAAATTACCATTATAAATTCATTATCACCTATATACTATAATTATATATTTCCAATGGAATAACCATAATCAATATTCTTACTCTCACTCTTTTATTTTATAAATGGAATTATCGTCTGTGAGGTTCCAATTTACAACCTTCGTGGAATACAAAGTTTCATTATTCAATTTATCCTTCACTACAAGTCATGAAATAATTTTTATGGTTTAAAAAGACTATAATATATGAATTATAACCTATTTAATATTCAGTAACTAGTGTACATTCAAATTATTAAATCATATGACCAAACTAGTTCATAATAATCAAAATGCCGCAAAAATAATCTAGGTGAATGTCATTAATATTTCATCTAATGATTCATCCAAATTACATGTAATTAATTATATAAATGATCATTAAAACCTATTTATTTTCATAAATAATATGTAACTTTAATTCTAGATATTTACATCCATTCTACTGGAACTCCATTACAGAAAAACAATTAAACCGATTTTGAAAAATCAAGAAAATAAACCCTCTGGAACTATAGAATTCAATCTTGTTACTAATTAATAAGGGAATGATGGACTTAAAAAATAATTATAAACTAAATAAATGTGTAATAGGTTCGTAATAAATTTATTAATAAGTATAAATTCATATTCTAGGACCTTAAGTTCAAGAGTGAAACACATTCAGGCTTAAGGTAAGGGTTTTCCACCTGAACCTCTATTTTCATTCAGGTTACTTTTATTGTCTAATTACCTAAATGAAATTATTATGTGTTATTGTTTACTTCTAATAAATTATGTTTGAGTGTTCTATATCTTTTTATCATCCATAATCCTTCCTTATTTTAGGGGTAGTTACATGTTTTAAAAGGAACATTCAAAAACAATTCTGAAATACATGCCTGATTCAAGGGAATTTCACAAATTATTACCAAATTTAAAGGGAACTATATAATATGTTTTTAGAAAAAATTATCTTTATAAAATAAATTTTTTATGAAAATTATATTTTACTTCAATTATGGTTTTATATTAAAACTTTTCCAAAATAACTATTCTTTTCAAAATAAAAGAGTATTTATCTCAAGAATTACTTAATGATTTTATAAGAGTATTTTCATATGTTTTAAAACTATTGTATTATTGGGATTAATAATTATTGATGTAATATACCATATTTAATTGTATGTTTTATGACTATTTTGAATATGGATGTTCTATTCCAAAACCATTCACCATTTTACTCTGATTAGTTAGTGTTTAAGATTAATGTTTGGGGAAGAAATTTAAACTTCATATGTGAGTTTCAATATGAATGAATATATTATTTATCTTAATCCACACTCATATAAATAATTAATATGACTTATTATGTGATGGTTGGGGCCCTCTATATCCCCTATATTCATTATTTGGTCACATGAGAAAAATAGACGTGGACTTAGTCGAGGCCTTTCCCATTTTGAGTTATGGTTTTTCCCGAGGCCCTAATCATTTTAGATGTCTTGGATGAGGCCCTGATTGTATATTTTAGAATGTCCATCATATGCACTTCCCTCATTATAAAGCTTGTAATTTAAAGTTTACATGGTTATTCAACTAGTATAATACTCATGATTATTTTTTATTATGGAATTATTTACTCAACTCATATTCCTTCCATAATGTGCTAAAATTTATTATTTATATAGGCATGTGTTTTCAATTATTATCTATGAATAATGTTTATATTTGTCTTCCGTTTTATTGCTAACTCTTACTATGAATTTGAGCCCACCCATTTCTTATGTTTCCTTTTCTTAGGATATGAATAAGTAATTTATGAGTGACTTGTAGGCCTAACATAGGAGGCATGGATGTTTCTAATGGAATAACTTAGTGTTTTTTTTTTCATTTAATGATGTGATGTTTAACTTTTATATATATATTGTTTCCAAATATACTAAACTATTAGTTCCTTTAGGATAAAAATTTCTTTAATCATGACAATGTAATCTAATAAGGCATTGGATCCGGGTAACTGGGGACAGGTCCTTATAGTTGGTATCAATGGATGTTTAGTAGACAACATGGAAACTAGATTTAGGAACCCTATATTAAGGAACAACTTCCTAAGATAGTCTTTGAGGTTAAAAATACAAGAACATACTTGTATTTTGGTAAGGAATATATTATGTAGATCTTTATGGAAAATACATCCCTGTTTGGATGCTACAAGTAGACATGGTTTTAATAAAGATATACCTAGGAGTTAAAACTCAAACAAGGTGTTTCGGGCTTCACCCAGGGTATGCTAGTACTCAACAACGAGACTTACTGGACACATATTTTGAAACTCCCAGGGGATAGGACTAGGATAATTCACATTTTCTTTACAAGACATTATGAAGGATTTAAATGTAAATTTTTTCTAAAAGAAACAATTTTTATGATTATGGGATTTCCCATGCATAGTATTTCAACTTTTTTAAGTATTTTGTTATGTTAATATTATAAATTATGATTCATAACCTAATATAGTGTATGCCATTATCTAGAAATGATGCATAATGGAAGAAATGGAAACCACATGAACACATGTATCCCATGTAAGGATTTTACTCCGATAAAAGATAATGATGTCGGTTCTGGTGTTGTGACTGGTGGATAGTAGCTTATAACAATATTGGGAAAACATACTCAAGTTATGAACAATAACCTTACCTATTTAGAGAATCCGGATCCACCATGTGGAGGAGATTTGTTAGATATATTTTTTTGACAACATCATTTATCATTAAATGGGACTACAAACCCATTTGTAGCTGAGCAGTGGATATGTTCACTAGAGAATATATTTATTTCTTTGGAATGTAACAAAAGAGAGAAATTCAACATGGAATTTTATCATCTATCAAGAGATGTAGATCATTGGTGGTAATTAATCCATAACACAAAGTAGAATGAATTTATATAATAGATGTAATGGATGGACTTTAAGGAAATATTCCCTGAGAAATACTTTCCTCGTTAACAACGAGCAGATATAGGTAGGCAGTTTTTGAATTTGAGGCAGAAGGAAGATGAGAATATTGAAAAGTATGAAGTTAAATTTACAAGGATATCAAGACATGTTGTGGACTACATATGAAATCCAAGTATCAAAATTTATTGATTCATTTATGGAATAAATCCATTCATTCAGAGGGCACTGGTCGCCCAATTTTTTTCATCATATGAGGATATAGTTTAATGTGCTATCAAGACAGAAATGGAGTTATCTAAGTCTTATGACATTAAGGGAAAGAAATAGAAGTATATGGATGCTAAAAAATCTGGGAAAGGAAATAAAGAAAACACGGAATAAGGGGAGAGTTTAATTTCCACCCTGTGATAATTGAGGAAGGAAACACCCTAGTTCTTGCTTTTAGTGAAGAAAATTATTCTAAAAATGTGGACAGAAAGGCCATCTTTTTGGTGATTGAAAGGGAAGAAAGAAGCTATTAATGTTCAATGATATAAATGTTAGTATATGGGACATTATTTTAATGATGGTCAAATATTCAAGGAAACATGCCATAGAAAAGGCCAAGATAGTAGGGATAAGATTATGTGATCACAACCGCTGATATTGAAGTTCCTAATGATGTGGTGGAAGGTACTTTTATAGTTTCCTCAATCTTATCTAATGCATTATTTGATTTTGGATCATCACATTCCTTCATATTTTCATAGTTTTACTAGAAAATTATATATTTCCAATTTGATTTATTAAGAGAGTTGTCAGCCATAACTCCTAAGGGAAGTATCATAGCAACAAAGTTTTGTTGGGAAGTCCCCATTATGGCATTTAAACATGCTTTTTCTACTGATTTTATTTTCATACTCATGATTTAATTTTATATAATCATTGGAATTAATTGGATTTTGAACCATCGTGTGAATATTTATTGCAAGAGGAAGGAGGATAAAATTATTTAGGATGATGTGGAATCCCTTATCTTTAGGGAAGAAACGTCACCCACTGATTCTCATCTAGATCCACCCCCATTAGCTCTACTAAATTCAATTATTGGGTAGAAGGGAATTCAATAACTATTGGTGAGTTAGGGAATGTTTGGATAGTGGACGTACCAATTGTGAAAGAATATATTGATGTGTTTCCAAAGAATTTACCTGGTCATCCTACAGAGTGGGAAATTGAGTTTTCCATTGACTTAATTCCAAGTACAAGGCCCATATCAAAGACCCCTTATATAATCTCCACTGTGGAATTAGTGTAATTGAATAAAAAACTATAGGAATTGAGTGATAAAAGATTTAATCTCCCTAGTGTTTCTCCATTGAGAGCCCCTATTATTTCGTTAAGAAGAATGATGGATCCATGAGGTTGTGAATTGACTATAGGGAGATCAATTATATAACAATAAAGAAAAAGTATCCTCTACCTCGCATTGATGATTTATTAGATCATATTTAAAAGGATCAATATTTTTTGAAGATTTAAATTTAATTTGGATGTCATTAGTTTCTTGTGAGGAAAGAATACATTCCAAAAATAGCATTTCAAACCAGGTATGGGAATTAGGAGTTTACATTAATGCCTTTTGGACTGAATAATGCACCCTATTTTTCATGGATCTAATGAATAGAGTTTTCAAGGAATATCATTATGACTTTGTGGTGGTATTTATTGAGGATATCTTGGTATACTCTAAAAGTTATAAAGATCATGAAAATAACTTGCGCACTATTATGAAGACTCTTAGAGGAAATGAATTATATGGGAAGTTCAGAAAGCGTGAATTATGGATTCAATTATTTTCCTTTCGGGGCCACCTTGTATCTAGAGAGGGAATATCTATTGATACTGCAAAGACAAAGACTGTGCAATAATGAACTACTCTAATGAACATAACTAAGAAATATATTTCTATTGGTTTAGCAGGTTATTATTAGCATTTCATTCAGAACAATGCCTGTTTAGCCAACCCAATAACCAATCTTACAAGTAAAAGGGTTAAGTCCATATGTAAAAAGGAATGTGATGACTATTTTAAAGAGTTGAAGAGGATATTACTGAATTCTCTAATCCTAACCCTACCATCAGGGAATGATGGGTTATTTATCTATATAAACACATCAAAGAAAATATTTTGTTGTGTCCTTATATTGAATGATAAAGTTATTGCCTATGCATCAAGGTAGTCAAAAACTCATGAACAAAACTATCCCACACATGATATTGAGTTAAAAGTGGTAATATTTTCTCTGTAGATATGGAGACATTATCACTATGGCTAAAAATGTGGGATATATATGGATAAAAAGAGTATGAAGTATATCTTCTCACAGAAAGAACTCAACATGAGGACACAACGATGGATCGAACTACTCAAGGATTATGATATTAATATACACTACCACCTAGTAAAGGGAAACAAGGTAGCTAATTCATTGATCAAGATTGATCATGGGGTTCTCAACAAAATGAGGATTGATAAGGAACCTTTGTATATAGATCTAGTGATGATGGATAAGGGAATTATCAATGAAGGTTAAACATCACTACCTTTTCATTTGGTTTCCCTACCATATTTATTAGGAAGGATTAAAAGCTATCACCCAAATTATGAGAACCTTCAAAATAAAATTAATGTTGTGAAATATGGGATGAAGGTCGACTTCATATGTGAAGTTGGAATTCTGAAATTTGAAAATAGGCTTTGTGTTCTAGCTATAGCAGATCTAAAAATGGAGTTATTTGATGATTCCCATAGTTTTAATTTCTCTATACATATGGGTATCACTAAGATGTATATATATTTAAAGGAACATTTCTGGTGGGATAACATAAGGAGGGAATTGTGGATTATTTATCACGTTTTTTAGTCGTCACCAAGTGAAAGTGGAAAGGCAAAATCCAAAAGGAGTCATGCAACCTCTACCTATTACTACGTGTAAATGGGATGATGTCACCATGTATTTTTTCATTAAATTACCCAAAAAACTAAGGAATAATGATTCAATATGGGTAATTGTGGATTGACATACAAAATCTGCACATTTACTCGATATAAGGGTGGATTTTCCACTAGAGCACCTAGAAAGACTCTATATCAATGAAGTTGTGAGACTTTATGATACACCTCTCTCAGTTGTGTCTAATCATGGCCCACTTATAACATCTAAGTTCTGGAAAAGTATTCCTAAATCATTGGATATCAAACTTTGATTGAGTATTTCTTAACACCCACAAACTGAAAGGTAATCAGAGAGGATGATCCAAACCTTAGAGGACATGTTGAGATCATGTTCACTTAACCCCCAAGGTATGTGGGATAAATACTTACCTTTAGTGGAATTTCCTACAATAATATTTTATATTCAAGTATTCAAATGGATCCATATGAATCATTTTATGGAAAGAGATGTTGTACGCCAACTTGTTGGGATGAAGTTGGAGAAAAAAATCTAGTGGGTCCAGAGCTTATGGAGGAAACAACGACAAATATCAAGAAAATTCAATGTCAAATAAAAACATCACAAAAAAGACAAAAGATTTATGTTGATAATCTATGGAAGGATATAAAATTTCAAGTGTGTGATCACATTTTCTTGAATGTATCTCCATTGAAGGGTGTTATAATATTTGGGAATAAAGGGAAACTTAGCCCTAGGTACATTGGGCCTTTTGAAATTTTAGAGAGAATTGGAGATGTTGCATATCATTTGGCTATGCTACCTAAACTATCCAAAGTACACAATGTCATCCATGTCTGATTTCTAAGAAAGTACATTCTAGACCCAACACATGTCCTCACTTTTGAAGGTATAGAGTTGGAACCTAACCTATCTTACTGTGAAGAGCCTATCTGGATTCTGGAAAGTAACGAAAAAGTGTTGAGGAATCATATGACTCATATGGTAAAGATAATTTGGAGAAATCATGGAATCTAAGAGGACACATGAGATCCAGAGGAGCTTATGTTGAATACCTACCCAAATCTTTTTGTGTGGTAATATTCTGTGAATTTTGAGGGTGAATTTTTTGTAAAGAGGGGATAATGTAACACCTCAATGTTTTAAAAATAAATATTGAATTCTTGAAACATTGAGTCCCAAAATAAAAAAAACATTTTATAATCTATATTTTAAACACAACTTTTCATCTACTATGTTTTGAATTAAAAAACGGCCATCTAGAGTTATGATCACTAAGTCATTTGGAGTCTGATATAACCAACATGATTTTTGGGGAATAGTAACATACCCTTATGAATTGTAATATGACCCTTATGAGTATTATATAATATTATTATTTTATTTTCTTATGGTTACAAGACAATGAAATCATAATTAATTTTTTAATGTGATATAAAACGAATTATAGTTTTAAAATTTTCTTTTTTCGAATAAACTATGATTTTATTTAAAAATTAAATTAAAATTATTTTTAAAATTATTTTTAAAATTATTTTTAAAAAATGGAGTTCATTTTTTAATTCTACACATTGATAAATGGTTAGGGTGAATTTTTGGTAATTTTTTGAAATTCTTGAATTTTTGTTGAATAGTGAAATATAGTAAAAACCGTATATTAAAATTATCAGTTAATTTCACTATTTATGAAATTTTGAGTGATGTAAGGCCTCTTTTTTAGAACTCATATGGACTTATTAATATTAGGTATCAAATGAAACAACATTATAGGTTGTCTTGAGGAAAATAACAAAACAATGAATAAAATATTAAAAATTCACTCCTCTCCTCCACTATAAAACCCCCTCACTTTTTCTTCTCCTCAATCCTCTAAAAAATGAAGCTCCTCAATGTTCCTACCAAATAACTTTACCTTGTAACTCCCCATGTAAATTAATCTATTCTTATTTATAAAATACCAAAACCCCTTCACTTTAATAGATTCTCAAGGAGGTGGATTCAAGAGGTAAGTTTACATTTTATTTCTTTCATTTTCATTTCAAGTTCCTTTATATTATAATATTCTCCCCACATACTATGTCCAAATGACCATGATAACTTCAGTATCATCTATATAAATTAATTATATATTATTAATGTAAGAACCATCATCAATATTTTTACTCTCTCTCTATTTTATTTTGTAAATGTAATTATTGTCCATGAGTTTCCAATTTACAACCTTCAAAGACGACAAAGTTTCGTTCCTCAATTTCTCCTTCATTACTGGCCATGATAAAAAATTTATAGTTTAACCATACTATATTATTTTTATTATATCCTATTTTATATTCAATAACCATTATACATACATATTATTAAATCACATGACCAAACAAGTTCTAAATAATCAAAATACCGCTAAAATAATCTAAGTGAATTTCATTAATATTTCATCTAATGATTTATCCTCATTCCATGTAACCAAATGATATAAATGACAATTAAAACATATTTATGTTTCTAAATAATATTTAAATTCAATTTTGGATATTTACATCCATTCCACATTAACTCTATTTCATAAAAACAAGTGAACTTGTTATAAAAATCAAGAAAACGAACACCTCGGAATAGCATAATTCAATATTATAACTAATAAATAACGGCATAATGAACCTAAAAAAATAAAGATAAACTAAATAAACATATAATAAGTTATGAATTAATTTTTTAATAAGTCTAATTTCATATTCCAGGACTTTACGTTCAAGATAGGAACACATTTGAACTTATAGTATGGGTTTTCCACCCAAACCTCTATTTTCATTCGGGTTACTTTTATTGTCTAATTAACTCAATGAAATTATTATGATTTATTATATAATTATAATAAATTATTTTTTAGTGTTATACATATCTTTCCCAACCATAATACCTCCTTATCTTATTTTGAGTTACACATTTTAAAATGAACTTTCAAAATTATTTCATAAATACAAGCCCAATTCAAGGGAATTTCACAAATTCATACCTAATTTAAAGGGAACTATATAATCAGTTTTTATAAACAATTAGATTTATATAATCACTCATTTTATTATTAAAATACTATATTACTTATGTTTGGGTTGTATATAAATAATTTATCAAAAGAACTAATCATTTCAAAATAAAGGAGTATTTATCTCAAGAATTACATAATGATTTTATAAGAGTATTTTCATATATTTAAACTATATAGTATTATTAGGATTAATAATTTATGAAATAATATACAATATATAATTTTAAGGTTTATGAAAAGTTTCATTGTGTATGTTCTATCCTAAAACAATTCCCCAATTTACTCTTAATGGTTCATTTTTAAGCTTAATGTTCGGGGAAAGTTATTTACATTTCATATGTGAGTTTCAATATGAATTTATATATTGTTTATGTTTATCCCCACTCAGATGAGGAATTAATTAGACTTATTATGTGAATTTTGGGGCCTTCTATATCCCCTTGATGCATCGGTAGGTCTCATGAAATAAATAAACTTGGACTTGGTTGAGGCCTTGCCCATTTTGAGTTATGGTTTTGGTTGAGGCATAAATCATTATAGATGTCTTGGATGAGGCCATAGTGGTATATTTTAGAATTTCTGGTATATGAACTTACCTGACCATGAAGCTAGTAATTGAAAGTTCAGGTCATTATTCAACTTGTAGAATACCCATGATTATGTTTTATTATGGAATTATTTATTCATCTCATATTCTTTCCATAATGTGTTCAAATTTTTTATTTGTACAGGAATGTGTTTTAAATTATTCACCATGCCTAATGTTTATGTTTACCTTCCGCTTTACTTCTTACTCTTACTGAGCATTTGAGCGCACCTATTTCTTCTATTTCATTTTCATATGATATGAATAAGTAAGTTACGAGTGGATTGCAGGCACAATTTAGGAGGCATGGATGTTTCTAATGGAATAATTTAGTGTTGTTTTTCATTTCATGATTTCATGATGAAATTATATATATATATATATATATATATATATAATGTTTCAAAATCTACTAAACTATTCTTTCCATCATGATACAACTTTCTTGCAATCCTTCCAATGTAATGTAACAAGGCACTGACTCGGGGAAACTGGGGTCGGGTCCTTACACCAATAATAGTATAATTTTTTTAATTGATGATAGGGTAGAAATATTAACCTAAAATGTATTTGGAATAATTGTATAGGTCATTTTGGTCCTTATGTTTAATGTTTAGTCCCTTTTATGCCAATTTTTCTTTTAATTATTGTAATTAATTTTAATCACTCCCACTAATAATTTTTGTCAAAAAATATGTTTAAATTATTAAAATTTTAAAAAAAATTGATTAAAAATATTAATTCCATTTTTTCAAATTATAAATATATAATTGGAAGAATTTAATTTAAAAATAATCTCGTAGATGTGTCGTAACAATGGGTTTTTAAATAAAATGTTTAATTGTTTGAATTGTTCTTATATCAAATATCAATGGGAAATAGGTTAAAATGAAATAAATTGCCTTAATTTATTTAGAAGTTATATAACTAAACCTTAAAACAAAATTAAAATATAATTTAACTACATTAATTAATTAGACAAAAAAGCAGTTTTGAATTATAATTCTATATTTTTCACTATTCGTACAAAAATGATATTTTTTAGAAAATTACCAATGATTAAACCTAAGTTAATTTTTACATTATGTTTTTAAAATTGATGTTTATTTTATCATATTAAATTTCAAATTATTCTAAAATTTATTTTATTACTGTTCACAGTAGGACATAAAAAGAAATTCATTTGAGTAAATAGTTTTTTCAAACATATAAAGACATTATGGGAAATAACATGTTTTGTTATAATTATTTTTTATTCATATAAGAAATTATAAATAATATTTAAAAATTATTTATTACTATTCATATTAATAAGTTTAATAATTAGTTTATAACTATCACATATAAAATATTTATAATAATAAAATTATGTTTCGTAGAAACTAAATATTGTTTGTAACGCCATTCAATTCGTTTTTGTTTGTCACGCAAGTTTAACTTGATGTAGCATATAAGAAAATTTCAAATTGGTGTAGCGTGCGATGTAAGAAAACAAATAAAATTAATTTATTGAAAAAATGTTCATAAAAATTAAGGGTGTTACACTAATGAATAAAAAAATATAACAGAAAATTATACAATTATATGGAAATATAAAAGATTATATCATAAGTCTAAATATAAAAAATAGTATTTTATTGGAATAAAATATGAATACATGATTATTATACACATTTTGAACTGAAAATTGAAAAAAAAAATTCTACCCATCAGTGTGTGACATGAGGAGATCATTACACCTTGTCACCTCCATTATCAAAGTGTAGCTGATCACAAATACATATCTCCTCCAAGAAGTTTCATTCCATTTCCAACATTATAAAAAACAAGGTCTCAAAACACTCATTAGTTTATATAATGTGTGATCACATCAGGGCTAGTATAATCCAACCATTATTTACATGTGAAACCATTGATATAAAATCCAAAGCATTCTTATTAGAAAATAATACATTTGAAATAGTTTTTAAATAATTTTATGAATGATAATAAGAAACATAATCCACACCTTTTAACAAATAAATCCAAAAACTAAATTATAACAAAAAAATCCTTTTTAAAATATTAAATATGGGAATTAAACCTACAGTTACTAAGGATAAGATCACTAAATGAATAACTTGTATTACCACCAAGTAGAGTGGGTAAAATAATCCCATTGGTAAATATTAATGCACTTAATAATACTTATCTAATTAGGGGGTAACAAAAAACAAGTGGGTAGAGACCTTAACCGTATTTAGGATTTTTTTTACCCATGTATCAAGGGGTTCTCATAAGTTTTAACCATATAACAAATGACTCTAAATGGTTATTTTATAGTATAAATTTATAAATATCATTTATACAACTTGAAATAATATTGAATCCCAATTTAATCCTACAATTTTTTTAAAAAAAAAATCATCAATGTTTCACAACATAATTTAAAAATTATTCCAAAAACCATGGATAATAATTTATAACATTTTAGCGATTTATTTTTAAAATCCATACACCAAATGTTCAAATAGAAAAGATAAAATACATAATCATATGCCTTAACCAACTGAAACATCTTTCCAATGGTGTGAATCCAAAATTAATTAAGGGGGTATATATTAGTGATCAATAAAAAGTTCTAACATTATAATAGATACCATTTATTTAAAAATAGAATAAATAATATGACATTGTGGATTTGAGGTACATATGTTACTGTGAATAAGATAAGGTTAGATTGAAATTAGAGGAGAGAATTCCCTATCAGGGATATTACCTTAATGATTATATATTAAAGCATCCAAAAATATACAAAGGGGGTGAGGGATAAAAATTAATGTTCTTGGGAGGTGTGGGGTTTGAGTGGGTATGGAAATTAATGAATTAGGGTAATAAATTAGGGAAGGGGATAATAGAAATTTAGCATTTCTAAATTTTTTGGAGGTCACATAGTTTAGCCACAAAGTCTACCGAATCATGCACCAACCATGTTGGCATCACTAGTTCCACTTATCTGAGTCACATAGTTTGGAAATATAGTTAAGAAATTTTTTTAGCAACAATGAAAATCACCCATGACACAAAACTACAGGTTTTTCATGGTTTTTCACATAGTTATTCCTAAAAATGTTATAATTGTGTGGAAAAAACTATTTTCCTAGTATTAAATATTTTCAAATGGAAAAATCCCAAAAAAGGAAGGTAAATACAAAATCTAATAAATAATTCATTCCATACATGAAATTTAAATTTAGGGTATAAAAATAAAACACGATATGTGAAACTATGTTTGTATAATAGTAATAGGGATAATATAAGTTCCATATCACTCAACATTTATTAATGTTATATCTTAAGGAAACGAATGAATACCAGTACCAGGAATTTTGGGGCTTAAGGATGTTAAAATTGAAGCATTTGCAAAAAATTCTATTTTCTATTTTTGAGGAATTTGATCCATCATTTTCACTTGAAAAAATTATTAACCTATTGATGGGGTGACATAGGCTAACCATTTACTAGATGAGAACACTATTTGTCCCCATTTTCTTGGATAATCACTTATTATAATAGTAATTCAAATTACCAATGCTTATAGTGAACTCATCCCAATGTATGTGGTGTTATAACACTTTATTATAATTAATTCAAAGGGACAAAAAATATAGCTTGCATAATAGTACCAACAAACTCCAATTCTTCAACACAAGTTGAATATACCATCATATAAAACAAGTATAGGTGGATAATTCTACAATATCCCACTAATTCTACTAGATCCACCAACCCAGACAACACTAAAGACCAAATGGATTATCACACTAAAACTTCATACCTTTTTATATATAATCTATGGTATAATCTAAATAATAAGATAATGTTCCAAACCTTCTTGAATCATGACAAAAGTATTGAATATGGAATACAATTTTACATGATCCTTTGATTTACTAATATTTACATGTATATAAAATGTATATGGTGTGGGGACCAAAAGAATCATTATACTTGTTGAATAACTAAATTAGGAAAGGGAGTAACCATTTTTCTATCTAACACTTGATCATGGAAGGGGAATGTAGAATGAAATTATAGAAGTATGGTATTCATAGTGATGTTTGTGAATAACATAGGCACACACGATATTTATGTAATCCAAGATAACCCCAGATGGATAGATAAACAAATGCTAAAGAAGTTATTTATTGAGTTGGATTTCATAATTTGACAGAGCTTTTCCATATTTTTATATACTATTCCTTTAAATTATCATTATTTATATTATTCTCATTATCCTTTATATAGATGGATAATAAACTTCATCGTGATTGGTTTATTAAGGTATATATTTTTTAGGATTTAATTTAAGAACAATTAATCTTTCACTTATTACTCTAAATGGCCCAAAGGCCTTTATATTTTTATTTATTTATGGATAATTCTATTTTAAAATGGGTTGAGAGGGAACCCCAACATGGAAAGTTAGCCCATTAGAATAAGGCCCAATACTGGGCCAAAAGTCCCAAAGACCCAACACAATGGAACTACCCCTCCCCATCATCTATTTTGAGGATGACACCTAGCTCCCCATCATTCATGGTTGATCGAATAACATTTCCCCATACAGAGCTGCACAATTCCTAGTACCGATGGTGATTTTTATAACCTATCATTCAAAAAATATGGTTATCTCTTCTAGTTTATTATACTACTCTAATTACCCATATGGGGATTTCTCCTAGGTGGGTGTATGTCATTCCTATAGTTTGGAGGCTAAGTGGCCCAAAATCATTTGATGGCTTAAAGGCCCTACTACATCAGTATTTTTAGGGACTACACTCCTTTCTATATCATGCCTATATCACTGCCTACATATAGAATCCCTATGTCATTTCAACATTATAAATCATTAATTAGGACATACTTGGATTCGATCCAGGTTCATTTGAATTCCAAGTATGATCCTTTACCACTCAGGTACAAGCTTGTAGGCTCATCTTTCATATATTTATATCAGTATACATGTAGTTGAGTTCTATGTTCACATATGATTTTTATCTATTATTAAATTGAATAAATTATTTTTCTTCGTGGGTCGTTAATATATTTTTCCTTATTCTTTACCATAACTATATATTATTAAACGGGTATTGGTTATGTGGTGAACTACATTTTAATTACTAATACATGAATAGAAGTTAATGTTCCCACTTCCAATTTCCTTGTGTCACCTTCTCTTAATTGGAACTTGTTTTATTGGTTGTAAAGGTGTTCACTATTGAAGTATTAAGTGATTGAATGATACTTACCTGTAGACATTGGAAGGATAATCATATTTCAATGATCATTGTTACACTAAAACTCACAATTCTAGAAATCATAGATGAAATGTTCATGATTTTATTCTATTTTATTAATCAACGGTTAGATGAATGATTCATCATTTAAGAAAAATAGATTATATAATAATTGGTTATGTTACCCCTATATCAATCTCTATAAATTCACATGATCATTATACCCCTTAACTTTTTTGATAGTGGTAAAAATATTCTCAAACAAACATCCTTACACTAAATGACACTTCATAAGGATATAGTGAAAAAATAGTTACCATCATTAATTTTAAAACAAATATAGAGATAATATCATGTTTTCACTTTTCCATAAAATATTCTTCTAAAAATAAATCATTTCTCTAATTTTTTATAATAGTTTTCTTCTCTATCAGAGTGTAATACAAAATAGAATCTTAAATTAACAAATGGATTCTGATTCTATAAAATCTAAGTATATCACAATATATGATGCAACTAAATAATAAATATGAATATATTTCTGAAGTATCATATTTTTTGAAATTATGATTAAGGAGAAGAAGTTTTGTTTTTATTCTAACCATATATTGATATATGGTAGTCCTTATGGTTAAATCCATATCATATAAGAATCATGGATACTATGTTAGAGATAAAATGTTAAGAAATTTTGGAAATTTTATCTAGTGAAAGTTGTATGTTGTATTTAATACCCTAGAACGAACATTATCATATATTTATGATTAATATGATATATTTTTTTATCGTATACTAACTTCTATTCTAAATGATTTATGTGATAATTTCCTCAAATTATATTTTATCACCAATAAATTATAATAGTTCCCTATATAAGGATATCCTAAATATGTTATGAGGACATTCTTAAAACTATTTCATAATGTCTAGATATATTATTTTGATACTTAAAACATGTACTTATCATTCAAGTGTTGGGGGATCATAAGTATCAATACATAACATGAATTTCATTCTTGGGGACCTCTAAAAAGGGTGTTTTATCGATTGAAAAAGTTATAGTGGTAACTATATATCTACCTTGAATTTGTATAGGGTGATGTGTCACATTAACTAAAAGTTAATTCAGTTCATATTAACATGTATGTAAGGATAAAATGAAAAATTAAGTATACTTTTAATGATAAAGTAATGGATTTTTAAGTTTATTGTTGAAGCATAAAATAATTTAAGTTATAAACAAGAATTATCAGAACAATTATTACTATGCAGAAGATGATCATATACACAATGATTTTAAGGTTTGGTAAATCAAATTCTAATTAATGGGGGTATTTTTGTTGGTTTCTTTATTTCATATTTCTATTTAATGAATCCATTATATTTTCTTTATCACACTCAATCAGTATTTTCAAGAAGTCTCCCAATAAACTCTTTAGCTTCTTTGTATAATTACAGGTCCCCATATGGTTTCCTATTCTAATTTAACAAAGATAATTCAGTTATTTGTGGATTGTGATTTGGTTGTGAATTATACTCTTAGTCAAATCACATGATTAAGAGAACTAATTACTCAGGTTGTGTTCATAGGTCAAATTTAAATTATTGATCCTTTACTCAATTCCTTATGACCGTATATAATAGGTAAAGAATTTCTTAAATCATTTATAAGAAAATAAAAATATTGAAAAAATATAATTCATTACTAAAATCAATAATAATCCAAAACAACCTTATACGTTCATTTATTGTGTACATTTTTTATATTAAAATACATCACATGTTATATGAAAAATTTTATTTTTTTTCTTTATTCTTTAACATATTGTTCATATATTCAAGGGATGATATATTTTGTGGTAAATGATAAAAATAAGCGAGAAAGACAAATATATCCACCAAATTAAGGCTTACCATGATGAAGGATTATTATGTAACACTCCCAAGGGTCAAAATTGAGGAACTAAGGGAAAAATATTTTGGAGATGGAAATATATTATTCATATTATTGAAACAAAGGCTTTACATTACTATAAATGGAAACTGGTTTGTCTTTTTTATCAATCCACTCTGGGTCAATTAGATATTTTTCTACGGAAGTGACCTTACAGTATAAAATAAATAAAATATTGATGGTTTTATTAATTTATTGTGTTAAATAAGTTTTTTGTTCAAGAAATTAGAGGATGGGGAAAAGTGTTTTTGGTAAGGAATGTTGAAAACAAGAATGAAGGTGAATTGAAGTCTTATGAAGAGGAGAGGATTCAGGATTTTCACATCAAAATTTGGAAAAGGTAAGGGTCATGTGAAAAAATTGGTTTATGCCTGAAATACAGTTTCGTGATAGGACATTTTGTGTGAAAAGCAGGAGGTGAAACAGAAACTTGTGCTCCAAATGTGAAGTAAAAAGTAACTTATGTGTAAGAGGAGTTTTGATTTCATCACATTAAAATTTGAAATAGGCAAGGGATGCATGAAAAATGTTAATTTCAGCTAAAGACTTTTATGTGCTGATTGTGATGTCCAATTTAGGCTTAGGCATGCGATAAATGAGTGCAAGTGACTCATGTGTAGGATCTTCCTTGTCTATAAATATTTGGTTACGCCCATTGATGACATAAAAACATTTCCATTGAATATCTGACATCTTTTCCACATGAAATAGTCTCACACATAAGACTTATGTGCAGTTAAAATTACACACAAAAATATCCTTGAGTCTATCAAGATGATGTTAATATCACGATGTGGGTAGACTAAATATACAGGTTGTGTGAAATAAATATCGCATGACAAACCCAAAACTTTGTTAAATAATAGGTGTTACATGTAAGTACTGTGTGGGGACTCTATTGGGTTTTGAATTTCATTTTTTTAGTGATTTCAAGTGTATCAATTCTGAACATTGATAAAAGAAGAGTCTCATGCTAGTTAAAAATATTTAAATTCCAATATAATGATGTAACCATCATGTCAATAAACTAAGTATGACTTCACCCAATGATGTAAGTTGTGAGGAGTCTTTGGAAGTGTTCTTATGGACACAATGTTTTATCCCTAAAATTTTGTAAAGGCAGTGTTTTGGACACAGATTCTTGGTGTATGAACTTATGTTTTCCACAACTAGTTGTTATTAGTGGATTTAGGTAAAATTGACACACTGTTAACATATGCTTCTTGGAATATCCCTTACTTTTTAACCATGTAAAATTAATGTGTCATGTATTTTATTTTTATTTTTTATTTTTTCTCATTTACATAATACATGTTTAATAGGTTCCTACCAAATTGGGATTATGATCTGTCACTTTAGAAGAAATATTTGTTCACCATGATTAAACCCTCCATTCCTAGGGTGTTTTGGGGTCATAAACACATCATGTAAAAAATTCATGATGTGAAAACATTATACGACATGATGAAAATAAAGGGATTCAAGTGAATAAAAACTAGTATGGGTGATGATAGCATGTGTCAAGACATGACACATGTGTTCATTCCATGACACTTCAAAAAAATATATATATGATTTCAATCTACGTAAACATTATACTATGTGAAAAAATACATGTGTTGAAACACTTACATGGAGTGAAAGTGTCAAGATGACAAACAATGACCACGTTCAACACAACAGGTGGAGAAGACTTATTTTATGACACCAGGACCACCTGTGACAAAATTATGATTCAAATTAATTACATTCAATATTTAATGATCCCCATGGGATTCTATAAATGTATATTCATGTTTCTATTACCAAATAAATTATGGAGACCAAAGACTAGGGAGAGAATCTATGTTATTGCAGGGTCATATATAATAATATTATTAAAATTTTCATTCATTTCTTATTTTATTTATTTAACTACCTCTTAGTCTCTCATCACTAGGATGAGGGGGTAAACCCCTCCCCCCCCCCCATGTTTTATAGTTATTCAGCAGAAGGGTTAAGCTTTCATTGGATTTATTTCTTATTCTTATTTAGGTATTTGTATTGTTGTAGATTTATTATCAACTTCCAATCCATTTATTTTCTTTTTATAATAACCATTCATAATTTAATTTGAAATAAAATTTAATATTTTACAACTAGTTAACCATAATTGAGGAATAACAATTGTTTCATTTAGAGAAGATACATTTAAATTTGGCATCGATAAAATCACCTTTCGGCAATTCCTTAATTACATGACCATTGGAAAAGGGGAACTGTTGTGTTAAGTATAAGATACCATGATCATTGGATCCACATAATCTCAACTCAGACACCAAACATGCATTAATAAATCTAATTGAGAAAATTCAATTTTATATGAACCATAAAAATAAAAAAAACCCATGAATGCCTTCAAATCTAATTTCCAAACAATTGATCTACTACAGTTTTATTCTTCATTTCATTTTCCTAATATTTTCCACAAAATGAAAGTAATTTTCTTCCTCTTTCATAAATTTAAATAAATAAATTCATTTGATATCCTAAATTAATTAATTTCACTATCTCATTGGGTTTGACCTCAATGTATCATAATACTATATTTAATTAATTAAGTATCACAGTTTGAGTTTTTTTATAAACTTTTTATTTTTAAAATAAATATAGGGAAATATCTATGCCCTTAATTCCTATCAAAACATGCGTAATTTTTAGGGATGATTTCTAACTAGTTTTTCAGATAAATTTAATTTTGCTGATTTATTTTTTTTTCCTTATTTATGCATGTGTGTTCTTACTGAAATTCCAGATTTTAAGAAATTAAATTCATGATAACAACACACAATAAAAATAAAAATATATCTTCATGTCTAATAATAACATCGAACATACTATAAAGAGAAAATACACTATAACCATGGTGGGGGTAGAGCAACATATAGCTTCTCAATGACTTCTTCAATGAGATATAGGGTTATGCGTTCTCACTGAATACAAGCATCAATCGAACATTAGATCTCAAAAAAGAATCTTGGAACCTAACATTGTAGAAAATCACTTCTAGATAATAATTTAAATCATTAAATTGATCTTTAATAGAATAAAATACACCAGAATACCACTTAATGATCTAAATGTGTATCTGGGATGTTTTCTATATCATTATATTACCTTCGCAATCTAGAATGTTTCAATTAACATGATAAGGATAAATCCATTTTGATTTTAATAATGAGTGTGATTTCATGATTAGATCCAATGACTTCACATACATTATATAACTAAATGGTATGAGAAGGAAAGGAACTTTCTCACCAGATTGTTCCCACTATCCAAATCAATGGGCATAAAGGTAATCATTATAAATATCAGTCAATTAAAAGATGAATATCTCTCATATACTTGGGCAATATGATAATATTTTACATGAAAATTATCACATAATGGTATTGATTTATTTATATTTGTACATCTATTATATAATGGGTTTTTTACTAGGAAACATGTCAATTATGGATGCTACAACTGAAGGATCAATAATAAATAAATCACCAAAGTAGAGCTACAAACTTCTAGATTAAATTGATAGTACAACTTCCAATGGAAAGGAGAAGGTATGTAAAAAAGAATCATTCATGTGATCAATAACAATAATGATTGTATGACATCAGAAATGGAGTCCCTAACTAAAAAATGTAAATGATGATGGAACAACAACAACAACCCCCGGGTCTATATATTGATGAGGTTAATCGTGTTTATTATAATAATGGTAATAATTTTCAGGGTTGGAGGCCATAATAACAAGCTCAATTTTACTAGTAGAGAGCACTAGGTTTTCAATTATAGTAAGTACCATCACTTTTGGGACAAGTCCACCTGCTAGAGGGGACTTTGGATACTTTCTTGCCTTCCATTGGGGAAGTTATCAAAGAACCAATACATTACTCAAATTATCAAAGTACGTACCTAAAAGAGATGAACAAAAAATAGTGGGAATAGAGGGAGGCACTGTGAAACCTCAAATTCCAATTATGAAAAATCACCAAAAAACATAAGTGCAAAACAAGAGGATCACTTCTTGGATTCCCTAATGTGTGCCTATATAAATATTTGAATGCAATAGCTATAAGGTTTTTAAAAGTCACTCAGAATCTTTCAAAATTGAAAAAATCATAACAATAATAAAAGCAAGTAGATAAAGAAAAAAGTTAGGAACAAGAATATGAAAAAGATGAAAAATAAGAACCACCAATATTCCTGTTAAGACTACTATTTCCAAAACTAAAGTTCCAAAATAATATCAACATGAAAAATGGTATGTTTCTAAACCTCGTAAAAAAATTTATATTAAAATTCCATTTTTAGAGGTTTCATAAACATGAAAATCTATGAAAAATTCATGAAATCTCTAGTAACCAATAAAAAGATTCTAGAAGAGATTGAAACCATCCTATTCACATGTGATTGTTTAGTGTTCATATCAATGGACCTACCTAAGAAGTTATAAAATCCAGGCAGCCTTTTGATTCCCATCATTATCAAATCAAATTAATTTGGAATATAATTATTTTTCTTAAGTTTAAGGGTGAATATCATGTCATATATCTCTATATAATCCAAAAAAATGGAGAGATTGAATCCCTCATGAGTTTCACTTCTATAAAAGACACAGTAGTAAAGTACCCTGAGTGGTAATTGAATATATTATCATAAAATTCAATAAATTATATATTTTATTTTAATTCTTAGTGATATATATGAAAGAAGAGTGGAATTCTCTAATTTTGAAGAGGACAGTTTTAGTTACTTAGTGTGTGATGATTAACGTGAAATATGGAGAAATTGTTTTGAGATTTTGATGTGAACAAGGGAGTTTCAACATTTACCGGGCCATATATAACTGTGATGTGAGAGATAAAAATGTGTTCTAGGAAGAAAATATACATGAGGATGAGGATATTTTTGATAATGAAGAAGAAAAATGAGGTTACTACTATTGTGGAATAGGATGACCAAATTTAAAGTACTATGATGAGGAAATATAAGATAAAGTGTTAGATCACTGATACTATATGAGAGACTGATTCCACTAAGTATGATGAAGGCCAACATGAATGGATTATACATGAAATTCCATTTAGTTCATCATTTCTGAGGAACGAATGGGGGATCAACCTAATAAAAATAAATCCACCAAGTGAAGCCATCGGGAAGATTTAATATGTTTAGAGAAGATAGACATGGTATGGTCTATGTGGATATGTCACAACATATACCACTTATGTACCCTTTATAGGTAAAATATTTCCAATAATCTATCACTTGAGATAAATATACAAGATTGATGGTTAATACAATGATGTTAAACTAAATCAATTTGGGGTGGAAACAATTGTTTTTTTAATTTTTATTTATTTATTTTTTATTTTTAGAGGCTTGAATGAACTTGTCCCAAAGTATTTCAAAATTCATTGATAATGGCCAGATCGTTCAGTTCATTATTTTTAATTTTCATGACCATCAAGACCCTGGAAGGTAGTATGACAACCCTTATTTTCATTTTACACTTAAGATGATTTATTACATATAATTTTCACTTGATACAACATAGAATATCTAGAGGTATATTTTATTTATGGATTAGGACCATTACATAGAAACATAGAACATAAAACTCATAATCTTTATTGACAAATTCTTTTAGAGGACCACAATATTCCTTCGTACATAGCATTTTATGGGATAACCTGAGAACCTAAATAAGAATAGGGTGAGCTATAAAGACTAGTAAGTGATTAAACAAGGAATTACATAAATAATGTATTACACGCTATGAAATAGGCATATCAATGGATCATAATAGAAACATGAAAAAAAAGTCATGATTATCATAATATAGAAATGTGGCATCAACATTAAACATGAAATAAGCCTGAGCCAAGGCTCATTGAACATGGAGCATGATTAAACCCTAATTTCACTTGAATTATAATGAGTAAACCCTCATTGTAATTGATGTATCGTGATACTAATCTTTACCCAAATCATTGGAGTGCTATCAGGGAGCACCCTTCTTAGTCATTTCATTTCATGCATAAGTGTTCCACATGGATCATATAACATGGATTCATTAAAAATAATAATTTATTACAAGATAAAGTAATTTTTAATTCATACATGAAACTATATAATCAATAAGTAAATGTGAATAAAGTTTAATACCCTTGATAGAGAAATGGGCATGGTATTCACTATATAATGACTTTGGCTTGGAAAAATCACGGTGTTATTTCAGCAACACAACGACATGACATAAGAATTTATAAAAATGGTTAATGAGAGAGAAAGGGGTGTCTCATCATATGTACATGAAATTTACAGTAAGGGGTCATATAGATACATGTCAAAAAATATGTAATGGAATATAGATTCATGATACAAAATAATTTCTTAAATGTAAATGAGAAGAGATAAATTCCTTATGGAATTTTGGCATGGTAATAGGTGTATATAAGAAGCATTAATGAGAGATAATGGGGTCTCTTATCATTAAAACATAAGTAGGGAAGTATTTGGGAAGTTATAAATCATTCCCCAATATTTTTTATTTAATATAAAAGGGTATAACAACATAAATAAATTTAGAAAAAAATGAGAAAGGAAGAAATCCCTTACTAGTACCTGTGATCCAAAGGATTGGGAGAGGCTTGATAGAGGCTTATTGGGATCTTTGGGTGCCTTAGAAGGATAATAGAGGGAATAGAGAAGATATTTGTCGATCTAAAAATTTTTTTAGTGGAGAGGATTGGGAAATGGAGTGGGATTATATAGAAAAAGAGAGGGAATTCTTTATTATATAGGTTTTGGATACTACACATTAAAATAATCAAAACCACAAACCATACCATGATTTTTTTACCATAGTTTTTTCCAAAGTGGAGTGGAAAAGATTATTTTATAATGAAAATGGATGAAATTTTTAAAATATTAGGCTTGATTATGTGGAGGTGAGTCACACTCTCAATGAAATCATTTTAAAATGTTAAAATGTTTTATAAGACTTGGAGGTTCCACTGAGGCTTTGTAAAATAAATCAAACAAACCTAAAATCACAGTATTTTAAAGAAAAAACATATATTGTCAAAAAATACATATTTTAGAATTTAATTACATCATTATTGGGTCATTATGATGTCATGAAACACATTATATATTTAAATGATATTTAATTTTTACCTAAAAAATCATCTATCTCATAAAATTATGAAAAATTCACCGTTGGATAATTTCAACATCCTGATTCCAAAAATAATATTAATTTTATCTAAATAATTTTCTAAATATGTACATTTTCACTTTTAAAATAAAAACTGACATTTATTGAAAATTTATGGGTTTTGACAAACACATTTTTTCAAACCATAATAAAAAAATACAATTGTATTCATAAATATTATATGATCATTTATATTTAATAAAAATTAATTTAGTAAAAATAATATATTTTAAAAAAATTATTTATTTCCAAAGATCCATTAATTCATAAAAATCTATTTCTTAATTCAATATTAACTAAAAATGCTATTTTTTATTTAAAAACAATTTTCAAAGTAACAATAATAAAAAGAATTTATATATTTTATTCTATACAAAAATAATGTACATAATTGTAGTGCTAGGGTCTTGTTACATAACCCCTTATAACACCGGTATAAGATCAAAGGGTAAGGTGTGTGATGGGGATAGACTCTTGGGGAGGCTCAGATAACATCGCTCAGGTGGTAATCTCTATAAACTTCCACTTCTCCCATAGGTAGTTTCATTCAAACTAAACATGTTGAAGCTCAACTTGGGAATGGTCAAGACAGAAGACCAGTGATGTTACTTCATTTCTAATCTTTGAAAAATGGGCTTCATACAGATAAATTCTACTGGATGAGTCCATATCTTCCTTTGTCTGAGTAAATTTTATTTGTTAAACCCCTATATTAATACTAATAATGTGATCATTATTGAACAATTATATTATCAATGGTCATAATTTTTAACGGTATTTTACCATCCAGTAACATAAAACCAAGTAAGTGCATATTTTAAATAACCATTTTTCATAATAATACATTTAATTAGATCGTGAGGAATATTAATTAATAAAAGTTTGGGTCGTTACAATCTTCCCCCCTTATTAAATTTCTCCCTTAAAAATTTAATTTTCCCACAAATAAAATAGATGAGGGTAACTCTGCATCATCATTTGCTCTGATTCTCACATTACTTATTCAAACTTATGGCTTCTCCACAACAATTTTATGAGGGGAATTTTCTTATTTCATGGAACTATTTATCTAGGATCTATGATTTTTATCAGCTTCTTCACATAGGAGAGGTCATTCTCCAATGGTACCACCACTGTATTGAGTACATGTGATGGGTTAGGTATGTACTTCCTCAAGAGTGATACATAGAATACATCAATTACTTGAGATAGTTTTAGTGGGAGTTCTAATCGATAATCCACTTCTCCAAAGTGATCAAGGATCTCAAAAGGGATGATGTGCCTTGGACTAACATTTCCCTTCTTCCCAAATTTCTTAAATCTCTTCCATGGTGATAAGAGGAGGAATACCATGTCTTTGAAATCATACTCTAGGTCTCATCGATGATTATCATCATAGCACTTTCATCTACTATGAGCATCTTTAATGTGCTATCGGATTGTCTTAAACATATCTAAAATTTCTTTGACAATTTCTGGACCAAGAAGATTTCACTCCCCAACATCATCCCAACATGCTAGTGTTCTTCACCTCTTCCCATAAAGGGAATCATAAGGAGTCATTTTGATGCTTGAGTGGAAACTATTATTGTAAGAGAACTCAACTTGAGGAAGATATTGATCCCATCGTCCTTTGATGTCGATTGAGCATGTTCACAACATGTACTCAAGTATTTGGATAGTCCGATCAGATTGTAAATCAGTTTGAGTATGACAAGACGTACTAAAATTCAGCTCAGTATTAAGATCATGTTGAAGACTCTTATCGAACTTATAGGTGATTCTTGGATCTCGATCAGATACAATAGATACTGGAACTCTATATATCCTTACCACTTCTCTGATGCAAATATATTGTAATTGATCTAATGAGAAATCCTATCAAATTGTAATGAAGTGCACATTCTTTTTAAGATGATCCACAATAACCCAGATAGCATTGTTCCCTTTGGATGTCTTCAAAAGTCTAGTGACATAGTACCTGGTGATGTTCTCCCATTTCCATTCCTGTATGGGTAATGGTTGCATCAAACCCTTAGACTTCTGCCTCTCATCCTTCACTTTCTGACATACCAGGAACATTGATGTATACTCAGTTATCTCCTTCTTCATGAAATCCTAGAAATAATGATCTTAGATATCTCGATACATATTTGTGTTTCATAGGTGAATGTAGAAATTTGAAATATATGCATCATCTAAAAGTACATTATTTAACTCTAGATTTGATGGACCACATAGTCTTCTCCCAAATCTCACAATTACATCTTAATTAAGATTTAACTCTGAGGATTTCCATTTTCTGATAGTTTCCACTTTCTTCTAATTCCCACATAATCCTTTGGAAAATCCATTATCCTTTCCAAAATCGACGGTTGAGAAATCATTTGCTAAATGATGGATTATCTTCCCTTCTTTATGATTCCAATGGCTATCTTCATCAAATCTAACAAGATTGGATCCTTTTTAATCCTCATCAATGATAGAATCGCTTGTTCCTTTCTACTTAAAGCATCCTCCACCATGTTCACTTTCCCAGGGTGGTAATGGATTGAGTAGTCATAGTATTTGATCAGATCTTTCCATCTTCACTAGTGCATGTACAACTATTTCTAAGGGAATATATACTTAAGTTGTAACAGCCCGAGATTTTATAAAAAAATATTCTTTTTAATTTCATTAATGTCTTGTGTTGTACGCTACACCAAAAGAATCTTGCACAACACGCATCCCTGACTTGCCTTGCATTACACGCAAGCGCGACCTTCCGCAATAGCGTGTGTTTTACGCAATACCGAGTTTCGCTAAACAATGATATGCTATTAAAATATTATTAAAACTAGCCGTTATGAATAGTAATAACCAATTTTTGAAATTTTGTAAATTTTATTTTTCAAAATGGGCTTCATTTTTGGATTTGGAATATCAAAATTAGCTTTGGGTGAAATTTTGGTAATTTTCGGATAACTTTCATATTTTGATGAATAGTGAAAATTACTAAATTTTAATTAAAAACAACTTTTTCAATCGAAATAATTAATAGTGATAAATTATTAATTTTAGTGGTTTTAAATTATATTTAGAATATATTTTTACAAATTAATAAAATGTTGGTCATTGGATGTAATTTCACATTTAAACCAGACATAAACAAGTGTCAATCTTTTGATAGTTATTATCTCTTAAGAACATGCTATTTGTTTTGACGACGGGAATCAATTTTTAAATTAATTAATGCAACTGATATGTTTTGAATTTGGTAAAATAGACATCATTTTTGAGTTCATAATATCAAATATATCTTAGGCCTAATTTTTGGTATTTTTCTGGAAACGTTTATTTTTTGATAAATAGTGAAACCACTAAGTGGTAGTTTAAAAAAAATGAATTTTTCATAAAACTTAATTTTACCGCTTCTGTGAATGGAATTTCGAAAATCCGAGAGACACGGTTGATGTCAGTAATTAAAATGTGGTTCAATGAGATGAAAATAATTTTTTCGTGAATAGTAACTTTTTACTTTTTTTACCACGGTTAAAAGTAAATAGGATAATTAAGGGTAAAAATGATATTATTATTACCCTAACACATGTTCTAATTCTATTGGACAAATGTAATTCGACCAAAAACAACCTTAGGAATAAAATATGACCATTTAGGCCCACTTGGATTAGATTAGGACATTTATTATTAATTTATTTAAAGAAGGGTTAAAATAGTTAAAATCAAAGTTTAATAAGTAAATCATTTTTCATTTGGGGTTATACATAAGATAAATTCAACTATAAATATTCATTAGAAATATAAAAAGATTTCCTACATAATGGTATTTTATTTGTAATTTTTAGACATTAAATAATTTAATTTATTTATGACACAAAGATGATGCAGTAATTATCTTATTAATGAAATATTGACATAATTGATGTTATAAATACCCAAATAAATGTAATTTGAGACTTTTTATGAATTAAAATAATTTTCTAGGTTACTATGACATGTTATTAGTGATTTAAGTAACTTTTTTCGAACTAATCATTCTTTTATGATTTTCACAAAAATAAATTACTAAATAGTGTCAAAATTGACATAAAATAGTTTTTAAAACAAATATTATATTATTAAATGTTATTTTATTCCTAAAAATCTAAGGTTCGGAAAAATTACTTAGATAAGGTTATATATATTAATAATAAAAAACTTGGGGTTCTTTTGGCTTCTTATAGTAAGTTTATTAACCTTATAGTGTAAGAACACAAGAATACACGGTAAAAGTAAAATTATTTAACTTAATGTTAAATCTAAATGATAAGGTTAACATAGGAACCTAAACTTGTCTAAATTCTATTTTATGAGAGGATTTCGACCCATACCCACCTTATCCTCGAAATAAATCAATTTGGAGCTATTTAAAACCGAACTTGACTTTATAATAAAATAATAGTTTTAGTTATTCCAAAGGTGCCCCTCTCATCCCTTATAAAAGGGCGCCTCCTCCCTCTCTTCCTCACACCACTTTGAGTCTTCAAGATCAGCCAAACCCTTCCAATTTCTTCTATCCACTTCCCTAGAAATATCCTAGAGGTTCTTTTCTTCCTCAAAGACCAATTTTAGTGCCCTAAGAGGAGGTCCCAAAGAGGCGCTTCAAAGAAGAGGTAATTTCCGTTACCAATTCTTTCACCTTTATTTCTTCTTCCACTTCTTCTTCTAAGGTTGTTTCATTATGAAGTAATAACATCAGTATCAATCATATACTTATATGTTATTATAAGTATGAAACAACCCTGTTTCACTATCTATCCATCCTACGGAAAATGAAATCACCGCGCGTGCGTACGTACGGAATACCGTCTCCACGCCGTGGTGTAATCTATTTTCCACCACCACCTTAATTGGATGGGTATAATGGTGTACATAATAACTATATATGATTATTGTAAATTTATATTTATTCTGAAATAGTGTACATACACTCTAATACAATTCCACGATCATGAGAATGATAGCATCGCTTGTGCGTACGTACGGACTACCGTCTCCACGACGCGATGAGATTCATTCTCCACGTTAACCATTCAGGAATGATTATAAAGTATATATAATAAGTAATAATGAAATATATGACATAATAATTATTCTGGATTTATGTTTATATATATGTATGTCATCTACTTAATTCCATTCAACTCAATAAGGAAAAAGAAAACAGCGTTCATGCGTACGTACGGTCTACTGTCTCCATGAACGGTGTATTTCTTTCCATTTACTGATCTATTATATATATATTATGAATATATATTATATATAATTCATGTTTTATATTATGGAATTAAGTAATCATGACCTAAGTAATCATATGAATAATTACAATTCAAAACACGGACGACAAATGAAACGATTTTACACAAAACGCTCTTTAACATGGAATTTACAAAAGAACGGGTAATATAAAGCCATAAGTGAACCACATATGATATCATAACAATGAGTATGATTCTTGAATAAGTCAATGACATTATTTAAATCATTATATAGGAGGTTCTGACACATACGAAGCAAATCGGACCTAAGGTAAGGGAAATATCACAATCTCATTTTTATCCGAGATTGTTTATACTTTAGTATTTACTGGGGAGTATTTTATCATCCACATCCATGTTTCCTCAATATTTAATATTATTTCCATTCACCAACAATTGTTTAAATCCTATTTTACCCTTTGGTGAGTTTTTAGTAAAATATATGAAAGGAATCTTTTGTCGTTTTTCGTACGAGGTACTTTTTTGACTTTTCTGAAAAAAGTACGAAGAATGTTTTTTTTAACTTATACGGCATGAATGGATTTTTAAAACATTATTTCCAAGAAGATTCCTTTACAATTTTTCAAGTTTATTTTTAATCAACTTCTTTTATTTTATAATTGTACGACATGTTAAGTAAGGAAAAGTGTTTTTGAAGCAGAAAAGATATTTTCCTCAAGAATGGAGTTCAAGTGTTTTATCAAAATTATTTTCCATCTAAGATAATAAAGGGTTTTGTTTCTATCCCTATTATTACATTGGTTTGATTATGTTGTAATGGAATTATATTTATGAATTCCTTTATCTTATATGAATTGTTTTATGATGTCACGATGTTTAAGATTCCCATTTTTATTACATGGGTTATACTATGATGTATGGTTTATGATTTTGTGGAACCCATAAGAATGGTATCATTAAGAGATGGGTGGGACCTATATCTCCCTCCAATGCATTGGGTAAAGATTTTATATCTCATGAGATAGACATGGCTGGAACGGTAGGTTATACCGGTTCAGTGAAGCAGGACTGAAACGAGGGTAACTCGGTTCAGAAATGGACTTTGTCCACTAAGATAGTCTTGGAAATGAGTCTTGACTAATAAGAAATGATTCTCTATGATTATGTGTGTATTCCACAAAGTTTCATGTTTTAAGTTATGATTATTGGGATTTCATTTCACTACTATGATTTATCCCATGTTATGAAATTATGATCTCTTTTGCAGGTTAAGATTTCCAAAAGATATGTTCTTATGAATATGACGTGATTGATATTTCTTTTGTTTACCCTTACTGAGCATTTGAGCTCACCCTTTTATGTTTTCTTTTCCCCAGGACATAAAGAAAGTATTTAGGTTTCGAAAAAAAGAAGATCTTTATGGGAGATGTTGAAGATCTTTCACCACGATTAGCAGATTATATTCCGAGTTTCCAAAGACACTAAACTATTACGGTCCTTGTGTGTGTGTTTTTTTATGTACTAAGTATTCCGCAAAAGTAATGTAATGTCCATGTACGTCAAGCTTCGGGTCTCTATAGTTGGTATCAGATGAAAGGTTTAGTCAACCTTTGGAAACTAGGATGCGAGAACGTTAGTGAGATCCCTATAGATATTTCTGTGGTATGTCTAGGGATGTCCCTAAGGATAAGTATATGTATAGGATATAGTCCTAGAACTATGGTAACGATATTAGATTAAACCAAAGATGTTAGATATTGAAGTTACTCCCCCTTTATTATGATTTTTTCCTCTCACACTATTCTTTTTGGGTTTTAGAAAATGGCTGGAAACAAGATGATTCATGATAATGGAGGATATTATGGAAAATGGAATGATATTCTTCATGGGAAACCAAATGAAATGGGATTTTTAAGTCCAACCATCATTATTATGCCGAATCAGCAATCTCATAATATGATTAATAAACTCAAATTTGGTAAGTTTCCTGACTCGACTAATAAGAGAAAGATGGAGTTTCATGATGGTCATAGAGGAAAGAAAGTTCAATTTCCCCCTTGTAAATCATGTGGGAAGAGGCATCAAGGAGAATGTTTCAAAGGAACTGGAAGATGCTTTGGGTGTGGAAAAGAAGGACACAAAGCCAGTAAGTGCAAAGGAAAAGGTTTAGTTAACACCATGGATGAGGATAATGGTATTGCTACAACATCAACAATGGTTAAATGTTTTAAATGTGGAATGTACGGGTATTATGCAAACCAATGCCCTAAGGGAAAGTCTCATGAAGAGAATCAGTATGGTCGTATGGGTAATATTTATGTTGATGATGATGAAGAGACTACAAATGATATGTGAGATGAAATAATTGTTGAATCTCGGTCAATGGTTTAAGAAGGTAGTGGAATGATTACACGTTTATCAAGTGTAATGTTGTATAAGTAATCTCATGGTACTATGGAATAAAGAGACATCTAAGGATTGTTACACTGTGGTCTTTCCTTGAGTTTTGAAAGTGTATGATTAATGGTACCAGTATCCATGAAAGGTTATTCACATATTTTTGGAATGTAGATGATATGCGCAAAATGAATGGATAAGGAGAAAATTAAATTTTTGATGGTATTCATGAGCTCATGACTGATATAAGGAGAAGGTTATATCATGGTTTGAGTATATAGAATTTTTGGATTTTGGTATGTGGAAAGAGTTAACTTTTGACAGCATTCATGTTTTCACTAAGGGTTAATGGGTATTAATTTTTCAAGATAATACATGATTAAGGTATTCACATGATTGGAATGTGACCAACAAGATATATGGGGGATAAATGATGGTATTCACATGCTTGGTTGATGACATTTCAAGTAATCATTTTCTTTATATTATGAGCTTGGACCGAAGTATTTTAGATAAGCCTAAATATTGGAATGGATTATGTTGGACATAAGTTAGTATTATTTAAGGATAAAAGTTTTTTCAATATTATTTATGGGATGTTATAGTAATATAGTTTTAGAAAAAGGACAACCTGCAGGATGGGCGACATCCCATCGCATCGGACAAGGCTGTGGGAATCGAACCCACAACCGAAGTGCGACTGGCCTTTATCGCCTACCACTGGCCTACAGGAAGTCCCTGTTTAGTAGAAAATAGTTTTATTATATTAAGAAGTATGATATATTAAGTATAAGTCCATTTTAGGAACTATATATGATTAATCTCACTATAGATGGACTTATGTATTTTTTGATAACTTTTCTAACCTTTTGTTTGAGACAGATGGAATGACCCATCGTTCTATCACATGATCTGCTAACACATCATGAATGACAAATTCAACTTCATTTCTTTAATAGATGAAGTGGAAATTGTCCAAAGAACGACAAACGGTGAGACTATACCAAAATCACGAAAGTATTTCTTCTAATTCCAATTTCATCAACTTTAGGGAAATGATCTTGAAAACCAAAAATGTTTTCCTAGTGCTCTTATATCTAATGAATCAAATGGTACCTTAGATCGTCACAAATTTATGGCTTTGTGATTACTGGATTTTCCATAGCTATGTTCTCTACCACTCTCCATCAGAACATGATTGTTAGATTTCTCTTCCATATCCATATTTTCACCTATGTGGAAACCCAGTGATTAGTTTATTCAGGTAATCGTTACATTTCATACTTTAGTTTTTAAAGCCAAGTTTTGGTATTCCTTTTTACGATGTGGGTTTATATGAAAGAAAATTTGAGTAGTAAACCATTTATAACCCCGACGAATTTTGAGGGCGAAATTCATTTTAAGGGGGGTAGAATGTAACAGCCCAAGATTTTATAAAAAAATATTCTTTTTAATTTCATTAATGTCTTGTGTTGTATGTTACACCAAAAGAATCTTGCACAACACGCATCCTTGACTTTCCTTGCATTACACGAAAGTGTGACCTTCCGAGATAGCGTGTGTTGTACGCAATACCGAGTTTCGCTAAACAATGATATGCTATTAAAATATTATTAAAACTAGCCGTTATGAATAGTAATAACCACTTTTTGAAATTTTGTAAATTTTATTTTTAAAAATGGACTTCATTTTTGGATTCGGATTATCGAAATTAGCTTTGGGTGAAATTTTGGTAATTTTCGGATAACTTTCATATTTTGATGAATAGTGAAAATTACTAAATTTTAATTAAAAACAACTTTTTCAATCGAAATAATTAATAGTGATAAATTATTAATTTGAGTGGTTTTAAAGTATATTTAGAATATATTTTTACAATTTAATACAATGTTGGTCATCGGATGTAATTTCACATTTAAACCAGACATAAACAAGTGTCAATCTTTTGATAGTTATTATCTCTTAAGAACACGCTATTTGTTTTGACGACGGGAATCAATTTTTATATTAATTAATGAAACTGATATGTTTGGAATTTGGTAAAATAGACATCATTTTTGAGTTTATAATATCAAATATAGCTTAGGCCTAATTTTTGGTATTTTTCTGGAAACTTTCATTTTTTGATGAATAGTGAAACCACTAAGTGGTAGTTAAAAAAAATGAATTTTTCATAAAACTAAATTTTACTGCTTCTGTGAATGGAATTTCGAAAATCTGAGAGACACGGTTGATGTCAGTAAGTAAAATGTGGTTCAATGAGATGAAAATGATTTTTTCGTGAATAGTAACTTTTTACTTTTTTTACCACGGTTAAAAGTAAATAGGGTAATTAAGGGTAAAAATGATATTATTATTACCCTAACACATGTCCTAATTCTATTGGACAAATGTAATTCTACCAAAAACAACCTTATGAATAAAATATGACCATTTAAGCCCACTTGGATTTGATTAGGACATTTATTATTAATTTATTTAAAGAGCGGTTAAAATAGTTAAAATCAAAGTTTAATAAGTAAATAATTTTTCATATGGGGTTATACATAAGATAAATTCATCTATAAATATTAATTAGAAAGATAAAAAGATTTCCTACATAATGGTATTTTATTTGTAATTTTTAGACATTAAATAATTTAATTTATTTATGACACAAAGATGATGCAGTAATTATCTTATTAATGAAATATTGACATAATTGATGTTATAAATACCCAAATAAATGTAATTTGAGACTTTTTATGAATTACACTAATTTTCTAGGTTAATATTACATGTTATTATTTATTTAAGTAACTTGGTTAGAACTAATCATTCTGTTATGATTTTCACAAAAATCAATTACTAAATAGTGTCAAAATTGACATAAAATAGTTTTTAAAACAAATATTATATTATTAAATGTTGTTTTATTCCTAAAAATATAAGGTTCGGCCAAATGACTTAGATAAGGTTATATATATTAATAATAAACAACTTGGGGTTATTTTGGCTTCTTATAGTAAGTTTATTAACCATATAGTGTAAGAACACAAGAAGACACAGTAAAAGTAAAATTATTTAACTTAATGTTAAATATAAATGATAAGGTTAAAATAGGAACCTAAACTTGTCTAAATTCTATTGGATGAGAGGATTTCGACCCATCCCCACCTTAGTCTCTAAATAAATCAATTTAGAGCTATTTAAAACCGAACATGACTTTATAATAAAATAATAGTTTTAGTTATTCCAAAGGTGCCCCTCTCCTCCCTTATAAAAGGGAACCTCCTCCCTCTCTTCCTCACACCACTTTGAGCCTTCAATCTTGTCCAACCCCTGCCAATTTCTTCTCTAAACTTCCCTAGAAACATCCTAGAGGTTATGGTCTTCCTCAAAGACCAATTTTAGTGCCCTAAGAGGAGGTCTCAAAGAGGCGCTTCAAAGAAGAGTTAATTTCCGTTACCAATTCTTTCACCTTTATTTCTTCTTCCACTTCTTCTTCTAAGGTTGTTTCATTATGAAGTAATAACATCAGTATCACACATATACTGATATGTTATTATAAGTATGAAAAAACCCTATTTCACTATCTATCCATCCTACGGAAAACGAAATCACCGCGCGTGCGTACGTACGGAATACCGTCTCCACGCCGTGGTGTAATCTATTTTCCACCACCACCTTACTTGGATGGGTATAATGGTGTATATAATAACTATATATGATTATTGTAAAGTAATATTGATTCTGAAATAGTATACATACACTCTAATACAATTCCACGATCATGAGAACGATATCATCACTCGTGCATACGTACGGACTATCGTCTCCACGACACGATGAGATTCATTCTCCACGTTAACCATTCATGAATGATTATAAAGTATATATAATAAGTAATAATGAAATATATGACATAATAATTATTCTGGATTTATGTGTGTGTATATTTATGTCATCTACTTAATTCCATTCAACTCAATAAGGAAAAGAAAACAGCATTCATGCGTACGTACGGTCTACCGTCTCCATGAACGGTGTATTTCTTTCCATTTACTGATCTATTATATATATATTATGAATATATATTATATATAATTCATGTTTTATATTCTGGAATTAAGTAATCATGACCTAAGTAATCATATGAATAATTACAAGTCAAAACACGGAGGACAAATGAAACGATTTTACCCAAAATGCTCTTTAACATGGAATTTACAAAAGAACGGGTAATATAAAGCCATAAGTGAACCACATATGATATCATAACAATGAGTATGATTATGGAATAAGTCAATGACATTATGTAAATCATTATACAGGAGGTTCAGACACATACGAAGCAAATCAGACCTAAGGTAAGGGAAATATCACAATCTCATTTTTATCCAAGATTGTTTATACTTTAGTATTTACTGGGGTGTATTTTATCATCCAAATCCATGTTTCCTCAATATGTAATATTATTTCCATTCACCTACAATTTTTTAAATCCTATTTTACCCTTTGTTGAGTTTTTAGTAAAAGATATGAAAAGAATCTTTTGTCGTTTTTCGTACAAGGTACTTTTTTGACTTTTTCGAGAAAAGTACGAAGAATGTTTTTTTTAACTTATACGGCATGAATGGATTTTTAAAACATTATTTACAAGAAGCTTCATTTACAAGTTTTCAAGTTTATTTTTAATCAACTTCTTTTATTTTATAATTTTACGACATGTTAAGAAAGGAAAAGTGTTTTTGAAGCAGAAAAGATATTTTCCTCAAGAATGGAGTTCAAGTGTTTTATCAAAATTATTTTCCATCTAAGATAATAAAGGTTTTTGTTTCTATCCCTATTATTACATTGATTTGATTATGTTGTGATGGAATTATATTTATGAATTCCTTTATCTTATATGAATGGTTTTATGATGTCACGATGTTTAAGATTCCCATTTTTATTACATGGGTTATGCTATGATGTATGGTTTATGATTTTCTGGCATGCATAAGAATGGTATCATTAAGAGATGGGTGGGACCTATATCTCCCTCCAATGCATTGGGTAAAGATTTTATATCTCATGAGATAGACATGGCTGGAACGGTAGGTTATACCAGTTCAGTGAAGCAAGACTGAAACGAGGGTAACTCGGTTCAGAAATGGACTTTGCCCACTAAGATAGTCTTGGAAATGAGTCTTGACTAATAAGAAATGATTCTCTATGATTATGTGTGTATTCCACAAAGTTTCATGTTTTAAGTTATGATTATTGGGATTTCATTTCACTACTATGATTTATCCCATGTTATGAAATTATGATCTCTTTTGCAGGTTAAGATTTCCAAAAGATATGTTCTTATGAATATGACGTGATTGATATTTCTTTTGTTTACCCTTACTGAGCATTTGATCTCACCCTTTTATGTTTTCTTTTCCCTATGACATAAATAAAGGATTTAGTTTTAGAAAAAAAAAATATCTTTATGGGAGATGTTGAAGATCATTCACCACGATTAGAAGATTATATTCCGAGTTTCCAAAGACACTAAACTATTACGGTCCTTGTGTGTGTGTTTTTGTTATGTACTAAGTATTCTGCAAAAGTAATTTAATGTCCATGTAAGTTAAGCTTAGGGTCTCTACATAAGACTTTTGTGATCCGTATATATTTCACACTTTCCCCAAAGAGGTAATTCCGCCAAATTTTCAAAGCGATGATTACTATAGCCAACTCCAGATCATGTGTTGGACATTTTTTCTCATGAAAATTCAATTGTCTTGAAGCACAAAAAATGAAATTTTCATTTTTCTTCAACACACAACCTAGGACCTTCTTCAATGAATTAATGAATACCAAAAAAAATCTCCACTTGTCGGTAATGTGAGCACAGGTGCAATGATAAGACTCATTTTCAACTCCTTGAATCTCTCTTCACATTCATCACTCCATGAAAATGTTACTCCCTTCCGAGTTTGATCGGTTAGAGGGTTGGAAAATTGTGAGAAATTTCTCACAAATTGACAATAATATCCAGCTAACCCTGAGAAGATATGGATATCCATCATAAATGTTGGCCTCAGCAACCCCTTAATTGAATTTATCTTGGATGCATCCACAGATATCCCATTGCTTTTGATTATATGACCCAAGAATGAGACCACTTTCAACCAGAACCCACACTTGTTATACATTGCATAGAGATTCTACTTTCACAAGGTCTATAGTATAGTTATTAGATACTCCTCATAAACATCCTTGGTTATGGAGTATATTGGAATATCATATATAAATATTACCACAAATTTGTCGAGGTAATCTCTAATGACTATATTCATCAATTCCATGTACATTTCTAGAGAATTAGTGAGACCGAAAGGAATTACTATGAATTAATTATTCCAATTCCTTGTACGAAAAGTATTATTGGGGATATCCTCCTTCTTCACCCTTACAAGGTAAAATCCCGACCACAAATCCACCTTGGAGAAGTATTGTGCTCCACATAGTTGATCGAACAAGTAATAAATTCGGGGTAGAGGATACTTATTATTTATCATGATTTTGTTGATCTCATGATAATCAATGAAAATTAACATTCGACCATCCTTATTCTTGACAAAGTGGACTAGTTCACCCCATGGTGAAGAACATGGGCATATAAACCCTTTATCCAGATTCTCCTCTGTTGTTTCTTAATATCCTCAATCTCCACAACAACCATTCTACATGGAGTCTGAGAAATTAGAAATTCTCTAGGAATAATATAAATTGAAAATTAAACATCTCTTTTAGGAGGAAGACCAGAAAATTCCATGGGAAACACTTCAGTTAATTCCCTCACAATAGGCATTTCCACAAAGATGTTTGCTTCCTTAGACTAATTCATCTGATCAAGATACACATGCTCATAGGTAAGTAATATCCACTCTTGAGATAATGGTGCTAAAAAATATTCATCCTCCTCCTAACACTTGTACAGAATCAGTGTCTGATTTTCTATGTGGAGTGTGATGTCCCTCTCACATCAATTTCTGTTGGCTCTATATAAGGAAAGCCAATCCATTCCAAGAATTTCATCAAATTCTACCAGATTGAGTATGAGGATGTTTTCTGCAAAGTTCAATCCACAAATTGTGACAGTGGAGGTGTTATATTCATGGGATGAAATGATTTCTCCATTTTCTATTCTCACTGACATCTCTACTTCCATGATTTTTGGTTTTTTTGGGATTGTTCTAATAATATATATGGATATAAAAGAATGAATAGAACTAGAATAAAAATGTATGTTTTCTATTCGTGAATGAATAACTAGTGTACGTGTCACCACTTCATTGTCAGGGTTCACTTCAGAAATAGTGATGGAAAAAGATCACCCTTTTTATCTTGGATGTTTTTGGTTGCCTCTGAAAAACCTTGGCTTAGGGAACTATTTTGAAAAGTTCCATGGTTATTTTCAGTTGATGTAATGAACAATGCAATGAAGGGTGAACGGAGTGTTCCTATCATTTGTCACAATAGCGGGTTTTTCTTGTCAGAAGTTAATGGCCAAGTTCCCTTCTCTTCCACAGCTAAATAATTTCCTCATCCCCTTCAATAAATTTCTGGGGTGCTTCCTTCTGCACCTTTGGCAAGGGGGAGATGGATTTTCATAGCACCGTTGGATTTATCCATCTGACCAATAGAATTAAATTCCACCTTATGCTTCTTATCCCAATGATACCCATGAGATTCATTGATCTCCATTTCAACCTTAAGGGAACATCAAACAATTTCCTCATATCTCTCAAAGTCATGGATCACTAATAATTTTTGTAGGCTAGGTTTTATCCCACCAAAGATTTTTTTGACCTTGCACTTGAGAGTAACGACAAAGATGGAGGAGTATAATTCAATCCTTTTGAAGTTTTCCTTGTATTCTCTAATAGACTCATCTCCTTTTTTATTGAGGTCAAAGAAGTCCCATTCCATCTTAATTCATATGGTGTGAGGAAAATATTTATCGAGAAACATTTCCCAAAAATCCTTCTTTTCAAAAGACATGATCTCCTCCTCAGGAATAAAATTTTTGATCAATGTCCACCATTGATCAGCTTCACCATCTATACAATAATTTTCCATAATAACCTTCTCTTTTTTGGAAATTTGAGGGATGAATAAGATCATTTCAATGGATTTGATTCATTATTCGGCAATTGAGTGATCAGATGATCCATTAAAAGTAGGAGGCCTTTATCTCATGAAGCTCTGGATTGTGACTTTTTCTTTCTTGGGGGGGGGGGGGTGAATGTTCCTCTTGACCAATGTTTCTATTCAAAACATGAGTTAACTAAGAGAGTATAATGACAATGTTTGGGATTCCCACTCCCATCATATTGGACATCTCATTAGAATAGTCATCACATTGATCTTCGCATCGGTTGTTAGCCTGAGTCCTCCTATTACCAGCCATTGGATTGAATAAAATGAATTTTAGGGGTAAAACATAAAGGTTAGTCCAAAGACAAAAATGTATGACTTATACATTAAATTTATTTCCTTAACTTATGAATTTATAGGCTTCAACTTATGTTATCAATGATCTACTTTCCAACATATATTCTTAGAGGATTTCTTTATACCCTTAATAATGGTTTATACTAAGGTTATGAATTTACCAAGGTATATCCCCCAAGTGTGTCAGAAAAAATAGTACAGTCGGGCCCATTTTTTGTGCACTAGTTCCCGTTCGAGTCTAGCTCAAAATGGGTTTTTTTCGTGTTTTACCCCTAGATACATTTGGGCTAGAGCTGCATCTACCTGCTCATATCTATACATGGGTGTATTTTCTTGATAAAAAACTTACTCAATACTTAACAAAATTTAGGGATGTTTTTATTACACTTAGTCTTATCCATATGGATTTCACTTGGGTTTTCTAATCCTAATCCCCAAAAAAACTAAACATATCCTCTGATACCAACTATAACAACCATGATCTTTATTTCACACTTAAACAAGATTTATTACATATAATTTTCCCTTTATACAACATAGAAAATTGAGAGGTCTAGTGTTTTTGGGATTAGTAACATTACATAACAACCTAGAATATAAAACACAACATCTTTATTGAAAATATCTTATACATTACCACAACATTCTGTCGTACTTAACATTGTATGGGATAACCTAAGGGAATTTATAATAAAAGGGTGTGATATAAATCTTAGTAATGGAGTAAACAAGGAATAAAATGAAAAATATAGTACGCGCTAGAAAATAGGAATATCAATGCAGCATAATAGAAACATGAACATAAAGTGATGACATAGTAAGATTATCATAACATGGAAATGTGGCATCAACATTTAACATGATATTAACATCATCCGACGCTCATTGCACATGGAGCATGAGTAAAACTTCATTTCACTTGAATTATCATGAGTAATACCTCATTTCACTTGATGTATCATGATACTAATCATTACCCAATGCAATGGAGAGCTATCAGGGTGCACCATTCTTAATCATTTAATTTCATGCACATGTGGTCCACATGGATCATATAACATATATTCATTAAACATCATCATTTATTCCAAAATTAAGGAATTTGGAATTCATACATGAATATACATAATCAGTAATTAAATGTTCATAAAGGTGAATATCCTTGATATATAAATGATCATGGTATTTACTACATAATGACTTTCATTTGGAAAATTTGTGGTGCAATTTTGGCAGTATAATGGCGTGACATAAGATTTCATAAAATGGTTGATGAGAGAGAAAGTGGTGTCTAATCGTAAGTAAATTAAATGTAAAATAATGGTTTAATATATATATATATATACACATTTCCCAATATATTTAATGGAATTTAGATTCATGATACAAAAGTATTTCTTGAATGTAAATGAGAATAGAGAAATTCCCTATGATATTTCGGCATGGTAACGACTTTACATGGGAGTCATTAATGAGAGATAAAGGTGTCTATAATCATTAAAAAATGATGGATGTATGGGAGAGGTGTGAAATCATACCCCAATATTTTTAATTTAAAATAAAATTGTATAACAACCTAAAAAAGTTTAGACAGAAATAAGAAAGGAAGAAATCACTTACATAGAAGTGTGATCCAAAGGCTTGGGAGAGGCTTGAGAGTGGATTATTGAGAGCTTGGGGAGCCTTGGAAGGATAATATAGGAAAGAGGGTAGAGGTTTTTCAAGATCTAAAGGGTTCTAGGGAATATTATTGGGAGATTGAGTGGGTTTATATAGGAAAGGAGAGGAAACTTATTATTATTTATGTTTTGGACCCTACAAATTAAACTAATCAAAACAAAAAACCGTCAAATGGTTTTTTCTAATTATTTTTGAAAAAGTGGAGTGGAAAAATTATTTTATAAGGTAAATGGCAAAAATATTAATATATTAGGCTTTTATATGTGGAGGTGAGTCACCCTCTCAAAGAAATCAATTTAACATGTTAAAATGTTTTATAAGTCTTAGGGGTCCACTAAGGCTCTGTAAAATAAATCAAAAAAACATAGAATAACATTATTTTATAGGTAAAACATATATTTTCTGGATATCCATTTTATATTTTTTTATTACAACAATATTTGGTCATTATGATGTCATAAACCACATTATATATTTAAACGGTATTTAATTTTTACCCAAAAATTCCACTATCTCAGAAAACTATGAAAAATTAACTATTAGATAATTTCTATGTCCTGATTAGAAAACTAATATTCATTTCATGTAAATACTTTTTTAAATTTTTTTAATTTTCAATTTTATATAAAAAACTGACATTTATTGAAAATTTATGGGTTTTGACAGAAACAGTTTTCAAACATTAATAAAAATTATAATTTTATTCATAAAAATTATACTTTCATTTATATTTAATAAAAATTAATTTATTAATAATAATATTTAATTAAAATATTATTTAATTCCAAAAATCCATTAATACATCAAGATAGATTTTTTAATTGAATATTAACTAAAATGATATTTTTTTGATTTAAAAAGTATTTACAAAGTAACAATAATAAAAAATGTATATTATTTATTCTATAAAAATTAATGCTCATAATCATAGTTCTAGGGTCTTGTTACATAACCCCTTATAACACCCACATAAATCCAAATCGCAAGGTGTACGATGGTGACAGACTCTTGGGGAGGCTCAGATAACATTGCTCGGGTGGTAATCTCTATTAATTTCTACTTCTCCAATAGGAAGTTCCATTCAAGATTAACATATTGAAGCTCGGCTTGGGATTGGTCATGATCTAAGCCCAATGACTCTCCCTCCTTTTTAAGCTCCGTAAAATGGGCTTTATCCAGAGAAATTCTACTGGATGAGGCCATCGCTTTCTTTGTCTAAGTAATCTGGATTTTTTAAAGCCATATATTTATACTAATCATATAATCACTATTCAGCGACTATATTATAAAAAACCATAATTCTTAACGGTATTTTAAAATACAAAAACATAAAACCATGTATTTTCATATTTTATATAACCATTTTACATAATAACACAATTAATTAGATCAAGAGGATTTTCATTAATAAAAGTTTGGGGTGTTACATGCAGGAAGTATAAGGAAGCACCACAAAAATATACAGGACCAATAAACATCATAATACCGATTCATATCATGAATCAAATGAAATATAAATTGTGAAACCCATTGATGTCATGAATCAAAAGCAGTTAGAACTTTTTCATCCAACCTTAAAGCATCACTAATTGGGGAGTAAGCATTTCAATTCTGATTTTTTCTACCTATTCCCCAAAATTTAATTTATTTATACCTTTAAACTACCAATTACATGCCTATACTTTATTCAATATTTAATTAACTATACAAGGATACATAAACTAATTAGTCATATTATTGTGCCATAAATTTAAATTTCATTGTCATTAAATTTAAATGACAGAAAATGGGAAAACTAATTAGTACATAGAAGAATGTGGATTAGGATTATGAAATTGATGATTTTGGGGATCATGATAATATTTTTAAATGAATTTTTTTATATATTTTTCCATGATTTAGATTTAAAATATTTTCATTATTTTATTTAATTATTCATATTCATTTCATGGATTAGTTGTCCCAACCCTTAATTCTAATTCCCTTGAAATCATTTGAGACTAATATTTCCTATTATTTCTAATAATATATTTCTTTTGATAATTTGAAATATTGTTTTATAAAAAATTCATGGTATCTTATTAAAGCTATGATTGAACATAATCACTTCTAATATAATTTGGTCGTATTTTTCTTAACCTTTTATCCTTATTCCCACATCACATTAATCATTTTAACCCTTTAGAATCCATAAAATATCTTGTTAGTAAATAATCCATGTTACTATCTTATCTTATCCATTCTACCTTTCTCTAAATTCATTGCCTGATATTTAAAATAATAAGTGAAGTGGTAGAATTTTTATAGTGGATAGGGACATATTTCCTTGAGAATACTATTTTGGGATTTATATTGTAATTTGGGGAGATTATATGGTATCATTCACTTTATTTTATCATTATTTTCATCTATTTTCTAAAAAAGTAAAAAATAAAAGTGTTGTGTATTAAGAGGGAAAAATCACCATTACCAGACTGGTGAGGTTTTGATTGTTTTTGGATACGTTATGGATGTGATATTTTTCTTAATCATAATATTTCATATTTTAAAAAAATTATAAGAGACTTTGATTTATTCATTTTTATTACTTTTATCATGACCCCCTTGATCTCTCTGAGGGAAGAGAGAGATGACATTTACCATGGGATATTTTCATTGAGCTTATATTTTGATATCATGAATTATGATTTAGAGTAAAACATCATTTTCAATATTGTTATACATCACTTACTATCCTACCCTAAATCTTAGAGTCTTTTGAACTAACTATTTTAGCTGCCTTACAAGCCTCTAGAAAGTAACATGTTTTTAAGTTATGTGTTGAAAAATACTTATAAGTATTCCATGATGAGAGAATAAAATTAAAATGAAGTTAAATTGAAAATTCATTCTTATTAATAATGAATTGAAAAATAAAAATGGATGAATAAAAAGGATTTACTATTTTGAATGATGAAAATTAAAATACATGGATGACTAGTTTCATTGGAAAAATGATGCGGTAATGAATTTAACAGGTGTGGTGACCAAACATTTAATTTCCCATTTTACTAATTTTTTTAACAACATTGAATTTAAATCATGGTTCGGTGAATGTCCTTTGTAGTATGTTTAGATTTTATCCCTATGTAAATTTATGACTTAAATATTGGGTTATTTTATGTATTCATATATCGTATACATTTTTTATATTAAAATAAAACAAGTTTGGTAGTTAAATTGTTAATTATTACCATGTTCTTTAAAATATTGGCTATATTTAGATGGGATGCTACTTTTTCTAAAATTAGGAATATGAGTGAAACAACCACTCTATTATTAAAAGGAAGGCTTCCCATGATTAAGGGTATAAATGGAACACCCCTAAGGGCCGAAAGTGAATAACTAGTGAAAAATGAATATTTTAGATCTAGAAACACATGATTCACATCATGAAAACATTACATGAAATGAAAACATTAAAATACCTGAAGAAAATATTGGACATGAATTGTAGAAAAATAGGCATGGGTAATGATAACATCTTACACATCACAAAACATATGGTCACAATGTGACACTTCCAAAAAATATCCTAACATGATTTCATGCTATGTAAACATTACCTGAGGTGAAAATATTACATTTAGTGAAACACTTACATGTTGTGAATGTGTCAGGAAGAACCAAAAAGGTCATATTTGATGAAACTTATGGTTGAGACATATTTTATTAACATGGGACCACCCAGTTTGAAATTATGACCCACATTAATTCCATTGAGTGATTCAAAATCCCCATGGTATTCTATAAAAAGATAATTGTGTTTCTATGTATTGGGAAATTTTGGATACTATTGTCTAGGGTAAGAAGTTGTGCTACTATTAGGTTATCTCCATTCCACTTCTCTCATTTTACAATCACATTTTCTTTTTTCCCTTAATTACCTCTTAATATTTCATCACTAGGATTAGGGAGTAAAAATGACATTGTTTTAGGGTTATATAGTCGAAGAGGGAAGACTTGGTAGGATCTATTTCTTATTCTTATTCATGTATTTGGATTGTTGATGTTTTATTATCAACTCCAAATCCCTTTATTTTTTTTATCATCCCCATTGATAATTGAATTTCAAATAACATTTAAAATTTAACGTCTGGTTACCCCAAATTTAGGCAAGACTATTGTTACATTAATGGAAACTGGATTAAAATATGGTATCAAGAGAAACACAATTCAAAAATTCTCAAATTACCTGCCCATGGGGAAAGGGGAATCACTACATTAAGGAGAGTATTCCATGACCATTAGATAAATATCATCTAGACTTTAACTCTAAACATGAATAAATATATTTGATTGAAAAAATATAATTAAACTAGAACTTTGAAACAACATATCCCCGGTACGACTTAAAATATGATTTGAAAAAAAAAACAATTTTCTATTCTTTTATTGTTTCTTTCTATTTCCTAAAACTATTTAAAAACCAAGTTATTTTTCATTTCATTTCTTCAGTTCAAATAAATTAATTCTTTTGATAACCTAAATTAACTAATATCACTATCTCTGTGGGTTCGACCTCAAACATTCATAATTCTATATTTTGATTAATTAAGTAGCACATTATGATTTTTTATAAATTTTTTATTTTTAGAATATTAGGGAAATAATTATACCCTTAGGACCTATAAAAACTGGAACCAAATTTGGGGATTCTTTCTAAGTATTTTTTAGGAAATTTTTATTTTTACTTATTTATTTTATTTTCTATGTTTACATTGGTGTGTTCATGCTGAAATTTCATATTTAAAAAATTAAATTAATGATTTAAATAGTTTATCAATACAAAAAGAGATAATCGAGTCCAATCACAACATCGAACATACTCAAATGAAAAAATATATAACAACCATAGTGGTCATAGATAAACATCTAACTGATAAATAAGTTTTTCAAGGAGATCTAGGGTTGCATATGATCATCGGCTATGGGTGTCCATTGAACATAGCATTTAAACCTAAGCATTATATAACCTATTTTTGAATAAAATCACTTTAATATCAAACTAAAATAATCAATATGATCTTGAAAAGTGTGCAATTCACTAGACTACCACATAAAGATCCAAACGTGCATCTAGAAATCTTTCTAGTGCTCTGTGATACCTTCTAATTTTAAAATATTTTATGTGACATGGTGAGGTTACATATGTTTTTTTATTCATTATGAGAGTGATAATGAGATTTTATCCAAATCCTACCTATACATTCCACCACTACATGGGATGATCTTGCAAGGAACATTTTCACTTGATTCTACTCACTGTCCAAATTAATGGATATATGGGTGAATATTATAAAAATCAGTTATTTTGAAGATGAATATCTATAATCTACTTTATAAAAATACTTATATATGAATCAAAAATTACAAAATCATAGTATTTAATTGTGTCTAAAATTTTAATGTTTTATATGGTTTTAAAATCGGTGAATAGTTTGATTCAGGATGCTTGAGCTGGAGGATCACTGATGATGAAATTTCTTAAGGATCGATAAAACCTTTTGTATAAAATAGAGAGTAATATCTTTAATTTTAAATTTAAAAGGGTTCAATGAATAGGTTTTTACATGAAAAATGACGATAATGACTTGATAGTGGCACAAATGGAATCCCTAACAAGATAAATGGACATGATGATGGGCCAGAAATAAAAACCCCCAAGTATGTCTACAGATAAGGTCAATTGTGCTAATTATTATCATGGTAATAATTTTAAGATTTGTGGTATACAATAATAAGGTCAAGGTTATCTACCAAGAGAATTTTGTTTTCAATCACATCAAGAACTATCGCTGCAAATCCAAGTCCACATGCGGGATGGGAATTTGGTACTTTCTTGACTTCTACCAGGGATGTTGTTGAAGAACTGATGGATTTCACAAAAGATCAATTAATTTCTATAAAATAGTTCAAGTAAGACTCATGAGGATAGATTTAGGTACTAAGAAACCGAAAATTTCAAGAAGAAAAAAACACTGTGAATATCTGAGACAAACAAAGAGGATAAGTTTCTAGATTCCCCGATATTCACCCACATGATTATTAGAATGTCGTAGCTCAGAGGAGTGGGATATTCAATCAAGAATATTCTAATCCATGAAAAGAAAAAAAAATAAAATCATGTAGATTTGGAAAAAATATAGGAATATTATTAAGAATAAGATGAAAAGGAACCACTATAATTCTAGACATGAATGGATTTTTAGAACGAATGGTATAAGAGAAATCAATGCAAAAAAATGTATGTTTCTCAAACAATTCAAAGAATTTCATATTATTATTCACTTTTCAAATGATTTTATGTACATTTAAACATAATAAAAATTCATGAAATTTTTATTTACCAAAAATAATATGCTAGAAGAGATTGTATCCTTCCCACTCATATGTGACTGTTTTGCGGTTGTATCAAGGGACCTGGCTAAGTAGTTGCAAGATATTGGTATCTATTAAGTTCATACATTTACTGAAGCTAATAAATTTGGAAAATAAATATTATACTTTCATAATATTATCAAAATAATATCATACACCACTTACAAGATCTTGGGAATAGAGATACTAAATCCTGTAAGTGTTTTACTTCTATTACCATACTCAATAGTGATGTGCCGGTAAGGGGTCATCAAAAAATTTCTGATCAAAGTCAAAAAAATATATTCTAGTTGAATTATTATAGTTGTATATGAAAGATTATAGAAAACCTCTCATTTTATGAAGTACATATTTATCTTCTAGACATGCTCCAATCAATGTGAAAAGTGGGGAACTATTTATAGAAGAATTCTTTTGAAAAGTGAGTTTCATCATTCAGTGGGAAATGATGAACCATGGTGCAAGAAAAGAAAATGAGTTTAGGTAATAAAATATACCAAAATTTGATGATATTTATTATAATTAAGTTGTATGTGAGGTTTTTGATGATATAAAATAGGGTACCCAAATAAAATACTGAGTTGGAGAAAGGGAATCTCAAGAGTTATTTAGCAGATAATTAAATACCAACTAATTCCACTAAGCTAGAGAAAAAACAACTTTTATGAATTATATATGAAATTAAATCTACTTAATTTGGATTGAGTAAAAAAATTTGGTAAAACTAATGGAAATTAATCAAGTGTTGTCCATAGGAAGAGATAAGATATTTAGTGAGAATGAACACGGTCCAAAGTATATGAAAATAAAAGGACAGAGACCATTTATGGACCTTAACAAAGTAAAATATTTCCAATCATAATTCCCTTGAGATAAAGATGATGGATTTAAGGTCGACCCACTAACATTGATCAAAAGAACTTTTGGGATGAAACCTATGTATTTTGAAAAAAAAAATATTTATTTTTTGATTTAGATTCATGAATTCACTCACCCCAAAGTATTTCAAAATTAATTGATAATGGCCTCAGATTCTACCTATTTATTTTTAATTTAAAGAACCATCAACACCCAGGTAGGAAACAAGTGTAAATAATCACATTATGAAGATTTAAGGTCAATAAAAATTTTGACCAATATTCACATCATTAATCTAATGAAATACACTTTGTAAAACCCATTTACACCATGAATTAAAAGAATATAGAACCTATATAGCCGAATTCAATTCATCCCAAAACAAAGATTATGCATTTCAAGTATGAATGTTTTTACTGTATTCCCCACATTTAATTTACTTAGAAATTTTACCTTAGAATCTCATTCATTTACATGATTAACATGTTAATCAGCTAAAATAGGAGACATTAATTACTTTGGATGACTACCATGAAATGAATTTAAATTTATTTTTCTATTAATTTTTTATTATGGAAACTATGAATACTATTAGAAGAGATAATAATGTTGATTCAGATTTAGAAAGTTATGATTTATGGATAATTTTAATCTTTATAAATAATTTTTTTCTCTAATTTTTCCTTGCTTTGAATTTCAAATATTTTCATTAATTCTTTTAATTATTTGTATGAATTTCTATGAGTAGTTTTCCCAAACCTTAATTATTATTCCTGAGCTATCCTCGGAGCCTAATATTTCCCAATATTTCTTATTAAATATTTCTTATGAGTCTCATTCATGTTATCTTCTTGAAATTTCTTAAAATATTAGAAAATCAATGACTAAACAAAATCACTTCTAATATGATTGATTCATCATTTCTTTAACCATTTATCCTTGGACCCACCTTATATTAATAATTTTGAATCATATATAATCCATAAACTTCATTTCTAGGACACGAGCCATGTTACAAGCCTATTTTATTAATTCGTACCTTCCTATGAATTATTTTCATGATGCATAAGTGAATAAGTATTAGGTAGAGAGATTACATAGTTGATAGGGATATATTTCATTGGGAAAACTATGTTGGGGTTTATCTTGTGATTTAGGGAGATTGTATGACATAATTCACCATACAGTATCATTATTCACCTTCCTTGATAAAAAAAATAAATAAATTAAAAGATTTGTGTCTTAGTGTGATAAAAAATCACCATTTATATGCAAAAAATATATTGATCGAATGTGGTTAGTGAGTGGATATGCGATTTTTAATAAACACAATCTTTAAAAAAATCTACATACGATAATTTATTCATTTTTCATACTTTAATCATGATCTATATTGATCTTATCAGGGGTAAGATAGAAATGATATCTATAAGGGTATATTTTCATTGAGATTATCTTTGTATATCATACATTATTATTTAGAGTTAAACAACCTTTTTATTTTATTTTATGTTATTTAACATCCTACCATAAACCTCAGATTCATTTATACCTAATAGTGATTTCATCCTGATTAAATGTGATATTTTTCATTACACATTAATGATGATTGGTTCCTTGAAATCCTATGTTAAGTGACTTGTTTTTGAGGTATGTTTTTAACTCTATTTATAATTTTACCTTCATTATGAGTTGAAAAATTCAAATCAGGGTATATTGAAAATGGAATTATTATTAAAAATGAAATAAAAAATCAACATAGATGAATGAAAAGGCTTGAATATTTCAAAAGAATAAAACTGAAATACATGATTGATTTTTTCCCTTTAAAAAATGTGGAAGTAAAGAATTTTATATGTGTGTTTCTTGAACATTTAATTTCCCATTTTATAAATTGTTTTTATTGACATTGATTTTAAATCATTATAAGGTTAATTCACATTTTAAAATGGTGTGATTCCATTCATAATGATTAGTATGAATTAAAGTGTGGGGGTATGATACATGCACTTATTATATATGTTTTTTAATTAAAATAATTCTAATTTGATATTTAAATTGTTAAATATTTCATTATTCTTTAGAATATTGCTCATATTCAGAAGGGATGGTTATTTTTTTGGAAATCAAAAAATGAGAGAAAACAATCAAGGATTACACTAAAATAATACATTCCACTATGAAGAATTCCTATAGAACACTCTTGGGGGATGAAATGGAGGAACCAAGTTGAAATAAAAAAAAATTAATTAGAAAAACAAGATTTACATCATGTAAACATTTCATGATATAAAAACATTACAAGATATAAAGAAAATATTGGATAGGAAGTGAAGAAAAAATTATATGGCTGATGATAGCATGTGTTGCATCATGAAACATATGGTCACACCATGAAAATTCAATAAAAATACATATATGACTTTATCCCATGTAAACATTAAACAAGGCCAAAACATTACACATTGTGAAACAATTACAAGATGTGGAAGTGTCTGGAAAAAACCCAAAAAACAACTATGTTTTACACAACAGGTATCTAAGGCTTATTTTATCGCCTCAAAACCACCAGGTACCATTTTAAGATCACATTAATTACATTTAATGTTGAACTATCCATGTGGGAGTCTATAAATTGAGTGTTGTGCTATTTCTACTAGAGAGATTCTGGAGAACAAAGTCTAGGTTGAGAATTTGTGCTACTATAGGGTCCTCTATATTCTTATTATCAATTTTTCATTTATTTTTATTTTATTTATTTCATTCATTCATACTCCCTCTTTACTAGTATGAGGAAGTAAAACACACCTTATGCTAGGGTTATGTATCTGAAGTGGTAAAGTTCCATTTAATCCATTTATTGTTCTTATTCATGTATTTGGATTTTTATATTTTCATTATTGATATACAATACCTTTATTTTCTTTTTTACAATGACCATTTATAATTTAATATGAAAAAACATTAAATATTCCCCAAATGGTTCCCAAAAAGGATTAATGACCATTATTTTATTCAGGGAAATGATGTTTAAATATTGTATTGAAGAAAAATGAATTCATAAAATACAATTACCTAATCATGGTAAAAGGGAATCATTTCATTGAGGTGGGGATACCATGAGTGTTGTATCTACCTCATCTCAACTCAAATTTCAAACATGAATTAATAAATTTTATTATTAAAATCCAATTTCACATGAACCCTAAAACTAAAAAATCATGACACACCTTTAAATATAATTTCAAAACAACTAGTTTGTTGTACTTTTCTTCATTCTTTATCTTTCCTAAAAAGTGATCCCAAAACCAATGATTATTTCTCCCTATTTCTTCAACATAAATAAATCATTTATTTTTAAAAACTAAATTATAAAATTCAATTATCCCTGTGGGTTTGACCTTGAATGTTCTAAACACTATATTGTAATTGACTATGTATCACATATCAATTTATTATAAATTTTTTATTTTTATTAGACCCATAGGGAAATAATGAAACCCTTAGGGCCTATCATTATACCTCAATTATACCCTAATAGGTAACTAGCTACACATATTCATGATAATACAATTAAAATAATAGTGTAATAAATTGAATCTATAATAGAATTTTTTTGGATGATTCCTTCTTTAGTTTGATATCCATGTCTTTAAATCCCCTCCTCAAGAGTAATAGACTCCAAAAATAGGCTCTTTTTCTATTAATGTGATGTTCAATATGTGCTTCTCCTAAAATTACTTGATCATTATATAAATATATACATGTAATTAGATATCTAAATGTGAAAAATAAATTTCATTTCTATTTTTTAAGCTATAATACCTTTCCCATATATAATCGCATTCTCTATCTAATAGATCAACCACTATATAAATGTCTTGTTATAAAATTTATTTATTTTGATGGATTTGTTTATAAGGATTCATTGGGGCCTAACAAGAACTACATGTGATACATGGGGAAAATACATAAATCAAAATCCTTAATGATCATTGTACAATAATTTATTTTGAAATAATAATTTAGAGATATTTTATAGTGTTTCAAGGCCATAAAATCACTTCTTGAACTTTTTTAATACATCATAAGTAAATTTAAAATATTTTATAAAATTTGTCCCATAAGAATACATAAGTTAAAAAAATTTATATGTTGTGGCCATAGATTAAATTAGATCTATATCATAGTCTCATGTTGGGTGTCTTTAGGTTATGTTTGATGGATGAGGATAATTTTTTGGGGCTTGATATTATATTACAGTATAGCTTAATTCTAAAATAGTTACGTGGGTCACATTATCTTGAGCATAGCTTCGACATGTGTTGTAGGTTTTTTTGGCTTGTGAGAAAAGTCATGTTTTTCCAATATTTTGAAATACAAAAAAACATTGAATAATAATTCTCAACACATTACCTTAATTTTATAATAATAATATCCCCTAATTCAAAATTAGATATTTTATGGGTTTTTAAATAGAATTAACTAGGAAATGATGGGAGAAACATCATCTCCTGTATTTTCCCCACATTATGTTGTGATTGGAAAAGTATTGATAAGCTGAAACATTATCCATTGAGAGGTGGAGGTAGTCCCATAAAAATTATTTTAAGATTATTTTTGAATATTATCATACTATTGATATTTGACATGACTTTTCATTGGAATTGATTTATTATTAATAAAACTTATGCCATATTATGTTTGTGCTAACAGATGTGCAGTGTTGTCTACAACATGATGTTTACACCCAGATACCTTCTTGAGAGTCAGTTCGAGACTATTCTAGCACAAGTATTTGAAATTAGGGTACCCAACATTGATTATATTTCCCCCAAACATAATATCTACCACAAAATTCAAATTTAATTCATCTTTATTTAACTTATGTTTCTTCATATAAGGAATATTCTATAAAATATAAATACATTTGCACATAAGTCATATAACTCCAAGCATATGGAGATATATATTATAGATTAAATTAATGAAAATAAATTAACGTATGTTTAATAATCTGATTTTATTCCCCCAACTGCTAAAATTATACATACATCGTAATGAAATTGAAAATACAAAAAAAATAATTCCAAATTTTTAAAATGAAAATTCCCCCAAACCTGAGTGATTACTTTTACTCAAGAAATTTCTATCAATGTGTTTCACTGGTATCATAAATAATCTCAAGATAAATTTCTATGTTGTTGAAGGTTAAATGAATATAATTTAGTTATATGATTATTATAAAATGAAACACATTCAATGATCAATTTCATTCACATTACTCATCTACTAGTTAGTTTATAACTTCCTTAGTAAAACATAAATAAAAATATTATTATACAATTTATCCTTTTTCAATAGTGTTAAATATTAACTTCATTATCTATTACTTTTCACAACTATTCACACACATCAATTTTTCTGTTTTTAATCCATTTTATGTTCTTTTCACTTAGTTTTTATGTTTGAGTATTTTGGAACAAAACCATCCCTTATAGAAAGCATCCACCAAGGTCATATATTTTAACATTGAATTAGAAGTATAAAAATTGTAGTAGAGTCTCAGAATTACATTTTAATCTAATTTAAGTCCTTTCATTTTCACACACACCCTTTCATAATCTTATTTGAACCCTAAAGTGGTATCCCCACTATATATTTTACTCCACTATTGAAGAATTATTTTATTATGTCTTAAATTAGCTTTCTAATGTGTCAGTTTCATATAGAATACAATTTCCCCATATTCAATTATTTAGTTATAGTGTTTACAATTCAAATTATAATCCACTTTAATCATTCATTTTACACTTCACTAACCATGTTAATAAACTATAGACTAATTTTTTTCCAAAGTTATATATCTATAAGATAATTAATTGATATAATTATCACTTGTTTTTCAAATACATCTCACACACCACACTCTCTCTTGAATCTATTTTCTCATAAATAAATATGAATATATACATGTGATTAAAATATGACATATAAATAATAATAAAATGAAATAGAAAAGTTCAGTTAAAAACTCCCCTTCCTTGAAATCTATTCTTACATTGTGTATTTATTTCATGTCCTTTTAATAGTCATTTTCCATTCTATCTTGTGAAATGTTGGAAACACCCTAAATGAGAAGAAAGATATTATTCAAAACCAAAAAAATAAAAGGTTTAAATGATTGGGTTTCCCCCATTGGGACCTTGGATTATTTTAATTAGTATTACTCTCTATTTATTCGATATATAATTTGAATAGTGGTAGATTTCTCTACCTTTCCAACTTCAAAATAAATATTCAATAGTTATATATTCATAATGAATGTCTCTCTGTTGTCTCTAGATACCATGACTCATCCTTTTGGGTTTACATTAAGAATCATGAATGATCTATTCCATATGTAATTAATTATCTTAGGAAATAATTTCATCATTAAATTTAATATAAAATCATGTGATTATTTGTTGATGTCCTTCCTTTGAATCAAACTATCTTTAAATTGGGTTTTCGTTTATTTATTTAGACAAATAAATATTTTTTAATAATTGAAATGGTATATCCTTAAAATGCCTAGATGGTTATAAATAATGGAGACCAATAACATCACCTCTTACTAGGATAACACACTATAGGGATGGGATCTAGGGGAAGTAAAGAAATTACATAAACTCTGAGGGGTTTTCTAGGTTCCCCTGAAGTCAGACACCATGTTTCTCTCCTTATATGTGTGTGATATCTCTGTGTGTCTGGGGATAATACATTTTCATTTGAGTACAAGGTTGGTGATCACCTAGGGGATGAAAATTTAATTACATATGGTCTTGTAGATAATAGAATAGTTGGCCTACACTTAATCTAGGGGGATTCCATGTGAGTGAAAAAGCTCAATTCCCTTGAGTAGGGCTAAAGCTTCAGACATGAGAGACTCACCATAACCATAGAAAACAATGATGTCCAGTGTAACTAAACCTATCCAGTTTGGAGAAACCCATCAACCATGAATAACTTCATTCTTTTTTGATCCATGAACATTATATTTTAGTCCCCAAATAGGGTAAATCCATCTAAACCAGTTACCATGTAGAATCCAGCTTTAAAACATATTATATGACATTCTGTTCATCATAAGGGGTCTACTGGAAGGGGAATGTTCCCGCTGTTGAAATAGGAGGCCAATCTCAACATCAATGGATCTTGATTAGACTGTCATTTAAATGGATGATCTTTCTAAACCCTCATGTCATGACTTATTATGTTCTTTATATATGTTCTAGTAGCCAATCATAAAAAATAGTTCTTACATCTTCCATTCATGGATATTATATGTTGTCTTAAGAAACCATGTATAAAATAATCTATTACCAGGGATCTCCTACATGTCACTATCATTGAAGATGATTAAGCACCACCAAACTATGGGGGACCACTATCCTTATAAGAACAAGTGGGATTCCAATTATTCCTTGGGATTAATACAACACATTCACTCAGATATAATATGAACCCCCTTATTCTGCACACCATCGTAGGTAGGAAGGGCATGGTATTGAATTATCTAGAAAAGAATGTTGAGTTTGGAGTGGAGATCATTGCACTAGAGATATGACATATGGGATTCTTTGAGACAGTGATTGATATCTTTTTTAGGTGTATATACTATCCTTGGTTTTTATTTTTATTTATGGGAAATAATTATAGGGTTTTCATGTTAGTATGAGGAATATTCCAAGGGGATCTCGAATCCCCTAGTATCTTTACAGTGATTTAGGATTATTTTAGCTGGTATATGAATTAAAACAGGCTTGATGGTCGTGTTAATTATTATTAGTACATGAAAAACATAAATGGGGACTCACACCTCTTCTTTGAATATGATTTTATCCATTTCATCAATGGAAAAAAATGGTCCATCCCAGAGCATAACTTCATCCTTGACACTTATAGAAAATAGAGCAGCCAAGTTATTACCACGGAGAAAATTAGTGTCTGTATTTCCAATCACTACTCAAAAAATAGGGGGATTATGATTGAAGAGAGGTTGGGAGTTCAAAGAAGACATTTTCCCTTGAATAATCTGGGGGTTTTACTCTCCTCATAAGGATCTATATTAATCATTTTCATGGCCTAGTGGATAAGATCTTATTACTTATTCTCAACTGAAAAAATCACTTTCTATCCTATGGGGATGACATCACCCTTGTTAACTGTGTTCTTACTTTGACACCCATGCATGTCCCATCAGAAATCAATTCTCCAAAAACTGTGTTGTAGAATATTTAGAACATTATTTCAATATTTTTATGGGATACAAAAGGATAATGTAGGTATCATTGGGCTTTAGGGGATAGACTGGCCAAGAAAGTGGAGCATATAGGTATCGTGATAAAGAGAGTCCATGAAACAATGCGCTTCCTCTAGGCTAAGCTTATTTGGGAATTCATTGAAGGAAAATACTTATGGTTTCATTTAATTTTAGAACATAATAATTATCATAGTATTTTTTTTCTTTCTACTTGTTAATTTAGATCAAACATCACCGTCTCTAAAGCACTCATATAATACATTATTATATCCTTAATAATTTATAAGGATTTGTATTTAATGTCTACTTATAGATGAAATGTATTCCTATAAACAAGTCTATAATGAGATATAACAATGGGTGTTTCAAATTCAGTTCTACATATCTGAAGTGAATATTTCATCTTGTATGTATAATCCTTATTTAGTTAGATTTATATATTCTAAAAAACAACATTCATAACAATATCTCTATCAGCACACTAAATTTATGATCTAAACAGTGTGAATCATTATAACTTTAAATTTCCTTTGGAACTCTATATGTATAAAAAAAATTCAATAAAAATTCCACAATTTATAATCCAAAGTTGTTTACAAATGAAAAGGATTTAACCAATTTTGATTCATATTCAACTTCAACAAAAATATATTCACTCCCATGAGTTCTTGGGAATAGTCCTATGAAGTATACAAACTAAATATTTACAATTTAAGCTTCCAAAATTATAATACAAGGAAAATAATTACTGTTTACAATTTTTTGAATCCATTAGAAACTATGAAACTTCATGGATGAATTCATAGAATCATTGAAAACTATAGACCGGTAGAAACCACTTTGAAGAACCTTATATATTTTTTTCATATTTAAATAATGTTCACCACATGTTAGTGTATGATAGTGGTTAATAGTTGAAAGAACCTCCTCTTTTGGAATTAACTTTGAAAGAATAAAATAAATACCTTATTAGTCATGAAATTGATACTCCTAAGAATATTACATTACATCTTCTTAAAATATTTCCTTCTCATTCTATGTTATACCATATTGAATACTCCTATTTGAAATATAATTGGAAAACACATATTACTATGGAATTCCCATTGTTTATATAAAAATATGTATTCATTAAGTAATATACACTTCATAACATGGTTACTGTATTCCTTCTAGTCTACAATACATTATAAGGGGTCTGTAAATTGACTCTCAACTCCCTTTTTTCTTTAATCACTAAATCACTATCTTATAGGTGAAAATTCAACTAATTATCTTTTTATTATCTTCCTAATTTTCAAAATAAAAACAAAAAATGAGTGGTCTGGATACAAAATCACATTAAATCCAATGTGGTATGGCATGAATTTATCTATTGAATATAAAAAACATATAATTCTCTACTATTGAATAAATGAGTTATTCTCTATTAAAAAACCTATTTTATATTATATAAAATATTGTTTTCTTTCCCATTTTACCAAAGGAAAATACCAAAATAAATTCACTAGAATCACACATAATTTCAAATGGAAAACCCTAATCCAATGTGGCAATGATTGGTGTTGAAACAAGTTCCACGTTCAATATATTGAAATATTTATTACAGTTTTATCAAAATTGAATTTTTCATCATTCTCCAGTAATTAATACACCACTATAGTTATATATGAATGGTCCTTTATGAATCTTATATAAAACCTATAATGTAGATTGAAGATTCCTATTTTCTTAACTACGATTGGTGGACGTAGTGATAAAATCACACAATTTTAAATCATTTAACCTTAATTATATCCTTGGATATCTTGTAGCTCGAAAAAAATACCTTCTTTCAATATGAATTGGAAATTATCAACAATTATAATTATATTGGTCTCCTTAAACCATGCTAATGTTTTTTTTAAATCCCAATAACCCATTAAATGTAAAATTAGTTACTAAAAATTCATATATAAATACTTTAATGATTTTTTATCCATATGTGAGATAATTGAAAATATGAATATTTAAAATGTGGTAGGTGGTCTACACAGAACAAATGTGTTTCTCACATATGAAAATATTCTCTAAGTACATAAAATGGTTTTCTTCTATTGATCATAATGATAAATTATAATTGGTTTTATTTTGAATATCTCTCTAAAAGAAAAAGTGTGAATTTATTGTTTCCTAATCATGCAAATGATCTAGGAAAGGTATATGGTGATAATTTATCCTTATATCCATGTTGATATTCATATTTTTTGTAAAATATCTCCATCCAGTTATAGAAATTTTAGAAATTTTTTCATTTCAATCAATTGTGATCAGTATCAGGATATATTATATATATAACACACAAATAGGTTCACCAATGTATAATTATAAATGGGTAAATTATACATATTATTTGGCTCACATTAGTCTATTTTATTTTTTTGTAAATTATTGTCAATGATTAAATAATTCATTAATTATAGTTTCTTAAATACGTTTTTGATAAGTAATGTAAGAATTATTTTTAGAGTATTTTTACTAAAAAAGAATATAGAAGAATAAAAAGAATAAGTTAGTGTTTTGGAGGTTTTATATTCTTTAAAAAACATAAAATATTTGTTTCTATTTTGAGAAAATTCATTTTAATATTTTACGAGATCCATCCATGTTTAATGTTTTCATTAAATTAATTTGATGAGGTTAAAATGATGAAATATATAATATAAGAATAATTGGATAAAATTCTTGGTTTTTGTGTTTGTAATATACACTTTTTATTATGAATAGTAGTTATGGGATCTGATAAATAAAAAATGTCTAACCAATGGTTATCTCATCACTCAAGCAGCCTATCCATCATAGGGATATCCTGACCAAGCTCAATGGTGGATCCAAAAAACCTTTGACCTTAGAGGAGAATTAGTGAGCTAGAGCACATTCTTCAGAAGTATAGATCATACGAGTCAACACATATAGGCAAATAGTTCTTAGAATCTCATGATTGGGGTGATTCAAGAGGTTGTAGGGTGAGGAAAAATACTCATTTAGTCTTGTTATGGAAATCTATTAAGGAATGTGGTATATTTACAACAGTACTTTTTAATGATTATTTTATGTGGGATTCATGGAAGATCAACTATAAAAGGAAAACTGATCGGATGGAAGGACAATTGACCACTCGATAAGAAGATCAATCATACAGATGATCAAGCATGAGATAAAGATTAATTCAGATATTAAAAATTAAAATTTTGTTAAAAGGAGGATAAATCATGTTAATATTATCATGATTTATTTAATAATATATCCACTGATGATCATATTTTAGGTATATATTTTTAATTATATTTTATTATTTTATTATTTTTATTGGAAAAATATTCCAACAAATTTATTGATTATTATTATTTTATTATTATTAAAATTTAAAATGAAACATTTTTAAAAGGATAGAAAATAATATATAATTTTATTGTTTTGATGAGGATTTTACAAATGTAAAATTACATTCTTTTGATGGTGTAAATAGTGGATTTTCATCTAGTCAAGGACTAATAAAATAAATACTCGGCCAAGGTGTTAGAATGGTATAACTGAGTATGATATACTCTATAATACCAAATGTAGGATTTAATATATAAACATGAGATACAAATAAAAGAGGGGGTGAATTGTATTATTTTAAAAATTCCTTCCTAAGGAAATTTTGAATAACCAAAATTCACACAACCTCTAAGCTCTAATATCTACCTTGATTCTGGAAAAATGATTATGGAAATGAAACTTAACAAAAGTTTACAACCAATAAGATTCTACCTTAAAGAGTATAGAATCTAACTAAATCAGAGTACAATATTAAGGAAGTATATGAAAGTTATACTTTCCATAACAATAAAAATGCACAGTGGAAAAAAAAGTAGTAACACTACAAGTAACAAGTAGAAACTCTTTTAACCCAAAGAGGAGGGTATCCAACAACCCTGGATAAGAGGTCCCTTGATTTATACTTTCAATAAATTTTGTCTTACCTAAACCTAGTTAAACCCTTAATCCAATGATCGGTATCATTCTTGTTATCCCTGAAAGTCCTCGATTTGTATGGAAATCGGCACCTCTAACTTCACAACCCGAAGTCTCTGATTTCTAGTAAATCGAACCTCTTCACTAAGCGAATATGCATGAAGAAAAGTTTGAACAAGCAGTTCAAAACATTCTGCACGATGCCTGAGTGTTTATAAGATCCTCTCTCTCTAGAAATCACTTCAATAGAACTTTGTCAAAAGTCTTCAAAAGGTTGTGTTTTGGTATCGAGCTCCTTCAAATGAGATCTTATTTATAGGCACGACTCCAACGGTCGGCTCCCTCCTCCAACAGTCATATTCTTCCTTGAATTTTGGAGGGACATGTACACGTGTCACTCCAACAATGGTTAGTTAGTAACTGAAATCACAACATCTTTTTGTAACAAAAAAAAAGTGTAAGCAAAATATGATTACATAACTTAAGTCCAATATTCGAAGTGTAGGAAAATGAAAGTTCAGAGTCTAACCAAAAATAGACTTTGGAGTCTATAATACAAGGTTATTTGGATTCTATTTATTGGAATTAGGAACCTGAACATACAAATTTCGGAGTCATAGTTCATGAGAATTACAGGTTAGAGATCATAAGAGTTCGGAGTCTGTATTCAGAGAACACGGAGTCAGAACTTGGAAAAGATCATAACCAGAATTCGTAATCGGAATTCGAAGTCAGAACTTAGAAGATTTAATATCTATAATTCGTAATCAAAATTCGTAGTCGAACTTTACATAAGTTCGTAATGAGAATTCGGAGTAGAACATCATGAATGTTCGTAACCAGAATTCGGAGTTGAACATCATGAGAGTTCGTATCCAGAATTCAGAGTTGAACTACATGAGAGTTCTTGTCCAGAATTCAGAGTCTTAAATAGAATTCCTCATATCTAAGTATTACATTATTCTGAGGTTTTTGGTTTCAATCTGAGTTTTACACTTAAAAAATTTATGATATAAACAATGAAATCTAGGTAAGGGTAAATTCCCTTGGGTAAGGAAATTTTCTTTAAGAGAGTAAAACAAGGAGTAAAATGAGTTTTTTTTAAATAAGGTGTTTGTGATTTTCAAAACAAGAGGAATGGTCAAGTCATAAGGAAACCTTAGTGACTCAACAATCTCCCCCTTACATGAAGAAATGGAAAATTCATAAGTAAAACCTTATTGACTCAACAATATCCCCCTTTTTGGAAAGCACAAACATCCATACGAAAAAGTATATAAGGAATTGGAATAAATTTCGTAGACATTGAAATTAAATCTTATCTCCCTTTGTTCATGGACAATGGTGAATACGACTAACTCCCCCTTAGGCTTTGGAACTCTAAGTATCTTATTCTAGATTTTTGGAATGAGAATTTTCATTTTAATGTGGAAATATTTGTAATGAGAAACTCACCCTTACTTAGGGATATTTTACTTAGAGATTTTTCCTTCTCCTCTTTAGAATTCTTTTTCCTTCTCCCCCTTTGTGATTTTCAAAAGGAGTTTTAGGTAATGGAAAACCAATATAGTACCTAAAATATTAGTATAGACATCCAAAAAAGCAAGAAAAGTTTCATTACGATTGAATGAATTATTATAAGGGAAAAAATACAACAAAAGATCGGATAGGGATTCATTTTGCTTATTTTTTCCTTCGGAATGAGATTCTTCACAATTGTCTTCAACTTTTTCATATCTTTATGATCCTCCTCAGATTTCTTTTCTAAGGTTGTGATCTTGTCATATTGAGCCTTCAGGGTCTCTGCCTGAGCCTTTAACAATTCCTCTTACTTCACAAGCCTTTCTTCCATCTCAATCTGAAGATCCTTTTCAGTTTTCTAGCTTTGAGCAAAATAACTCAGCTTCCCATTCAGATCTTTCACCTCTTGAATCCGAGTATTTTGTTCAAGATTTAGCTTTTCTTGAAATCTATCTGAGAGATTTTTTATTTTGGCATCTTCAGTACCAAAGGCTTCCTTGACATCTTTTTGGAACTGATCAAGCTCTTCCATATCTTCAACGATTTTCTTAGACCATTTGGTCATATGCTTGCAAGACTTCCTATGGGATTCATAGTTGATCAGAAAATTTTTGTGATCAGCCTCTATCTTAACACATATATCCATAACCATGAATATGGAGTCTGTTTTCTTGATTCATACTGTGGTGAAGCATCTGGAATCTGGATTCAATTGCTGGAAAAATTGGAATGGTTTCCACCATCTATATCAGGGACTGAACCACAAAATCATGTCCCAAGGCAGATGACTCTGAATCAGACATTTTTCTTTGAGATGGTTCTTCCCCTATCTCTATCAACTTCCTCTTAGAAGTTCCTATAAATTCTTTCTTCCTCAAAATGTATTTCATTGGAGTGTCAATAACTATTTGTTTTCCCTTACTGATTTTCAGTATGGCTTCCTCATCAGGAGATTCAGGCTCACTTTTAGATAATTGGAAAATCTTGTCTTCATCAACTTTTTCTTTCTCAGCACCAACCTCAACATCTTCAGGAAGAATGAAGTCATGATTGTGACACTCTTCCTCAGATGTCTTGTTTACTTCCTCTTCACCCTTCTCATCATCTCTAGGTGTAACAAGTTTACAAGATCCGTCTTGAGAAGTCCGGAGTGAAAATTTCTCGGAAGCACATTCTTTTTCATGATATTGTTCAACCTGTTTGATCACATCATCAGAGCCACCACTATTCTCACCTTCCTGTACTTCTTCCACTGCTTCCTTCTAAAATTCCTTCTCTTTGGATTTTTTTGGAGACATGAATTGCTTTCTTGGAGTTTCAGGCAATTGTTCTACAAGTAAGGTTTCTGGTACAATAATATTTTATGATGCAACTTCTATGGCATTCAAAAGAGATTGGACTATCTATTCCTCAGACATGTTCTTCTTTTGCTTCTTCTCTTTATCCTTATTTTATTGCTCATCATATGCTTTCTCCTTCAAGGCCTTGGCCTCAGCAGGATCCAAACTGAACTGTGGCTCCCCTTCTTTTCTACTCTTCTTATCCTCCCTCCACTTTGCTACCACCTCATCCGGGTAGGCTTTTGCTTCTTAGGTTTAGGAGGTGTGGATTGGACTTCCTTAGACTTAGGGGTTTTGTCTTTTGTTTCCACTTCCTTCTGCTTTATTTTCTTCCCAGCTTTCTTTGAAGGTTCACCTTCATCAGCTATCTTTGGAATAGCCTCTGCCTCATCCTCAAGTAAATCTTAAAACTCAGATGACTCCTTTGAAAACCCTACTTTCATCCTCTTCATAGTTTCATCACTTATCATCATCACCTTGCAATTTCTCATCTTGGAGATATAGGGGATCTTGAAGGATTATAGGCACCGAACTATTAACTTGGAAAGTAAGGTCGGATACATAATAATCTGGGCTCTGAGGTTCTCATTCTTGATGTTCTGAATCATAATGAGAATGTGTCTCATGTGGTTTACCTTCCTTAGATTTTCTGAAAAATCTAGGATATACATGTCAATTTTCTTAAGGGTGTCCTTATCACCCTTCCTTGGTACGATGAGACCTTGCACCCATAACTGTAGAATCCGATTTTTGGTAGATAGATGATAAATCTTGGCTGTCTTGACATCTTTGAGCCTAAGGCATTCCATAGTCATTGCCTTAACAAAACTTCCTTGAACCTCTGGCATCTTGTGTGAACAGAATTCAGCTTCATCTTCATATAACAGCCCTACCAAGCTCGCATCCTTGGTGTAAGAGAGTTTATATGTCTTTCCATAACTCCTGAACAAGAATTTTTCTCTACCCTCTTCCTTAAAGAAGCAAAATAATTCATAGAAGTCGATGAGAAGATCCGGATAGACTACATCTTGAGTTGTTGTCTTAGAAATAGCTACACTTTCCCACCCATTGAGATTTACGTTTTTAGAAATAATGGAGTCATACTTGTTGAAGAGATTTGGGTGTACCGACCTCTCCCTATATATTTTCCACTCCGGAATCGGCTTAACTGTAGACATATCTTGAGAAGGAGCTTCTGCAGACATTCGGACTGGAGGACTTCTGAAGAATTTGGAACAGGATTTTGTAGAGAGGAAGATCTTCGAGATGCAAAATCTTGATAACCGATGTGGGACAACCCTTCGAGGGTCCTTTATATAGGCGATGGAAGTGACCTTTCGTCTTCCAAATCCAATCTAATGGTTGAGAATTCTTCAGATATGATCTGACGGTTGAAATGATAGCCGCAATGAAAAATTTGGTTGAATCTGATCTTTTGAGGTTTGAAAAAGAAATCATTCAGATTTAAGGAAACTTGAATCTGAGAAATTTTAAAATCAAGAGAAACTACCATTAAGTAAAAGTGATTACGAAAACATTGGAAAGAATCATACCTTTCGGATTTCTAGGTATATTATTCATACTAAGGAATATTCTTCTTGAAGAACTGTGTATTCCAAAAAAAACTTGAATACGGAAAATAAACCTCACTATGAAAATTTAAAATCCAAAAATTTATATTATGAAAATTTCAAATCCGAAAATTTCCATTACTAAAATTTCAAATCTTAAAATTTCTATTACGAAAATTTAAAATCTGAAAATTAATATTATGAAAATAGAAAATCTTAAAATTTTCATTACGAAAATTTCAGGTCCGAGATTTTTCATTATGAAAACATCAGGTTCGAAAATTTTCATTACGAAAACATCAGGTCCGAAGATTTTCATTACGAAAACATTTGAAAAACCAACTATGAAAATTTTTCATTACAAAAAAAATTTGACAAACCAACTTCAAAAAAATTTCGAAAAGCTTTAATAACAGATGTACTCCCCCTATGAAAATGTGTTTATTACTGTAAGAATATTGGTTCAAAAAAAAGTTAATTGAGGAATATTACCTCATGGTTATCATTCATAACATCTGTTTAATGTATTCAAATCTATCGGAAGGTAATGATTTTGTTAAAATGTCAGCAAGTTGATCTTGCATTCCGATAAATTGAAGAATGATATCTTCTTTTTCTATGTGATCCCTAAGAAAGTGATGACTAATATCTATGTGTTTTTTACGATATTGATGTGCAGGGTTTTTACTAAGGGAAATGGAACTTGTGTTATCACACAAAATTTTAGTTTTAGTAAAAATCAACCAATAGTCTGTGAGTGTGTGTTGCATCCACAATACTTGACCACAACAACATCCAGCTGCTACATATTCAGCTTCAGTAGTGGAAAGTGCTACTGAGTGTTACTTCTTGCAAAACCAAGGAACTAAATAATCTCCTAAGAAATGACAAGTTATATATGTACTCTTTCTATCCATTCTACATCCACCAAAGTCAGCATCTGAAAAACTTTTCAAAACAAAATCATTTCCATAAGTATAAAATAGTCCTAAATCCATGGTTCCTTTTAAGTAGTGAAAAATTATATTCACTGACTTTAAATGAGATTCCTTAGGATTGGATTGATATCTTGCACATAATCATACTAAAAACATTAAGTCTGGATGACTAGCTGTCAAGTAAAGTAGACTTCCTATCATACCTCTAAAAGATGTTTGATCTACTGGTTTCCCAGCTTCATCAAGATCAAGTGCGTTTGAGGTACCAATAGGAGTACTTATACTCTTAGTGTTGTCATATCCATACTTTTTAAGAATATATTTAATATACTTATGTTGGGATATATAGATTCCTTCTGGTTTTTGAGAAATTTAAAAACCAAGGAAAAATGATAACTCACCCATCATACACATTTCAAACTTATATTTCATTAGATGCGCAAAGGAATCAGTTAAAGATTTCTGAGTTGAACCAAATACAATGTCATCAACATAAATTTGAAAAATCAAAATATTTTTATTATCTTTAATTATAAAAAGGGTTGGATCTTCATTTCCCTTAACATAGTTATTTTGAAGAAAAAATCAAGTAATTGTATCATACCAAGATCTAGGTTCTTGTTTAAGGCTATATAAAGCTTTGGTATGTCTAAAAACATGATCAAGATGATTTGTATCTTCAAAACCAGGAGTTTATCCAACAAAAACTTCCTCATGAACATAACCATTAAGGAAAGCACATTTCACATCCATTTGAAAAAGTTTGAAATTGAAGAATGCTGCAAAGGCAAGTAAAATACGAATAGATTCAAGTCTAGCTACTGGAGCATAGGTTTCTTTATAATTTATTCCTTCTTGTTGATTATAGCCTTTAGAAACTAATCTATCTTTATTTATTACAATGATTCCATTTTCATCACACTTTTTTTAAGACCCATTTTACTCCAATAACAGATGTTTCCTGAGGTCTTTCAACCAAGGTCCAGACTTTATTCCTTTCGAATTCATTTAGTTAATCTTGCATAGCTTTAATCCAATCATCATCACCCAAAGCCTAATCAGTTCTTTTTTGTTCTAATTGGGAAAAGAATGCTAGATGTTATAATTCATTTCTTAAGAGATTCCTAGTCCTCACAGGTTGATTTACATCACCAATTATGCTATCAATAAGATGATTCTTAAGAAATGACTGATTTGGGTTTTGTAAAACATGTTCATCAACATAAGGTAGAAATTCTTCTAGGGTAAAAGTTTCAGAAGTAACTTCTTGAAAATTTTCCTTATCAGAAGTATATTTTATCAAAGGTTGATAATAAGTTTTTGAAAACACATCCGAAGAAGTAGGTGGGGGTTGTTTAAAAACAAAAGGATCAGTTTCATCAAATTTCACATGCACTGTCGCTTCAACAGTACAAGTGTTTTTGTTGAAAACTCTATATGACTTAGAAGTTGTGGAGTATCCTAAGAAAATTCCTTCATCAGATTTTGGTGTGAATTTATGTAGATTATCTTTAGTATTCAGAATGAATACTTTTCAAACAAAAACCTTAAAGTAGGAATGTCTATATTTTCTACCATTCCATAACTCATAAAGAGTTTTATTAAGAAAAGGTCTAATCAAAACTCGATTTATAGTATAACAAGCAGTAATTAAATATTCATACCAAAAATGGTTGGCCATAGAATACTAACTCAACATGGTTCTAGTTATTTCTTGAAGAATTATATTTCTTCTTTCAATAAAACCATTTTGTTGAGGTGTTCTAGGTGCTAAGAAGCTATGAGTAATTCCTTTTATACAACAAAAAGTTTCATAATCAGAATTTTGAAATTATCCTCCATGATCACTATGAATATTTTTCAATGAAAGGCTTTTCTCATTTTTAACTTGGGCTCTAAAACTTTTGAAATAATAAAAAGCTTCAGAATTATTTTCTAGAAAATAGAACCACGTAAATATAGTGTAATAATCAACCAAGACAAATACATAATATTTTCCCCCAATACATCCAGTTTTTTGTAGGACCAAAAAGATCCATATGCACTAGCTATAATGCATCAGTATTTGTGACTTCACTAACTGATTTAAAACTTGATTTATGTTGATTTCCATATTGACAAGGGTCAAAAACTTTTGAAGAATCAAATCTATGCTCCGGTAGATCCTTAACTGATCTTTTCATAGAAACTTTTCATAAGTTCCTAAGGTTACAGTGTCCTAGCCTTCTATGCCATAACCAAGAATGACCTTCCATTGCACTAAGGCTGGGAAATTCTTGGCTTCTAAGGTCCTCTATGTTTAGTGTGTAAACATTTTATTTCCTATGGGCAGAAAGAATAAATTCTTCTTTGGAATTTTGTACTAAGCACTTTTCATTCCTAAAATTCACAAGGTAGCCTTCATCACATAATTGACTTATGCTAATGAGGTTGTGCTTAAGACCCTTAACAAATAAAACATTTGAAATCCAAGTTTTTCCAAGAAGAACGATGTTACCTATACTGATAATTTCTCCCTAAGCATTATCTCCAAAAGTTACTTTTCTTCCTTTCATCTTGATAATCTTTTCAAAATAGTTTCTATTACCAGTAATATGCTGGGAACATCCACTATCCATGTACTACGTTTTGATGTTGGTACCTTCTCTATTTTCCTGAAAATAAGAGAGTTAGACTTTCAGAATCCAAATTTTCTTGGATTCAGATTTGTTAGACAACAAAATTTTGGGTATCCACATGTGTTTAGAAAAATAAGATTTATGAAACCCAATATATTGAACTCTTTTCAAGGAGAAATTTTGTTTCCAATGCCCACCACTTTGACACTTAGTGCAAAAAGTGACTCTAGAAGGAACAAAATAGTTGTTTTTGAAAATCGGTTTTTGGTGTGTATAACCTACTCCTGTAGTGTTTACTTGAGGTTTAATTTGAGAATACATCTTGTCAAAATTTTCTTTCCAAGAGGTAAAGTTTGTAAGAAGCTTCTTAAGAGAAAATATTTCAGATTACAGTCTGATGACTAAATTCCTATCCTTGGGAATCATTTCCTTAGAGTTAGATTTTTCCTCAAAAGCTTTTATCTTTAAAATAGAATTATTAAGATCATTAGAAAGTTCTTCTATGGTATAATTTTCTTTCTCAGGGTCTTTAGAAAGTTTTTTTAAAATCTCATCTTTATCTCCAAGATCTCTAGACAGATCTGAAATCTATTTTGTAAAAAAAAATTCCCTGGTATTTGCCTTGTCTAATTTCATATAAATTTTACAATTTTTTGCTTCAAGTAACTTGGAAAATCTAGATACTTTTTCATATGAAGGTTCTTCATTTTCTGAAGAAGAATTATCTTCATTAGAAGTATTATTTTTAGAATATTAATTCTTATCAAGAGATAAATTTGTTAAAGCCTCGGCAGAGTGTACCTTGGCCATAAGACATGTATTAGGGAAAGAAGTAGTAGCAATAAATCCCATATTCTTCTATGCTGATGAATCATATTCAGAAGATTCACTTTATAAAGAGTATCCATAGTTAAAACTCCAAGTATCATCATCTTTAAGACTTTTCTTGTGCTTTGATTGATAGAATTTCTTCTTGTTCCTTTCTGAATTCCTTTCCTTCTTATCCTTCTTTTTCAACAAAGGACAATTAGGTCTGATGTGACCTGTTCCTATACATTCATAACAAGTAACTTATCCATATTTCTTATCTCTATAGTCTTTCTTCTTGTACTTATTCTGATGATTCTTCTGAGCTACAATCTTGTTCATTCTCCAAGCAAGATTAACTAACTCATTCTCTGACTTTTCTGTATCACTAGATTATGACTGAATAATGACTTTCTTTGACTTTGATCTAGTTTCCCTTTCTGGGGTATTGGCTTTCATATGTTTAGAAGTGGTTTTAAAATCAACTCCTCCATTTCCATTCTTCTTCTTAACATTTTCAGCATCTCTCTTCATTATGGTTTCATGCTAAAAAAGAGTTCCAAACAACTCATCTAAGGAAATCTGAGTGACTTTTCTGTTCTCGTCAATAGCTGTTCTCTTGGACTCCCATTCATTTTTCATGATATCTAGGATCTTATCAACAAGTTCCTCATCATCCAAACCTTTTTCTCCCATAGATTGTAATCTATTCACGATAGTCATAAACCTTTGTTTCACCTTACATATGGGTTCTCCATAAGGAAAATTAGAACCATGATATTCAGCTCTAAGCATAGCTCTTCTAGTTTCAATGACATTGGAAGTTCCAAAGTGAGTAACTTCAAGTTTCATCCATATAGAATTTTCTGCTTCACATGATGAAATTTGGATATATATATTCCTAGTCATAGAACAAAGTAAAGTATTGCGTATCTTATAATTCAGTTGATATTCATGATTTTCTTGATTAGTAAAGGTACTAACTTCTTTGTCATTGATTTTGTATCAACCAGTAGGCATAACAAAGTTTTCAACACCAGTATTGATAATTAAAGTCTTTATTTGATCTCTCTAATATTCATAGTCATTTCCATCAAAGATAGGTGGTCTTATAGGATTGAGATTGTCTATAGAACCAAAATTGATTCCTGCCATCTTTAAGAAAAATCATTGGCACACAAACTTGTTAGTAGTATGAGTTTGTAAACAAGAGAAAATAGCATAAGAAAGAAACTAGATATTGTATCTCTAAGAAAAACTTAATATAAACTATATGAGTCCGAAAAACAGATTCCAAGAAATTATGAATCCGAATATATGAATCCAAAAATTCTATTCTGAAAACTAAATATCTTCTGAATCTAATCGTGAGATTAATTCAGAGGTAACCAATCCTCTGATACCGATTTTTAGAATGGTGTGAATGAGTATGATATAATCTATAATACCAAATGTAGGATCGAATATATAAACATGATATACAAATACAATAGGGGGGTGAATTGTATTCTTTTAAAAATTCCTTCCTAAGGAAATTTTGAATAACCAAAATTCACACAACCTCTAAGCTCTAATGTCTAGCATGATTCCAGAAAAATTATTCTGGAAATAAAACTTAACAAAAGTTTACAACAAATAATATTCTACCTTAAAGAGTATAGAATCTAACTAAATCAAAGTACAAGATCAAAGAAGTATATGAAAGTTATACTTTCCTTAACAATAGAAATGTACAGCGGAAAACAAAGTAGTAACACTACAAGTAACAAGTAGAAACTCTTCTAAACCAAAGAGGATCTTATCCAACAACCCTGGATAATAGGTCCCTTGATTTATACTTTCAAGAAAGTCTATCTTACCCAAACCCAGGTAAGCCCTCAATCCGAAGATCGGTATCTGTCTTGTTATCCCCGCAAGCCCTCGATTTGTAAGGAAATCGGTACCTCTGACTTCAAAACCCGAATTCTCTGATTTTAAGGAAATCAAACCTCTTCACTAAGAGAATCTTCATGAAGCAAAGTTCGAACAAGTAGTTAAAAACTTTCTGTACGAAGCCTGAAAGTTTATAAGAGCCTCTCTCTAGAAATCACTTCAACAGCACTTTGTCAAAATTCTTGAAAAAGTTCTGTTTCTGTATCGATCTCTTTCAAATGATCTCCTATTTATAGGCACGGCTTCAATGGTCAGCTCCCTCCTCCAACAGTCATATTCTTCATTGAATTTCGGAAGGACCTGTACACGTGTCACTAAAACAACGGTTAGTTAGTAACTGAAAGCATGACATCGTTTTGTAACAAAACAAGTTTAAGCAAAATATTATTGCATAACTTAAGTCCAATATTTGGAGTGTAAGAAAATGAAAGTTCGGAATCTAACCAAAAATGGAATTCAGATTCTATAATACAAGGATATTCGGATTCTATTTTGTAGGAATTCGGAACCTGAATTTTATAGAATTCTGGAGTCTGAATTTCAAGGAAATTTGGAGTCTGGATTCACAGGAATTCATAACCTGAACTTACAAAGTACGGAGTCAGATTCATGAGAATTCGGAGTTAGAACTCATAAGAGTTCGGAGTCTATATTCATAGAACTCGGAGTCAGAACTTGGAAAAGTTCGTAACCAGAATTCGTAATCGGAATTCGGAGTCATAACTTAAAAGAGTTATTATCTAGAATTCATAACCCAAATTCTTAGTTGAACTTTACATAATTTCATAATCAGAATTCGGAGTGGAACATCATGAATGTTCGTAACCAAAATTCGGAGTTGAACTTCATGAGATTTTGTATCCAGAATTCGGAGTTGAACTATATGAGAGTTCATATCTAGAATTCAGAGTCTTAAACAGAATGCCTCATATCTAAGTATTATATGATTCCGATGTTTTTGGTTTCAATCCAAGTATTACACATAGAAAATTTACGATATAAACAATGAAATCTAGATAAGGGTAAATTTCCTTGGGTAAGGGAATTTTTCTTAAGAGAGTAAAACAAGGCATAAAATGAGTTTTGCCTTGAAATAAGGTGTTTGCGATTTTCAAAACAAGAGGAATGGTCAATTCATAAGGAAACCTTAGTGACTAAACAATCTCCCCCTTACATGAAGAAATGGAAAAGTCATAAGGAAAACCTTATTGACTCAACACAAGGGATGGACAACTAAACAAGAACCAACACACATAGATATGGTGTCTGTGGGTTGGCACCGAGACAAGTGTCAAGGAATGTGTGAGTGTGAGGGTGGTAGTAGAATGATTAGAGGAATGTGTATTCTGACCCAATTGGAGTTAAGGTCCTTCATGCAGGAATGATAGCGTTTGATATATTATTAAGAGGTTTCTGAATAGCCTTAATTATGATTTGGGACCCTTTTCCATGAGGTACTATTCATCAAAAGAAAAAATGTGTCATCCGGTATTGTAATTCATCATCTCCCTAATTTTATTCACTACATTGTCATGGTATTAATTGTACAATGATCTTATATGGATTAGATCAAGGGAGCACATGAGCTTCATCCCTGTTGGTGAGGTCTCTCTAAGTGCATCCACAAGAACCAGGTTCAAAACCAGGTGAAGGCATAATTTCAGGTACTATAGAAGTACTGTAACAGACACTATAACAGGAACTGTAGTAATACTATGAGAGTACTATAGCAGGTATTTTATAAATTACAGTAGTAGGTATTATTTTGTACTGTAGCAGCCGAAACTATTCACCTTGGGCCACCGGTTTGGGCTGGGAGTCCTTAAGTCCTTCAGGTCAGTAAGGCTTCTGAGCCACGTTTATGTCCTTTAAGCCACCTCAAGGCCTTCCCTCCACATGATTAGTACAGTTTCCCCAGAGAGACTCAACAAAAAAAGGACCAGCCCTAGAAGAGGATTCAGAGAAGGCACACTCACCATAGCAAAACCAAATGGATTTGTGGGAATGAGAGGATATGGATATGCCATTGGGACTAGCCTATGCATGCATGTGAAGCTTATCCGGATGGTCATGAAAATGTAGAAAGATATCATCATGATGTAGATGATGGGGAGGTTTAGCTCCTTGTAGTTATAGTCCAGTTGAATTCCCTAAGACCTTTGGGTCATGTAATGACTCTTCAGCCTATGGGCCATGTAATCTCCAAGTCCACAGGCTATTTAAGGGTTCCCCCTCATCCATTTAAAGGGGGTTATCAAAAATCAATGAAAATAATGGCTTTCAGGACCTTTGGGCTTAGACCAACAGACTTTAGACCCATCTTTATTGAAGGAGTTAATTCATTTTGGTATGTCACACTATAACTATTGAATATTGTATAATTGAGAAGCTATTCTCCATGGTGGAATCGACCACCCCAAATCCAAATATGATAAAGGAGTTTAACACTTTAATACAGAGGTTGATTTGTGTGGGGTTTTCTTACATTTTAATATAGAAAGGAATAATATGATCACATGTATTGAATATATGATTTCATGTGAAGGTTTTATACACTATAGAGAAATGGTATTTTCCATAGACATGATTTTTAGTAATAATTATTTTTCATCCTAGGTCACTCCCTAAGACATAATTGGTTTAGGTAGAATAATTATTTAATGAAGATATGTTGTGTGGATTTTCCTATAATGTGGATGTATTCATGCATGAAAATTAATGTGAATGATAAAATGAGGTTATGTTGTAGTGAATAGTTTCACACCATAGATCCATATATATTATTGGTATAAAAAATATTATCTCTCTCCATACATGCATGATGATATATTGAAAAGGTGATTCATTGGTGTTTATCACATGGGATTGTCCCTATAAATGAGTAGTTAGAATAAACCTCAAAATATGATAGATACATAGATATAATATGGGAGAATCAAGATGTAGAGAAACAAAAAATATGAAAATATTAAATATAATATTCATGACCTAAACATTATATCCCCCCAATAACAAATTTTATATGTAATGGATATATTTTTGAGGAATATTACATGAGGATAACATAAATTAATTTTGTATATTTAATTTATTTTATAGTGTGAAGATATAAAGTGATATCTCAAATACAGATATCAATATCAAAATTACTTATCCTAGATTTAATTGAGTGATATTTTTTGTAATATAAAAAAGTGATATTTATATGAGTTATTCACCATTTATCTAAGGAAACAATTTCAATTAAAAGTTAAAGGATAAATAGAGGAGAAAATATAGTGAAGGAAAAAAGAAAGATAACTTACATGAGTTATGTCTATAAATAAGAAGTGTTGTACACACATGGAGGGGAATGACAAGAAGGGGGAATATGGATCTCTAATTTTAGAAGTGATAGTGGAAGGGAGTGTTATACATCAACGGTATAAGAAGATAAAGAGTTAGGGTTTTCCCTTTAATTTCTCATTGTTTAATGGTGGGATTCCTATTTTGGTTTTCAAAATAAATTAATATATGTTTATTTCCAATTGATTAATAAATTTATTTTGTCTAATTGATATATTTACTATTTAATGTCTCTTTTAAATTTTAATAGTTCATAAATAATCATCTATGAGTGGCTAGTGTCATAGGTGTGGGAGGAATTGGTTGAAAGGGTTATGTATAATATTTTTTTCAATTCATCATTTCATATGTTTGGTCTTATTATTTATTCTTACATTATGATAATTCAATATCATATTTCTTATTAATCAATCATGAGTTAGGGTGATTAAGGGAAGATACACAATGTGACAAAGGAAAGTGTGGGAGTGAAACATGACTTAACTCCACCCCTATTTTTAGATTGATCTTTAATTCATATAGGCCGGTTATATATTACCTTGAGAGAGGTATCAGTGGGCCTAAGTAGTTTTATATTATGTTGAGTGGTAGGGTTAGATACCCTAAGAATTATTATGGTGGATGATATTATTTATGTCACAAATGATTTTAGGTTATTATTAATTAATGTAAAACCATACATGGATATTGATTCACTTCCACTTATCCTTTTATTTTTATTTTTGTGTCCATATATTCCTTTACCTTTATTTTAGTTTACTATTTGTAAAATCATGATAAATATTTACCTATTGAATTCTATGTTCCTATTCTTTAGGGGTTTTACCTTGGAAAATTATTTTCATGTACGAATTATTAGTGGTTTTAATAATTTTTTATTTAATTTTTATAATCTATAAACTAATTTTAGACTACAGGAAGTGATTAAAACTATATACAAGTTCTTTTATTTATTTTTGTTTATATGGAATAGATAATAACATTAATTAGATATTTAGGACAATAATTTTGCCTCAATATTTTTTTATGATTTTATATTAGATTATATTATCTCTATATATCCCCTTAAATATTTGGTATTTTTGGTTGGGAGGTAACGGATTCAATTTATATTGACTAAGTTGGAAAAATTTTCAATTCATTTTATATACAATTCCCATAAGACTAAATAATTTTGGAATATCCAAAATCAATAAGGAATATGTTTATAACCATACCTATGTGAGGATGAGATGTAAATCCTTGAAATGGATTAACTTTCACGGATACATATTATGATCTATGAAATATAATGGTGGTTACTAATGATTCAAAGGATATTTATTCAGTGGAATCAAAAATTGAGGTACTAATTGAGTAGATTTTATAGATTTATGTTGATCCCAAATCTAAATTCAAGTAACTTATGTGTTCAATTATGAAATTGAATATTTATAAGATTACCACAGCACTGAAGGTCTGATGGGGGAAGAAAATGAAGAATAAACCTATGTTGTGGAAGAATAGGAGGAGGAGGAGAAATTATAGAAAGGGGTGATGATTATTAAAATATGGATGGAAATGATCAATAATATGATGGTTTACTCCACCACCAAATAAATAAAAAGACATGAAAAAGTTATCCAAGAATAAGATGAAGTGGTTACTAAAATATATAACAATATGGTAGAATTTTATAAAGTGAATAAAAAAATATGAAATGAGGAGTGGTATAAATTTGGTAAAATCCATGTGTTACTTCTTAAAAATTATAATCCCTCCATTAGTTTGTTCTCTGTAACAATTTTTTAAGGATATCTCAAATCTAAGGTTGATAGGATGCAAACTGGATGCAAAATGAAGTTGTAATTAGATCAATATGAGATGGTTAGCTTAATACTTTACTCCAATTATATGAATTAAGTTATGTTAAATAATAAAAACCTTAATAAATTTTCAAGGAAAGAGGTATCCAGATTTTTTATTTCATTATAATAATTTAGTTTTAATTTAATTTTTTAATCTATTTTCATATGTAGTTCAATTCCATATTATTATTTTTATGAATAAATTCATGGACCTTATAATTAAACAATTTTTTTTCTTTTATTTTTATATAATGAAAATTAAACAATGGAAAAATAGGGATAAAATAACACATTCATGAGGAAATTTGTGTGTAATTTTAAATTATTTATTTTAATCTCTTAACATTTAATTTATATTTTAATGGAAAATTTCATACAGACACGTAGATTTTTACAAAATTTTACCCATGATAAAAAAAATTGACTATGAATACCATGATTCCATATTTTAGATTCCATTTTTGATAATATTGAATGGCTATGATTGTGTATTAATGATTAGAGATAAGTATAGTGGTATTGATTTAATGAATCGTGATTTTAGGAGGTCATTTAATTAATATTGGTCAAATTTTCCTTCAATTATTCATGATTTTATTTTATAAATTTCATCTTAATTAGATTATTATTAGGTTTTCAATTAGTGATTGACAAATAATATATGTTCTCATTCCCATGAGGGTTCTCAACCAAATTTTATTATTCATTCCTTTATATTATTTCTTGAGATATATAGGGGAATTAAAATCATCAAGAACCCTCTTTTCTATCTTTTCAAGGCTATGATTTTAAGAATAAAATATTAAACTTATTGGGGACTTTTTCTTTATAATTCCTCTAACATTGAGAGCAAACAAAAAATTTGTATCTTTCATTAAGATCCCATATTCCATAAAATGATTTTATTTGGGACTATCCACAATAAAATTCAATGTTATCCATTACTGACCTACTCTTTAAATTTTTTCATGATATTCAATGGTTAAATTATAGGGGATAGGTTTTTTATCATAGAAATATATGTGTTACTTTTTGAGAATTTGTTATATGTTTCATGGGGTGTTTTTAAGAGGTTCATAACATTATTTATTATTATTATTTTTACTCTTAGAAAAATATGGGAAAATAATTTTCATAAACAAATTAAAAATCAGAATATTTGAAGAAAACAATTGTCTCGGGAGGGTAAAAAATCACTATAAATTGACCTATGATATTTTTATCACCTCTATAATTCATGAGGTGATCAAATGGGTTTTGGTTAAGGGAGTAATATTTTTTTCAAGAATATATTTCAAAAAAAAGTGAAAAAATAAGGAAAAATATAGGATTCCATTTTAATAGGCTTTACAATTCTTCACGAACTTACATTGAGTTTTGGGAAAAGGTTTGAAATTATTTTTAAAGATGATATTTTCACATTACTTTAATTTTTAGTATCATTCATGTGAATTGGATTAAAACATATGAATGAAATTTAATTATTTTTTGATATATTACATAATTACATCAATCCCTATATACATGTGATCTTAATATCTATGTCCTCATGATTATTTGTGATTTTTTTTGTGGGGTATATATTCGAGATCCAATTCCTATCTATGTTAATGAGCACGTGCTTAAGGTATGAGTATGACTACTTAAAATTTTTTTTATAGATGAGTAAAATAAAATCATTGTGAGGTAGATCATTATTGGGATTCTTAGTAATAACATATTAATATTCTATAATATAAATGAGAAAAGGAATCATCATTTTTTTTGGAGAAAAGTAACATACATAATTGATATATTTCTTATGTGATGATTTAATGAAATATTACTATGTAAATCTTGAATGTCTATCCTTCCTATTGACAACTATTTAGTTTTATGGAAATGAAACTTAAATAATGTTTGAATTGACTTCATTTGATGTATATGATGAGAATTATTATTGATGATAATAATAGTTTATGTATAGAGGTATTTGATCACTGTATTTTGTGCACATATGTTCAAAATAAATATTATTGGTTTTTGAATTTAATTGGTTATTTTTTCATTAATATTTTTTATATTGTTTTTGTGTAATTACAATTTTGAATGAAATTTTATGAAATAGACATAAAAAGAAAAATGTAAGTATTATTTTGGTGAGGATTTCATATAGGTAAAAAATTAACGTTTTTTGAAAGTGAAAATTATATCCTTTCAATATTTTTAAGATAGTTATAAGGCACACTCAAGAAAGGTATGTACAACCAAGCAAGAAATAATACACATGGAGAAGCCCCACATCAGTCAGTGCATACAAATGTGTCAAGGCGAGTGTGATTGTATGGGTGGACACTAGCATGAGTGGAGGAGGGTTCTGGATAACCCTATGGGGGATAAATAACTATACATAAGAATGATGGAAAAAGATCTGTTATTAAGCGGTGAGCAAACAACCTCAATTATAATTTTGGATACTATTTTCTTGAGTAACTATTTATCAAAAGTAAAATTGTTCCAACTTACATTATCATTCATAGTATCCATAATTTTATCCACTATGCTGTAGTTATCCTGATTGTGAAATTATATTCCATGGAAGATGTCAAGGGACCATAGTCCCAACATCATTAAATGAGATCTTACACAATGTGATGTCACCCCTTCACCATAGATACTCATATCTAGGAGGTGATATAATCTACAGAGTGATCAATGATGTTGTTTTGTGGGGGGGTTCTTAAGACATGGATTCTTTCATGAATGAATATCCAAAAAAACTAGATGAGAAGGTTTTTCAATTGTGAAAATTGTCACACCGTAGATGTTAAATATATTTTAAATATTTATATCTATTTATCTCTCACCATGCACATATGAAATTAATTCAAAATGAGATGCATAGGTTTATTTCACATGGTATATTTCCATTGAATGAAGATTTCATATACACCTCAAGATAAAAAACATAATGGGAGATATGAAAGGGTATTTAAGATGTAGATATAGAATACATATGAAAATTTTTAGATATAATAGTGGTTACCTACACATTATATATCTCTAATAATACATGTTATATCTATGGGATAAATTTAGAGGAATACTCCATAAAGATCACATGGATTATTTTGGTAACTTTATACTGACTTGGAGTGTGAAGATATTAAGAGATATCTCAAATATAGGTATATAGATCAATACTCTATCACTTAGATTTAATATAACAATATTTTTTAGGGTGTGAAAAGAATATTTTCACATGAATTATATATAATATACATATTTAAATAATTTAAATGAGAATAAAAATATATATAAAGGGAAAAAGAGAGTGATAGAATGTGGAACATATCTACTAAGAATTATTTCTATAAGTAATAATTTTTTCTCACACTTATATGGGATTGAAAAATTGAGCTATTATGGAGTTACAATTCTAAAATTAATAGTGGAATAGAGAGGTATACATCAACCACCTAAGGAGTTTCTTTGTTATGTGTTGTTTTCCCCTTAAATTTTTATTTTGTATTATTGGGATTCCTATATTGTTTTCCAATGATAATTAAAGTGAGTTTTATTCTAATTTATCATAAATTTTATTTAGTTTCACTGATCTATTCCCTTTCTCTATGACTCTTATTCATTTTTATAGATTCTGAAAAATTTATTATGTGTGGTTAGTGTTGTATAAGGGAGTGGAATTTGTCATGCGTGAGGAGGGGGGGTATTCCATGTTATAAATTTTTTCTTCTTCTGATTGGTATTATTAATTATTATTTTATTTTCATAATTGTATATCAAATTATTTAGTTACCTAGAGATAGTGAATGTGATTAGAGGATGATACCTAATCTAATAGAGAGGGGTGGGGAATTGAAAATCAACATAACTATAAATTCTATTTTGAGAGATAAATTTAATGCACCTAGTTTATTTATATATTACCTTGAGATAGAGATATATAGATGGTCATATATAGTTTTTTTTGTACTGAGAGGTATAACTAGATACCAAAAGAAGACATACGGATGATAATATGACTTATTTAGAAAGTGAGTTATCTAAAAAGTGAGGATGAGTTTTCTTCATTAAATTAAAACCATCATTAAATATTGATTCTCTTCCCATCAACATTTATTTTTCGTTTTTGAGTACTTCCATTCATTTATCGTTATGTTTGTTTAGCTTTATTAAAATCCTAAAAATGTTCTATTTATTAAATTCTATGTTTATATTTCTCATTGGTTGAACTTTGGGACATTCATTTACTATACTACGTATTAATCATTTTAGTGATTTATAGTTTCATGTTTCTAAAATATAAACTCATTTAGTTCTATATAAAATAATGATACATGTGGACCTGATCACACGCCCTGATTATGGGATTCACATTAGTTCAAACAAACATAAAAAATTATGACCAACCAAATAGTGGGATGATGAACCTATAAATAGTATGATCGATTGCATGAAATATTATAAAATAGAGGAGGTTAAAATATGATGATGTATGGTAATGTGAAAATTAGAGATATATATATCATGATATTATTAATCTTGATCCCTAAATATAGAAAATCGATGTTTAGGAATGTGAATGAAGAAGTGTGAAATGATATATGAAAATATTCATATCAGAAACATGCATGGAAACATTCACGTAGATGAATGGTTACAAGTAAAAAATGTCATAAAAATAGAATCCACATATTGGAATCATTCATATATAAAAATCCATTAAACTGGATTCATCAATATAAGAGAATTATACACATGTGAAATTGCTATAAATATCAAAGAGGTGAGATGATTTAATTCAATTTATTCCAAGTGATGTAGCTCTTCAATAAAAATTAATATCATGATACTCTATTATATCATGATTAAAGAAGTCGTAATGAATAATAATTTTTTTGAGCTTATACTATGCTGAAAATTGAGTATCCATGACTAAGAGAGGGTATATCTCATATAAATGCATATATATAATTATACATAGTCATTAATTCATGTGTAGTATGATATAGAGAAGAAGAATGCTTGATCATTGAATAAATAGTTCATTCATGAAGATGAACAGATTATTTGCAAGACTTTCAATGGATGGATGAATCCATGCCTGTAATTTATATATGCATACATATATTCATATTCATTTTCAAATAATGTGAACTTTTCATTGGTTGAAATAATTAACAATTATATCTATATAAGGTAAGCTAATATAATAAATAATATATTATTTTTTCTTGTCTATATACTATTACATATAGTTTCAAATATATGTAGTTTCATATAGGAGTCTTATATTTTTGTTTTTTAGATTAGATAATTCTCGGAGATTTGAATCAAAGAATTTATGTGGTTTTTTAAATATTTGAATGAAGACAGAAGAGAAGATCTAGTAATTGAAAATTTTCTATGTACTATATTATGTATATATATTGTTGCAAGTTTAAATATACATGTGTTAAATACTATAATTATAATGGTATATTTATTTTGTACCAATATACAAATAAAGATTTGATACTATATCAATATAAAATTCTTAAGAGTATTAATGATAGAAAGGATACCTAACCCTATAACATTATTTATGAATCATCATGTGTCAAAGGAAGATAGAAAAGAAAGTCTTGTGTTGATTATTCTTCCATAGAGAAAAATAAATGAGGGGGTAAAATTCATATAGTAAGGTTTTTTGAAGAAAGAAAAATAAGAATTGGCTTAGTTGGTTATGAAGTGCAACGAATAAGATAGGTTTTACAATCTAGTTTTGAACAGGAAAATATACTTTTATTTATACATGAAATATAGAACTTGGACCTACTACTATGAATATATTAATAAGGATAAACCATATCATACTACTATGAAATATAAGTTCCTGTATTTTACTATGAATTCAAGAGAATAATGAATTTATAGAAGTATAATTTAAACAACAATGAATGGTTCTTAATGGGTATTGGACTCTGTAAATGTTACACCTACAATTTTCTTACAAAGTTATGACATCTACTTATGTGATTGGGGAACAAAATAAAGATGTGTGGGATTTATATTCATATACTTTGGGGAATAAATATAGTAACACTCATAATGTTTTACTAGTTTGTAATGTGTTCCTAGGTACCACTAATTCACACCATGTATTATCCTTTCATCTTAAGAGGTGAAACCTGTAAATTATTGAAACTCTTGTGTGTTTGTTTTTGGTTTTTTTATGAAAGAATAATGTTTTAGAGAAATAATGAGAGTGATTTATGAACATTAACAAGTGATAGAGGTTAAATAAAAAGGGATAAAAAATAAATAATATTTTATGTTACAAAAATTTATTCACTCTCAGTTTTAAGTTAATCAAAATTAGTCCCCTCAACTGGTATAATAGAGAGGTTCACCTCTAATTGGATTATCTTATTGGATTTTTTTATCTTTTTAAGATTTTATTTTCGCTTTGAATTTATAAAGGAATTAAACTTTGGGGAATAATTCTATTTCCCTTATCATAATATTTTCTTTATAAAGACCATAATGGTCAAGATAATGAAATATAATAATAATTCAAAGAATATATCCCTCTTGAGTCGAAAGGATTAATAGTCTATTTCTCCATCCCAAAACAACAAAGAATATATATATAGTTTGGAAGGATAATATCACGTGGTACAGTCTATCACCATATAATTTGAGTGTATTTATACTTAATTTGTGTAAATTCTTCCTCATAATATCCACACGATGATCCAAGAATAAGTTATAGAGATCACATGTCAGTGGATACACATAAAATTTATCTTGGATAATAAAAAATCATTCTATATCATTTTACCAAAGAATTAATTTATTTTATTTTTGGATTTTTTAAAGGAAATAGGAATATACCACTCATCATGAAGGTGAGATAGATAATTTAGATATAATCCTTGAATGAAATGTATGTAACCTATATAAATATATTTTAAAAAGTTTTTATAAAATAATATATATATATATATGGGGAGATTTAATATATATTCCCCAAAATATAAGAATATTAGGATAAAATAATTTGAGAAATTAATGAAATGATTAAATAATTTTAGAAGAAGATTCATCCATCGGTGGAAGATAACATATTTTATTGATATTAAGAATGTGAAATTTGATATAAAATATAAAAGTATCAGGGATCATAACACCTTAATATTATAAAAGGGTATGATATATGAATATTATTTTGAAATAGTTAATAATGAGTCTATATAAATAATAATGTTTTTTGAAAATGATAAGTACATTCTGAATATGATGTGTCTTGTATTATAAACTAAAATGAGAAAATATAAAGACCCCTCAGGAAAATTACTCAAAAATTAAGGAAAATTAGATGATTACATGGATTATTGTAAAGAGTATTATGATGTTATAATGCCCATATTATATGAAAATAATATCATGTCATCATTTGATGATCTTATTTAAGAATACTCCAATAATAATGTACCATTAATAATTATTTGTATTTAATTATGTAAATCATTTTTTAGAAATTATGTAGGATTTCATTAAAAATATCAATAAAATATGGGTGATGAAATTATGTTAAAATTATACCTATATATAGTTGTTTGGTGGAAGAAGATGAATGTGTACTTGCTCTCCAATTAGATTCAAGTACATGATGAAGAAATCTAAAAAATAGCATGCCTAAAAATTTGAAAATCATATACAATAAGTATTTTAAAATAGAAGATCAATGTTTGTGGGTCATTACTGGTGCTAAAATATAATTGGTCATTTTAAATTTGATTTTTGGTATAATCCACTAATTTAAAAATCACAAAAGAATCCCATTTCAAGTAGGATCATGCATAGAAATAATAAACATCCATAGATTAAAAATAATCTATCTAATTCAAATATATATAAAGTGATTAATCATTTATATAATGTTTGAATATCATGTGGTCACAAACATAGTGCATTTTCAAAATAATATGTATCTAAAAAAATCAACAAAAGAGTCTATATAAACTTTTAAATGATGGAGAAACAGACTTGGGAATAAAAAATGAATGTTTCTAAGAAAAAATATCCTAAGAAGATTAAAAAAACATTGAGTCGCCAATAAAAAAATTACAATAGAAAAATATATTAATTGAAAATACAACAATTTAATTAAGATTAAATCATCTATGAAGACATATGAAAAAGAAAATATATCATAATAATCCATTTGGTTAAGATAAATAAGATATTAATATTTAAAAGGAAATATTTTTTATTTGGAAAACCACTTTTTTAAGAGTATAGAAGATGGATAACGCATAAGAAAAAGTTTTTGTTGAAATAGAGGAAGAGGTTCCGCATTAATAACTGACATTTCATGAATGTTTTTAAATAAATGAAAACCCATGTGTGGAGAAATTATATGCAAGAGATCTAATAAGGATGGACACACAACAAGATGTTGATTAATAATATTTCAAACACATGAAGAATCCATAAAAAGGATAATGTTTTCATAAGGTTATGTACATGATTTTATGGATAATAAAAGAAAAATCAACCCACTCAAATAATTGGATGGTGTGATGAGTACCATGATGCCTAAAACTAAATCAGATTTAAAAAATATATTTGAAATCATGATGAATAGATAAACTAGGTTGAGAAAATAATCTCATCCTTTCTATTCACATTTATAAACATAGAATATCAATATTATTCCTTTATTATTGTGTATTTTATTTGTATATACAATAAAATAAGTATTTATGGTGAAGAATTTCTACATGTGGAGAACATAAGAAGAAATGGGTACTATCAATTTTGGATAACAATGAAATAAAGATACTATATAGGATTGAACTATCATATGTAACCCAAGGAGATTGTATTGAAAATAACATTCTTGAGGACTATGTAGAAGTTTTCAAATATGGATAGTTACACAAAAAGACATTCTTTTCATTATTATTGACATGTAAAATCTAGAAATATATCTAAAACATATTTCCACTACTATGAATATAATTGGGTGTGTCCCTATAATGTGTAAAAATGATAAATAAGTGAATAATTTGTAAGATGTATTCATATTATACAAATTTTAATATTATAGAATTGTATTTGAAGATATGTCATTGAAAAGATATGTTTTCTTAATTTTCTCATCCTTAATAAAAATAATTAAATTCCAATATTAAGGGGAAGATATTAATTATAATGTGTGGCATATAAGTTTTTGATAAATATGGTTCTGTGTTATTTCATGAAACATTATCCCTGACAATTGTACATGAATTTTTTTAATATTTTTATGGATGTACGTGTCGGGAACTCAAGTTGACATACTTTATGAGAATATTGTTTAACCATTGGTATGTCAAGACATATCAGCATATCCCATAGACTAAAATTATTAGATATCACCTATGAATAGTAAGAATTTTTACCATTTCATTTTGTATTATATTATTTGATAATGGATGTATTTTATGTGTATGTCAAGACCATTGCTTTTCTACACCAATCATGGCCCACTTATACATAGAGTTGAATAGTTTATGGAAATTTTAATAAGTATTAAATGATACCATCTATCTCAATCAATTTTTTATTTCTTACCAATAAGTGGAATAGAAATAAAAAATGAAAGGTTGATAAGAAAATAAGAGAAAAGTTGATATGAATAAAGAGTATATAATGACTCATAATTTATAAGAGTTTATTAATAAAAAATATAAAGAGTGATATTATTGATATAAATTTTTTATATTGTATTTATTTTCAATTGTTTTTAAGGATTAAATAATACATTGATGTCAATAAGTTAAAAAGGGGTTTGAGAAGTAAAGAGAGTGGTGTTCTTGTATATCTTGTTAAATAACCCAATAATGAAGAAGAAAATCTGGTGTTTCAGTGGGGTTCTTGCAATGGAATAACTTTGAAGATTATTTATTTATTAAGAAAAATTGTTTTTCTATTTGTGGATTTTAATATATTTTTATAAGTTGAATTAATTTTCCAGATGTGGTTAATAAGATGAATAAAACATGATATTAACATGTAGTTGAAATTTTTGGTCTTGTCTTTGGAATATTAACTATATATTTAGTAAAAAGGAAGAGGGATCTAAAATGGAAAAAAAATATAGCCAAATAATCATTATGTTAGTACGTGGGAATTCTAAAAATCATAGAGATATCCAAGATAAGGTAAGAGGTGGATCTCCCCCACCAGCTACGTTAGAGGTTCATATGTGTTCCAGAGTACATGCATGAGGAATATAGAGCGTACTGGTTGGGATATATATGTAAATAGTGCTTAACCTATCACAAGAGGGGTGTTATGGGAGGTATTAGGGATAAAATTAATAAATATTTTTCAATTTTATCGAATAATAATGGAGGTGTCAGGTATATTATAGAGTGTCATATTTAATAATAATTTTATGTCGGATTCATGAGATATCTACCAATAACAAATATGGATGAACAGGTACATGGTAAGATGATTGACTGCTTAGTAGGATGATCAGTCATGTGGAAGATAAAATAGAAATGATGATTAATTTATATGACATAATGTAATATAATATTAAAAGGTGAACACATCATGATAAATTTTTCATGATTCATGAAAACAGAGATCCACATAGACCATGGGATTCATGGCAGATTGTTCAACCACACATAAGGATGACCAAACATGCAATATAAAGTTATATAACATGGTAATATGATTGATAGTTATAATTATTGAGTAGGAGAGGGGGATTAAATTTTATGATTCATGTTAAAGTGGTGTTCAAAGATACATATATCATATAATGTTCATTTTTATCACTATAAACAAAGAATTATAATTTTTGGAAGATGAAAAAATAAATGTGAATTAACATCTATGAATCGTTATACAAGGATTGTGTATGGAAACATTCATGTTTTTTTATAGTTCCACATATGTGATTTCATTAAAATAGAATCCAAAAATGAGAATAATTCATATATACTAATCTATGTAACAAAATTCATAGACATATAATAAATCTCCTTATAATAAAGTACATTAAAAATAAATAAGTAAGTACAAATTATAATTTTGTATAATCCTAGGCGATTCAGTAATTTAATAAAAATAAATATCATGATACTTTTTTTGATCATGATTCTTAAAAGTATAAAAAAGAATCATAATTTGTGGTATTATCTTATACTTCAAATAGAGTTTTCATGACAGATATAGAGGATTACTTTCACTCATTCATATATAAGTCTGTATGAAAACCATAATTCATGTTCATTAACATAGAGTCAAGAGGAATGTGAAAAACTATGAAATAAAATATTATTCTTAAAGAATATATAATTATTCAAGATCCTTGAATTGTGAGGATAAATCCATTTCCATAGTATATTCTATAATTTATATATTCATATTCATTTTAAATATATGATAATTTCATCATGATATGAAATAAGAAAGAACACCAATATTATTTGGAATGTTTGATGGATTAAGACCATCCAATTTTTTCTTGATTTTATATAGTTAAAAATGGATTCAAATATAAGTTATATCATTTAGTAGTTTTACATTTTAGTTTTATATATCCAATGATTTTTGGATATTTAAATTCGAATTATTTATAAAGTTTTGTAAAAATTTAAGATCAAGTAACTGGTGGTTCTTTGTGTTTTATGAATGTGTATATATATTGATTCAATTCAATTGATAAAGTTATTTGATATTGTTATTCCACATGAATATTTTATGTCTTACAATATAATGATAATTAGTTGATACTATGTTGATAAAAAAATCATGAGGGTGTCAATGATGTTTTGGAGACCTCACACAAAAACATTACTAAATAATATTTGTGGGTTGAAGTAATATAAGAAATAAAATCATGTTTGGATTATTCCACACATAATAAGAAGAATAAAATTAGAAAAATTAAAAGTTTAGTCTGGTTAAACTGAATAATGAAGAATGAGAATTGGCCTTGTAGCTTAAGAAGTTTATCAAATAATAGAGTTTATGCAGTTTAGTTTTTCACAAATAGAAGCCTAGTATACATAAAATAATGTTAAAACTCAAAATTTCAACTGTAAAGAAAATAATAAGTATAGTACATCAATAACTTCTATGAAGAATTATTTATTGCATGCTACTTTGAAATTAATATAAGAATAAAATGATATAAGTAGCACATCAACAATAAGGAATAGTTCTTAATTAATTTTAGACTCTCTATTTTTTACCACAATAATTTAAATGTATAGGTATAGAATGTACTTGCATGTGAGAATCACTAAACTATGCTTTGTGGGATGAATACTCATACACTATCATGAGAAAATAGTGCAATTCTCATAGGGTTTTACTAGTGTGTTTTCTATTCCAGGGTAATTTCAGTTCACACCTTGTATTAGCCTTTTATATTGATAGGTTAACCTTATAAACTATTTTTCCTATTGTGTGTGTGTGTGTTTTAAGTTTTCTTAGAAGAATAAATTAATTTTTGGAGGTAAAGAATAATAATTATTCATTCACCTTAACACGTTATATAGTTAAAAGGAAGTTGGATTAAAATATAAATTGGATTTTAAGTAACCAACACTAATTCTCCAACCCCTCATGGTGTTCAGTTGTTCACAACGAATCCCTTTACATGTTTCAATAAATATGATCACTTCATCCTTGATCACTACAAAAACATTTGGTATTTGTATTCTTGAACACTCAATACTCATCCTAATATTATCCTCTGTGAGATTTTCATGCATATATATGGTTTAACTGACTAATTTTTTGTTTGATATAATATATTAATTACCTTTATTTTACCTAAATTTCACATCAATAAACTATTCCACATTTTATGCCTCCAATTAATCTAAGAAATTATTAGGGATTTTATCCTCCTCACCAAGATAAGAATATTTTATCATTTAAGAAAATTAATTGCATTTCAAACTAAGTGGTTTTTGAAAATATGGTTGAATCATGACCACCTCACTACCCATAGGTTCTTGAAACTTTGCAAATTTATTTTTATGATATATTTATTTACTAATTATATAATATTCCCCATTAGAAACATTTTTTTCAGAAATTATTTTATATAACACATCAATATTATCTTATTCATAGTTAGTTTGAATCTATTATATATTTCTACATGAATAATAAATGATTCCAAATGAAAAAGAAAACATCTAAACCATGTAATATTATTATATCATGAAATAAAATCATGATCTCTTTTTCCCTACCCACTAAAAACATAAAAATACTATATGAAACTAAATCATGGAAGCTCTAATGTATAATAATAACCTTCCTAATATCATTATCACATATTTTTTCACTTCCCATGTCTAACATTAGGAAATCAAATGGTTATATAATCATTCCCACTCTAACCAGCAAATTATTAATTAAAAAATGGGTAAACAATTTATCTAATTTTTAATTTACATGTAATAATTATGGGATTAAGTTATATAATTACATGATCCATTTAAACTATCAATGGAATCAATTTGATACTTTTTTCTAAATCCACTAAGTATGTAAATGATACTTTTCCTTCAAATTCATATAGAATCATAAGTCATCTTGGATCTTTGTTCTTTTTAGAATATTGACCTAAATTAAACAACTAAACTTTTTAATGAATGGTAATTAGAAACATATTTAATCATTTATTTAATTAGTATGATATTATTCAAGATTTTCTTATAGTATGGGATTTTATCATGTCCCTTTATAAATGGAAATTCAAAAATCATCTTCTCGAAAATATGAGTTATCCTTTTGAGGTATTCTCTCAAATATTTATCTAGTTCTTTATCACTTAAATTAAAATTTCTTCCACATATTATTTAAATTTTTATATATCTCTTTATTTTGTTTGTTTATGTAGTTTTAGAAAATATTAACATATATCTAATGGTATTTTTTTGGACGGTATCCAAAATTAAAATTACAAAATATATAGCCTAGCATAGTTACTTTGAATTAGTTGATTATTTATATATATTATTGAATATATTATTAGTTAAAATTAATTAAAATTCAACTGATTAACCTTTATATACCTAATTTCCTTTAAAATAATTATTGTGATATAATATTCTAACATTAATGTTCAGGATTGAATTACATAAGTTCCTATGATGTTTCTCGAAGTTTTTTATAATTTTGATACACTTAAAATTATACTTAGAATTCTTTATTAGTGTTTTCATGACCCTTATGTGTTTTATTTTTTTGATTATTCCATATAAGATTATAAGTGTTTAATAATCAATAATTTTTTTGGATTTTCTCCCATAATTACCCATATAGTTTTTTCCCTCCACATGAGTAAACGATAACTTTTGGGATGAAATAAAAAAGTTCATGAGTTTAATAAAAATATAGCTAACCCCCCCCCCCCATAATAATTTTATCATTCACATTTTCCTTGGTTATTAGATACTTTATTATACATTCTCTTTTTCCAATCAGTGATTTTATAATTCACAGAATCCTTCACTACTACTTCTTGATAGTGAATATCCTCCCTCCAATATTCTTTGTTTGTAAATTTTAAACCTTCATATTATAGTTATTCTTTAGTTAATTATATATCTTATCACTAGATTTTCCTCATGATATAATGTAAACTAAATCTTAAACCACTAAATCAATCTATTCATATAATAATTTAATTGAAAAAGAATGTGAGGATTGGTAATTATGACAATGTACTAATTTTCATTGCTCATTTTCCCATACAACATGAAATTAATACTAGTTCTTATAGAAACAATTGGACAGTCTATTTCCTAGATCCATAAACCTATGAGTAGTGTATAATATCATTATAAATTCATTTCTTATCTCATTACAGATTTTTAATGTGTTTAAATTATGTTTAAAAATACATGTTTTTTCTTGGCCTTAAAATAGTTAGGGAACATCCCATTCTCAACACATTCTTTTTATCCTTAATGAGAATAAAGAAATGGATAGATGATAGAAACACATTAATGAAATAATGATCATTGTTTGAATGTTTTCCATTGAAAAATGGTAAATTTTGTAGATGATAGTCCTTTTTCTCATTGTTTATAGCATCTTGTGTTTGTGTGATGCGTGAAGGGTTGAAAAAAACTCGTAAAACTTTAAAATCTATTTGTGTTCATGTTCTATGTTCATTATAACTGATATAACCATAAAATTGAGGATTATTTCTATCTTATTCATCATTTATAGGTTAACTTTATCCATGTATCCTATTATCCCAACTCTACTATGATGAATATGTCCTTCTACCAAAAGAATTATAGGTATTCAGTCTGCAATAAAACTTCTATTATGCATGTATGTTAAAAATTTAAATAGATGGTGCTATGGTAAAATATGTTATAAAAAAATATTTCATTTTTAAAGGATGGTATATCAATATCATTATTTCTATAAGTAGTTTAAACTTTAATGTATGAATGTAAACTATCATCCCATATATCACCGCCAAAGAATATTGTTCAAAAACTATTTAGTGGTAGCTATATAGCCTACCAATAAGCGAACTAGGTGATATATCACAAAAACTAGAAGTTACCCCTAGTAATAATTAAAAGGATAACTAGTTAAAATAATTATTATTATTATTATATGAATCACGTAAATATTTATTTTTGTGTGTATTTGAATATAAAACATATTAACTTAAAAAATACTAAAATAAATATTGTTTAGGAAGAGAAGATAACAAAATAAATAATTTTAGTGTTTGGAAAATCATTTGAGAATTTGGAGGGGTTATGGGGTTAGTTTAATTATGTATTATTTACTATTAATGAATTAAACTAATTATATCTTGAACACTCTCTCAATATTACCATGGAATAACTTGAGGCACACTTTCGATTTACAATACAATTTCAAGGATCATATGGTTTCATATGGTAATTATCACTATTGAAATATTTAGGTTGTATGTGATATTACATTAGTTCCATGAATACTTGTAAAATGTTAGACTAAGAATAAATTGTCTAGGAGACGTCTCCTTTGGGTTCCCAAAGAAAATTATGTTTTACCTAACCTTAATTTCAACTCCAAAATTTGAATTTAAATGAATTCTATTCAACATTCATTTCATCATTCAAAACATATCACATTCCATCCAAATACATGTGTACACTGGTCATTTATCCCCAAACATATCAGGATTCAAATTTTTTCTTAAGTATATGAAAATAAATCCATGGATGTACAATATTAATTTCATAATCTCAAAATTAATAAAATTATAAAACCTCTCCAATAAAAATTAAAAATACCTAAAAACATATAAATAATAAAAATATAAAAAAATCTAAATATTTAATAGTAATTGTTTATATTGATTGAGAAACTAATAGGAACACTGTAACACCCCAGGTAAATAAAGAATATTAAATTTTCATATTTATCCATATTTGTGAATAAAATATTAATATGACTTTAAAGGGGACTCAATTCTCGATGGCGTACCCAACACGCAACAACGAGTTTCTTAGGAATCTTACGTTGCACTCTAATAATAAAATAATATTATTTTAAATGGAAGTTAACATGTAGCCGTTGTATTGGTGGGAATGGATAGAAATAACTAAAATATGATTATATATGTTTTTAAATGTTTTTACATTTATCCAATAAAATATAAAAGCTTAAAATACGGAAAGAATTCAATTTTAGGCGTATATGCCCTAGTTTTCACTAAAGGTTCACTTCTCGCCTTTTGATGGTGAACCGTCATTAAATATAGTTTTGTTCACTCTTATACATTCTATTGGACCAAATAAAACTCTTCTTTAGAATCGGGACATCAAAATTTACTTTGTGTAAATTTTTGGTATCTTTCCGATAAAGTTCATTTTTTTAATGAATAGTGTAAAATGTTGTATTTTAATTCAAAACCTATTTTTAATCTAATTTATTTATATGATTATATTATCTTTTTAATTTGTTTTAAAGTGAAATTATAATATATTTTTACCGTTAAATCCAATAGTGGTCGTTGGAATTAATTTCACTTTGAAATCGGACTTCAACTAGTGTCAATCTTTTGATACTTATTGTTTCATAAAAACACGCTATTTGTCATGACAGCGGGAATTAATTATTAAATTAATTAATGTGACTTATATGTTTTGAATTTTTTAAAATAGACTTCATTTTTGAATTCGGAATATCAAATATAGATTAGGGTGAATTTTTGGTAATTTTCTGAAAAACTTCAATTTTTGATGAATAGTGAAACCACTAAGTGGTACTTATAAAAACTGATTTTCCGTTTAAATGAAATTTTTCCACCTTTTTGTTTTGAATTTCAAAAATCCGACATACATGGTTGTCATTAAGAAGTAAAATGTGGTTCAATGGGATTAAAATAATTTTTTGGTGAATAGTAACTTATTAAGTTTTTAATCGCGATTAGAGGTAATTAGTGTAGTTTAAGGTAAAATAATGTTTTAATAATATGAAATGAACTTGACACATGTCCTAACCTCATTGGATGTGTCATGGCCAACCAAGAAAAGCCATGGGTCAACTTGGGGACCTCATGGAGCCACTTTGGTTGGGAAATGACATAAATAACTTTTTATTTAATGTTAAAGTAAAAATGACACACACATGAGATGTTTTACTAAAACAATTTTTACATGGGGTTATACAGGTCATATTTTTTACTATAAATATTAATTGGAAATCTAAAAATATTTACTAAATCATAGTATTTTTTTTATAATTTTTAGACGTTAAATAAATTAAATTATATATGACATCATGATGATGCAGCGATGACCTCATTATTTAACGATTTAAATAAAATGGAAAGATAATGTAATATCTAAGACCTACACATGTCCAAAACCTACTGGATGAGTGGATGTCAAACCCTTATCACCGTATCCTCAAAATAAATCAATGTGGGACCACTTAAATCCGAATACCATTTTGAAATAAAGTGACTTTTCTTCACTTTCCAAGAGTGCCCCTCCTCTCCTCTTATAAAAGGACCCCACCTCTACCTCCTTACCCACACTCCCAAAGCCTTTGGCTCGGCCAACCCCTGCCCATTTTGGCTCTCCGCATCCCTCTATTACTCCTTGAAGCCTCTCTTTGGGCAGAAGTCTTCCCAAGGAAGCCTTTGAGCTCAAACCAAGGGGAGTTACCCGATTTTAAGGTAATGTCTTCTTTTGAGTCCTTATGTTTTATTTTGCTTCTCCAACCCCCTAAACTCTTTTTATTATTTTCTTTTGTAACAAATCCAGTATCCTCAATATACTAGGATGTTGTTATAATAAGTATTATAGCTACACTTACAGACACATACATCTAATGGTTAAAGAACATAGTGTTTCCGTGGATGGCGAATTTCTGCCTCACGAAACGATGATTGTTCAACACTCATATAACACCTTCAAAGGTGGCCATTAATATGTCACTATATTTATATATGATATATAATATGTTTATGTTTTACTTAAGCTTCTGTATTTTTCATTTTTGGCTTACCTTTATGGCTTCCATTATGGGTATACGTGATATCTTCATTTTAGGAAGTGCGGACTACCGCCCCCTCAAAGTGATGTGATTCGTTAATGCCATACGTGGGATGTATAAAGGATGGATTTAATGTTATTATATATTATGTTATACTGGAATTATTTTATACCTCTATATCATTATTATTTATTTCCATTAAAGTATGAGATAGAAATGAAAGTAGCCTTCATGCGTACGTACGGCTTACCGTCTCCATGAACGGTGCAATTCATTTCTTATCCCCAAATGTAATGTACTATTATAAGTACATGTATATAATGGATATATATGATTAATGATACATCTAAATGATGAATATAATTCTAGAATTAGAATATACATATCTCTCATTTATTTTTAATTCCATTAACATGACAAAGAAATGAAAGTAGCGTTCATGCATACGTACGGCTTACCGTCTCCATGAACGGTGCATTTCATTTCTTACCTCTAAATGATTATGTAATATTATAAATACATGTATATTCTAGATATATATGATATATATGATATCCAAATCAGGAATGTCATTCTGGATATAAAGAACCTTTGACCACACGAACAACATGTAATTGTAAGAAGTCCACTTTCGACTTAAGAACCAAATATCGACAAAACAAACATTATTAACTTAAATGATTACATAATGTTTATAACATGGAAATAAGTGATATAAAAGTAATAATTAACTTTAAAAAGTTTCTTAATCAAATATAAATTAACTCAAGTTTATTATTCAGGACGTTAAAGAATGATCGAGCCAAGTCGGACCCGAGGTAAGGGATCCTACACCTATCTTTCTTTTTAAGTACACTCTTTTATGTTCATCTTTCTTGTTATTGGGATATTCATTTTATATTACTCTTACTGTAATTTTTATGTTCATATGATGAGAGACCCTATTCTCTCTCATCAATCCATTTTGGAAGTTTTGAGTGGCGCCGTTAGCTGCTGAATTTTTCGTAAGAGATCCAACCTCTCTCTTTCTTTTTAAGTACTCTCCTTTATGTCACTTCTTTTAAGCTCCACTTTGTTATGTTGGGGGGATGTTATTTTATATTCCTATTTCTATAAACTTTATGTTAATATGATGAGATACCCTATTTTATCTCATCAATCCATTTTTTTATGTTTTATGTGGCGTCGTTAGGCTACCGAGTTTTCGTAAGGGATTCTTCATCTCACTTTTATTCCTGTGAGATTTATGCTATGTTTCCCACAATTTCCTTTGAGTGGTGTATGTAATTCCCATTATTCTACTCTTTGTGTAATATACTTTCGTTTATGAGTATTTACATCAATGATGTATTGACCTTCTTTCATGGGGTGTATGTTTTGAAAGATACCCAAGTCGGTAAGGGAACCTTTCACCCTCCTCTTTTTAAAAGACTTCTTTTGTTGGGTATTTTAATTTACATATTGTTATGTTGGGATATGTTCTCATATATCCTTATTGATGTAACTTTTATGTCAAAGTGATAAGATACACTTTTTATCTCTCATCAACTCATTTTGATGTGATGTCGTTAGGCTGTCAAGGGAACTTCTTAACCCAATTTTGATTTCTTTGGGTTCAACATGTAGTTATTGAATATGTCATCCTTTGAATATGTGTGAATTAACTTTGATTATTTTACACTTAATATCCACTTATATTAGGTGTATTCATCTGTCACACATAATTATGTAATTGATTTATCCTTAAACCAAGGATACCATCTTTGTATGGGACTACGTCTCAATCTCCTTTCATTGAGACATATTTCATTTTATACACAACTTTCTTTTCTACGGTGTATAAAACCCTTTGACTTTTACTTTTATACAAAAGGAATCTTTTTATATGAAGTGTTTTACTAAACGACAAAAAGGAATGTTTCTTTTAACGTACGCGGTGGCAACGACCTTTTCCGCCGCCACGAGTATTATTTAGTCTTTGGATTCCTCAACAAGCCGTGATGTTTTTAAAATGAAATAAATACCATATACTCTTTTATGTATTTTGGTATTGAAAATGTTTTTTATAATGGATTTGTTATGTCAATATATTTGAGTGATATATTGTGATCAAAGTGTGGAAATTTTTTCTTTCCATTATATTTGTTTTATGTCTTATGTTTTTATTATGGTACTTGGACATTTGACGGGTGGTTATGTGATAAACCATATGACGGGTGGTGCCTTGAATACCAGTACGGGTGGTTACGTTATAACCTTCAATGCATTGGGTATGGAAGTCAGCTGTATGGCTATTCCATTAAGTATGTATGGAAGTTGGTCGAATGGCTATTCCATTAAGTGATATGTGTGGAAGTCGACCTTATGGTTATTCCACTTGAGTATGTTTATATCCCAAGTTACCTTTATATGTTATGTGATATTTATATGGGTTTTATGGTAATCTTTTGGTTACAAAAGGGTAAGTAATGAACTTTTATTCAGCGAAGAGTTTTTACTAATTCGAAGAGGTGAAATGTATTACTTTGATAAAGTATACATGGTTTACTTGTTGTTTTGAAAAACTAACAGTTTTCATTCTTTGTGTATCCCTTACTGAGATTTTTATGCTCATCCCAAGTTTTTGAAATGTTTTTCACAGGACTTAGCATGGAATTGGGTCAAGTATGGGATCAAGGGAAAGTCATGCTACCTAAAACATGGAACTATACATGTTTCTTTTTAAGAGTTTTTATTTTATAGAAATTTAGTAGAAGCGACTACTTTGTAATCTTTTGAGATGTAATAGTTATGTCCTAATTCTCTAAAACTCTAAACCTGAAAAGATCCTCAAATTGAATTACTCATTTAATTCAATATTAAGTAAGGTTTAAGGCTGGGGCCTTATAGTTGGTATCAAAGGTCGGTTTAGATAACTTTAGAGGTTAGGGTATTCTCTAAGCATAAGTGACATTACCGTAATGGTTAGGATTTCAGAAAGAGTCCTAGTTTTAGATAAAGTGAATGAGTAAGTATATCTTAGTGTTTACCTTCCTCATTAGTACATGATGGTTTTGTTGATATACTCACACTGACATTTCTGTTTTTAGTGAATGGATGGATCTAGCAGGCACCAAATAGACAACAGGTTTGAAGGAAACTGTGGTGGTTCTCTGATTAAGATACTTGATAAAATGGGGCATTCAATGAGGAAACTCGTGGTTGTTCTAAACCAACTATCAAGGAGTCATGATCAACCACTTGAACCTTGGTATGATCTGTAATGCATCATGTACAAGATGACCAATTGATGTGGAAGTTCATGTAATAATTATAAAGGCAACCATTATAGTTTATATGATCCTTACTTTTGAGGTAATTATGGGTTATTTTATGATATGATGGAAAATGAAAGGCATGAGATAAAATTGAGGTTAAAATATGTTATGATTATTTTTTAAGATTTTATCTTGTTTTGGGGAATGTTTTAAGAATTATATAGTTTTGGAAAAAGGACAACACGCAGACCGTGTGACAACCCCTCGCGTCGGACAAAGTCGTGGGAATCGAACCCACAACCAAAGTGCGACTGGTATTTATCACCTACCACTGGACTACGTGAAGTCCCTGGTTAGTTTGACTGATTCCTTTTAGTTGGATGATTTTAGGAATCAATAGTAACTTTATTTTGGGTTTTCTATGGAAATTATTAACCTATCATTGAGGATATGTGATTAGGTTAATTACTTTTCAATACGAGACATTAAGAGAAACTGATTTTGTTTGGAGATAAGTGTTACGATTTAACTCGGAAGACTATGTGACTAAATCCTTCAAATATTTGGGTTTCAATCTTAGTTTGGTTTAATTTGAATAATTTTATGGACAATTTGTTTATCGAATTGTCCTCTTTGAAATTTGGGTTTTGTTGGAAAAATTTTGGAGATTAAGAATAGATTTTCTTTTTATAAAGTGTTATCCTTTTCTGGATTATCTGATCTTGTACTAACCTTTTGGGTTTTGGTTTTGGTTAAAGTCTAAAGACATGGGAAGTATATAGTTCTCTTTTTTTGGGGTTAGGTGATTCTCTAGAAGTTGATTATAGTACTCTTAATGTGAACAAGTCTTCCTAAATACTCGTCTTTTGGAGAAAATATGAGTTTGTGTAAGGAATCTAATAAAAGTTGAAAGTCAACATGATAAGTGATTATGTTTCCTTATGAATAAATTCCTCAATAAAAAGTAACTTAAAACAAAAATGTTGTCTATTAACTTTTCCTACTGGGGAATCAAATACCGTTTAACCCATCACAAGTTTGTGATTTTCTTGTGGTTAACTTTCTCCTAAACATGTTTTCTATCACTCTCCATCAGAACATGACCCTATGTTTTCTCCTCCATGTCCATGTTTTCATACTTGGAATCCTATTATGGGTTAACTCAGGTGACCTTTGTACTTATCTTTCTTTATTTTAAAGTGATTTTTTTACCGACTCTTCTTCCGATGTGGTACTTTCAAGGATGTTTCCAAGCCCAATTTTAAAATTGCGAGGACGCAATTCCCAAAAGGGGGGAAGGATGTAACACCCCAGGTAAATAAATAATATTAAATTTTCATATTTATCCATATTTGTGAATAAAATATTAATATGACTTTAAAGGGGATGCAATGCTCGATGGCGTACCCAACACGCAACAACGAGTTTCTTGGGAATCTTACGTTGCACTCTAATAATAAAATAATATTATTTTAAATGGCAGTTAACATGTAGTTGTTGTATTGGCGGGAATGGATAGAAATAACCAAAATATGATTATATATGTTTTTAAATGTTTTTACATTTATCCAATAAAATATAAAGGCTTAAAATACGGAAAGAATTCAATTTTAGGCGTATATGCCCTAGTTTTCACTAAAGGTTCACTTCTCGCCTTTTGATGGCGAACCATCATTAAATATAGTTTTTTTCACTCTTATAAATTATATTGGACCAAATAAAACTCTTCTTTAGAATCGGGACATCAAAATTTACTTTGTGTAAATTTTTGGTATCTTTCCGATAAAGTTCATTTTTTTAATGAATAGTGTAAAATGTTGTATTTTAATTCAAAACCTCTTTTTAATCTAATATATTTATATGATTAGATTATCTTTTTAATTGGTTTTAAAGTGAAATTAGAATATATTTTTTACCATTAAATCCAATAGTGGTCGTTGGAATTAATTTCACTTTGAAATCGGACTTAAACTAGTGTCAATCTTTTGATACTTATTGTTTCATAATAACATGCTATTTGTCATGACAGCGGGAATTAATTATTAAATTAATTAATGTAACTTATATGTTTTGAATTTTTTAAAATAGACTTCATTTTTGAATTCGGAATATCAAATATAGCTTAGGGTGAATTTTTAGTAATTTTCTGAAAAACTTCAATTTTTGATGAATAGTGAAACCACTAAGTGGTACTTATAAAAACTGATTTTCCGTTTAAATGAAATTTTGCCACCTTTGTGTTTTGAATTTCAAAAATCTGACATAAATGGTTGTAATTAAGAAGTAAAATGTGGTTCAATGGGATTAAAATAATTTTTTGGTGAATAGTAACTTATTAAGTTTTTAATCGCGATTAGAGGTAATTAGTGTAGTTTAAGGTAAAAAAAATGTTTTAATAATATGAAATGAACTTGACACATGTCCTAAACTCATTTTATGTCATTGAAGACCAAGAAAATCCATGGGTCAACTTGGGGACCCCATGGAGCCACTTTGGTTGGGAAATGACATAAATAACTTTTTATTTAATGTTAAAGTAAAAATGACACACACATGAGATGTTTTACTAAAACAATTTTTACATGGGGTTATACAATTCATATTTTTGACTATAAATATTCATTGAAAAGATAAAAAGATTTCCTAAATCATAGTAGTTTTTTTATAATTTTTATACGTTAAATAAATTAAATTATATATGACCTCATGATGATGCAGCGATGACCTCATTATTTAATGATTTAAATAAAATGGAAATATAATGTAATATCTAAGACCTAAACATGTCCAAAACCTATTGTATGAGTGGATGTAGAACCCTTATAACCTTATCCTCGAAATAAATCAATGTGGGACCTCTTAAATCCGAATACCATTTTGAAATAAAGTGACTTTTCTTCACTTTCCAAGAGTGCCCCTCCTCTCCTCTTATAAAAGGCCCCCACCTCTACCTCCTTACCCACACTCCCAAAGCCTTTGGCTCGTCCAACCTCTGCCCATTTGGGCTATCCACATCCCTCTCTTACTCCTTGAAGCCTCACTTTGGGCATAAGTCTTCCCAAGGAAGCCATTGAGCTCAAACCAAGGGGAGTTACCCGATTTTAAGGTAATGTCTTCTTTTGAGTCCTTTTGTTTTATTTTGCTTCTCCAACCCCCTAAACTCTTTTTATTCTTTTCTTTTGTAAAAAATACAGTATACGCAATATACTAGGATGTTGTTATAATAAGTATTAGAGCTGCACTTACACACACCTACATCTAATGGTTAAAGAACATACTGTTTCCGTGGATAGCGAATTTCTACCTCACGAAACGATGATTGTTCAACACTCATATAACACCTTAAAAGGTGGCCATTAAAATGTCACTATATTTATATATGATATATATTATGTTTATTTTTTACTTAAGCTTCTGTATTTTTCATTTGTGGCTTACCTTTATGGCTTCCATTATGGGTATATGCGATATCTTCATTTTAGGAAGTACGGACTACCGCCCCCTCAAAGTGATGTGATTCGTTAATGCCATACGTGGGATGTATAAAGGATGGATTTAATGTTATTATATATGATGTTATATTGGAATTATTTTATACCTCTATATCATTATTATTTCTTTCCATTAAATTATGAGATAGAAATGAAAGTAGTCTTCATGCGTACGTACGGCTTACCGTCTCCATGAACGGTGCATTTCATTTCTTATCCCCAAATGTAATGTACTATTATAAGTACATGTATATAATGGATATATATGATGAATGATACATATAAATTATTAATATAATTATGGATTTAAAATATACATACCTCTCATTTAGTTTTAATTCCATTAACATGACAAAGAAATGAAAGTAGCGTTCATGCGTACGTACGGCTTACCGTCTCTATGAACAGTGCATTTCATTTCTTACCTCTAAATGATTATGCAATATTATAAATACATGTATATTATAGATATATATGATATATATGATATCCAAATCAGGAATGTCATTCTGGATATAAAGAACCTTTGACCACATGAACAACATGTAATTGTAAGAAGTCCACTTTCGACTTAAGAACCAAATATCGACAAAACAAAAATTATTAACTTAAATGATTACATAATGTTTATAACATGGAAATAAGTGATATAAAAGGAATAATGAACTTGAAAAATGTTCTTAAGAAAATATAAATTAACTCAAGTTTATTATTCAGGACGTTAAAGAACGATCGAGCCAAGTCGGACCCGAGGTAAGGGATCCTACACCTCTCTTTCTTTTTAAGTACACTCTTTTATGTTCATCTTTCTTGTTATTGGGATATTCTTTTATATTAATCTTACTGTAATTTTTATGTTCATATGATGAGAGACCCTATTCTCTCTCATCAATCCATTTTGGAAGTTTTGAGTGGTGCCATTAGGCTGCCGAATTTTTCGTAAGAGATCCAACCTCTCTCTTTCTTTTTAAGTACTCTCCTTTATGTCACTTCTTTTAAGCTCCACTTTGTTATGTTGGGGGGATGTTCTTTTATATTCCTCTTTATATAAACTTTATGTTAATATGATGAGATACCCTATTTGATCACATCAATCCATTTTTGTATGTTTTATGTGGCGGCGTTAGGCTGCCGAGTTTTTGTAAGGGATTCTTCATCTCACTTTTATTCCCGTGAGATTTATGCTACATTTCCCACAATTTCCTTTGAGTGGTGTATGTACTTCCCATTATTCTACTCTTTGTGTAATATACTTTCGTTTATGATTATTTACATCAATGATGTATTTACCTTCTTTCATGGGGTGTATGTTTTGAAAGATACCCAAGTCGGTAAGGGAACCTTTCACCCTCCTCTTTTTAAAAGACTTCTTTTGTTGGGTATTTTAATTTACATATTGTTATGTTGGGATATGTTCTCATATATCCTTATTTATGTAACTTTTATGTCCAAGTGATGAGATACACTTTATATCTCTCATCAACTCATTTGTATGTGACGTCGTTAGGCTGTCAAGGGAACTTCTTAACCCAATTTCGATTTCTTTGGGTTCAATATGTAGTTATTGAATATGTCATCATTTGAATATGTGTGAATGAAATTTGATTATTTTACACTTAATATCCACTTATATTTGGTGTATTCATTTGTCACACATAATTATGTAATTGATTTATCCTTAAACCAAGGATATCGTCTTTGTATGGGACTACGTCTCAATCTCCTTTCATTGAGGCATATTTTGTTTTATACATAACTTTCTTTTATACGGTGTATAAAACCCTTTGACTTTTAATTTTATACAAAAGGAATCTTTTTATATGAATAATTTTACTAAACGACAAAAAGGAATGTTTCTTTTAACGTACGCGGTGGCAACGACGTTTTCCTCCTCCACGAGTATTATTTAGTCTTTGGATTCCTCAACAAGCCGTGATGTTTTTAAAATGAAATAAATACCATATACTATTTTATGTATTTTGGTATTGAAAATGGTTTTTATAATGGATTTTTTATGTCAATATATTTGAGTGATATATTGTGATCAAAGTGTGGAAATTTTTTCTTTCCATTATATTTGTTTTATGTCTTATGTTTTTATTATGGTACTTGGACATTTGACGGGTGGTTACGTGATAAACCATATGACGGGTGGTGCCTTGAATACTAGGATGGGTGGTTATGTTATAACCTCCAATGAATTGGGTATGGAAGTTGTCCGTATGGCTATTCCATTAAGTATGTATGGAAGTTGGCCGAATGGCTATTCCATTAAGTGATATGTGTGGAAGTCGACCTTATGGTTATTCCACTTAAGTATGTTTATGTCCCAAGTTACCTTTATATGTTATGTGATCTTTATATGGGTTTTATGGTAATATTTTGGTTAAAAAAGGGTAAGTAATGAACTTTTATTCATCAGAGAATTTTTACTACTTCGAAGAGGTGAAAAGTATTACTTTGATAAAGTATACATGGTTTACTTGTTGTTTTGAAAAACTAACAGTTTTCATTATTTGTGTATCCCTTACTGAGCTTTTTAGGCTCATCCCAAGTTTTGGAAATGTTTTTCACAGGACTTAGCATGGAATAGGGTCAAGGATGGGATCAAGGGAAAGTCATGCTACCTAAAACATGGAACTATACATGTTTCTTTTTAAGAGTTTTTATTTTATGGAAATTTAGTAGAAGAGACTACTTTGTAATCTTTTGAGATGTAATAGTTATGTCCTAATTCTCTAAAACTCTAAACCTGAAAATATCCTCAATGTGAATTACTCATTTAATTCAATATTAAGTAAGGTTTAAGGCTGGGGCCTTATAAACACTATATAATTAATTCGTGATTGTGAGTTCTAATATATGAACATGTGTATTGGCCCTTAAAGTTAAGATAATTATAAATTTGAATTATTAATCATTTAAATTGATAAATTATGAATAACATTATTCTATTACTTATATAGATATATAATTCACAGGTGTCTCATCACTAGTAAGGTGTAATGCCATGAGATTTAAATATGTAATTATCCTTTAAATAATATTATGTACGATAGATTATGTTATAATAAAAACCAATATAAATTCAATAATACTTTACTAAAATTCATGTTAAACATAAATATGTTATAAATATACAAGGTTCAAACAAATAAATTAACAGACATTGGAAATTCATAAGAAATAAGGATAAGAGCACTTAAATTTTATAAGGGTCATTCTTCTTTAAAAGTGGTTTTCCATTTTATATTTTATCTTCATGTCAAATATAATTTTATATATTTTATGATTTTAATATTATTAAATTATAATAATTATTTAGTTATTTAATTAAAAATTATCTGATGGAATTTTTTTATATTTTCTAGAAATAGTTCTGTTTTATATGAATAGTGAAATACCATTTTTAAAAATACTATCTCATTTAAGTCATCATCATGATATAAGAATGAAATAAATGTTTAAAAACATTTATTATTGACTAAATATATGTTTTAGGGTTTTATCAAAAAAATTAGGAATATTATGTTGAATTTAGAAACATGTGTATGAAATTTAAAATACTAAGTGATGTTTTATTCTAATAAAAGAACTTTTTTTCATTAATTAAGTAATTATAAGGATACATTCTATTTTGGATTGGTTTAAAGTAAAATAAATATTTTATTATTAAATATAAACAAATAAGAGTCATTTCTATCAATTCTATGCATGATATGGTTCTAAATCCATTGTTATGCTTAAACTGGGTGTTTTTAAGACAGATTTTCCATTGTGTTTTGTATGCATAAATTAAAATTATTTTCGACCACTAATATAAATTTAATCTTTAAAAATTGATTAAAATTTTTTAATAAGCATTTTCAAATTTCTTAATAAGGTCCATTTCATTTTTTTGATAAATAATAGTTACCATGGTAAAAATTAGTCACAACGGTAAGGGTTAAAAGGGTTCATAGGGGGTTAAACTAAAAGATAAGGCCACATATATAAAAAAATATTTTCTTAATTTTAAAGAATGATTGGATTTCAACCCTCCCTTATCAAATATTGAAAACACTTTTTATTTGGTTCTAGTTTTATGGATTATGATAATGATTTTATGTTATAAAATTAATATATGCATAAAAAGTCGCCCTCCCAAAATTAATAATTTCTCAGGATAGTGATATAGATAAACATAATCTATGAAAAACATAATATAATAATTATTGTGATGAATAAAATAAATTTTTGTTGTTAAGTTATTTTTAATTTTAAACTATAGTATAATTATCTAAAATTGTTACACAACATAGACACTAGTCATGTGCTGGCAGTAGGAAAATCAAGTAAACGATTTTAGAAAAAACATTAAATGTGGTAAAGTTTGGATTAATTATTCTTTTATAATAATATAATAGAAATTTGGGAATGATAAATGATAATTTACCAGATTATATTTGATATAAATTTTTATCTTGAAATTATCAATGCTCAATTATGTGAATAGTCCTAAAATGAATTTAATGGGTATTTAATGTTAAACAATATTTTATTAACTAGTTTTAAAGTCATAAAAATTAAATTTTTATTAATTTTAAAATGAAATAATCTTTAATACCATTCATTTTAGGTTTATTAAACACTTTTTATTTTTAAAATTACATCCTTCACTCTTAAAAATTAAATAATTTTTTAAAAGGTCATTTATTTTAGCCATTAAAAAGTGACTCAATATAATCTTTCAAAAGACACATATGAGTTATTTTTTTCTCTAAATATTATAAAAAATACTTATCCATACATTTTATACCATTTCACCAATCTCATTATGTTTCCATAAAATTTTCATTTGAATGATTTATGTTCAATCCATAGGAGGATATCAAAATAAGAGGAAATCATCTCAACCATGTTCTTTCAAGTTTATTTATTCTAAAATGATCTCCAAATTATCTATAACCTTTCTAACATAAAAACATCATTTAAACTGTATTAATGAATAATTATTATGATGGTGTAATGACTATTATCAATCATGTTTCCATCTATTAGAAATGAAAATGTTTTTCGTGCAAACCTGCATACTATTCCATGCACAAAAACCATATTTCATTTTTCATTACCACCTCACCTGGATGGTTATAAATAAATATTTAATAATATTTTACATAATAATTATTGTTTTTTTTTTATTTTTATTATCATTATATAATAACATGTTCTTAATCATTCTACCATTATAATGTGTCTTTTTTGGTCGACTTTACCACCTACAAGACCAATGATATGTTTTTTATGTAATGAGTTATTAATGAATATTATTAAATGGTAATAATATTTAATAATGATGAATTTAATATGTCTTAATAATTTTTATTAAATTATTTTATTAAATTATTTTGATAATTCAATAGTTACCGAAAAAGGTAATTTTTTAGTCTTCCATGAGAACCATTAACTTTAGTTCCATAATATAGTTATGGATATCTTAAAACATGTATAACTCATGAAATAAATAATCGTGAATATTCATGATATGATAAAACCAATACTATGGTGGAAGGATCTAAACCATCAAATCAGAACATGAGAGAGAAACAAAAGAGTTAATATAAAATTATTCATTTTCATCAAATAATTTTTACTAAGTGGGTAATAAGAAATTAAACATGTATGGTATCATGAAAGATAAAAAATATAATAGGAATTTATGTAGATTTATAATAAATATATATTTATTATAAAAAGGGTAAAGAATGTATAACCAAAAAAAGTTTGTGGTAATGGGATTCCTAAATAAATTTCTTCTCCTTGGGTGATATCACTTCTTCATTGATTGTGTAATTACATGATTATGGGTGATGTTATATTTGATTGTTTTGTGTTTTATTTAAAATTTTTTTGGGATTTAGATCTTTTCAAAAAATAATTTAATTTATTTATTTCTACTTCAGATGTTATGATCTTTTTAAGGGTTATTGGTCTGAATTTCAATTCATTGAGACATGTTTTATGTTTTGTAATGAATTTTTTGATACACTGTAGTTAATACCCCATGAAGGTATATTGAAATATATTTTTATTTAAATAATGGTTTTAATATAATCATATCATGTTCATTAATTCAATTTATTATTTGATTCAAGCATTACTAAATTTGTAAGGGTTTCTCATTTCAAATTTTATTATTATACATTTTTTTAATTATTCCCATATATTCATTTATATAATTAATACACAACCTCCTTGACATATTATATCATGAATATTTTTTTATAATAAATATTTTACATTATAGCTCATATTTTTTCATTCAAATTGGTTTTCAAATTTAAAATCCAAAAGGGGTATTATTTAAAATCATTTATTTAAAAGAATTAAAGTCCTTTCCAAAACCATTTTTATTTTATACCCTTGTTATTTTTTTCATAAATAATCATTAATATTTTTAAAATTTATCTTGATGTAATTTTAAACTATTTTTTTAAGGTTTTAAAAATGAATCTTTTTTATATTTTTTGAACGGTTCACTTTTGACTTTATTTAAAGGTGTTAAAATAATGTTTTTTTATTAATTTTTACCAACTTGTCTACTTTTCACACTATTAGGTATGTTATTCATTATTAATATTATTTTTCATTTTTTCATGGTATTTAAAATAAAATAACATACCCATTACTTTTTTATTTTTCCATTTTAAAAGTTAACAAAAGATGTGGATATTTCTTTTTATTTTTCATGTAATATCTCTAATAATTCTATAAATACATTTTTCATCTATGTCAAAAATCATTAATTATTATTATGGTTCACTTGGAAAATTCTATAATAATACCTTCCACCTTGTTTCTTTAGATGACTTATGATGGTGATTTAAAGAAATCTTTATGAAGCCCATTTTTTGTGGTGTAATCAAGCCATGGAGGGATGATGGTAATTTTTATAGGTTTTTTTATGAAATTAAATACCTATATATTTTAATCATGTTATAGTTTATCGAAATTATATATGATGATGGTTGGGTTTGTTATAGAACTCCCATGAAGTGGGTAATGTAAAAAAAGTTAATTGGTTATAAGTTAGTCTTATAAAGTGTACATATTTAGTTGGTTATAAGTTATTCCTATACAGTATATAAAAGTAACTGGTTATAATATAATCCTATAAAATGGAAAATTTTAAAAATATATAATTTAATCCTACGAATATATAATGAGAATGAAGCTACCTGGATAAAGTATACTCTAATAAATAATTTGTAATTAATCAGGTAGGTTATTTAATTGTTACAGTGAATTTAAAAGTAGGATGTCTAAATAGAAATTCATGGTTATTCTAGGCTTACTATAACATTTAACGGTTCTCTTGAAAAAAGGATAATTCTACATGGCTCAAGAGTTTTGACTTATATAAATAATTTCTTTTGATATTACAAATCTTAATTACCGAAATCATGATTGATTATTTTTTCATATTGTATATAGTTTTCATATATTAATATCATGTTCCTCAATTATTCTCTCATGCCTATATTCTAATATTATTCTCCCATATAATATTCGATTGTTAATGCATATGTTTACCCTTATTATATATTTCAGCTCATCCTTTCTTATGTTTTTTATTTCACGATGTTATCAACAAGATTAATATATATGATATATCTTGAAGGGTATCATGTCTGAAGATTTTTCTAAAGGATTTTGATGAATTATTATGAAATAAAAACATCTTGGTATTGTGAGGAAAATAATTATTTAATTAGAAAGACATGGGGTTTTTTATGTAATGGAGTTTATCTAATTTTCTAAAACTCTAAACCTAAATGGTATTGGGTATATAGGTATCTTAATATTTTTTATTAATATTATATTTATAGATGGTTAAATTTGGGTCACTTTAGTTAGTATTAATTCCAATATTGTAAAGTTTATTTTTTTTAGAACCATATACCGATGTGCGGTTTCAGTGTGTCATAGTTGGTATTAGAGAAAAAAATTAGATAACTAAATAGGGAAAAAAATATATAAGATGAAGATAATATATGACTTTTTATACCATTTTTGGATGATATTTATACTTGTTATCATAATTTCAAAGGAAAATATACCCTTTTGAGGTATTATGTGATGGGATTTTGAGGTGAATAATTATATTTTGGTGGATTTGATTTGGTAATTAGGAATAATATATGATTGAGGTATATATAAATATTTGGGTTGATATGTGAATTAATGTTTTGTTAATTTTAATTATTTTTAATAAATGGTTATCATATGTTTTGGGAACATTATAGGATTAAGCTGAATGAAAAATTATTGTCCCAAAAGGGACTTTAAATCAAACTGGTTTATATTATTTGAAGAATAAAGACAATGTTTAATTTTTAATGATTATATGATTTTGTTTTTAATTTATCCCAAAGTGATTCAGGTTGTTTTAGGAAATTAATATTATATATTAAAGAATATATGATTAGGGAATATATTTATTGGATTTCTAACTTTATGAGTGATTGATATTATTTTGAAATAATTTTTATGTCAATTTGATCAAATAATTCCAATTTTTTGTTTCAAAATTTTTATTGAAATATTTTGAATATTTTTTACGGTTAGTTATTTATGTAATTAATTCATTTCAACATTGATTTTTATTTTTTATAATTGTATATTAATATATTATTTCATTATATAAAGGTTTATTAATATTTTATTTTATATTATCTTTACTTTTGGTGACCATTTTTTGTTTTAATAAACATCTAGAGATATGATAAATAAATTTTAATTCCATTATTTTATCTTAATATCAATTAAAATTTAATTTCAATACTTTTGAAATGATAGATTCATAATTAATATTTATAACTTAAAATATGAGATGAATCAGATATAAAAAACTACATGAAACAAAACTAAAGGATGAAATGGTGCTTTTAGAATAGAAATAAATCAATTAAGTATATTTTCAAATATTTAACTTCTTGATGGAAACAATATTCTTTATCTCAATCAAGAGTATGATATATATATTGAGACTTATGAAGAAATTATCCCTTTCTTAGGAAGGTATGATTTTTGAAACCTATTTAAAATTATGAGCCTTATAATGACACACATATGGTTTTTGAAATATTTAATTAAAAGTTAATATGTTTCCAAATAGATTCTTATAAATTAATTATCATGATAAATCATACATTATTTTTTATGACTATATCATGATTCACCCATTTAGGTATGAAAAACTAAAAATCTAGAGGATGTAATTTATTAAGGGGGATAATTAACACCCCATGATTTGAATATGAAATTTTATTTTTGTTAAAAACTATGTTAAATAGATTTTGGTAAACATAACATCGAAATAAAGTGAATAACACATTATTAAAATTAATTTTAAACAGAAATACATTATGAATATATAATGTACAAATAAATAAATAAACACTCATTGGTGATTAATATAAAATAATGTTAAGAACACGCATTATCTAAAAGGGTCATTATTCATTAAAATTAGGTTTTCATTAAATTTTTTATTTAAATTTAAAAGATATCTTTTTTTAATTTACTGATTTTACTTTTATGAAATAAAATTCATTTTTGAATTCATTAAGTATAAATTACATTGTGGTAAATTTGATGTATTCTTTAAAAATAGTTGATTTAAATATAATAGTGAGAATTCCATTTTTAAAAATACTATCCTATTTATGACATCACCAAGATTTATGAATTTTATATCCCCATTATAGAGTTTCCATTGAGAGGGGTTAATTAGTGGTTTTGTTTTTATGATTTCTTTTCCTTTTGATTCAACCTCTTGAAATTGTTATGTTTCTTGATCCACTTATTGATATCTCACAATGTCATATCATATGAAGAAATAATAATAGAGATCACAATGTTTAGTATTTACAAGGTTTGGTAAAAATACATGCTCATTTCCATGTTGGTTTAACCCCCCCCCCCCCCAATAATAGATTCTCCATTGTAATCTTATCATCAATTACAATGGTTTTAGAAGAAACTGGTTATAGACCCCAGCAGTTGATCCTATAAAATTCCTATTTCTGCCCCCATCAATGAAACTATTTTTATTTTGTTGGTTAAACTCCCCATGAAATATTATTTCTTCTTTTCTTATTAAACAGCCCATCCTATGTCCTATTCACTAACTAGTTAGGCTCCCCAATTAAAAGTTTCTTCTTATTTATATTAATATTTTAACATAAATAGCCCTTTATTTTTCATATTGATCTTCATAATCAAGTGTACAAGATATTATCTTCTTGTATAAACCTATTCAAGTACCTTTGTTTCATGATAGTCTTGTTTATATATATCTAATTAGCTTTGTATAATTAGTTTAAGTAGTGAAAAAAATTCATGGGATGACATTCATCCTTCAGTATGATGAATTCATGTCCTCACTCTCATTATTAACAATAATTTAAATGATTTTATCTGATCTCAATACACTGATAACTCATATATAATGTCGTTATAAAATACTACAGTTCAGTCTCAAACTACTGCACAATGTTCATGTAAAATATATTGAATGTGTTCTTCCCAAACATTATGCATGTATGATACAATTCGTTGTCTTATCAACTCTTCTTCATTTAATTTCTAAAATAATTCAAATGAAAATGATTCTCTACTTTTTCTAAAAAAATTATTTCATGTACATTAAAATTTTAATATTTCATGCACACTTACAATCCCCATTTTCCTCACTTTTATACTCCCTCTTCAAAAAAAAATCTCACGCAATATTTATTTTATGTATGAAAACCCAACATGAATCTCATATGTGAAATATTCATCTTTATTCATGAAATTATATCCAATGTTTCTTCTATTCATTTATCTAACTCATTCAATTATAAGTATAATAATTCATGTTCAATACTCAATTTCTTCACATGATAATAATATGTGATATCTTCCTCAGTACTTCTTTGTGAAAAATTCTCACAAATAACATTTTGTATGGATCACTACTCATGAAATGGTACATGGATTATTAGAGATACTTCTTAGAATGTTAGAAAATTGAAGGTTTGTGGATATCAGTTCTTCATCATACATTCATGAAATATTTATAACAAACAACACAATGACATAGAAAATACATGGAAAAAATAGACCTTTTTTCTCTATTTTGGTCTCACAACACTCTCAAATTATCATTAATCTCACATATTTATAAATATATATAGTTTTGGGATATTTATAGAAAACTACCATTTACTCACTATTCTACCTAAATATAAAACAATCATCACCTCACATCATCATATGTGCACTGCCATAGCTTTTTTTATTCAATAATGTTGCTCGGTAACTCACCATAACATTTGAAAAAATGTATCTTCTTTCACAAAAACCATCATAGACTTCACCCCACAAGTTCACTGAATGTTATCATAGGGAGTCTATTGGATCATAATTATTTTATCCATAGTTTTAGTTCATTTTAGATACTCTATGCATAATGGATTTCATGATAGTAACATACTCCAAATTCTTCACAGTTTTCCATAACAGAACTCGTTAATGAATTCAGTTTAGGGATCCAAAGAATATCATGATCTTATTTAATCAATAATATCATAACTACAAGCTTAATGTGTTCAATGTGGCCTCATTATTTACTCTAGATCATGAAAACCTATTGGGGCCAATGTTTTAGAGTCAACATGATTGCATGGATCGAATTTCCCTAATAGATCACATCAGATGTTTATCATAATTTGAATATAATTAAAATGGTTAAACAGTACACCAATACTCTTTATACCACATGTAAGATAACGTTATATTCTCAATGATTAATAATATTCTCTATTATGTTGACTTCTCAAGCTAGTTCTGGGGTCAACACCCGGATACACTACACACATGACATATTGGTCAAGCCGCACCCACATTCCCAGTTCAGCACCACCCATGTGTACCCTACAAGGATTTTGAATCCACCATGATCATGTACTCCATATGTGTGGTCCTTGTGGGTTCTATTTATCCTTAACATCCACTATGGCCCACAAATTTCGAACTTATTTCCTACCTAAGTTGTTGTTGCAAGGGTTCCTTGGCTGGTTAGTGGTTTCAATTATTTTTTAATATAAGGATAAATAAAAATTTACATAAATTATTAATAAAATTTTAAAAATAACTATCAATAAAAAATCCAAGGAAAAATCATCATTAAATCTTATTTATTTTAATTTAATTGTCAATTATATTCATCTCTAAATTCCAAGAAGTTATCCACTTCTGTTTTTTCTTGGAATTTGACTATAAAATACAAAAACTCTTAAACATAAAAAAATATTTTCACTTCATAATCTATAAAAAACAATGTGCATTATCAAAACACATATTGCACATATCTTTGGCATTATGAATGGGTCAATAATTTCCATAATTGAAACACATTGAATTTTCATTATTAAAAATTGTATAGAAAAAATTAAACTTCAACATAATTAAAACATCAACAAACCCCTGGGGTTATTCAATCTACCACTTTGGATTTATTTTCAATACTATTTTCATTTATAAATTCAATGCTATATTTTCCTCCTAATTTAAAATAAAAAAATGATATAAGTATAGGAACAGATTCCTAGCTTTATAATCCAGGTTTCATGATATCATTTTTCTCTACTAAAATGTACATCTTGATTCTATTGATAGAATAATGGAATCACTTCTACCTTAGAAATGATCTAAAATTAAGCATCTATACGTATATAGGGGTCATTACCTTTTTATAAAACAAGATTGGAAAATTTTAACACCAATACTTTCAATAAATATTCACCATGTGATACCAACATTGAAATAATTTTTCAAGTGTTGTTCAAATGTTTTTTCAAATAGCATCCTATATCCATCTCAAAATATATAGTTAAAGTATTAAAGTGAAATTTTATATTACCCCTCATTATATTTATCTTCCCTTTCTTAAGAATTAAAAATTATTTCCCTTTATAGAATATTTTTTTATCATAGGTATAAGAAAATATAATCAGCATACCTCAATGATGATAAGATTTATTAGATATATCTGTCTCCATAACATCATATATTAATGAGATACCAAGTTATATATAGATATATACTATTTGGTCTTATTTGATCCCCATTAGAAAATGAAATATATACTTATCCATCTTGATTGTATTTATCAAGAATAAACTCTGGAATCTTCTGATATTATTAGAAATGTTGAAATGGGAGAAACACGATGTCAAGAGTCCTCCATGATGGATAAATTTTTATATTTAATATGTTCAAAACTAGTATAAAATTCAAGTCATCCACTGAATATGTGTATCCCCTTTAATTCCATATATTAAAAAACACAAGTTATATATGTGAATAATATGGATCTTCAATTATCATTTGTTATAGAAATGAGGTTCATAGTTTCTTTTCAACCTGAATATCTTATTTTATGAATTGGTATATTTCACACATTCAAGAAAAGTTGTTTTAGTTGTATATACTTACCCAATAATTTTATCCTCTTCTATGTAGTTTATCTATGTGATCAAAAATTTTAGAGAAACATGATCAGCTTCCATTTTTTTATTGAATCCATTGTCACATCAATATTTTTAGTGTAAAAAGTTTCATGTGTTTTAACATTGTTATTTAAGAATTTTCCTTTCCTATGAAACCATTTTAGGAATTTTTTAGCTAAATTCCCAACCATATTTCTCTTTTTACAGACATATTTTGCACTCATCATGATTTCAATTTATGAAACATTTTAGATTCTTTATCAGATATGTATTCTACCATATAAATCCTATTATTTTTTTTCAAGATAGATTTCTTCTTTTGTTCAAACTTTCTTTATTTAGTAATGATGCTACTGGAAAATTTTTAGTGGTCTATAATATGATTTTTCTTACCAATTAAAAAGAATATCTTATTTGTTGTTAAAACCCTAACATCATTATTTGCTAACTTCTTGGGAATTGTTTATTTAGTATTCTTCTTCTTTTGATCACATCATAATCCTAATATATCATATTCTTTTCTTATCGATGTCCCTTTTTTTATGTGGTCTTATTTTTTTCATCAACAAAGGATTTGTGCATGATTGTTATATACCATCACTCATCATAATAGTGGCCATTATGGTAGTAGTAATCAAAGAATGTCTAAATGTATTCAAATCTATTCCTCATAATCATATTCATTTCCTATGAATTTTTCTTCTATTTTGTAGGTTTCTTCTTTTCTTCATCTATTATATCCCTTAATTGTAGTCATCTATTATGTTTCATGAATTTTCATGTTAAAAAAAATATCCATTGCCTTCTACCTAAACATTCAGTAAGACCAACAACATATTATGGATAATCTTCCATTTATTTTTTGTGTAATATATCTAGATTTCACAGGATGTGTACCCTATGGTTTTTTAGTGGAAACACAACTATTCTAGACACTTCTTGTGGAACATATTTTAATAAATCTTCTCACATCCACCCTTATTATGGTGGATTTATCAGTTTTTTCACCATCTATAATTTCCCTAAATTTGGTTCCAAACTACACCAATAATTGAAACAAATTAATATATTTGAGGGTTTCTAGGTTATGGGATACCTTGTTATTGGAAGATGTTTCCATTTGGTTATTGGATGATATAATGAATTTATTAGTTTTATGACTATCTATAAATAATTTTGTGACTGAATCCCTTTTTATAAAAGTATGGTAATGTTTTGGATGTGATGATTATGGATTAATTAATCTCACCTCCATCTAAAAACACTTCATGTTGATGGATTTTTTTACATCCTCAACTAATCTAAACATATCTTCCCAATCCACCTCACCCTTGTTTATTTTTTTATTCATGATTTACCATGATTCTTTTACAAAATTGTCAATCTCATTTACCTTTTCTAGTTTAACTTTTATTTGAGTGGCTTTTATATACATTAAATCATGGTGGAAATTATCATGTGCATGGACAGATTCAATAAAAAAATCTTAAATAAATATTTCTTTCAAAACATTAATTACAATTATATAATCACTTCATCATATGTTTCACTGAAAATAAAGAAATTAAATGTTTTGTGTTTTTAGGAGAATGGATAATGGATTCAATGTGTTATAGTTTCAAGTTTTTGACAAACCATATAATGCTTCTGTGATACGATGATAATTCGGTGTTATGAGGAAACAACTCGATCTTAGATTGGAAATCATTAAGTATTCAAAAACATGAGAACCCAATCCATAATTCAACTTGTGTTTTCTACACCGGTCAATTCTCAGATATACTTAGATTGTTGGATGACTCTATCATGTTTCAGAATTTGATAGTGGTTGGTACTTTATTTAATTTATATGAATATTTCCAAAAAACTAAAAGGGGGATATTGTTGGAACAAAGTATTTTCTTTTCAATAAATGCAAAATATTTTGTGTTTGTTTTAAATCTACATTAGGATGATCAACTATTTTCCATGATAAGTGATCTTACAATTTAGGATGACAATAGTGTTAAAGGTGGAATCATTTCCCAATGTTTTTCAAGTTTTTGGGTCCAAAAATTGGAGAATGGATAAAGGAATTTTTGGAAAAAGAATTTTCACACAAGTTTGAAGGTGGTTTGGAATATTATATCAAGGAATGTTTCATGATCACTGAATAAAAATGTGACAAAAGTAAAATTTGGGTGAAATATTTAAATGTGCATGAAAAATGTGGTTGTTTGGAAGAAACTCATGTGCCTAATGTGACGTCGAAAGTGGTTTTCCATGATTGGGGAAATGTTACATGAAATGAGGTCAGAGAGAGAGAATATTATGTTCAGGGTAATTTAGGATTATAATTAGAAGGCTCCTCTAAATTAAGATTACAACTTTTCCAATGAAAATTTGGTGTCTCTGCCATGTGAAAGAGTTACGGGAAGAATACATAGACGTGGTAAATCTTCTTCATAGAATATTCCTTGAGTCTATCAAGAACAAGTTAATCTCATGTTTTAGACGCAAAAAAGTAAAGGGTTTCACAAAAATAAATCTTTCCAATAAATCCCAAAACCTACTTCTAAGAATAGGTGTTCTGCACAAGTGCAGTGTTGAGTTTCTATCAGGATTTTAATATACAGTTTGTTTGTTCATTGTTTTCAACTGAATAAATTTTGGGAAATGATGCAAGAATGGTATCATGATATATGAGGAAAGAAACTTCAATACTAATATATTGGGATACCTTCAAGTCGTTAAGCTGAGTAAGATATCACCCAAGGTAGTGATCTAGGGGAGTCAACAGAAGTGCTCTAAGGGATACTGTGTTCTATCCTTAAATTTGTGTAAAGGTATTGTTCTTAGCTGAGAGTTATTATATCAAAACTCTTTTATTCCAAAACTACTTAAGAATAGTTTATTTAGGTATGAACAAAACACAGTCAACGTGTTATACTTGTACTAGCCCTTAATGGTGAACTATGTAAAATTATTGTGGGATATATTTGCAGGTGGGTTTTTTCAGCACGTTCCCTTCAGAAATGTTTAATTGGTTCATACCAATGTGAGAACAAGATCAGCCACTTTTGATGAAAAAGTGTACACAATGATTCAACCCTCCCCTTTCAGTGTGTTCTGGGGTCCTTCACTTACATACCTTTGGTAAGCCAACATATCATTTCCCAAAATGTATCTTTCTTTTGAAAACCCTTCATATGATTCACCCCTCATGTTTATTCATCTTTATTATACAACCTAACTTGGATAAAACTTATTTCACCCATTATTTTCATGAGATGCAAGCGCTTCATGCACAACAAAATTCATGATGGTCATGGGAATCAATCTCTTCTTTATTTTTGAAAAACTAACTCATCGATAAATAAAATTTATGATTCCAAATCATCTCATAATTTCATTAGATAATCTGAATCATAATGAGGATAAAAAGATGAACATGAATTGATGAAATCAATCGAACATCCTGGATGAATCTCATCGAATGAGTCTCATACTTTGCATATAATGTAAGTAAATGAATATTATATCGCTATGTGGTATCTCACATTAAATATCACTTCAGGTTTTCAATTATTAGTAATAAATTTTATTCTACTAACTTCTCGAGTGGGTATTGGGGTCAGTACCAAGATACACTACATGCACCACATATGAGGTGGTCAAAACCAGTTATCACCCTTAAGCACCAGCCCTGAAAACCTAACGTGCTCTATTCAACCAACATTATCATGTACTCTCTTCTTATGGTTATTTTTTTAACTACACATCATCACATACCTCCATGGAAGGATAAGGTTGGCCTGATTTCCTACCTAAGAATTGAGGGCATGAGTCCCTTGGTTGGTCAATGTTTGGCCTTATTATTTAATTTATGTGAAAACAATAATACTATCTAAATTATTCAACATAATGTTCATATAATTCCCAACATAATATTTAAATTCAAATTATAATCAAATATTATTTCTTTTATTTTAATTATAAATTTTCTTCATCACCAAAATTAATGAAACTCCCCGCTTTCATTTTATCATGGAATTTGATTATAAATTCCAAAAATCTATAACATTAAGATATATATACCTCATAATATATATAAATAATTTCACATTTTCAAAACACCTATTAAATTTTTTTAATTAGGAATGGTTCACAAATTACAACAATTTAAAGACATTGAATTTTTATTATCACAACTTATTTACAAAAACAATTACTTAAGCATAATTACAACTCCAATAAACCACTTGGGTTCTATAATAATCGCTTAAAATTTCATGAATTATTTTTAATTGACATAATATATTTCTATTTATTAAAATAAAATACTTTAGAATCTTATTTTCAATTTGCAAACCCATTTATGAAATTTAAAATCACATGTGGTGTTTTATTCTATTAAAATAACTATTCTTTTATTATCTTTAATTAAAAAATTACAAGTTTCAATTTAGTTTTTTATTTATTTTAAAGTTAAATAACTCTTTTTTTCATTGTTTAAAAACTAATTAATTTCACTAGAATCAATTCAATACATGACTTTGTTTGACATTTATTTTTATACTTATAAGAGGTGTTTTTCTATAAACATTTATCCATTGTGTTTTCCATAAATATATTAAAAGTAATTTTTACCACATATTTAAAATTAAAACTTTAAAATATATTATATATTTATAATCATAATATTAAAATTATTCATTAATATTAATTTCATTTTTTATCATAAATATAGTTACCATGTTGAAAATTAGTCATCATAATAATGGTTAAAAGGATAAATGGGGGGTTAAACTAAGAAACAAGGCCAATAATATCACTAAAACATGTATAAATTTGATTTTATGAGGGTTATGTTCCTTTAATTATCCTTTATTCAAAAACAATTTCCATTTGGTTCTACTTTCTTTGATTATGACATTACTTTTATATTATAAAATTAATATTTACAAAAATATTACACGCACTCAATTAATACATTCCCAGGATAATGATAATGTTAAAAATATCTTATGAATGGTTCAATGTAATAAAATATATGATGAATAAACTATTTTTTTTTTTTATTTTCAAATTTAATTAATAGTATAATTATTTAAAAAAATTAAGTAGTGTCGACACAATTCTTATTCCGCAAGCCGAAAAATTATGTTAATTATTTCAAAAAAACATTTAAAGTGATATGGTTTGGATGAATTATTAGGTTCCAAGAATTTTAAAGGTAATTAATATTGATAGGTTATTATTTAGTTATTTATAATCTAACTCCATTTTTATATTGATAGTTTTAAAGTCAATTTATATGAATAGTCTTCAAAATACCTTTAAATGGTCTTTAATGTAGATAATTTTTTTAATTAATTGATTTAAAAATCATAAAAATATTATAATTATAAAATTATATGTTTAATAGTCTATAATACTCTAATTTAATATTTATCATCCCCATGTCATTTGGAAAAATAAATTCATGATCATTAAAGACTGAATATTGGTGAAAAGAGTAATATTTTTTTCCTATAAAAGAGAATCAATATATCCTTTCTAGAGACACATATGTTTCTATTTTAACTCATATTTATACAAAATACATCTCTATATTTTTAGTACCTCTATATTTTAAATGATGATAATGTTTAATAGAGTTTAGTACTTGCAACACCTAGATTTAATGATTGTGAACTATTATTATTTAATATAGTTGTGATAATATATTCATTGAATGGTTGATACAAATAGGTGAAACCAAATTATAAAACCCAAACACACACAAAAACATATATTTAAAATTTTTATAATCAGTAAAAAATTAATTATTAATTATTAATAAATAAGCACTCAATTTTTTGTAAAGTAATTTTATTCTTTAGAATATGTTTTATTCAAAAATGGTTTTAAATGATTTTATGATATAATATAATAATTAATTTATAAAATTTTAGAAATTGTATTTTATAAAAGGGTATAATTTTTTAAATTGTCATATCAGAAATAGATCATGGTGATATTCTGGGATTTCGTAGAAAAGATTAATTTTCATTGAATAGTGAATAAATAAATATTTTATAAAAAATTGCCTTTTCCATTAAATTATTTATATACCATTTTTTAATTTATTTTAATATTTAAATAATTAATTTTTAATAAATATAATCTAATTAATGTAATTATAATGGATATTATTCTTAATTATTGTATGAAAACATATTTATAATTAAAAATTCTTTTTTAGGTAAAATAGTTTTTCATCTTGTATTGCGTGTTTATTTTAAAATAAATTTCTTCAAATTTATATATTTCATAAGTAGTTAAAAAATTGGTTCATAATGAATATAATCCTTGATAAAAATGTTGCCACTACGGTTAGGGTAAAACAGGTTGAACAAGGTTAAGACTATGAAATAAAGGTTTAAAATCATCCATAAACTTGTCTATATTTCATATGATTAGTGTGATCTGACAATACCCTTGTAATATTTTAAAAATATATCATTTTGGTAATATTTTTCTTTGATAAAGACCTCTATATTATTTTTTAAAAAATAATCATTTTAAAATGTTACATTCCTTATTTTTATTATCTAAAATATTTTTTTTAAGATAAAAATATAATCAACGGTTCTAAATTGTTTTTTTTAATGAATGTGTTTTTATTATTTTAATTTAATTTTAATTTTTAGTGACAAAATAATTAACTTAAATTCCCATACAACACTGACATAGTGCTTCTACATAAAGTATAAAAATCATGGAAATGAATTTAAAAACTATAAATGTGATATTATTTGGGTAATTTATGTTGTTATAATATTTTTTTAAAAAGTATTATTTATTATTTCTATTTTAAATTTTTATATTTTAACTAAATTTACACTTGATATTTTTAATAAATAATTTTTTTTAATAGTTTATAAAATGAATTTAAAGGTATTTTAGGTTAAATAATAGTTAATGTTAAATAATATTTCATTAAATGATTTAAAATTTTAAAAATATTATATTTAGAAAAGTGAATGGTATATGGTTAAGGATATCAACCACTGAACATATATGGGTCACTTTTCCTTATACAGTGACTTTCATGACAAAAAAATGATATAAACAATCTTATTGTGGTAATGGTTAAAATGGTTAATGAGATGTTAAAACTAAGTCATAAGTGTTAAAAAGTCATCCATAAAATTATAAATTTTATTGAATGAGATTATTTATAAATATATAAATCATATATACAAAATATATCAATTTGGTTCATCTTTAAAATGCAAAATAATTTATTTTAACTTAATATTTTAGGAAATTCCAAGAGTGTCCCTCTCTTCTCTTCAAAAACCACCACTCTTATATTCCTTGAACTTTATAAGCCTTTTAGATCAACAAAATTCTATAAAAACACATCTTATACACTTTATAAAAATTATAAACATTATTGTTTTATTTCAATACCACTCGTATGGTCTATAAGGGAGATTCAAAGGGGATTATTCAAAGAGGAAGTAATTGTCCTAATTAAGCGTTTTCATTTTACTTCTTCTTGATCCTCCAGAAATTTTAACTAAAACAATAAAATATAATAAAATCAGTATATAAAATATAATTAGATATTATTATGTAGATTTAATAACTTTTTTCATCACCTTTTTCATATTGTGGTGAATTAAAACATTATGTATGTGTATGTATGGACAACCACCTCCACGAAGCAATGTGTTTTGTTTTCCAACACCACCTCTAATAGATGATTAAAATGGTAGATTTAATTTATATATATGTATATTGTAGTAATTAAATAATATTAATTTTTTAAATATAATATATCATCTATTTTCATACTATTTTATCTACAGGAAAATGGTAATGTCGTTTCTGTGTACGTGTTGATTACAGCCTCCATGCAGCGATTTGATTCCTTTTTCACATAAAAAATACATGTATTTTTATAATATTATATTTATTATATAAAATTTATAATTATTTATTTATTTTTATTATATATACGATTTAATAATTAACTATTTGACCCTGGTCAATGCAACGATGTTTCTTTAAAATTATGAACAAAACATCATCAAAAAAATATGATGTGGACTTAACGGAATTTTTAATTAAATAAGTAATTAAATTAAATGAAATAAATGGTTTAATGATAAGTTATTAGTCCTATAAGAAGATATTAAACATTTAAATAATTTATATATGTCTATTATATAGTAGTTAAAGGGAATAAAAAACAAGTTGAGACTAGAGGTAAGTGGTTTCTTAACACGATTTCCTTTCACTAGGTTATAACACTTTATTATTGACATTATTATTACACGATTACGTGTGAATTGATCATTATAAATTTTTATGATTTATTTAATCTTTTTTTATGTGGTTTTAAAATCATTACATCTAATAATCTTAATGATTAATTCCCACTTCAATGATAAAACCATTGTAAGTATTATTCATCTTAATGTTTTAATGAGTCTTGTATTGTACTATCTAGCTATATCCTTTTATCAGATATATATTATTCTTATTGATATATTATATCATTAATTAATTGATGATAATTATATTTAATGTTCCATTTATTTTCTCACTTCAATGAAATAATTTCTCAAATGTTATAAAAGTTTAAATCGTTTTTATTATCTCAATTTCAATTCTTTGATACATAATTCTTGTTAAAAACCATGATTTATTTTATGTGGTGCACTTACATTAGCATGAATGTTTTTTAACATTTTATTTTTCTTAAATTATGGTTTTTATATAGTCATATTATATTCCTTCATTCAATGGATTTTTTATTCATGCATTACCCAAATTATAAGGGTTTCTTGTCTCAAACTCCCTTCTTTTAGACATATTTTTTTTATGAACCTATTTTATGGTGTATTTAATAATTCTATACATAAAATATCCTTAATACATTTATACTCATTGTATTTTATATTCAATATTATTTAATATCTTTAAAATAGTTCTTCATTTTAAAAGGCCATAAATTTATTTATCTTTAAAACATTATATCAATGTTTTTAAAGAATTTTAAAACTCTTCCCTAAATTTATTTATCTAATTCCAATAATAATATTTTATATACCAAATTTTGACTTATACCTAATTTATATGAACTTTTACTTTCTTTTAAAAAGATTAAAAAAGAAATTTCTTATCATTTTCCGTATTTGTCACTTTTGACTCTCTTTACAAAAGTTTGAAAAAATATTTTTTTAATGTTTATGACATAAAAAATAGTTTCCATCGAAAATAAATATTCAATTTGTTGATGATTAGTTTAAATTTTTTCCATTCTTATTTTCAAGGAAAATAATTTTCTCAACATTTTGGGAATTTTTTAAAATATATCTAAAGAAAATTATTATTTTACCATTTTTTCAAGGAAATGTTTTTAAATATTAATTTGAATGTATTTTTCATATATATAAACACATTTCATTAAATATTATATTTTAATTGAGATATTCTATAATTGTACCATCCAAAACTTTTTAATGGATGTTTTATGATTTTTAGTAAATGTCACTACAAGAAATCGGAATATTTGCGACGGGTTATTTGCGACGGGATCCCGTCGCAAATAACCCCTCGCGAAAAATGGCGTCGTAATTAAAACTATTAATGACAGTCCCATCGCTAATAATATTAATAGCGACGGGAAAGATTACCGTTGTGAATACTTCTTGGGTTATTTTTAAAAAACCTATTTGTGATGGGCCTGTCGCAAGGAACTTTTGCGACGAGTATCTTTTCCCACCGCAAATAGTTATTTCGAAATAACTATTGGCGACGGGCCCGTCGCAAATACCTTTTGCAACGGGCTCTTATTCCCGCCGCAAATACCTTTTCGAAAAACCCTATTTGCAACGGACCCGTCGCAAATACCTTTTGCGACGGGCATCTTTTCTCATCGCTAATAGTTATTTCGAAATAACTATTCGTGACGGGCGCGACGCAAATACCTTTTGCGACATGTCCCTATTCCCATCGCAAATAAGTATAAAAAAATGAAATAATAATATAAAAAAAATAAAATTTTAATAATAATAATAAAATTATAATTCAATCAAATATTAAAGTTAAAAAAAATCCAATATTTAAAAAATTATAATTAATTATAATTTTAAATATATTTAAAATTCTTCATATAATAAAATATGAATAATATTAAAAAATATTAACAATCATATTAATACTATACCATAAAAAATATAATATTATATAATATAATAATGTTATTATTACTATTAATATTTATGAAAATCTATTATTAATATTATTAAAATAATTAAAATATGAAAATTATCAATATTTGAAAAAAATATATACAAAAAAACATTAAAAAAATAATACTAAAAATAAATCATAATTTTTTTAAATAATAAATCATAATTTTTAATCAATATTTGCAACAAAAAAATATAAAAAAAATAATAAAATAGTAAGAGTAATATTATTATTAATAAAATAAACAAACATTAAAAAAATAATACTAATAATAAATAATAAACTATTAAAAATAAATATGAATTAAATAATGCAACATTGACACCAATATAAAAAAGACAGAAACTATAAATAGAAAATAATTCATATTTTGAATTCAAAAAACTTTATAACATCAAAATAAATCACTAGTCCGAAGGAGGGGGGAGTCGGTCACTGGTCTGAAGGAGGGGGGAGCTGGAGGATCTGGAGGAGATGGTGGAGGAAACTTTATCCCTAATGCATAAGTCAGACGTCACATGTACTCCATCTGCTCCTAATGCTGCTGCTGCCACCGACTCATCTGCTCCTCATACTCCTGCTGTTGTCGTCGGCGCTCCTCCTCATGTTTCTACTGCTACTGATGCATCTCCTCCTGCTCCTTACGGAGACTCTCTATTAGCTCAGTTTTTGATCGCAACTGATCCTCATACTGTGATGCGGAAGATGATGCATGAGATCCTCTTGAGCCGGACGCCGACATCATAGAACTTCCATAATAAGTCGCAGGAGTCAACTGAGAGCTGATACCAACTACTCGGTCCTTCTCGAAGCCATACCGGGTAGCCTGCATCCATGCGGCCTCAACAAAATGATGGCCACTGGTCTGATCAGATGTCTCAGACTGACCCTCATCCTGGGTCTGTGACGTCGCGGCCTCATATGACTCCTTCAGTTGCAATTTGAAATTAAAATTGTGAATAAATTATATGAAGTTAATTTTAAAACTGAAAAACAAATAATACTGACCACAATCTGACGCTGGTGATCACCTCTAATCTCCCTAGTAACTATATCACTATACATCCTTCGATATACGTCGTACTCCATAATATTGGGCTTCTCGACAGCCTATAAGAATAGAAAATAAACTGTTAATATTTAAAGTTACATAAAATATTTTTTAAAAATTTATATACCAGATGCTGTCTATGCGTACTGAATGTATGACTCCCAGCTTGATGAGTCACCTCCTGTCTCCTCTGATTCTGCCTCCCCAATGATGATCTCCTCTGAAAGCCACCACTCAACCAGTGTGAACATAATCCATCTCATACGTGGGATGAAATGTACTCTGGTCGGTGGGCTCTACAGGACTCATCAAACACGGTCACTCCAGCTTTTTTCATGGTCATTTTTATAAAATTGTGTAAAAACTAAAGTAATTGCTGATGCATCACCACCTCCCATGCCTCATGGATGGCGTCACGCATGGTATCATCGATCGGATACCATAAACCCTACAAATAATTTACAATATCAAGTTATAAATGAAATAAATTTCAAAATAAAAACTATTTATTTACGTACCAACCAATGGTCGTACATGGCCTGCTCCACATCAACAGGAATCTATTCCTACGTGGTCCATGGATGAGAAAAATAGTTGCGCAAAATAGTGCTTCCCTGTCCGACTGCTATATGTGGAATACTGTAAAAAAATAATCGAACATTTATTATGTAAATAAATTAATGAAATCTTAATAAAATTCACAGTTTATCATACCTCCACGTGCGTGGATCGAACCCAAGACGCGGACATCGCTCAGAGATGGGATCAGGGATCATCAGTCGTGTACGACGATGCCCCCTCCGCGTACTCCCTGAAGTCTCAGTAGGCTGAGGGTCAGATGACCCGAAATCATCCTCATCCAAAGGTAGGTCATCCTCCGACAACTGACGAAATAGCTCATCGTTCATCTAAAATATAAAATGAATGTTGTTATAAAATAATTAAAAAATATTATTATATATATATATATATAAGTTATGATTATATATAACTAGCATTGAATTGTATTAATGTCTACCTTCATCATCATCTTCATATCTGATGATGCCATCTTCATATTCCTCCTCAATATCATCGATATCCATTTGAGTTTCAGTTCCTTCATCTCTTACCATTTCAAATTCATTTTTGACATCATTAACATCATCGTCACCATCGAATCTTAATTGTGGGATTTCATCATCGATACTCATGTTTCTTTGTGAAAAATATGGATTTTGAGTAATCTCTTGAAAAACTTCAATTCTTTGCACTTCAGTGAAATAAGCTTCACTTTGAGAAAACTGATTGTCTTGAATTTTGATTTTTATTATGCTCCACCAATCACTCAGGTCTCTTGACGTAGCACAGTACTTTTCATAATAAACTTGATGTGCCTATTGAGCTAGTAAAAATGGTTCATTTACTGCAAGAAGACTTTTATATTTAATATCGATGATTCCATGAGTAAGATGAACACGAAATCCTCTCTCAGTATCCAACCACCTACATTTGAACATCGTTATGTAATGTTGTCCTAGATAATAGAGTTCAATAATTTCATCAAGCATGACATAAAAGTAAACTTCATTTTCTCTATGATGAGATCCTCTCAAGAAAATTCCATTGTTCATTGTTTTTTTTATTCCCCATATGCACGTGTATAAAATAGAAATACATTCACCACATATACATTATAAGATTTAACCATTTTGGATGGTGGGTTACTCAATATACACAGACGTTTGTCAATTTTATCAGCATGTTGAGACACCTAAAAATTTGTAAAATAATTATCAATATAATAAACAATAAACTGAATGAGATGTTAAAACATGAAGAATTTATGTTACCAGTTTTTGAAACCACAGAGAAAACATTTTCTGCCGGCGTTCTTCGAGAGTAGCTACTGTAATTTGTGGAAGTTGTTTCTTAATATGATTATCATATAACCTAAAAAATAAAGTTACTTATTGTAACATAAATTATAGAATAAGTGATAGAAGCACTTACAGTACAAATGATGTCATCTCTTCATAGTTGAGAAGAACATACGTATGAGCTCTGTGATGTTCATCATCCGAAAGCCACCATTCATGAACTCCACCGAAACCAAGCTCTGACTAATTAAAAACTGGTAATTTATTTTCCATTCTATCAACAAAATTCCCCTCATTCTATCCCATGCGGTTGTGTTTTGAGGGATACTCAGATTCAAAATAGTGAGAGCAGAAAAAAGATATTTCTTCTTGCAAATAAGCTTCATCAATTGATCCTTCAACATATGATTTGTTATGAACTTTTTTTTCAACTTCTTCATGCATATTTTGAATGGGTACATCCATCTAAATTGTACTGGACCTTCACACTTTACTTCATGTGGAAAATGTAATATCAAATGTTCCATTGAGTCAAAGAAAGATGGAGGAAATATTTTTTCTAGTTTACATATAATTACAACAACATCTTCTTCATGTTTTCTTAGAACATCGTAATCTGTTGTCGCTGCACAAATGTCTCGAAAAAAATATGACATGTCTGTTATCGAATCCCAAATCATGGAATTCAGCAGACCTCTTAATCCAATTGGCATAAGTCTTTCCATTATAACATGACAATCATGACTTTTTAATCCGATAATATAACCATTCTTTACATATCTACCCAAATTAGAAGCACATACATATGGATGTCTCAAATATTCAATCCACTGACAAAAGAAAAAGCAACTTTATTTGGACAGTGTATAAGTTGCTTTTGGCTTCATTAACCTTTGTGTTCTGACATTCTCAAACAGTTCGAGTTCTGGGCGCCTACAAATTTGGGCAAGATCTAATCGTGCCATTACATTATCTTTTCTCTTACCAGGTGTATACAAAACTGTATAAAATAAATTATCAAAATAGTTCTTCTCAATATGCATAACATCCAGTATGTAGCGGACCAACAAATCAGACCAATATGGAAAATCCCAAAAAATGCTCTGTTTTATCCAATTGTTTTCTTTCCTAAAGCCATAAATTTTCTGTTGGTTTATTGTGGGTCCAAATGTGATGGGAGGTAATGAAAATATAATTGATTTTAACTCCGTTCCTGATATCATTTTAGGAGGTCCATCCCTTTCAATTGTACCTTTTCTAAAATGAGATTTTTTTTCCTCTGAAAAGAATGATCAGTTGGAAAAAATCTGCGATGACAGTCAAAATAACAAGGTTTTTTTCCTTGGAAAAGCATAAATGCTTTGTTCTCTCCCATTCAGTAAGGACATTATTTCGATCCATGTGTACTCCAGCCAGATAACATTTTATATGTCGGGAAGTCACTAATTGTCCGCATCAATGCTGCTCTTAGTATGAAATTCTGTTTCGCAGCAACATCATATGTATTGACCAGTACTCCACAATAAATTTAATTCATCAATCAAGGGTTTCAAACATACATCAATATTCTTTTTCGGATGTACTGGGATTAATAAGGTCAAAAAGATATAGGGATCCTTCATCAGCATCCATGGAGGTAAATTGTATGGAGTTATAAAGACAGGCCAACATGAATACTGACTACCATAAGATCCAAACGGACAGAAACCATCAGTGGAAAGACCCAGTCGCATGTTTCGAGCTTCTAAATCAAATGATGGATGCAATCTATCAAAATGTTTCCATGAATCACCATCAGCTGGATGATTCAATCTTTTACTGGTTGAAATATTCGTTTTGTGCCATGACATCATTGTCGTTGTATTCTTAGACATGAATAAACTCTATATCCTGGATGTAAGTGAAAAATATCTCAACTGTTTTACAGGAATCAAGCCATAATTCCCATGTTGAGCTTCTTTATACCTCGGTTGTCCACATGTGGGACAACTATCCAACGACTCATTTTCACCAGAATATAAAATGAAATCATTTGAACATGCATGAATCTTCTGACAACTAAGTCCCAAATTCTAAACCATCCTCTTACTCAAATAGTAATTTACAGGCAAAACATTTCCTTTAGGTAACAGTGTTTTAACCAAAGAAAATATCTGATCAAAACAGTTGTTTGACATTCTATTATCTGATCTGATAGCCATAAATTTTTCAACTGCTTCTAACTTGCTTATCTTGCATCCAAGATATAATTCATCCTCAGCAGACCTCAGAAACTCATAAAATTCATATGGTGCCAACTCAGGAGTTGAATCAATATCATCCTGATTTTTGGTATGTTGAACAGATGGACCTGCAACATCATGTACAAAATTTTGAAACCGCGATGGATCCAGAATTGAGTTAGTATCACCTTCTCTGGAACTACGTTCACCATGTTGATACCAAAAAACATAATCTGGTTGAAAACCAAAACGCAAGATATGTACCCCAACTTTATCAAATGTGTCAAACGTTCTCAGTGCACATTTTTTACAAGGACATTTTATTGTGCCTTCTAAAAAAAATCTTGGATTTGATGATGCAAATGATAAGAAATTCTATACACCCTCAATATATACAGGATTTAAACCAGAACCGTTTGGATTTCTAAGTTGATTTATCCATACGCGGTCTTCTAATAATGAATGTTGCCAACTTTTTTGTTCCATATTTTTCTACAAAACATTAAAACATTACTGGTTTTGAATAATTTGATATTAGAAAAATTCCCAAAAAGATAATATATTAGAACTACTTCTTAATAATTACCACTATTTACAAGTGACTCAATTTTCAGTGAAATTACTGCTAATTACTGCCAATTATTGGTAATTATCAATAATTATTACCAATTATTGGTAATTATCGATAATTATTACTAATTATTGGTAATTACTGATAATTATTCGCAACATGATTTGATCTATTCTTAACATGTTCAAATCTTAAAGGGTCTTTAAAATTTAGGTCATGCTCAATAAAAAGTTTGTGTCAGCTGTGTATAATTTTAACTTAGAAAAATCCCCAAAAAGAGAAGATATTAGAACTACTTCTTAATAATTACTACTACTTACGAGCGACACAATTTTCAGTGAAATTACTGTTAATTACTTCTAATTACTACTAATTATTAGTAATTATTGGTAATTAATGATAATTATTTGAAACATGATTTGATCTATTATTAACATGTTCATATCTTAAAGAGTCGTTAATATTTAGGTCATGCTCAATAAAAGTTTGTGTAAGCCATGTACAATGAAAACTCTATAATTGTCCTTGCTTGGATGATCACCTCACAAGTAGCATTGCAATAAGACGACCCAAGTCATGTCTTTCACATATCTAAGAATCATCTCGCATTACCATTTACATAGATCATTTTCCTTAAAAATTTAATCCGTTAAATTTTCAAGGAACAATGGTATGTAAAGGGTCATGTGATATGATTCTTATAGATGAGAAATACATGACTTGGATCATCTTATTTTAATTCTACTTATGAGGTGATCAACCAAGCAAGGACAATTATAGAGTTTACATTGGACACAGCTGACGCAAAATTTTTATTGAACATGACCTAAATATTTATATTATTTTTTCAAAAATATTAATCATATAATAATAACATATGTTACTAATTATATACTAATTATATATTAATTATGTTACTAATTAGTAATGGGAAGATATGCAGAGACCAGGTGATTAACCACTCGTTCAATGGAAAAGAAAACGTGATTGACCACTCATCCACCTCAATTCTCTTTTCATCTATGTGTTGACGCTTGATAGGAAACTTCTATCTCCACATGTAATATTTACATTCACTGGTAGGTTGATCTTGATAGTAAATGCAAATATTACATGTGGAGACAGAATTTTCCTGTCAAGCGTCAACACATAGATGAAAAGAGAATTGAGGTGGATGAGTGGTCAATCATGTTTTCTTTTTCATTGAATGAGTGGTCAATCACGTTTACTGCTAATCACTTTGCTGTGAATTATTTTTTCATCACTTTGCTGCTAATTATTTTTTAATCACTTTGCTGCTAATTATTTTTTAATCACTTTGCTGCTAATTATTTTTTAATCACTTTGCTGGTAATTATTTTTTAATCACTTTGATGCTAATTATTTTTTAATCACTTTGTTGTTAATTATTTTTTAATCACTTTACTGCTAATTATTTTTTAATCACTTTACTGCTAATTATTTTTTAATCACTTCGCTGCTAATTATTTTAATCACTTTTCTACTAATTATTTTAATCACTTTGCTGCTAATTATTTTAATCACCTGCTAATTATTTTAATCACTTGCTAATTATTTTAATCACTTGCTAATTATTTTAACCACTTGCTAATTATTTTAATCACTTTCTAATTAATTTAATCACTTGTCAATTATTTTAATCACGTGTTAATTATTTTAATCACTTGCTAAATATTTTAATCACTTACTAATTATTTTAATCACTTGCTAATTATTTTAATCATTTGAATTAAATCGCTATTTATTTTAATTCCTAATTATTTGACTTAAATCACTATTTATTTTATTTGATAATTATTTTAATTATTTTCTAATTATTTTAATTAATTATTTTAATTAATTCACTATTTATTTTAATTATTTGCTAATTATTTGAATAAATCTAATTAAATCTCTATTTATTTTAATTGTTAATTATTTTAATTATTTTCTAATTATTTTAATTATTTACTAATTATTTTAATTATTTGGTAATTATTTTAATTATTTGAATTAAATCAATATTTATTTTAATTATTTGCTAATTATTTGAATAAATCTAATTATTTGAATAAATCTATTTTAATTATTTGCAAATTATTTTAATTATTTGCAAATTATTTTAATTATTTGCAAATTATTTTAATTATTTGCAAATTATTTTAATTATTTGAAAACTTCTAATTAAATCTAATTATTACCAAATAAATATCCCCCAGGAGTGTCAAACCAAGAGTACATCAAGGCTCGTTGTCATGTACCAGGATACCCTAGGTCAAGCCTGAAACTCCTTGTCAGAGTTTTCACTCCTAGGTACATCTGTGCCTGAGCCGCCTCTACTTGTTCGTATCCAGACAAGGATTTATTTGATTGATAAACCAAAAACTATACTTAACTACTAATTATAAAGAATTAATTATGACTAATTATTACTAATTATTTATAATTATTTATAACAATATCATTTTATTAATAAAACTAAATATAAATAATAAATTAATTTAAATCTAATTTAATTAGAACAACAATTAAAATTAATATATAAAAATGAAATAAATATAAAATTAAATAAAACGTAAATACCTTTGAAATCTTGAAGCTATGGACCCCTTTAATTGCCTTCCAACAGTCTCTCAAAAAGAATCGAAAAAAAAAATCTCTTAAAACTAAAGCTTCAAGGAGAAGAGAGGAGAGGAAGAAGATTTGATTGTTTTCAAAACTGAAATGGTAGGGGGTATATATAGGTTAACTTATTTTCTATGGGATTATTTGCAACGGGTTACCCGTTGAAAATACTGTTATTTGCGAGGGATCCCGTCGCAAATTCCCGCCACCCGCATTAATTATGATCGGTGTTTAAAAAGGCTTTTGCGATGGGAACCGTCGCAAATACTTACCTGCCGACATAACGTTAGTGATGGGTGGAGTTTCCCGTCGCAAATACCCTGACGTGGTAAATACTATTTGTGACGGGATTATTTGTGATGGGTACCCATTGCAAATACTGCTATTTGCGACGGGTCCCATCGCTAATTCCCGCCGCCCGCATTAATTACGATCGGCGTTTTAAAAGGCTTTTGCAATGGGAACCGTCGCAAATACTTACATGCCGACATAACTTTAGCAACGGGGAGAGTTTCCCATCGCAAATACCCTGATGCGGTAAATACTATTTGCGACAGGAATTCCTCTGTCGCATATATTTATAGATCGACATAAAATTAGCGACGGGCGGCTTTACCCATCGCAAATAGTATTTACCACGGCAAGTTATTTGCGACGGGGATTAGCCACCCATCGCAAATACTTTACCTGTGTTTTGGCATGAAATCTGCGCCAAACCTATTGCGACGGCAAAATTGTCCCCATCGCAAATGAAAAGTTATTTGCGATGGGAATATATTCTCGTCACAAATATCCCTTTCGTCGGACCTGTTGCGACGGGAATATGTCCCGTTGTAAATAACCTATCGCAATAAACCCTTTTTCCCATAGTGTGTGCTTATTTTCAATATTTAAATCAGGTAATAAATGAATTTATGATGTTGTTAAAATATTGATGATGAAAATATAATATTTCATGTTTTATATTTTTGTGTGGTACATGGACATTGATAATAATGGTGGTTGAGCTAGATATAGATCCTGATGATGGGTGAGCCTGATATAGCTTATATGATAAGTTATTCCAATATATATATTCAATTATTTGGGTAATGTTCCTTATGTTTAAAGGAAAGAAGAAGGGAGTCCACCAGAAATATAACTTTTATTAATTTAATCAGGCTCTAGTTATTTCTAACATATTTAATAGGGGGGATGAAGATAATGTTCCAATACACTTACACGTTTTCTAGATTATTTCTACGAGTTTTAATGGTTCATCTGATCAAGATTGGTATTTCACTTATCATTATTATTCATTCTTATGACTCTTAACATTGGTAAATATTTAGGATATGTAACATGTTTAATGGTCCACTTTTTTATGGGTATGAATTTATTTATGTAATACACATTCACATTGAATATGTTTTCATACCCTTATTCTCATCTTGTGGATTATTATGATATTCATTTTTTTAATTCCTATGTTTACCCTTACTGATTATTTGGATATTTTTTTATATCCATATTATCCTATTTTGGCTTCTTATGATATTCATTTGTTAATTTTTATGTTTACCCTCACTGAGCATTTTGGATAACCCTTATTATATTTATTTTTCCTAGGTTATAAAGAATGATGTAAATTAATATATTTATAGAAGGGTTCAAAATGTGTGATGATAAAGACTTAATGTGGAATAATCATCGCTATGTATAGTAGGATAGATACTCATGTCAATACCTGGGTTCTATTATTTAATATTTTCTCCTAATTCTTTAAAAATATAATCCTAAAAGGTTCCTGGGTAAGTAAGTGATCCAAAAGCTCTATTAATTGTTTAATGTTTTCGATAGATAAATATGATTCATGTTTATTGGTATCAAAGATCAAAATGTATAGATTAAATATATATCACCAGATCCTATAGTGTGGGTTCAAGGATATTATAGTTTCTTCTCGGATGAGGGTTTAAATAAATTTTATGATTTAGATATTTTCATTTGTGTTTAACTTAATTATTATGGATAACATCATGGGTTTATATGTTTAAGGTCAATCATGTTTTCAAATGTACATACACACTTTTGAGTGCTTATGTGATGGAATTTTTATGTGATTAATAATAAAATTTGATAAATTTATTATTTTTTGTTAAATTTTTAAGGTATATGTATCCCATATGTTTATGTTCAATTTTAGTTATATGGTTATTTTAAGAATAGTTCTTTTGTATTTTTTGGACATTAATTGAACGGTATTAGTAAAAATTAGGGTTAAAATGATCTTTGATGTTGAGGTCATTATAGTTAGTTGGAACGATAGGGTTATTACATTTTGAGAATATATGTTTCATAATATAGATAACCATGGGATTGAAAAGAGATTTAGTGACTATATTATTAATGTTATTTTTGAAAAATATTTCAATTTTTTTAGAAATAATATTACTAAGGTATATATAAATAATTTTGGTTAAGATGAGATTTTATTTGAGGAATTAAGATTGAAATATATTTTTTAAGTATATATGGTTTTATTTTGGCTTAATGATGATACATGTTATTTGATGGAAAATATTAGCATATTTTGGAGATTATATGTTAAGGATATATAAATTTATTGGTATTTAACTTTATGAGTGACTATTTTTATTTTGGGAAAAATGTTAAATTAATCTCGGTAGAACATGTGATCAATTCATTCTCATTTTTTGTTTTTAAAATTTATTAGGAGTATTTTTGAAGAGTTTTATGGATTTTTATTTATGGAATTTTTAATGTATAAAATTTTGTGTTTTTATTGTGTTTTTTAATATTAATATTGAATTTATCTTTATTGGATATTATCTTACATTGTGCTAACCATTTGGGTTTTTGTTAATTTTTAAAGGCAATAGGAATATATTTTTTCCATTTATGTATCATGTGATCGGTTATAAGATTATTTTAGTGATTCAGACATGAAAAATGTGTCTTTAATATTTTTTTCTTGGAATAAGATATTTGATAGAAGTTGAAATTTATTGAAGCACAACCCAAGGATAAAATTTTTCTTCTAAAATGAAAAGAATTCAATAAGTATATTTTCTCATACTCTCTATATTAATGGTAAAATAATAAATAAACTCTTTTAAAAAGAACTTAAAATAATAAATGATATATTTTTATAATCATTATTGATAATTTATGGTATCTTGTATTCATAAAAAGTATAATGGTATCTTTTAAATATATCTTCTTTCTATGTCGATGTTTTCACTTCCTGCTAATTTTATCCTTATTGGGAAACCCAATTATTTATTTTTCTTGTTAACTATTATATTTTCATTTTCTGGTATACAAAATTTCCATTTATTTTACCTTTTTTATGATGTGGGTTTTCAAAAAAGATAATTTTAATTTTAAAATATTAAAAAAAATTTCCTTTCATGATCACATATTTTATCTTCTGATCATAGGACTAGATGTTAAAAAAATTCAAACCCTTTGTATGTTACATAAGAAAAAAATTTAAAGGATTAAAATTTTTCAAGGTTATATAATGTAATACCCTGGTATTCTAAAATAATAATATGCCTTATAGTGTTCAGTACATACAAAATCGAGCTCTAATGATCGTGAAATGTTATTATATAATATGGTCGTTATAACCTAACAATTGAATTGGAGGATGTGAATATGAGAAATCTCATTATGAAATATATTTATATAAATCTCTTACACAATATATATTTATTAATTAATTCTTAATAAATATTAACTTGATTTTTATTAATTACATTTTATGCTTCAAAAATATTTTTTATTGAAAAATGGATCTTATAGGGTTTTTTGAAATAATATTATAATTAATTTTCACCACATTGAAAATTTTTATTATATAAAATGGTATAATTTTTTAAATCATGATATCAAAAATTATATTATGGTGAATTTTTTTTATTTCTTTTGAATGATTGATTTTTCATCGAATAGTGAAAAAATAACAATTTTATAGAAAATATACTTTTCTATTCTAGTTTTTCTAATTACCATTTTATTTCGAATTTATATTAGAGTGAAATTAGTTCCATTTATTTAGAAAATTCAATTAACTTCATTTTAATTGACTTGATTCTTAATTTTTTATGAAATCATTTTCATAGTAAATAATGTTTTTTTTCCTAGAATATATTTTTTCATCATGTTTTATGGGTTTATTTTAAAAGTAATTAAAACCACTTATAATTATTTAATTTGGTAAAATATATTCTATATTTGAAATATTAATTTAATATTTTGGTAAAAAGATCAACTTTATTTTTATTCATAATGAATCGTAACCCTCGTAAAAATGTTGTCATCATGGTAAGGGTAGAACGAGTCTAACCATTTTAAAACTATCAAATAACGATTAAAAATATTCTATAAACATGCCTATATTTCTCTGGATGAGTGTGATTCTACTATACCTATCAAATAGTCTTTAAATATGGAATTTTGGTACCATTTTTCCTTTATAAAGACTTCAAATTATTTTAAGTAAAGAATAATTCCAAAATTTCATTTTATTGATTTCAAAATATCTAATATAATTTTACAAGGATAGAAACAACTAATTAATGTTCATAAATGGTTATTTTAAATATAATTTAATTTATTACGATAATTTATTTTTAATTTTTAATGATGAAATAATTAACTTAAATTCTCACACAACACCAATACAGTGCTTCTACAAGTATTAGAAAAACAATGTAAATGATTCAAAAAACTATGAAAGTAATATTGTTTTGGGTAAGTTATGATTTTCAAATAGTTTTTAGATAAATTTAATGGATTATTTTTGTGTTAAATTTTTTTATCCAAAATAAATTGTGTTATTTATTTTTTAAATTAAATTATGTGAGTAGTCGCCTAATTAACATTAATAGTATTTTATGTTAAATAATATTTTATTAAATGATTTTAAATTTTTAAAAAAAAAATATATTTGGCCAAATAAATGATATATGGTTGATCATATCAACCATTTTTCATTTATGGGTCATTTTACTTATATATTTTCTTTATTGATCCCTAAAGAGTAAACAAATTGTTATTACGATAATCATTAAATTGGTTAATATGACATTAAAAAGGTGAGATAAAGGTTAAAAAATTATCTAGACTTGTCTAAATTTTGTTGGATGCAATTATTTCAACTTATATACAAAATTTATTAAAAATATATCCATTAAATTACACTTTGACATGGAAATTAATTTATATTAATATAATACATTAAGTAATTCCAAGAGTTTCCCTCTCCTAACTTATAATAGGATATGACCCCTCTTATCATACTCACACTTCATGATCCACTTAGATTAACCAAAACATGAAGAAATATATTTTTTACTTCCTTATATAAATTCTAGAGTATATGGTTTACTTAATATACTTTACTTAGGGTCCTTAAGGTTAAATATAATGGAGTTTCTTAAAAGATTAGGTAATCATCTTAACCACAAATTTTCACCTTACTTCATTTTATACCTCATTAAATCATATCCTAACTATTCCAATTTAATAATATAAATATATAACATATAATATTATGTGATTATATTAATATAATATCCTCATTAATCTCTAATTCAATCATATGTGGAATGAAAACATCATTCATGCATACGTATGGACTACCACCTCCACGAACTGATGCGTTTTGTTTTCCATAAATATATCTCATAAATATTTAATATTTAATATATATATATATATATGATATTAATGACATATTTATCATTCTATAAAAATAATATATCATCTATTTTCCTACCCATATATCTTTTATAAAATGGTAATTTCAATCATGTGAATGTGTGGATTACAACCTCCATGGAGTGATATGGTTTTTTTATCATGTATTCCTTTCATGTATGGTAATAAAATTTTATATAATTTTTAAAAATTATAATTTCATCTTTATTAGTATTCAATATATGATGCAATAAGGACCTATTTGATGATAATCCACATACCAAATTCGTTTTTAAATTTTGAAATAAACATATTCAAAGCATCTGATGTGGAATTAATTGATTATGTAACTAAATAAGTCATTATAGTTAGTTAAGTAAATGGTTTAATGATAAAATATTAAACATTTAAATGGTTATTAAAAAAATAAAATAATTAATATATGTTTATTATATGTGATTTAACATATATATAAAGAAAGTTGAGACTCGTCCTAAGGGGTATATTAATTTAATATCTTTTAATTGGGTTATAACGCTCCTTCATTGACATTGTTATTACATGATTATGTGTGAATTGATATATAAATTGTTTTATAATTTATTTACACTTTTATATGTGGTTTTTAAATTGTAACACATAATCACCTCAATGATTAATTTTCACTTTAGTGATAGGATATTTGAAAGGATTATTCATCTTAATATTTTTTCATTGAGGGATGTCGTATATTATGAACATACTTCCTTTTATAATATTAATATGATACCTATTCATATATTATATTATTAATGAATATTTTATCATTTTTTTATATTTACTTGTATGTTCTCTCTTTTATGAGGTATTTATTCAAATTTTATAAAAGTTGATGGGATTTTATTAGTATCAATTTCAATTATTTGAGAAATAAATCGTAATATTCACAATGATTTAATTCATATAGTTTACATACTACTCCATGAATGATTTATAACATATAATTTCTTGGTAATTATTTGTTTTTCAAAACCATTTGATTTTTCTTCATCTAATGAATTTCTTATTCAATTATTACCCAAGTTCCAAGGGTTTTTAATCTCAAACTTCATTCTTTGAGATATATTTTGATTATTTCAACTATATTATTTATATTATATATACACTATCTGATTACATATAATATAATGACTCTTTTTATAATCATATTATCTTATTTTTCTTATTTTGTTCTCTCTTACAAATTCTTTATAGTTTTAAATACCCAAAAAGGGTTTTTATTTAAAAGCATTATTTTAATGTTTTAATGAATTTTATCCAAAATATTCCACCATGTTATAGGTCATACGTCAATAATATTATTTTCTAACCAAAGAATATTTCCTAATGATATATTTTAAGATCTATGGTTATATTTCAAAAGTGTTTTAAGTGAAATTTCTTAACACTTTCCCCGAGTCTTACTTTTGAATCTCTTTAAAAAAAGTTGACAAAGAATGTCTAATTTTAAAATATATGAAATAAATGTATTTCCATACAATCATAACTATTACTTTTTTTAAAGATTAATTTAAAATGTTCATTGGTTATTTTAAAGTAAAACAATTTCCTAAATATTATTAGTTTTTTATGATATTGAATTAAAAGGGAGATTTTCCATTATTTTCAAGTAAATGTTTCTAAATGTTCATTTTAATATATTTTTCATTTATATAATATTATTAATTATTCTTATAATTAATCGGTGGTATTATATAATGAAAAAATCCCCCTATTTTCTATGTATTTTTTTATGAATTCCAGGAAAGCAACTTCTTTTTCACATATAAATCATGTTATATAGGAATAAAAGTGGTTGTTAATAGACTGTTAATTAAAATACATGCTTTTATGTGTTATATTAATGTACAGTCCTCATAAATTATTAATGATGATGGGTGAGCCTGATATATCTATTTATGATGGGTGAGCCCTATATAGCTTATATAATGGGTGACCCAAATATAGTTCTCTATTTCATTGGGTAATGTTACATTTATTTAAAGTAAAATAAGGTTAAATACAAGCAAAGATGTTTCTTTTAAAGATCAAACTAATATATAATTGTTTCTAATGTGAGTTAACATGGGTGATGGATATAATGTTATGAGATCTCAAAATATTTTTTGTAATATTTATTCGACTTTTTAAAATTTCCTTTGATCCATATTAACATAACACGTCTCATTATTATTGATGCTTATAATTTTACCCTTTTTAATGATTTATGATATGTCCAATGTTTAATGATTTAGGTTTTTATGGGTTTGAATTCTCTTATGTAATACTCATCCACTTTGAATATGTTCTCATAACTATATACTTATCTTGTTATCTATGATGATATTTAACTTTTAATGCCTCGTTTAACCATTACTGGGAATTTTATTTGAACCTAATTATTTTTAATTTTCCCCATGTTATAAAGAAATATGTTAACTAAGATATTCCTAGATGGTTTTCATGTGGATGATGATGAAGACATGATGTGGAATATGAAAAGGTGGGTATAGTGGATAAAACATTCTCACTTAAATATATTTTTTTGTTAAAATTTATGATAATTCTATAAAACTATGAATAATAAATTTCTCTATTTATGTATGTGATTTAATAATTATGTTTGAGGTTTTATATTTTAGATAGAAAAAATTGATCTTTATTTATCAGTACCTAATATATAAATTTAAATATTATATTTATAGCACTAAAACTGGTTGGTTGGGTTCTGTTTTTTATACAATTTTCAATAACACATTCCCTATACTATTTTTTTATTATAAACCTATCTTCTAAAATATTAAGTTAAATCAAAATTTGGTTATCAACAGAATTGGTAACTATCCTAGTCGAGCTCTTTCAAGTTTATTCCTTCCTATTCCTTTAAAAAACCTTATACAACTATCTTAAAATAACAGCACAAGTATAATTATATTACAAAAATTTTATTATGGTGATGGAAAACCATCATCTACCTCCTTTCCATATGTTTGAAAATAAAAATATATCTCATGCGTTTGTGTGGACTACCACCACTAAAAATAATGTATTACATTTTCCATCACCCCTCACATTTATGGTTGTAAATATTGATTTTATTAAAGTATATAATATTTATAAAATCATTATTATTCTTTAATGGTGATATTATCATTATTTAACAATATTTTCTTACTCATTCAATAGTTATAACATGTTCTTGTTTTGGTTGATTTTACTACTTATATGAACGTCATTACGATGTTTTTGTCATGAATATTGAAGGAGTATTAGGTACTAGTAATGTTATGAAATAATTGTGAATTTAATATTTTTTTAATAATTTTATCGAGGTAATATTTAAAAGTACATTTACCTATAAATTATAATTTTTGTTAATTCAATAGTCACTAGAGAAAGTGAATTTTTGAGTATTCCATGGGAACCATTATCATATGTTCTTTAATTTGAATATAGAACTATAGAACCATATAAAAACAGGATCTACATATTCATTAATATTATGTATATTATGAAACAATTTCCATGTTATAGGGACCATAACCATATAATTAAAACATATGTGGAGAACTGAATAGTTAGCACTAAAATATTGATATTAGAAAACAATATTACTAATTAGGTGATAAAAAGTTATTATTTATTGTTATATAATAATATTAATATAAAAATAGTTCTTATATATATATACAATAAATCTAGATTTATTATATAATAGGTCATACAATGTCAAACCAAACAAAATTCAGGTAAGTAGATTCTTAACTCAATTTTCTTTCACTAGGTTATATCACTTTTTCCATGATTATGTTATGACAGGATTATGTGTGATATGATATCTAATGTTTTAAATTTTATTTCCAATTTTTATATATATTTAAATTTTGTTTTATATAATTTCTATCCTGATTAATTCTTTCATCAAATTTTACAATCATTGTAAGGATTATTGGTCATAATTTCACTTCCATGAGACATGTTTCAGGTTTTTCACCATTCTTTCTTTTACATGTTGTACTTACTACACCATTAGTGTACTTTGAATTATTGTATCATTAAAATCATTGGATTTATAGATTCATATCATGTTATTTCATTTACTGACTTTTTTGTTGAATAATTACAAATGTTTTAAGAGTTTATAATCTCAAATTTCTTTCTTTGAGACATATTTCAAATTATGTAATAACCTAAACACAAATGCCAAAATATGGTGCATTATTTTATTAAATTGGAATATATGCAAGCTTCAAATCTCAAGGGACCGAATAGTTTTTTAGTTTTTTAAAACTATATTACATATATGATACCCATAATAAATTGGTAAATAGAAAATAAAACATAACAAATACTAATTAACTGAATCCTGAAACAAATTCATAGGATTCCCCTTCATTTCTAGGGGAAAGTAATCATGATTAAGGTGATATAAAATGCTCAATAATGGTGAGTACATTGGGATTAATAATTAATCAATAAGAATAAATCAACATGGAAAGGTAAATAACTAATAACATATGTCATTAAAATAACTAGATAAGGAAAAATCAAAATGGAAAGGTATAAACTGAAAACACATGCCATTTAATCAATAAATGAGAATGAAATGCATCCATATATTTTATTATATGAAAACCTCTTGGATAATAACAATGATGAATAAAATATATATGAAGGAAATTATTAATTATTGGAAATAATGTATGAGGCATATGAAAACCTATACTACCATGATCCATACTCTAGACTATTTAAAACTATAGGAAGAAACCTTTTTAATTTGAAATCTTTTTTGTCTCATGAAAACCAGTTTAAGGATCGTGGGGATATATAATTTCTAGGCCCCACACATTATTTTAGGTCCAAATAATTCCTCATATAGATTAATCAATTTAAAAAATATGACTTATCAAATATATTTATTGAATAAATAATATATATTTATCAATAATTCCATAGAGGAGGATAAGTAACACTAAGGGTTGTTTATATTGATCAACAGAACTACTATTTAAAGACCATTAAAACATTCTTGAGGAAAAATAAACTTTAGATATTACAAAGTTACCCATACCCCTTTGAAACATTTTAATCTCAATTTCATTATAATATCATGAGAATAAGGATATTCATGATATAACATGTCAAAAAGTAGTATATACATCATATAAAAGTGAGTTGGTGCATAACAACAAATAAATTTCAATGGAATGTAAATTGGGACGAAATCCCTTACATTGAGTATGATATGTCATGTGTTTCTTTGTATTACTGAATAATAAACTTATTTTTATTATTTACTTTATTTATAACCTTTTTAATTTTTATCATTACTTTTATTTCACTTATTATAATTTTCTAAACAAATACTTAAGCAATTAAGTTTACTTTGGGTGTTCTGACCAAATTTCATTCATGTGTTAAATCAAATTTGGTTGGTCGAATATGGTCAAAGGGGTAATTATATAAACATATTTAGATTAATAATCTGGAAATATATATCATATTTATACATTAAATATTTTTTTTAAACTAATCATGAAATATGATTATGAAAATTAACCACCGTTATAATAATGGAAACAGTAGCTCATACGTACGATTGAGTAATGTTCCCATTTTTCAATGATCATTATGGATAGAAAGTAAGTAAAATTATATTTTTACGAAATTATAATTATATAATAAATAATATATTATTTAATATTATAGTCTTATATATATAATTCTAGGGATGTAAAAATAATCACATTGTGTTGAGGAGGCGGTAGTCTACTTGTCTACAACTGACGTTATCACTTTTTGGTGTATGAAAAGGGTAATAAATAAAATGATATATTATATTTTGAGGAAGGTAATAAATTCATGAATATCATATATATTTCATTTAGGTCACATAATTTTAATTCAAACTATCCTTTAAAAATTTCAGTTATCGTGTGAACGAATCACATCTCTTTGGGGAGGCTTTAGTCCACACTTCCATGAACGATGTTATCATATTGTCACAAAATGGAAATCATAAAAGTATATTACACATAAAAATTAGAGAATTTTATATACATTATAACTAACATATATATCATATATAAATAGTTTTTCCACCATAATTCCCAACCATGATAGGAGGTAAAGGAAAAATGAACAACTTCGTTTCGTGAGGTGGTACTTTTCCATATACAAGAATGGTAAGTTCATTACCCATTAAATGGGAGTGTGTGTAATTGTATGTTGAAACCATAACCTAAAGAAATATTATTATATTTATGATACTATTTTTGTAATATAATAATGGAATAACGATAATTAATAGTGTAGAAATAAATAAAACTAAAGATCTTAAGGAAGAATGTTACCTCTTCTTTGGGTAACTCCTCTTGGTTTTCACCAAAGGTATTCCTTGGAATGATTTCTTCCCAAGGTTATGATTCTAGGTTGAGGGGATGGATATTAACAATATATTTGGGTAAATATTTTTTTATCCAAGGTGTATTGAGCGGTATGATTAAGTGGAAGGGGTGAGTGCCTTTTTATTTTCGAGGAGTGACAGACTTTTAATTTTTTGGAAAGAGAATTCCACTAACATTTTTTTAAACTAAAGTGGATCAAATAATCATCAAAATTAAATAAAAGGAGTAATTGGGTTGAAATATGGTCATACAATGTATTTTGGACAATTTTATATTTTATTTTGGGCCTTAAATTTAAGTCTTATTCCTTGGTTATGATAGTTTTTCTCATACTTTCTAAAATTAATTTTAATCACTTTCACTATTGTTTTTGGTAAAAAACTAATTTGAACATATTAGATAATATAAATTAATTTAATTCTAAATATTTAATCCATTTTTCAAAAATTAAAATCACATAAGTGTCATAAATTAATTTAAATTTAATCCCATAAACAGGATGACAATGCAGGGTTTTAAAGTAAAAATGTGCAAATGTTTTCTATGTTTTTATATCTAATTTCAATGTGAAATTAATTACAACGACATAAATTGGATTAATTAATAAAAATGGATCTAATTAAACTTTAAATGGAATTTAAAATATAATTTTACCATATAATTAAATTAGATAAAATAAATGTTTTGAATTAAAATTCAATATTTTTTACATTTAATCAATAAAAGAAACTTCACAGAACAATATGAAAAATTCACACTAGACTAATTTTTATGTTTCAAATTCAGAAATGTATTCTATACTGAAATATAAAATTTATAAAAGTTCCAAAATTTATATTTAAAATATTTTTTCCATTAAAAGGCATAAAAATGTATTTTTAAAAATATAGGTCATTATGTGTAAAATTAGGTTTCTTCTTATATTATGATTATAAAATATATTTAATAAATGTAAAAAATATTTTATTGAATATATAATGTATAAATTAAATTAATTTCATTCAGTAATAGTAATAATATAACTTATTAAATTAAATTTCCTTTTTCACATAAAAATATTGTTTTATAAAATCATTCCATTTATATTCATTTGTCTCAGAATAAATTTCTAATTAATAGGTAACTGATGAATTCAACTATATTCATTAATAAGTTATTTAATAATATTCAAAAACATCAACTTAACATCTAGGTTATATATTATTATATTAAATAATAATATTTTTAATAATATATTATTGTTCAGTAAAACTCAATCTTGTGTGTAACGTAAGACATTGAAGAAATTAAGTATTGTATGTAATGTATGATAACTCAGTGTTTCATACATTAAAAGATACAGAATAAATTTATTTAGAATATTAAATTTATCGCAAATTCATAGGATGGTATATTCTTTTCTACTTAAGGTTTTGGGTGTCACACATGCGATTACATTCAATGTTCTTACTTTAGAATTTACAAGTGTTACATCATCCCCACCATAATTAAATTTTATCCTTGAAATTTAAACTACATCCCGATAACAAAAGATCGATATTTGAAAATAATTTTTTTTTTGAAAATACCACATCATAAATAGATTTAAAAACATCTTCTAAATAAGATAGAAAATAAAGTACAATGGTTGCGTATATAGGTTCCCTAGTAGGATAAAATCGTTGGGAAAAGGAAATAAGGAAACAAAATAAAAATCTTAAAACCAAATTCTAATAGAGAGTTCAATATAACATGTCAGATGAAACGTTTTTTACAACAAAACCATAAAACTAAGGTGTGATTAGTTGTCATTGATATCATGAAAAATTATTATTATAGGGAATTATTTTTGTTTCAAGACCATTTCTCCCAAGATTTGAGAAATTATTTCTCACTCTATGAATAAAAGAAAATATTCACTTCTATAAACATAATATTTTTATTTTATAATGCCTTGAACTATATTTAATTCATCTTATACTACAATATTCTTCATATAGTCAAGTAATAAAATAATCTCTAAAACCTCATTCTAATACAAAATAAGACTCTTTAATAAATAAATAACTTTTCCAAAATATTATGATCCAACACTTTAGAAGGAAGGTCACAAAATATCTAAAAATGGTCATATCAAATAACATGAATTGGATTTTAATCATTACATATAAAAAATGTGAATATGTTAATGACTTGAATTACCATAAAAGCTTATTTAAAACATGCATTATTCATATTCCATAAATATAATATTAATTATCGGATATATTCATTAAATTAAAAAATGATGTAAAATTCATCAATGATAGCAAAAACCACTTTTTCAAGAAATCATTACTCAATTCCAAGATATTCATCACTTATCTAATTTAAATTCTCCTGAACAATCATTTCTTAATCCAAATATCATTTTATTAACATTAGTAACATATTATTTTTTCTCTTTCAATTAACCATATATTTTACCAAATGTTTAGCTTGATACTAAATCAATTTTCATGGTATTATCCAATACATGATTTCAAATATATAATAAAAATGTGTTGAAGTAAAATCCTTACATATTTCATAAATAATATAAAGAGAAAACAATTAATATAATAATTTTACAACATATTTCATATACCTAAAAACAGAATCGCATTAATCATTCCACCTCTATTTTGTCACCAACATAATCTTGATCATAACCCCTTATATTCTTCAAAGATATATTCTCTTGATGCCTTAGGATGTTTTTTTCATAGTCCCCCATCTCTTTTCCATTTTAATATTGATTATTATAATTTTCATTCTATCTTTTTCATTATTTTTCTTAGTGACCCTTTTCTCCACACTTATAAAAAACTCCCAATCCTTTAGAGAGTTTACTAGGGTAATTATTTCCATATTTATCACATGTGATAAATTACTTCTTTTCATTCTCCTTCTTTAATTAATTCAATTTTTATGGTGCTTATATGTACTCTTATTGTCTTGTTTTTTATTTAATATAGTGATTCTAGAAAATTACTTATTCATCTTGATGTCACATAAAACTATTTAATCATTTGATGAAAAAGTTTAGGAGATCAGTTCCCTTTGGATATTTGTCTTAAGACCTTAAAATAAGTGGTCAATATTTCACTCCTTTTTGTATGTGAAATCTATAGGATACTATGATAACTTTATAAAGGTAGCTTCATACCCTGCAACAATTTCTTCCTCATTTTTCATTAAACTAAGGAACTTCCTTTTCATTTCATTTTTTTGATCTTGGGGGAAGTATTTATAGAATAAATTCTCTATAAAATTTATCCACACTTTGAGTTATATTTCTTCTTACTCTCTAGTATTCTAGATCAATGACCACTATTGATCAGTATCACCAATGATACAATATAATACAAGTGTAACCTTTTCCTTTTCACTTCATCCTAATTCCATAAATATCTTATACAAAAACATAATCTATCTCTCTTCTTCCATTGGATCCATAGTACCACTAAATAATGGGGTCTCTATCACATAAAGTAATCCAAAACTAGAAAATATCGTTGTGGGATAGGTTTCTCCATATGGGAAAGGTTATGTGTCATAACCTAATTAATTTACCCTAATATATCCATAACAATCTTGGTTCTAATTCCAGTTATATCAACTTTATCTGTTGGGAAACCTCTACATTGTCCATGAGTATTGATACCATTATTCCTTGAAAACACCATTTCTAAACAATTTCATATATTGGATTAGATGATAAAAATATGTAACATATGAAACACTAATTATAAATTGAAAATGTTTTCAATAACTAATCTCATAATAATAAAAAATATTATTTACATATATATTTACATTTAAATCCTCCATAATAATTTTTAATGAAAATTTATATTGTCTTATATGTATCCACAAAGAGGGTCAAATAAAGTGTATAGTAAGGCCTATTGTCATGTACCCTGTTACACTGAGTTTGGCCTGAAGCACCTTGTAAGAGTTATTACCCCTTGGTACATCTATTCCAAAACCAAATCAACTTATAGTATCCAGAAAAGGATGTATTGATGGGAATACACAAATAATATCTACCTTAATAAAATCCTATGATTTTCTTCTATACTTATCCTCAAATTTGATCTTAGGGTTATTTTACATAATCTATGATTTCTAAATCAAGTTTCCAAGGATGGTGTTAAACCTAATCTGATACCAGCTATAATGCCATGACCCTAGAAGCTCAGAGATGGTACATTAATTAATTAATTTGGAATATATAAAAACAATAAATCCCAAGGGAATGAATAGTTTAGTATTTTTAGAAAACCATATTACATACATAATACTCATAATACATTAGGAAATAAAAAATAAAACATAAAATGCCTAATAAACTACATCATTTAAACTCATTCAAAGGATTCTTCTTCATAGCCAAAGGAAAGGAAACATAATAATGGTGATATCAAATCTTCCATAAGGGTGAGTATAGAAGAATTAATAAAAAAATAAATAAGAATAAATAAACATGGAAAGGTAAATATCTGATAACACATACCACTCAAATAACTAGATAAGGAATAATCAATATTTCAAGGTAATAATCTTAAAACACATTCTATTTAATCAATAAACTGTGAATTAAATGAATACAATGATTTTATCATATAAAATTATCATTTATAATAACAATCAAAACTAAATTATCTATAAAAGAAAGTATTAATTAATGAACTTCATGTATGAGTCATGTGAAAACATATAATATTAAGATTCATCCTCTAAAAAATATAAAACTATATGAACAAAGCTATTTAATTTGGCTATATTTTTTTCTCATGAGAACTTGTCAATTCATCGAGGGGCTATATAAATTCTGGGCCCCACCCATAATTACATATAATTCCCCAACCTTAAACATTAAATAATATTGATTTAAGTCATGAATTAACTTTGAGGGTCTTTTCAGGTTTAGAGATTTAAATAATTAGTCCATAACTATTATATTACAAAAACATAAAAAAACAAAGTGGAAACTTTTAACAGTATCTGTTTCTTACACACCAATAAAACTTTTAAAAATAAACTTGGTTTCTTTTCATGTTTAATCATCCTAAATTTTCCTTGATGCCATTCTTATGTTCATTCTCCCATAAATCTGATGAAAACATTTAAAACATGGGATGAGCATAAAAATCATAGTAAGGGAAATAAAAATAAAGAAAACCCATTAGTCTAGTTAAAAACTGATAACCCATTCAATGATATTTGAGAAAATGAAACAAAAAAAATCACATGAATAACACTCATAATTTTTTTATCAATGAAAAACACTAAAACTAATAGCAAGAAAATAAAACTCCTTTAGGTTACTTAGAGTATCATATAAATAAAACCTTTTCAAACATCTTCTAATTGGAATAACCATATAGTTGACTTCTAAATTGGAGACCTATAATGGGGATCACCCTTTGTATAAGCTATATTGGGCCCAACCATCAGCTATAATGGGGATTAACCCTTCGTATAAGATGTGATGGTCTCACCTTTGAGTTATAATGGGAATCAGCCCTTCGTATAAGCTATATTTGGCTCACACATGATCTATTATGGGGCTTTAACCTTTTTATAAGCTATGTCGAGATCACCCATATCATATAATTCTCATGTACCATTTTATGAATAAAACATGTTCATCATAAAACCCTTTTGAAAAAAATCATCTAATCCCATATGAAAAACATTTTCGTATAAAAATTCCAATTTAATTTAAGATCCCTTTTTCAATACCAAGAAACCTAAAAAAAGAATAAGGTATTTCATTAATATAAATTAATTCTTATATTGGAATCCCAATATCAAATAACAGTTACAGTGGTGTAGAAGTCATTATCGTCGTATACATTATGAAAAATAATATTCCTTTTTTATTTTGTAAATAAAGTAAAATGATTTCTATAAAAATATTCATTTTGAAATAATTGAACGAAATTATATATAGAAATATAATTTCATTTATAATCCTTTTATATCCATATAAATAAATATGTAAATTAATGTCATGAATACAAATATTTGATAATTAAATCATTAAACGTTCAAGGTGACCTATATGACTTTGAACATTTAAATCATAATATATATGAATTAATAAATAAAATTAGTGTAGATAAAATATTGATATGAAATTTCATAGTGGTTTTATATACTCTTTATAAAATAATAGAGGTGGATAATATTAATAAATTACTCAATGAAAGGAGATTGAGGCAAAATACATTAACCTAGTCCGACTTGTCTCGTATGTTCTTTAATTTCTTGAATAATAAACTTAGGTTAATTTATACGTTCTTTAGAACCTTTTTAAGGTTTATTATTCATTTTATATCACTTATTACCATTTTATATAAATTAGTTAATTATTTGAGTTTATATCTGACGTTTTGTTGAAATTAGGTTCTTGAGTCTAAAATCAGCTTGTTTTGATGTAAATTGTCCATGTAGTAAAAATTACATCATATATAGAATATTATTAATGATTTAAATTTCATATATATCTATAATATATGTATTAATAAATTCTAAAATATTTGGAGATATGAAATGAAATGTACCATTCATGGAGATGGTAGGTCATATATTTGCATGAACACTATATTCATTCATTTTTCATATAAAAAGAATAATAATAAAATGATATAAATTTATATTATAATACTAGTATTATATTTATGTCATGTATGTATCATAGGTTTAATAAAACCTTCATTAATACGTTCTAGTTATAACATGAACAAGGCATATAATTTTGAGGGGGCAGTAGTCCACACTTCCTCAAATTAAATTATGGTATTTACACTTCATGTAATGCATAAAGGTATATTTTAAATAAAAATTACAAAAGTATATGTCAAGACCCATCCCCCAGGGTCCATTTTGTGACTACCCTATTCCCACCTTCTATAGGTTAGGGGTTGGCAACTAGCACTGGAAATGCATATCCCTAAAATGGGAAGGCATTGCCTTTAAACTTCCAAACACACAGACCAAGAACACAAAAAGAACAAACCATGTAGTATAAATACTAAAAGTAAAAGTGTGAACTAAAGAAGAATGGGCTAGAATACAAACCTAGCTAGAAGAAAAATATAGCTGAAAAGAAAAATAGCTTCTGAGGTTGTCCGCCAAGGATCCTACCTTAAGGGTAGGTACAGCTAGTCACTACGGCACTCTGTGTCAATTGGTCACCTCCTGGAACTGTCTAGTCCTAGCTCCCAATCCTTGGTTACAGATGTATTTCGTCTACACAAGACACAAAAAGGTGCGGGTGACGCCCGTGCAGGGGTGAGTATAACAATACCTAGTAGGGACTCCGAGACCCCTGAACGTTTCCCAGAATTCCACAAAGGAAATATCCCAACGCATGATCTCATTCACAAAGAACAAAGTAAAATACTCTGCTCAAAGAAGGTATACAACATAATGAACATAAATAAATATGATTAGTCAGAAATATATATCAAATTATTCCTTCAAGATGATTTTTCTGCTAGTCCACACAAGGTTTCTAGTTGCTGACCCACAGAGGATCTCTAGGTGCTGGCTCACAGAGGATCACTAGGTACTGACCCACGGAGTATCGCAAGGTGTTGACCCATGGTGGATCACTAAGTGTTGACCCATAGAGGGTCTCTAGGTGCTGAACCAGAGAGGATCACTAGGTGCTTATCTATACAGTATCTCTAGGTGTTGACCCCTAGAGGATCGCTAACTGCTGACCCAAAGAGGATCGCTAAGTGCTTCATCACTTCACAGTTATCTACTAGATTCCCACACTTAACACGCCTGCATCTGGGAGGATATGCTTCTCAAGACATCGGTAATAACTCAACTACCACTAAGTCCCATGAATAAGTAACCTGAAGTACTTCCATATCATAAGGGTTCCAATACAATAGACGGTGCATCAATTGGTCGCCCTGTCTGTAAGTTATAAGCATTTTAGTACCGAGGACCCAGTTGGATTCGGGTTCGATCCAACATGGTCAAAATTCAACATTCTTCAAAATCCAAGTTGAGTATCTCAAAATTAATGTCTCTTTATAAGGATTTCAATGTCACAGATGGTTCATTAAATGAACGTCTGGTTTATAACATATAGCCCTTCAAGCGAAACTGGGTCAAAAAGGTTCCGGGTCTGGCCTGACCGAGTCGAACCAACTCGACCCGGTCCAGTCTGCTAAATGGGCATGGACACCAGCTGAGCGTAGTCCTATCTCCCCTCCAAACAGATAAACTCCATTCGGTCTTCAACCATCGGATTCAGGTTGGCGTAACCTCTTCGGTTGACCAGTCCGGTGGACCGGTCTTGGGCGGGACATGCGGACGTGGGTCCGCCACTGCCACAGCCAGAGTCACGACATCTCTTCTGTAGTGCGGCATCCTCCCTCAATGCGACCGACATCATCCAACCATCCCCTATCTATTTTTTTTCCTACGGGCACTACGGTGCTGATGCTACTTCCATGGGCCACCAGTTAATCTCTGGTGGTCTGATCTTCTTCTCGTCTGCGCCTACGGGCCTCTTGGGATGTCGCCTACACTTTTCAACCCTTGGTTTCATGTTATCATCAACTTGAACATTCTCCCAAAAAGAATGCATCAAAACCAAGAGAGATGGAGGGTCCAGACCTTGTTCTTATTGGCCCTCACCCTCTGTGTTAGTGTTTTAAACAAGGGGAAGGTAAGATAATCATTAAAAAACCCAGAATGAAAACCTCGGATCAACCTCCTTCAAAAAAAAAAGAATTTTGGATCAACTCATTAGTCTATTCATCTATGTTCTTTGTATTATTCAAGAATAGAAAAAAGGATAAATTTTAAAATGCATAAAAAAATAAACCCCTTATCTTGAATACATTGTGTTCTCTTGTAGAAGGAGAATAAGGTCTGTGTGCATTGTCATTCATCGGCGTTCATCGAATCTCCATTTCTCATTATAGTAAAATGATGCAAGAACTTCGTCAAGAGTCCTCCCATGGGTTCCCAAAGTCCACACCAATGATTTTATTAAATAAAAGTAAAATAACCTCCCAAGTTATATCATTATTATGATTCATTAATGTATCATAATTAATGAACCTAATAAACCACAAGTGTTGTGGTTAGACAAAGAGAGTTTCAATTCATTTAATGAACCATGTTTATTTCCAGACATTACACTATGGTCCCACCATTCACCACTAAAATGTTGAAAAAAAAATAACTACTTTATTTATTTTATTATTATTATTTTTGAAAATCAAAAAATTAACTTTTTCGTCTAACCCTTTCCAGTTGAAGTTAAGCTTCCCTTAATAAAATCCATATGTTGTGATTCCAATGGTGTCCTCGTATTTTTAATCCGAGTACTGGTTAAAAAGATATAAATTTGTACTTGCATGTCTACTAAATGTAACTTAAAAAAAGTTCAAATTTTTTTTCTAGACTCTCCAGACCTTGGAATCATATACCGACAGTTTTCTCAGTCTCGCAGTAATTCCATTTAATTAAAAAAATATATGGAATCTTTGGGACTTTATATTCTCCCTAGCTTAGGGATTTTTTTCCCCAAAAGACACAACAATGGATAAGTAATGAAATCAGGTTATTGAGCATGTATCTGATCCTCCCTCTCTCATGTTACCTCCCGGAGGTTCTCATGCTTCCACAAAACTCACACAAGAGGAATAGACCATCCATAAAGAAACTAGTCATATTGATCCTCTATCTCCACTGGGAACTCCTTAAACGTCACCCCATCGTCATTTTCCAACTCTTCCTAGTCGATGACGAGCGATGGATCATGAACGTATCTCCTTAGTTGTGACACATAGAAAATTTCATGAACCACGTGCATCTATGGGGGAAGAGCTAGGTGGTATGCCACCTTGCCAACTATGATGATAATATAAAAAGTTCTGATGAACCTCGAAGATAACTAGTCACCCTGGAAAAATCTCTATAATCCTTGTCGGGGTGAGACCTGTAGGAAGACATGGTATCCCTACTTGAACTCTAAGGGTCTCTGTTTGCTATCAGCATAAGGATTATTCCTACTTTGTGTAGTCTTCATCATCTCATGGATGGTCTGTACCTTCTCAGGGGTAGCATGCACCAACTCTGGACCCATAAGTGCTGACACCCCGGGGTCTTTCCAGCATACAGGTGATCTGCACAGTTTCCTATACAAGGCTTCAAATGGTGCCATGACGATTGTGGAGTAGTAACTATTATTATATCTGAACTCCACCAATGGAAGTTAGTCCTCCCAAATGCAGCCAAAATCAAGGATGCAATCATAGATCATGTCCTCGAGTGTTTGTATACTCTGTTCCATCTGACCATATGTCTGAGGATGTAATGTGGTGCTCAAATGTAGCTGAATCCTAAACGCCTCCTACAATCCATTCCACAACCGGTATGTAAAATGAGTGTCACGATATAAGACGATCATCGATGGAACCCCATGAATCCATATAATCTCTTGTACGTAGAGGCATCCCAAACCCTCTACTACTCCATTATCTCAGATGGGTAGGAAGTGGGATAACTTGGTGAGTTAGTCAACGATCACCCAAATATAATCATTGCACCTGGACTTACGTGGTAGTCCTATTATGATGTCCATAGAGATACCATCCCACTCCCATTATGGTACCTCTAGTGGTTGTGATAAGCCATCATGAACTTGATGCTCTTCCTTCACTTGCTGACAAGTGAGGCATCGTGAAATGAACTCGGGCAATGATTTCTTAATCCTTGGACACTAGTACTAACACCAAAGGTCCTGGGAAATCTTTTCCATAACAGTATGTACCACCAAAGGGGATGTGTGGAACTCCCTCATCGCCTCCTCTCGTAGCATCAGAGGTACTATGGTGTGTCCTATGAAAAGTATGGTGTGCTCCCCACCTTCAGGAAACCTATCAAAAACCAGTCCTAAGGATACCTGAGCATGTCAAGTATCACAGTCAACGTACCCAAGTTGTGCCTCCCTAATTTTCTGAAGGAGTGGGGTAGTGACTATCATATACTAGAGGTAATATACACCATCACTATCCCCAAAGGATATTTGAAACTCGTTGAGCTGCTCTCTCACCTCACTCAGCCTCTGTAAGCCAGACCTTTTTCTGAGTGTTTCTTCTACTACGTTCACTTTCCCAAGAGTGTAGACTATATCAAAGTCATAATCTTAGAGGAACACTAGCCATCACCATTGTATCAAGTTCAGGTCCTCGTGTGAGAAGATAAATCTGACACTCTTATTTTTATAGTAGTCAGTAAATTGTTCACCCATCAAGTAGTGTCACCACATCTTCAAGGAAATGACCACTACTGATAACTCTAGGTCTTGGGTAGTGTAGTTTTTCTCATGTTTCCTCAGCTGCTGTGAGCTGTAGACAATCACCACTTACTCATTCATCATGATGCATCCCAATATGGTCCCTGATGCGTTGTAGTATACTATATACCCAACACCCTCTCCTAGTAGCCTCAAGATGTGGCACTCATCAGTCTCCACCACAGGTTCTAAAAACTCTTCTGGAATATCTCTATCCACAAGAAAGGATGTCCCTTATTTTTAAAAGCTGAAAAGGGTGTTTCTACTCTAGAAAATTCAAGTATGAATCTCCAGTAGTACCCATATAACCCAATGAAACTTTGCACCTCGGTCACACTCCTGGGTGGCTCTGAAGTAAGAACTGCCTCTATCTTTGCTGGATCCACTATCACTCCCACCTCTGAGATAACGTTTCATAGAAATTGGACCTCCCGTATTTATAACTAGAACTTCGAGATCTTTACATAAATATGGTTCTCTCAGAGTGTATCCGGAACTATCTGCAAATTAGTGGAGTGCTCCTCCTCCGATGTTGAATACACCAAGATGTTGTCAATTAAGATAACCATGAAGCGATCGAGGTAAGGCTGGAAGTTCCTGTTAATGAGTCCAATGAACATTGTCGAAGCATTGGTCTTGCCTATGGGAATCCCCAAGGACTCATAGTTCCCATACCAGCATCTGAAAGATGTCTTTGATACATCCTTATCTTGTACCCTGAGCTAATTATAGCCAGATATGAGGTCTATCTTCAAAAACCAACATGCTCCCTTAAAATGATTAAAGAGATCATCGATCCTTGAGAGTGGATACTTTTTCTTCACGGTCACCTGGTTCAGGCACTGATAGTCCATGGAATTCCTCAAACTATCATCTTACTACTTGGAAAACAAAAGTTGGGCTTCCCATGGAGAAACAATGATCCTTATGAACCCCTTACCCTATAATTTTTCTAGTTGTACCCTCAACTCACAAAACTCTGCGGGGGCCATATGATATGTTTATGTATATATTGGTGTCATACTGGGGTACAAGACACTGTATAAGTCTACCTATCTATGAGGAGATAGTTTTGGGACATCATTAGGAAAGACTTTAGCATATTGGTCCACCACTACAGGATAACTTGGAATCCTCTCATCAACTGCTCCAAGTGTAAAGCTAGCCAACTGAAGTGTGATCGTCTCCACCCTTCTCTGAGTAAGTCCATCATTTTATGCAAAGGTTTCCTTCTCACTGGTGAAATAAAAACATGGTCCCATCCTCATAAACACACCTCACTTTTCACCTAAAATAGTCGATCTGAGCATGGAGTGTGGATAGCCAGTACATACCCAAGATGATTTCATAAGGCCTCAATACTACTACTATGATATCCCATCCAAAGATCTCACCTCATAGAGTGAGCTCAAACATCCTACACCAATGCATAATTGTAACACCCGAGACTTTTATGATATATAAATCGTCAAAGGAATATTTTTCTACACAACACTTTCTTGGCTTGCTTTACACGCAATCACGACCTTCCTCGATAGCTTGCGTCGTACGCAATACCGAGTTTCACTAAACAACAATATGCTATTAAAACTAGCCGTTATGAATAGTAATAACCACTTTTTGAAATTTTATAAATTTTATTTTTCAAAATGGACTTCATTTTTGGACTCAGAATATCGAAATTAGCCTAGGGTGAAATTTTGGTATTTTTCTGAAAACTTTCAATTTTTGATGAATAGTGAAACCACTAAGTGGTAGGTTAAAAAACTGAATTTTGCATAAAACTTAATTTTACCGCTTCTGTGAATGGAATTTCGAAAATCTGAGAGACACGGTTAATATCAAGGACTAAAATGTGGTTCAATGAGATGAAAATAATTTTTTGGTGATTAGTAACTTTTTACTTTTTTTACCGCGGTTAATAGTAAATAGGGTAACTAAGGGTAAATATGATATTAATATTACCCTAACACATGTCCTAATTCTATTGGACAAGTGTAATTCGACCAAAAACAAACTTAGGAATAAAATATGACCATTTAGGCCCACTTGGATTAGATTAGGACATTTATTATTAATTTATTTAAAGAAGGGTTAAAATAGTTAAAATCAATGTTTAATAAGTAAATCATTTTTAATATAGGGTTATACATAAGATAAATTCGATTGTAAATATTCATTAGAAAGCTAAAAAGATTTCCTACATTATGGTATTTTATTTGTAATTTTTAGACATAAAATAATTTAATTTATTTATGACACAAAGATGATGCAGTAATTATCTTATTAATGAAATATTGACAAAATTGATAATATAAATACCAAAATAAATGTAATTTGAGACTTTTTATGAATTCCACTAATTTTCTAGGTTACTATGATATATTAGTATTGATTTAATCAACTTGGTTCGAACATATAATTCTGTTATGACTTTCACAAAAAATCATATATCAAATAGTGTCAAAATTGACACAAAATAGTTTTTAAATCAAATATTATATTATTAATTGTTATTGTTTTCCTAAAAATCTAAGGTTCGGCCAAATGACTTAGATAAGGATATATATATTAATAATAAACAATTTGGGGTTCGTTTGGCATGATATAGTAAGTGTATTAACCATATAGTGAAAGAAAACAAAAAGACACGGTAAAAGTTAAATTAATTAACTTAGAGTTAAATCTAATTGATAAGGTTAAAATAATACCCTAAACTTGTCTAAATCCTATTGGTTGATAGGATTTCGACCCATAACCACTTTAGCTTCGAAATAAGACCCTTTGGAACCATTATAAACCGATTTTGACTTTAATATAAAATAATATTTTGAGATATTCCTAAGGTGCCCCTCTCCTCCCTTATAAAAGGGCACCTCCTCCCCCTCCTCTTCACACCAATTTGAGCACTCAAGCTCGGCCAACCCCTGCCATTTTCCCTTCTCCACTTCCCTAGAATAATCCTAGAGGTCCTGGTCTTCTCCAAAGACCAATCTTAGTTCCTTAAGTGGAGGATTCAAAAAGGCGTTCCAAAGAAGAGGTAATATCCATTACCGATCTTTTCAATTTCTTTCTTCTTCAACTTCTTCTTCTTTAGTTGTTTCATGATAAAGTAATAACATCAGTATTACTTAAATACTGATATGTTATTATAAATATGAAACAACCCTAATTCACCTTCTATCCATCCTACGGAAAAATGAAATCACCGCGCGTGCGTACGTACGGAATACCGTCTCCACGCCGTGGTGTAATCTATTTTCCACCATCACCTTACAAGGATGGGTATAATGGTGTAATCAGTAACTATATATGATTATTATTAAGTAATATTGATACTGAAATAATATATATATATACTCCAATACAATTCCACGATCATAGGAACGATATCATCACTCGTGCGTACGTACGGAATACCGTCTCCACGATGTGATGCGACTCGTTCTACATGATCTTCATTTCATAATGATTATATAAATGAATTGAATGAATGAATATGGTATATACTACACTAATACCATTCTGGAAATGAATTATCTATAACCTAAAGATAAGAATAAGAATTTATTCGACAAAACACGCATAAGAACAAAAAGTTATAAAGACCTGAGTAACAAGTAACAATGAAATATTACTAACAAGAAGCTAATAATATGACCATATATGATCTCATATCAATATGTATGATTTTGGAATAAGTCAATAACATTATTTAAACCATTATACAGGAGCTTCGGACACGAACAAAGCAAATCGGACCTAAGGTAAGGGAAATATCACAATCTCATTTTTATCCGAGATTGTTTATTCGTAAGTATTTACTGGGGTGTATTTTATCATCCACATCCATGTTCCCTCAATATGTAATATTGTTTCCATCCACTTTCAATAGTTTAAATCCAATTTTACCCTTAGGTGAGTTTTTAGTAAAGAATATTAAAGGAATCTTTTGTCGTTTTTTCATACGAGGTACTTTTTTGACTTTTCCGACAAAAGTACGAGAAGAATGTTTTTTTTAACTTATACGGCATGAATGGATTTTTAAAACATTATTTCCAAGAAGCTTCCTTTAAAAGTTTTCAAGTTTATTTTTAATCAACTTCTTTTATTTTAATGTTATATGACATGTTATGAAAGGAAAAATGTTTTTGAAGAAGAAAGGATATTTTCCTCAAGAATGGAGTTCAAGTGTTTTATCAAAATTATTTTCCATATAAGATAATAAAGGGTTCTGTTTTTATCCCTATTATTACATTGATTTGATCATGTTGTGATGGAATTATTTTTATGAATTCCTTTATCTTATATGAATTCATTTATGATGTCATGATGTTTCAAGAATCCCATTTTTGTTATATGTGTTATGCGATGATGTATGTTTTATGATTATGTGGCACACATAAGAAAGGATTCATTATAAGATGGGTGGGACCTATATCTCCCTCCAATGTATTGGGTAAAGATTTTATATCTCATGAGATAGACATGGCTGGAACGGAAGGTTATTTCGGTTCAGTGATACAGGACTGAAACGAGGAGTGAACTCGGTTCACAAAGGGACTTTGTCCACTAAGATAGTCTTTGCAATGAGTCATGACTAACAATAAATGATTTTCCATGATTATGTGTGCATGCCACAAAGATTCAAGTTTTATGTTATGATTATGGGGATCTCATTTTCACTTCTATGATTTATTCCATGTTAAGATATTATGATCTCTTTTGCAGGTTTTGATTTTCATAAAGATATGATATGATTTTTATTTCTTTTATTTGCCCTTGCTGAGCATTTGAGCTCACCCTTTTATGTTTTCTTTTCCCCAGGCCAGGAAGATGGATATTAAGTAGAATATGCTAAAAGGGACCCTAGATATGATGAAATAAATGGGAGACACTGTAGAAGATTTATGAACCAGTTGTTTATGTTTCCCCAGTTTCTAAAGACACTATACCTATACGGTCCTTTGTGGTTTTGTCATATGTTGTAATAAGTGTGCTTCAATTTTGAAGTATTAACAATGTATGTAAAGTGTGGGTCGTTATAGTTGGTATCAGAGGAAAGGTATAGTCAACCTTTGGAAACTAGGATGTGAAAGCCTTAGTAAGAACCCTAAGGATATGTCTAAGCATAGAGCACAATCTTAGTGTTTTAGAAATGGCCTTGAATAACCTAGGATAAGACCTTAAGCATGAAAATTTTATTCTTGAATTATGTGGTTTTCCTATTATAATTAGTGTTGCTCACACTATTCTTCTTGGTTTTAGTCAATGGCTGGAACCCGAAGGAACCGTGTTAATGCGGAATGCGATGGGCAATGCAATGATTGTCCCCCTGAGCAACCAAACGATATTGGAGCTGGAATGCAAAATCTTGTAGCCATGCTCACACAACTTTCTCAAGCTATGAATCATGCAGGATTTCCAAACGAGCAAAGGAGGGAGCAACATTCTGTTGAATCCTTCATGAGGCAGCGTCCACCTTCTTTCAGCGGGTCTACTGATCCATTAGTTGCTGAACAATGGATTAGTACTACTGAAAAGATATTTTCAGTTCTTCAATGTTCTGAACATGATAAAGTCATCCTAGCAGTGTATCGTTTGGAAGGAGATGCTGATCAATGGTGGAATCTTGTTAAGAATACGAGGAAAAGGGATGAAATTGAGTCTATGGAATGGGACGAGTTCAAGAACTTATTTTTCAATAAGTACTTCCCTCGTATTCTCCGAACAAAGATGGAGAAAGAGTTTCTTGAACTGAAGCAAAGGGATGATGAATCTGTTGGTACCTATGAAGCAAATTTTACAAGACTTGCAAGGTACGCTTCTGGTATTATTATCCAACCTGAGAGTAAGATCGATCGATTCTTTAGTGGCTTAAAACCAAGTCTTCGAAGGGCGTTAGCCATAAGGGACTTCAATAGCTACGAGGAAATCATTCGATGTGCTCTCAAAGTCGAGATGGAGATTGGAGTAACCCATCAGTCACATGGGTTTGATAAGAAGAGGAAGATGGAATTCAAAGAAAAATCTAAAGAGCACACGGAAAAGAAGATGAACTTTCCCTTATGCTCAAAGTGTGGAAAGAAACATGGAGGGAGTTGTCTTAAAGGGACAAGTAAATGTTTTAAATGTGGAAAGGAAGGTCATCGGGCATTTGAATGCCGTGATAATGGGAAGAAGATGTCTAATGATGCAAACAAAGGAAGGGATACACAGAATGAACCTGCTACACTTCAATGTTTCAAGTGCAAGGAGATGGGGAATTATGCCAATCAATGCCCAAATCCAAGGGTTGATGATGATGGTCGACGTCAACAAACTCTTAAGGCTAAAGAAAAAGGAAAGTCACATGCAATTTCTATCAGCGATGTGGAGTACGATAACGATGTGGTGAAAGGTACACTTACCATCCACTCTAAAGTAGCAAATGTTTTATTTGATTCTGGATCCACCCACTCTTTTATTTCTGAAAAATTTTCTAAGGGTATCACCGTATTACCTCAACAATTAGATGTTGAGTTAGCTGTGACAACACCTAATGGCACATCAATCGCATCAGAAGTTTATAATTCTTCTCCGATCGAATTTTGTGGGAAAGTGCTTCCTGCAAATCTTGTGATCCTTCCTTTAGTGGAATTTGATGTGATTCTTGGCATGGATTGGCTTTCTCTACATGGAGCTCATATCAATTGCCAAAGAAGGGAAGTCACATTTCATATTCCAGATCAACCTACGATCGGCTATCAATGCAAGGATGAACATAACCTTCCAGTGGAAATTTCTTCCATCTTATGGGTATTGATTCCACTAAATGAAGGTTATTTATCTCAAATGGTTGGTGAGAAACTCACGATTAAGAATATGCCCATTGTACGGGAGTTTGATGATGTCTTTCCGGAGGAATTACCGGGTCTTCCACCAAATCGTGAAGTTGAGTTTTCAATAGAACTCGTACCGGGTGCTTTGCCTATTTCAAAGACACCTTATAGAATGGCCCCAATTGAGTTGCAGGAATTGAAGAAGAAACTCCAAGAGAATCTTGATAAGGGATTCATACGCCCTAGTGCGTCACCTTGGGGAGCACCTGTTCTATTTGTTAAGAAGAAAGATGGATCAATGAGACTCTGCATTGATTATCGAGAACTTAACAAGATCACTATCAAGAACAAATATCCTCTCCCACGCATTGATGACTTATTTGACCAACTACGCGGAGCTCAATACTTTTCCAAGATTGATCTTCGTTCAGGGTATCATCAATTAAGGGTCAAAAGGGAGGATATACCAAAGACGGCTTTCCGTACAAGGTATGGACACTATGAATTTATAGTGATGCCATTTGGTCTTACTAATGCCCCTGCTATCTTCATGGATCTAATGAATAGAGTCTTTAGAGACTATCTTGATCAATTTGTGGTAGTCTTTATAGACGATATTCTTGTCTATTCAAAGAGCAAGGAAGAGCATGAAGATCACTTGAGAATTATATTGAAGACCCTGAGAAAAGAGAAGCTTTATGCCAAATTTACCAAGTGTGAATTTTGGCTTCAAAAAGTTGCATTTTTGGGTCATATAATCTCAAAAGAGGGGATATCTGTGGATCCAGCAAAAACAGAGGTTATCGAAAGATGGTCGAGACCAACAACAGTAACTGAGATCCGAAGTTTTCTTGGTTTGGCTGGATATTATCGACGTTTTGTAAAAGATTTTTCACGATTATCTAATCCAATCACCAAGTTGACTCGGAAGGGAGTTAAGTTTGTCTGGACAGAGGAATGTGAAGAGAATTTCAAGGAGTTGAAAAGAAGGTTATCCAGTGCACCTGTGCTCACACTGCCTTGTAGTGGAGAAAGGTTTGTGATCTATAGTGATGCATCCAAGAAGGGATTGGGGTGTGTTCTTATGAAAAATGATATGGTGATAGCTTATGCCTCACGACAGTTGAAAATCCATGAGCAAAATTACCCAACACATGATTTGGAGTTGGCTGCGGTAATCTTTGCATTAAAGATTTGGAGGCATTACCTTTATGGTGAAAGGTGTGATATTTATACTGATCATAAAAGTTTAAAGTATATTTTCACACAAAAGGAGCTGAATATGCGCCAAAGAAGATGGTTGGAGCTGATTAAGGATTATGACTGCTCAATCCATTACCACCCTGGGAAAGCAAACAAGGTGGCAGATGCATTAAGTCGACAAGACCATGCTAGTTTATCCATGATGAGGATCACAAAAGATCCAATATTTATGGATTTACAAAGGATGGATCTTGGAATTATAATGGAAGGGGAAAAATCTTATCTTTCTCAAATGAATGTTCAACCATCTATACATGTGAAGATTAAAGAGGCACAGAAAGAAGATGTCGAGTTACAAAAGAAGGTGAGAAATGTTCCTGAATTCAACCTTGATTGTGATGGGATAATAAAGTTCAGGAATCGGGTTTGTGTTCCTCCCATCCCCGAATTAAAGAAGGAGCTGCTGGATGAGGCTCATAGTTCTTCATTCTCTATTCATCCTGGAAGCACGAAGATGTATAGGGACCTGAAAGAGTACTTCTGGTGGGATGGCATGAAAAGAGATGTTGCTGAATATGTCTCTCGATGCTTGGTTTGTCAACAAGTTAAAGCTGAGAGACAGAAGTCTAAGGGGATGTTACAACCATTACCCATACCCGAATGGAAATGGGAAAACATCACTATGGACTTTGTCACAGGACTTCCTAAAACATCCAAAGGCAATAATGCTATTTGGGTCATAGTTGATCGTCTCACAAAGTCTGCACACTTCATTCCTATTAGAGAGGATTTCTCTCTAGATCAGCTTGCCAGGATATATGTAAAGGAAGTGGTAAGATTGCATGGAGTACCACTTTCTATTATATCTGATCGGGATCCGAGATTTACCTCGAAGTTCTGGCGAAGTCTTCAGCATACTCTGGATACAGAGTTGAGTTTCAGCACTGCTTATCATCCCCAGACAGACGGTCAGTCTGAGAGAACAATTCAAACCCTAGAAGATATGTTGAGAGCTTGCTCTATGGATTTCAAAGGAGGTTGGGATCAACACCTACCTTTGGTGGAATTTTCTTATAATAATAGCTTTCACTCCAGTATTCAGATGGCTCCTTATGAATCTCTCTATGGAAAGAAATGCAGGACTCCAACTTGCTGGGATGAAGTTGGGGAAAGAAAGCTATTAGGACCTGATCTCGTTGATGAAATGGCAGAAAAGGTCAGATCTATTCAACAACACATAAGAGCAGCTCAGAGTCGACAGAAAAGTTATGCCGACAACCGAAGAAAAGACCTAGAGTTTGAAGTGGGTGATAAAGTGTTCTTACGAATATCTCCCTGGAAGAGGGTTATGAGATTTTGAAAGAAGGGGAAGTTGAGCCCTAGATATATCGGTCCTTTTGAAATACTGGATCGTTTTGGGAAGGTAGCTTACCGATTGGCGCTTCCACCGAATCTCTCTCAAGTTCACGATGTGTTCCACGTATCTCTCCTGAGAAAGTACATACCAGATCCTTCACATGTACTCAGCTCAGAAGTTGTACCGCTGGAGCAAGATCTTTCTTATGAAGAACAGCCGATAGAGATTCTGGATCGTAGCGAAAAAGTCCTACGAAACAAGACCACTCGCTTGGTGAAAGTTTTATGGAGAAACCACCAACTTGAAGAAGCTACATGGGAGCTTGAGGATATGATGAGGGAGAAGTATCCTCATTTGTTTGTTGCAAAGTGACGAATTTCGAGGGCGAAATTCTTTTTAAGGGGGGTAGAATGTAACACCCGAGACTTTTATGATATATAAATCATCAAAGGAATCTTTTTCTACACAACACTTGCTTGGCTTGCTTTACACGCAATCGCGACCTTCCTCGATAGCTTGCGTCGTACGCAATACCGAGTTTCACTAAACAACAATATGCTATTAAAACTAGCCGTTATGAATAGTAATAACCACTTTTTGAAATTTTATAAATTTTATTTTTCAAAATGGACTTCATTTTTGGACTCAGAATATCGAAATTAGCCTAGGGTGAAATTTTGGTATTTTTCTGAAAACTTTCAATTTTTGATGAATAGTGAAACCACTAAGTGGTAGGTTAAAAAACTGAATTTTGCATAAAACTTAATTTTACCGCTTCTGTGAATGGAATTTCGAAAATCCGAGAGACACGGTTAATATCAAGGACTAAAATGTGGTTCAATGAGATGAAAATAATTTTTTGGTGAATAGTAACTTTTTACTTTTTTTACCGCGGTTAATAGTAAATAGGGTAACTAAGGGTAAATATGATATTAATATTACCCTAACACATGTCCTAATTCTATTGGACAAGTGTAATTCGACCAAAAACAAACTTAGGAATAAAATATGACCATTTAGGCCCACTTGGATTAGATTAGGACATTTATTATTAATTTATTTAAAGAAGGGTTAAAATAGTTAAAATCAATGTTTAATAAGTAAATCATTTTTAATATAGGGTTATACATAAGATAAATTCGATTGTAAACATTCATTAGAAAGCTAAAAAGATTTCCTACATGATGGTATTTTATTTGTAATTTTTAGACATAAAATAATTTAATTTATTTATGACACAAAGATGATGCAGTAATTATCTTATTAATGAAATATTGACAAAATTGATAATATAAATACCAAAATAAATGTAATTTGAGACTTTTTATGAATTCCACTAATTTTCTAGGTTACTATGATATATTAGTATTGATTTAATCAACTTGGTTCGAACATATAATTCTGTTATGACTTTCACAAAAAATCATATATCAAATAGTGTCAAAATTGACACAAAATAGTTTTTAAATCAAATATTATATTATTAATTGTTATTGTCTTCCTAAAAATCTAAGGTTCGGCCAAATGACTTAGATAAGGATATATATATTAATAATAAACAATTTGGGGTTCGTTTGGCATGATATAGTAAGTTTATTAACCATATAGTGAAAGAAAACAAAAAGACACGGTAAAAGTTAAATTAATTAACTTAGAGTTAAATCTAATTGATAAGGTTAAAATAATACCCTAAACTTGTCTAAATCCTATTGGTTGATAGGATTTCGACCCATACCCACTTTAGCTTCGAAATAAGACCCTTTGGAACCATTATAAACCGATTTTGACTTTAATATAAAATAATATTTTGAGATATTCCTAAGGTGCCCCTCTCCTCCCTTATAAAAGGGCACCTCCTCCCCCTCCTCTTCACACCAATTTGAGCACTCAAGCTCGGCCAACCCCTGCCATTTTCCCTTCTCCACTTCCCTAGAATAATCCTAGAGGTCCTGGTCTTCTCCAAAGACCAATCTTAGTTCCTTAAGTGGAGGATTCAAAAAGGCGTTCCAAAGAAGAGGTAATATCCATTACCGATCTTTTCAATTTCTTTCTTCTTCAACTTCTTCTTCTTTAGTTGTTTCATGATAAAGTAATAACATCAGTATTACTTACATACTGATATGTTATTATAAATATGAAACAACCCTAATTCACCTTCTATCCATCCTACGGAAAAATGAAATCATCGCGCGTGCGTACGTACGGAATACCGTCTCCACGCCGTGGTGTAATCTATTTTCCACCATCACCTTACAAGGATGGGTATAATGGTGTAATCAGTAACTATATATGATTATTATTAAGTAATATTGATACTGAAATAATATATATATATACTCCAATACAATTCCACGATCATAGGAACGATATCATCACTCGTGCGTACGTACGGAATACCGTCTCCACGATGTGATGCGACTCGTTCTACATGATCTTCATTTCATAATGATTATATAAATGAATTGAATGAATGAATATGGTATATACTACACTAATACCATTCTGGAAATGAATTATCTATAACCTAAAGATAAGAATAAGAATTTATTCGACAAAACACACATAAGAACAAAAATTTATAAAGACCCGAGTAACAAGTAACAATGAAATATTACTAACAAGAAGCTAATAATATGACCATATATGATCTCATATCAATATGTATGATTCTGGAATAATTCAATAACATTATTTAAACCATTATACAGGAGCTTCGGACACGAACAAAGCAAATCGGACCTAAGGTAAGGGAAATATCACAATCTCATTTTTATCCGAGATTGTTTATTCGTAAGTATTTACTGGGGTGTATTTTATCATCCACATCCATGTTCCCTCAATATGTAATATTGTTTCCATCCACTTTCAATAGTTTAAATCCAATTTTACCCTTAGGTGAGTTTTTAGTAAAGAATATTAAAGGAATCTTTTGTCGTTTTTTCATACGAGGTACTTTTTTGACTTTTCCGACAAAAGTACGAGAAGAATGTTTTTTTTAACTTATACGGCATGAATGGATTTTTAAAACATTATTTCCAAGAAGCTTCCTTTAAAAGTTTTCAAGTTTATTTTTAATCAACTTCTTTTATTTTAAAGTTATATGACATGTTATGAAAGGAAAAATGTTTTTGAAGAAGAAAGGATATTTTCCTCAAGAATGGAGTTCAAGTGTTTTATCAAAATTATTTTCCATCTAAGATAATAAAGGGTTCTGTTTTTATCCCTATTATTACATTGATTTGATCATGTTGTGATGGAATTATTTTTATGAATTCCTTTATCTTATATGAATTGATTTATGATGTCATGATGTTTCAAGAATCCCATTTTTGTTATATGTGTTATGCGATGATGTATGTTTTATGATTATGTGGCACACATAAGAAAGGATTCATTATAAGATGGGTGGGACCTATATCTCCCTCCAATGCATTGGGTAAAGATTTTATATCTCATGAGATAGACATGGCTGGAATGGAAGGTTATTTCGGTTCAGTGATACAGGACTGAAACGAGGAGTGAACTCGGTTCAGAAAGGGACTTTGTCCACTAAGATAGTCTTGGCAATGAGTCATGACTAACAAGAAATGATTTTCCATGATTATGTGTGCATGCCACAAAGATTCAAGTTTTATGTTATGATTATGGGGATCTCATTTTCACTTCTATGATTTATTCCATGTTAAGATATTATGATCTCTTTTGCAGGTTTTGATTTTCATAAAGATATGATATGATTTTTATTTCTTTTATTTGCCCTTGCTGAGCATTTGAGCTCACCCTTTTATGTTTTCTTTTCCCCAGGCCAGGAAGATGGATATTAAGTAGAATATGCTAAAAGGGACCCTAGATATGATGAAATAAATGGGAGACACTGTAGAAGATTTATGAACCAGTTGTTTATGTTTCCCCAGTTTCTAAAGACACTATACCTATACGGTCCTTTGTGGTTTTGTCATATGTTGTAATAAGTGTGCTTCAATTTTGAAGTATTAACAATGTATGTAAAGTGTGGGTCGTTATAATAATCATCAAATTCTGTCCCCCATGAGTCTCTAAATGTAATGATCGAGCCAACAGCTCCATCGAAATCTCTAAGCTCTGAACGAGAGCCATGGCAATAAAAGTGTTACTGGCACCTGGGTCTACAAGAACTCTAGCTAGCATGGATTAGACATAGATAATACCTCGAATCCTCTTTGGAGAGTCATGGTCATAGGTCTAAGCTGCCTGAATCTGAGATCGTACATGTCCACATGCACCATGAGATCGGGGTGAACCACTTGGGGGTGATGGCGGTAGAACCTTAAATCACCACCCACCCCCTGCTGCACAACCTAATCATCTTCCACGTCTGCTGCCCTTCGGAACTCCTCGCTCGAACCACTATTATAGACTTTATGTTCCCTCGACTGTCTACTGATCATTTATGTAGGGAGTTGGACAGTCGCAATACATATGCTCATGCCCTCTGCAAGAGTAACAGACTCTAGTATTTAGATTACCTCCTCTTTTTTGTAAACTCTACACCTCCAAACCTATGTCTTGGGGTCATCCTTCATAAGGTATGGCCTATTTGGTCCTCTGTTTCATCTTCCTGATACCATCTACAGATGACTCTTCTGCATGTCATCCTGTGGTAACTCTCGTTGTTGGTGCCTACTTGGTAAGGAAGCTCTCCACCAAAAGTGTGCACTCTAGCACTCCAGCCTACGTCGGGATGTTGAGATATATCATCGAGGATCTGATCTCTCATTGGAGACCCTGCTCAAAGGTCTGGGCCCTAAAGAATGGGTCCCATACTATGTCGGTGGAGTAGTGATAGAGGTCAGTGAATCTCACTGAGTACTGGGCCACTGTCAGGCTGCCCTGCTGTAAGTGTAGTGGCTCCTGAATACTCACTGAGCATAACATCTCTCGTAAAAATATGCCCTGAAGAGGCTCTCGAAGTCTAACCAAGAGCATCTTGCCTCCTTGTGTCTCTGGAGCATCAGTCTCCACCATCTCCCTATTGTTCCTTGGAAGAGGCTACCAGCAAGGATCGCCATATAGTCTGTCGGTGTTTCAACCAAGCAGAAAAATCATGACACAACCTCCAGGGAGTCCTCAGCTACTTGGGGATTTATCTCACCTCAAATCCTAGGAGGCCCCCGTCTCTAGAATTCGTGCAACATGCTTAGTTGGCATACATGGTCTTCTGGTGGGGTTGGTGGAATCTACTACCCTATGGGTAGTGGTGCTATTGGTACACCCCCCCGAAGGTACCATCACTGTATGAGGGCCCTACACTGAATCCTTATCTCTCGGTGGGCCTTTATCGTGATCTCTCACTGGAATCCTAGCTGGCTGTCTACACAATGGCATCCTGTAAAGAAACAGATGTGCCATGGTCAATAAGCTATACCTGGTGAGCTGATTCAAAAATATCAAAAGTATAACCAAATTTTCAAAACACACGCTAAAATATTTTTTATATACTGATTCGGAAATTAGAATTCAGGGTCCTAGTTTATGGATAAGTCGGTCACCACAACAACATTGGACTCCCCGAATTGAAACTCAAATATTAACCCAATAAAAATAAAAATACAATGGAAAGGAAAAACATCACTTGAGGTCTTCCACCAAGGATACTACCTGAAGGGTAGTTAAAGCTCGTCACTGCGGCTCTCTACGTCAACTGGTCACCTTCAAGAACCATCCAATCCTAGCTTCTAATCCTGGGTCAAAGTTTTTCATCGTCTCAACAAGACACAACAAGGTGCGGGTGAAGCCCATGCAGGGGGAGTATAATAATACCCAATAGGGACCCCGATAACACTGATGTTCTCCCATAATTCTATAAATAAAAAAACCTAATGTATGATCTCAATCACAAATAACAAAGTAATAGACTCAGTTAAAACTAGATATATAACTTAAAAAATGAATAATTATTATTAGTCATAAATCTAGATCATCTTATATCGTCAAGAGGATTTTTCTTCTAGATTCCACAACGTCTCTAGGTGCTGACTCAGAGATGATTTCTAGGTGATGGCCCATGAAGGATCACTACGTGCTAACCCACAGAATATCGCTAAGTGCTGACCCACAGAGGGAACCTAGGTGCTGACCCACAAAGTCTCTCTAGGTGCTAACCCACAGAGGATCCCTAGGTGCTGACCCACAGTTCATCACTAACTACTGACACACAGAGGATCTCTAAGTGCATCATCACGACACAGCCATCCTTTGGATTCCCACACTTAGAATGCTTTTTTCTGGTAGGATCCGCACCTCAATCCATCAGTTGTACATAAACTGCCACGAAGTCCCATGAAGAAGTAACCCAAAGGACTTCCATATCATAAGTGTTCCAACAAAATAGATAGTGCATCAATCGGACGCTCGCTCTGTAAGTGGTAGGCATTTTTGTACCAAGGCCCCTGATGAATTTAGGTTCGATCCCACCCAAGCATACTCCAACATTATTCAAAACCCATGTGGAGTATCTCAAAAGGATTACCTTGTCCAAGGATTCTATTGCCGCAGATGGTTCGTCAAACCGAAGTTTGGTTGAGAAGATATGACCCTTTAAGAGAAACTGGGTAAAAAGGGTCGAGGTTCTGCCCGACCAGGTCGTACTGAACTGACTCGGGTCTAACCCAGGCCGACCCGGCTGGACCCAGTCTAGTCCGATGGTTAGGCGCGCTCCCAAATCCCCACCAAATGGACAGAGTCCATTCTGTCTTCAATCGGCAATGTCAGGCTGGCGTTTCCTCTTCAATTGACCAGTTCGGTGGACTGATCTAGGGCAGAACCTATGGATGTGGATCCACCAATATCGTGGTGGGAGCTGTGGAGTCTCCTACACAGTGCACCATCCGCCCTTGACACGGTCAACGTCATCTGCCTGCCCCTTGTTCGTTGTGACACCTGCGAGCTCCACCACCTCTTCATGGCTGGTGGTCTCTGGCACCACCACACTAGTGGTTCCGCGCCGGGGGCACTTCTGTGAGCCACTGATGAAGCTCTATTTTTCTGATCTTATTCCTGTCTGCGCTTACAGGCCTCTTGGGATGTCTCCTACACTGCGCAGCCCTTGGTTTCATGTTTCCTTGAAATTGAACATTTTCCCACGAAGAACGCATCAAAACTGAGAGTGGAGAAGGGTTAGAGCCTTGATCGGATTGGACCTCACCCTCCGCATTAGTATTTAAAGCATGGGGAAGGTAATATAATCATTAAAGACCCCAGAATTTAAAGCTTGAATCAACCTTCCACAAAAAAGAATGAATCACAGATCAACCCGTTAGTCGGTTGAACCTCTTTCTTCGTATTATTCAAGAACTAAAAAGAGGAAAACTTTTAAAATGCATAAACCAATAAACCCCCTTCCTTGAATATTTTGGGTTCACTTATAGAAGGATAAGAAGGTCTTTGTGTGTTTTCGTTCATCAGTGTTCGTTGAATCGTCATTCTTCGTTAGAGAAAAACATCACTAGCACTTCATCAAGAGTCCTCTCATGGGTTCCCAAAGCCCACGCAAATGATTTGATTAAATAAAATAAAAGTAACCTCCCACATTAGTTCATTATTATGATTCATTAATGAATCATAATTAATGAACCTGATAAACCACAAGAGTTTCAGTTACGCAATGAGAGGTTCAAGTCATTAAATGACCCACGTTTATTTCTCAACGTTACACTACAGTCCCACCATTCACCGCTCAGTTGTTACAAAAATAATAAAATTAATTCTTCAATTATTTTATAATTTTTTTCCCAAAAGACAAAAATTAACTTTTCCGTTCGACCCTTGTCGGTCGAAGTTAAGATTCCCTTAATAAAATCCTGGCATTATGAGTCCAACGATGTCCTGGTATTTTTTATCCAAGTACCGGTTCAAATGATAGAAATCCCTTCCCACACGTTTACAAAATTTACCTTAAAAAATTTTCAGAATTCCGTTCTGGACTCTCCAGGCCACAGAATCACATGCCATCAATTTTCGCAGTCTCGTAGTAATTCCATTTAATTAAAAAATTTATATGCAATTTCAATGTAATTACAGTATAAATAAAAAATAAATATAATATATATCATATATAAATATAGTTCCATCATAATGGACACCATGAGAGGTGGTAGGAAAAAATTTAACAATCATTGTTTTATGAGGAAGTAGTTTTCCGTACATAGAAAGAGTATGTTTGTATCCATTAGATGGAGGTGTGTGTTAGTGTAGTTCGAATTGTTATCATAAAAATATCATAGTATATTGAAGAAACTATTTATTTATATAATCAAATAATCATGAGATCATAGGGAGTGGGCAAGTAAAATAAAGGAAATGAACTTGAGAGAAAACGTTACCTCAAAATCAGGTAACTTCTTTTGATTTGAGCCAAAAGGATTTCTTGAATTTTCTTTTTCTCAAGGTAAGGATTCTAGGAGAATATGAGGGATGTTGGGAGATTATTTGACCATAATTTGGATGATACAAGGGGCTTGAGAGGTGTGATTATGTGGGTTGGGGTGGCCTTCTCTAAGAGGGATGAGGGGCACATTAGGAATGTCTTGAAATATTAATTTATTATAAATTAAATTTTGATTAAAAATGGTCAAAAACTCATTTAATTAAAATATAACATGATTTTTGTTCGAATAAATATCATCCAAAAAATTTTAGACATGTTTTGAATATTTATTTATCCTTATATTTTTGGTTTAACCCTTATTTTATCCTTTTTAATCTTACCGTGATATCATTTTATTTACAATTTTTGGATTAATTTGATTACCATATGATGTAAAAATACCCAAAAAAGTAATTTATGACATATTTGTTCTTATATTAACCATTTGGATGAATATTATATTTTCAAATTTTTAATATCATTTAGTAAACGATTTTATAATTTATGTTGGAAATTATGTCAATTTTGGACACTATTAATACATGATTTTTTTAAAAATTCATACCAAACTGATTACTTCAAAAAAAAGATGAAATCAATATTAAATGTATTATTTAGTAAAAAAAAATTGGATGACATAAATTATGTAAAATAATATTCATTTTAATATTTAAAATATAATTTTTTTGAATCCTTTATTAATAAAGCAATCACTACATAATCATTGTGTCATAATTAAATTTATTTATTTAATGTCTAAAAATTATAAATAAAATATAATTATGTAAGAAATACTTTTATATTTTTAATGACTATTTATAGTCAATGATATCACTCATATAACCACATATAAAAATTTATTTAGTATTAAGATACATGTTTATGTAATTTTTCCCTTTATATTAAATTGATTATTCTAACATGTCATTATCACTCCCAAGTGAATCCATGGGGTCCTAAAATCAACCCAAGGATTCCCATGGTCATAAATATGTCATCTAATAGGATGAAAAAACTTTTTATGTTAGTTTTATATTATTATAATATTATTTTTTACCATTATTTACTTGATTTACCCATTAACCATGCTAAATAAAAATAATTACAGAAATTACTATTCATAATTTCAAAAAATAAAAGGGACCTATTTACACAATTTGAACCTTCTGATTCAAAATATTTAATCCATTTTACCAAATTCAAAACACATAATTGGTAAAAATGAATTTAAAATTAATTCTAATTGTCAAAACCAAAAAAAGTGGGTTTTTAAGAAGTAAAAACTATCCAACGTTTGACATGTTTTTATATCCAATTTAAAAATTAAATTACATAGAATGACCATAATTTTATTAAATTATAAAAAATTTATCCAATTACCCTTTAAACCGAATTAAAATAATTATTTAACTCTATAAATAAATTACATAAAAAGGTAGTTTTTGAATTAAAATGCAGTATTTTAAACCATTCTTTAAAAAATAAAATTTATCAAAAAATTACCAAAAATTTAACCAAATTAAAATATAATGTCCTACCTCTATAGAAGAATTTTATTTTTTCAAATTGAACATATAAAAGTGACAAAAACTAATTTTCAAAATAGTTCTCCATCAAAATGTTGTAAAACTGTATTTTCAGAAAAATACTTCTTTCATCTGAAAAATTGAAATTGTTCTTATATTATATATAGAAAAAATATAAGATTAATTTAAAAAATTAAATTGAATATATAACATATATTTTTCATTAAATAAAAATCCAATAAGAGTGATATGATTTTCTAAACACAATTATTCACTTTTAAATAGGTTTTCATAAAAACACATCATTTATATTCAATTAGTTTTTATTTCCATTTAAAATATATTTGGTAACTAATGAATCATTATTTAAACGTTAGTGAACCACATGTAAAATTTCAGTTTATACTATTCAATCCTTCCATTCCAACGGTTAGGCATTAACTACCTTTTCAAATAATAATATTATTATTAATATTGTTGTATTATTTTTCGATATAACTCATAGTTGTGTGCAACGTAAGTTTTTAGAGAAACCCATTATTGTGTGTTGAGTAAGCTATTGGAAAAATAATCCCCTTTAACGCAAAATTTTTATCTTATTCATAAATATTAATAGAAAATAAAAGGTATTATTCTATCAATACATGGGTCATTACATTACAAGTCCAAATCATCCCTCATATCGATTAATCAATTAAAAAAATATGCCTTATCAAATATCCATATTGAATAAATAATATAGATTTGTCAATATTTCATCAGAGTATGAAAAATAACTATTGGGTTTTTCGGCATTGTTGAATGAAAATACTATTTAAATACCATTAAAACATTGTTGAGGAAAACTAATATTTAAACAATAAAAAGTGTCTCATACCACTTTGAAAAATTTTAATCTTAGTTCGCTTAGAATATCATAATAATAATTTTATTCCTGATATGACATGTCAAAAGGTAGTATATACACCAAATAAAACTGAGTTGGTGCATAACAAAAAATAATTCTCAATGGAATGTAAATTGAGATGAAATCCCTTACCTTGAGTCTGACTTATCATATGTGTATTTGTATTTCAAAAAAATATATATATGATAATTATTTACTTACATAATATTCTTTCTAATTTTTATCATTAATTTTATTTCACTTATTATAATGTTCCAAATAGTTAGTTAAACAATTAATTTTACATCGGGTGTTTTGGAAAAATTAAGTTCCTTCGTTAAAATGAATTTTATAGGTAAAATATGGCCATCAGTGTCATTATATAAAAATATATAGAATAATAATTATGAAATAATTATTATATTTATACATCAATTATACTTTTAAAACCAATCCTGAAATATGGTTATGAAAAATTAATCAACTTTACAATTATGGAGATGGTAGGTCGTACGTAGGCAAAAGTAACATTACCATTTTTCAATGATCATTATAGAAAGAAGGTAAGTTACATTATATCATTACATAATGATAATTATATCACAAATACCATGTAATTTAATCATATATACTTATATATATAATTATTTGTATTTAAAATGAATCACATCTTGTCAAGGAGGTGGCAGTCCACATGTCCAGGACCGACATTATCACTTTTTAAAATGCGATATGGGTAATAAAGAAAATGATATATTATATTTAAATAAATATAATTATCTAAATAATATAATATATATTTCTAATATTTCACATTTTATTAATTTGAACTTTCTTTATACATTCCATGTATTGTTTGAACGAATCACATCACCTTGAGGAGGAGGTAGTCCACATTTCCACAAATGATGTTATCATATTCCCACAAAATGGAAATCATAAAGGTATGTTCTATATAAAAATTAATGAATCATAAATACATTATAAATATCATATATATCATATATAAGTAGAATTCACATCATAATTCCCACCAATGAGATGTGGTAACGGAAAAAACGAACAAATTTGTTTCGTGAGGCAGTACTTCACCATACACAAGAACAATAAGTTTACTACCCATTAGATGGATCTGTGTGTAAGTGAATGTAGAACACATATTGTAAAAATTATCAATATATTTAAGAAACATTTATTTTATATAATCATGTAATATGTTTAATTGGAAGAGTGGAGAAAGAAATAAAACAAAACATCTTATGAAAGGATGTTACCTCTTCTTTAAGTAATTCCTCTTAGTTTCCACAAAAGGGGTTACTTGGATAGATTTATACCAAATATGATTATTATAGGTTGATGGTAGGTATTTTGAGGAGATATTTTTATATTTCTTTTTTGATTAAAAGTGGCTAGAGATTTTTGAGGAAGTGGGAGGGATGTGTTTCTTTTTATAGTGGAAGTGGGGTGGGACTCTAGTAAATTTTTGTAAAGGGAACTCCTCCCACATTTTTTCATTTTCAAGTGGCTCCAATAATGGAAAAAAATATATCTCACCAATGATATTTTCTAAATATTTCCTTATAATTTCTTTTTAATAATTTTCTAGTTCATTTTGGGCCATAATTTTAAGGTATAGTATGTCATTAAACTCATTTGTCTCTTAAATGTTGTAATTAATTTTAATCACTTCACTAATATTTTTGGTGAAAAACAATGTTGAAATAAATATTAATTAAACATAATTATTATTAAAAATATGGAATCCTTTTTTGAAAATTCAAATCACATAATTTTCATAATTTAATTTAAATTTAATCTCGTAGACGATATGATAAAGCAGGTTTTTAGAGTAAAAAAACATTCAAAAGTTTGCTAATTTTTTATATCGAATTTCCAAATGAAATTGATTCTAATGACCTAATTTGGATTAAATAATAAAATATTGGTCTAATTAAACTTTAAACTCAATTTAAGGTATAATTTGACTTATAAATAAATTATATGAAAAAAGAATTTTTGAATTAAAATTCAGTATTTTTCATAATTCATCAAAAAATGAAACTTTAGAGAAAAATACTAAAAATTCACCCTAACCTAAGTTTTATGTTTCTCTTTCTAAAATTAAGTTTATTTTTACATATAAATTTTATAAAACAACCAAAATTTAGATTTAAAATAGATTATTCATTAAAATGTTGTAAAAATGCTTTTATAAAAATAATGGTTTTTATGTGTAAGATTGGGTTTTTTCTTATCTTATTCTTATCAAATATATTGGGTGACTATCAAAAATATTTGATTGAATATATAATATATAAATTTAATTAATATAATTAGATAATATTAATTCATTTATCTTATTAAGATAAATATCTTTTTGCACATAAAAATCATTTATAGAATCATTCCCTTTATATTCATTTTATTTCCAAATTCATTTACAATTAATAGGTCACCAATGAATTCAATTATATATTTCAATAATTTAGATAATTCTATTCATAACTATCAAATTAATGGCGAGGTTATATATTATTATATTAGATAATAATATTTTTAATAATATATAATTGTTTATTAAAACTCAGCCTTGTGTGTAACGCAAACCATTGAAAAAAGTCTTTGTTTCATGGAATATAAGATAAATCAGTTCTATATTTATTACAAGATAAAAATATATTTATTTATAATATTAAATATATTTTAATTTCTTAGGTTGTTATATTCCTTTCAATGCTTGGTGTTGCGTGTCACACGAACATTATTACATATAATGTTCCAACTTTAGAATTTTATGGTGTAACAAAATATACACATATATTCATTTATATGGTTCATATACTACATTTTTAAAATATAATATAATGATTCACATGATATTAAATAATATTTTATATTTATTCTCCTGTTATTTATTTTAAATGTATTTTTTATTTCAAATGCCGAAAGTGGTTTTATTTAAAATAATTGATTTTAAAAAATTAAATTCTTTTTCCAAAACTCATTTCCCTTTATATCCATATTATCTAAATTGTTTTAGGAATATTTTTATCCAGAACTAAAATATTTATCAATATATTCTTAAAATATATTTTTTCTATATATTTTTAAAACAAAATCCTTTTCATTTTCTAAACAGGTCACTTTTGACTTTCTTTAATGGTGTAAAAAGACTATTTTTTTATGTTTAGAAATGGATAAATATTTCCCACCATCATTTATATTATTCATTAATAATATTTTTTCCCATGGTTTCTCAAAGGAAATGCACCTACCATTATTTAATAATTTTTTTAATGAAATTTCCAAACTAAAAGTATATTTCTTCTAATTTTTATAATAATATTTATATTAAAATTTTAAATGAATTTTTCATCTATATCAACATCTTTTAATTCCTTTATGATTCACCAGGTAAATTATCTAATTATACAATACATCATCTTTCTCTTGATGGATAATGATTATTTTTAAATGAAATTTTCCTCAAACCATTTTGTTTTCAATGGATTAATCAACCTATGAAGGAATGGTGGTTGTTTTGTTACATTTATGATTAAATTAATGACATATATTGTTTTTACATGCTATAGATGTTGGAATGTATGTTTATTTTTTGGTGGGTATTTTATAACCTTCCAATATAGAGGGTAATGGTGATGTAGTTAAGTGGTTATAAGTCACTCAAATGAAGTGGATGTAGTTATATAGATATTAGTTACTATTGGGAAGTGGATGTAGTTAACTAGTTATTATTTACTCCTATGATGTCAAAAGAGTTAAACAGTAATAAGTTACATATTTTAATATTCAATTATGATGGTCCTAATTGAACATAAGTTACTACTATAGATATGTTTTAATTAACTGGGTGGGTTATTACATTATTAGAGTTATTATAATAGTATGATATCCCAAGAAACGGTCATGGTTTTTCTATTATTTCTGTGAGTTTTCATAGTTATCTTGAGAGAATGTTGATTTATCATGACTATTTATTATTTAATTACATGAATATCGTATTATGAAATAAAAAACTTTATGACACAAATCATGATTGAATATTTTTTTCATATTGGGCATGAATTTCATATTCTCGTATCATGCACCTTGATTATCCTCTAGTGTCTATTTTATCATATTATACTCACTTATGATCTTTGATTTTTAATGCCTATATTTACCATTACTAAAAATATAAACTCACCCTTTCTTCAGTTTCCATTTTACAAGGTTATGAAAATTTGTAATGTAGATGATATATCTAGAATGGTATCATGTTCCAATATTTTATTTTGGAGACAATTAAGACATATTATGAACTGAAAAAAATTTGTACATAGAGAAAAATAACTATTTGATGAGAAATTCATTGGTCATTTGTGTAAATATTTTTTCCCAATCCTCCATAATAGTAAATATAATAATTATTTGGTATGTATATGACTCATTATTTTTTGTTGATATTGCATTAATGGATTCTTAAATTTGTTTCACATTAGTTGGTATCAACTGTGATCATTTATAGGATTTACTTTGAAGAATTGTCTCAGTTCTTGACTTAGGTAAGTGATGTTATATTCTCTTATGAATTTATTTAGAATTTCATTTAATTTTAATAATGATATGGTTTCATTTATAATAATATGTTATGAGAAAGTGTGTTCCACTATGATAGGCATTAGGGATAGTATGGATGGTAGTTTTAATAAGGATGGAATGATGTTATACTCTAGAATTTATTTATTGGTTATTATAATGGAACCCCCACCCCCATAATAATTTTTTCAGGTGGTGAAAGAACATCATAGGTAGATGAATTTAATTTTCAAGGTTTTGATTTAAGAAATTGGTTTACCTTGTTCTTTCATATTAAATATATTCATGAAATTTTATTTAAATGATAAATAATTGTGTATTATAATTCACTAATAATTAGTTTTTAAGTGACATTTTTTTATGAAATATTTATTTAATTATAATTTAATTATTATATTATAATACTATATTTAAATTTCATTTATTTGGATTAATTTATACATAGGTTTTGTTTTTTGGAAACATCCCTAGACATATCCCTAGATTATTATCTTTGTCCCATATCCTAGTCTACCCATGTGTAAGATCCCAACATTAATCAATTTCAACCCATAATAATTGATTAATCTTATTGAGTAGATTCCCTTGACCTATATTTTGTTTCATGTTATTCTTGATCCTTGAGAGGGATTAGCTGTATTTGTGTCATAGTTTTATTGAATATTCATCATGAACTACATGTATTATCCCAAACCTTTTCTATCTTACAATAAGTTGATTAAATCTAATCCCCACTATTCACATTTCCTTAGAGATACATTCATACCTAATGTGATGTAACTACATATTATAAGGCACACCTCCTTGGTAACTTGGAACATAAATTTGACTTTACATGTTATAAATTCATTCTTTCCCCCAAGTATTGATCATTTTTCATAGAGAGAGAGGGTGTTAAGTGGGATACTAGTTCTACTTCCTATTTTCCAATGAATAAATAATAAAAAATAAAAATAATGAGTAGTTTCTAATTTCACCTTATTAAGCTCCATAGTTGTTTTAAGAGAAATTTTCATTATTATCCCTTTAGTACATATAAAAAATTATCTTGGAGTGTTCCTATATCATGTTAATAGTTTGGTCAATATAATTTGAACATGGAGTAGGAAAATGATGTGTGATAAAGGTTCCTTTAACTCAATGATGATGATCACTATCATATAACATGGAATCTCATTATAAAATGAGGTGTTGCTAATCCATGGTAAGGGGGTTTCATTATTATTTTCTTATTCCATTGTTACTTTCATGAATAATTATATATTCCAGTTTTTTGGTGAATTTTAATGTAGTTTTATAAGTCAATCAGTGTTTGGACATATATGCTTCATCCCTAACTCGATGGTAACATTAAATTATTGAATGAAAATATTTCTCACTTAAGATAGTTTATGTACCCATATTTTCTTGAATCCATCATTAGTTTTATAATATTCTCCTATTTTTTTTATTTTAAAACTTGTGATGATCATTACCTACACATATATTTCATTTAATTCCATTATTTTTTTTTAAGTTCCTTCAAAAATATTTTTTGGAAAAATCCATCAAGGTAGCATTACAGTGTTATTGGGTCGATTGTGTTTTTTGAGAAAGTAAGTTTCTAGGTATAGTTGGGGAGTTCTAGAGATATTTTCTCAATCTGTGTTGAAGAAATATGTGGTAAAAAGCAATTGGTGATATGGATATGGTAAAAAAAGTTTGTATACAACTTAGAGACATTTACTAATGTTTTCCATCTTTTGGGGTCAAAAATATAGATAATGGAGAAAGTTGTTCTTGGAAAGTGGATTTGTGTGCTAGATTGATAGGGATTCATAAAGCTGTGAACAATGAAAAATTACAGATTATTACATCAAAATATGGAAAAGGAATTATTTTCATGAAAGATTCAAATGTGTGTGAAAGATGAGTTTTTGTGACAAAAGAAGAGTTATGCACAGAAGTGAAATAAAAATGAAGTGATCAGTACAAAAGGGTCTTACATACCCAATGAAACATAAAATATGGTCTTCCACTCTTAGATGGAATCTTATATTCACAATGGGAGGCACATAAAGATTTTTCATGAAGGATGTGTTGGGTCTATAAAATGGTGGCTACCCCCCTCATTTAAATAGCTCAATCCTTAGAGAATATCCGGGATATGAATCACCTCAATGTTTCCTATAATGCAATAGAGTTTCATGCAGGAAGATTTTCATAAATTAATGAAATTTTTTTGTTGTGCACAAGAAAAGATCATGAGTAAAAAATGGAAATGGAGTTGCACACAATGTATAACAGTTGAGTGCAATTTGGTTTTCTGTGATGAAGTTAAATGTTTCACACAAGTTAGTAAAGTTGTGAACAAGACAACTAAAGGTTGTATAAAATAAAAAGTGTGAACCAGAAGGAATTTCTTTTTAATCCTATGTTAAATTCGTATTCATCTAGTGGATTAATATAGAACATAAATAGTGCATCTATCTAATACTAAGTTTATATTAATTAGTGAAAATGAAGGGACCTAAAATTCCATAAACTATGTGTGGAACCCTTATAGATCAGTGAGAAAAGGAGGAGAAAGAAGGTGATCCTTTCCATCATCAGTGTGCCAAATAAAGAGACATTAGGAGTGACCTCTCGGAAAGTAGTGAGCTGAACCTAAACATTATAAGGTCAATTATCCTAGTAATAAAAGTGATCTAGAATGAATAATATTTTTTCAATGAGTCTTAGTGTATTTTTACATCAATATATCATTATTGTATGCTCCTTGGATGTAGCCCTCTGAGGGTGAACAAATTAAAATTGTTGCATCTCATGCATGATTTGATTTCTACACATACATCGTAATGGGGAAGGGGGAGATGAGAGTTTTTTCTAATTAGGAAACAAGATCTGAAGTGTAATTTGGTTTAATATTTCATACCTTGATTTACCCATATTCTCAGGGTATTTAACAAAGTTGGGCTAACAATTGGTATCAGAACAAAAGGATGAAAGTTAGTGGTTCTCTCATAGTAGAAGAAATGAATGTTTTCAATCACTAATGGATTTCAATATTTGATGTAAACAATTCTCAATTATAGAAGAATTATATGAGGCACTACTTCATATCATTAGTAATGGATGCCGTTAAAACAATGATGCATATAATTTCTTCCAATATCAAAAGTGGTGATTTATAAAAAGATGGACAAAGGGAATTGGATGCTGATTTTAAAGTAATCAATTCATTTAGGGGTACCTATCTATTTAACTATATATGATGGTGATGTCATTTAATTCATAAAATGATATGTGGTAAATTTTTCTGAGTAATTATAAGTGTGACTCAAATTCAAGAGAAGAAAAGTTATAGAATCTATGAAATAAGTATGAGGATCTCATAATTCACCCTAATGAGTTTGTTGATACATTATTTGACTAGTTAAATGTTTTTTTGGAATACATTTAGGGTCTCAGATTAATTATTGAATATATAAATATTAGTATGTAAATATTAAGGAAAATTTCACCATGGTTCAAGTTAAATGTTTCTATTTTAAAAGATAATGATCCAATGGAGATGACATTGGATATTTTTCACAACAATATTATTGCATACGAGATGAGAAATGAAGATAACGAGTCAGTAAAAAAAGGGAATTCCAAATAAGTGGCATTTAAGGCCCTGAAGAAGCTTACCATTAAGATGGTCAGGAAAAAGAAGAGACTGAAAAGGGGATGTAATTCCTCTTTCAAATATTAAAATAGGTAGAGGAAAATACAAAGTGGGACTCCAAATTTTATTCTTTTGATGTGGAAAGGATGGAAATCTTTCAAAAAGGTGTTCCAAGAAGTTTTTTTGAAGTTGAATGGGTTGAATATGAAATTCCCATGAAGAAATCTTGAGCCTACGTGAATGGTAAGAGAAATTTTAAGAAATAATTATTCAAAGGAAATAATATACTTTCATGATAAGATGATAGTTTAGAAGAATTTGAGATAAAAGGGTTAGGGGACTATTAGGATGATGATGTTGATTCTATAGTGGAAGTTGTTATAAATTCTCAACCAAGGGATGAAAGTCATAATGTAGAAAAGAAGTCAAAGAAATAGATGATATACAAGCTGGATTTGAAGAATCTATTGAGGAGATATATTTCTGGAGATCTAAGATGAATAAATCCAATAAAGTTGGTTGTGATGATAGATATTATATAGAGTAGCATGAAGAATACATGTATGCGCTAAAAGATGAAATTAAAAGGCTAAATTCTTTAATGCAATATATCTTCAAAAATTTTGTTGAGTACATTATCAAAATATAAGAATAAAAAATAGAAATCGATAATATGACTAGTACTAGAAAAGAAAAAATAAAAAGAATCAATGAAATAGAAGGGGATGTTCTTAGTATGTGAAGGAAATTGAATGATAAGGATAAATTCTTGATTTTGGAAATTTAGGATAAAAAGGAAACATAAAATGTAAAATAAGAATTCGGAGTTCCAATGAAACATAAAATGGACTGTTTGGAAAGGAAATGAATGATCAGAATGATATAGTTGGTATACGGATTGATTAAAAATATAGATTAGTAATGGTAAATGTTATACCAGAAGCACCCACTCATAGATTGATGATTCATTTGTATATGAATCAGAACTAGAAGATTCAAAGAACCTAAGAAAAAAATAAGTAGTGCAGTATTGCCACACAAGAATGAACCCTGCATTGGATGCTATTGTTCTAGAAAATTTGGGCACTTACAAATTGTATGTTCCATATCCATGAGGTACTGAAAGGAAAAAGACCATAAGATTAATCCATACAGGACTCGATATTATAGAACATTGTTTGATGGTTACTATTTTAGGTGTAGAGTATTCAAGAACATGGCTAGATATTTTTTATCAAAAATATAGAGAAATTTTCCAAAACAGAATGAATATGTTCATAAGTAGTAGATAAATTTATAATAAATTGATATGAAAATTAAAAAATTTATTTTCATCTATATAGGATGAATTTGGTCCATCATACTCTGAGGTGGATATAGATTATCAACACATAATGGGTATGAAGTCAAAAACATTGATAAAACATAAAAGATCTAAGAAGGTAGTTTTTCCAGAGATTACTTTTAAAGAATCAGGTCGCAGTAGAATATAGATCATTAAAAGTTTATTCCCCTCTCATATGACATTAAATAATGATATAGTGATTGTAATTAGGTACAGTAAATAAGTTATCATATGATTTGGTAATGATGATGGCGTGAATATTGTTGGCTCGAGAAAAATCCATGTTTAGGGGGAAATACATGAGACATGTAGATGTTTTGGTTGCTGAAGGTATCACTCACAACTCTCTAATTATAAGTCAACTACGTGACTCAAGAAATTTAATAATGTTATCAAAAAATTATGGGCCATTATTGAAAAATTTTGTGTCGTTTTTTGAAGGGAAATCCTACAAAGTGAAATATATACCAAGTATGTGATAAGAAGATATGTACATTTTTTACCAAGGAAGAAGAAAACAAGTTGTGGAATTAACATCTTACTCACTTCATCCAAACATCCTTAGGGATCTGGTGAAATGTGGTGATGCTCGAGACCTCCCAAGGTTATCATATGATTGTACTCACACATGTGATGTTTGTCTAAAAGGTATGATACTTTGAAAGAAATGTAAGGAAAAAAGAGAATAAGTCAAAAAAAATACTTGAGTTGGTGCATAATTATGTGTGAATAATTATTTCACCAATATCTATTTACAAGAGGATATATTATGTTCTCTTCATGGATGATTTTAGATGAATGGCATGGGTTTTAATCATTACGCAAAAATCTGAGGTGTTCAGTTTTATATAAACTTGTTGGGTAAAAGAATCTAGAATATTTGAATAGATAAAGAAATAGATTTCACAAATATTAAAGTGCATGATTATCTAGGGAAATATGAGATAAGGCACCATGTTTTAGCAGCAAGAAATCCACAGAAAAATGGAGTCGTTTAGAGAAGAAATCAAATTATCAATAATATGGCTACAAAAATGCCCATTGATAAATACCATCTACACAATTTTAGGAAAGAATAACTGATAACATCATTCTACACATAAAATAGTGTGTTATTAAGTTTTACAGAAGAGAAGACTTTATATAATCTATGGTATGGAATGAATCCATCATTGAAGTAATTTCAAGTGTTTATAAGTAATTGTTTCATTATCTATAAGGAGAAAATCATGAATTATGAATCACGTGGAGATAAAGGTATATTTCAAGAATACTCCAAGAGAATAAAATATAATAAATTACTTAATAAGTGGATGGAAAATTTAATTGTAAGAAATGATGCAACTATAGTAGAGAATGAGAAAAATATTTAGAAAATACATAATCAGTCTCATGGGGATAGTGATGAATACATAACAATATCATATAATGTTCCAGTTCCCAAGGTTGATTCAGTATACGATTCAGATAATGAAAAGGATTATAACAATCTAAAATATCAATAAATATCAAATAGAAGAGCCGAAATTGATAGAAAAAACATAATTCGTGATTAGACATCGCCCATGCTGAAAAAGAGGATGAATAATCTAAAGTAAGAATCATTATTATCACAAGTAGAGCCTAAATGTTTTTATGAAGGAGTTGTAGATGATAATTGAGTTTAGGATATGAATGAAGATTACAACCAAATTTAGAATAATCAGATATGGTAGATTTTTTCCAGACTAATAAAAAAGAATGTCTTCAAGACTAAATGGGTCCTTCACAACAAGATGAATGAAGATGGTGTTGAGATTAAAAAAAATTATAACTATTGTGAAAAGGGTAGTCCAAGATAGAGGGTATTGATATTGATGAAAGATTTTCACCTGTTGTAATGTTAAATATATTCAAATTATTTTTTTCTATATCAGTGCAAAGAATGTTCAAATATTTCTATATGGATGGTATGTAATCATTTTAGAATGGGGTTCTGGAAGAATTTTACATTGAGAATATAGATGGGTTTCTTATTCAATAATATGAGAAAAAATTTTGTTGTCTGAGAAAGTAATTATATGGGTTCATGGAAGCACCAAGAGCATGGTATTCAAGGCTTTATCAGTTTTAGAAGAAGATTGGTCTTCATTGTAGTGTCATTGATTACAATCTCTATGTAAAAAATCAATGTAATCAAAATATTAAGGTTATATTGTATATTTATGACCTAAATTATTATGGATTATATGAATCATAGTGAATTAAGTTTGTTGAATTCAAGAAAAGTGAGTTTGAAATTTCAATGATTGGTGAATTAATGTTTTTCTTTGGTTTGCATGTGACATAAGGAAAGAATTTCACATTCATTTCTCAATATAAATTTTTCAATGAGGTCTTAAGAATATTTTGAATATATAATTATACGAAGATGATGAATCAAGTAGCTACCTAGATGAAACTATCATGGGATGACGAAGGAATTGAATTTAATTTCACAAAATACATTGAAAACAATTAAACTCTTTTGTACTTTTCCACGACAAGACCTGATATTTTTTATCCAACATTCTAAGCATCATGGTATTAAATTAATCCCAAGTAAACCCACTTTTTTGTATTAAACATTATACTTCCTTATATCAAGGCTTTAGTGGATTTTATCTTTTTGTATAATAAAAAATATCATCACAAGTTATTGGGCTATACATATGAATATTTTTATGGATTAGTATATAAAATAAAATTAACATCAGTTGGTGTATTCTATTTTGGTGGATTTTTTATTTCTTATAAAAGAAAGAAAAAATATTTAATTTCATGGAGAACCATAGAAGTTGAGTATATTGTAGAAACTCAAGGTTCCACATAGTTATTTTTGATGAAGAAGAATCTTGGTGATATTAGATTTGAAGTGAAGTCACCAATCAGAATCCATTGCATTAATTCATGTTCAATAAATTATAGAAAAATCCCAATCAATCACTTAATGAAAAATCACATTGAAATAAATTATCATTTTATCAAGTAGATTATGGAGAATGGGATTGTGAAATTTAATTATTTGCGTATAGAACTATAGGTTATTTACATTATGAAAAATAATTTACCCAAATAAGAACTTGGATATCATCGACTGGATCTAGTAATTCAGTTGTCTCCCCAAACATGAAAAGTGTGGATGTGGGACCCCCTCTCTCTGAGGTATAGTGTGTTTTCCCATAATTTGATTATCTATGTTATTTACCCTATTGCAGTCCATAATGAAGTAACCTTTGGTTCTGTTGATAAATATAGAGAAATTTTTTCTATTAATGAGGATAAACTATCTTATACAAGATAGAGGATAAGTTGATAGGGGGAGAAATGAAGTTGTAGGTTTTTTACTAACCATGAAATTATTTTGTGACATGGTGTAGATCATGGATTTCAGAGGGTAGTTTTAAATCTTATGATTATTAAGGTGATAAATCAAAGGATATTTATCATGGAATATGGATTTCATGATAAAACTAGTTAAAGGGTTTCTTGAATAAAGTGTGTCATTGATGATCCTTTGATGTTACTCATATTTATCACACTAAACATGAATCATGTGGGTTTAGAGTATGTCTTCAGTAAATATTTGATTATTCTTTGTATCACAATAAGTGAGTGTTAGTAGAATATGTAAGAATAATTAACATGTTATCAAAATGTGAATAGTTCTCAAAAACCCCAAAGGGGGATATTTTTGGGGAAAATCCCTTAAAGAAACATTGTAGTGGTTTTGGGATGATTTTTTTTTTAACGGGGAAGGTCTCCATGGATAGTTGAGGAGTTCCATAGATATTATTGACAAGATATGTTGACATAGATTCAATAAAAATGAGCATACACTCTGGAGATGGTAAAAAAAGTTTATATACAAGGTGGTGGTGTTTTCCATTGTTTTCAAAAAATTTGGTGTCCAAAATCTGGAGAATAAAGAATGGATTTTTCTTATAAATGGAATTTTTGTGCATGATTTATGATGATTAATAATGTTTTGTGTAAGGAAAGATTAAATAACATCATATAAAAATATGTAAAACGCGTGATTTTTTTGAAATATTCAAATGTGTGCAAAAGATGAGTTTGCATGAAAAATAGCTAGGTAGTGTGCACTAGTGAAATAAAAATGAATTGACTGATGTAGAAGAGGCTTATGTGACATATTTGACAACAAATCTAGGCTTCCACGCTTAGAGGAAATCGTACATGTGCAAGGGGAGGCACATAAGGTTTTTGTATGTAGTGTTGGATGGGTCTATAAATTAGTGGTTACCCTCATCATTTCGTTAGCACAACCCTTAGAGAATATCTGGGAACTAAATCGCGTAAGAGTTATGAAAATGTCAGTAAATTTTTACACAATAAGAGTTGTGTGAACAAATGAACAAAAGTTTTGTGTGCGTAAGAAAATAACATGAGTCTGAAATGGACAAGGTAGTTGTGTGAAAAGTATTAGAGTTATGAACAAGTTGTTTTTTCATGAAAAAGTTAAAGGTTTCAGCATGTTGGTAATGTTGCATGAAAGACTCATCAAGGATGCTTGAATAAAAAAGTGTGAACCACAAGGTATTTCCCATTAAATTTTTGGTAAATTGGTATTCTTCAATTGGATGAAGTATAATGTCAATAGTGAATCTATCTAAAACCAAATATGCATTCAATTGTGATAATTAAGGGACCTAAAATTCCATAAAATGTGTGTGAAACACTTCTAGAGATGTGATAAAATGAAGAGGAAGAAGGTGATAATTTTTACCGGTAGTGAGATAGAGAAAGAGACTTAGAGAGTAGCATATGGAAAAGTATTTAGATGACCATAAACCTTGTAAAGGAATTGGTCCCAGGCATAAAAGTGATCTAGACTAAAAAATATTTTGGCAGTGAGCCTTAGTAGATTTGAAACATCGACACATCTCCTTGTGTGCTCCTTGGACGTAGCCCAGTGAGGGTGAACCAAGTAAAATTATTGTGTCTCATTCATGATTTAATTTTTTTCCATACATTGATAAGGAAAAGGGAGAGAAGATAGTTTTTTAATAAAGAAACAATATCTAAAGGGGTAGTTGTGTAAATATTTTATAGACTAATTCACCCCCAACCTAGAGTATTTAACATATTTAGGATAATAAAGATACTTAGAGATACAATGGTAACCATGTATAAGTCATTATTTATGACACCATAAAATCCCAAATACCCCCTAAGTACCAAATAGATTACTATTTAATATATCGAGAAAAATTATTACCTTGATAATCCACTCAGATGCATTGATGGTGTGGAACATAAGTTCATTAGCCTGAGATATGGTTTCTTGATCCTTGAATCCCTTATGTTCACAGGAGGTCACTGTTAGAGGATAGGTGATCAAACCTAACTTCCAATCAAAATTACACCACTAATAATTCAATATATCCACTGTAACCATTATTGAAAACATAAAACACACTAAACATTTCCCGAAACTCAAAAGGGATTACCAAAACTGCCCAAAAAGTTACAACCAATACCATTTATTACATTGATTTCATCATCGATTATCATTATACCGTCATCAAAGTGTATGAACTAAATGAAAAATACTAGAGGAAGAGCACATGATACACTAATAAAACCATTATCAACCAATTTAGTTTCGACCTCATAACCTGAAACATTATTTTATCATCAAATGGTGTCACCTTTAATAAAACTAACCACTGGGACATTTTAATACACATCTACCATAAAAAAAACTTGGTGAATATTTGTATAACATCTACCCTAAAAGTAAATTAGGGAGATAACACTGATGAAATCATGAAAAATATATAGGGATTCAAAAACAATAATATCTACACTATTTGTCCGATGACCTCTACCATGTAAAATCTAACCAAAAACCATCCCAAAAGAAACTATAAACACATAGTATAGACTATGTAAAAAATCCAATAAAATTAGAAGAAACAATCTAAAACCTAAAGAACTATTGAAAAATATCACAATGAATAAAGAGAACAGTTGAGACTGACTTTCAAAAAATATTTAAAATTCTCAAATGGAGAACCCATTAATCATTAACCATGTTAATGATAATGGCAAGGTAAATAAGAAATTATTAAAAAAACATACTCACCACAAGATCAATATAGGAAATACAGCACCACTTTGAGCTTGTATAACCACAAATGTGACCATGGGGAACCATTTATAATATTTCTTGGGTAAACACCAAGTGGGATAAGATCCACTCCAATGTGAACACTAAAAAATACCATGAATAGGAAGATTGATGAATGACATTCCCACCTCAAAAAATAGACTATATATAGAAAATAAGAACCATGTGAACTTCAAACTAATAAAGCTATGATCAAGGGAAGATGATAAATTGAGGATCATAACTGGGAAGAATTAAAGGGTATGAAAAAAGTGAGAGATTGAGATGATATCATATTTTAAGTGAGATAAAAACTCCTTGAAATAGACATTGAATATGAAATTACCATACCTATATAGATTGATGACCGTATAAATAATAAAAGTGTGATCTAAAGAGATATAGATGTTAAAATAGAGCCATTAAAATTTTCCCAATATTGATAGGTAAAATTATAAATAATATAAATCCCTTTGTCTATTTTATTTCATTTTTTTCATCTCCTTGTCATCCAATTAAACATCGCTTATTTTTTGTTATTTCAATCTATTTAGTGTTTCATTATGTATTTAATTTTTAATGAATAAAAATGAGAGTTATTTGGTTTTAATATTTTTCATGTCAATTTTTCTATAAAATATATTTATTATACTCTAATTATATATTTGTGTTTATTATTTTATTTTATGCTCAATAGATCAAATCGACAATTTCATGTTATTAGTTATAATTTCTTTTTTTTAATCAATTAATTGTATAATTGAATTTTTTTAAGTAATTATTTATTTTTATATACATGAATCGAACTAATTTTATCATGTTTATTAACTGTTTTTGAAATATTCAACATATAAATTTAATCATTTGATATTTAATGAAATCTTTATTCTTTTATGTGTTATTTCCACTATCATATCTTTTATTAAGTTTATTAATCGTTTTTTGTTCTATTTAATTATAATAGTTTATTAAGAAACACTTATTTGTTTTATTCAATAATGGAAACATTCATAATAAATTTAATTAAATTTTATCCATTATGTATAAGAAAAATACATTTTAATAGTAAATATATTCCTAATCAATTGATTGTAGATGTACTATTGTGAAGAGAAACTTCATCCAATACTTATATAATGAAAAAAATTTGAGTTTGAATAAAAAAAGAATTCTAAAATGGAATATTATATTTTAATTCTATTTTAAAATCTATTGTTAGCCAAACTAGGTTAAATACACTAAGATGGGGTGAATATGGGGATGAAAAATTAAAACTAAATCCCCTTTGGATATTGATTTGTCATTAAACAAAACTATCTTCTCTCTCCTTCCTATAGAAATGTATGAGTGGAAATTAAACCATTCCTGAAACACAAACATTTTTATTTGGTTCACCCTCACTGGGCAACATCCAAGGATCATTCAAAATAAATGTGCAGATTGTATCAAATCCACTAAGGCGCATTGCCAATAATGATGGTTTGAGATAGATCTCATCTATATCAAGGTTCACTTACTTCACAAGGTTTTGGGTTATCTCACTACTTTCCCAAGGGTCCCTTCTTATATCTCCTTATATGGCTCACTACTGGTGTAAAGGATCACTATCTTCCTCTTCCTTCACTCATTGATCTTGGAAGTCATTCACCCATAGTTTATGGACATGTAGGTCTCTTTATTATCTCTAATTAATACATCATCAGTTGTATATGGATGCTCTGTTGATCTTGCACTTTCATAAAACATATGAATACAAATTTACCACAGATGTACTGGGAAATTCCCTCTGAACATCTTTCATGATGCTCACTGCCTTTATGAAGCTCCTCTTTCATGAATCTCAAATAGCCTTCGTGAAGATCCTACCTTTTCAAAAATCTCACTTAGACATTGTGAAGCACACCTATTTCATGAAGCTCAACTAGCCTTCAAAAAGCTCCTTTCTTTCACAAAGCTTACATATACATCACAAATTCCTTGAATTTCATGATTTTTAGTACATTCGGTTGGCTTTATCCTTTATGAACTTCTTTTCATGAAACTCCTTTCATGATGTTCTAAAAATTCGGTTGGTTTTTATATCCTTTGAAAACTTCTTCACTTTTCACCTTCATGAACCGACTATGAGAATCTTGAGCCCTATGTTTTTTTGTTAAGTCTCACTACTTTTCTGAAGGGGGTATAGGCTTATTTATAAGAATTTCTACCAATTCCAAAACCTTTTGGCCACATAATCGTTATTTCATGATGCTTACACTATTCTACCATTATTCTACATTTTTCACAAAGATCCATGGAAATTTCCAATTCATGATGCTTATTGTAACTGCGGATCATCCATAAAAACCTTCACAACACTATGATGCTCCACTTGCAATGCTCCTTACTTGTGTTATTCTGGATGCTTGTCACTGTCTCATAGATCACAGTCATCATTTTTTGATACTTTTTGAAACACCCTTCACATATCCCATCTTTGTGAAACTCATGAATTTTCCATATTTTCATAGGTCCTATAATAAAATCCAATTTTTGTAATTCTATCCAAACTCCAAATTTCAGACCCCAAAAATTTTGCAAACACTAGGAAATGACATTACCTTATGTACACAATTTTATCTACTGATTCAAGGGTATGCATTAATTTTTCTTGGATATTTTTTAATATATGATGTGAAAAATCTCTCTTGAGTTCCACAACATGACCTGTAAACCCTCTTTGTTAACAAAAACAATCAACCCAAAAATGTTGTAATGTTACCTTGAGAGATTTTTTCCCAACATCTATTAAGTCTATAAAAATCCTGTAAGACAATTTTTTTCATGTGTAATTCTGAAATAATTAACAACTTCACTATATATATATTGTTCACTTTATCTTATGAAAAATTGAAAAAAAAAATTGTATTTATTTGTTGTATTGAAATGTTTTAGGATATATTTATTTGGTAAATTCAAAAAAATGAATATTTGACATTGGATTAAGATAATCTAATAATTTTGGGTAGTCTTTAAAATATATTTATGATAAATTGTGTAGTGAACAATAAATCCTTTATATAAGTGTATTAGGTCATGAAACGCATTAAATGGATTTCCCCCATATCATATCAATAAGGTTGGAGAGTTAAATTCTCTAATTAAATATATTTATTTGAACATTTCAAGAGAAATTTTGATTTTTGTTTGAAGTAAAAAATTCATGTAATGAGTATCATCAAAACATAAAATTGAAATCCATTTTTATAAGAATAAAAAAATTGATATGGTGACTTTAAAAATTAAATGACTTAATAGTGGGGTGTTTGGGTAGTTTTTTTTAATCATTTTTCTCATATATAAATTCAGAGACTTTTATTAGCACACCCACTCATCACTTCCAAGTTCTCTCTCAGGACACTCCTCAACTACATCATGAAATTTCAGGTCCCTATAATCCTTTCTATGATAAATATAATAATAGCATTGATATAATTTTTTATTTGATTAGTTTTTTCCTTTTATTGGTAGGTGTATCCCTTTAACAAAAAAAAATTATGATCCAATTTCATGTTCACATGATATTATTTGAACTCTCGTTCCATTACCCACTCTAATATGTTCACTTAAAATAATCTAGCTATAAAATAATTAAGTTTTGAATTAGAATATATATATATATATAATTAAAATCATTCTGTAGTTTATTAATAATCCACAATAACGCCACTCTCATACCCACTAAGAATTTGGCCACACATACTCATTATAAAGCATTGTAACATTTCATACCTAACCCTTTAGAATAGAAAAAAAACTAAAATTCCATTAACCTTAAATGATATATCTCATCCACCAATGGATAGAAATATATTCTAATGGAATAAAAAAAATTCGGGCATGATTTACCCAAGTCAACACACTACTATCAATAGAAAATTGTTAAGAATGAATAATATGTTTCATGATATGAAACAAATAAAAATCTTAATACATACATAATATTATTTACATTCATGTCAAAGAAAATACATAAGAAATGGGCAGAATACAAGAAAAATATGAAAAAAATACCAATTTGGAAATATCCACACACAAACACATGTCCATTACCAAACTCCAACTACCCACAACAGAGACAAAAGAATCAAGGAACTCCAGTAGTAATGTATAGGACCCCCCCCCCCTTCTATTATCATTGTAAATGACATTGGCATGTGTACTAAGGTTCATATGTACGGGGTGAGTATAATACCCAATTGAGAAAACCATAAAACATCACACATAATTGAATGATACAAGAACAACTTGTATCATATTTAATATAAAATAGAAATAAATAATGAAAAAAATACAATGACACATATATATATATGAATAAAGGAAGTAACTCATAGAAAATTCACCCATGGGATAAACTAATTCACTAATGCAATGCATCAATACATTAAAATTCATATCAATGTATGATCTCTGAATAGTCCAACTCACTACCAAAAACCCCCATATATCTATAAAAAATTCATAAATATGTTGTACAATCCAATGTTCCAAAATTATAGCATATTATACAATATTGAAATAAGAGGAACTCATTCCATATACAATACAGATATGCACAAAACCAAGTTCATGTAAATTCTAACACACCAGGAACATTATTTATTTGTAACCAAATTTTTGAATTTCCTCAATCATGTTGTGGGTGATTCCCCTCACAAATCAATTGGAAATTGAGTGACCATGAGATATTTTCAAAATATGTTCATCAATGAAAAAAAATATTTTATTTCATGAAAAAAAAGGACATCATGTTCTTGGAAAAAGTGGATTTTGAGAGGATCCACCTACCAAAAATGGATCATTTCGAAGAATCATACCACACCCTCATAGGTATGGGTTCTTCCTTTCTTTTTTCAAATGAATACCAAATAAATTCCATCAAAACATTCCCTAAACTATTGAATCTATAATTTCATTCTACAACTAGCATATTTCATAAGATAAAATTAGAAGATCTTAAATAATAGTAGAAAACTGATTTTTACCTTCAATTTCCTAGGTTTAACGCTGAATGGTTCTTTGATATCAGCCTATAGAGAAAATTGATTCCCCAAATTCACCCAAAATAACATTTAGTGTTGAGTTCTCTATCCATGTGAATAATAGTGAGTTTTTATGGGGTGTAATCAGGTGTTAAAACTAATTTTTGGACCTAATTAATTATGTCCCATAGTTAGGTCACATGGTTTAAAAAATGGTTCACCAACTATGTGAATCACCATTGGTAAAAAATTTCAAAATTATCATGGATAATTCATAGTTTATCCAAACTAAATGGATTCCCAAAAACATTATTCATCTCATATTATTACATGGGGAGTCTGAATGGTTTCCCCTAACTATTCACAGACAATTCACCTTCCAAAACACGTACAAACATCCCTAAATCTTTTGAAAACTATACGAGACCAATCCATATAATTATATAAAAAATGTACAATAAAAAAATAAAATAACTCATAATAGGGAATTTAATTTATCCCCAGCAGTAGGTTTTTTAGCATCAGAAAGCTGGAGGATGGTGGTGTCTTAGATGACGTATTAAAATAATTCCTATATAAAATCCTATTATTACAAGGTTACTTCTTGAATATAACCATTATTATATATTAATCATAGTAAGGAAATAGATTTTACTCATATTTTTTATTGGATATCAGAAATACGAATTCAGGAAAGGACAAATGTTTCATTGGACTCAAGAGTAACATGACCTCGCGAAATCATATGCTTTGGATCTAATTGGTACTTCAATTAAAGTAAGAGAGAAACATTATAAACTGAGATGAAACTTATTGGAATTCCCAACCAATAGAAAACATTAAAATTTCATTCAAAAATATTTAATGATACTATGTATCAAGGATACAACTTCCCTTTCTTACCTAATTTGTGGTGCCCCAATATTGGTGACACAGGAAGGATTACATAGTCACTTACTTCAAAACATAGTATATAATAATGATTTTCAACATAAAATTTCTTATATATTTGGGTTATAGACATCCATTTTCTATTCATCTAAATTTTCTATATAGTCTCATGGCCAAGTATAGCTCCAATTGGTATTTTTTCCCTATATGTTATCAAAAAAAGAGGATATCAACAAGTAAAATAATAAAATTCTTCAAATAGATTCATATGTATCATAGTCTTATAACTATTATTTTAAAAAAACCACTAATGAAAAATTATTTTAGTATGATACTTAAAAATCCATGAAAAAAATCTCTTTGCATGTCTTTAATTGTATGAATCCTATATTTTGATTACCCATCCATTTGAGGATGGTATGATATGCTCATAGTCAACTAGTTTCTAAGGTGTTATTCAATGTACCTATAAAACCATAAGGTAAATATATGTTTAGAGTTAGAGGTAATGGAAATTAGTTCTCTATGTAATTTATTCACTTATTGTATATATATATATTTTAATTCTTCCACTTTATTGGTCTCCTTGATTGGAATAATGTGTACCAACTTGGTGAGTCGATCCAAAATCACTCAAACAATATATTGTGTCCAAAAAATCATCAATAGTCCTGTAACAATGTCGATGTAAATCTACTCCCATTTCCTTACAAGTATAAGAAAAAATGAAACCATTACATCCTACTACAAATGATCATCCTTGAACTATAGATAGGTGAGAAATTTTATAAAATTATCATACACTTTCTGTTTCATACCTGAACAAAAAATGGGTCTTCATTACCTTTTTCATATTCTATATAGATAGGTGGAGATCCCATTTAAAATGGTGATTAGTAGAAATAGTGTGTTCTTATAATAATGAAGGAACCATAATCATATTTCAAAAGTCAAACACTAAATTGGCATCTAATTTTCAACCATCAATGGACTCCCCACCATTATTTTTTGAGAAAATGGCATGTAATTTAGGTTTCGATAATTGAGTCTCCCTAAATTATTCAACCAAGTCATGAATAAGAGTGACCATGAAGAAAACTATAACATTAGCGTACTCATTGAGATCAAAATGAATTTAATTTGGTACACTCACTAGTTTCCACAGATAAAGAGTTTCTCTACCCACTTTATCATATGACTTATTACATAAATCATCCACTAATAAATTTCAAATCAATGTTGAATATATGAAGATACTCCATCTATGATAATTTCCTCAGGTTCAAGTCCTATTGTGAGAATATTTATTTCAATATTTTAGGATTGGTGAACACTTTAACACCACAACATTTTATGATAAATTTATATTTAAAAAAATTAATTTATTGATAACTTTTATAACATGAGATACCATGTTTAAACAAATCATGATATTTGATTGAATTATTATTATTATTTAATGTTATATTTATTACCTATACATGGGATTTTTAGGTTTGAAAATAAAGAACTAAATTATGAAAAATTATTTTTAAAACATATTGAAAATTAATTCATTAATAACCAATTTATTAAAAAAATCATTTCAATGTTAAAAGTGATTCATTTCTAAAAAATTGTTATTATGTTCACAACGTGTCCTTATCTTAATAAATTAAATTAATCATTATTTATGAATAAATTTTTTAAAAAATTATATAATATTTTTGATAAAATATTTTAAAATTTACTTAATTATGGTTATTAGGGAAGAAGTGAGAATAATTTTATTTTTTCCTTTAAAAATACATTTTCTTCAAAATGGTTTTTATTTTATTTTGTTTATGAATATTATAATTTGTTTCTGAAACTTTAATAAATTTTACATGAAAATTTTTGTTACCATTCATTAAATAATTATTTCATAATTTTCTTAAGATTAATTTTTTGGGAATTTTTTGAAAGAGATTGATTTTTGAATAAATTGTGAAAATAATGATTTTTCAAACACTATCACTTTTATAATATTATTATGATATAATCATGAATTAAAAAAATTAAAACCTTTGGTTCAACCCCAAAAATGTTTTTAGAGTAAAATAATTCTTTTAAAACATTATTTTTAATTTGGGAACCAAATCCCAACTTTTATGAATAAAATTTATAATTTATTTAAATTAAGAACTATTTTTGGGTTTGAATTTAATGGTACGGTTGGAAGGTTAAATTATTTTTTTTATCAATAAAGTTTTTTAATAAAGTTTTTTATATATTAAATTACCTAATAACTTACTATAAATATAATTTTTTCAAATTGTTTCAATGTAAAATTATTTGTAGGCTTAAATAGTGTAATTTTCTAAAAACTATTTTTCAATCATTTTTTGTTCTTATTTTAAAAGTTATTTATTCCACCAATTGAAATTGAATGTGAAAAATGGATTCCAAATATGGAATTATCATTAAAATAATTTGTTATAATTTCACTATTATTTTTTATATAAAATCATATTATCGTTATAAAATGACTAGTTATCACTGTTATGGTTAAAATGTGTTTAATGTCATTTAACTAGGAGATAATGCTTGCAATGTCTCCAAAAATTCTCTAAATATGATTTATTTAGTTTACTTAAACCCTATATAGTATTATCTTATAATTTTTGTTTTTTGGTTCCACATTAAATAATTATGATATATATTATATTTAAATATTTTAAATAATTCCATGTGTTCTTTTTACCTCACTTATAAAAGGAAACTTCCTATCCTCCATTATTCACTATGTTTAACCTTTATAAATTGGAAAATAACTACCATAATACATTAATATATTCATTTAATTTTTACTAGATCTTATGGTCTTCCCCATATACCATCCTAAAAAGGATTAAGGTGTAAACCAAAGGAGGCCTCTCAAATAAGAGGTAACTGTCTTTATTAACTCTTTTAAAGTTTATTTATTATTTTAAATCATATAAATATTTTGTATACATACTAACATAATGAATCCAAATTCATAAATATATTTATTTTTTATTATTTTAATGAGAAAACCATTTTACACATCCTTTTATCAAATGGGAAATGAAATTATTGATCATGATATTTGTGGGCTACCACCTCCATGGAACGATGTGATTCGTTTTCCATCACCACTTCACATTAATGGTTATTATGGTGAATTTATGAAATATATATGATATATATGATATCATTATATTGATATAAATTTTAATTATTATTTAATTTTTTCTATACATTGAAAATTGGAAACATCGCTCACATATATGTATGGACTACCATCTCCACATAGTGATGTAATTAATTTTTCTTCAATGATTTATATGAATGATTATAAATGTTTATATAATTAATATATTTGTTTTTTATACCATGATTAATATTAGGTATATGATAAAATAATGATAAAAGTGGAAGAATCATAATTTTTGAACCACAATATACATGAAAAATGAAGCAATTACACTTGAAATGATAATGATAATGAAAGAATGTTAATGAACTATTGGTAAAGATAATTAAATAAAACATCTATTGTATTATTAGTATTAATATTGTTTTATTATAGAAGTATTTTAAATTAAAATTAATTACACTGGTAGTTAAAAGTAAATACGAAGAAAGTTAGATTTTAGGTAAGCGTTTTATATTAAATTATCATTCTTTATTGGGATTATTTATGCTTAAATTTTATAATGATAAAATTATATGATCCATCTATAAAATAATGTGTATTTTATTTTAAAATTTTTTGTCTTTTATATTATATGTTTTCCTTTAATTTTTCTTAATATATATATATAAACTCAAGAGATTTTTTTTAAATAAATCTAATATTATTTCTCTCTTCAGAAAATAATCTCTTCTTACATGCCCATATTTTCATGAAATTTTTTTTTTTGAAATTTTTTTACTATTCTCCAAAATTTTATTATATTTATTTTTACCCATGTTATAAATTCTATAATATGTTTTAAAAGGAATATTCTTGTAATTTTCCCAATAATGTACTTTTTACCAAAGGTGTAAAAAAAATTCCTTAATATACACCACATGAATAGAATTTACAACCATATTGAATACTCTTTTCATTGAAGATTCCTTTTCATATTGAAATGGTTAATTACAAAGTAAAATATTTTCATAATATTTTGTAAATTTTTATATATTTTTAAAAAGTGATATAAAATTGATACGGGTATTTCCCTCAATAAATGATCTATGGATCTTTTAAAGTTGTTTTTATATTTGAAATTATCCCTAGATGTTACTTATGATTCATTGGGGATATCATCCAATGATATCATCTATATCGCTCTCTATATTATTTATGATTATGATGATGGTATATTGATAAAAATTGAATTCTTTTTATTGGATAAGATATTATGAAATGAAAAATATTTTCCTGATCTTGTAGAATAAATATGAATATATTATGTAATGTTTGGGACTATTATAGAACTACAATTACTTAGGTAAAGATTTATTTTGTTGATCTAAAAGGGTTCATAAGTGGTTATCCCAATCCCAAAAAGAGGGTACACATGAAGTTATACCAATAAAAAAAGGGTACATAGAATGTTATCCTAAGCCTAAATAAGTACATGAGTGGTTATCCAAATCTCAACATGTGATGAACATCTTGGTGGTATCCTTGAAATAATATTTTTATGATTATGATTATGGAACACATTTTATTAAACTCTCTATCATATGATCTTATACTTATGATATATTCTCAATGATCATGATCTTTATTACATCTATGATTCATGTATTATGATCTACCAAAGACTTATTCCATGATTATGATCTATAAATATTTTGGTATGAATTTAAAATTCTTAGATCAATTTCATGTACACTTATGCTCATGATATGCTCATATATGATCATTGATTGATATATCATATATTTACTATTATTGAGAATCTCATTTCACCCTTTCATATATTTCATTTCCCTATGTTATGAAGAACGGTTTAAAGTATAATATGTCTATGATGTGTATGATATGATATGAACTTTGTGTGAGATGTTAAATATCCTCTCTAAAAACATATGATTATGTATATAGTATTAAAATAAACTAAACCACTATGGTTTTGGACCATGTATTATTATGATATGTATTTAGTATTTATCTAATAGGATGTAATATTTTTGTATGGAATGTTTGTGTCACCTTAGTTGGTATCCGAGTAGGGTTTAATTGTTTCTAGATATTAGGATAAGATAAATTTTTTAAAAACATGGGGTTAAGTCTATGTATATGATAATATGATATTTTTTTTGAAATGTACAGATTTTATGGTTTTCATAGAAAATGCATCTCTATTTGGATACTAGAAAATGGTTTTAGTTATAGAACATGTGCACCAATTGGTAAAAACTATGAAAGGGTTGGATTAGTTAAAAACTCAATCATAACTGATGAATGGTGAGTAGGCCTATGATTGTACAACTAGGTAAAAACACCCATGGAATATTCTTAGGTTAATTTTCATATTATTTGTGACCCATTATAAAATATCTATATATATAATGACCATATGTGACCAAGGTTAAACCTATAGTTCTATAGATTGAAAATAAAATATCATGGTTTATACATCCTATAAATTATTTTTTATATTTTTATGATTTATCACTTTTATTATTGTTTCTCACAATATTATTTTTGTTTTTATTCAATAAATAGAATATGGAGGAATCATGTTAATTATATATATGATGGAAAATGTAGTGATTTTCCCTCTAAGAAATATAATTTCATGGGATTTGGAATTAAGAAACCTGTTTCAATTATTACGAAACATTATCATTCTATAAATTATTTTGATCATCCAAAAAATCAAATGAGGAAAAAATATAATATTTATTTATTCATGGGGAATCATCCACCTACATTTAGTGGGTACACTAATCCATTAATTTCTACGAAATGGTTAAGTACCACTAAAAACTATATTTTATATTCTCTAGTGCTTGGAGCATGAAAAAGTTTTCTTAAATTTTTTTCAGTTTGAATTTTAAGTTTCTATATGGTGTAATATTATAAATAACATGAGGTAATATGAATGAATTGAATCAGCAGAGTGGGATTCATTTAAAATATTATTTTTTAAATGATTACTCTGCTTGTATTCTTTATATTAAAATTAATAATTGTTAGGTCCACTAGGTCAAATTCCTTGATAGGGTGGTGAATCAATGTGTGACAGATTAAAACTAACACCCCTTTTGATATTGTTTCATTATTCAAAAAAGCACACTTCTCTATTTATCCAATATAAATATATGAACATAAATGAAATCATGCACAAGACATTGTGATTTTTACTTGGCTCACCCTCACTGGGCTATGTCCATAGAGCATACAAAGACGATGTGTCGATGTACCATATCCACTAAATATCATTTCCAAATACCAGTTTTAGGACAGATATTCTATTCCTAGGATCACTGCCTTTAAAAGGTTTAGGTTTTAATCACTACATTCCAAAGAGACACTCTCTATGTCTCTTCCTCGGGCTCACTGTCGGTGGGAATGATCACCTTATTTTGCTTCCTTTTCTCACTGCACTTGGAAAGGATCCAATAAAATTTTATGGACTTCTAGGTCCCTTAATTTTCATGAAATCATGTATCCTCAATGTCGATATATGCTCTATTGAGTCCATTTTTCACATGAATATGAAAATCACTTTTCCACGTACTGTTGGGTCTTCGACAATTGATTTCGCAAACTTTTTTTTAGCATTGGAAAGATTCCTTGAATCCTCCACAAACCACCTTGCATATTCCATGAACTATGTAGTTGGTATTCTATGTGTATATAATCCTCCGTAAACTATATCCAATTCCACATACCACTTCTCCTTCACAGACTGCATCTCTTGCGGACTGCCTCTTCTTGCGTTGTCACACACCGCCTTCACGTACTGACTCTGCGAACCGCTTCTGCGTACCACATTTTCTTCTATAAGAGAGTTATTCCTCCATGGACCACCTTCCTTCCATGGAACCTTCTTACTTTATGGGTAACATTTCCTTACAAAAATACTTTTCCATATTTTCTTCCGTCTGAACTACTTCACCCTTCATGGAATTCTCCCTCGCAAAATACCTTCGAACTTCACAGAATTCCCAAAGCGATGATATTCACTATAATAATTAACTCTAAGTAATGATGGTGTTATCACTATGTATATAGGAAAATAGATCCATAAAATTTTCTATTGAAATATTAACCACTTATTTAATTTTTTACAACTTTCATCGGGTACCGCTTCTCCCATGAACAATTCTTCCCTACGTGGTCTGTATACTACCTTTCTTCCTTCACGGTAGCCCAAATCACCATCACATTTTTGTAAATGATTCCCTTTGATTATTATCAAAACACTACCTTTTTTAAAATTAAAATCCATCACATTTACCGCAATCCTTCCATGTACCGTATCACTTCACCATGAGTTGTTTTCTTCCCACGAATAATTCACATACAAGGTATTCGTCTCGCGCTTCGTGGTTCCCTTACTTCGCCAATTCCCTTTGATATTGAATGTACCACCATATGAATTTTTTGAACAAGTATTCAGGGTCCATGTACTATGTTCCCCTATTCCAAAGTCAATATTTTCCAAAAATCAAACTCATGATTTTGCAGCCCAAAAATTGGGCAATCATTGGGAAACTGCGCCACTTTAAACACTTGCTTGGGAAACCCCCAACCATTATCATCCATAGTCATATGACTTTTTCAAAAAACACAATAACATCCAAAACACACCAATAATAAATTTATAGGGTTTTTAACACAACAATAATTAATTCCTTGAGCCTAATAAAATGGATGATAAATCCATTAGTACCTATGATAAAAACATTACAATACTTATGATGTACACTTATAGTACTATCAATGAATTTGAATGAAAGATTATTCATTTATTAATTAGATTAAAACAAAGTCTCTAAATTTAATTATCCATAAGAGTATTCATTATCCATGAATAAATATTTTGATGTTATATCATGTTAGAATGGTTGATTAGAGTCATCTATCAATCTCATGGTTTTGAGAAAAAAAGAAAGTTGGAATTCAAAAAATATTATAATAAAAAACTATTGGGGGAAGAATAAGTGTCTTCCTTTATGCCAAATGTTTGGAAAGAGACCTAGGGGAAATTTTCCTTAAGGATACTAGTAAATTAATTAAGTTTGTAAAGAAATTTTATCTAGAAATAAAATTTTGATGTGATGGGAATTGGTTTGAAAATGATGTGAATGGAGATAGAGCTCTACAGAATATAAAACCCACACTAAAATGTTTAAAATTTAAGGAGTACAGAAATTATTCTAACCAGTGTTTGAATATTAGGGTTATATATGATGATATATGTGAAAAACCATTTAAGACCAAAGATAAATGGAAATCACATGCAGTCACTATTACTAATGTGGGTTTTGAGAAAGAAGCAGTAAAATGTACAGTTACCATCCACTCTAGAACTACTAATGTATTATTTCATTCTAGTTATATTGAGTCTTTTATAATTGAAAACATTTTTAAGGGTTTCACATTACCAACTCAGTGTTTAGATGTTCAATTACTTATGAAAACATTCAATTGTATGATGATCGAATCTCAAGTATTTGATTCTTCTTGGAATTATGTTTGTGGGAATATGCATCTAGAATATCATTTTGTTCCATATCTTGTTAAATTAGATGTGATTTTGGACATGGTTTGGAAGTATTTATATGGTTCCCTTGTTAATTACCATGAAAGGGAAGTTACATTTCATTTTATAAATTAACATGGAATCATTTTTTAGTACACAGATGAATACGAGCTTCTAATGTAAACTAATTCCATTTTATAGTTATGGATTCTTATTCATAAGGTGAATATATCTTAGATGGTTGGATAAAAACTAAAAATATAATATTTTAATTTTTATTTGAGTTTATTGATGTATTTTCAGAATACAATCCTAGTTTTTATATAAACAATGATGTTTAGTTTTCTATATAAATCATACTTAGTAGTGCACGTATTTCATATAAACTAGATAGAATTGCCTTGATTGAGTTTCCATAATTTAAGTAGAAACACCTAGATAATCTTGATAAGGGATTCATTCAGTGAAGTTCACCACTATGTGGTGAACTTATTCATTTTATTAATAATAAAGAAGGATCATTGTGACTCAACATTGATTATGAGTAATATAACAACATTATAGTCAAGAATAAATACCCAATACCTTATATTGATGATTTATTTGATCAAATACGAGGTGTTTAATATTTTTCCATGATTGAAATTCATTTTTCATACTATATATTGTTGGTAAAATGTTCATAAATACCTAATACATCATTCCATATGAGGTATGGACACATGGAACTTATTGTTATTCCATGTAAAAATAATAATTCCCCTACTATATTCATGGATTTAATGAATAGAGGCTTTATAGATTACCTAAATCAATGTTTGTTAGTATTTATAGATGATATTATTATATATTGAAAGACTAATAATGTTCATAAATATCATTTGAGGATTGTGTTAAAGTACCTAAGGAAAAAATAATTTTTTTACCAAATTTAGAAAGTTTTAATTTTCGTTATATAATGTTTCATTAATCTGATGTATAATCTAAACCGACGGTATATCATTGGATAATTCAAAAGAGGAACTTATTAAGAAATGACCCAAACATACCATTATGATTCAGATCCATAGTTTTCTTCGATTAATTTTAAATTTTCGACACTTTGTAAAGAATTTATCACTACATTATAATCCACCCACCAATTTAATATGAAATGGATTCGAGTTAGATTTAATAAATGAATATGATAAAAGTATCATGGTACTAAAAAGAAGGATGGTCAGTGCACCTGTACTCACACTACCCTGTAGTGGAAAAGGGTTTTTTATATATAATGATGCATCACAAAAGGGACTATGACTTTTTCCCATGCGGAATGATATTATGATAACAAATTTCTCACCCCAATTAAAACATAAAGAGAAAAATTATAAGATGCATGACATGGATTTAGAAATGGTAAAATAATTCTTTAAATATATATAGGAATTAAATTTTCTATGTATGGTGTGATATATATATTGATCATAAAATTCTAGAGTATATATACACCCAAAAAAAGTTTAATATGAACCAAAGATGATGGATGAAGTTAATTAAAGAATATCATAGATCAATATATTAACAACTTGGAAAAGATAAAAAAATTGGTAGATTATATAATTCAAAAAGAATATACTATATTATATATGATAAAGATCACAAAATATCTAATATTTATGGATTTGATAAGGATGAAACCTGAAATATTGAAGCATTGGGTGAAATATTATCTTCTGTAAATGAGTGTTCAGCCATCTATATATGTGAAGATTAATATAGTGTAGAATTAAGTTATAGACCTACAAAGGTAGGTAATAAATATTATTAAGTTCAAACTTGATCGTAATGTATTGATAAGGTTTTTGAAATAGATTATTTGTTCCATAAATACTAGACATGGTGAAGGAGATGGTGGATGATGCTCACAGTTCATCAATCCCTATTTATAATTGAAGTAAAAAGATGTATATAAATCTAAAAGATTATTTATGGTGGGATAACATGAAAAAGGATATTTTAGAGTATCTATCTCAATGATCAGTGTACTAACTTATTAATTTTTAGTGGTATAAGTATATTGGGATATTAAAATAACTACCCATACAAGTATGAAAATGGGAAAATATCACCATAGATTTCATCATAGGCCTCTCAAAAAAATCTAAAGGGAATAATGTTAGATTGGTTGTAGTCGATATCCTTACCAATATAGCGCATTTCATTTCTATAAGATAATATTTCCCTCTTAATCAAGATATAAATTAATAAATTGGTAAGGTTAAATGGGGTTCCATATTCTATTATATTTGATCAATATATGAGGTTTACATCAGGGTTCTAAGGAAGTCTTCAGCAATCTCTAGATATTGATTTCTGTTTTTGTACTACAAATCATCCTCAAAAAAATAGTCAGTATGAGAGGTCCATTCAAACAAAAGAATATATGCTAAGATCATTTTGTGTGGATTTCAAAGTTTCATGGGATAAATACATTACATTGGATGATTATTCTTAAAACAATAAAATTAACATGATAATTTAGATGGTTCCTTAAAAAGACCTTTTTAGTAGAAAGTTCCTAACTCCAATGTGGAGAGAAAAAGTTATTGTGACTTGTGACAGCTGAGGAAATGGAAAGAATATATCCATTATAAAAGACATCAATGTATCTCAGATTCTATTGAAACATTATGATGACAATCGTTGGTAGGATATAGAGTTTAATTTTGGTGATAAGTTATTCCTACATATATCTCCATGGAAGATGGTTATTATATTTATACTGAAGGGAAAATTTCATTTTAACTATGGTAGAATATAACCCCAATAGATTCTATGATATATTTATTTTTAAATAAATTTAACTTCTTTGGTATCTTTATTTACACCCATAGTTTTTTAAGAGAAACATGTTATTCTATTGAATTATTGTTATTATTATTATTATCATCGTCATCATCATTGTTGTTATTATCATCATAATTATTATTATTATTATCTAATATGAAAATTATCCCCTAACCTTGGGACTGAAAGGTCTGATTAACAAAAAAAAAATAATGAAAAATTATTTATTACACATGTAGAAAATGAAGTCATTTTTTATAATCTAGTTTGAAAATAAAATAAAATCATTTGAAGTTTAAAACATAATTTTTTTATGAAAAACAAATTATATGCTGATAATGTGTACTTATTGTAACAAATAAAATTAATCACCAATGAAGACTGATTTTATGTATTTCATTGATTATATATTCAATTAAATGTATTAACATTAATTTAATTTGGGTTATTAATAAATGAATGAGAATAGTGTAATTTGTTCGTCAAAAATACATTTTCTTCAAAATGGATTTTCTCAAATTTTCTGTGAAAATATTATAATTAATTTTTTACACTTATACTATTTTTTATTTTCAAAATTGGATATAATTTCTAAAATTATCATTTCATAATTTTCATAGTATGCGTTTTTTGGAATTTTCTAAAAATATTGATTTTTTACTGAATAGTGAAAGATAGATTTTTCAAAAACTATTATATTTATGATATTATTAAGATGTAATAATTAATTAATAAATTTTAAAACCTTTTTATCATGTAAAGATTTTTTTTGAGTAAAATAAATTTTTAGAGCATTATTTTTAATTTGGGAACCCAATCTTGACTTTTGTTGATATAAGTTGAATTTAATTTAAATAAAAATATATTATTAGGTCAATATATTTAATGGTATGGTTGGAAGGTTATATTATTATTTATCATTATTAATAAGTACAAAAATCTTATATTGTTTTACTAATTAACCAAAAATAACATTGAAACCAACAATTTTACTTGATTTCAATGTAAAAAAAATTACGCTAAAATCCAATATTTTCTGAAATAACATATTTTTCATACATTTTGTGTTATATATTAAATTTAGTTTAGAAAACTATATAAATTAATTATGATAAATTTTGTTCTAAATTTGGAATCATTAAGTCCAAATTAGGTTAGAATTTCCCATTTATGTTTGTTCATAAAATGATGTTTTCATGGTAAAAGATTAAGTTATCATGATTAAGGTTAAAATAGGGTTAGAGCAGTTTAAATTGGAGTAAAGGCTTAAAATATCTTCAAACTTTATCTAAATGTGATTGGTTGAGATTATTTAGACCCTATAACTTTTTATATTTTAATTTGTGGTGATATTTTGATATTTTATATGGCTATGATAAAAATGATATTTAAATCTTTCAAGTACTTCCATGTTTGTCTTTTCCCACACTTATAAAGTGGAACCTATTCAACTCCCTTATTCACTAATTTTGAGAATTATATATCATCCAATAAATAATAAAATAAATTCCAAATATCCTCCATTTTATCCTAGATATTGTTTCTAAATTATAATCCAATGAAGACTTAATGTCCTTACCAAATAAAGTCTCTCAAAGAAGATGTAATCATCTTACCTAGAAATTCCAATGTTTATTTCTTCATATTATTCCTCTAAGTTGATGTTTTCCATACATACATAATCAATACAGTATCATAAATATATTAATATTTTATTATGATTATGGTACAATCATTTTCACCTCATTTCTATCAAAAAGGAAATGAAATCATCTTTCGTGTATATGTGTGGACTACCACCTCCACGTGGAAATGTAATTCATTTTACAGCATTGATTCATATTGATTTTTATATAAATATATTTTATGAATATATATGATATTTATGATATTATTATTTTTTATAAAGGTTAATCATTATTTAAATTTTTTCATCTATTGAAAAGTGGAAGTATCACTCATGTCTACGTACAGACTACTGTCTCTATGAACTGATGTAATTCAGTTTTCATCACCACTTTATATTAATGGTTATAAATATATATATATATAATAAATATATATTATATTTATATCATGATTAAAATTTTGGTTATGATGCAACCATGATCAATGTATAAGTATTATAAATTTCAATCGAAAACATGCATGAAATATGAAGCAGTTAACACCTAAAATGATGATAATAATGAGATATTGTTAAGAAATGGGTTATATGATTTTATAAATTACAATTTATGGATTTATAATTATTAATATCATTCTGGTGTATATTTTTAATAAAATTTAATTAATTATATAGGAGTTTAATAGTACTTATGAAGAAAGGAAGACTATAGATAAGGTTTTTATGTTATAATATAAATTTTTACCAGGATAATTTATGATTAAATGATATGATGATGAAAATATATAATCAATCTATTAAAAATATTATATAATTTCTTATGATAGTTTTATTTTTTTATATTACATGTTTTCCTTTAATTTTTCCCAATCTACATGCTAAAAAATCAAATTAATTTCTAATGAAAACCAGCTTTATTTCTCTCTTTGACCATGAAAATTTTATTCATGTACATATTTTATTTACATTGTTTTGAAGAATTTTTTTACTATTATATAAATTTTTATTAAATAAATTTTTAACCATTTTTTAATTTCTATAAAAAAATAAATGGAATATTCATGACATTTTCTAAAAAATGTACTTTTTATTAATGCTTTAACAGAATCTTCATTTTAACATATACTTCTTAAAAAACTTTTACTACCATCATGAATAATCATTTCATTTATGATTCCATTATAAGTTTATGTTTTTATATTAAAAGAAAAAAAATCAAAAAATCAAAAAAAATTCCAGAAATTTTTATATTTTAAATAAGTGATTTGAAATTAAAAATTATATTTTTCTTAAAAATTGTTCATTTTCTATTTTATAGGAATTTTAATAGATGAAATCATTTATTGATGTTACATGTGATTCACTATGAATATGATACAATGATATCATATTTATTCATTCTTTTAATGGTTTATTATTATGATGAATAGATATTGATGAAAGTCATATTATTTTCCATGTGTTAAGCAATGATAAACTGATAAATGTTTTCATGATTGTTACGCTCCTTTCTGTCACAGGGTATAAATATTGGAAGAGGGGAATATCTAAGCTCAAAGTGATTCAACCTTTGGAAAAATATCAAAGATTGACAAAGGAATGAATAAGAAGAACATTGCAAAAGGGTCGCGCAAGTTCTACGATGGTCGCTCAAGTACACTTGCGCGCCACAATGGTCGCGCAAGTACACTTGTGCGCCCTAAGTGATAACCGCCCAGGGTCTTCTTCAGCCTATAAATAGACCCTGTGGGCCCCCCATTTGAAGAGGAATTTTTTCCAAAAACTCAGATTTAATCTCCTGGTGCCCTAGTCTCTTCTCAAAGGTTCCAAAACACTTCTAAGGTAATTTCTTACCTAGAACTGAAGATCTAAAGAGGGGGAGGAAGGCCTAAGTGTTGAAACTCATCAACACTTGCGCGCCTGAGTGGCCATCCCTTAAGGGAAATGGCCACACTTGCGCGCTGCCTTACTCCTTCAACAGAACTTGCGCGCCACTCTTCTGGAAGAACCTCAAGATGATTCTAAAGGATTTAACCAAGAGTCGCTCAAGTATTACCCTACTAGTTAACCGTTGCGCAAGTACCCATGTGTCGCGTAGGTATACATGCGCGACCAGGACTTGCGCGCCCACGCAGTACCTGTGCGCCTGCCAGGACTTGTGCACCCCTACCTTTTTTGGGTGCCCTTCTTTCCCATTTCACCCCTCTTAAGCCATTCCACCTCTCCTATTCAAGATTCAGTCTTCAAGACAATCTTCAAAGCCATTTATGGCATGATTTCTTGATTTGAATTCCTTATCTGAAAGGAACTCTGTGGAATATCTCTCAAAACCTAGTGATTTACACATCTTTTTGTCACTAAAGATTGAGATTTCATTCATTCAACCTCATCCTTTAAGATGAGAGAACCCCTTAAATTGGGACTCCTTTTCAGGAATAAGCCCTAGTCATAATCATTAACATGGGCCTACTTTTCAGAAGTAAGCCCCAGTCCCCTAATTTGGGCATCCTCCTCAGGAGTAAGCCCCAACCATAATTCATTAACCTGGGCCTCCTTTTCAGGAGTAAGCCCCAGTCTCAAATATGGGCTTCCTTTTTAGGAATAATCCCATTCATAATTCTAAAATATGGGCATCCTCCTTAGGAGTAAGCCCCAAGTCCTCATTAACCTGTGCCTCCTTTTCATGAATAAGCCCCAGTCATAATTCATTAACCTGGGCTTCCTTTTCAGGAATAATCCCCAGTCATAATTCTAAAATCTGGGCATCCTCCTTAGGAATAAGCCCCAAGTCCCTTAATTTTTCAAGTCTCTTAACCTGGGCCTCCTTTTCAGAAGTAAGCCCCAGTCTTAATTTTTCTTAACCATTACTAATTTATCTTTGATCTGGGATTCCTTATCAGGAATAAAAACTCAATCATAAGTCCTCTCCTAATTTGAGCCTCCTTTTCAGGAGTAAGACCCAAGTTAGAGTAGTCAAATCTCCATGAAGCACATATACCTTTATGGACCATGTTCCTAGATTTCTTCCCTGAAGTTAATCCTAATCTTCATTTATCTGGGCAGTCATACACACATAAGTCCCACATTATTTCTTATGATTGCATCTTTCATGGCACAATTGTCTAATTTTTACCAATACCTCTTGTTTCTCACACCGATCATGACTCACGTGATCTTAGAGTGTAAAGGTAATTATGACATCCTCCCTTGAGCCATCAATCATAAAAATTATACTCCCTTACTTGAACTACGTGGGTTCTGATTCCTTTTCTAAACAAAGGATACATAGGTAGACCATATGCGGGTTCGATCCCAAATCTGAAATAATCCATGTCCTTCTGAATGAAAATAAACTTCAAGTGCCCCACTGAGTGGCTTTAAAACCAGCATGGTCGTCATAATGACCAAGAGACTTTTATATAAATGTGTCGAAGGATACCATTGACCAAGAATCTCTAATAAAGAAAAATGATTCTCTATCGATGAATAACCTCAAATACATATAAAAGATTCTATAAATTTCCTACATATTTAATCATTGATTTTCAAATCTGAAGGAAAGATAATTTTATACTTGGTAATGTAATAAGGATTCATGAACATAACTTAAATCTATAAAGAGAGTCCCGTAGTATAAAATAATTCCCCTCAAAAAGGTGTGATGAGTCCGACCTCCCATCCTCTCGACCAATGAAAATTCCTAAGCCTCATCAGTCCACAAACTAATGAGTGCCTACCTTTGGAAAGTAGGTCCAAATGGATGTGGAATCATTGGATGTTTCCGGTTCTACGAACAAACCCGTTAGAAACCGATTGGAATGTTTGAACATCCCATTAAGGAGTTCATCCCCGAATTCCGAGGGAAACAAAAAATGGTGAACCCAATGTGAATCCTTAACCAAGTTAAAATGATGTTTTACCTATTTGTTAGGCCCCTATTTGAAACTCAATGAGAGGGACAACAAAAACAATCATTGACATATGTTCTTATCCAAAAGATGTAGTGGCTGAATTTATCTTGATTACGTATGTTATATCAAATAGGCACTCTTTTCCAAGATCTTATGCATTTCTAAGAATGGTTTCTCTCAAGTTCACACCTGTGAATACCGCTGCTGCAAATTCCACTGCTGCTACTCCTGCTGGATCATCGTCTGCTCTGAGGATGACATCACCTACCCAGCATCTTCAACGTTGGGTATCAAATTCTCTGGTTAAGGAGTACCATCAACACGGTACCATCCCAACTCTTGAGGCTTCCCAACAAGACCTCCAAGTGAACAACTCACACCGGTCGTCCGAACAATGACGACCAGTGATCAAGAAGCAGGTGGTGCTAACCACCATCTCCAACTGTTTTGGGTCGTTATCCCCAGAACGCAATCACCATTCACTCCCATATTCTAGGGAGGTGAATGATCAGGTCCCTCAGGTCCTTAATTCAAAGAAGCAGGAGTCCTTCCTGAGGTATCCTATCAATAATCGCTACCAGACTCATGCGGCAGTATTCCCTCAACATGATGAGGGTACCGACTCCAGACGTTCAGCTCAGGTTCCTCGAACTCGAGCAGGCAAGACGAACCGCCAGAGTTAGAATCCGGTCAACAGTGAGAAGGTTCTCATCTCTGCCATCTCCGGAGAAGTACACCAACCTAAATTGGTGGCAAGCAATGAGCAGGCACACACACCTGCCCGTTTTAATCCCGCTGTCCAGCAGACTCGTCTGGCAGCAGCACGCCAATCTCTCCAGGAAATTCCAGCATAGTACTATAGGCAGGAACATACACCTGTTTATACATCATCATCTAGTCAGCAGGCTCGTCTGACTACATATAATGAAGCTCATCAACCACGTTCAGCGAAGTGAAATTAGAAGGCACATACACCTGCTAGTATTGATCAAGCCTACCAACAGTCTCTCTTGGTATCATTCAGAGAAGTCAGTCGGAAAGTTCCGACAACAAATAGGAGGCAGACTCAACTCTCTACCCCCACACTTGAGTACTGTCAGGATTCAATGGCAGGAAAAGGAGGACAGGAGCAGGCACATACACCTACTCCAATCATGGAATGGACGTATATCCCCATTCTGGCAGCTGAAGTCACCAAGCATATTCTATCAATGGTGAAAGAGAAGAAGCAAATCCCTGCTCATATTCTGGATGCTTTCCAGGATATTATAACATCTTCAGTAGCATCTCAGGGAAGGACACATAAATCTATCCCCACCAGTGGAGTGACACATCAACAATTCACTCCGGAACAGACATACACATCTGTTCCAGTCCAAGAGGGTTGTGGGGCATACTCCCCCATATCATACGGACAACCAAGTCAGGCACAAACACCTGATTTGAGTGGAGATCGTCAGCCTAGCCTGGCCATCTTTCCTTATCAAGAACATACACCTGCTCAGAGCAGCCACTTTCATCAACAAGTGGTTTCCAAAGTGAGTAAGAAGGCGTCTAAGAAAAAGACCCACCCAACACAGTCAGGGGATCAAGAGCCAATCTGTAACAAGGCCTTGCTCAATGCTGGAGTTCTTGAATCCCTCATACAGTTATCTATTGAAATTCAATATTCTACTCCCTCATTTCCCAATAGTGGGAACATTAATTCCGAAGGTCTTCAACAGACACTTCCTCATGAAGGCTTGATTCATGACAATTCGGTCGATCTCGAAGTTTCATCTTTAGATGAGAGCCACAGGAACCCTCTGTGCGGTCAGAAGACCAAGGAGCAAAAGATCTCATCTTTTTTTGTAACCCATTATGGTGGTCCTCCCCATGATGATGAATTTCGCTACGAAAGTCCTCTCCGCAGTAGTGATGCACATTTCCCGGAAAATGCTCGAGTAGACAATGTAGTGACGAGAAAGACCTCTTATCTTGAAGCACTTTCAAATGCGAAACCAGTCATGTCTAATGCTTTATCGCTAGCAAGTTAAATACTTTCTCAATCATAAGATAGCCCAGGGTGTAAGTCATTCTCCGAACCACCCCTAAGTCATGCAACTTCTAGTTTGATCAATGATTTCTCTACCAATATTGTTTAATCCGATGAAGCAAGAAGGAAACACCAACTCTGGTCAAATCAGGTAGAATAATCTTCATTTAATGATAAAGAGGAAATGATGAACATGAGAAAACAACTGGAAAAAGGTGAAGTGCCAATCATGTTTTGGCCTCTGGCTGACTCTCAGTATGACATTCTAGAAATGTTGATGGAAGATGGAATTCATGATATTCGTCTCAACATATGGAAAACTCTTTGTCAGTTAAAGAAGAAAGTATTATCTTATTATGAATATGAAAATCATATTAAGATAATATAAGGGTTACAACATCAGATTGATTTGGCATCTCTATCAGTCTCTCGATATCCGAAGGCTGAAAAGTAGTAGATATCCCTTCAATGTTCATGCCTTGGTGCACTAAGAAGATTGCATCAGTTAATTTCTAATTCCCCATCTGGTATTCATGTTAGAGGATGGGGTGTTCATGGAGCACTAAATTTCACAGTGCTCTCCAGTCAGAAAAGCCCGCTGAAAATGGTCTCATGCAATGTTATTGCCCATGGCTGGCCAAAGTCAATGGGCTTTGTTTGTAATCAAAAGCTTTCCCAAGAACAGGCTTCAACTAGTTCCTCTCAAAATCAAGCATACAGAGAACAAGTTTTTGAATTAATCCTGCATCAAGCAAACAAGAATATTTAACAAGCCTCTCGTATGGAGCAATCACATCATCAAGTGACAGAAGTGTCGGAAATCATCCAACGGTCTTTTGAACCAGGTGATAAAAGTGGATACAGATTAATGCATCCAGCTAATTTCCGGACTAAGGTTCACAAGATCAGGAGAGCTTTTAAGAAAGACTCATACATAGCATGTCAAGAGACACCCCAGCTCACCAGATTGGGGACTCTTTTAAACCAACCCTCAGAATCAACAAATAGGATTCGAGGAGTTGAGCAGGAATAGCAGGAACAGCCCCAGTCCACCGGACTGGGAACTTTTTCAAATCATCAATCCCCTCCTCAGAGAAATTCAGTCTTTTCTCGATTGGGGAAGAAGCCACAAGAGGAACGAAGAGCCAAATTATTAGGAGATTCCCTCCAAATTATGATTCGTCAAGAAGTTCCTGAGGGATCAAATCAATAAAATGCAATGTCTGATCAAATACATAGAAGAAGACAATATCACAGAAATTATAATAGAATGGATGTGATGAGTTATGCATCAATCAATGTCATCAATGCCGTTGTTTCTGATCCACCAAATGAGGCTCACTCAGGGGAATTAGATGAAGAGGTTCATGCTCGAGAAGATGTACGCACCGACACAAATGAAAAAGGTGTGCGTACACGAAATCAAAGGGTTACTCAGAACCTAGGTAATCCTTCGAGTAACCCACTTCCCCATCTCCGAAAATGATCCAAAAAAGGGAGGGGAAAGAATCAGGTTACATATCCTTCCTCTGGAGAAGGCCAATCTCTCTCACTAGAGCAAAGGTTTGCACAACAGGTGGAAGAAATGAAGGAATTAAGGAGGTTGAATGCAGAACTACTTTAGAGTAGTCTTCTTCGTAAGCGTACTGGAGTCGGCCAGTCAAAGGAATTTGTTGTAGCTACTGAGATGGATCAAGAATATCCTCCTCTATCAGTACACCCTCATAGGTCTAATCCTACGGGTCATGTGCAACAACAGTTGGCAGTGCTACCATCAGTTGCAACACCAACCACCACATCTGTCCAAGCTCTAGTAATTGCAACTACCCAAGTCCAAGTTCAACCAGATGTTTCTCAAAAGTTAATAACTACTATTGAGTCATTAACAGCTTGGTTAGAAACTATGGAAGGGAAACATGCACAGGTTCAACCAGAAAATAAATTTTACCCTGAATGGGTAGATTAAATCTCTCCTCCATCCAATTTTAGAAACCCTTTATTCCCTATTTTCAATGGATCAGGCGACCCTGAACAGGATTTGACGCATTACGTGTCGTGTTGTGATCCTATGATGGGAACTCCGGAGCAGCAAGAAGCAATAAAACTCAGATGATTTGTATGGACATTTCAAGGACCAGCCTTTGTCTGGTATACAAGCTTGCAATCCCGGTCAATTACTGGATGGGAAGATCTCCGTAAACAATTCCTTCTTTAGTTCAGATCAAATTTTCCAAAGGCAAAAGTTTTTGATCTTAAAAACTATAAGAAAAGGGAGAATGAAAGGGTCTCATATTTCATTGCTTGTTGGAAGGGATTAACATATTCCCTAAGATTAGCACCCCCTCAAGAAGAATTTTTGCCAATCTGTGTGGCAAATCTGCGTGACAAATTACGCACGTCGTTGATCCCTGTGAAATACACAGGAGGGTTTTGAGACCTTACTTCAATCGCTTAGCAGATTTAAGATTACCTTATACAGGATAAGGCTAAATCTCGTGTAATTCCATCAGCTCCAGGAAGGATAATGGTTAAAGTAGAAACTGCTACAGTTATGCTTAAACAAGCACCTGTACCTGTTTCTACTTCAAGACCTTTATCTTCTTGAAGGGCTCCACCTCTTGAGCTCCAACAACAAAGGTCGTTTCGTCCAGATGATTAAAGAGATCAAAGACAAAAACAATTTGAGGATTTGAAGAGAAAAACATACTCTTTCCGAAATGAATAAGTTCCTGGTTACTTCATTTCAGCTCTGGAAAATAATCTGGTTCAATTACCAAGGCCCAAAAGGCCAAACAAGGAAGGAGATGAAGACTGTCCCAATTATTTCCCTTTTCATAAAATGTTAGGGCATCCCATCCAGGAGTGTTTTGTCTTCAAAGACCTCCTGCAAAAGATGGTCGACTCGGGACAAGTCAAACTGAAAGTTTCTTCAGCTCAAGTAGCATGTGTCACTACTACAGTTCCATAGGAGGAAGGCGAATGGCAGGAATTCAAAAGAAAAAATGCACAGAAGTATGATGATTGGATGGTCAGAAAGTCAATCAACCGAACTCGTGATATTTTGTAAACACAATTAAAGAAACTAATTGTGTCTTCTTCCATGAATGTTGCGGTAAAACCCTCTTCATCAGAAGGAAATTCCTCAAAGAAACGGCATGATTCAAAGAAAGAAAAAGAATCAGAAGAAGATGAGTATGTGTCAAAGCCTAAGTTGTCTTTGACTCTGGCAGACTTGATGCCATCTACTTCAAAGCCACGGTCACTTCCTCACTAAACAGCACATCCTAAACAGGATAATCAGGCAGAGTCTTCATCATACGAAGAGTTAATCTTTGGTTCTGTTAATATGATTCAATTAACAGATCCATATGCCAGTATCAGTTTCGATTTCGATGAGCCTAAATTCCCTGTATCAAACAAGGGAATCATAGGAATTTCCAGATGCTCAGGATATAGGGGAAGACTTGGATCTTTCAGAAGCCACTACTCCAATTCTACCCCTGCTAGAACTGTGTACGCAGCAGAAACTCGTGGTAGAGCCCTTCAGCGAGCTCAGCAAGAACAAGCAAGTTCTTCTACCAATAGCAAATTCATTCCTGGCAAAGTTATTTTGGAAGACCGTTTGAAGGTTCCATCTTCTTCCTTTCAGAAAGTAAATGGATCTAATCGGTCTAATCTTCCAAAACCAGGAATATTGCCAACTCTTATCCCAATACAAGATGTATCAACTTCCAAAGCATCTGCTTCCAAGGTACCTTCCAAACCATATATTCCTGTTGGGAAAGCAGACCTCTGGATCAAAAGTATGATGTATTGAAACACTTGGCCCAATTACTAGCCTAGTTATCAATTCTGGAGGCTCTGAATCTGTCAAAATATCTTCAGGATGCACTCATCGAGGCTTTGTCAAGTCCTCAGGAGTTTGAAACTGAAATTTCTGCAGTTGAAGTCTATCACATAGAGAATAATCCTGTAGAATTCCATGCAATAATATCTTTTACTGATGAAGATGAAGATGATGTTGTTCATAGGCATATTAAACCTTTTTACTTATCTGGCAAGTTCAATGACGTAGATGTCCGAAGAGCTTTCATTGACAATGGTTCAGGATTCAACCTCATGCCCATTCGCACACTTCGTCGATTGGGCCTCACAGAATCTGATTTATCTCCTTCTAACATGATTTTATAAGGATATGATAAAAATGAACAAGAAACACTAGGTGAAGTTACACTCAGAACTCATTTTGGAGATCTTGTGTCCAATTCGGATTTCATGGTTGTTGATCAAGACTCGGCTTTCAACATCTTGCTTGGAAGACCCTGGCTACATCAACATGCGGCTATCCCTTCATCATACCATCAATGTCTCAAATATTGTTTTTATGGTCAAGTTGGGACATTGTATGGTGATAAGGACACATTCAAGACATGTGAGTCTCAATACATTGAGGCGGAATTCTATCACATGAAGGGAAGGGAGAAATCCACAACAAAGGAGATTACCAAAGTTAATGCTCCATATGGTTTGGAGAAGATTCCAGTAAATCCATTTACACATTTCAGTATATATTATGTGTTTCATATCATTCAAATTGACAAGATAGACCCAAATAAAAATACTCTTATGGAAAGATCCATAATGTCAATTACGGCAATCGAGCCAGACAACGTGGGAGGAATTGGTAACCCACCAAGTAGTGATGAAAGCACAAATGGTAACGTCTTCATTTCATCTATTGAAATCCAACAAGTCTATACTTCGCCAACTAGGCTAGAAGAAGTTATAGCAACATCGGAGGTGAACAGTGATGTCGATTCTCAATCCACCATCTCCTCTTTATTACCCAAAGAAGACTCTTCATCATCAATCGGGTCGGAAATGGAAGATTCTTCTTCAAGATATGAAAATTTTAACATCTCTTCTGATCATGAAAATCCTACTTTATCATCTACTATGCAAGTAGAAATGGAAGAAATAATACATGATGAAGAATAAGAGGAAGATCTCAGAGATGCTCCTCCAGCATTTGAAGAGGGTATCTCTACCACTGTGGATGAACTCAGAGAAATAAATATGGGTACAAAAGAAGATCCATGCCCAACTTTAATCAGTGCGGCCATGAATCTTGAAGATCAAGAGATGTATATTTATTTTCTAAAGTAAAATAGATATATATTTTCTTGGAACTATACAGAAATGCCCGGGCTTGATCCCGATGTTGCTACTCATCATTTGGGTTTACCAGAAGAACATCGAGGATTTAAGCAAGCCGCAAGAAGAACACACCCAACCTATGCTTCCAAAATTGAAGCTGAAGTGGATAAGCTTATCAAATCTAACTTCGTCAGAGAAGTTTAGTATCCCAAGTGGTTGGCTAATATTGTCCCTGTAAAGAAGAAGAACAGACAAATTAGAGTTTGCATCGATTTCAGAGATCTTAATCGGCATTGCCCTAAGGATGATTTCCCAGTTCCGATTACAGAACTTTTAATTGATGCAACAGCTGGCTATGAATCACTTTCCTTCATGGATGGATATTCAGGATATAATCAGATCTGAATGGCCCCAGAATATGAGGAATCTACAGCCTTCAGAGCCCCTCAGGGTTTGTTTTGTTACCGGGTAATGCCCTTTGGCTTAAAAAATGCAGGTGCAACATATCAGCGTGTCATGCATCGTATCTTCAAAACCTTCTTAGGGAAGTTTTTTGAATTCTATGTAGACGATTTGGTGTTTAAATCCAAACAACTTTCTAATCACTTGGTTGATTTAGAAGTCATATTCCACAAGCTTCAGCAACATAATTTGAAGATGAACCCCTTAAAATGTGCTTTTGGGGTAACCTCAGGAAAATTTCTCAGTTTTGTTGTATGCCATCGTGGTATTGAAGTCGATCCTGAGAAGACCAAGTCAATTCTTGGTATGTCACCTCCTCAAAATTTGAAAGAATTAAGAGGACTTCAAGTACACTTAGCCTATATTCGGTGTTTCATCACTAATTTGGCAGGAAAAAGTTTACCCTTCACCAAATTGATGAAGAAAGGGGTCACTTACCAGTGGACTGAAGAATGTCAAGAAGCATTCGATATTCTCAAGAAATACCTCTTGAGTCCACTGGTACTCATGCCACCTGTTGAAGGAAGACCACTTATCCTCTACGTGACATCTTTAGAGCGATCATTGGGTGCCTTTCTTGCTCAAAAGAATGATGTTGGGAATGAAAACAGCCTCTACTATCTCAGTTGAACTACGCTTGAAGCAGAAACCCGGTATTCAAGTATTGAGAAGTGCTTCCTGGAATTAATCTTTGCATTTAAAAAGTTGAGACACTACCTACAACATCACGAGGTCCAATTGGTATCTCGCAATAACCCACTCAAATTCATCCTTAGTCGTCCAATGCTTACAGGACGTCTGGCAAGGTGGGAAGTTATTTTGCAGCAATTCGACATTCAATATGTGTCTCAAAAGGCGATAAAGGGCCAAGCTCTGGCTGATTTCTTGGATGAACACCCTTTAGTGGAAGACACATCTTCAGATATTAAACTCCCTGATGAGGAAGTCTTCTCTATTCAATAAAGTCCTCAGGAATAGGAAATGTATTTTGATGGTGCTTCTAGAAGTCCAACAGGGAGGAAAATGGAAAATCTTAAATTCAACAAAGTTGTCTTAGGAATTTTTCTCATTTCTCCAGAAAAGGCAGTGTTACCTTATTCCTTCTTATTGTGGGAAGGTGGTACCAATAATGAAGCAGAATACCAAGCTCTCATCGTAGGTTTGGAATTATCGCTTCAAGCACAAGTAAATCACTTAAAGGTGAAAGGTGATTCAGACCTAGTAATCAAACAAGTCAATGGGGATTATGCCATCAGAAAAGAAGAACTAATCCCTTTGTATGACTATGTCAGAGAGTTAATGTAGGAATTCCCTTCGGAACCGAAATTTTCTTATGTCCCAAGATCACAAAATGCTCAAGCTGATGCACTGGCTAATATAGCCACAACTCTGGCAGATCCAAATCGGGACTAGAAAGCCATCAGTATTTCCCACCGTCGTGAAATTTCACCTTATGTTCGAATCAGAACAGAGGAAATTAATGAAATTAGTCCCATTCCTGAACCGTATGGTCATACTATAGGATGGATGTCACCTATCAGGGAATACCTTCAAAATGGAACACTTCCACTTGATAGAGCCGCGAAAGAACAAATCTGGTGACGTATGGTCAATTTTACTCTTTATGATAGCCCAGATCACCTAGATAAAATTCTCTACAAATGTGGTTTTGATGGATTTATCTTCAGATGCATTGATGGGGAAGAGACAATGGATTTCATGAAAGAAGTGTATGCAGGAGTCTGTGGTGCCCACCAGTCTGGACATAGACTGTCGGATCAGATTTGAAGGCTTGGATACTTTGGCCTTCAATGATACAAGATTGTGTCGATTTCACAAAGAAGTGTCATTCATGCCAAGTACATTCCAACTTCATTCATCAACCTCCAGAGTTTCTTCATACAGCTAAATACTCATGGCCATTTTCCACATGGGGAATGGATGTGGTGGGACCTTACCCTTCGGCTACGGCCAAGCAGTTTAAGTACATTCTTACTACCACTGACTTCTTTTCCAAATGGGCAGAGGCAATACCTCTCAAGGAAGTCAGTTCTAAATGTGTTGTTAGCTTCATCAAGTCTAACATCATTACCATATTTGGTGTCCCTCATACCATATTGACGAAGAATGGCACCAACTTCTGTTCATCCGAGGTGTAGAAGTTGTATCAAGAATACAACATCAAATCCAACCATTCATCTCGGTATCATGCAGCGGCCAATGGCCAGATAGAAGCCTTAAACAAGACTCTTTCAAATATACTGCAAAAGATGGTGGATAAAGATAAGAGTTCATGGCCTGATAAAATCTTTCATGCTTTATGGGCTTATCAGACTACCACCCGCACTGCAACTCGGTCAACTCCATATTCACTGGTATATGGAACGGAAGTCATCTTTCCCATTGAAGTTCAATTTCCTTCACTCAGAATATCCATTTTTGATCAGTCATCTACAGATGAACAATCTCAAAATATATTGAATGAATTGGAACGGTTATATGAGAAAAGATTGTGCACTTTGCACCACTTGGAAGTCTATCAGAATCGAATAGCACGAGCTTTTAACAAAAAAGTTCATCTTCGTTCATTCACTCAGGGAGAATTGGTATTAGTTCTCAGAACTCCAATGATACCAGGAAAGAAACCTCCCAAGCTTGATCCAAAATGGGAAGGACCTTACTCAATACATAGGTTCTACTCCAATGGATCTTATTCCTTAATCTCGATGGATGGAGAACTCATCACTACTCCAACCAATGCCATATTTTTGAAGAAGTATTTTGTATAAACACAAAATATATCATCCATGGTCCATACATATGACCTTAAACTATTTTTACTTTCGTCCCACACGATGTTAAACTGTGAAAAAGTTCCCTAAATGGTCCATTATGACCTTAAACTGCAACTAGGTCCTGTATGACCTTAAACTACATCAATGGTCCAGTATGACCTTAAACTACATCATCAACATTCCATGCATATGACCCTAAACTATTTACAAGTCCCTTACATCCAAAAAGATGTTAAACTGTGATGTCCTAACTACATGATGCTAAACTGTATAAAAGTACCTTACGTTCGAAAAGACGTTAAACTACATAATCATCAAAGGTCCTATATGACCTTAAACTACACCACCATCTAGCATGACATTAAACTGCACCATCCACGGTCCATGAATATGACCTTAAACTATTCGCACTTTCGTCCAACATGACGCTAAACTGTATCGTCCCTAATTCTTCCAACATGACGTTAAACTATGAAAAAAGTCCCCAATACGTCTAACATGGCGTTAAATGGTGTACTCTTTTGTCCTCGCTGCATGACATTAAACTGCACAGTCCCCCTTTCGTCCAACATGATGATAAACTATATTGTCCCCATCGTCCTAACTACATGACGCTAAACTGTACAAAAATTCCTTGATATGTCCTACATGACATTAAACTGTGCATCGTTAAGGTTGTTGTTACCTCTTGTTTCTCACACCGAGTATGACTCACGCGATCTTAGAGCAAACCTCAACCATAACACTCTCTTTGGGCTACTAACCATGTGTAAGTCCCAACAACATTTTTTTTAGGTTGTTGTCCCGAAGAAAAACTTGATTATTAATTCATTCTTTAATTGAACTACGCGGACTTTGATCCTTGCCTTCCAGGCTGGGTACGTAGGCAACCTCCCAAGGTTCAAGCCCAAAACCAATCTCTTCACATCGGTTCACCTCCATCTCATACGATTTTGATTCATGAAACCACCCCTAGAATCAATATCTTTACATTGGTTCACTTTCATCCTTATTATACGACGTTAAACTAGACAACACTTTTGTCCAGTATGACAATAAACTACAATATTCTTTGATACCCTCACCTGAGAGAGAACCATTATTTACATTGATTTTTTTTCAATCATGTTTCATTTCAAAGACTACATGCATAAATGGAAATGCCCAAACCTTTTATCTTGGGTTAAACCATCATTGTATTAAAGTCCCCTTTCACCCTTCACATGTACGAATCAAATTTGTACAAAGGGTATTTCTAGAACTGCGTGGGATTGATTCCCATCCTTATGGGATACGTAGTAATGTTCGAGTGTCCCTCGAATCCAGCCCCAAGTATTTTGGGCCTAACCTCAAATTATACTTCCAGTCCCTTGGCTAAAAAGTCCCCATGAAAACACACACTGTGTATTTCTTACAATGGTCTAAGCTCTATGACCCTAAATTAAGATCTCTAATCCTTTTGTCCCACATGATGTTAAACTGTAATTTAAGAACTACGTATGGCTTGATTCCCATCCTTATGGGATACGTAGTGAAGTCCAACATTTCAATTCAAGACCCAGCCACAACATTATTATGGTTAACATTAATCTATGTATATTTGTATACATTTGACAATACCCATCTTTATGTGTCGTAATCCTAACCTTAAATATTTTCAGATCTTCATAACCCTTTTCTTGACTTCTTGTCACAAAAATGTCAAACTTCTGAGAGTTCTTTTTCATGACTGTGCAGTACGTGCCCTTAGGCGTCCTTGCATAAACAGTCTACATAATGGACCTGTTAGCCAAAAGATACTATTATTTGACTATGCAGCCAATTCCCTTAGGTGGCCCTGCATAATTCAACCCCCTAACGGGTTTGTTAAATAGTTTTAACTTCATTCTTGGGAGGAAAGCCTCTTTTGTCCTTATTTATCTTAATGACAGTATGTAGGGATCCGCAAAAATAGCCATCCTTAACATACTTGTCCCATATCCTTTTTCATGATCTGAAAGTATTCAATTCTATGGTTTATATTCTCCTTCTCTACGTTTGGGTCAGACCTTCGTAGGAGTAATATCCATCCAGTTATTTGATAATCTTGTTTGGAAATATCTTCTCCATATTCAAGTAACTCTTTCCATACAACAAACTCTATACTTTGAAAAATTTGAATCTCCATAAACTTTCACTAGCTTTTAGCAGTAGAAATGTAAATTTCTAAGAGTTCTTTTGCCTAACTATGTAGAACGTGCCCTTAGGCGGCCTTGCATAAACAGTCTACATAACAGACTTGTTATCCAAAAGATGCTATTTATTTGACTATGCAGCCAATTCCCTTAGGTGGCCCTGCATAATTCAACCCCCTAACGGGTTTGTTAAATAATGGTAACTTCATTCTTGGGAACTACTTCTTCTAATTACTTTTAGCTCTTTTTCATATCATTCCTTAGATTCAAATATTCTTAAGTCATAGTTTACATATTTTCCCTCATACTTGAGTATGGTAATATGTTTTCAGATGAATTTTCAAGGAATTGAGTCAATTCTAATTCATTTCGTCAAATCTATTTTGACCTTAAACATTAGCCTTTTTATAGTCCGACATGAACGACTTTAAACTGCCATATTTCTTCTCACCTCAGAGTCAAATCCTCTTTTCTCTCCGGATCCAACTCTGAGGGGGGGGACTTTTGTTACGCTCCTTTCCATCACAGAGTCTAAAGATTGGAAAAGGGAAATATCTGATCTCAAAGTGATTCAACCTTTGGAAAAATATCAAAAATTAACAAAGGAATGAATAAGAAGAACATTGCAAAAGGGTCGTGCAAGTTCTACGATGGTCGCGCAAGTACACTTGTGCGCCGCAATGGTCGCGCAAGTACACTTGTGCGCCCTAAGTGATAACCACCCAGGGTATTCTTCATCCTATAAATAAACCCTATGGGCCCCCCATTCAAAGAGGAATTTTTTCCAGAAACTCAGATTTAAGCTCCCGGCGCCCTAGTCTCTTCTCAAAGCTTCCGAAACACTTCTAAGGTTATTTCTTACCTAGAATGGAAGATATAAAGAGGGGGAGGAAGGCCTAAGTGATGAAACTCATCAACACTTGCGCGCCTGAGTGGACATCCCTTAAGGGAAATGGCCACAGTTGCGCGCCGCCTTACTCCTTCAACAGAACTTGCGCGCCACTCTTATGGAAGAACCTCAAGATGATTCTAAAGGCTTTAACTGAGAATCGCTCAAGTATTACCCTGCTGGTTAACCGTCGCGCAAGTACCCATGTGTCGCGCAGGTATACCTGCGTGACCAGGACTTTCATGCCCACGCAGTACCTGCGCGCCTACCAGGACTTGCGCGCCCCTACCTTTTTTGGGTTCTCTTCTTGCCCATTTCACCCCTCTTAAGTCATTCCACCTCTCCTATTCAAGATTCATTCTTCAAGACACTCTTCAAAGCCATTTATGGCATGATTTATTGATTTGAATTCCTTATCTGAATGGAACTCTGTGGAATATCTCTCAAAACCTAGTGATTTACACATATTTTTGTCACTAAAGATTGAGATTTCATTCATTAAACCTCATCCTTTAATATGAGAGAATCTCTTAAATCGGGCCTCCTTTTCAGGAAGAAGCCCCAGTCATAATCATTGACGTGGGCCTCCTTTTTAGGAGGAAGCCCCAGTCCCCTAATTTGGGCATCCTCCTCAAGAGTAAGCCCCAACCATAATTCATTAACCTGGGCCTCCTTTTCAAGAGTAAGCCCCAGTCTCAAATATGGGCTTCCTTTTCAGGAATAATCCCATTCATAATTCTCAAATCTGGGCATCCTCCTTAGGAGTAAGCCCCGAGTCCTCATTAACCTGGGCCTCCTTTTTAGGAATAAGCCCAATTCATAATTCATTAACCTGGGATTCCTTTTCAGGAATAATCCCCAGTCATAATTCTCAAATCTGGGAATCCTCCTTAGGAGTAAGCCCCAAGTCCCTTAATTTTTCAAGTCTCTTAACCTGGGCCTCCTTTTCAGGAGTAATCCCCAGTCTTAATTTTTCTTAACCATTACTAATTTATCTTTGATCTGGGATTCCTTATCAGGTTTAAAAACCCAATCATAATTCCTCTTCTAATTTGAGCCTCCTTTTCATAAGTAAGCCCCAAGTTAGAGTATTCAAATCTCCATGAAGCACATATACCTTTATGAACCTTGTTCCTGGATTTCTTCCCTAAAGTTAATCCTAATCTTTATTTATCTGGGTAGTCATACACACATAAGTCCCACATTATTTCTTATGATTGCATCTTTCATGGCACAATTGTCTAATTTTTACCAATACCTCTTGTTTCTCACACCGAGCATGACTCACGTGAGCTTAGAGTGTAAAAGTAATTATGACATATTCCCTTGAGCCATCAATCATAAAAATTATAATCCCTTACTTGAACTACGTGGGTTTTGATTCCTTTTATATACAAAGGATACGTAGGTAGCCCATCTGTGGGTTCGATCCCAACTCTGAAATAATCCATGTCCTTTTGAATGACAATAAACTTCAAGTGCCCCACTGAGTGGCTTTAAAACCAGCATGGTCATCATAATGACCAATATACTTCTATATAAATGTGTCGAAGGATACCATTGACCATGAATCTCTAATAAATACAGATGATTCTCTATCGATGAAGAACCTAGAATACATATAAAAGATTCTCTAAATTTCCAACATATTTAATCATTGATTGTCAAATCTGAAGGAAATCTCATTTTATACTTGGTAATGTAATAAGGATTCATGAACATAACTTAAATCTATAAAGAGAGTCCCGGAGTAGACAATAATTCCCCTCAAAAAGGTGTGATTAGTCTGACCTCCCATCCTCTCGACCAATGCAAATTCCTAAGCCTCATCAGTCCACAAACTAATGAGTGCCTACCTTTGGAAAGTAGGTCTAAATGGATGTGGAATCATTGGATGTTTCCGGTTCTATGAAAAAAACCCATTAGAAACCGATTGGAATGTTTAAACCTCCCATTAAGGAGGTCATCCCCGAATTCCGAGGGAAACAATGATCCATTATCATACATATGAATATATTATAAAATTGTTTTTTTTATTATAGCCCTCTAATTCATTGGGTTATGGTTGTTGTTTTTTATCTCAAAGAATATGCATCTGGTTATCACAAGACAAAAAGAATGTACATTAGAGTTTATACCAAACCCAAAACAAGTATATGGGTGGAATTCCCTTTCTTAACTAGTTTTAATGTATTGGATGATTTGTCACAACCTGACTTGTACCAGGGCTCGAGCCGCAACTACCCCAAGCCTGCCTCTATAAGCCATGGGCTGGTTACCAGTGTCGAAGGCATAAAAAACTCAAGGAGGCCATGGCCTAAATACCTATACCCACAGATGCAGCCAACTTAATGTAGAAGTACAGATGAAAAGAGAAACAAGGTACAAAACTGCTATATATAAACCAAAAATATGCATTGACCACTAAATAGTACAAGTATAGAAAAGTAAACTTGAAATGGAAATGGGAAAGCTACATGACCAACTAGAAAAGTTCCACAACTCAGTAACAGGTGGAAAATTAAAATAGCTGAAAGATCCCCGCTCATGGATCCCATGCTAAGACCACCGCATGCAGTCCAAGCACCTTGTATCCTTATGATCCTCTGAAGTCACGATCAACAAGTCCGTCGTCTGAAAGGGAACACCGAGTACAGGAAAATCCCAAGAAGGGGTGAGTATATAAATACTCATTAGGATGCCCCAAAGGCTTAAGAGAGCTGCAAGTGAAGTACAGAAGAGGGAAGCAGTAGATATTATATGATACAGTAAAAAGGTACATCTCAACCTAAAAAGAATTGAAGTAAGTTAATCCAAACACAATGAGATTGAAAAGATAAGAAGGTGAAATTATCTTCAAGTATTCTCTACATATAATAGGAGAGTATACTCATCCAACCACAAGAAGCTAGTCATGGAAATCATATGGCATACCTGGCACGTCTTTAACTCTCCTAGATGGAGAGTAACCAAAGCCCATGATGTGGGTACTACAATACGATATATATATTCTCAACCAAAGGAATCCAAACTAGAGAGTAAGGAGATATCCATATCACTAGCTCAGCCCAAGAAAAGAGTCTAATAATTTTAGAATTAAAAACCATCGATGTCGAGCATCCCACATGGTTTCCCTGAACTTCAAGTCAAAGGGGCTCAATCACCACACATTGATACTATCCGCTTTGGGTGGTTCTATCTCGCCTGCACGGTTTTAGGTCACGTCACAATGATGTGTATTGGTGGGAAAATTTCCCCTCTTTATTGAGAGTCCAAAGTTAGGTCATGTATGTCTCGTCACTATGCCGCACAGTTGAGATATTGTGTCCCAAAGTCATGAACCCACTATCCAGCCCTGCTGGAGGATATATTAATAAAAGTCTTCAGAGAATGCCACTGCCCAGCCCAGATGGAGGGTAAGACCTAAAAGATATCGGTGAACACCACTTCCCATCCACGCTAGAGGGTAATCCCTAAAAGATATCAGCAAACACCACTTCCTAGCCTTGATGGTGGGTAATCCCTGAAAGATATTAGCGAACTCCACAACCCAGCCTCACTGGAGGGTAATCCCAAAAGAGAATGGTGAACACCACTACCCAGCAATGCTATAGGGTAATCTGATATTTCTTTGTTGATACTGAAAACATCACATCCATCACTGTCATCATCAATCATCGCCTCATACAGGCACTGCACTCAGAACATCTCGCATCATATCTTGAAATCCACTATGAAGGGCACCATCACGTTGTATGTGGAGAGACACTCAGGATAGGCTAATCGCAGGCCAAAATCCACTTTCAGAAGAAAGAGATATGAGAGGTAGAAGATTCATAACGGTACACGGAGCGTGTGGGTTCCACACCACATGTGACCCCTACTCATCGCTTGTCCATGTATCTAACCCTTTCTGGGTCCCAGAATGGTGAAAAAGTACCATTACATGTCAAGGTACTCCCCGAGTACACGACACATTAGTCAAAACTCCGGCGAGCACGCGATGCTCATCGCTAAGACGGAGGGTTAGAATCACAGATTAGCTGACACACCTACTCAAACAGTCCCAAATCATCGATCTTATCTTTTCAGTCATCCTTGATTCTCCCACAATAGTTGGAGCTGACCTAAGCTGTGGATTCTCTTCAAACAAATCAAAAGGTATTCCATTGATATTTATTTCATGTTTCCAAATTTAATAAGAGATTGAGAATAAGTCTTTGCACATTCAAACAAATCACACCATCATAATCCTTAAATAAAAACATGTGTGGCCGACTACTCACTCGTCCAAAATGGACTCTTGATGCATAAGCTGCATCTCCCATCATTATATGCAAATGGGGCCCTTTGGGGCCAACACCTCGATCTCGAAACACGTCACGCACATAGTACAAATGCGTTCATTGTAGATAAACATGAAAAGTAAGATATTAATTTTCCTTGAACAAACCTATAAATCATAAGACATAAAAATGCAGCATACGTCTGAAAGCTGCCTCATAGGGCCCAAGACTCAGCCCCATATTTATCCAGGTGGATTTCACCATTCCAATCCCCTCGAAAAAACACTCATAAAAGAGTACTCAAACACCCCAACCAGATGTCGGGTGAAAAATTGGCATTTCACTGTAAAACGTGTGAACCAGGACATGTGGTTCCTGCATCATTTCTCCAACCCGAAAACTTTGGAAGGCATCTCAAAAAGTCTGCATGAGGACTGGGGTCACGCTGTTGTTGATAGCGCATCAATCGGACATCCCATACGGGAGTTAGGTCTGATGTAAGAATAATTAACCAGTTAATTAATTAATTAATTAATCGTATTAAGTGTTTCATTCCACCAAACAACAAAACCAAACTGAGAAGGTTCTGAACCAACTTTGGAAGGACCGTCTAAACTCCAGGGTCAAAGAGCCTCTGACGGCATGTCAAATGGACATCTGTCTCGTGAGATATTCCCATTATAAATAATAAAAAATATTTTATTATTATTAAAATAAATGTTTCAAACCACCTGCCATTGGGCGCATAACTCAAAATCTCCAAAACCCATTTAAAATTTTCATCTTGATGAGGTGGACCCATGGCTGTAGATGGTGCGTCAAATGGAGGGGCCATTTATGAGATACGCCCATTTGAACATGAGGGGCCCAACTTGGTCAGTCCAACCCAGCCCAGACTGACGGCCTGCAGCCCAGCCGCGAGTCTGGCATGCTCTTCCATGGCCCGTCGGCCGTGGCCTGCTCCACCTCCACTAGTCCACATGGTCCGGTCCTCCTGAATAGACCGGATAGGGTGGTCGGTCTTCTACGTGCACCAAGGACCCCCAGGAGGCGGGTCCTGCTCTTACTTCCCCCAAGGTCAGTGCCTCTGGGCTCCCTCCTGAGCACGATAGGCTGAAACCACTGAACCGAATTCGCACCGATATCGGCCAGCTCTGCCCGACACAGATGTCTCCGCCTCTCCTCCAGCTCCTCCTGAAGCCACAACCTCTCTTCTTGAGCTACTCGACCTCGCTACCCCAATACTCCAAGATCGTTGCACGCCGCGCCGAAGCCCAACACCCTGTGGATCCTCTACACCGACCCAACACCATCCACCCCATCCTGCTACAATGCATCATCCATGCATCGACCTGCCTCTATGTCGAGCTCCTTTGGTCGATGCTTCCATCCAGCTAAGTTTCAGCTCGACAACATCCCACATTGCCACTGCAACCTCCGGCCGGCTCCACCGCTATGTCGCCTCAGCCACTGGGCACCACCCTTACTGGAGACGAGGCACCCGTCATCCATCACAACCAATCTAGCAGCCCAATTTTAAATCCAAAGGTGGATTTGGGATCCTCAGGACGAGGCCTTCACAACACCTACCCCCGATTTTCGATCCATAGAGGTTTCGGCACGTTCGAAACATTGGATGAAGAACGCCATAGAATAGAAATTTGAATGGGGATTAGACAATGGTTGTGTTTATTTGGACATCATCCTAATTCTGAAATAATAAAATTTAAATGATTAAAAATATGAAAAAATGATTTATTCGGTTTGGGGGTGCATAAAATTAACAAGATCTAACCTCGTTTCGTTGTTCTGTCGTAGGCAATGTGTCCACTGTGATTCCACTTCGATCCTCCAAGGTTTTGGAAAAGATCGCTCCCTGATCTAGTGAAGAACAATGATGAAATCCAAAGAATGGTATAGAGAGAGATATATATAGAGAGATAGAGAGAGAAGGAAAAACCCTAACTCCAAACTACTATTTTTTTATTTATAGAAAAACCCTTTTAGTGAAAATTTTGAAACTATCATACCCTCTCATTTTATATCATGCCTTAGAAAAACTCCCCATTTCAAACTCAATAGAAGTCTCATATTTCAATTCCCTGACATCTTTCAAATGTTATTAAAAAATAACGCCAGTGATACAAATCACTATGTGGTCATTCCAAAGTAACGATTTTTCCCCCGGGTGACTTTTCTCACAACAGACCTCTGCTGACAATGTTTATACCCCTCTAAGGGTAAAAGGCACGCTTCAAGATCAAACATTGAATCAGATTTCCAATTCAAGTTTTTTTTAGAGTTAATTTGATTCGAGCTATTAAATGAATGAATGAATAAATTAATTTTTCCATTTACTTACTGCTAACGAGAGAGGGGCCCTAACATCCCGTGCCGACATGCATTATGTTTCCCCTAGGTTAAAAACTGTGTTTCGGATCCAAATGTGGTCTCAGATTTCTGATCTGATCAACCATTTAAGAGTTATCCCATATTCATTGCATGAATAGTACAAAAACACTTAATATTTTTGTATAATTTATTCTGGGCACATCGGGCCTTAGAATTGTACATCGTCTCATTTCTTGGCTTTGGAAACATATGTATAAATATTCCAATGTCTTAAAAATAAAAAAAGAAGTCTCTAAATCATTCCATACTTCAATATTTTCATCCCAAAAAAGAAAAACTAAGAAATAAAACTTGGTATTCTGAGCCCACATTTGGCTCTCCTACTCCCAAGAAGACCTCCACAACACCATTCTGGCACAACATGTGAACCAAATGGATGGTTCTACTCATAAGTTCTGATGAATTTTATGAAATGCGTAGTAACACGCACGTACGTCATCTTTTATGCCATGTGGAAGACATTGTGCACCCACTCCTACTATTGGGAGGGTAGGGAAAGGCGGTAGGAAACCTCTACATCTCTTGCATGATTTCTGAATGACCTGAAGAAACATGGGGGACTTACCTAGCTGAACCTCTACATTCCATGTCGCAACGGAAATCACAGTATGTTCCTAGAACATGGTCTCGTGATTCCATTCATTAGAATATCCATCTAGTGAAACACCCAAGGATATCTGGTCATGAAAGTTTTCACAGTCAGAGCATCACAACTGAGACACTCTTACATGATCAATAAGTGAAGGAGTCAACACCATCGACTGATGAAAAGTTGCACCCTCATGGTCCAACAAGGTCAAATACAGGGAAGCTAACTGCTACAAAACTTCCTATGCCTAGAGAGCCTGGGACTCTTTACTGAGGGAACCTACTACAACACTGCCACTTTTCCAGAACATAGAATACGTCGATGTCATAGTCCTACAGAAATTTCAACCAGCACCACTGTCTTCTGTTCAAGTCTATCTAGGTAAGGATGCACCTGAGATAACAGTGGTCTGAGAAAACCACAAAGTTCTCTCCCAGAAGATGGTGTCTCCACATTGTCAGGGAGAAGACTACCGCTACCAGAACCACATAGTGAATCATGTAGTTCTGTTTATGGGGTGTCCATCGCCTCAACATGTACTTGATAATAGTATCAAGATTGATGTTGAGCACACAAGGTACCAACAAATAGGGAAGGTGATAAAATTCATCCAACCGCCATAGGATAGACACAAAAAGAACATGGAATACCCTGAATTTCTTTTCCCCTCATGGAAGGAGAGTAATCTCCAAAACAGGCACTCTTCCAAACCCACTAGTGGAACCTCAAGCAAAGGTCGGTCATAAAGAAAATCCCCACTGGGAAAGCCAGAACCTGCTCTGACACTCCACTGCACAACCCCGCCATGAATTCACATGTCAGAATGAATCATCCAGTACACCTCGATACTATCCACTTTGAGTGGTACTGTCTCTCCCTCACAATTTTTCTCACGTAACAAAAACATGTCTCAGTGCGTGAAGAACCACTCTTTCTTGTGCATTCAAAGCTACATCAAAAAACACCGACACAGGATTACACCAACACCCCGCGTCAACCTCGGTAACTCCTCGAGTAAAGATCTGGAAGAAAAGTGTACCTCACACAGTGTCTAAAAAATTATACTGAAAAGGGTAAAAAGGACACAGAGTATACCTCTTATCATCTCACGTGCTGCAGGATTATAGACATCCATAGCATAAAGCTACCTTCAGCCCCGACTTCCATCTCCCTAAGCCTAACATGGGCCACCTAGTGGTGGTGGAAGTACCTCGAAACATCTTCCACAAAGTTCAGCTCTCCCTGGTCTTCGGCAAACACTGACTCCTCACCTAGGAGATCTCTGATCACGAAACTACCTCTGTCGCGGCGTAGCATCTACCAATTGCTTTGAAAAATCAACACATTTGATCGAGTAGTCTCATGCCACGTGACCTCACCCATAACAAGAATAACACTAATCCTCCTTGGTCTATCTCAGTGTTATATGCTATCCCCAACAATGTACCTGAGTTTTATCAAGCGGAGGGCTCTTACATCGATTCCCTTCCTACTGAAGTTCCTCTAACATAAATTTCTTTACCACCAGTGCCTACTCCATTACCCTAAGTTGGGTGAGGATGCACAAGGGAACTATGATGGCATGAATCTCCTCTACGGAGACCCTTATCAAACATCTATGCATGGAAGTTTCATCATGAAACACAAACAAAGAGTACTATGTAAGGTCTATGAACCTTCTCACATACTCAGCCACTACCATCACTCCCCACTGAAGCTCCAACACCTCCTAAAACAGTACAGGTCATAAGGAATAGGGGTAGTACTCTTGACAAAACAACTGCTAGAAGTCATCTAATGAGATTACCGACTCATCATGCATATCAGTAACCCTAGCTCTACCAATGCCAAACTACTTCATTGAAAAAGACTAGCTATGAAATCCATCATTTAACCTGTCAGTGTCTGAACAAGCCTAAAGAGTAAAACTACCGACTCTATCCAACCCTTCACTGCCTAAGGGTATGGCTCACTACCGAACCTCAGTGGTCTCTGATACTGTAACTCGCGTAGCATGCTCAGCCCGCACTCATTCATCAGCCTTCGCTTCTGGTACTAACTGCTACTCCACGGGTGGAGGTGCTGCTACCTATTCTCTAGAAGAAAGGGTAATCGTATGATGGATCCTAAACTAAGGCCTCATCACTCATGGAATCGTCGTCATGAACTGGAGCTAGTATTCTAGCTGGCTATCATCACGGAGGCATCCTGAATCCGATCAAGGTGTACCGCGGTCAAATGAGAATATATATATATATATATATATATATCAATGATGGGGAGCTTACTCATGAAGAATAGTTAATTACTCAATCCTATATGATGCATACACCAATGTTCCCTACAAAAAGTGTCTCAGCACATCAAGTCGACAAGCAGGTAATCAAGGTCCAGGTGAATGGATACATCGGTCACCGCACCATCACTGGACTCCCTGTCCTGAGAGCCACTATCAAGAAATGTTGACACTATTTCCCTAAAACCCAACCAATTCCTTTTTAGGGATCATCTTAACAACATCCTAAGGAATGAACCACCTCTGATTAAACTTTTTCATGACTCATCCAGTATGAGGGCTTGAGCCTCAACAACCCCAAGCCCGCCTCCATAGGCAAGGAACTGGTGACCAGTGCCAAAGGCATAACAAACTAAGGGAGGCCTTTGCCTATATACATTTACACATGAACATATCCAACTAAATACAAAAGTTCAGAGGAAAATAGAAACAAGATAAAGGGATGATATATATAAACCAAAAATATGAATTGACCTCTAAATAGTACAAGTATAGAAAAGTAAACTAAAAAGAGAAAGTGGAAAGATACACTCCCAACCAAAAAAGGTCCACAACTAAGAAAAAGGAGGAAAAGTAAAGAAAATGAGAGAGCCCCACTAATGAATCCCAATCTATGACCACCATATGCAGTCTAAGCACCTCGAATCCCTATGCACCTCTGATGTCACGATCAACTTATCCATTGTCTGCAAGGTCTCACCGAGTTCGGGAAATTCCCAAGTAGGGGTGACTATAAAAATAATCAGTAGGATGCCCTGATGGATCATGGGAGCAGCAGGTGATGTACTGAAGAGGGAACCAGTAGATAGAACAAGGTACAGAAAAAGAGTACAACTCAACCCAACAAAGAATTGATGTAAGATCATCCAAACTCAAGGAGCTTGAAATTGTGAGAAGGTGAACTTATCATCAAGTCTTCACTACCTACAGTAGGAGAGTAGACTGGTCCAACCACGAGAAGCTAGACACGAAAAGCACGTGGTGTACCCCATGCGTCTTCACCTTTCCTGGAAGGAGAGTAACCAAAGCCCGTGGAGTGGGTACTGCAATACGATATATATATATATATATATGATCATCCAAAGGAACCCAAATGAGAGAGTATGGGGATCTACATATCACAAACTCAGCCCAGGAAAAGAGTCACCAACAGTTCTAGAAGTAAATAACATCGATGCTCAGCATCCCACATGTGTGCACTGAACTACTTTTCAAAGGGGCTCAATCACCGCACCTTGATACTATTGGATTTGGGCGGTTCTGTCTCACCTGCACAGTTTTAGGTCGCGTCACAAGGATGCGTCTTGTTGGGAAAAGTTCCCCTCTTTCTTGAGAGTCCAAAGTCATGTCAAGTACATCTTGTGGCTATGCCACAAAGTCGATAGATCATGTCACAAAGTTATGAACCCACTATCTGGCCCTGCAGGAGGATATATATGACAACCCTTCTTTTTATTACACAATTAAACATAATTTATTACATAAACTTCACTTGATACAACATAGAAGATCGAGAGGTCTAGTTTCTTTGGGGATTAGGATCATTACATAACAAATTAAATCATGAAATATAACATCTTTATTGAAATATTCCTTTACATTACCACTACATTCCCTCGTACTTAGCATTGCATGGGATAACCTGAGGACATGCATAAGAAAAGGGTGAGCTATAAAGCCAAGTAAAGGAATAATCATGGAATAACATGAGGCGTACAATACATGTTAGACAATATGCATATCAACAGAGCACAAATGAAGCATAAACATAAAGGCATGATAAATCATGATAATCATAACATGAAAATGTGGCAACAACACTTTAAATGGAATTAGCATGAACTAAGGCTCATTGCACATGGAGAATGAGTAAACCCTCATTGCACATGAATCATGAGTAAAACCTAGTTTCACTTGAATTAGAATGAGTCAAAACCCATTGCACATGACTTATCATGATACTATACTTTACCCAATTCATTGGAGCACTATCAGGGCGCACCCTTCTTAAACATTTCATTTCATGCATAAGTGTGCCACATGGATCATAAAACATTGAATCATTCAACATAATAATTTATTCCATGATAAAAGAATGTGGAATAAATACATAAAAATATTTAAACAATATTTAAATTTTCATAAAGATGAATACCCTTGATAGAGAAATGGGCATGGTATTCACTACACAATGACTTTGGCTTGGAAAAGCGTGGTGCAATTTCGACAGCATAACAGCGTGACATAAGAACTCATAAAAATGGTTTATGAGAGATAAAGGGGTGTATCATCATATTTACATGACATGGAAAGTAAGGGGGTCATATAGATACATTTCCCAAAAAATTTAATGGAATTTAGATTCATGATACAAAATAATTTCTTAAATGTAAATGAGGAGAGAGCACTTTCGGAATTTCGGCATAGTAACGGGTGTACATGGGAGGAATTTAATGAGAGATAAAGGGTTATACCATCATTAAAATATAAATAGGTAAGTATGGGGGAGGTGAAAAACCATACCCCAATATTTATAATTGAAATTAAAAGGGCATTACAATTTAAAGAATATTGGACAAAAATGAGAAAGGAAGAAAACCCCTTACTTGGAAGTGTGCTTCCAAAAGCTTGAGAGGGGCATCTTGGGAGCTTGGGGGACCTTGGGAGGATTCTAGAGAGAGGAGGTCAGAGGTTAGAAGAAATAAAAAGGATTTGAGTGAGGAGGAAGTGGGATCTTTGGTGGGTTTATATAGAAAACGTGATAGAATTCTATATTATTTAGATTTGGGACATCTCACATTAAACTAATCCAAACCACAAACCAGCCCATGGTTTTTTCCCATGTTTTTTGGAAAAGGGAAGTGAAAAACAATATTATATAAGTCCAAATTCCGAAATTCTTAAAATAATGGGGTTTCTTATGTGGAGGTGATCCACACTCCCCCAAGGAAAACAACAGAAAAAGACAAAATGTTTAATAAGTCTTGAAGGGTCCACTAAATCTTTGTAAAATAAATCAAACAAACCCAAAATCACATTATTTTAATGGTAAAATATATATTGGCCGAAAATAAAGTTTATAGTATTTTATTACATCACTATTTGGTCATTATGATGTCATAAAACACAATATATATTTAAACGGTATTTAATTTTTTCCCAAAAATTTGGCAGTCTCAAAAAATTATGAAAAAATCACCGTTGGGTAATTTTGATGTCCTGATTCTGGAAATAATATTTATTTTATCTAAGTAATTTTAAAAATATGTTAATTTTTACTTTTAAAATAAAAATCAACATTTATTGAAAATTCCTAGGTTTTGACAAAAATAGCTTTCAAACCTTAATAAAAATTACAATTTCATTCATAAAATTATATGATATTTAATATTTAATAAAAAATAATTTAATAATAATAATATTTTTTTAAATATTATTTAATTCAAAAATCCATTAATTCGTCAAAATAGATTTTTTAGTTGAATATTAACTAAAAATACTATTTGTGCTTTAAAAACTATTTACAAGGTAATAATAAAATTAAATTATATTCATTATTATATAAAAAAATAATGTACATAACCATAGTACTAGGGTCTTGTTATATAACCCCTTATAACACCTGCATAAGACTGAAGAGTAAGGTGTGCAATGGTGACGAGCTCTTGGGGTGGCTTGGATAACATTGCTCGGGTGGTAATCTCTATCAACATTCACTTCTCTCGTAGGTGGTCTCGCTCAAGCATAAAATATTCAAGCTCATCTCGGGCTTGGTCAAGATCAAAGCCCAAAGAAACAACCTCCTTTCTAAGCTCTGACAAATGGGCTTCGTATGGGGCATGTCTACTGGATGAGGCCATCACTTCCTTTGTCTGAGTAAATTGGATTTGTTAAAACCCTATATTTATACTAATCATGTGATCACTGTTCAATTGTTATATTATCAATGGTCACTATTCTTAAAAGTATTTTAAAATCCAAAAACATAAAACCAAAGAAGTTGAAATTTTATATAAACATTTTATATAAAGAGACATTTAATTAGTTCAAGATGGATTTCCATTAATGAAAGTTTGGGTCGTTACAATCTTCCCCCATTAAGAAATTTCGCCCTCAAATTTTCCTTTTCCCACACTAAAACAGATGTGGGTAACTATGCTTCATCATTTCCTCTGATTCCCACATCACTTCTTCAAACTTTTGGTTTCTTCACAACACCTTGATGAGGTTCATTGTCTTATTTCATAGAACTTTTTCTATACGTTCTAAGATCTTCACTGGTTGCTCCTTATAAGAAAGATCATCCCCTAACTATACGACATCTGAAGAGAGTACATGTGAAGGGTCCAATATGTACTTCCTTAAGAGGTATATATGAAAGACATCGTGTACTTTTCCCATGGTAGGTGGAAGTGCTAGTCGATAGGCTACAACCCCAACACAATCAAGAATCTCGAAGGGGCCGATGTACCTTGGACTTAACTTCCCTTTCTTTACAAACCTCATGACCTTCTTACACAAGGATATCCGTAGAAATTCCATGTCTCTAACTTTAAACTCGTGATCTTGCCGATGGTTATCTGCATAAATATTCTGTCGACTCTGGGCCGCCTTGATATGATGCTGAATGGTTTTCACCTTCTCCACCATTTATTCAACCATTTTTGGTCCAAGCAGCTTATTCTCACCAACCTCATCCTAACACGCTGGTGTTCTACACATTTTCCCCTAAAGGGATTCATATGGTTCCATTTGGATTCTTGAGTGGAAACTATTATTATAAGAGAACTCAACCATAGGAATATATTGATCCCATACTTCTTTAAAGTCCATTGAGAAATCTCTCAACATGTCCTCAAGTGTTTGGATAGTTCGCTCAAATTGGCCATCAGTTTGAGGTTGATTAGTCATACTGAATTTCAGTTCAGTATTTAGAGCATGTTGAAGACTCTTCCAAAACATAGAGGTGAATCTTGGATCTCAATTAGACAAAATAGATAGTGGTACTCCATGAAGCCTTACCACTTCCCTGATATATATCTATTCCAGTTGATCCAATGAGAAATCCTCCCAAATTGCAATGAAGTGTGCATCCTTTATAAGACAATCCACAACAACCCAGATTGAATTGTTGCCTTTGTATGTCTTCTTAAGTCCAATGACGAAGTCCATGGTGATGTTCTCCCATTTCATTCTCGTATGGGCAATGGTTTCATCATCTCCTTATACTTATTCTTCTCCTCCTTCACTTGATAACACACTATCCACTTTGATTTATATTCAGCAATCTCCTTCTTCATATTATCCCACCAATAATTCTCTCAGAGATCTCGATACATATTTTTTTTTCCTAGGTGAATAGAGAAATTTGAACTATGTGTATCATCCAAAAGTTCCCTCTTCATCTCCAGACTTGATAGAACACATAGTCTTTTCCAAAATCTCACAATTCCTTCTTCATTAACATTAAACTTCGAGGATTTCCCTTTTCTGATAGCTTCCACTTTTTCTTGAATTCCAACATCATCCTTTTGAGCATCCCTTAACCTTTCCAAAAGTGACAGTTGAGCAATAATTTGTGAAAGGATTGATGATATTCCCTTATTTATGATTCCCATGTCCATCTTCATCAAATCTAAGAAGATTAGATCCTTTTCAATTCTCATCAATGATAGAATTGTTGGTTCCTTTATACTTAGGGAATCTTCCACCTTGTTCTCTTTCCCATGGTGGTAATAGATTGAGTAGTCATAGTCTTTGATCAGCTATAACCGTCTTCATTGGCGCATGTTCAAATCTTTCTATGTGAATATATACTTGAGGCTTTTGTGGTCCGTATATATTTCAAACTTCTCCCCAAAAGGATAACGCTGCCAAATTTTCAAAGAGAAGATCACTAAAGAAAACTCGAGGTCATGTGTTGGGTAGTTATGTTCATGAACATTCAATTGACTTGAATCATAGGCAATGACTTTGACATTTTTCATCAACACACATCCCAGGCCCTTCCTCGAAGCATCACTAAATACAACAAAAAGTTCTCCACTTGTGGATAAAGTGAGAATAGGCGCAGTGATAAGCCTCCTTTTCAACTCCTTGAATATTTATTCACATTCATCACTCTAAGAAGACTTTACTCCCTTCTGAGTTATCTTGGTTAGAGGGTTGGAAAATCATGATAAATTTCTCACAAATCGTCGATAATATCTAGATAAACCCAAGAAGCTACAGACATTTGTTGCTGTTGTTAGCCTCGACCATCCCTCAATTGCATTTGTTTTGGAGGGATCCATAGATATCCCATTACTTTTGATGATATGGCCCAAAAATGATACCTCCTTTAACCAGAACTTGCACCTGTTGTACATTTCATAGAGCTTCTCCTTCTGCAAGGTCTCAAGTACAGTTCTTAAATGTTCCTCATGATCCTCCTTGGTTTTGGTGTATATCATAATATCATCTATAAATACTACCACAAATTTGTTGAGGTAATCTCTAAAGATTATATTCATCACGTCCATGAAGATTGTTGGAGAATTAGTGAGTCCTAAAGGAATTACTATGAATTCATAGTGCCTGTATCTTGTACGAAAATTAGTCATTGGGATATCTTCCTTCTTCAACCTTAATTGATAATATCCCGACCAAAAATCCACCTTAGAGAAGTATTGTGCTCCACACAGCTAATTAAACAATTCATCAATTCATGGGAGAGGATACTTGTTCTTTATTGTGATTTTTTTAAGCTCATGATAATCGATGAAAAGGCACATTGACCCATCCTTCTTCTTGACGAAGAGGACTGGTGCACCCCATGGTGAAGCTCTTGGGTGTATAAACCCTTTATCCAGATTATCCTGTAGTTGTTTCTTCATCTCCTCAAGCTCCAAAACATCCATTCCATAAATATTCTTGGATATTATCAATGTCCCAGGTATAAGATCAATTGAGAATTCAACATCTCTTCTAGGAGGGAGACCAGGAAATTCCTCAGGAAACACTTCCGAAAATTCCCTCACAATTGGCATGTCTTCTAGGATAGTTGCCTCTTTAGACTAAATCATCGGAGCCAGATACATGTGCTCATAGAGGGGTAATATCAACTCTTGAGATTATGGAGATAAATAAGGTTCATCTTCCTCCTTGCACTTGTAAATAGGTCGATTCTCCACATAGATATTGATTTCCCTATCACAGCAATTTATGTTGGCTCTATATAAGGAAAGCCAGTCCATGCAAAGAATTTCATCAAATTTCACCATAGGAAGTATAAATAGGTTCAATGAGAAGTTTAATCCACATATTATGACTGGGGAGGAGTTATATTCAAGGGATTCAATGATTTCCCCATTTTCCATACTCACCGACATCTTCGTTTCTGTGATTTGTGGTGGTGCTGGGATTGTTCTACTAAACTTTCGAGATATAAAAGAATTCATAGAACCTAAATAAAAAACTATGTCCACTATTCTTGAATGAATAACTATAATACCTATCACTACTTTGTTTTTAGGGTTCACTTCAGCAGTAGTGATGGAAAAAGCTCACCCTTGTTGCCTTGGAGTTGTTGGTTGCCTCCGAAAACCCTTGGCACAGGGCACTAATTTCTAAGATGTTCGGGTTCTTTGTAGTTGTACCAATGAACCACGCGTTGAGGTTCTAATGGAGCATTCCTCTCCTCTATCGCAGTGGTAGGTCTTTCTTATTGACAGTTAATAGCCATGTTCCCTTATCTTCCACACCAAAAGAATTTTCACGTCCCCTTCAGGAAATTTCCAGGGTACTTCTTTCTGCACCTTTGTCAAGTGGGGTGCTGGACCTTCTTAGAATCGTTGGATTTATCCATCAGAGAACCATCATTGAATTCCACATTATGCTTCTTATCCCCATGATACCTCTGAGATTCTTCAATCTCCATTTTGACCTTGAGGGCACATCAGACAATTTTCTCATAGCTGTCGAAGTCACGGATCTCCATCACTTTCCGTAGGCCAGGTTTCAGCCCACCAAATAAGTGGTCAACCTTGAATTCAAGGGTAACGACAAAGCCGTAGGCATATCCTGCAAGACTTGGAAATTTTTCCTCATACGCTCTGATAGATTTGTTTTCTTTTTTCTTGAGTTCAAGGAAGTCCCTTTCCATCTTAAGCTGGAGGGTGCGTGGAAAATATTTATCGAAAAACATCTTCTGGAAATCCTTCCATTCCAACACCTCAATCTCCTCCCAGGGCTTTGTATTTTTTATCAAGGTCCACCATTGATCATATTCACCCTCCATATGATAAGAATCTAGTAGAACCTTCTCTTGTTCAGAACATTAAAGGATTAAGAAGATATTTTCAATGTAGTTGATCCATTGTTCCACGATTGAGGGATCAAATGATCCATTAAAAGTATGAGTCCTTTGTATCATGAATCTATCGATAGCGACTTGTTCTTTATTGGGTGGGGGGGGTTGAACATTACTCTTGGCCCATGTTTCTATTAAAATATTTTGTTAGCTTAGAGAGAAGCATGTCAAAGTTTGTGATTCCCGCTTCCATTAGATTGGGCATCTCATTAGTATAGTCATCGCATTAATATTCACATCGATTGTTAGCCTGAGTCCTCCTATCACTGACCATTGGCTGGAATAAAAGTAAAGTTAGGGATAACACATAAAGGGTAATCCAATGACAAAACTGATGACTTATATATAACTTTTATTTCCTTAACATATGAATCTATTGTCTTCAGTCTAGGTTATCCATGATCTACTTTCTAACATATATTCTTAGGGAATTTTTTGTCCCTTAATAATGGTTCATACTAAGCTTTTGAATTTACCAAAGCATATCCCTCGGGAGTGTCATAACCAAGAGCACAGAAAATTCCATTTTCGTGCACCAATTCCCATTCAAGTTTAGCTCAAAGTGGTGTTTTCGGGTTTTACCCCTAGGATACATCTGTACCAGAGCTGCCTCTACCTGCTTGTATCCAGACAGGGGTGTATTTTCTTGATAAACCACTTCCTCAATACTCAAAAATAATTAGGGATGTTTCTATTATACTTATTCTTGTATTTAAGGCTTTACTGGGGTTTTCTAATCCTAATCCCAAAAATAACTAAACTTATCCTCTGATACCAACTATGACAACCCAGCTTTTTATTACACAATTAAACATAATTTATTACATAAACTTTACTTGATACAACATAAAAGATCAAGAGGTATAGTTTCTTTGGGTATTAGGGTCATCACATTACAACTTAAAACATGAAATACAACATCTTTATTGAAAACTTCCTTTACACGACCTCTATATTCCCTCGTACATAGCATTGCATGGGATAACCTGAGGACATGCAAAAGAAATGGGTGAGCTATAAAGCCCAGTAAGGGAATAATCATGGAATAACATGAGGAGTAAAATAAATGATAAACAATAGGCATATAAATTGATCAAAATATAAGAATAAACATAAAGTCGTGATAAATCATGATAATCATAACATGGAAATGTGGCAACAACACTTAATATGGAATTATCATGAGCCAGGGCTCATTGCACATGGAGCATGAGAAAACCCTCATTGCACATGAATCATGAGTAAAACCTCATTGCAATTGAATTATCATGAGTCAACACACATTTCACATGACATATCATGATATTATACCTTACCCAATGCATTGGAGCGCTATCAGGGCACACCCTTCTTAAACATTTCATTTCATGTATAAGTGTGCCACATGGATCATAAAACATTGAATCGTTCAACATAATATTTTATTACATGATAAAAGAATTTGGAATACATAAATTAAACTCTTTAAACAATAATTAAATGTGTATAAATGTTAATACCCTTGATAGAGAAATGGGAATGGTATTCACCACACTATGACTTTGGCTTGGAAAAGCGTGGTGTAATTTCAGCAGCATAACGGCGTGACATAAGAACTCATAAAAATGGTTGATGAGAGATATAGGGGTGTCTCATCATATTTACATGACATGGATAGTAAGGGGTTAATTTATATACATTTCCCAACAAATTTAATGGAATTTAGATTCATGATACAAATGAATTTTTTGAATGTAAACGAGGAGATAGAAATTCCTTTCATAATTTCGGCATAGTAACGGGTGTACATGGGAGGAATTTAATGAGAGTGAAAGGGGTATACCATCATTAAAACATAAAAAGGGCAGTATGGTGGAGGTGTGAAACCATACCCCAACATTTATAATTGAAATTAGAAGGGCATAACAATTTAAAGAATATTGGACAAAAATGAGAAAGGAAGAAAAACCCTTACTTGGAAGTGTGCTTCCAAAGGTTTGAGAGAGGATTATTGGGAGCTTGGGGAACCTTGGGAGGATTATAGAGATAAGAGGGAAGAGTTTGGATGAAATAAAAAGTATTTGAGAGAGAAGGAAGTGGGATATTGGGTTGGTTTATATAGGAAAGGTGAAGTAATTCTTTATTATTTAGGTTTGGGACACCTCACATTAAACTAATCCAAACCACAAACAAGACCATGGTTTTTGCACATGGTTTTTGAAAAAGGTAAGTGGAAAACAATATTTTATAAGGAAAAATTCATAACTTCTTAACATAATGGGGTTTCTTATGTGGAGGTGAGTCACACTCCCAAGGAAAATAATTTAAAAAGACAAAATGTTTAACAAGTCTTGAAGGGTCCACTAAAGCTTTGTAAAATGAATCAAACAAACCCAAAATCACATTATTTTAATGGTAAAACATATATTGGCCGAACATAATATTTATAATATTTTATTACATCACTATTGGTTCATTATGATGTCATAAAACACATTATATATTTTAAGGGTATTTAATTTTTACCCAAAAATTTGACTGTCTCAGAAAATTATGAATAATTCAATGTTGGATAATTTTGACATCATGATTCCAGAAATAATATTTGTTTTATCAAAATAATTTTCTAAAAAATTTAATTTTCACTTTTAAAATAAAAACCTACATTTATCAAAAATTCATGGGTTTTAACAAATATGGCTTTCAAAACATAATAAAAATTACAACTACATTCATAAAATTATACTTTAGTTTATATTCAATAAAAATTAATTTAATAATAATAATAATATTTTATTAAAATAATATTTAATTCAAAAATCCATTAATTCATCAAAATAGATTTCTTAGTTGAAAATTAACTAAAAATATTATTTTTGCTTTAAAAACTATTTACAAGGTAACAATAAAATTAAAGTATATTCATTTTTATATAAAAATAATAATTTACATAACCATGGTACTAGGGTATTTTTACATAAACTCTTATAACACCCACATAAGACCAAAAATAAAGGTGTGCGATGGTGACAGACTCTTGGGGTGGCTCGGATAACATTGCTCGGGTGGTAATCTCTATCAACTTCCACTTCTCTCGTAGGTTGTTATAAGGACCCAGCCTTAAAACATTAATTAATATTGAATTAAATGAATAATTCAAATTGAGGATCTTTTCAGGTTTAGAGTTTTATATAACTAGGACATAACTATTACATCTCAGAAGATTACAAAGTAGACACTACTACTATAACTGATTTTTCATAACAATAAAAAAAAATCCTTAAATAAAAAAAAGAGTTCTTTTCTTGATATAAATCTTCTTGAATACTTCCTTTCTATTACCCTTCCTTATAACCTGTGAAAAACATTTCAAAAACTTGGGATGAGCATAAAAATCTTAGAAAGGGTTATAACATAATGGAAGGAAACATTAACCCGACAATAAATACAAATCAATGAAACCATAACTTTCAATCATAACATACCTTCTAAAATCATAATATTTATGTATAAATCCTAGAAATCATAAGATATAACGGTAACTTGAGGCATTCATAACATTCTTACGTAGTGAGTAACCCTCATGATTACGTTTGGAATACCCATCATAGTATATTCCCTAAATCTCTTCGGAGAAACCTTAGCATTTAACTCCTTCGCGTTACCCAATGCATTGGAGAGATATCTCAGGCTCACCCGCCCTTAGTTTATCACGGAACCATCCGTCTTCAAAAACAATTCCTAAGAACCATAACATGATCGTATCACATAAAACATGCATAAAGGAAACATAATATTTCCACATTTCAATCACAAGATATCAATACAACACATTGATATAATCAAAACATTATCAAAACAATTTTCAATACCAAAATACATAAAAGAGTATATGGTATTTATTTTCCTTTTAAAAACATTACGGCTTGTTAAGGAAGCCAAAGATCAAATAATACTTGCGGCGGCGGAAGGGTCGTTGTCACCGCGTACGTTAAAAAGAAACAAACTTTTTGTAGTTTAGTAAAATTCTTCATAGAGAAAAGATTCCTTTTGAATAAAAGTAAAATAAAAAGGGTTTTATACACCGTATAAAATAAAGTTGTGTATAAAAAAATATACCTCAATGAAAGGAGATTGAGACGAAGTCCCGTACAAAGATGATATCCTTAGATTAAGGATAAATCAATTACATACTTATGTGTGAAAAATAAAAATACACCCAATATAAGTGGATATTAAGTGTAAAACAACGAGATTCATTCACACATATTCATAGAATGACATATTCAAGCAGTACAAGTTTAACACAAAGAATTGAAATTGAGTTAAGAAGTTCCCTTGCAAAAATTCGACAGCCTAACGGCGTCACTTTAAAATTCAGAAAATGAGTTGATGAGAGAGAAAATGGTATCTCATCACTTGGAAATAAAATTTACATCAATAAGGACATATAAGAACATATCCTTACATAATAAGATGTAAATTAAATGACATAAAAAAATAAGTCTTTTAAAAAGAGGAGGGTGAAAGGTTCCCTTACCGATTTGGGTAACCTTCGAAACGTACACCCCATGAAAGAAGGATCATACAATGAAGATTTAGATACCCATAAATTAAATTATATTACACATATAATAAAATCGTGGTCATTAAACACACCACAAAAAAATGAAATAGTGGCAAATGTAGCATGAATCTCACGGGAATAAAAGTGAGATGAAAAATCCCTTATGAAAACTCGACAGCCTAACGGCGCCACTTAAAACTTCAAAAAAATGGATTGACGAGATCAAATAGGGTCTATCATCATATGAACATACAATTTATAGTAAGAGAAATATAAAATAACATCCCCCAACATAAGAAAAATGAGATTAAAGGAAATTACATAAAATATACTTCTTAAAAAGAAAGAGAGAGGTAGGATCCCTTACCTCAAGTCCAACTTGTCTTATTCGTTTCTTTATATTCCTAAATAATAAACTTTGGTAAATTTATAATATCTTAAGGACATACTTTAAATTTTATTATTCAATTCATATCACATATTATAATTTTATAAAAATTATTTAATTATGTGAGTTCATATCAGACATTTTTGTCGATGTTCGGTACATGAGTCAAAAATGAACTTGTTTGAAAAGAATTGTCCATGTAGTTATAAGTAAACCATATCCAGAATATTATTAATTATTTAAATATAATATATATCCATTATATATTAATTTTATACTATTCCATAACATTTGGAGATAAAAAATTAAATGCACCGTTCATGGAGACGGTAGGTCGTACGTACGCAAGAACGCTACTTTCATTTCTTTGTCAAATTAATGGAATTAAAACTAATTGAGAGATATATATATTATAATTACAAAATTATATTCATCATTTAGATTTAATATATATCATATATATCCATTATATATATACTTATAATAGAACATAACATTTGGAGATAAGAAATCAAATGTACTGTTCATGGAGACGGTAAGTCGTACGTACACATGAACGTTACTTTCATTTCCATTTAATATATTAATGGAATGAAAACATAATGATACATAGGTATATTATAATTAAATTATAATATCATATATAATATCATTAACTCCATCCTTTATACATCCCACATATGGAATTAACGATTCAAATCACTTTGAGGGGGTGGTAGTCTGCACTTCCTAAAATGAAATTATCGCGTTTACCCATTTTGGAAACCATAAAGGTATGGAATAAATGAAAACTAAATAAGAATAAATAAAACATAAAAATAATATATATATATCATATATAAATACAGTGACATATTAATGGCCACCATGAGAGGTGTTAAATGAATATTGAACAATCATCGTTTCGTGAGGCAGTAATTCGCCACCCACAGAAACGGTATGTTCATTAACCATTAGATGGAGGTGTGTATAAGTGTAGATAGAATAATTATCATAAAAACATCCTAGAATATTTAAGATACTGGTTTTTTTACAAAATAAAGTAATAAAATGAGTTTAGGGGGTTTGAGAAGCAAAATAAAACAAAAGAACATAAGGGAAGACATTACCTTCAAATCGGATAACTCTTTTTGATTTGAGACCAAAGGCTTCCTTGGAAAAACTTCTGTCCAAAGTTAGGCTTCTATGAATAATATATTGATGTGGAGAGACAATATGAGCAGATTTTGGATGAGCCAAGGGCTTGAGAGGTGTGGGTAAGGGTGTAGAGGTGGGGGCCTTGTATAAGAGGGAGGATGGTCACTTTTGGAAAGTCTTGCAAAGTTACTTTATTATAAAATGATTTTCAGATTTTAAAAGTCCCAAAATTATATATTTAGAGGATAAGGTGATAATGTTTTGAAATACACCCATACAATATGTTTTATACATATTTAAGTCTTATATTTTACCTTATCTTTTCATTTTATGTAAATTGTTCATTAATGAGGTAATCACTGCATCATCATGGTGTCATAAATAAATTTATTTATTTAATATCTAAAAATTATAAAATAAATACCATGATGTAGGAAATATCTTTACATTTAAAATGAATATTTATAGTCTAAGAGATCGTTTATTTAGACAAAATTAAAATTGTTTTACTTAGGTGTTCCATACTTTTGTTATATTTTCCTTTCTTTAAAAAATAAAATGATAAAATGTCACTATCACCCAAAAGTGATTCCATGGGGTCCCAAAGTTGGAAAAAGTAATAAAATGGTCGTCCATGATAGAAAAAATAGAATTAGGACACATTTTGTGGTCATTTTTTATTTTTATGATATTATTTTATTACCCTTAACTACCCGATTACTAATTAATCGCGATAATTAAAGATAATTGTCGTCGTTACTATTCATAATGTCCAAAAACAAAAGAGTCATAATTACATAATTTGGACCTTATAATTCATAATATGGAACTAATTTTACCAAATTCCAAACATATAAATTGCAGTAATTAATTTAAAAATAATTCTTGTTGTCAAAACCAAAGATGGGTTTTTAAGAAGTAAAATTTATCAAAATATTGACTTGTTTTTACATCCAATTGAAAAGTGAAATTACTTATAATGAACAACATTTTATTAAGTGATAAAAACATATTCAATTACACTTTAAAACCATTTAAAATGACAATATAACTATATAATTAAATTAGATGAAAAAGTAGTTTTGAAGTAAAATGCAGTATTTTTCATTATTCATTAAAAATGAACATTTGTCAGAAAAATACCAAAAATTCACCCTAAGATATATTTGATATTCAAAATTAAAAAATTATATCAATTTTACCAAATAAAAAACATATAATTTTCATTAATTAATTTTATAATCAATTCCCTTTGTCAAAACAAATAGCGTGCTTTTAAGAAACAATATCTATTAAAAGATAGACACTAGTTTATGTACAATTTAAAAGTGAAATTAATTCCAATTAACACCATTGGATTAAAAGGTAAAAATATATTTTAATTACACTTTAAAACCAATTAAAAGGATAATCTAACCTTATAAATAAATTATATTAAAAATCACTTTTGAAATAAAATACAGTATTTTTCACTATTCATTAAAAATGAATTTTATCATAAAAATACCAAAAATTTACCAAAAGTAAATTTTGATGATACTAATCTAAATAATAATTTTATTTTTTCAAAATTAACATATTAAAATGACAAAAACTAGATTTAAATAGGGTTCGCCATCAAAAGGCGGTAAATAGGCCTTTTAATGTAAATTATGCTTTAAATCAGATTCATTTACATTTTAAGCCTCTAAATTTTATTGGATAAATGTAAATTCATTTAACAAACATATATAATCATATTTTAGTTAGTTGTATTCATTCCCTCTAATACAACGTCTAGGTGTCAACTACCATTTAAATAAATTATATTGTTAGTGTGCAACGTAAGATTTCAAAGAAACTTGTTGTTGCGTATTGGGTATGCCATCGAACATAGAATATCATTTAAAGTAATATTAATATTATATTCACAAATATTAATATATATGAACATTTCATATTCATTATTTACCTGGGATGTTACATCCTTACCCCCTTTTGGGAATTGCGTCCTCGCAATTTTAAAATTGGGCTCGAAAACTTCATTGAAAGCCCCACATCGGAAAAAGAGTAAATTAAACTATAACTTTAAAAGAAAGAAAGAAAAGTAAAAAGGTCACCCAAGACAACATATACTAGGATTCCATGAAAACATGGATATGGAGGAGAAAACAAACCATCAAGTTCTGATGGAGAGTGATGGGAAAATATGTCTATAAGAAAGTTAACCACCAGAAATTCACAAACTTGTGATGGGTTTAACGGTATTTGATTCCCCAGTAGGAAAAGTTAACTGAAAACATTTTTTTCTTAAGTTAAATTTCATTGAGTAATTCATTTATGAGCTTAACTAAAACATAAGGAAACATACTTACTTGTTGTGTAGACTTTCATCTCTTACTAGATTTCTTACACAAACCCATATTTTTTCCAAAAGGTGAGTATTTAGGATGACTTGTTCACATTAAGAGTGTTATAATCAACTTAGAGAGAATCACATAACTCACAAAAGATGAACTATATATTTCCCATGTCTTTAGACTGTAACCAAAACCAAAATTTTTTGTATAATATCAGATAATCCCAAAAAAAAATCTTTTGCAAAAAGAAAAACTACGCTTAATCTTTAAAAATTTTCAAACAACACAAAGTTCAATAAAGGCCATTCAATACAAAATTTCCCTTAAAATTCATCAAAAATAAACCAACCTATTATTGAGACCCAAATCTCTAAATAATTTAATCGCATAGTCTTCCAAGGTAAATCTTAACATTTATCTCCAAATAAGATCAGTCACTCTTAAAGTCTCATACTGAAAAGTAATTATCCTAATTACATATCCTCCATGATAGGTCAATTGTTTCCATAGATAAACCAAAATCAACTTATTATTGATTTATAAAATCATCTAACTAAAAATAATTTTTCATACTAACTAGGGACTTCACGTAGTCTAGTGGTAGGCGATAAATACCAGTCGCACTTTGGTTGTGGGTTCGATTCCCGTAGCTTGGTCCGATGCGACGGGTTGTCACACGGTCTGCGTGTTGTCCCTTTTTCCAAAACTATATAATTATTAAAACATTCCCCAAAAAGATATAAAATCTTAAAAAATAATGATAACATAATTTTACCTCAATTTTACCTCATGCCTTTCATTTTCCATCATATAGTAACCCATAATTACTTCAAAAGTAAGGATCATATAAACCCTAATGGTTACCATTATAATTATTACCTGGACTTCCACATCGAGTTGGTTCTCTCGTACATGGTGCATTAGAGAACTCACCAAGGTTAAAGTGGTTAATCATGAATCCTTGATAGTTGGTTTAGAATAAAAAAGACATTCCTCATTGAATCCCCCATTTCATCCAGTCTCTTAATCAGAGAACCTCCACAATTTCATTCAAACCCATTGTCACTTTGGTTCCTTCTAGATCCATCCATTTACTAAAACCAAAAATGTCAGTGTGAGTATATTAGTAAAATCATCTTGTACTAATGAGGAAGATAAACACTAAGATATACTTATCTAAGTTATCTAAAAATCATTACAACTTTTAAAAATAACAACGACTCCATCTAATATACTAACGATTGTGGTTATACACAACTTGTCACTTATTCTTAGACAACACTCTAACCTCTAAAGTTATCTAAACCTTCCTTCGATACCAACTATAAGGACCCGGTCTTAAAAAATTAATTAATCTTGAAGTAAATGAATAATTCACATTGAGGATATTTTTAAGTTTAGATTTTTAGAGAATTATGACATAACTATTACATCTCAGAAGATTACAAAGTAGACACTACTACTATAACTGATTTTTCACAACAATAAAAAAATCCTTAAATAAAACAAGAGTTATTTTCTTGATATAAATCTTCTTGAATACTTCCTTTCTCTTACCCTTCCTTATAACCTGTGAAAAAAAATTCAAAAACTTGGGATGAGCATAAAAAGCTCAGTAAGGGTTATAACATAACGAAAGGAAGCATTAACCCGCCAATAAATAAAAATCAATGAAACCATAACTTTCAATCATAACATGCCTTATGAAATCATAATATTTATGTATAACTCCTAGAAATCATAAGACATAAAGGTAAATTGAGGCATTCATAACATTCTTACGTAGGGAGTAACCCTCGTGGTTACGTTTGGATTACCCATCACAGTATATTCCCTAAATCTCTTCAGAGAAACCTTAGCGTTTAACACCTTCGCATTACCCAATGCATTGGAGATCTATCTCGGGCTCACCCTCCCTTAGTTTATCATGGAACCACCCGTCTTCATAAACAATTCCCAAGAACCACAACATAATCATATCGCATAAAACATGCATAAAGGAAACATAACATTTCCACATTTCAATCACAAGTTATCAATATAACACATTGATATAATCAAAACATTATCAAAACCATTTTCAATAACAAAATACATAAAAGAGTATATGGTATTTATTTTATTTTTAAAAACATTACGGCTTGTTAAGGAATCCAAAGATCAAATAATACTCATGGCGGCGGAAGGGTCGTTGTCACCGCGTACGTTAAAAAGAAACATACTCTTTTTCATTTAGTAAAATGCTTCATAGATAAAATATTCCTTTTGAATAAAAGTAAAAGTAAAAGGGGTTTATACACCATATAAAATAAAGTTGTGTATAAAACAAAATATACCTCAATGAAAGGAGATTGATACGAAGTCCCGTACAAAGATGGTATCCTTAGATTAAGGATAAATCAATTACATACTTATGTGTGAAAAATAAAAATACACCTAATATAAGTGGATATTAAGTTTAAAACAACCAGAGTCATTCACACATATTCATAGAATGGCATATTCAAGGAGTACAATTTTAACTCGAAGAATTGAAATTGAGTTAAGAAGTTCCCTTGTAAAAATTCGACAGCCTAAAGGCGTCACTTTAAAATTCAAAAAATGAGTTGATGAGGGAGAAAATGGTATCTCATCACTTGGACATAAAATTTATATCAATAAGGATATATAAGAACATATCCCAAAATAATAAGATTTAAATTAAAATACATAACAAAATAAGTCTTATAAAAAGAGGAGGGTGAAAGGTTCCCTTACTGATTTGGGTAACCTTCAAAACGTACACCCCATGAAAGAAGGATCATACAATGAAGATGTAAATACCCATAGATTAAAGTATATTACTCAAATAATACAATCATGGGCAGTAAACAAACCACAAAAAAAATGAAATAGTGGCAAATGTATCATGAATCTCACGAGAATAAAAGTGAGATGAAAAATCCCTTATGAAAACTCGGCAGCCTAATGGCGCCACTTAAAACTTCAAAAAAATGGATTGATGAGATCAAATAGGTTATCTCATCATATGAAAATAATATTTAAAGTAATAGGAATATAAAAGACCATCCCAAAACATAATAAAAAGAAGCTTAAAGGAAATGACATAAAAGAGAGTGCTTAAAAAGAAAGAGAGAGGTAGGATCCCTTACCTCAAGTCTGACTTGTCTTGTTCGTTTCTTTATATTCCTAAATAATAAACATTGGTCAATTTATAATTTCTTAAAGACATCCTTTAAAGTTTATTATTCAATTCATATCACATATTATAATGTTATAATAATTATTTAATTATGTGATTTCATATCAGACGTTTTTGTCGATGTCTGGTACATGAGCCAAAAATGAACTTGTTTGAAAAGAATTGTCCATGTAGTTATAAGTACACCATCTCCAGAATAGTATTAATTATTTAAATATCATATATATCCAGTATATATTCATTTTATACTATTTCATAACATTTGGATATAAAAAATGAAATGCACCGTTCATGGAGATGGTAGGTCGTACGTAAGCATGAACGCTACTTTCATTTATTTGTCAAATTAATGGAATTAAAACTAATTGAGAGATATATATATTATAATTCTAGAATGATATTAATCATTTAGATTTAATATATATCATATATATCCATTATATATATATACTTATAATATTACATAACATTTGGAGATAAGAAATGAAATGTACCGTTCATGGAGACGGTAAGCCATACGTACGCATGAACGTTACTTTCATTTCCATTTCATACATTAATGGAATGAAAACATAATGATACATAGGTATATTAAAATTAAAGTATAATATCATATATAATATCATTAACTTCATCCTTTATACATCTCACATATGGCATTAACGATTCGAATCACTTTGAGGGGGCGGTAGTCCGCACTTCCTAAAATGAAATTATCGCGTTTACCCATTTTGGAAACCATAAAGGTATGGAATAAATGAAAAATATATAATAATAAAGAAAATGTAAACATAATATATATATATATATATATATATATATATATATATCATATATAAATAAAGTGACATCTTAATTTCCACCATGAGAGGTGTTAAATGAAGATTGAACAATCATCGTTTCGTGAGCCAGTAATTCGACACCCACAGAAACAGTATGTTCATTAACCATTAGATGGAGGTGTGTATAAGTGTAGCTCGAATACTTCTCATAAAAAAATCCTATTATATTTAATATACTTTTGTTTTTACAAAATAAAGGAATAAAATTAGTTTATGGGGTTTGAGAAGCAAAATAAATCAAAATAATATAATAGAAGACATTACCTTCAAATCGGATAACTCTTTTTTATTTGAGCCCAAAGGCTTCCTTGGAAAGACTTATGCCCAAAGTGAGGCTTATAGGAGTAATATAGGGATTTGTATAGACAATATCAGAAGATTTTGGATGAGCCTAGGGCTTGAGAGGTGTGGATAAGGGGGTAGAGGTGGGGGGCCTTTTATAAGAGGGAGGAGGGTCACTTTTGGAAAATCTTGGAAAGTTACTTTATTATAAACTGAGTTTCAGATTTTAAAGGTCCTAGAATGATATATTTCAAGGATAAGGTGATAAGGGTTCGAAATCCACCCATAAAATAGGTTTTAGAAAAGGTTAAGTCTTAGATTTTACCTTATTTTTTCATTTTATTTAAATCATTCATTAATGAGGTAATCACTGCATCATCATGGTTTCATAAATAAATTTATTTATTTAATGTCTAAAAATTATAAAACAAATACCATGATGTAGGAAATATTTTTATCTTTCCAATGACTATTTATAGTCTAATATATCATTTATTTAGACAAAATTAAAATTGTTTTACTTAGGTGTTACATACTTTTGTTATATTTTCCTTTCTTTAAAAAATAAAATGATAAAATGTCACTATCACCCAAAAGTGATTCCATGGGGTCCCAAAGTTGGTACAAGGAATACCATTGTCGCACATGACATTACCAATAGAATTATGACACATGTTGTGGTAATTTTGTATTTTTATGATATTATTTTATTACCCTTAACTACCCGATTACTAATTAATCACAATAATTAAAGATAATTGTCGTCATTACTATTCATAATGTCCAAAAACAAAAGAGTCTTAATTATATAATTTGGAACTTATGATTCATAATATGGAACCCATTTTACCAAATTCCAAACATAGAAATTGCATTAATTAATTTAAAAATAATTCTCGTTGCTAAAACCAAAGACAGGTTTCTAAGAAGTAAAATTTATCAAAAGATTGACTTGTTTTTACATCCAATTGAAAAGTGAAATTACTTATAATGAACAACATTGTATTAAGTGATAAAAAAATATTAAATTACACTTTAAAACCATTTAAAAGTAAAATCTAACTATATAAATAAATTAGATGAAAAATTAGTTTTGAAGTAAAATGCAGTATTTTTAACTATTCATTAAAAATGAACATTTGTCAGAAAAATACCAAAAATTCAACGTAAGCTATATTTTATTTTCCAAATTCAAAAATTATATCAATTTTACCAAATAAAAAAAATATAATTTGCATTAATTAATTTTATAATCAATTCCCGTTGTCAAAACAAATAGCGTGTTTTTAAGAAACAATATCTATTAAAAGATTGACACTTGTTTATGTACAATTTCAAAGTGAAATTAATTCAAATGACCACCATTAGATTAAATGGTAAAAATATATTTTAATTACACTTTAAAACCAATTAATAAGATAATCTAACTTTATAAATAAATTATATTAAAAAGCACTTTTGAAATAAAATACAGTATTTTTTCACTATTCATTAAAAATGAATTTTATCAGAAAAATACCAAAAATTTACACAAAGTAAATTTTTATGATAATAATATAAATAAGAATTTTATTTTTTCAAAATTAACATATGAAAGTGACCAAAACTATATTTAAATAGGGTTCTCCATCAAAAGGTGGTAAATCGGCCTTTTAATGTAAATTATGCTTTAAATCAGATTCATTTACATTTTAAGCCTCTAAATTTTATTGGATAAAAGTAAATACATTTAACAAACATCTATAATCATATTAAAGTTATTTGTATTCATTCCCTCCAATACAACGGCTAGGTGTCAACTACCATTTAAAATAACTATATTATTATTGTGCAACGTAAGATTTCAAAAAAACTCGTTGTTGTGTATTGGGTATGCCATCGAACATAGAATATCCTTTAAAGTAATATTAATATTTTATTCACAAATATTAAAATATTTGAACATTTCATATTCATTATTTACCTGGGATGTTATAGCGGTCTCGCTCATGCATAACATATTCAAGCTCAGCTTGGGTTTGGTCAAGAGCGAAGCCCAAAGACGCAACCTCCTTTCCGAGCTCTGAAAAATGGTCTTCGTGTGGGTAACATCTACTGGATGAGGACATCACTTCCTTTGTCTGAGTAAATTGGATTTTTTAAAGCCCGATATTTATAATGATCATGTGATCACTGTTCAACGACTATATTAGCAACGGTCACATTTCTTAATAGTATTTTAAAATCAAAAAACATAAAACCAAAAAAGTTGAAATTTTATTTAAACATTTTACATAAAGATAAATTTAATTAGACCAAGATGGATTTACATTAATGAATGTTTGGTTCATTACAATATACTTATAAAAGACATCAACGAATGGCACTACCAAGCCTAGCTGGAGGGTAAGTCCTGAAAGATATCAGTGAACACCACTGCCCAGCCTTGCTGGAAGGTAAGCCTAGAAAGATATTGGCGAACACCACTGCCCAGCCTCTCTGGAGGGTAAGCCCTAAAAGTTATCAGTGAATGAAACTACCCAGCCTGGCTAGAGGGTAATCCCAAAAGAGAACGGCAAAAACCACTACCCAGCCTCACTAGAGGGTAAGCTGGGATTTCTCTGGTGATACTGAAAACGTAACTTCCATCACTTTCATCATAAATAATCTCCTCACAGAGGCACCATGCTCAAAACATCTTGTATCATATCTCTAAATCCACTACAAAGGTCACCACCATGTCCTATGCTGAGAAACACTCATGATAGGCTACCCATAGGCCACAATCCGAATTCAGAAGAAATAGATACAAGAGGTAGAAGATTTGTAGTGGTACGTGGCATGTGTGGGGTCCACACCACATGTGACCCCACCACATCGCCTGACCATGTACCTAACCCTTTTTGGGTCCCAAAATGGTAAACAAGTACCACAATGTGTCATGGTACTCCCATAGTACACGACACATTTGGACCAAAGCCAACAAGCGTGCGATGCTCATCGCTAAGAAAGAGGTTCATGAACATATATTAGCTGACAAACCTCCTTGATTGATCCTAGAACATAGACCTTATCTCTTCGCACATCTTCCCTGCCCTCACAAGATTCTTAGCCAACCTACGCTGTGGATTCTCTTCAAACATGTCAAAAGAATCTTCCACTGATATTCCCTTCATGTTTCCACATTTAACAAGAGATTGTGAATAAGGCTTGACACATCCAAAAGAATCACAAAATCACAATCCTTGTAGAAAAAAAACGCATGATCGACTACTCACTCATCCGAAACGGATTCCTGAGGCAGAATCTGCAACTCCCATCATTATATGAAAAAAGGTTCTTGTGGGTCCCACACCAGGATCACAAAACACGTCACCCAGATCATACCAATGTGTTCCTTGTAGATAAACATGAAAAGTATTCTATTCATTTTCCCTAAATGGAAATATGAATCAAAAATTATAAAAACACAGCATACATCTGAAAGACACCTTGTGGGACCCATGTCTTGGCCCCAAATTTTGGTAGGTGGATTTCGTCTTTTCAATCCCCTCAGAAAAACACTCAAAAAAGAGTACTCAAACATCCCAATTGGATGTCAAGTAAAAAAGAGGAATTTCACCGTAAAACGTGTGAACCAGGATCTGTGGGGACCGCACCTTGTCTCCAACCCGAACACTTTAGAAAGAATCTCAAAAAGTCCGCATGAGGACTGGGGTTATGCTTCTACTGACAGAGTGTCAATCGGTTATCCCAAACAGGAGTTTGGTCAGATATAACAATAATTAGTAAATTAATTAATTATTTCATTATTCACATTAAGATTTTCATGCCACCAAATGATGAAACCAACCCACAATGATTCTGAACCAACTTTGGAAGAACCATCTCAACTCCAGGGTCAAAGAACCTCTGATGACACGTCAAACGGACGTCCAGGTCGCGAGATACGCCCAATACAAATAATAATAAATATTTTATTATTATTAAAAAAACGTTTTGATCCACTCGCCATTGGTCTCACCACTCAAAATCTCTAAAACCCATTAAAAATTTCTATCTCAATGAGACAGACATATGACCACAAACGGTGCCTCAAACGGATGCACCATTTAGGTGATACGCCCTTTGAACACAAAGGGGCCCAATTGGGCCGGTCCATCCTAGTGAGACGGTCTATACTGTCGGCCCACGGCCTAGCCACAGCTCTGGTCCACTCCTCTATGTCCCGTCGACCATGGCCCGCTCCACATCCACTAGACCACATGGTCGGGTCTGCTTGAACAGACTAACCAGGGTGGATGGTCTCTCCGCGTGCACCAAGGACCTGCAGGAGGCGGGTCCTACTCCTACATCCCCCCCGAGGTTAGTGCCTCAGGGCTCCTTCTTGAGCGTGACAGGGTGAATCCACCACACTTCCTTTGCACCAGCACCGACCAGCTCCTCCTAACGCTTCCATCTCCGCCTCTCTATTGGCTCCGCCTGATTCCCCAACCGCTCCGCCTAAGCTGCTCGATTGTGCAGCCCTTTTTCTCCATGATCATCACACGCCGTATAGAAGCCTAGCACCTTGTGGATTCTTTGCACTAGCCCGATGCCATCCACCCTAGTCCACTACCCCACACTGTCCATGCCTCGACCTACCTCCACACTGAGCATCTTCGTTCGATGTCGTCGTCCAGTCGAGTTTCGGATCGCCAACGTCCCGCGCTGGCGCAGCAACCTCTGACCCACTCCATGGCTGCACCGCCTTGGCCTCCGGCTACCACCCTTTCTAGAGCTGGGGTATCCATCAGCTTCCACAACCAATCAGTTTTCCTGATTTCTATTTGAAATATGGATTTGGTATTCGCGGGATGAGGCCTTCACAATGCTTACCCTCGATCTTCGTTCCATAGAGGTTTTGGCGTGTCCGAAACATTGGACGAAGAACACCCTAGAACAGGATTTAGAATGGGGATTTGACAATGGTTGTGTCTATTTTTCCAGCATCCTAATTCTAAAATAATACAATTTAAATGACTAAAATTAAGAAAACTGAGCAATTCATTTTTGGGGTGTGAAATATTAACAAGATCTACCTCATTTCGTTGTTTTGTCATTGGTGATGTGTCCACTGAGATTCCACTTCGATCCACCAAGGTTTCGGTTAAGATCATTCCTCGATATAGAAAAGAACAGCATTGAACGCTGAAGAATGGAAGAGAGAGATATATATAGAGAGAGAAGGGGAAAAACCTAACTCCAAACTACTATTTTTCTATTTATTGAAAAACCCTTTTAGCGCGAAATCAGAAATTGTCGCTCCCTCCCAGTTTATATCATGCCTAGGTAAAGCACCCTATTTAGAACTCAATAGAAGTCTTGGATTTCCATTCTAATAATTTGTTAATAAACTATTCAAAAATAACTCCAGTGATAAAAATCACTAAGTTTTCATTCCAAAATGATGATTTTTCCCCTATGTGACTTTTCTCACAACATCCCTGCACCGACAATATTTATACCTCTCCTAGGGTAAAAGACACACTTTGAGATCAACCGTGGACTTGGATTTTCGATCTGAGTTACTATTTGAGAGTTAATTGGATTTGAGCTATTAAATTAATGAATTAATAAATTAATTGATTCATTTACTTACCGCTAATGATCGAGGGGTCTGAACATCCCACGCAGACATGTTTATGTCGCACTTAGGATAACCACCACATTACAGACCCAAATGTGGTCTCAGATTCCTAATATGATCAACCTTTTAAGAGATATCCCATTTTCATTACATGAATAGTACAAAAACACTTAATATTTTTGTATAATTTATTGTCGGCACACCAGGCCTTATAATTGTACGTCGTCTTAGTTATTGGCTCTGGAAACATATGTAAAAATATTCTAGTGTCTTACAAAGCAAAAACCAGGTCTCTACACGGCAGTCTTGACATAAGATTTATATTATTATGATAATGTAACACATTATATGACACTCTCTATGAAATTTTCTTATGATTGCGATATGATCTCATGGAACATGATAATTAATTCTTCTATAACTTGTACCTTATGGTCATTCAATCCATTATTTCATTTTTATGAACTATGAATTGTTGGGTGTGAATTGAAAATGTTAATATCATGTCATTATTACCCTATAATTGTGATATGATTATATATGATCATAAATTAATATATCTTTTGTTTACCTTTACTGATTATATGTCATAACCCTTTATTATGTTTCCTTTCCACATGTTATGAAGAATTTTTTTATGCATTATATTTATAATAAGTGTACTATGTGATAAGAACTTTGTGGGAGACGTTGATAATATTTCATTAAAATAGATTATTATGTATCTAGAATTCAAATACCCCAAACCATTATGATTATTAGAGATTTATTATTAATATATCTATTAAACATTATTCTAAAATTATGTAGTATTTTTGTATATGAATTTTGGGTCTCCTCAAACATAATGAAATTTTCACCAAAGTGATTGAAATACCATGTTTGTGATACAAGGAAAACCAATTATAATTCAAAATATTTTTTTTTTATTTATTTTCATGTGTCCTATAAAATTATAATCCATATTTTATGAAATCATATCTCTGAAAAAAGGCACAACCCAATCCAGATCTGGACACACGAGGAACCATATATCCTCCTCGTGGTTTTGCAAGGACATGGATAGGCACTAGAGTGAGTCTATATTTAAACTCTTGAAATGATTTCTAAAATTAATTAATCTAATTGAATGTAATTCACTTTTTTGAAAAATATTTCATGGTGGAATATAATCATGAAACATCAAGGATGGAATATTGTTATTAACATGATAATTGCAAAATGCTTCATATTCTAAAGACATTCCTCAACAGTTTACATGAAGAAACATCATCAATATTCTCTAGTTCAACTCTTATACCTTCCATTAAAATGAATTTTCTTAGGAATCAAACTTTTTGTATCTATAATTCATACATATAAGTTTTTATGTAAGGACAATGCTCTCAAAACATGCCTAATGTAACCTTCATGTGTATTTCATGGTTTTTTATAGTTAGGGAATATACCGTGATTTCATCAGTGAATATGAACAAATATGAATATTGGTTTCTATAGATGATATGGTTCATAAATTCCATAAAAATAATTAGTGAATTCATTACACCAAAGGGGATTCCTAAGAACTCATAATGGTAGTAGTGATTCTACAAACTACCTTTTTGATATCCAATTTCTTAATTTAGAGTTGGAGGTACCCTCACTATAGATCACTCTTGGAAACCATTTTCCTTGCATTAATTTATATAATATAACATATATTTGAAGAAGTATATATAAAATCATTATTTAATGTTGATTTGGTTTATGATAATTGACACTCAATCAAATATTAACATCTTCCTTCTTTAAAAAATTAAATAAAAGTGGTCCAAGGAAATGTACTTGGTCTAATAGATCTCTTTACTTTTGATTCTTCCAATTGTACCACTAACTCCCATAATTCCATCTGTGTCATTCAATCATAAATAATGTAAATTGGGTTCATTCTCGATAGTATATCAATATTATATTCTATATCTATTTTAGTTCGTAGTGTTGAAAAATTATTTGGAAATTTATTAGGGGTATCGATCTACTATTTAAAAAATACCTTGTTCTTGATGCATAAATATTCCCAAATTTACTAAACCAATTGATACGAGATGTTTCTAACCCTTGGTATTAATGGTACTACTATTTAACATTCATTTACAATTTTCCTTTAAATAGATGGAACAACACACCTTCTAGTGATGTGACAGTAACCCACTATTCATAAAAAACAATGAGATCTTTGAATGCTACCAACCAATATATTCTTATGATTAGGTCAAAATGTCCATAACCAAAATAATTAACTATTAAGAGGAGTGTGATATATCAATTATGATAAAACATGATACACACTTCAATACCCTATACTATCATTTCCCAAGATGTGTCTTGATGCTCATAACCTGAGGCATCATCTCCACATTGAATCACATTTGAGTTACCACATGAGAAGAAATAAAATAATTTGAGGAACTTGTATTAAACAAAATAATAATAGGGTTAAAATTAAGAATAATTTTACCTCACATCATTTAAGGGTCTTTTTTTATTTGGGACAATATACTTCTTATTATTTTTCATCTGGACACATTTGTAACATTCATGAGCCACTGATACATATTTCTTCTTAAAATTATATAAGGAATAAAATAAAAACCAACCAACCTTGTACTTTCTACAAGTAGGAAGAGTGACTAACCCAATAGATTGGTTTTCTTTTTTGTCTACCCACTTGAGGGAGATTCTCCCATCAAATTTTATTGGTATAAAAAGATTTTCCATCTATTCCCAGAAAGAAAATGATATTTCCACTACCAATATTTCCATAAATGTAATTTTTTTCTACCATAGATTTATTCACCATATATATATATATATTTCAATAGAGATAATGAATACTTTAAATAGAATATCTAGTTTAAATCATGAATCTAATATAGGTGTTTTTAGGGATTCATTCACATCCACATTTGGTTCAAAGTGACTAGATGCGTAAATAAAGATATATATATATTCCACATTTAAAAGGTTTACATTATTAAGATCAATGAATCATATTATCTTCAATACTCATAAGATATTCATATTGAATTTTTTATTAATACAATCCTCAAATACTACCCAAGTAAGGCCTGGATCGATCTTATCTTGAACAAATAATTCCCACAATTACTATGAAAGGTCCCCAAGAATATACACTGATTGTTTTACCTTTATGTTTTTTGAATATAAAATATGTTCATGATTCAATTCAACATACCAATAAATGTCTTTGCCTATTCAATTTTAGAATCACCTGGAAATTTTAGTAGGATTTTCCATTGAAATTTCAATGACTGGTCCAAATCATTGGATTATTTTATATATGTTCTATTGTCTAAAACATGAAATTATTACATGATTCTTATCATGAAATATATATTTCCTTTTTTGGGGGGTTAAAACCATTCTTTATTGCACCCACTTCTTGGTTATTAAATATCCTAACTTATTATATGATTCAATAACCATAGTAGCAAGAACCACCCAATTACCACAAAACACTTCAATCATTGAATGTACAATATATCAAATCATAGTTATTAAAAGTATATTATAACATTTAAAAAATAAAATTTCAAAAATACATATGTATGGTAAATTCCTACTATCATATATATTTACTAATACATGATAACCAATACACAATGGTTAAACCCATAATGATGGGATTCCAACAATACTAAAACTATCTAACAACACTCATGTAATGGAGATACCTTGAATACTTAAAGTTAGGTATAAATAGGTTTTATATGAATTTTTATACTCTACATTTCATGTCTTGACTTGTCCTAACTCGGAACCCTCCATCAAAACAAATAGACTATACCACCTGGATACTATTTGTTACATCCCCAACCCATTAGGTTAGGTATGACCAAAATTCCACTAACCTTAGGTGAAATCTCTCATACACCAAAAGATTATAATAAATTTAAATTATATAAAAACTATAGAGGGAAGGTTTACCCTTATCAATAGATAATATGTAATATATAAAAATGAAAAATATATAATATTAGGTATGATATAAATCAAATATAACTTTCAATACCATTAAACACTATAATTTATGTCACCATAGTGATAGTATATAGAAAAAGTATATAATCCCATGACACTAAGGAGTCAAAGTACTATAGTGGAAATTCCCAAAAACTAGAACATGACCATCACCATACTCCAATTATCTACAACCATGATAGAAATACCATGATTCACTTCTAGTAATGTATGTGAACTTACAGTTTTTTAGTATCATGGAAAACAGTATCTGCATATGAAAAAAAATTATATACAGGGGTGAGTATACAACCTATTATGAAAACCCAAAGACATCACAGACACACACCACTAAGACAAAACATTTTATCTCTAATTTTATTTTAAATATATGTAAATCATGAAAAAATCATTAAAGACATGTATATTTACAATAAAGAAATAAATTTCACAAAACACATTTATGCAATGCACTAGTGAAAGTTAACACCCCCAAATGAGGGCTCTCTGAACCATCTAACTCATGAGTAGAAAATCAATCCCTCCTGAACTAAGTCATCACATGAAGTTAAAGTCTAATGTTCCCCAATTTCATCATAGAATCCAAGTCTGATAAAAAAATTCCCCTATCCATATGTAATATACACACATGAAACAATGCACATGTATTTTTCTCACACAATACGAATATTTATTATTCAAAATCCCATTTTCATTTCACAAAACATGTTTTTGGAAACACCCATAACCCATCAATTTAAAACCAAGTGAAAAAAAGAGTTTTCCAAATATATTTCATCAATGGTTTTCATTAAAGAAAAAATATTTTTTTTCAAGAAAAATAATCCATCAAGTTCTAGGAAAAGGTAGAGTGGGAGAGAATACAACTTTCTCTAAAGTATTATTCTGAAGGATTTTACCACAGCCTTAATGTTCTAGGTTCTCCTTATATTTCCATCATTGAATCCAAAATAAATTTAATCATAAAATTCCCTAAACTATTGATCCAAGAATGAATTCCATTATTAAGGGTTCTTACCAAGAGAAAATTAAATGATCATGAAGAAGAGGAGAAATCATACTCATGACTTTTATTTCTTATGTTCAATGCTCAAATATTCATTAAAATTTTCCTTATAAGTAAATATAATCCCAATAATCTACCAAAGAAACATTGAGGATAAAAATCATTAGTTATAATGGGAATAATGATGGCTTTAGGGGAGTAATTTGTACTTTAAACCACTTTTGGAATTAATTAATTACGACACATGGTTACAAAACATGTTTTGGGAAAATTTAAACCAATAAAGTGAATCTTCATAGTCTAAAATTTTCTAATGTATCATTTTTACCACACAGGTTGCCCATAAAGTGTTACAACCATGAACATTCCCAAAAAACCCATTTTTGTCTCACATGATTATCCAGAGAATATTTATGGTTTTCAAGAAACATGAACATTATAAAATACTTACAAAACATCCTGAAAACATTCATAAAATTTTTGATACCATTAATGATCATTCCATAACATAAAAATATATAATAAAACATTAAAATACATCAAACATTGTGTGTTATAAAAAATGTAAAAATAATAAGGAGCTTATCTAATGAGAATTATTGAAACTTCCCCTAATGGATAAATCATTAATATTTCTAGTATTCTACTCCATATGAACTACTGAATATTTATCACTTTAGTTTCAACTATATTAACCTCAATTTCATTAACATGATCATGGTATCTTTATTATGTTATTCTCACCAAATATGATTATTTCATATTGATAATGAGTATCTTGATCTTCACACAAGGATTAAACATTAATTATCTTTGATAATTCTAAACCATTCATACCCATGTGGGGTTTATTCTCTCTTTATAATGTTAAGTTCCATATGGACATTTTATCAATGAATAACATGATTAGTTTGGTTTGTTTTTATAAATATTATTCTAGTACCCCCAAAATTTTAATTTTTTTAGGTGGAATATTAATTTGATCAATTACCCCCAATTATTTAACTCCATTCCATCCTTCCTCATTATGTGTTTAGAGTGGTTTTCTAGTTATTTAGTTTTAAAAAATCACTATAGGGATACTTTTTATATATCAATATTATATTTTTGGTAAATTATAAATTAGTATGCATAATAAAGCATTGGAGTTAACATAGCTTGATTTGTGTCCTAATTTTTTTTGGATTGGTAATATAGACTCACAATGGTGTACTTGGGGATTTTTTATAATGTTAGTATAAAATATGTTGTAAATATTTCATTTTAGAATGGACATTACCATAGATAGTTATGAAAGTCACATTGGTGTGTGTGTAGACTTGGGATGTGATGTGAATTGCATTGGTTTCATAGCCTAACCTCATCCTTGTTATTTTTATATTATAAATAGAATATAAACTCAATCAAGAGTGAATTATCTTTAGTTTTTATATTATATTTTCCCTTACACTATGTTTTATCTTTAACATATTCTTCATTGGATTCTATAAGATAGTATTGGTGGCGATCACACCTCAAGTGTTCCCCACACTACATTATAGTTGGTGTTGTCCCGATGAGTAATTATATCATCTATTTATGATCATGCATAGCCTCAAGATGATGATTACATTATTTCATTGCATCACTTTCATGATCTTATGATCTAATTCTATAATCCATTTTCATTGATAGATGCTCATGGTTTTCTATGGTGATATATTAGCATGATGATGTATTCTCAAGTTAATAGATGATACTATAATGGTTGGGCACATAAACCAAGGTTACCAAAATATAATACATTTTACCCAACATAGACACAGACCCCTAAATTATACTCATATACAGAGAATTTTAATTTCCATTTATGTTTATGCAACACATTCTACCTTCTATTTAGTCTCAACTTATGTTATTCTTCTTCATTTTAATATTATATATAAATTTTACATACATAAAAACACTTCAAAACTTCTATATTACAACTTAAAAATAACATGATTTTAATTATATCTTTAATGAATAAAAATCCATTCATGGAATTAAAAATTCAATAATTTATTCCTAAAAAAATCAAAATACTACAAACCAAAATAAAAAATAAGAAATGAAGAAAAACACAAATCAAAAATTAATTAATAAAAACTAAAAGTAATGAAAAATATGTTAAATTCATATTCCCATACCCTTGAGAGATTATATGACCTCATGTAACTTATCTCAATTTTCTTCAAAAATAAATTAGATCAACTAATGTTTTATTCATAGGTTATTGAATTTTTTAATTAGTAAATTTTTATTAAATAATTTCTCTAAAATACCACACCATCACAAATCCCTCTCATTGGTATTTCTGTTCATTTTCTTAGTTTCTTGCTTCTTTCATACAACTTAAGGAATAATCTTATAACTCAACTTTCCTATTTTTCATTTGATTTAAATATTCCCATTAATTGAATTTCCTTTTGAAAACTATGTACACCAAATATTTTTAATAGTTTTGTGTAGTGGAATGTTATTTTGAATTATTTATTATGAGTTATTATTCAAAAACTAAACCATTCATTATAGCATAAATCCCCTAGGAAGAATTGGAATAATTTGTTCAAGGAAGCAAGATAAGTGTATCCACCTCTCAGAATTTCATTTAACCCTTAATGGATTTTTTTCACTCACACACCCAATGCCTAATCATATCATAAATTTCAATTGGTATCCAAAATTTAAAATTTAATATAATTTAAATGGAATTATATGATTTTTTATTTTATTGGAAAGATGAGGTGTTATTTCCATACACTAAAAAAATACACTCAAAATAAAGTTAAAATTATTGTGTGAATAAGTTGTATTTTGACACCCCTAGAGACATTAAATTTAAAAATACCTAACCATGTTCACAAAAAAGAACTCAGTTTTTTAAAAGGTATTTATCTTCTATAATGGTGATGGATATAATTCCCAAGTGTTACTGTAAATTAGTTCACACCCCAGACTCTCCCACGCTTTTTTTTATTATTCGGAATTCAATATGAGAATATTTAATGGATTTTAATTATGATATAATTTTTAACTAAACTGAGGGAGATAGATAACATAAGATATTATCCATAATTAAAAATTCTTTATGTTCAGGATCTTCTTAATCATTTCTATTCAATCTACTTTGTCTTTTATATCCTATAAAATATAATAAACACTTTAATTATGTGAAATTATTCTTATCCAATAAATATCAGTGAAAATTAAAAATCTTGGGTTTCTATATATGTGTACATGGATAATAGTCACCATAGAAACATTTTATCTCTTCAATCAACAATTTTGAATATGTTATATTTTTTCTCCTTTTATCCTTCGAAATATAACTTTATTCTCTATCCATTCATAGTGAATAACTCTCCCTATTCTTTAGTAATCTTAATTATTCAATTATTTTTCACTTAAAACACCATTAATAGTCCATCCCATCATGACTTAGGCCTCTCAATAGACATATTTAATCATTAATTTAATTTAATAAAACTTTTTACTTCATTGAATCCTTTCCTTTGAATAATTCTATCCTGAAATGGTATGGATTTTTTATTTATAATCCTAGTATTATTATATGATTATTTTATTAATTCTCTTATATCATTAAAATAAATAATGTTTTTCTATACAACACACTTATTGTTAATTTTAACATCCTTCATAACCCAAATTTTTTTGTGTTTATTCTCCATAAGTAAATCAAAACTTCTGTTCAAAAACTATTTTTTACAGGGGTATACCAATGGGTGTATTGTATTAAGTTCTATATTCCCAAAGGGAATACATTATCTCATAAGTTCAATAATTTCATGTTCATTTCACAATATTATATAAAATTTTATTTAAATCCAAATTGGCCATCTGAACTTTTTTACTTGTTTATGGATGATAAAATGATCCAATTTGTTATACCCATCCATAATTATCTGTAGGAATTTTAAATTAATAATTCTGAATATTTTCCCCATTTTCATTGATGATATACCTAGTAACTCACTATAAAAGATAAATATTGTAATATATTTAACCACTGAAGAATACAAATTGTTTAATAGGGAAATTGATTCAACCCATTTTGAGACATAGTCTACTACTACCAAGGTATATTTATTCCCATGATGTACAGAAACTATATAATGAAATTTTCAATATCTGATATAAATGATTATTAAATATTATACCTTATCTATTCACTTCAAATACTTTGAAAACTATCACTATTTTTTATAAAATCTACAACATATTTAAATAATGTGGAATAGTGGAATCCAATTTGATTAGCCTTAGTAGTTTCCTTCATATTTTCATTATATTGACCATATTAAAGTGTGTATGATGGATTAAAAATTAAAAAACCTTCTCATATTACATAAAACATTTAATAATTCCATCATATAGTTGCTTGTATAGAAATTGAACTTCTTACATGTTTTTTTTTCATATATTTTCAACTATAATTATTTCTTTAAAATTTATTAATTTTATATTTTTAATAGTAACAATATAATTGTAAATTTCTAAATACAATGGAATTCCCTTGGCTGTGATTGAAAATATATTCCCATATGGGAACTCTCTCTTGATAGGATGAGTTGTTTTTTTTAGGATTTTATATCTAGATGGGTGATCAACAACATTTTAATATCCAATTTGTCATATTTTATCTGAAGATCAAATACTCATCGATATAGCACCAAATAATTCAACCATAGATTAGTTTATTTATTTGACAACAATAATATAAAATATTTTTTTCTATATAATCAGTCACTTTTATTTCAATGAGATATGGTATAAATTTATCCACAATATGCAATACTACCAATATCATAATCTCTATTATGGTATAATTTAGTTGTGAAATAACCAATAAATTTCATTCATTGTAAATTTCATATTGCATCCTCATATTCTTTTCCCCAAAAATGACCCCCATAACAAACTCAATAGCCTGATGCATGATTATAAATGGATGATTAGAATCGTGTATTTTGATGATTGGGGATGAGAATAACTACATCTTAAATATATTAAATTATTATAGGTATTGTCATCAAACAAGGTCTAGTAATTATATTATATATGTGATATTAGTGGCATTAAAATCTTTTAGAAATTCATGAAACATATTCTGGAAAATCCTGTATTTCCAAGGAATCTCATTATTTATTTTACCAATTTTGGTGGAAGTAATGATGATATTAATTCATTTTTTTCATTTCTATATCAATTAAGTATCTTTTTATTCTTTTCCCAATTATAATTTCATATCAACCCATGAATTGGAATATCTCTCCATTGAGTTCTATATTGGATTTCGTACATCTAGATACCACTCTTTAAAAATTTTCTAATAAATCCTCAAAAATCATTCTGATTATAGAAAATTAGTCCATGAATACCTAAAGGATTATTCCTACCATTTTTTCAAAAATATCCATCACAAAACTTTTAATATTGGTTATTCCTTGAGATAGGATAAATTTTATTTTTCTATATACAAATGTGTTATAAGTACATGTTAACATTGTCTTATCTTGGTCAGAATGATCAATTATAACATGATTTTATCTTGAAAAGTTATATATAAAAAAAAATATTTTCATATAATCCTCTCAAACAAATTATTAATAAAAATAAAAAATAAATGATATTTTTATGATTTCTATAATCTATTAAAACTCTCTAATGAGTTACCGTTGTCATTGAATTTTTTTTTCATTTTTCACATTTGTGATCAAAATTATACAACCATTGATTGGAATTACATGTATAGGACTCACCCAAGAGATTTAAAAAATTTATAGATTATTATAGTATCAATAAATACTATCATCTCAACATTGACCACTTTCTGAATATTTAGATTGAGTATTCTTTAGAACTTAACAGTAAGATTAACCTCACCCTTAATTAGAATTTTGTTCTTATAAATTTTTTATAATTATTCCATTGTGGTCATATATGGCCCAGGAAGTACTAGTCTTAATCCTTTATAGAACATATTGAAACCTTTATTCTTATTGATCTCTAATCCAACATATATAATGAATGGTGGTGTCTCTTTTGATCCTAAATATTAATATTTTACATTTTTAGAAAATAAATTCAATTTCAAACTAGGAATCATGTAAACCATAAGCCTCTCACTATCCATATCCACTTGAAATCCTATGAAAAGATTAAATTTAGAGTTATAATTATAGTTTATTATAGATTCCACAAAATCTTTAATTTCTCCAACCTTATTTTTAGATAATTCCTATTACTCAACATGTTTATTCTTATGTGGAATTTTTAATTAGGTTTCACTTATAGATCATTGATATAAATTGAAAGAAAATTATATAATTCATAGGGATTATTCAAATCTTTGAAAATATAAAATATATTTTTTTCTATGTCCCACTTAAAATGTAATTTATCTATGGGGAAAATCATTCAATGAACCTCCAGTGGAATAAATGGTCTTCCCAGTATAAAAAAATTCTTTATATCTTTCCATGTAAAATTAAATAAAATAAAATACAAGGAAAATCATTCAAACTCTTACTAGTGAATGCTAAATCACACTATTTGGATAGGTGAGTGATCCTTCGGTTAGTTTCAATTCCATTATTTTAGTTTTAATCCCTCAAATTTCAATCTCCTTTTATAATCTCAAAGGAATCAAGTTGATAATATCTCGTATATATACAAGAAATTTGAATGTTCCCTTATCTTAAAATTCATATTTAATTATGATTAAACATAGAACTCTTATCTTTATAGATATTTTATATTGGATCATATCACGAAATTCTTCTTATAGTGTCACACATTCCACTCTTCCTACCTCCATTTTTCTGAGATGATGGTCTTCGAGAATTTAGTATAGTTTTGGATCTTGAAAATTGCTTCGTAAAATGGAATATACACCCTAATCATATGGAACATTTTAATAAACCATTTAAAATACTTTCCTTTTTACATTTCAATTTTTCTACCTATTTTAGGGAATATAGAAGGTTTCTCATAATCCTTGTATCATTATCAGGTAGCTTTTGCATCAATATATCACAGTATATGTCACCTATTTTCTTCTTTGTCTAAATCATTTCATCTTCTAGTTTCTATTTCAATATCACGTATCAAGGATCCCTTTTATGTTTTCAACATTATTGTCTATTTCAATTATATTTTAATTAATATAATTTTCTCTTCATGTCTCCCTTCGAATTTTTTTCCTCCTATGGTTATGATTGAAATGAAAACAAATCTAGGATTTATCTAAATTGTTATATGAAATTTTACTTTTTCTATAAATATTTTTTTCAAGGTAATTTTAACAACATTCATTTTTAAATTTTTTATGCCATCTTGGGTCCCCTATATCATCCATAAAATTAATCAAAAGTGTGAGTTTGTTCTCAAGAAACAAAATTAATTATCAATTGATTCTCTTTTATCTCCAATAGTTATTCAAAAATATTATATATACTAGAGTCAAATTACATCATATATAGAATCTCAATTCCTATAATCTACTTGGTTGTTTCTATCATGATGACTCATTTGATGGATTTCTTAAAATACACTAATTTCTACTCACATTAATATCTTTGTCCTTTAAAGAAGAATTAGGGTGATTCTTCTTTCCAATATTGAAATTTGTTGAAAAATTATCATTCCTATGGGATTTTAACCTATAATATCACAAATATCCTAATTATTATAATTGATTGGGTTAATATTATTGATCTAGAATATTAAAAATAATGTAGTGGAAAACATTATAACTATTAATTCCATCATAATTACATTATTCAATTTCTCTATGGTTCTTGGATACATATCCATTATTTTCTTCAAATCATCTATTTCATCATTGACATCATCTCTTAATTTCACATCAGTGAAAATGAATCCCATTCATCTTATTTCATTTTGTTGAGAATTTTTAGCATGCCTATTTTATAGACTCTTATGTTTTTACATTATATTTTCACCATATTTTCCTCTTAACGCAGTATCTATTAATGGTTTTTTTCATAAAAATAAAAATTTTATAAAATAATTGTATCAAAATAAAGTATAAAAATTGGTAATTGGGAACTTTTAGTAATAATAATTGATTCATACCCATGCCTCATGGAAGGATTATTTATTATTTATGGCAATAATAAATAGTTTTATATTTATGTATATAATTATTTATATTGGTTATAATCTTTTTACTAAGTCATTTTAAATATCCTCCAAAGTGCATAATGAATCATCATATTGTGGTTAAACCCATGTTCTTGTATTACCATTATGATATTAGATAAAACAAATCATATTAATCCCATATTTATCCACTTTTTTGAGTTATAAGTATTAGAAATTTGAAAAATACTGTTTATAAAAGCCAAAATGTCCTCCAAATTAAATCTATTAAATAGAAGAATATATTGTAAGTGATGGTTCTTTTTATCAAAATTCAATGAATTCTTGGTTAGAGTAATGCATGAAGAGTTTTTGAAAACCCTGTGGACTTGTAAATACCTCAATCATAGTGTTCTATGTGCATCTTAGGTGATATACTAATGAAAAACCCATTCTCCTTTGTTTATATGTATCATTAATAGATCTTATTCATTCATTTATTTTTTTTCTATTCTTTTCTCCTATGGATGTTTATTTATATTTTACGAATAAGAGGAATTATGTCTATTTAAAATCTCCTTGTGTTTTTGTACCTTTAAAATCACACAATTGAATTTATGAACACATTGTAATGTAAAATGAATATAAATATATGAATTGGTAAGAGTTTTTTATACAATTTAAGAACTATTTTGTTTATGAGCACAATAAACATAATGAATGGATTTCCACAATATTCCTTGGAGATGATGCTAAATATTCCAGATTATTAAATATGTAAACTTAACTATATATATTCTTTGAATGATTATAGGATTTTTCAGCACATATTTTCCTCCATGTTATATTCATAAGTTTGAAATGTCCAATTCAATTTATTAGTCCACTAGTGTGAACATCTGAGGAAAATTTTTGGCATGTTTCCTTCATAAAAAATAAATGTATAATGTATCATAGAAAATGATAGTAGTAAGAATTTATGATTAAAAAATGATGATTAAAATTTTTTAAGAATCAAATAAAAGATCAATGGGGTTTTTAGATTATTTTTTTCTTCATGTTTCTTATGTTTTAATTCATTGTTTTATTCCTATATCAATCACTCATTATTTCCATGTTCTCTCTCATATAACTCTTCATCATCTTTGTACAATCATAACTCCCTGTAAGGTTTCTTATTTTTATGATATAAACAGAATTAATCTATTTGTTCCATTGATTAGTTTGTGCCATAGCATCTTAGTAAAGTCATGATTTAGAAGTATAATTACTTGATTCAAGTTCGAAATATGGGATTCAAACCCTCATTACTTATCCTTATCCCTTTTGTTCATCGAATTTTGTATTATCCTATCAAATCATTAAGTACAAAATTAGGAGATTGGTATAATTCAATTAATTAAAAAAATTATAAATAATCCACAACTACACCTCTCACATGCCTACTAAGAATTTTTTCATTTATGCACATTAAGAAAAAAAATAAAAATAGTAATGAGAAGAAATATCTTATCTAATGATCATTAGAGTGGATTCCTCTAATGGATGAATCTCCAAGAATTTGAGTCTATTTATCCCTTTGAATAAAAAAAGGTGAAATATTTAGTTTCAACCATCTAAAATTAAACTCCATTCTCATAGGAATAAAAGTTATATTACGAACTTCTTATTAATAACTTTTATCATTCCATAAGGATAATGAGTATGAATACTTTTTAATATGTATAAACCATGCATTATTTTCAATTAAGCTTCTTTCCTATTAATTATTTTAATTTCTTCCTCTCTTTTTAGGGTCGGTTTCTGTCTGTCTATTTGATCAAGAATTAATAAACATGGTTAGATAGGTTTTTATGGTGATTCTTTTGGTCCTCACAACTTGTGAATGTACTCCACGTGGAATACCTATTTAATCAAAAGACTCCAATGATTTATCTCCTTTGCTTAATTCCTCATTAATTGTTTAGAGTGTTTTAAAAGTGATTTTTTTATTATAAAAATTATACATGTTAATATCTATAACATCAATGTATATCTAGAAAAGAACTAAATTGATTCCTTAATAATTTTTTGGAAAAAATTATATACTACATTTCACCCCAACCTTACATTGTCTTCTTAATATAGTCTTGTATTAGTGTTTTTAGTTCTCTATTGTAATGGATAATAACTTGTATTAATGCTTGATATTTTGTTGTAGTATAGACATAACCTCAGAGTGTAGTGAAACTTGTGGTGGTGTGGATATCACCTTGGGATGTGTAATAAGTTATGTTTGATTAGAAAAATAACTGCAACCTCCCCAAATTTTTTATTCATATAATTATAGAATCAAAACACAGATTTCATTTTCTTGAGTTCATATCATGAATTGGTCTCTATTGTCAATTTTATGCCAGATTTATACATCATTCTCTTCCAATAGACAATTTTCATTACAAAGATGAATAAATTACCCCCTCCCCCCTCCCCCATTATGTTAGAGCTAGCATAGTCTTGATAAGTTGAAATAATGTTAATTAATGAGGGTGTGTATCCATATTGTGGTGATTTCCGGATTATATTAGAGCATTAATGTATTATAATGTTCTTATGTTGGACTCTATTGGTTATTATGGTTCATTTTAGTGTTATATTGGTTTTTTGAATCCTTTTAATATTAAAAAAAATACATTGTTTTGTTTTGGTATACAGGCTAGGCTTCTCAGTTTATAATAAATTTTCCCTAACATTACTTCAACCCTGAATTGTTACTCTTACACAACACATTACACCTTATTTTTTCTCTTATATAGTGTGTTACATGGTCCAATTAATCATAAAAAATATCATTCCTTATATAAAAAAACATATTAAATTTAGTTATCGACCTTAAAAACACCAGTATTCAAATCAAATATTGAATGAATGTAAATCTTGGAATGGATATCAAAAATCAAGTCCTTATTCCTAGAAAATATCTATATTTTACAAAATATTATAAAATAAAAATAAATTAATAAAAATACACCTAAATTAAGAATAAAATAATATAGAAAATAATGGAAAATGTATAAAATGTAGTATTTAATTTTGATAGTTCAAAAAATGGGTGTGATTCCTTCAAAAGATGAGACAACTATTTACTTCAAAAAAATAATGAGTAGACATTTTAAACCATGTATTTTAATGAAATGTTATTTTTTATAACTTATATTTGGTCATTTAGGAACCTAAAATACACATATTTTTATTATAATTTGGAAATGCATAAGTATATTTTTTTCATATATTTTTTTTCTACTAAAAGTTTACTCAATAAATATTTTTATCTAAATTTTTATGGTTTGGGTGATGTTCTATACAAAAAGAAATATTCTCATCCCACGCTTATTATAATACTAAAATACTTATATTTGTAATATCATTTATGTAATTACTAGTACCTTTTTATTATATTTTTTATAACTATTATATTAAATTATTTATTTTGTTCTTTTGTAAAAGTGTTTCTATCAGAATGAAGAAACCAAAAATAGAGATACTATGTTATTTAATATATTAAAGATATCACCTCTCATCAAGAAACTAAACTAACTAAAAATATATATGTATATGTCTATTTATATAAACATAGAAACATGTTATAACTTGCATCATATTTTTTTAATTTTGTAATTTGATGTTAATAGTATTATTACCAAGATTCATTTTGTAATGAATTTAGATATAATAAAATCAATGAATTCCTAGAAGAGTTGTACCAATATGTCTTTATATTGTTTACTATTATATAAATGGTAAAAAAAATTAAAACATTTAATGTTTAAAACACTTATTAAAATATGATTATTTTTGTATAGGATTTTTTTGTTATATCTAGATAACTTATCAATATCATTTTTATAATTTTAATTATACAGTTATTGTGGCACCTCAAACCAACACTCTCATATTTAAATCTAAAAACAAATAATTTACATACTATATTTGATACAAACTATAGATTCCCATAAATAACTATCTTATAATTATAAGACTTAAAAAATATTATATTATATACACTCCCATGAACATTTAAGATTATTGCATTAGAAAATTTTGAAAAATATTAAACTAATAAATCCCATGTCATTCTCAACTAATGGACATTTTTTCCACTATATAAAAAAAATACATAGTCCACAATAAGTCTTCAATATCTTTAATAAATTCTCCAAATAATATATTCATTCCTATATATCATGTTTAATTCCTTTCTTCATAACCTGGGGAAATGAAAACATAGTAAGGGGTAAACTCAAATGCTCAGTAAGGGTAAAAATAATAGATAAAAATTAATGATTTTATGTGAGTATAATATGAGTATAAATAATATATAAATAATAGATAATCATAATTAATTCCATAATAGAATGAAACTTGAATAATAATATATCCATTGATACCAATGGAAATAAAAAGATCAAATGGATAACAATAATTATTTCCATAATTATGAAATTCATAATTTAGGAAAATTAATTCAATTTCTTACTGAAAAACATTATGATCTTAGACAACATGATCTTTTCTTCATGGCCATGTATCTTGGAAATATTTTGTTCTAGTCTAGCATAAACCAAAATACCCAAGATAGTTTTTCTCATGAGACTTATTAATGTATCATGAGTATATTTTATGCCCCACCCATCATCAATTATGTCTAATGAACTCATCATATAAAGTATTGAATAAGATAGAAAATGCATAACCAATATTCCATAGTTATCAATTAATATATGTCTTGGAATAACAATTATTTGAATTTTTAACATTTCCTCATTTAATAAATGGAATAGATATCTATGTGAGAATACATAAAAATAAAACCATATAGAGAAATGATTATATTTTTAGGTAAATTATTTCCCTAATAAATCAAAATATGGAATCTAGTTGAAAGACCTTCAATCAAAGGAAGGAAATATAGTGTTCATAGAGGAAAGACTTTAGAAAAAAAATTATTCATGAAATATAGGATGATATAAAAAGAAAAACACAGTGATGGATTTATCAGAGTTTAATAACCTAATAGAAAATATTATTTAATTATTTATAAATTAATCCATGACAAATATATACACCATAATAGGGAATCAAGTTGTTAATTCAAATCAACTATCAATAAAAAATTGAGATACAAAAACCCTTGTAGTAATGGTAACATAAGAATAAAAGGAACATGAGATTGAGTTGATGAAATTAAAATATAATTAACTAAAATATATTAATTATATTTGAATTAAATGGGTAAGTGAATACTCCATATAACAGAATATGTTGAGAAATATAAACAAGTCTCATAGAATAAAAAATAGAAATAAATAACACTTATAGCTTTAGAAACATTTGAATCAAACCCCCTTGATGATATAATTTCAAATAAAACATTACATACAATTTATAATGAGAGTATCCTAATAAAAAATATTAAATAGGTGATTTTATATACCATACACAATAAAAAATTGTGTTTATTATGAAATATGTTTCAATGGGTGAAATTTTGGACAAGAAACCCTTACCAGTAACATAGTAAATGAGGTAAGATTCATATTATAATGTTGTTATATGAAATAATTGTATAAGTGATGAAGGTAATGAGGAAATATAATAAAAATTATTCATAAGGTAGAATAAATCAAAACTTGGAAAAATAATTTTCAATGAGAAAGTTTGTAACTCAAGGGAATAAGTTGAGTTGACACAAACTCTTACCTTTTTTATGGTTCACTCTACTCATGCACGCAACATTATAAAAATTAAAATTAATTTTATTTGGTACCTTATTAGTATCCCACTAAAACTATATTTCATTTACTAAAGAAAATTTATTATCTTATGCTATATATTTTTTATATATTATTTTCATATGTTCATTATTTGAGGTGGTTTGGTCAATTTCCACATAACACTTTTAGTATGTTGGCCATGGTAAAATGTGTTTTATAATAGATTCATAATATAGAAAAATTATCATGTATTTAATTTATTATTATATTAGTATAAAATTCATACTATTATATTGGTTTTTTATAAAATTAACTCAATTTATGAAATGTACCCTAATATGTTCATTTTAGGAGATTAAATTAACTATGACCATTTATTATTAATAACACCCACAAAATACTCAATATTATCATTAAATAATATTAATATTTTTATTAAAATAATTTTTGTACCTTAAATACATTTTTAATATAATCCTTGTTGGTTGGAGTAAAGTACTCAAGAAGGGGTGAATTGAGTATCTATAAAAATTTCTATTAAAAATTCAATTAAAAATATTCCCCAATAAAAATGAATACAATCCAGTTAATCAAGGTAATACAGTTATAATAGTTAGTCTATTCAAATAAATTCTCATTAGATTGATTAATTCTTAGTAATATCAATGTGAGTTTTTTATAGCACTTTTGAAGCTATTCTAATAAGGAAAAACACTTATAACTTCTATCTAAGACTAACTGTCCAAGTAAAACCTAGTTTTCTAAAACATACAGTAAAAAGAGAAAAACTAAATAAAAAGACACATCAAATAAAATAAGTGGTTTAGTCTCAATCCAAAACTTAATCCACTCCACTTGGTGATCATCTTCCACCAAGCAGTTTATATTAATAAACTTAATCCACACCCTAGATCGGGGTAATAAACAGTACACAAGATTGTCCCAATCACACGACCTCTTCCACTATTATGCATGGGAATAATCTACTAGGTCAAACAGGGACATCTTCCAAACTTATCTGTGGGAGTAAATAAATTTTAGAAGATATGATAGGAATGATATCTTGTATCCTTCTATTTAATAAACGAGACAATGTGTATTTTAATACATACACACACACACTACTCAAAAGGTGAAAATAGTACACAATAGAGAAAAGATAATGAGAAAGTATTAGAAATTCTCTGAGAGTTGTTAAATGTAGCTCTGTACTTGTAGGATGAATCAAATTCAAGTATTGAGTCCTTTTTTGAAAAATAGTGTATCGCAAGTCTGGTTCTCTGGTTTCCAGTTCGATGATGTGAGTTATGTAGCTCGTGTTCATCTTTGGTACTGTGAAGATGTTTGAGGCTATAATCTACGGTAGTTAAACCTTCAGGAATTGAGATTTTTTCGTATTTTCTTCAGTGTAATGTTGTTCCATGCACGAGTTTTCTTCTCCATTGTTCCCTTATACATACTATTTGATCATACTTATCTTCCTTTTTAATTAGTGGTGCACATGTTGAAACAGAAAGGATGTATGTATTCTCTACCTCATACCTCGGACTTTAAGGTGACATGTCTACAAAGAAACATTAATTATGTTAGTTCCATTTAATAACTTGAATATAACCCTTAGCAATTAAATTTAAAAGAAAAAAATCAATGAACGATGTCACATTTTGTCTTGAAATGGTTTCAAATGGAAACGGTGTCACTTGGAAACGGTGTCACATGGAAACAGTGTCACTTGGAAACTCTGTCACTTGGAAACAATGTCACTTGGAAATTGTGTCTTATTCTTTTACTTTGATAGTTATGGTTCCACAACTACATTGACAACTAGAACTTGTAGCACAGAGGTGGTGTCAGAATCACGGTGTCTCTGGTAGGAGTGTCTAGTCTTTTGTTAAACCTTTGAATAGTGGTTGAGTCACTGTATTTTGGATTACGGTGTTAGTTTCAAGGTGTCTGTATCATAGTGATGAGGTCACGGTTTCTGGGTCACGGTGTCTGGGTCACGGTGTTAGGGTCACGGTGTCTGGGTCACAGTGTCTGGGTCACAGTGTCTGGATCACAGTGTTTGGGTCACGGTTTCTGGGTCACGGTTTCTCAGACTTATCCAAATATCTATAAAAAGTCATAAGCTGTAATATTCACATAATGTATTAAACTTAATTTTTGGTATAAGAAAACATAATAGAACAAGATTATTCATAACTTGTGAAATTCTTAGCATAATTATCATGATTATCATGATTTTTGAGAAATAAAACAAGATCAAACAGGAGGAGTACAACAATACCCCCTTTTTTATTATCACAAATCATAGAATATATGAACTATCAAAAAAGTGAATGAATCCTTTATTTATTATTTCTACCCCTTTTGGGATTATCAAAAGGAAAATAAGAACCACAAAATAGGGTAAGGCTAAACTCAAACTGCAATAAGGCATATTCAATTGAAAAATAAGATAGGATCCAGTAGATACATAGGATAAAAAGACAAAATGAAGAATATTCCTATCATATATACATCTTTCACATCTCTTCATAGGTAGTAGACTTCTTTTCCCTTAACATAATCAGCACGAGGTCCAACAAGAGAAGAAGATGACGTGGTGTATGAGAGTGATCCAATGGTGAGATAAGTAATAGGCACACCTTCAAAAATATAAGGTGAAAGAGTGGGTTTGGTTGAATATTGAGTCAAGTATTTCTCAAGAACAATAGGTATGGTCTGGATAAAATATTAAGAGACAAACATGTTAGCATGAAAAAAATCATATAAATAACAATAGGTTGAACCATGCCCCAAGGGAGGAGCTAAAATAAACACTATAGTAGAGCTTCCCACGTGGATATAGGGATTCATCAAATTGATGAAACTAGTGATGACCTCACCACCATACTATACATCCTTCTATAGATCATCTTTATTCTCAATAAACATCTCCAAGGTAGGTGTGGACACTTTTTTTCACTTGGTTCTTAATCGCTTGAGTCAGAAGAGGAATTTTCAAATTCTCTATAAGATAATTAAAATTAATTGTCAATTTATGCTTTGAATAAATCCTCTTGATGTAGAAATACACCTTCTTTGTAATCTCATCATAGCCCGTAAAAGCTTCCGTAGAGTATATTGAAACCATTTCTTGGACATGTTCACTGTTTTGAACAATTTTTGAGAGGATTTCTTGAACGGATGTACTTTTCAACGATTTATGCTCTTCTTGAAAAACCTTTCACAGAACTACACTTTCTAAAAACTGAGATGATTGAGCAAGCTTGGAAGAGGAGGAGAGAGCAGAGATGGTTTTAGATGGTGTATGAAGGCTTGTGATAACAGTTTCAATAGATTCAATGAAGATACCAGGAAAGGCATCCATTGATGATGCCAATTTTTAAATTTCTTCTGCCAACTTGTCATTGTTTTCTATTATTTTCTCAATAACAGAGGCCATATTTTGTTGGATCAGTTTTGAATTATTTTTTGAAATCTTGTTAGCATCTTCTATGCTGAATCGAGAAAAAAGAAGTTCAGCAGTTTCAAACTCTTTCTTAAGTTCCTCCACCAAAGACATTAGATATTTTACTTCCTCATTTGACTGTTAATTTTCAATTCTTACTTATTTAATTTCAGGAAACATCTAAGGATGAGTTTTTTAAATAGCCTTCTCCAAAAGAATACTGGCATCTTGTTCACGTAGATGAGTTACAGGAAAAGTTTGAGCATTTAAAAGCATCCCAAAGACATAAATCATATTTTCACCAAACACCATTAAGTCCTCATGGATTACATATCATGGAACTTCTTTTGAAATATTTGGTTCATAAAAAACAATAGATTTGGGCTCCTTAGAAGGTATTACTCTAGGTAGAGATAAATATTTTAATTGAAAAGCTATTGTAATATTGATTCTTCTCTTTGAAGACACACCCGAGTCTAAGACATAAAAATAGCTAGAGAAATTTATACACATTGTCCATAGGACTTGTCTCAACAGAGCTTCATACTTGAGTACTTTCTAGAATGGGGTTTTTCTCCCACTCAATCTGTGCATATTATCTAAGAGTGAGAGACCCAATATCTTGTCCTATTTCTAGACTTGCATCAAATTTAGGATCACCCATCTCTGTTCAATCTTTCCAAAAGGCTTGGTCCATCCTTTATTTAGTTGATAGGATTAATTCTCACTCAACTTGTTCTTCATACCTTTCCAGAACTCTAGGACCTTTATCAATAATAGGTTCTTCAAGATGTTCCTCAAGAACATATTTCTATTCTAGACCAGTAGAAGGTCCTTCTTTATCAACAAACCCTTCATCAAATATTTCTTCATCAACATATTGTTCATCAACTTGTTGTTGAGGTAAGTAACTGTATTCTTCTTCTAAGACAGTACTATCCACAGATGCATCTTTTTCATCCTCTACTTATTGAATTTAGTATTATACTATATCATAAAATTATAGGCCTAAGTCATGATTTTTCTTAGGCCTTGAGGGATATTCAACGGGATTTAAGTTTTATTTAGCCTTTCATTGTCCTCTACTCAAGACTATTTCCACAGATTCCATTTTATCGTTATCTTTCTGATTTTATCCTTTGAGGCACATAATTCATAATCTTTTATGACTTCTTTATTCGGTCCAACCACTCCTTTAGTAGACCGTGTTGTAGAAATTAATCTTGAATGGAACAAAGAGTTAGACTTTGAAGTTTTCTTGAACAATTCACACGTGTGAAGTATAATATAGTTACAGAGATTAATCCTATGACCATTTTTCAAAAGATGTTTCAAGAATACATCTTGATACATAAGAGTAGAAAAATAATATTTCCTTATACTAATAAGAATCTAGATAAACATAAATAGTAACCTTCTCTCACCATCCAACTCACTAACAATCATCTTTCTTTTATTCTTATTTCAAGTTAGACTTTTCATAGCTTCTTCTAAGATGAAAATATCACTGGGAGGAGGTTCTCGCTGATGATCCTCAAATATTCCTTTAAAGGTTTATTTAGATAGCTAGACCATAAAATTGAGGTAAAATTACACCATTTACCATTAATAAAGCTTCTTACAATAGATTCATCTTTAGTATTGAATGATAACTGTACATACCGATAAAACAATGAACCATGTTTTGGATAAATGTGTAGTTTTTCCATAGTAAAACAATCTAACAAGCCTTTTTCAGTGAGAACATTCAATATCAATGAATTAAATGATAGTATACACTTCTAAAATACTTATTTTCAAGAATGACTATTCTATTCACAAGACTAGGATTCAATGGTCATTTATGTTCTATTCATGGTACCTTTCTTACTTTCTTGTAAGACCTTTGCTTCTCAGAAGTCGACGAAGAGGGTTGCTTTATTCATGGGCATAAAATATAGAGTTCTTGAAGGAGAATGAGTTGAAGGAGAGAATTATATTTAGAAGGCAAGGTCTTTAGTTTTGAGAGAGGAAATCTTGAGTGAAGAGAAATGTAAAAATATCGATTTTTTATCATTTAGGAAGTCCAAATTTCATAAAAAAAATCGGAAAAATAATAATAAAATAATCAACACAGTGATACGAGAAATAAAATTAAAGAAAATAGAAAACTGTGTCTTTGCGGTGAGACTGGAACAGGTTTTCATGGTGTAATCCTTATAGTGTGACAGAAAACGGTGCGACTGTAATGTTGAGACAACAAGTGTAAAACAATGACTTGTGAAACCATGAATTTCAAAGATTAATTCTAAGACCGTAAAATTTGAGACCATAAAAGTGAGACAATGAGTGTGAGACAGTATGTTCAAGACCGTAAGCCTTTCACTGAAAACTTATCATCCCTAATTTATGTATGATGTAATTTATCCTTTCAGAATTTAATGGTTTAGGGAACATATTAGAAAGCTGATATTCAGTTCTAATGACATCTAAATTGATATCACCTTTTTTATAAAGGTCTATCAAAAAGTGATGTCTTACATCAATATGTTTTTTCTTAGAGTGTGATATATTATTCTTTGAAATGTTAATATCACTTGTATTGTCACAATTTATATGTATATGTATGAATTGATATCCATAGTCTAGTAATATGTGTTTCATCCACAAAATTTTTGCACAACAACTACCAGCAGCTATGTATTCCTCTTTAGAAGTAGATAATGCAACATAGTTTTTCTTCTTACTACACTGTGACACTAGAGACTTGCCTAAAATGTGACATATTATATAAGTGATTTTTTATTTAACATAAAACCACAAAAATTATCATCAGAATAGTTAACTAACTCTAATTATTGTCCTCTAGGATATAAGAGTATTAGATTGGTTGTATGTTTGAGGTATTTGAAAATCATATTAACAACATTTAAATGAGACTTCTTAGGGTTTTATTGAAAGAGAGAAAACATACATACACTAAACATAATTTCATGTCAGCTAGAAGTTAAGTAGATTAAGCTTCCAATCATTACTCTGTAAGTGGTTTGATCAACATATTTTCCATCTTCATCAAGATCCAACTTACAAGTAGAACTCATTGGAGTATCACTACTTTTAGTGTTGTCCAATCCAAAACGTTTTTGATGATCTTTAGTATATTTTCATAGATTTAAAATAATACCATCTTTATTTTGAAATATTTGAAATCCAAGAAATAATTTTAGTTCACCCATTAAACATATTTAAAATTTATTTTGCTTCATTTTAGAAAAATGAATACATAAATAATTTTTTGATGATCCAAAAATAATATCGTCTATATAAATTTGGACTAATAAATCATCATTTGAAATTTGTTTTATAAAAAGTGTGGGATCAGCTATACCTTTTATAAAAGATTTTGAAATAAGAAAAGTACTTAATCTGTCATTCCAATCTTTTGGAGTTTGTTTTAAACCATACACATCTTTTGATAATTTAAAACATGATTTGGAAAGTGAGGATTTTTGAATCCAGGGGGTTATTAAACAAAAAAATCTTCAGTTATATACCCATTTAGGAATTCACTATTGACATCTATTTGATATAGTGTGAAATTCAGTTGTTCTACATATGCAAGCAAGATTATAATGGCTTCAAGTCTAGCTACTGGTGAAAATGTCTCCTCATAGTTAATTTCTTATTTTTTGAGTATATACTTGTGCAACCAACCTATCTTTATTTATAACTATGTTACCACCTTCATCTACTTTATTTATAAACACCCACTTAGTGACTATGGTAAAAATGTCTTTGATTCTATCGACAAGTTTTCAAAAAAACTTCCTTTAAAACTAATTAAGTTCTTCTTGCATAACCATCACCTAAAATTCATCATTGATAGAATCATTGATGTTTTTATATTCAAGTTGGGACAAGAATACTTTATGTTCAACCTGATTTCTCAAATAATCTCTAGTTCGGGTTCCTCTATCTAGATCTCCAACTACATCATCTTTGGGATGGTTATTAAGGGTTCTAGTTGGTCTAGAAAAGGTAGGGATAGTTATTTCATATTCATCACTTGGTTATAGTTCATTATGGATTGAATCTGGAGAATTTCTAGAACATGAAGTTTTCATAGATTCCTTTATAGGATGGATTGATGATTTATCAATAATGTCTAGATTTGATATATCATCCTCAATATTATCAATAGAGGCCTTAGGTTCATGTGGATATGTCTCATCAAACATGACATCAAAATATTCCTCCACACATTTTATTATTTTGTTAAAAACTATATATGATTTACTAGATATTGAATATCCTAGAAATATTATTTCACTCTTGGATGCAAATTTTTCAATATTTTCCTTCGTATTAAAGATATAAACTTTGAAACCAACGAATTTGAAGTAGTTCACTTTTGGTTTCCTATTATTCCACAACTCACATGGGGTTATTTTAAGAATAGGTTTAATAAATACTCTGTTAATAATATACCAAGTTGATTCACTTGGAATGGTTCTAGAAATTTCTTTCAAGGTCCTATTTCTTCTTTATACGACTCCATTTTTTTGAGGTGTTCTAGGGGAAGAGAAATTATGACTATAGCCATTTTTTAGAAAAATAATCTAAACTCTTTATTTTCAAACTCATGAACATGGTAAATTCTTAGATATTTAATTTTAATTACACTATAAGTTTCTACAATTTTAGCATACGTGGGGAAATGAGAGTAGGTTTCACTTTTTTGAGCCAAGAAGGTCTAAGTATACCTAGAAAAGTCATCTATAAAAACATAAACATAGTGCTTCTCATTTAAACTAAAAAATCTATTTGGTATAAATAAATCCATGTGAACCAACTTGAGATGTTGAGAAGTTAAAACTTGTTTCTTTGGTTTGAAAGAAATATTATGTTGCTTTCCCATTTGATAAGGATGACACACTTTATCATTTGGAAACTCTGGTTTGGGTAGATCTTTGACTAACATTTTTTTAGTTATCTTTCTAAGGGAATAAATATTGTAGTATCCTAGCCTTCTATGACAAATACAAGACTCCTTGTGAAATATACTTAAACATGAATCATTTTGAGAAACTAAAGAATCTAAGTTAACAGAATATACATTTTCATTTATTAATTTAAAAAATACTAGTTTTTTTAATAATTAAAAACATTGAAATCATAATTTTCAAATTTAATATGAAATCCAACATCACATAGTTGTTAAATACATAGAATATTATATTTTAGTCCACCAACAAAATGTACTTTAGAAATTAAAACTATGTTAGAGTTATAGATTTGACCTAGGCCAGTGATTTTTTCATTAGCATTGTATCCAAAGGCGACATTCCCACCATGAATCTTTATTAGTTTATTGAAACATGAATAATATTCATTCATGTTTCTTGAACACCCACTGTCCAAGTACCACAAACTTTTACAGAGTCTCTTGATCAATTTTCCTACAAAATATTAAAATAATAATAGTCTTTGGTACCCATATTTGTTTGGTTCTAGTGATATTAGTAACTAGTGCTTTAAGAACCAACATATGCCTCATAGGATTACTATAATAATTATATAATGTATTTGAGAAATAAATTTTATTTTTTTCAAAAAAATTATAAACATTTGAAAATGTATCATAGTTTGAACTAGTAGAATGTTTTCCTGATCTAGGAATAAAGTTGTATGTTCTAGATCTAGAAAAAAAATGGTTTTTTCTAAAATTTATTTTACTAGCTTGATAGCCAATACCATTTGTAAATTAGGGGTAAATTTGTTTATCTATCATTTATACCTAGATATCTTTACCATTATTAAACATTTCAATGTCGTTTTCCAATTTCTCATTAGATATCTTTAAATCACTATTTTTTTGAGTAATTGACCATTTTTATCTCTTCCAACAACATGTCTAGTTTTGTAAGTTGAGGTAAGATAATATTGTCTCTTTAAAGACATGTATTTATCTTTTAGTTCATTACATGTCTCTTCAAGTTTATTTCAATACTCAAAAATTTATTATTTAGTCATATATTCAGAATAAATTTTATCTCCAATATAATATGAATCTTGTGCAGGAGATTCTAGGGTCACCTCAGATGTGTTTATTATGAAACGCATATTGAATTTTTTATACTTTTAATCATGTGAAGACTCTAAGTCACTTGAACTATCCTCAAAATCACTCCAAGTTTCTTTCATTTCCTTTTATACATTCTATCTTTGTCCTCCTACTTCCTTTTATACCTGAGATTGGGACAGTCAGACTTTTCATGCCCCTTTTGTTTATATTAATAATATACTATCTCATCAGACTTGTCATATCTTTTCTAATCCTTCATCCAGATTCCTTTCTGATCATTTATTCCTTTGAATTTAGGATTTCGGAATAATTTATTCCTTTTTTAAAATTTCTTAAACCTTCTGGATAATTGAACCATCTCCTCATCACTATCTGGTGATGATTGTTCACTACTGAAAATTTCTATAGAGGCTTATAGTTTTTTCTTTTCCTTGTGTTTATAGGTAGTGGTATTAAAGGACACAGGTTTTCTTTTGGGTACATCCTAATCTTCCTTTTTGACTTTCAGTTCTTCTTAGTACATCATTACTTTCCCAATGATTTCTTGGATAGGTAATTTTCTAATGTCTCATGACTCTCTAATAGAGAAAGAATTTCATCTCTATTTGTCAGGTAAGTATCTGAGAATCACCATGATTTGTTCTTTTGTTGTAACTTCTCTTCCCAGAGAGATCATTATGTTGAGAATTTTGTTGAACCTGAGATACATATCATAAATAGGATCACCAAGATTCATCTAAAAATTATCATATTTAATATTATAAGTGTTCAGTCTCATTTCTTTCACATTAGTGGTTCCCTCAATGAAATAGACAACATATCCAAAATTTCATGGGCTGTTTTACATGTATAAATTCTGTAAAATTACACATCTCCTAAGGCATAGTATTGGGCATTTATTTCTTTATAGTTATTGTTATAAGATATCTTAGTTGGTTTATCCCAAGTAGTTCTCTCAATAGTTTGAATTTTATACTCATCTATAATTGAAGACCAAATTTCAAAACCCATACTTTTTAAATCCATTTTCATCTAAATTTTCTATTGAACATAATTAGTTCCATTAAAGAATATAGGACTATTTTTTATAGCACCTTAGAGTATATTTTCTATAATAACGAAATACTTTTAACAAGATAGAATTTTAGAACTAACAGAATTCTACAGATCTTTAAAGTAAAACTAAAATTACAGTTGAAAAGATTTTAAAATAAATCCTTACCAATAAAAAATTCATCTAATACCAAATGTTGGTCGGATTAGAGTACTCAAGATGGGGGTGAATTTAGAATCTATAAAAAGTCCTATTAAAAATTAACTTAAAAATATTCCCCAATAAAAATGAATATCATATAGTTAATCAAGGTAATACGGTTATAATAGTTTGACTGTTCAAATAAATTTTTACAAGATTGATTAATTCTCAGTAATATCAATGTGATTTATTGATACAACTTTTGAAGCTATTATAATAAGGAAAAATAGTAATAACTTATATCCAAGACAAACTATCAATGTAAAATCTAGTTTTATGTAACATATAGTAAAGAAGAGAAAAACTAAATTAAAATACATAGTTGATAAAAAAGTTGTTCAATCTCAAGATGAGAAATAATACACTCCACTTGGTGATCACCTACCACCAATAAGTTTATATTAATAAACTTGATCCACACCCTGGATCGGGGTAATATAAAGTAAACAAGACTATCCAAGTCACATGACCTCTTCCACTATTCTTCGTGGGAATAAGATACCAGTCCACACAAGGACCTCTTCCGTGCTTATCTGTGAGAGTAAACAGATGTAAGAAGATGTGAGAAGAAGGATATCTTGTATCCTTCAATTTAATATAGGATACAATGTGTGTTTTAATATAGACACACACACACTAGTCAAGAACAAGAAAAAATTACACAACAGATCAATGATGATGAGAAAAAATTAGAAATGCTCTGAGTGTTGTTCTATGTAGCTATGGACTTGTAGGATGAATAAAATTCATGTATAGAGTCCTTTTTGTAAAAAACAGAGTATCACAAGTTTGATTTTTTGGTTTCTAGATATATGAGGTGATCTATGTAGATTGTGTTCTTTATTGGTACTTGTAACACCCCAAGCTTCCACGGTACGCTTCTCTTTGAATAATACAGTAGCGTGTGTTGTACGCAACTTCGAGTTCTAACACACACCACAACCAATAAAACTAGCCATTATGAATACTGATACCCACTTCTTGAAATTTTATAAATTTTATCTCTCAAAATGGACTTCATTTTTGGATTCATAATATCGAAATTATCCTAGGGTAAAATTTTGGAACTTTTCGGATAACTTTTATATTTTGATGAATAGTGAAAATTACTAAATTTTAATTAAAAAAAAATAATCAAAATAATTCATAGTGATAAATTATGAATTTGAGTTGTTTTAAAGTATATTTATAATATATTTTTACCATTTAATAAAATTTTGGTCATTGAACATAATTTCACATTTAAACCAGACATAAACAACTGTCAATCTTTTGATAGTTATTATCTCATAAAAACACGCTTTTTGTTTTAACAATGGAAATTAATTTTAAATTAATTTATGAAACTTCTATGTTTTAAATTTAGAAATATGGATTCCATATTTGGAATCAGGAGGTCTAAATTGTGTAAATAGGTAACTTTTATTTTTAGACATTTTGAATAATTACTTCGGTAAATATTTTATTTACCATGGTTAAAGGGTAAATCCGGTAAATAAGGGTAAAACAAATAATATTATAATAATATTAATTTACCCTAAAACGTGTCCTAACCCTATTGGTTGATACATGTCCGACCATGGGCATCTTTGGGTCGATTTTGGGACCCCATGGATCCACTCGTAAGTGATAATGACAATTTATATTAATTAAGTTAAAGTAAATGCAAAAATGACATAAGCATATATCTTTTAGAAAAAAAAAATTACATAGGTTTATATATATTATATTTTCAACTATAAATATTCATTATAAAGATAAAACTATTTCCTACATGATAGTATTTTATTTATAATTTTTATACATTGAATAATTAAATTTATTTATGACACAATAATGATGCAGTATTTTCCTTATTAATGAAAGAATCAAATAATTGGTATTATAAATATTAAAATAAATATAATTTGAAAATTTTGATTCCATACACGAATTTTATTGATTCATATGAAATTTTATTATTTCTTAAATGAATTTTTTTCGAATTAATAATGTTTTTAGGACTTTAACAAAAATCAATTATTAAATAGTGTCAAAATTGACATAAAAGAGTTTTTAAAACAAATATTATATTATTAATTGATATTCTATTCCTAAAAATCTATGGTTAGTCCAAAGTACTTATATCATGATATTTGTATCATTAATGGACCATTTGGGGGTCTCTTGGATGTATATAGTAAGTTTACTAACTATATAATATAAAAATACAAAGTGACATGGTAAATGTAAAACTAATTAACTAAGAGTTAAAACTAAAAGATAAGGTTAATATAATGACCCAACCCTATCTAAAATCTATTGGTTGAAATGATTTCGACTCATACCCACCTTATAATTTGAATAATTCACTTTGTATCCATTATAAATTGAATATGAATTTATTATAAAATAATACTATAAGTTTTTCCTAAAGAGCCCCTCCTCCCCCTTATAAAAGGACACCACTTCTAACCAGTTCTTCACACCATCAAAGCCTTTTGGATCGGCCAAAATCTGACCAAATACCCTCTCAACTATCCTCCATTAATCATAGAGGCCTTCCTTTAGTTATAAATACAACCTAAGGAGCCCTTTTGATCAAATCAAAAGGAAGAACCCGAAGAAGAGGTAATGTTTTCACCACCCTCTTTCAAGTTCATTTCTTCTTCAACTTCTTCTTTATTTGTTATTTACATTCTAAAATAATAAATCTAGTATCTTATATATACTGTGATGTTATTATAAATATGTTACAATCATATTCAGTATTCTATCCACCCTTTGAATGACATGTCACCATACGTGCGTACGTACAGCCTACCGTCTCCACGTCGTGGTGTAATTGTTATTCAATACATTATTATTTGGATGGGTATAATAATGATGTGTAATTCATGTAAATAATAAATATAACATGATAATTATTCTGTATATATGATATACCATCCAATTATATATTATTTTAATATCAAAAGAATGATATTGTCGCTCGTGCGTACGTACGGACTACCGTCTCCACAAACGCGATGAGATTCATTCCCCATTGTATCCATTCAAGAATAATTTTCATTTGATGGTTAAAAATAAAGTTTAAGGACTTGATATCATTATGGATATGAATAATATATAACATATCCATAACAAACACGGCTTATGTAACAAAACATATAAAATAAAACGAGTAAGTTAACACCCGAAACGACGATAATACTAAGATAGTATTAACAAAGCCATGTTAAAAGATCATATATGATATCATATTAATTTATATGATTCTTGTATAATTTAATAAAAATTATTTCACCATTATACAGGAGGTTAACCTACCCTCATCCAATGAAAAGTATAAGGTAAGGGTTTATTTCACAATCTCTTCGTTATCAGAGGTTGTTTATACATAATTATCTACTGGGACCTCTTTATCATCCACATCCATGTTTCATAAAAATGTATTTCAAAACATTCTTAATATTTTATAGAATATGGATTAAAGTAATTTATACCCTTGTTAACTTTTTATAAGATTTTTATAAAGGAATCTTTCCGTCGTTTTCCAAACAAGGTCATTTTTAACTTTTTCGACAAAATTAAGGTAAGAAAGTTTTTTTAACTTATACGGCGGGTGCAGCTATTTTATACCGTTATAAACTCATATAATCTTCCATTAAAATATTATATGAATATTTTCAAAGTAAATATTTTATTTTATAATTATGTAACTTTTAAATGATTTCAAAAAAAGATATATTTCTCTCAAATAGTTTTTATTTCATCTTTGTCAACATCCTTTGATGAATTTTAAGCTTATTTGAAGTTGATTTATTATGATACAAAACTTTTATATTGTATTGAAGGTTTTGTGATATGTTTGACTGTGGATGTGTTATTTTTATACCATTCATGGTTTATGGAGAAAGTATTTACATTTCGTATGCTAGTTTTAATACTAATGTTTATTATATATATTAAAACATTTTCATATGAGGAATGTATTGGACTTAGTAAGTGACGGGTGGAGGCTGCTATAGCTCCTCGATGCATCAGTAGGTCTCATGAGACAACTAGACATGGAATTGGCCAAGGCCCTTTCCGAATTTGATTTATGGTTTTGGCTGAAGCATTAATCATTTTTAGACGTCTTGGCCGAGGCCTTGACAAAAATTTTCATAATGTCTAGCATTATACATTCCCTCATTATGGAAATAATATTGATGGTTAATGTGGTCATTAGACTAGTATAATACCCATGATTATTTTTTATTATGTCATAATTTACTCATCTCATATTCTTTCCATAAAAGTATTCATGTTTGTTATTGGTAAAGGCATGTGGTTTAAATTATTTACCATGCTTAATATTTATGTCATTTTCCGTTGTATTACTTAGCCTTACTGAGCATTTGAGTTCACCCATTTATTATGTTTCATTTTCCCAGGATATGAAGAAGTTAGTTATGAGTGACCAACAGGAATAATCTAGGAGGCTTGTATGTTTCTAATGAAATATATTTGTGTTGTATTTCTTTTCAAGTTGTAAAGTTGAACTTGTGTATGAATATTGTTACCAATACTACTAAACTGATCATTCTTTCGAGACATGATTTCCTTATAATCATGCCAATGTTATGTAATAATGCACCGACTCTAGGTAACTGGGGTCGGGGCATTATAGTTGGTATCATAGGAAGTTTAGTACAAACCTTGGAAACTAGATTTAGATAAACTCTTATTAGAGCACATAGACCTAAGATGGACTTTGAGGATTAGTATAGAAGAACTTCCTAGAATATTGGTATTGTAGAAATTTTGTGAGTTTTCTGAGCAATACATCCCTATCTAGATACAAGTAGGTAGAGGCGGCTCTGTCACGGATGTACCTAGGGGTAAAACCTGAAAACACCGCTTTGAGCTAGACTCGAACGGGAAGTGGTGCACGACAACGGGCCTTACTGCACTCTTGGTTATGACACTCCCGGGGGATATGCTTAGGATAATTCTCATTTTATTTACAAACCATTTCGAAGGGTTTATGAGTATATACTTCCTCAAAGAAAACGGTTTTATGATTATGGATTATATCCATAAATAGTTCAATTTATGTTAAGTGTTTTACAAGTATGGAATTATGTATTTTGATTGATAAACTGATCTAGTTTATGCCATTATTTAGAAATGGCGCCTAGTGGAAGAAATGGAAATTGTATCAATGCACGCACTCCATGTAGGAATTTCCCTCCTGCTCAAGATAATTATAGTGGTGCTGGTGATGCAACTGGTGCTGATCATCTAATCACCATACTGGGAAAACTCACTCAGGTTATGAATAATAACCTTACCCGTATGGAGCACCCTGATCCACAGCGTGGAGGATCAATGTTAGATCGATTCATGAGGAAAAAACCACCAACATTCAATGGGAATACAAATCCCTTAGTAGCTGAGAAATGGATAAATTCTTTAGAGAAAATATTACATGCCTTGAGGAGTAGTGAAAGGGAAAAAGTTATCATGTCAGTTTACCACCTCACTGAAGATGTTGATCAATGGTGGTCATTGATTCAAAACATGAAGTAAGATGATTAAGTATCAAATATGGAATGGAGGGAGTTCAAATATTTGTTTTTAGAAAAATACTTTCCTTGTGACTATCAAGCAGATATGGAAAGTCAATTTATGAGTCTGAGACAAAAGGAGGATGAGAATGTCGCAAATTATGAGGCTAACTTTACAAGGTTCTCAAGGTATGATGCAGATTATATACGTAACCCAAGAATTAAGATTGGTCGTTTCTTTGATGGGTTAAAATCATTTCTCCGTCGAGCATTGGTCTCACAATCCTTCTCATCATATGAAGATATTGTCTCGTGTGCTATCAAGATAGAAAAAGAATTCTCTAAGTCTTATGACTTTAAATCAAAGCAAGAGAATAAGATATTTGTTGAACACTCTAGGAAAGTAAATAAGGAAACAAGAAATAATGGAAGAATTTAATTTCCACCTTGTGATAATTGTGGAAGGAAGAACCCTGGTTCCTGTCTAAAAGGAAAAGGAGTATGCTGCAAGTGTGGACAGAAAGGCCATCTAGCTGGTGATTGTAAAGGAAAGAAAGACACTACCAATGTTCAATTCTACAATCGCAGGGAGATGGGACATTATGAAAATGAATGTCCTAAGCATCAGGGGAAGTTACCTCAGAAAAGGCCTAGGGACCAAGGCCAAGCTTATGCAATCACTACTGCTGAGGTTGAAGCCCTGAAAGATGTGGTGGCAGGTAATTTAATGGTTTCCTCAAGTTTAGAAAATTCTTTATTTGATTCTGGATCATCGCATTATTTCATATATTCCCAGTTTTCTAAGAAAATTAGATATTTCCAATTTGATTTAACAAGGCAGTTGTCAGTCAAAACTCCTAAGGAAAGTATCATTGCAACAAAATTTTGTGAATCAGTCCCCATTAGAGCACATAAATGTTCTTTATCTGTGGATCTCATCGTTATACCTATGATTGAATTTGATATAATCCTCGGTATGGATTATCTTTCAGACCATGATGCAAAAATTTATTGTAAGAAGAAGGAGGTTACTATTTTTGATGATGATGATAAGGAACACCTTATCTTTAGAGAGGAATCGTCACCCCCTAATTCTTACCTAGATCCACCCCCCGTAGCTCAACTAAATTCAATTATCAGGGAGGAAGAGAATGAAATAACTATGGGTGAGGAAAGGAATGTTCAAATAGAGGATGTACCTATTGTGAGAGAATATGTTGATGTGTTTCCGAAAGATTTACCTGGACATCCTCTAGAACGATAAATTGAGTTTTCTATTGATTTAATTCATGGTTCAAGGCCTATATCAAAGAACACTTATAGAATGGTCACTGTGGAATTAGTTGAACTAAAGAAACAACTAGAAGAATTGAGTAATAAGGGATTTATTCACCCTAGTGTTTCTCCATGGGGATCCCCTGTCCTTTTTGTTAAAAAGAAAGATGGATCTATGAGGTTATGTATCGACTATAGGGAAATTAATGCTATAACAATAAAGAACAAGTATCTACTACCTTGTATTGATGATTTATTTGATCAACTACATGGAGCTCAATACTTTTCAAATATTGACCTTCGATCTGGATACCATCAGTTGTGTGTAAAGAAGGAAGACATTCCGAAGACAGCATTTCGAACCAGGTATGGGCATTACGAGTTTACAGTAATGCCTTTTGGGTTGACTAATGCACCCTCTGTATTCATGTATCTAATTAATAGAGTTTTCAAGGAATATCTCGATGATTTTTTGGTGGTATTTATTGATGATATATTTGTATACTCCAAAAGCTACGAGGATCATGAAAATCACTTGCGCATTATCCTGAAGACTCTTAGAAGACATGAATTATATGGGAAGTTTAGAAAGTGTGAATTCTGGATACAAGATATTTCTTTTCTTTGCCATATTGTCTCTATGGATGGAATCTATGTTGATCCTTCTAAGACAAGAGAAATCCAATAATGGCCTGCACCGTCGAGTATAACCGAGGTACGCAGTTTTATTGGCTTAGCAGGTTATTATCGGCGTTTCGTCCAGAACTTTTCCCGATTGGTTAACCCATTAACAAATATCACACGTAAAGGGATTAAATTTGTTTGTAAAAAAGAGTGTTAAGAATGTTTTGAATAACTGAAGAGAAGATTATTCAATGCTTCTATATTGACTCTACCATCAGCGAATGATGGGTTCATTATTTATAGTGATGCATCGAAGAAAGGACTTGGTTGTGTCCTTATGCAGAATGATAGAGTTATTTCCTATGCATCAAGATAGCTGAAAATTCATGAGCAAAACTATCTTACTCGTGATCTTGAGTTAGCTACTGTAATCTTTGCTTTGAAGATATAGAGACATTATCTCTATGGTAAAAATGGGAGATTTATACTGATCACAAGAGTTTGAAGTATATTTTCTCACAAAAAGAACTCAACATGAGGCAAAGGAGATGGATTGAACTACTCAAGTATTATGATTATACGATACACTACCACCCGGGGAAGGCAAATAAGGTGACAGATGATTTGAGCAAAAAAGATCATGGAGTTTTGAACATGATGAGAATTGAAAGGGATCCTATTTTCATGGATCTAGTGAAGATGGATATGCGAATTACCATGGAAGGTGAAACATCGATACTTTTTTAAATGGTTTCCAAACCATCTTTATTATAAAGGATAAAGAGTTCTGAGACCGGTGATAAAGAGTTTCAAAAGAATATTAAAGCTGTGAATGATGGAAGATTGAAAGACTTTGTCTATAAAGAAGGAATTTTGAAATTTGGGAAGAGACTTTGTGTTCCCGATATACCTAATCTAAAAAGGGAAATGTTAGATGATGCTCATAGCTTCAATTTCTCTATACACCCTGGGAGAACCAAAATGTATAGATATTTGAAGGAACATTTTTGGTGGGACAACATGAAGAGGGAGATTGTTGATTTTGTGTCACTGTAACACCCCAGGTAAATAAAGAATATGACATTTTTATATTTATCCCTATTTGTGAATAAAATGTTAATATTAATTTAAAGGGAATTCTATGCTCGATGGCTTACCATATACGCAACAACGAGTTCCTTTGAAATCTTACGTTGCACTCTAATAATAAAATAATTTTATTTTAAATGGTAGTTAACACCTAGCCATTGTAATGATGGGAATGAATAGAACTAACTACAAAATTATTATATATGTTTTTCAAATATTTTTAATTTTTACAATAAATATTAGAGGATTAAAAATGCGAATGAATCCAATTTTAAGCGTAAACATTCTAATATTCTTTAAAAGGTCGATTAACCGCCTTTTGATGGCGAACCTCTTTTAAATCCACTTTTTGACAATTTTATGTGATATATTTGACAAAATAAAATTCTTATTTAAAATCAGGACATCAAAATTTACTTGGTGTAAATTTTTGGTATTTTTATGATAAAGTTCATTTTAGTGAATAAGTGAAAAACGTTGTATTTTTATTCAAAACCTATTTTTAATCTAATTTTTTTATATTATTAGATCATATTTTGAATTGGTTTTAAAGTTAAATTAGAATATATTTTTACCATTTAATCCAATAGTGGTCATTGGAATTAATTTCACTTTGAAATTGGACTTAAACTAGTGTCAATCTTTTGATATATATTGTTTCATAAAAACACGCTATTTGTTCTGACAGCGGTAATTAATTATTAAATTAATTAATGTAACTTATATGTTTTTAATTTTTTAAAATAGACATCATTTTTGAATTCTGAATATCAAATATATCCTAGGGTGAATTTTTGGTATTTTTCTGAAAAACTTCAATTTTTGATGAATAGTGAAACCACTAAGTGGTACTTAAAAAAACTGATTTTTTGTTTAAATGAAATTTTACCACCTCTGTGTTTTGAATTTCAAAAATCCGACATACATGGTTTCCATTAGGAAGTAAAATTTGGTTCAATGGGATTAAAATAATTTTTTTGGTGAATTGTAACTTTTAAGTTTTTAATCGCGATTAGAGGTAATTAGTGTAATTTAAGGTAAAAATAATGTTTTAATAATATGAAATGACCTTGAAACATGTCCTACCCTTATTGTATGTTTCATGGCCGACCAAGACAGCCCATGGGTAAACTTGGGGACCCCATGGAGCCACTTTGGTAGGAAAATGACATTAATAACGTTTTATTTAATGTTAAAATAAAAATGTCACAAACATGAGTTGTTTTACTAAAACAATTTTTAAATGGAGTTATACAGGTAATATTTTTGACTATAAATATTCATTAGAAATCTAAAAAGATTTACTACATCATTATATTTTTTTTATAATTTTTAGACATTAAATAAATTATATTATTTATGACACCATGATGATGCAGTGATTACCTCATTATTTAACGATTTAAATAAAATGAAAAGATAATGTAAAATATAAGACCTAAACTTTTCAAAACCCTATTGGATGTGTGTATTTAGAACTATTATCACCTTATCCTAGAAATATATAATTTTGGGACCTTTAAAATCTGAAAAGCATTTTATAATAATGTTACTTTTCAAGACTTTCCAAGTGTGCCCCTCCTCTCCTCTTATAAAAGGCCCCCACCTCTACCACCTTACCCACACCTCTCAAGCCTTTGGCTCGGACAAACCCTACCCATTTTTTCTCTCCACATCCCTCTATTACTCCTATAATCCTCACTTTGGGCAGAATTTTTTCCAAGGAAGCCTTTGAGCTCAAATCAAAAAGAGTTACTTGATTTAAAGGTAGTGTCTTCTCTTGTGTTCTTATGTTTTATTTTGCTTCTCCAACCCCCTAAACTCTTTTTATTCCTTTATTTTGTAAAAACACAAATATCTTCAATATAATAGGATGTTTTTATGATAATTATTATAGCTACACCTAAACACACCTTCGTCTAACGGTTAAAGAACATACTGTTTCTGTGGTTGGTGATTTTCTGCCTCACGAAACGATGATTGTTCAATATTCTTTTAACACCTTTAAAGGTGGAAATTATGATGTCACTGTATTTTATATATGATATATATGGTATTTATGTTTACTATATGCTTCTGTATTTTATATTTAAAACATACCTTTATTCTTTTCATGTTGTGCAAATGCGATAATTTCATATGAGGAAGTGTGGACTACCGCCCCCTCAAGTGATGTGACTCGTTCATGAAATACATGGAATGTATAAAGAATGAAATTAATGAACATATGTTACCTATATAAAATATATATTATACTGTAATTATAATATATATATATATATATATCTCATTTATTTTTAATTCCATTAATATGAAGAAAAAAATGAAAGTAGCGTTCATGCGTACGTACGGCCTACCGTCTCCATGAACGGTGCTTTTCATTTTTTAGTATAAAATGAATATGTACTGGATATATATGATATTTTAATCATTAATACTATTCTGTAAATTATTTACTTATAACCACATGGGAAATCATTTTCAAACAAGTTCATTTTTTTACTCATGTACCAAACATCGGCAAAAACGTCTGATATGAACTAACATTATTAAAAAATTATTATAACATTATAATATGTGGTATTAACTGAATAATAATATTTAAAGGAGGTCCTCAAGAAATTATAAATTGACCAAAGTTTATTATTCAGGAATATAAAGAAACGAACAAGACAAGTCGGACTTGAGGTAAGGGAACCTACCCCTCTCTTTCTTTTCAAGTACACTATTTTATGTCATTCCTTTTAAGATCATCTTTCTTATGATTGGGATGTTCTTTTATATTAATCTTGTTTTACTTTTTATGTTCATATTATGAGAGACCCTATTTTCTCTCATCAATCCATTTTGGAAGTTTTGATTGGCGCCGTTAGGCTACCGAATTTTCGTAAGAGATCCAACCTCTCTCTTTCTTTTTAAGTACTCTCCTTTATGTCACTTCTTTTAAGCTCCTATTTGTTATGTTGGGGGATGTTCTTTTATATTCCTATTGATTTAAATTTTATTTTAATATGATTAGAGACCCTATTTGATCTCATCAATCCATTTTTGGAAGTTTTAAGTGGCGTCGTTAGGCTGCTGAGTTTTCGTAAGGTATTTTTCATCTCGCTTTTATTCCCATGAGATTTATGCTACATTTTCCACCATTTCATTTGAGTGGTATATGTACTTACCATTATTCTAATATTTTTGTAATATAATTTCGTTTATGAGTATTTACATCAATGTTGTATTGTCCTTCTTTCATGGGGTGTATGTTTCGAAAGATACCCAAGTCGGTAAGGGAACTTTTCACCCTCCTCTTTTTAAAAGACTTATTTTGTTGGGTCTTTTAATTTACATATTGTAATGTTGGGATATGTTCTTATATATCCTTATTGATGTAAATTTTATGTGCAAGTGATTAGATACCCTTTTTATCTCTCATCAACTCATTTTCTGAAGTTTGAAGTGACGCCGTTAGGCTGTCAATTTTTTGCAAGGGAACTTCTTAACCCAATTTTGATTCTTTGGGATAAACTTGTACTTCTTGAATATGTCTTTCTATGAATATGTGTGAATGACCTATGATTTTTTTTACACTTAATATCCACTTATATTTGTTGTATTCGTTTGTCACACATAATTATGTAATTGATTTATCCTTAATCCAAGGATACCGTCTTTGTAAGGGACTTCGTCTCAATCTCCTTTCATTGAGGCGTATTTTGTTTTATACACAACTTTATTTTATACGGTGTATAAACCCCTTTGACTTTTATGTTTATTCAAAAGGAATATTTTTTATACGAAGAATTTACTAAACGACAAAAGGGAATGTTTTTATTTGTCGTACGTATGCGGCGACAATGACTTCTCCGCCGCCGTGACCATTATTTGAGTTTTGGCTTCCTCTACAATCCATAACCTTTTTTTAAATGGAAAATAAATACCATGTTTTACTTTTCTTTTATTTTGGAATTGAAAATGGTTTTCATAATTTTTTTATTATATCAATGTGTTGTATTGATATCTTGTGATTGAAATGTAGAAATGTTATGTTTCCTTTATGCATATGATACGATTATGTTATGGTTCTTTGGAATTGTTATGAAGACGGGTGGTTCTATGATAAACTAAGGGTGGGTGAGCCCGATATAGCTCTCCAATGCATTGGGTAACGTGAAGGAGTTAAACATTAAGGTTTCTCCGAAGAGATTTAGGGAATATACTGTGATGGGTATTCCAAACGTAACCAAGAGGGTTACTCCCTATGTAAGAATGATATGAATGCCTCAAGTTACCTTTATGTCTTATGATTTCTATGATTTATTCATGATTTGATGAGGTATGTTAAAGTGATTATGTTTTATGAGTAAACTATGATTTCATACATGGACTAATGTTTTCATTTTGTACTTTTATATCCCTTACTGGGCTTTTTATGCTCATCCCAAGTTTTTGAAATGTTTTTCACAGGTCAAGGGAAAGGTACATGATGTGATTATAGGGTCAAGGAAGTGTCATGAAAGAATCCATGTTTTTTTTAAATATGTTTTCATCGATGGGAAAAAAATTAATACTATCTTTTATGTAACCACTTTGTTTAAATGTGGAATGTAATGCATGTTTTATGATCTAATTCTCTAAAACTCTAAACCTAAAAAGATCCTCAATGTTTAATCTTGTAATAACTCAAGATTAAGTAATGTTTAAGGCTGGGTCCTTATAGTCACGATGTATGGTTTTTCAATAGGTGAAAGCTGGAAGGCAACAGCCTGGAGGAGTCATACAACCTCTTCCCATAATGGAGTGGAAATAGGATAATATTACGATGGACTTTGTCATGGGGCTACCAAATACTCCTAGAAGGAATGATGCAATATGGGTTATTGTTGATCGTCTTACCAAGTCATCACATTTTCTTACTATAAGAGAGGATCTACAACTTGAACATCTAGAAAGACTTTATATTAATGAAGTTGTGAGACTTCATGGAGTACCCCTATAGATTGTTTCTAATCATGATCCCCGTTTCACTTCAAGATTCAGGAAAAGTATTCAAAAGTCCTTGGATACTGAACTTCGTTTGAGCACTGCCTACCACCCTCAAACATATGGAAAATCAGAACAGACTATTCAAACCTTATAAGACATGTTAAGATCATTCTCACTTGACTTTCAGGGTATGTGGGATCAATATTTACCTCTGGTGGAATTTTCCTATAACAATAGCATCCATTCAAGTATTCAGATGGAACCATATGAAGAATTATACGGAAAGAGATGTCACACACCAACCTGTTGGGATGACGTTGGTGATAGAAAACTTGTAGGCCCAGAACTGGTGGAGGAAACGATGGAAAAGGTGAAGGTAATCCAAAACCACATCAAAGCGGCTCAAAGTAGGCAGAAGAGCTATGCCGATAACCGAAGGAAGGATTTGGAATTTCAGGTAGGAGATCATGTTTTCTTGAAGGTATCTCCATGAAAGGGAGTTATACGTTTCGGTAAGAAGGGTAAATTGAGTCCCAGGTACATCGGACCATTCGAAATTCTAGAACAAATTGGGGTTGTAGCTTACTGATTGGAAATGCCTCCAAGTCTCTCCAAAGTTCATGATGTGTTCCATGTATCACTGTTGAGAAAATACATTCCGGACCCAACGCATGTACTCACCTATGAGGAATTAGAACTGGAACCTGATATGTCTTATTGTGAAGAGATTTTATAGATTCTTGATACGAGAGAACAAGTTTTGAGAAATCGGACGACTCATCTGGTAAAAGTTATATGAAGAAACCATAAGATGGAAGAGGCAACGTGGGAACCCGAGGAACTCGTGATGAAAAACCACCCAAGTCTTTTCATGCGGTAGTATTCTAGAAATTTCTAGGACAAAATTATTTGAAGGAGGGTAGAATGTAACACCCCAATCTTCCACGGTACGCTTCTCTTTGAATAATAAAGTAGCATGTGTTGTACGCAACTTCGAGTTCTAACACACACCACAACCAATAAAACTAGCCGTTATGAATAGTGATAGCCACTTTTTGAAATTTTATAAATTTTAACTCTCAAAATGGACTTCATTTTTGGATTCAGAATATCTAAATTATCCTAGGGTAAAATTTTTGAACTTTTCGGATAACTTTTATATTTTGATGAATAGTGAAAATTACTAAGTTTTAATTAAAAACAACTTTTTTAATCAAAATAATTAATAGTGATAAATTATTAATTTGAGTGGTTTTAAAGTATATTTAGAATATATTTTTACCATTTAATACAATTTTGGTCATTGGACATAATTTCACATTTAAACCGAACATAAACAACTGTCAATCTTTTGATAGTTATTATCTCTTAAAAACACGCTTTTTGTTTTAACAACAGGAATTAATTTTAAATTAATTTATTCCACTTCTGTGTTTTGAATTTAGAAATATGGATTCCATATTTTTAATCAGGAGTTCCAAATTGTGTAAAAAGGTAACTTTTATTTTTATACATTTTGAATAATTACTTCGGTAAATATTTTATTTACCATGGTTAAAGGGTAAATCCGGTAAATAAGGGTAAAAAATAATATTATAATAATATTAATTTACCTTAAAACGTATCCTAACCCTATTGGTTGATACATTTCTGACCATGGACATCTTTGGGTCGATTTTGGGACCCCATGGATCCACTTGTAAGTGATAATGACACTTTATATTAATTAAGTTAAAGTAAATACAAAAATGACATAAGCATATATCTTTTAGAAAAACAATTTTTACATAGGGTTATATATATTATATTTTCAACTATAAATATTCATTATAAAGATAAAAATATTTCATACATAATAGTATTTTATTTATAATTTTATACATTTAATAATTAAATTTATTTATGACTAAATAATGATGCAGTATTTTCCTTATTAATGAAAGAATCAAATAATTAGTATTATAAATATTAAAATAAATATAATTTGAAAGTTTTGATGCCATCCACGAATTTTATTGATTAATATGACATGCTAGGATTTCTTAAATGAATTTTTTTCAAATTAATAATGTTTTTAAGACTTTAAAAAAATCATTTATTAAATAGTGTTAAAATTGACATAAAATAGTTTTTAAAACAAATATTATATTATTAATTAATATTATAATCCTAAAAAACTAAGGTTCAGAAAAATGACTTATATAATGATAGGTGTATCATTAATGGACCACTTGGGGGTCTTTTGGATGTATATATTAATTTTATTAACTATATAATATAAAAATAAAAAGTGACATGGTAAATGTCAAACTAATTAACTAAGAGTTAAAACTAAAATATAAGGTTGATATAATGACCCAAACCTGTCTGAAATCTATTGTTTGAAATCATTTTGACCCATACCCACCTTATAATTTTAATAATACACTTTAGAGCCATTAGAAACCGAATATGAATTTATTATAAAATAATACTTTAAGTTTTTCCTAAAGAGCCCCTCCTCCCCCTTATAAATGGACACCACTTCTAACCAATTATTCACACCTTAAAAGCATTTTGGTTCGAACAACCTCGGCCCAAATACCCTATCAAATATCCTCCATTAATCCTAGAGGCCTTACTTTAGTAAAAAAGCCAACCTAAGGATCCCTTTTGATCTAATCCAAAGGAAGAACCCGAAGAAGAGGTAATGTTTTCACCACCCTCTTTCAAGTTCCTTTCTTCTTCAACTTCTTCTTTCTTTGTTATTTCCATTCTAAAATAATAACTCCAGTATATTATATATAATGTGATGTTATTATAAATATTGTACAACCATATTCATTATTCTATCCACCCTTTGAATGACATGTCACCATAGGTGCCTACGTACGGCCTACCATCTCCACGTCGTGGTGTAATTGTTATACAAATTATTATTTTTTGGATGGGTATAATAATGATGTGTAATTTATGTAAATAATAAATATAACATGATAATGATTCTGTATATATGATATACCATCCAATTATATATTATTTTAATATCAAAAGAATGATATTGTTTCTCGTGCGTACGTACGGACTACCTTCTCCACGAACACGATGAAATTAATTCCCCATCGTATCCATTCAAGAATAATTTTTCATTTTATGGTTAAAAATAATGTTTAAGTACTTGATATTATTCTGGATATGAATAAGATACAACTTATCCATAACAAACACGTCTTATGTAACAAAACATATAAAATAAAACGAGTAAGTTAACACCCAAAATGACGATAATACTAAGATACTATTAACAAAGCAATGTTAAAAGATCATATATGATATCATATTAATTTATATGATTATTTTATAATTTAATAACACTTATTTCACCATTATACAAGAGGTTAACCTACCCTCAACCAATGAAAAGTACAAGGTAAGGGTTTATTTCACAATCTCTTCATTATCTGAGGTTGTTTATACGTAATTATCTACTGGGACCTCTTTATCATCCACATCCATGTTTCATAAAAATGTATTTCAAAACATTATTACTATTTTATAGACTATGGGTTAAATTCATTTATACCCTTGTTGACTTTTTATATGATTTTTATAAATTAATCTTTCTGTCATTTTCCAAACAAGTTCCTTTTTAACCTTTTCAACAAAATTAAGGTAAGAATGATTTTTTTAACTTATACGGCGGGTGCGGATATTTTATACCATTATAAACTCATAAAATCTTACCTTACAAGCTTATATGAATATTTTCAAAGTAAATGTTTTATTTTATAATTATGTGACTTTTAAATGATTTCAAAAAAAGAGATATTTATCTCAAATAGTTTTGATTTTATCTATGTCAACATCCTTTGATGAATTTTAAGCTTATTTGAAGTTGATTTATTATGATACAAAACTTCCATATTGTATTGAAATTTTTCTGATTAGAAACAATTTTGGGGGTGTTTTTTCCAACATCCTGGTGGGAGAATGGATGGTTGGCCACTCCATCTTCCCCACTCCCTCTTCTAAGCATTGGTGTCATGTGTGGTTTTTGATTTCCATAAGTAAAAAGTACCACTTTCTAGATGTTATGTGAGATAGTGTGATGGCACAGGAGTCTTTGGGTGAGATGTGATGAGATTTATTGTGGTGGGGGTTGTACAAGGTAGGATGAGGGCATGAGGTTTATGTCTTTTATATTCATGATACCCTACTACACTTGTTATGATATGTGATTTGATATTATGGCCTAGGTGTCTTCAGGAGATATGTGATGTAATGTGATGGCCTAGGTGTCTATGGGAAGAATGTGACGTGATGTGATGTGATGTGATGTTATACAGAAGGTGTGGGAGTTCTAGGACGTTTTTCATTTAGGTGTGAGAGAGGCTAATCAATGGGAAAGTGGTGTGAGTTAACTTTTATTGTTGTGATTAATATTATGTTATTATACTTGGATGTGTTATTTATTGATTGATCCATGGTGAGGATGGGTTTGGTTATTATGCATGTATAGGTGTTATTTGGTTCTATTGTTTTATCGCAGATGCCTTAGTATACTCTTTTCACATTTTCATGAGAGACTTTGATTTTCCAATTGAGTATAATTTTATGATCACCCTATTTATATAAAAAAAATTAGGTTTCTAGGAGGACTATGTGGACCGTGTTGGACATTACTAGCTCAGATCTTTAGATAGTTGTCGTGTCGCTGCTTTAGATTTTCTTTTAGGTATTTATTTTGGAGACTTTTATCTATATAATTGTTATTTATACATGCATTGTGGGATGGTTTTGGTTTCCTTTAATTTTATTACATGGATTTTCTTGTGTATGATTCATCTTATCTCCCAATACTATATCATTATAGAGGGTAATGCCTCCCATTTTATGAGATTTTTATACCCTTGGTGCTAGTCTCCAACCCAGGGCCTACTGGAGGTAGGAATCGGGGGTCATTATATCTCTCCTCTCATTATGGTATCTTTAGTGGGAGGGGGTCAAGATATAATGGTATCAGAGGTGATGGTTGAGATATAGTATGGAGTTTGGAGTTATGAACAATTTGGATTGCATGGGTTGGTATGTAAATAGTTTTAGTTGACCTTGGTGCATGACATAGGCTAGGGAGACTATCTAGGACACAGGATTTTAGGGAACCCATGATCCAGTGCATAGAATATAATCTTATTGAACAAATAAGTAAGGTAGTCCTATTTTCAAGGTAGAGACCATGAAGAGGTATATGAATCATGATGAATTGTTTTCCTGTTTGAGTTATGTTGTTTTGGTAAGGTTAAAAGAAATAAAGTAAATTAAAATGAATCTAAATAAAATTCAATACTATCAGGATTAGGAGATATTTGTTTCCCTTTTCAGCTATGGAAAATGGTCATCATCCATGTGTTCCTTGGGTAGTGGGGGTTCAGCAGGATGACCTAGCTGATCGCCGAAGGGTTTATCAAGTTGAGGATAATGATTAGTGGAAGAGGAAATTGAAATATTTTTAGTAGGAGGATTTAGGTAAGTGTGAGGGTTGTATTTTTTATGTGTATGTGGATATATGGTTAGAGGAGTTGTAGATTTATTTCAGTTTGATCTAGGCCCCAATGGAGTATTGTGTCCCCTTGGAAGATAGTCAGATGCGAGGAGATACACATCAATAGTGGACATTGTACCATAGTGAACGGAATGAGGTATATATTTCATGGGTTGACTTCTAGAATGAGTTCTAGGCATAGTTTATTTCATCAACCATGAAGGTTGTCAAGTGGTAGGAGCTACTCTCTCTTCATAAGGGGAGTATGTCTATATGATAGCTTGGGATCAAGTTCAAGGACCTTCTATATTTTTTCCTAAATATTTTTTCTAGTGAGGAGTCTCATGCAAGACATCTTGAGGAGGCACTCCATCCTTTTATCTAGTGAGCAATGACTCATTTTATATTTCCAACTTATCTATAGGTTTAGAATAAGGAATAGGTGATCAAGTGTATTCACTCATGAGGTGGTTTACTGTGAGAGGGGAACCAGTAGGGTTACTCTAGGAGTAGAGTTTTTAGTGGAACGTATCAGGTTCTTGGGCCTTCAAGGTTTTGACCAATAGGGAGTTGACCTTAGAAAATTCCCTTCGTGCCTTCTGGGGCTATTGGTCTCCATGATTTTCTTAGTTACTTTAGACCATTTTGATTCCTTTGTGGGTTTTGTGGACATCATTGAGATCAATTCCCAATGGTTTCTAGAGCTCAATTTTGTAGATGTAGATAGGTTTGTCATCATCCTCAGTAGTAGTTACTAGGGAGGTTGTTCCGGTAGCAGGGGATGTAGGATTATGCTACATTCAGAGCATATGGGGTGGGTAGTGACCAACCTTAATATGTTTCTTGAGTTTATGGACCTCAACTTGAGCGTGTTCATGGAGTCATTCATCAGCAGATAGGTATAGAAGATAGGAATGGTCAATTGCATGAAACAGAGACAGCAACTCCAGAGGGACCAGAGATCATTTGAGGTATGATCATTTTTTCATCTACCCTTGTCTATAATTTTTTTGATTTAGGATCTTCTCACTCCTTTTTTACACCTTATCTAGATTATTCTTTGGAACTATACATAGAGAGGCATCATGTTCCCTAGGTGTTGACTACGCCAATTAGAGGCTAGACCATCTTATTTGATATGTGCCAAGGGTGTATATGGATGATAGGGACACATCAGTCCCATGGGGATCTTTTCTTGATATATATTTATCTATAAAATATCATTCTAAACATCTATTGTTAGTATTCCATATGTGATATTATCAAATGCTTCTGAATGAGATTCATGTTCTCATATTTGGATGTCTAACGTGTGTTTTTCATTGGTAAGTGGGGTTTTTAGGTGGTAATTTGGCCTATGGATCCCCTTATTTATTTGATAGAAGATATATCAATATAATCTCATCTTGGGGGTGTTCCTAAGGTTATGGACGAATTACTAGATATTTTTATAGAGGAGGTTATCACACTACCTCCTCGATGCGACGTTGAGTTTGAGATATACTTGTAGACTGGTGCTTCATTAATTTCTATGGATCTTTATTGGATGTCACCTTTTGAGTTGTGGTATTTGAGGATTCAGATATATGATATGATTCATAAGGGATTCATTTAGCCTAGTGTTTCACCATGAGGTGCTCCAATGTTATTCACTAAGAATTCGGATGGTATTATAAGGTTGTGTGTAGACTACCAGAGGTTGAACTAGGTGATGATCAAGAATCGATATCCTCTTCAAAGGATTGATGATCTTTTCATCCAGTTAAGGGGAGTTAGTTGGTTCTTCAATATCAATATGTGGTCTGGATATCACTAGTTTTGGGTGAATTATGGATATATCCAAAATACTTCCTTCAGATGTAGGTATGGGCACTTGGAGTTTGTGGACATGCCCTTCAGTGTCACTAACACAACATATATGTTAAAGGGGATCATGAAATTTGTTGGAACCACCTTGTGTATAGGTTTGTATTTGTTGTCAATAGTTGTCAATGGAATATCAAAATGAAAGAGATCAAGAAGTACTCCAATAAAATGGAGGAATGGAAGATCACAATGAAGGAGATCATGAAGTACTCCGATGAAGTAGAGGAGTAGTGATTTCGACGATTGTTGTTCTGATCTTAAGTTCAAAGAACATGTGTCAAAGGTGATACATTGTTTACAACAATGAAGAATGTGAGGAGTAATTCATCCAAGGATGATTAAAGCAGGATGGTGTTTTTGGATGAAGACCATGCAATTCCTCCTTATTGCATAAGAACCATGGGCTTTGATGAAGACCATGCAATTCCTCATTATTGCATGAGAACAATGGGTTTTGATGAAGACCATGCAATTACTCATGATTTCATGAGAACCATGCTAGATACTTCTTGATGGATAGAATCACATGGTTTGCATGAAGTTGATCATGACGGTTGATGAAGGAGGCAATGTTCCAATGAGTTGACTTATGAAATGGCCATGCACATCACATTGTCATAGAAGATGATGGTACTAAAGCTGTTCCTTCAGAGAATACATATCACAATAGTGGAGTTTGTGATTAAAGCAAAAGAGTTGCTGAAAGATACAGATCACCAAGAAGTGTTGTTGAGGTGACCGTGCTTGTCGACAAAGCAAACAAACGACATACAAATTTGTTGAAAAAGGATATTCCATGGTGACATGTTGAGTTCAAGAGTTGTGGTAAACGATCTATGTTTGATTCAAGAACATCGATAGAGGAATGGATGATCTGGAGGCGGTACAAAAAGAGCAGATACAAGGTGGCGCCGTTTTCCAGTGTTTGCCAAATTTCAGGGCCTCAAAATCAACAAATGAAGAAGAGTGATTTTGGAAAAGGTACTTGCGTGCCATACTCTTGGAGGATAGGAAACATGCGCGCCATATGTTTTTGAAGATCAGAGCATCAAAATATGGCAAAGGGATAAGGGTCGCGCAAGTTTTGGTGAGGTCGCGCAGGTGAATTATGTACCGGGAAGAGACTTGCGCGCCGACGCCTTGAATGCATTATAACTTGCGCGCCTATGGTTTTTTGAGATCAGAAGATCCAAATTTGGCAAAGGCAAGATGTTCGCGCAAGTTTGGATGTTGATCGTGCAAGTGCCTAGTAGGGGCCGAGACTTGCGCGCCGATGGATGACTTGCGCGCCACCGCGCAGGGGGTCCAGTTTGCCTATAAATACTGAACCACCCCTCCTCATTTCTTATGGAGCTCAAGACTTTGAGATTGTTCGAGCTCTCATCGCGCAGGTGGTTGAACCGCACAAGTGGTAGTTGTGTCGCACAAGTAGAGGTTGCACGCCGACTGATGGTTGAGCGCCCCAGGTGATTTGGGAAAGGAAGGAAGTGAGTCACGCAGGTTTGAAGTTCAAGAAGGAAGAGTAGCGCAGGTGATTTGGAGACACTTGCGCGCTAGGTTATACTTGCGTGCCTAAGACTTGCGCGCCAGATGGAGACTTGCGCGTTGGGCTTGAAAAGGAGAGCCAAATATTGTTGAAGCACGCTCGCCTTTTCTAGAGCTGCACAAGAGCTAAAGATTGCCTGATACTTTCGGTGAAAAGCGAGATTGAAGAAGAAATCTAAATGACACATGCATGAACTCATGTATACATGGTGAATTGATTCTGACGAATGCCGAGTAAGCTGAACATCATTTATTGAGCAATCACATAAGTGATTGTGATTCAGGAAAACGAAGACAAGGGGATCTAGTGCATTCATTCATTGCACTAAAGAAGAAAGATTGAACTATAAAGAGCATCAACTTTGAACCCTGATGCAAGCAAAGTCTCATGCTGAACAGGAGACAAAGAACATCAATGCACATTTATTGAAGAGACCTTCACGTCTATAAACTGAGTGAGACTTCACCAACGGTAGTGAGCCAGGAGGAGTCAACGGGAGTGACCCGAGGGACGTAGTGAGCTATCCCTGAACAATTGTAAAGGAAGTGAGCCTGGGACAGAGTGACTGTACCCAAACCTTTGTAATCTATAGCTAGTGAAGCATAGTGGATTTAGGTACGACCGAAAACCTGTCGGTGTATGCTCCTTGGACGTAGCCCTTAGTGGTGAACCAAGTAAAAATAGTTGTGTCATCTCTCTGCATGTGAATGTTTAATTGCTGATCATATCCATCATACAGGATTAAGTAGTTACTACCAACATGGGAACAATATCCACAACTAAAAGAAGAAAAAGTTTCCACCCTGATTCACCCCTCCCCTCTCAGGGTGTCCCGGGGTCCTACAAGTGGTATCAGAGGGAGGTTAACGTATGTTGGATATTCTCCAGTAATTCTATAGAGAATAGGATTTGAGTTTCTTTCCTAAAGTCAACAATGAAGAGAAGTCTTGATAATGAAGTAGTCATTTCTGAGCAGAAGTCTACATCTAGCAAGACCATGACGAACAGGAAAAAGAAAGAGAAGAAGCAGTTGAAGAAGTCCCTCATATCCAAATAAGATACAGTGTCTTGTTCCCCATGCCATTCCAATAATGAAGAAACATCACGCTTGGAAAGTATCGAGCAGGTGGCTCTGTATTCTTCCATAGGAAAGGATGACACCCCCTATTCAAGCTTTGAGGAAAAACTCAAAACATATCTGCATGATATTCCTGAAGAAAGGGTTGCGATTATTTGTAGCCTATTCCAGTCTATGCAGGTTGAGATCACTCGATTAGAAAGGGAAGCTGACAATATGGAAGAGGGTTGGAAAGAAAAGTTATGGAAAGTATGAAGCTCACCAAACAGGTGAAAGTATTTGAAGAAAATGAGACATTCAATAAGACTCTAAAAGAAAGGATCCATGCACTTGAAGCTGAGCTGAAGAAGAGCAATGAAGTCAAGAATTTTTTTTTGGAAGAAACTTCCATTAAATTCAGGGAACTTGACTCTTTGTTACAAAACAAAGTTAAGATGCATGAAGATGAGGTTGAAAGGTTGAAGAAGACTTGTGAAGAGAAGATGATCACGATTGAAGATCAGAAGATCATCCTCAATATTATGGGTCAAAAATTGGAAGCTCAGTTGACCAAGATTGAGAACACACATATTGAGACTTCACAAAAGAATTAAATGAGTTATGCTTGCACTCAATGTTCATTGGAGGAGTCTAAAGCTGAAATGCCTCCAACATGTGATAAGAAGATTATGACAACTCTTGATTATCCACATCAAGAATCAGTTGCTTCTGGTACTCAATGCTCACTGGAGGATTCTACTGTCAAAAGTCCTCCAACATGTGATAAGAAGATCATGACTTCACTCTTTGATCTATCACAAGCAACTGAGAAAGTTAAGGTACCATCCAAACCATCTTGTACTCATATTTCTAAATACACTCCTACAATCAGTGTAGGTGGGAAGAAAAGTTCTAAACAAGTATGGATGAGGAAAGGTGAGAAGAAGAAACCTACCACCATGGCTAGGGTGGATGGGAAGAAAAAGGAGGAAGTGGGTTCCTCAAATAGATCACAAAAGATTAAGCAGATGGCCCAACAACTTAATACAGAAGACACAAAGAAGAAAAGATTTGTGGGTAAATGTTGGTGCTGCAACAGATTTGGGTACTGTGCACTGGATTTTCTTTATAATACCTTACATGGAAAAGCACAGAGAATGCCTATATCAAAGAGAAGGAAGCCAGAGAAAAAGAAGCAACATCAGTAGGTCCAGAAGCATCTGTTTACTGCAAACAGATTTGGAATTCTTGATAACATCTGTGATGTATGCAACGGCAGCGGTCACAATGAAGGCACATGTCCATATCAACATGCTTTCACTGTTGAAAAGAAAAGAAGACCTCTGATGCCGTCAAAGAATGAAGCAGCTACCTTGGGGAGAAATCAGAAGAATGTTGTGAACACACATTTCCCCAAGAAGATCTCAAGTAGGGAAGCTGAGAAGACCCAGGATTTTAGATCCATGAAATTGAAGAGTCATTCATCCAAAAGAAACACTAAGTGGGATGAATCTCGGATGAACCCATGTGGAAGACCTAAACCAGCTGCAAAAGTTCCAAATGACATATTGGTCATCTGGCCAGAAGATTTGAAAAGAATAAGGAAACTTGAAGATGAGAAGGCCAAGGTTGGTGAAAAAGGAAAAGGAAAACTTTCACATGATGAAGACACAGTGCAGGAGAGATTACAAACAAAGAGAAACACACATGTCAAAGAAGTTCTGTGTGAGAGATGCAAGAAGTCTGGTCACATTGCAAAAGGTTTCCTAACCTTAATACCAGAGCAAGAAGAAGTCCTTAAGAGGAGTAAGAATGTATCATTCATGATGGCTGCTAAGCAGAAAAATTCTCCACACAAAGTAGAAGAGAATGTGAACAGAGCCATGCCACACCAATAGATGACAGAACATATGTTCAAATGTGCAGGCATGAATACTGGAGTGAACAGAGGAACTTGGTTGAGAAAAGGACCTCAAACAAGAAAGTCTTCTTGATGAAGCAAGAAGGAACCACCTTTTTCCCGTAATCATTTGTGTATTGTATTTGTGATAATAATGCAGGGAATTGAAGGTGAAGCATGCTCTCAGGGGGAGAACTTGAGAAGTAGTTAATGCTGTCAACTCTTGATAGCCAAAATGAAGAAGCTTCCATAATCACTGTGTCAATCAATATCAACTTCAGATGGACTCAAAAGCAGTTACTATGTGAATTTCTTGAAGAACATGTCAATGGAGAAGGTATGTCATTTCTCAATCTCTATCCCTTGGTTACTCGGATCAAAGATCATTCTACAAAGGGGGAGTAACTCAATTGATCAGTGACATAGAAAGAACGGAAGTACCCCAAGGTCACTTATCCTGCCGATAGAACTTGAATGTTTTTGATCTGTGCAGGAGTTTCAGGTTTATTATTCCCTATCACATTTGTTTTTCTTCTACCTAAAATAAAAGTGGTAAACCCTTAAAGACAAAATACATGAGTTATCATCTCATGTTGGTATCATGATCTGTGGATCACGGACAGCCTTGTTGACTTAATCAAATCCTCTTGTTTTCTATATCGAGCATTGCTCAAGTAGACTTAGAGTGAAATGATTAATGAAACATTGCTTAAGTGTGGATTGATACCCTCCCTACCATGTGATTTGTATTTCTTGTCAATAAGGGGGAGAGAAAGTGAAATGAACGTTTGAAAAGAAAAGTTGACTGAATAGAAGATTCTCATTTTGACATTGACAAATTCATTTCAGAAGATGTATAAGGTATTGACAAAAAAATACAAAGGGAGAGATTTTTGGAACCACCTTGTGTATAGGTTTGTATTTGTTGTCAATAGTTGTCAATGGAATATCAAAATGAAAGAGATCAAGAAGTACTCCAATAAAATGGAGGAATGGAAGATCACAATGAAGGAGATCATGAAGTACTCTGATGAAGTAGAGGAGTAGTGATTCCGACGATTGTTGTGCTAATCTTAAGTTCAAATAACATTTGTCAAAGGTGATAAATTGTTTACAACAATGAATAATGTGAGGAGTAATTGGTTGCGCCCAAATTTACCCTACGGGTAAAAGCGATCGATGTAGTACATGTAAGGGTCGAATCCATAGGGACCGAAGAAGTAACCTTGAGATGCTATGATTTGGTGCGGGATGGGCTTTGAAGTAGCCAACTTTGGATTCGATTTTGGATGGTTTAAATAACACTAAGAAACCTACGTGAATTCAATTTAATGAAAATGGGTTGATCTAGGATTATGCTCGCGGTGGATTGAATGAATTTTACTTCTTTAAACAATTTTGGTTTTATTAATTCTTGATGAATCCATTCTTCAAAAATAACACTACCTTCATCATTTTCTGATTGGGTGCTTACTAAACACAATTACTAATACCTTATACACTTAGAGAACCAAATTCATGATCTCTCCGAGGTATATGGTCATTTAGTAATTGAATTTATTTTGCTCAAACACAGTAAAGATGAAGAGTAGAAATAACTGAAGAATGGATGTCTTAAATTAATTATCCAATTAACAACAATTTGTTCATAAAATAACATTCAATCCAGCCTTTGCATCCTCCTAAGATCAACCCATTAAGGGTTTATCCCTCCATTTATGGTATACTCTCAATGGTGGGCGGAAGATTGCTAACAAGAATTGGATTGAAAAAATTAAAACCGCGGAAATAACGAGCACTCCTCCGTGTGTGTGAATGAAATTCAGACCTATGTGTGAACTAATTCACAACAACACAGAGATATCATTGTGATTTGTGATAATAAAGTTTTAATAAAAGAAATGGAAAATATAGAAGAGAATTAAGTTTATTAAGAACATAAAGATACAAAAAAGAAACTTACATGGAAATGGAAAACATTACAAAGGAAATTTGGAAGCAAAACATTACAATGAAACAAAGCATCCAAGATGATAAGAAAATTTTCCACACCCATTACCTTCACCAATAGCTCCTTATATAGTCATATTAGGAGCCTTAGGTACATCCCCCAACAATTAATTCACCCCCCAACAATTAATAGAGTCAAATGGAGGGTGAATAATCAAAAAGAAATTGATGTTTTGAATTTGACCCGGACAACTGTCCAGATTCGTCCACCATATTGACGTGTGAATTAGAAATTGAAGAAGGCAGAATCCGGAGGAGTTGTAGAAGAGAAATGTCTTAGTTAATGTGTCTTCTAGAAGATAGAAAAATTTCAGGACATTTGGATCATCATTTTGGAAGTTATGGTCGGAATGGTGGGACAGATTTCTGTGCATTAATGACGAGTCCAACATTTAAATCTCAACTTCAGATCTCTTTATCATCATGAAAACATCAGAATTAGCTCCGGCCACAGTTGAATAAAATGATCCTCATATTTTTATCTTTCTACTGTATAAATTTGAGCTTCATTGGGCTTGGTTTCTGGGCCCCACATTTGTTTGATGGGCCTTAGGCCCATTATGCTTTTTCCAGCAAGTTTCTGCCTTCAAGCGCAAAATTCTCCATCTTCCTTTGGGATTCATCCATCAGACCTAAAAGATAAAATGTTCCAAACAAATTGATCAATCATATCCCAAAATTTTAAATTAAAATGATGAATATTGTAATTTACACAAGCAAATTATTGAGTGGTCCCAAATTGACATTTTAAGCATGAATTGCACAATGATGGGAAATGAAGTTCAATTTCTGAATTGGACTAAAATTGATGTTTATGAACTTTTAAAAACATTAATATTAAGATCTTAAAAATGAATATTAGCCACTTTCAGTGACTAATCACACCCTCCAACTTGAGTTTTGCTAGTCCCGAGCAAAATAAATTACAAATATGAAATCCAAATCCTTTTTTCCAAAAACATTTAAATACACATTACTCACCCAAATATCTATACCAAAAAAAATTATGAAAACCCATCAAAATCATTTAAAACAAGCTAGGTCCATAAGCATATCCCAAGCCCAAGCCCATTCCTTTGTTCAAATTCATCGCCACATTTCATCCAATTCCAATTAAGCATGATAAAGTGTTGTGCATCATAAAAGATATGGGGCCCATTTTATTGTTCAAGGGGAAAAAATGGAAGCGCTAGGTGGGAATCACATTAAACCTTAAGATGAGTATCCATTTTTTTTAAAAAAAAAAATTTGATTTTTTTTATTATTTTTTTTAACCACAATAGATATGAAAAGACTAACTCTGGGCAAGACAACTATGGAGTCACGATCCCCAAGTGCCGGACGCCACGCATTTTGTCAATTTCATGCTCTAAAATAGAGATATAAAGCCTAACTCTGGGCAAGACAACTATGGAGTCACGATCCCCAAGTGCCGGACGCCACACATTTGGACAAAACATTGCTCTATGTGGTCATTTTTTTGTTTTTTTTTTGTTTTTTTTTTTGTTTTTTTTTTTTTTGTTTTTTTTTTTTGGATACTCAAATTAAACTAAAAGTGACCCCAGAACCCTATGCTATAATGAAAGGGACCCGAGAACTCAAATTTACACCCACGATCTAGTAGATGTGCATTGTGGCATTTTTATTAAGAGGATGAAAATGTAAACTTTGAAAAATCACATTGGACAACCGCACTTTCCAAAAACTATGCTCATGAACTTAAACTTGCATTAAAATCAGAATCAAGGCATGCAAAATTTATTTGATATCCAATTTTAGATTTTTCAATGTGTGTTTATCATGTTTATGGTTAATGGAATTTTTCTTTTCATGCATGTTGTTATTCAAAAAAAAATCATTTTTTATCCCCCCCCCCAACTTAGAATAACACTGTCCCCAGTGTTTAAAGAAAAGAAAAGTTAGAACGGGGTAGGAGAGGAGTTCATAGAAGAAATTTAAAATGAAAATCATGGAATGAAGTCACCTGGTGGTTTATGATAATAGCATATTCCATAGTCTCCCCTCAATCCTGGATTTGAGTCTCAGTGGCTTGGATGTTGGTGAATGGATTTTCCTTATGGCTTACGACTTGTCCTTTTATTTTTTTTTAAACCTATAAAAACATAAAAATAAAACAAAACAAAATAAACTGATGATACATTGTCTTCTTTATATTTTCTGGGTAAGGTATTACTCAGAGATCACACCACGTGACACGGATGAATATGGCGCTCCCCTTTCATACCCATCCTTACTCATAAAAGAAGAACAGTTCAACAGTTTATGGTAATTTATTATATGAAAAAGAAAATGATTCAAAATGATTAGAAAACATGAAAACCATGGGTTGCCTCCCATGCAGCGCTTTTGTTTAACGTCGTTAGCTCGACTTGTACCCCCCAACTTATCCAATTCCAACTTTCATCATTTTTAAGACCCCATTTTTGTACACTTCAACTTTATTCAGATTGATTTTTTTATAATTTGATTCATGTGAAATCCTATTTTCTACAATGATTGGTAAAATCCAAGGAATATCTAAAATGGTTGATCGTGTTTTATCTGGAGTATTTCCTAAGATTTCAAGGTTCATTCCTACATTATTGGTTTCATGAGATGGATGAATGATAACTGAGAGGTCTTGTTTGTACCCTATGATGGGATGCCTGAGTGGGGAAGTAAGGACATTGATTTTAAGTTCAGGTTGGATAGGACATTCAAAAATAGATAAGGAATTAGAATCAATATGAATTTCATTTTCAAAATTTCCCAACACAATTGGTTCCCTTTGAATTGAAGATTCAACCCCAAAATTTTCTAGTTGAGTTACATAAATGGGTATGGGTTTGATGTTTGTGATTTCTCCTAATGGTTCAGTGATTGGTGTTTCTGAAAAATCATCATTGTAGAAATATTCTGAACATTCAATCTCTGAAGAAAAATTTCCCTCTTGTGAATTCATGAAATCAATTTCATCCTGATTTAAACACTCGTTAACAATTCCCTCAGGTTCATTAGCTTGACTTTCAAAATTACCTGACCAATTCACTTCATTATCCAACTCTTTTTTCCATGATTCTAAAGTGGGTTCATCACTAAATTCACATGAGTTATGTGGGCAACAAGATTCTTCTATAAGTGATGTGGAAGGGATAACCTGAGTTGGAGTGGGTTCCAAAAATGATTCAATGCTTTGTAGTTCTACTCTCAGTGATGAAACTTCTGAATTCATTTTATCCATTTTTTCACACAATTTTTGAAGAATTGTTTCAGGATTAGGATTGATAGATGTTTTGACATCATGGACTTCTTCATTATTCATCTTTTGAATCATTCTTGATAGGTATGGAAATTGTTCTTTTAAACCTTCATCATTACAAATTTCGTTCATGTTATCAGGGGTGGGGTATTCATTCAAAGGTTGATTAAAAAAGGTTGGTGATTCACAATGTGAATTTTCAAACTGATTCCATCCTGAGTTTGTGAAGGGATATTGTTGATTATACTCCATTGGATTTATTTGAAAATTTGGAATCGTGATTTTCAGGGGTCAAAAAAAAAAGAAAGGGTAAAAGATAAGAGAAATGGGGATGAGAAAATATAAATGAGGGAGAATAGAAAGATGTTCTAAGGTGACTTACTTGGTCCCCGGCAACGGCGCCAAAATTTGGTTGCGCCCAAATTTACCCTACGGGTAAAAGCGATCGATGTAGTACATGTAGGGGTCAAATCCACAGGGACCGAAGAAGTAACCTTGAGATGCTATGATTTGGTGCGGGATGGGATTTGAAGTAGCCAACTTTGGATTCGATTTTGGATGGTTTAAATAACACTAAGAAACCTACGTGAATTCAATTTAATGAAAATGGGTTGATCTAGGATTATGCTCGCGGTGGATTGAATGAATTTTACTTCTTTAAACAATTTTGGTTTTATTAATTCTTGATGAATCCATTCTTCAAAAATAACACTACCTTCATCATTTTCTGGTTGGGTGATTACTAAACACAATTACTAATCCCTTATACACTTAGAGAACCAAATTAATGATCTCTCCAAGGTATATGGTCATTTAGTAATTGAATTTATTTTTCTCAAACACAGTAAAGATGAAGAGTAGAAATAACTGAAGAATGGATGTCTTAAATTAATTATCCAATTAACAACAATTCGTTCATAAAATAACATTAAATCCAGCCTTTGAATCCTCCTAAGATCAACCCATTAAGGTTTTAGCCCTCCATTGATGGTATACTCTCAATGGTGGGCGGAAGATGGCTAACAAGAATTGGATTGAAAAAATTAAAACCGCGGAAATAACGAGCACTCCTCCGTGTGTGTGAATGAAATTCACACCTATGTGTGAACTAATTCACAACAACGCAGAGATATCACTGTGCTTTGTGATAATAAAGTTTTAATAAAAGAAATGCAAAATATAGAAGAGAATTAAGTTGATTAAGAACATAAAGATACAAAAAAGAAACTTACATGGAAATGGAAAACATTACAAAGGAAATTTGGAAGCAAAACATTACAATGAAACAAAGCATCCAAGATGATAAGAAAATTTTCCACACCCATTCCCTTCACCAATAGATCCTTATATAGGCATATTAGGAGCCTTAGGTACATCCCCCAACAATTAATTCACCCCCCAACAATTAATAGAGTCAAATGGAGGGTGAATAATCAAAAAGAAATTGATGTTTTGAATTTGACCCGGACAACTGTCCAGATTCTTCCACCATATTGATGTGTGAATTAGAAATTGAAGAAGGCCGAATCCGGAGGGGTTGTAGAAGAGAAATGTCTTCTTTAATGTGTCTTCTAGAAGCTCGAAATATTTCAGGACATTTGGCTCATCCGTTTGGAAATTATGGTCGAAATTGTGGGACGGATTTCTGTGCATTAATGACGAGTCCAACATTTAAATCTCAACTTCAGATCCCTTTATCATCATGAAAACATCAGAATTAGCTCCGGCCACAGTTGAATAAAATGATCCTCATATTTTTATCTTTCTACTGTATAAATTTGATCTTCATTGGGCTTGGTTTCTGGGCCCCACATTTGTTTGATGGGCCTTAGGCCCATTATGCTTTTTCCAGCAAGTTTCTGCCTTCAGGCGCAAAATTCTCCATCTTCCTTTGGGATTCATCCATCGGACCTAAAAGATAAAATGTTCCAAACAAAGTGATCAATCATATCCCAAAATTTCAAATTAAAATGATGAATATTGTAATTTACACAAGCAAATTATTGAGTGGGCCCAAATTGACATTTTAAGCATGAATTGCACAATGATGGGAAATGAAGTTCAATTTCTGAATTGGACTAAAATTGATGTTTATGAACTTTTAAAAATATTAATATTAAGATCTTAAAAATGAATATTATCCACTTTCAGTGACTAATCAGTAATCCATCCAAGGATGATTAAAGCAGGATGGTGTTTTTGGATGAAGACCATGCAATTCCTCCTTATTGCATAAGAACCATGGGCTTTGATGAAGACCATGCAATTCCTCATTATTGCATGAGAACAATGGGTTTTGATGAAGACCATGCAATTACTCATGATTTCGTGAGAACCATGCTAGAGACTTCTTGATGGATTGAATCACATGGTTTGCATGAAGTTGATCATGACGGTTGATGAAGGAGGCAATGTTCCAATGAGTTGACTTATGAAATGGCCATGCACATCACATTGTCATTATAGATGATGGTACTAAAGCTGTTCCTTCAGAGAATACATATCACAATAGTGGAGTTTGTGATTAAAGCAAAAGAGTTGCTGAAAGATACAGATCACCAAGAAGAAGTGTTGTTGAGGTGACCGTGCTTGTCGACAAAGCAAACAAACGACATACAAATTTGTTGACAAAGGAGATTCTATGGTGACATGTCGAGTTCAAGAGTTGTGGTCAACGATCTATGTTTGATTCAAGAACATCGACAGAGGAATGGATGATCTGGAGGCGGTACAAAAAGATCTGATACAAGGTGGTGCCGTTTTCCAGTGTTTGCCAAATTTCAGGGCCTCAAAATCAATAAATGAATAAGAGTGATTTTGGCAAAGGGACTTGGGCTCCATACTCTTGGAGGATAGGAAACTTGCGCGCCATATGTTTTTGAAGATCAGAGCATCAAAATATGGCAAAGGGATAAGGGTCGCGCAAGTTTTGGTGAGGTCGTGCAGGTGAATTATGTACCGGGAAGAGACTTGCGCGCTGACGCCTTGAATGCATTATAACTTGCGCGCCTATGGTTTTTCGAGATGAGAAGATCCAAATTTGGCAAAGGCAAGATGTTCGCACAAGTTTGGATGTTGATCGTGCAAGTGCCTAGTAGGGGTCGAGACTTGCGTGCCGATGGATGACTTGAGCGCCACCGCACAGGGGGTCCATTTTGCCTATAAATACTAGACCACCCCTCCTCATTTCTTATGGAGCTCAAGACTTTGAGATTGTTCGAGCTCTCATCGCGCAGGTGGTTGAACCGCGCAAGTGGTAGTTGGGTCGCGCAAGTAGAGGTTGTGCGCCGACTGATGGTTGAGCGCCCCAGGTGATTTGGGAAAGGAAGGAAGTGAGTCGTGCAGGTTTGAAGTTCAAGAAGGAAGGGTCGCGTAGGTGCTTTGGAGACACTTGCACGCCAGGTTATACTTTCGCGCCTAAGACTTGCGCGCCAGATGGAGACTTGCGCGCTGGGCTTGAAAAGGAGAGCCAAATATTGTTGAAGCACGCCCGCCTTTTCTGGAGCTGCACAAGATCTAAAGATTCCCTGATACTTTCGGTGCAAAGTGAGATTGAAGAAGAAATCTAAATGACACATGCATGATCTCATGCATACATGGTGAATTGATTCTGACGAATGCCGAGTAATCTGAACATCATTTATTGAGCAATCACATAAGTGATTGTGATTCAGGAAAACGAAGACAAGGGGATCTAGTGCATTTAGTCATTGCACTAAAGAAGAAAGATTGAAATATAAAGAGCATCAACTCTGAACCCTGATGCAAGCAAGTCTCATGCTAAACAGGAGACAAAGAACATGTATGCACATTTATTGAAGAGACCTTCACGTCTATAAACTGAGTGAGACTTCACCAACGGCAGTGAGCCAGGAGGAGTCAACGGGAGTGACCCAAGGGATGCAGTGAGCTATCCCTGAACAATTGTAAAGGTAGTGAGCCTGGGACAGAGTGACTGTACCCAAACCTTTGTAATCTACATCTAGTGAAGCATAGTGGATTTAAGTACGACCGACAACCTGTCGGCGTATGCTCCTTAGACGTATCCCTTAGTGGTGAACCAAGTAAAAATAGTTGTGTCATCTCTCTACATTTGAATGTTTAATTGCTGATCATATCCATCATACAGGATTAAGTACTTCCTACCAACGTGGGAACAAGATCCACAACTAAAAGAAGAAAAAGTTGCCACCCTGATTCACCCCTCCCCTCTCAGGGTGTCCCGGGGTCCTACAAAATTTATGTTCAATTAATTCTTGGATTGGTTCATAGTTTTTTTCATCGATGACGTATTGATCTACTCAAAGTTAGAGAAGGATCATGTTGAGTATATCATAGTTGTTTTATATATTCTTTGATGCCACAAGATCTATAAAACGTTTTCAAAGTGTAAGTTTTGGACAAAAGAGGTGAATTTCCTCAAGCATGTGGTGTCTTAAAAAGATTTAGTAGTAGGCCCATCAAAGGTTGAGGCAGTCATTTCTTGGGAAATACCCAAGAACGTGGAATAGTTTTGTAGATTTCTTGGTATCATGGGATATTATCAGAGGTTTTTAACCTATTTATCTCTAGTTGTATCCTCATTGATAGCATTTAACAGGAAGGACTATGATTTTGTGTGGGCTGATCAGTGTTAGACACTATTCAGTTCCTGAATGGGAATTTGTTCAGTGCACTATTGCTTTAGATTCCTAAGGAGGGTGTGATGTTTGAGGTGTTTTGTGATACTTCCCATTTGGACTTGGTATGTGTATTGATAAAAAAGAAGGTGGTGATCTATTATGGGTTTAGGTAGTTTCACCCCCACAAGAGTAACTATATCACCCACAATATGGATCTAGTAGCGGTTGTGTTTGTGTTGAAGTTTTTAAAGAATTGACTCATTGGGAATCATTTTATGCTCTTCACATATCACAAGATCTTGATATATAACTTTTCACAGTGTGATTAGAATTTGTGATCGTAGAGGTTGTGAAGTTTCTTCAAGATTATGATTTTTAGATCTCCTATAGCTCAAAAAAATGGAATTTTTTGGTCGATTATTTGAGAATAAATTCACAGAAGGATGTTATTTAGGTGTCTAAGGATTCTTAGAGAGAAATGGAGGAATTTTAAACCTTAAACTTATATGAAAGGGTGGTTGATATAGGATGGTTATTTTTTTAGATAATGGTACAGTATTCTCTAATACGAATGGTAGAGGAGTCTTAGTGGGTATACTCAAAGGAAGAGGTGATGTGTGATCATGTTGTCCATGGTGATTCTCTATAGGTATAGTCGAAGGATGGTTATAATTTGATGATTTTTCATGGTAGGTTGCTTCTTTTGATATAATTTCATGAGGGGAACCTTCATGAGTTTCATATATCACCACTAGTGGTACTCTCGGGAGTTTCCAAGATGTATTGTGGCTTGAGGGATCAATTTTAGTGGCCTGGGATGAAACAAGTTGTGGTAGATTTTGTGTCTTAGTGTCAGTTTTCTAGCAGGTAAAGTTTGAGGACTGTGTTCTTGGTGTTCCTTTGTAGTTGTTAGATTTTCCTGAGTGGAAATTGGATGAAATATTGATGTATTTTTTTACCCAATTACCCCAACCTCATGGAGTTTGTGATTCTATATGGTTAATTGTTGAATGGTTGATGGAATTGGATCACTTTATAGAGATCAAGGAGTCGGGGGTAGTGGATGTTTTAGAAAAAAGGTAAGTGGATGAGGTGGTGTGATTTCATGGAGTCCTAAGGTCCATTGTCTTGGATTGGGATACTTATTTTACCATGTGATTCTTAAGGTAATTGTAGAATTATTTTGGAACTTATTTTCACCTTAACATTTTTTTTATACCCTCATACAGATGAGAAGACAGAGCAAACTATCCAGATGTTGGAGGACATGTTTTGGGCATGTGTATTAAACTTCAAAAGATCGTGGTCATGACACCTATCCTTAGTTGAGTTTTATTATAACAATATATATCACTCATACATTTTAATTTCTCCATTTGATGATTTTTATAGGCGACCATGTTGTTCTCTATTGTGCTGGGCTAAGTTTAGGGAGTCAGTAATTCTTAGACCCGATGTGGTGTAGATTACGACAGAGAAGGTTTGGTTGGTTTGAGAGAGGTTGAAAGTAGTGAAGGACAAAAATAATTATTATTTTAATTGTAGGAGTATTATGTTGTAGTTTTTTTAGATACCATGTGTTCTTCAAGGTTTACCCTTAATGTGAGCATTAGGGGTTCAATAAAGGGAGTAAGCTCTCACCTAGATTTTTTGGACCCTTCGAGGTGTTGGGGCGCATTGGAAAGGTGGATTACTAGTTTCCACTTCCTCATCAACTAGACTAGACCATAACATCTTCCATATATCTTAGATATTTCTATACCTTCATGATGACTCCCATGTCATTGAATGGAGAGAGTTGTATATTGAGGATGACGCGACATTCATGGATTAGACAGTGGAGATCCAAGATCATTAAGAGAAAGTACTATGAGGATGGAACATTACTATGGTTTGTGTGACGTGTAGAAATGGTTTCTTGGGGGAAAGTTCTTGAGTGTGTGAGATACAAATGTGTGTCATGTAACCAGAGTTTTTTTTTTGAATCGTTTTATTCTTTATCTTTCCTTGTTATTCTTTGATGTGATGTTTGGACCTTTCTATTTTATATGAGATGTGATTATTTATTGATGTGTGATGTGTGATAAGTCTTTATTTGTATGAAAAAGGGAGGACCTAATTCCTAATCAAGAAACATTATACTATGATGCAATTAAAATCGTGTGGGAAAGTTAGTATTGTCCAGATCAGGTTGTATCTTGAAATGAAGGATGTAATTTTCTGATTTCTATTCTTGGGGCAGTAAAAGTTTTTGGTATGTTTTGGGAACTTGAGTTAGAAAGAGTGTTTGGTGGTGATGTTTCGAATGTAACGAGGTACTAGATATTTATCTCAAGGAATGGTTGTCCAGGACTTTTCTCTCTTACCTTCTGGGGTGTTTTAAAGTTATTTAGGGTGAGAATAGTTTGAGAGGTATATAATATAACATCTTGGATCTTCCAACCTGTTACTTTATGGTAAATATGGTTATTGAGGTGTTTGGGGGAAGTCTATAGGTGTTTAGTGGAGTAAGGGAGGAGTTTTGTGGTGTTTTGGATAGAAAAAAAGTGTTTTAGAGGATGATGGTAGATCCTAATGGTAGATCACCAATGGTAGATCATTAAACTAGAAGTAGATCACTAAACTATTAGTAGATCACTAAACCAATGGTAGATCACTGAAATGATGGTAGATCATTGAACTAGAGGTATATCATTGAACTAGTTGTGGATCACTGAACTAGCGGTAGATCACTAAATCAATAGTAGATCACTGAACTAACAGTAGATCACTGAACTAATAGTAGATCACTGAACTGGTAGTAGATCACTAAACTGATAGAAGATCACTGAACTAGAGGTAGATCACTGACATGGTATTATATCACTAAACTAATGGTAGATCACTAAACTGGAAGTAGATCATTGAACCAATAGTAGATCACTAAACTGTAGGTACATCCCAATGGTCTATCACTTGCAGTAGATCTATAGTGAATATAGTTTTTTTTTGAATTTCCAATTTTTCCATTTTTATGTATTTTTTTATGAAAAATGTTTTTGATGCCTTAATTAATGGAATTAAAATCCATTTTAAAGGTGTAAAATTATATCTTCTATTTTTTAAAAGTCTGGATACTTTTTAAATGGTTATGAAAAAATTATTTTATGAGATCCTATTTAATGGTCAACTAAAAACCATATCAAATCCCACTGGTTTGGAATCTGATCATTCTAAAGAAAATATATTTCTTTTATTATTTTTGAATTTCATTATCTTGATATGAGAGGTTTTGGAGGATTTTTTCCTTAGGATTTGTGGAACTCTATTATTTTAGTTGGATTGAGTTCCCTATAGGTGGTTACCTCCGGTGCACGTACTACTTGTTTGTGGTGCAGCAAATTGTGTAAATCTTATTTCTTCCAGGTAAGAAATTCCTTCATTTCTCATCATTTTTAACACGTGGGAGGGTTTTATGCTTTTTTTATTTTTGTAAGATAGTATACATCATATTAATGAATATAATAAATCATTTTAACTGAATCAAAGGGGAAGGGGGATGTTTCACATGCTTTTACATCTTTTGGATATTTTGATATTGGATATTTTTTTATTATATCACTAAAAATCATGGTCATTAGTATCCCATATTTTTGTGGTTTTTATATATTTTATGATTCCAATATTGTGTTATTATTTTCACACCACTGTAAATAAATGGTTAACTACTTATAATTGACTAATTAATTGGTTACATCAGGATATATGGATTGTGTGACAATGCCCTTTAATAAAGAAGTGTAATTGAATAAAGGACCCTATACCTGTTATGGAAAATTTTATGTGTGTGGAATTGAATGTTTTTATGGAAGTGGATGTGTGTTGTGGCTTGGTTGTGTTGATGCGATGCTTGGATGGTGGCTATGTTGTGATGTGTATATAGTGGGGATGTGATGGTGGTTGTGGTGAGGTTGGGAAACGATGTTTTGAAAGTGGAGGTAGGCAGGTTGGTATGTGGAATTTTTTATATCTATTTATATGATGTGATGTGATATACTAGTTTCCTGAGTAGTATTTTAATTAACATGGTTTGAATAATGGGATGGAAATAATAAAACAAATTAGAATAAACTATAACAGGTTGTGTGTTTAAATGGTGGGTTATTAAATATGAATTAATGGGATGTAAATTGTGTAATGAACTTATTATTTTAATTGAAATGGTTTGGTAATATAAATCTAAAAATTGGTTTGGATTCTAATGGGAATATGAAAAGTGACTTGTGCTTTGTAGCTTGTGGTGTCGTGTGGTGCATTTAATGCAGCAGCAAAGTGAGTTAAAGTAATGAGTTGATTGATACTCTTATTGTAAATCCATAGGGTAGACTTGTGTGTTGTGATATTATATTCCATGTATATTCTTGTGATTTTTTATGCACTCCCCACCCATTTCGAGTACCAAGTTCTGACAACCAATAGTTTTTGGGGGGAGTTTCTAACATCCCAGTCGGAGGATGGATAGATGGTCACCCACTCTTCCTCACATCCTCTTCCAAGCATTGGTGACATGATTGGACTGTGATGGATATAATTAAAAAGTGTTTTTTATAGATTTGATGTAAGTTAGTGTGATTTACTAGGATTATTTAGGTGAGATGTGATGAGATGGATTATGGTGGGGGTGTGCATGGTTAGAGGATGGAATGAGGTTGATGTCCTTAATGTTCATGATACCCTACTACACTAGTTATGATATGTGATGTGATGTGATGGACCAAGTGTCTTTGAGTGAGATGTGATGTGATGTGATGGACCAAGTGTTTGCGAGCGGGATGTGATGGGATGCGTTGTGATGTTATGTAGAAGGGGTGGGATCTCCAAGATGTTTTTCATTGGGGTGTGAGAGTGGATAATCAGTGGGAAAGTGGTGTGGGGTACCTTTTATCGATGTGCTTCATATTATGTTATTATACTTGGATGCATTATTTGGTGAGTTATCCATGGTGAGGATGGGTTTGGTTAGTATACCTTTATAGGTGTTGTTTGGTTCTACTATTTGATCGTGGGTTTATTAGTATTATCTTTTCACATGTACATGAGATACTTTGGTTTTCCTACTAAGTATACTTTTATGGTCACCCTACATATATAAAACTCTTTTCAGGTTTCTAGGAGGACTGCATGGATTTTATTTTACATTAATTGCTTGGATATTTGGATAGTTGATGTGTCACTGCTTTAGATTTTCTTTTAGGTATTTATTTTGGAGAATTTTATTTGTATCAGTTTTATTTATACATACATTGTAGGATAGTTTTGGTTTCCTTTTATATTATGTCATGGAGTTACTTGTGGATGATTTATCTTATATCCCGGTCCAATATGATTATAGAGGGTAATGCCTCCCATATTATGAGATTTTTATACCCTCAGTGTCAGTCACCAACCCAAGACCTACTGTAGATGGGACTTGGAGTTCATTATCTCTCTCCCCTCATCACGGCATATTTAGTGGGGGAGAGTCGTGACATCTACCACAACAACATTCTATGTATGTATAACATGCATAATATATAGAATTAATATTTATATATATTTTATAGAATATTTATACATTTTTTCAATATAAAACATTTATATATATTTCATATATCATTCAAAATTTATATATCTATTTAAAGAGACATTAAACACATACACACACACACACATATATATATATATATATATTCACATTTAGAACATAATATTTGAAATTTACATATATAAATATATATTATAAATATTTTTTAAGTTATATATATAATACAGATAGTTTTTTTTTAAATAATAATGTTTATATATATTTTCTTACACAAAATAGAATATACATGTTCTAAGTACCGTTATTTAATTTTTTTGAAATTTTTTTTATTTTTAAAATCATAAAAAATATGTTCTATGGATTTTTTTGAAATAAAAATATATATATTCAAAATAAAATCATTTAATAATTAATATTTTTTAATCACATAACATTCTTTAGTAATTTTTTTTACGTTATTTTATTTGGTTTATATTTTTTGGTATTTACATATTAAAAGGTATTATTTTTTAAATTTTAAATTTGTAATAAATTTAATGATCATTTTATTTTTAAATTAGGAATTTTTTTTATAAATATATTTAATTATTTAATGTTTTCATTAAATATGGATTATTTTTAAATAATAGAGATAATGTTTTATGGAATGATTCTCTTGTTTTCCAAGGAAAATATTCATGGACCTCTTAATAAATATGATTCAATTTTATATATTTGATATAAATCCATTAAAATATATAGTTGATTAATTGATAATAGTTAATTTAATGAAGTTCATGTTTAGATGGCCTTAAGAGTGTTGCCCAAACTCAATCCGATTATAGAACAAGTTTTAAATTTATTATCATATCCCTATAAACATCTAATTAATATATACTCTAATTTGATTTTATTAGCGTATATAGTATCGAGTACATAATCAATGGGTTTACATTTTCATCCCTACATCCCTCATTTCTAAACTTTTACGTTTTACTCATTTATTTAATAATAATAAATAAAATATTTATAATAATTAAAAATCCAAAATAAGAATATATTTATCAATTAATTATAATAAATAAAAAATGTGATTGTATTTATTAATTTTTTCAAATGAAAAAAAAAAGTTAAAAAATACTAAACAGTTTTTTATATTTTCAAAATAATACTTAGTGACATGGTATCCACCAAAAAACAACCCTCTAATTAAAAATCCTTAGTTATGAACCTTTTAAAAGAAAACAATTGATGACATAATAAACAAAAATAATCATAAATTTTGGATATCAATATCTAAAAAAATATGACTTTTAAGTTAAAATATGTTATTCAGTTCTTTAAAATTCACTTTAATAAAATATTGAATGATTTTAGAAAAATGGTTTATAAAATTAATAAAAAAATAATTTTAATATTAAGAGAAAAAATATTAAGTAAAAATTATGAATAATTTTTTTTTAAATCATTCCAATAATTATATAGAAAAAATAATATCATGCAATAAAATGGTAAGGAAAAAAACATTTACTTATTCTTCATTTATGAAAATAAATTTATTATCGTATAATTTTACCTTTTACCTTCTAAAGTTGAATAAATTTGTTAAAACTATAAAGAACAATGAAATTATTCCAATAAAAAAATTCCTTAACTTTAACATTCTCCATAAACATGTAGATTATATTAAATTTTTTTACTTAGAAAATATAAAAAATATATATATTATAATTAATTAATCAATATTTATCGATCAAAATTTCAACAATTTTGTTATTGTTTATTACCATAAAACACATGTTCTCACATTAATTATATAGTTGGATAAAGTATTCACTTCATAATTTTTTATATTTCTTACTCATGAAAAAAATATACTATAGTAAAAAAATTATATATTGTGATTGAATAATATTAATAAAATACATGTTTTCCCCTCCAAGGATAATCATAAATAAACATGTTATTTTAATTGAAAATTATTTATATCTTTTTAAAATAGTACAAATTATACTTTATTATATAATAAAATAATATAAACTTAAAATTATAATAATTTTAGGGGTTCCTATAATCCTAGAACACATATCACACCCATAATTAATTTTTTTCATTATCCAATAAAAAAAGAGAATATAAAGAGTTTCTTAGAACCATATAAAATTTACTTAATTTATTTAGTGTTTATAATCATAAAATAATTTATTTTTTCATAAATATCATGTATTTTCATTTCACAATTTGAAATTGATGCTACTTCCATGACTTTTTTCTATGATTTGTAAAAAACGAGGTAATAGATACATATTTCCACCATTTTAGGAATCGTGGAAATAAGGGATACTTGATACTCCTATTTACATGGTATTAATAAACTATGGAAATAAAAGGAACATATTACAATTATTTTAGGAATTATGACAATTGAGGGAACTATGAATCCCCTATTAACACAATTTTAATGAACTATTAGTTTTCTAAAATTAAGGAAATTGGAATTCAATCACCCGTGTAATTTGAGTTAGTAAATTATTTTAATTTTTTATAATTTTTCTATTAAACATATGAAAATTAAGTTAGAGATGTTTTGGATTAAAAATGGAAGGATGGGGATAGGAATGTATTTTTGGAGAAAAAATAGCATTGGGTGCCTGATAGATTAGATATGGGTACTCAATATTTGGTGAAAGTTATAAGAGATACTAGTTTTGATCATGAGTATCTAGTTTCCCACCATGTGTTTGATGGTCCTTCAATGGGTATATGATAGATTCAAAGATGGTTTTTTAAATTAAGAGAAAAGTGGCCTTAAAATTAAAAACCATAAAGCCTTTTTTGAAATCTCATTCAGGTTTTTTACTCCAACAAGCATATAGATCCCTCACATAGAATTCTATATTCCTTTTATTCCTCCTCCAAGTTATATCCACCCCCATTATTGATCTAATTATTCATAAAGTTATTATATAATCTCTTCTTTAAGTAGTATAATGTAGGATCCCTTTTTCCTTCATTAATATTCTTACTATTTCTTTTATAGTGAAAAAAATCCCTAAATCCATCTCATATAATATTTATAAATCTACCATATGGAAGAATCTATACTTTATTTATCTTCTAAAATTAGACTCAATAAGTTATTTAGTAGTTAACCTTTCCACTTTTACATATTATTACAATGTATAGTTTTTCATTGACATTAGGTAGAGTTAGATTCAACCTAAAAATGAATATTTCTCCAAAATATATATTTTCAAAAAATTAGTTTTACATGGATTTTATTTTTTTATGCTTTGATTATAATCCATGCTCTAGTTATATATTTTTAGTAGGGAATATTAAAATACATGATGTTGGTTATTATAATTCTCACTATATTTATATATGTTTTGTTATAATTTGCTAAGAATATGGAAGTCATGCATATATTTTAATTAACTACTTTAAGGAAACTTAGACCATTGATGGTGTTAACCTATAAATATATATGGGTGTTCCTAGGGTACATGGTTTATTTTTTCCTTTTATCTATATGTGTGTGCTTCTAGAACATTTTTAATTTTCCCCTATAGGATGTCCCTCTATAATATGATTACATTTATCTAATTCCACCATCATAGATTCCAAACATAGCATAAAGAATGCATGGTTGGTTTTCATTGTGGATTTCTTAGCACATTAAAACCAATTCCCATGGTAAATTAATTTATAAAATTTTATAAATTACATGATAAATTAAATATGGATATATATATTTTACTTTTCTACTTTTTTTTGTTAATGTATACACTTTTTCTTATGGTGGATGGATAGATGACAGGTGATGACCATCTATTATGTAAATTTTACAAACACATTACACTTATCCCATAGGATGTGTACATACCTTTTTGTTCATGATACAAGTAAGGGATAATCACTAGTTCATAAGGATTCATAATATGTGGATATAGGGGTTGTGATGGATTTTTTTAGAGTTAATGATGAACATCTCACTCAAATATAGACTTAGTGTTTTTTTATTTTTATTTTTGGATACCATGATTATGGGACTACATTTAAATCATAATTTATGTATGGTTTTGTTTATATCACATCATGTTTAGTTTGGATGACTAAATTAGTCTTTTTTTGTATCTAATGTGGCTTTTATATTTTCTATATATCTGGATAATATTTTTAATATTTTTTTATAATAGATTGGTATTAAAAATAATGATAAATCACGATGTATAGTATCATGACTTATCCCACGTCATTTACAGTAACCTATAGTGATTAGGAAGTAACCTATGGACTTTAAGTGATTCAAGTCATGTCACGACCCCCTCCCTCCAAAGATACCACAATAAAGGAAGCGAGATAATAACCCCTGAGTCCCACCTCCAATAGGCCACAGGTTGGTGACTAGCACTGAGGGTATGAAAATCTCATGTATGGGAGGAATTATCCTCTATAATATAAATATTATCATGAGACAAGATGAATCGACCTCAATCAAATTCATTACATATATATAAGAAATCCCAAAACCATCCCATAATGCATGTTTAAATAAAATTGATACATATAAAGGTCTCCAAAGTAAATAACCAAAATAAGATAAAGTAGTAAGAGAGAAACTATCCAAAGGTTTGAGGTAGTAATGTTCAGCATGGTCCACAAATTCCTCCTAGAAACCTAAAAGTATTTTTATATACATAGGGTGATCATGCAAGTATACTCATTAGGAAAACCAAAGTCTCATAAACATATGAAAAGAGCATACTAATTCACCTATGAGAAAAATAACGTAACCAAACAACACCTATAAAAGTATACTAACCAAAACCCCAACCTCACCAAGGATTGTTCTCCAAATAATGCATATTATTATAATAATATAATATGAATAATATTGATGATAGGGTACCCTGCACTGCTTTCCCACGGATTTTCCACTCTCACACCCCAACATCATACTTCTTGGCACTCCCACCTCTTCTGAATAACATCACAGCACATCACATCACATCCCACCTATAGACACCAAGGATAACACATCACATCTCATAATTAGGGTAGTAGGGTATCATGAACATGAAGGAAATCAACTTTGTGCCCCCCTCTTACCACACACAAACCCCACCATGAGCCATCCCACCACATCTTGCCCGAACACACCTAGTCCATCACATAATCATCATATCACATTTAGATAGCATCACTTTTGACTTATGACCATCATATCCTATGCATATCACCAACAACTAGAATAGGGAGTAGGGAAGAGTGGGTAGCCATCCATCCATTCTCTAACCAGAAAATTGGGAAAACACCCCCCCCCCCACCCACCCCCCACCCCCCACATGACTATGCGGGTGTGGGCACATATTCCTCGACAAGGAAGGGTGCATATAGAAATTACAAGAATATATAGGGTATGTACATGTAGAGTTACATCACACAAGCCTCATCCTAAGGGTTCACAAAGGAAAAAAAACATCTCACAGGAAGCTCCACTTCCACTACTAAAACTAAAATCATAGCCCCCAATAAGAAAAACAAAATCCATAGTTCATATTTGAATTTTTAATTCTCATTAATTAATTTTCCATATTTTTCGTTATCAACCCATTTTACTGAGACAGTCACCTTTAATTTATGTATTTAACATTCATTAGAATCTCATTTCATATCATTATCATGCATTTAATTCCAATACTACCCAGGCAACTAGTGTAACCAACCACCATCATAGCCCCACTGCACAACCGCACCACCACTTCCATTGTAGCCCCACTACATAACCACACCACCACCACTATCACAACCCCTCTTCATATCACATTCAATGCCCCCACACCCATCATAACATATCCACCACCCATTTACCGCATCATCATAGCAATCCACAACACAAAACACCATCCAAAAACATATTACAGCACACATGTGGATTTTTCCAAATTGGTCATAGGGGCTTTGATTCAATTCCAATTATTTATTTATGGGTGTTATCACACAATCCATAAAATACTAGGTCATCCAATTAATTACTTCGCTATATATGATTAAACAATTATGGTTTAAGTATTGTCAAAAATCACATAAAATTAATTCCACAATTCACATCATAAAAGCAAAAGAAAGGACCCCCAATGGCCACAATTTTCATCAAAACATTATGCTTATATAACACAATATCAATAATAATAACAATAATAAAGCTTGTAAAAGCAAGTGATGTACTTTCACCTGTCCCTTTTTAAATTTTTTTAACCAAATTATTTATCATTTTTAATTTGGATGCAACCAATTCCACATAGATAAACATAAGCACCCCTCCCCGTATGATACATAGAAAGAAGAAATAAAGGAATTCCTACTTGGAAGAAGAAGCTTTTCCCAAATTTACTTTAACAAAACAAGGGGTGCATATACAAGAGGAAACCTCTTAAAGGGAACTCGAACCAACTGCCATAATAGGGCTCCACAACTCTAGGGAAGAAGGATTTGTAACCACACATCTCAAGAGAAATCAAGACCAAAAGAAATAAGTAAATTTCTTTGGTTTTGAAATATTATATTTGAGACCCGTGGGATTATATTTGATCTAGATTGGCCATTAAAAGTGGATCTCATCAAAACCAGGAATTTTAAACATTTAAAAATGTCTCTAAACTTTTTAGAAACTGAAGGTATAATTATGCACTATTAAAAAGGATTTAAAACCTCTTAATTAAGGCATTAAACAAATTTTTCATCATAAAAGATTTCAAAATAAAAAATTTATAAATTTTGGAAAAAATGGAAAAATTATTCACTACCACTACTAGGGTAACCTACCACCATAAATGACCTACCGCCAGAATGTCCTACTTCTAGAATGACCTACTGCCAGAAATGACCTACCACCAAAATGGCCTACTTCCAGAATGACCCATCGCCAGAAATGACCTTCCGCCAGAATGACCTACTGCTAGAATGACCCACCACCAAAAATGACCTACCACTAGAATGACCTGCTGCCAGAATGACCCAATGCTAAAAATGACTGACCACCAGAATAACCCACTACCAAAAATGACCTCCCACCGGAATAACCCACTTCCAAAAATGACTGACTGCCAAAATGACCTACCGCCAGAATGACCCACCACCGCAAATGACCTACTACCAGAATCACCCATTACCAGAAATGACTTACCACTAGAATGACCTACCGCCATAATGACTCACCACCAGAAATGACCAACCACTAGAATGACCCACCGCTAGAAATGACCTACTACTAGAATGACCTACCTCTAGAATGAACCACCACCAGAAATGACCTACCACCAGAATGACCTACTGCAAGAATGAACCACCTCTAGAAATGACCAACCACTGCCATAAATGACCAACCGCCAAAAATGACCTACTACCAAAATGACCTACCATCAAAAATGACCTGCTAACAGAAATGACCCTCCACCAGAATTACTCACCACCAAAAATAACCCGCTTCCAAAATGAATTTCCACCATAAATTTCCTACCACCATAATGAAATAATTACCCTTAAAAACACCTCATAATACCCATGAGCACCTCAATCATTATATTTTTTTCAAAGTGATGGTTCGGAAGTTCTAGGAAATTATATCAAATAACTCTCAAAAAATTCTTACCCTTAATAATTTAAACCAATATATAAGGAAAGATAGAGAATATTTGAGAACCATCCCTCAAGATACATCTCAAGGATCTCAATAATTTTGGAACAAAAATACCATTATGTAAAATAAGTGTAAATCTACACAACACTTTAAAACAATATCCCAGGGGAGATACCTCTCAAACAAGATTAAATCAATTAATAAATCATTACATAAATAGAGGAAGTTAATTTAATATACCAACATGTGATCAAATAATTCATCCCAAAAAAATAATCCTTAAATAACTTAGAATTTTGACAGATTTCTAGGACTCTCATTCCCATGTAAGGTCACAAAAATAACCCAAACTAAACCATCAATAAATTCATATCAAATAAATTATGATAAGAAAATTTTTTCAACTTTGTACATCATTCATAGTTTAAAAAATTACATGCCTTTCAGAATAACCTTTCATTTAAATCCCTTTTTTGAATATACATCAAAAACACTTCATCAAATCACTTTTAATTTTAAGTTATTATGTTTTTGTAGCCAATATTTTAAAATCTCAAAAAAAATGTTTTATTTCACAATTTCATGCCTTTTATTTCAAAAATAAACATAAAATGTTTTTTTTTATTTTATTTTTGAAAACCCATGCCACTCATTTCAAATCATAAAACATTTCATACCCTATTTATTTTATCAATATTATAATTTAGATCATTATTTTGATGCAAGAACATTTTCTAAGAAATCAATAAATAAATTTTTTTAAGCCACTGTCAAGGGTTTTCATCACACACACCATGCCATTTCAAATCATTTGTCAAGAATCTCAAATTTTTCATATGACATGCAACATAAATAAAACAAAACATAAGGTTGGAACAATCTATTTTATCTAGTTGTAAAATTTTCCACGTTTTCTAAAAAAAATTATTTACTAGAAACATAACCTTGCAAAAAAATCATAAAATTTCCTAAAAAAAACACTCATATTTACATAGATAGAGCTTCTGCAAGACTAAAAATAAAAGTAACTCATCCACCACACCATGATATTGTCTGATTTGGGTGGTACTAACTCACCTGCATGGTTTTAAAACATTTTTTAATATAACGCGTCTTAAAGTGGGAAAAGAGTTTCCCCCTCTTCATATGTTTGAGGTCATAACATATGACACAAACATAAGACTAATCACAACAAACCCAACCAACCAGATAATAGTCAAAACATTCCCTTCACTTCCTTTAAAAAAATATTTAGGTGTGGGAGGCAAGCCCATATTCAATAGTTTCAATATTTTCCAAATCCATTTTCTTTTATTATTAAATTTAAGTAATTAAACTTTTTATGGGAGGTGGTTGATTCTATCAATAAAAATATATCACAACACAATTAATCTCACCACAAAAACCATATGTCTCAGTTTCCACACATCACCACCATTGCATAACACAACCACTAACCAAACCCGCCAACCAATGAAAATTTCCACTAGAAATATCAAAAATCCACATCAACACACCACTTTACCATCCACAAGCAACCACCTTTTTCACATAATCACCTCATCCATATCATCCTTTAATCTTACCCAACAAACTATCACCTCTATCATTACACATCAAATCCCCAAGCATAAAAATCAAGGAATTCTCTCTCCATGTTAAGATATTATCCACTTTGGGTGGCACTACGATTTTAATCGCATCAAGGTATAACGTGTATCGATTAAGGATCAGGTTTAACCCTCTTTGTATACTTGAAGTTTTTAATCACACGTCACACAAGGAAACACAACAAGAATAATTACACATAGTAGTAACACATGCTATCTTACATAATTATTTATGGGATTATATTACTTCAAATCATTATTTAGTATGAGTATTCTCAAAAAAATAAAATTTTATGTGGGGAAACAATTAATTAAACATATATAAGTTATTATCCTTTTAATACATGGTGGGGTTAATCAAAAAGTTGCATCAAGGGTCTCATAATCCATGATGATCATAGAGAAATCAAGGTTTCCAACAGTCATTATTTTCAGTAAGGCATATCAACACTTTAATGCAATGATAACAATACAACCAAAAACAACACTCAAAATTTCCAATTCATTTCTATTGGAACACCATGCTATGAATTTAAATAGATCCAACGTATGGCCAAGTTAAAGATGAAACTACACACACATCATCACACACATCTTGTTCAATATTCTTAAACAAGAAATTATAAGTTCATATAATTTCCCAAGAAATACAATTACAACTTCATTTTAAAACTTATACATTCTAGGTTATTATGTTCAATTAAAATAATACATTATATACACAACATGTTATCCTAATCATTAAAATAAAACATGATTTCTAACAAAAAAATAAAACTGAACATGTTTTATTACTATGTTTCAGGTTATATCATTCTCAAAGTAAACATTATTTGATCATTTCATGGCTCTAGAAAACATGATTATATACCAAAATAAGGATAACATGTTTTTACTTACATATTTAAGTACATCATATTAAACATTCCACATGCTCAAGTCTCACATACTAGAATTTCCATAGTTACAACACAAATGTTTTCAACTTTAGGAATGCTTCCAATAACAAACTACTCGTGAATTAACATGCAAGGAAATGTTATATCAACACTAAAAAATATTATTAGTTATAAAATAATATGTTTAATAATTTAAATAGTCTTAATTTAAAAAAATTAACCACAAATCATGCTTATCATTTTCCAAAATTTAGAAATAAATGTCACGATAATTTTTACCTAACACATGCTTACAACTTATGATTATATTAATATTTCATAATATAAATCATGCTAAAAATAAGGAATAAGTTATTCTTATCAAGGATCTCTAAGTTTAAAAAAATTATAAAAAAATTAAGATGGCTATTTTTTAGAAATTTCATAATTTTAAATGTCCAAAACCAAGTTTTACAACAAGTTCATGACACATGCTTATAAGAAATTGTGAATGGAATATAATAAATAGTATATTATCTCACACTAAAACCAGGATAATTATATGCATGGTTTCAAAATAACTCATTTTATCATGTCATTGTGAAATCTACTTGAGTTAAAATGATTCATAATAGATTTTCAATATTAAACAGTTGTTCACAAAAAAATAAACTAAGCATGCTTCTATAAAAATTTAGAACATTAAGAAAATAATATGGAATGTTATAAATTTTAAGAAAGGAAACTAAATTCAATTAATTAAGAATTATACTATAACAGGAAAGGAAACAGTGTATTTAAGCCTCAAAAAGGATTGAAACAAACAGCTCATTCTAGTTAACCATCATTTACTCTTTTCTTTAATGTTATATGGATAATTCAGTAAAAAATTATAGTTCATTTGGAACTATTTCATGAGAAAGTTAGAGAAATAAACATAAAATTTTATGATTTATTTAATTAATTTACTTAAATTCCCAAAATGACCTCATTAAATCACAACAGCAATCAATCATGATACATGTTCCTCTCCTAGGTCTCTACACTATAAGTGGTCCCACATAACTTGGTCATTAGATAGGCTTAGATCCCTTACATTAGATCATGGGGGGCCTAAAATATCATATCCTAGCTGGTCTTCCATAGTTTATGTTACACACCAAGATAATTCGACATCATTTCCCTACCAAACCATTCAATCCTTATAGTTTCTAACTCTTGTAACATCCCAGGTTTTTTAATAAAGTTGAAAATCAATCCCTTTTTGAATTGTTCAATTAGTGGGGATGTAGTTTTCTATATCATTGATCGGAACCCAATTTTGAGAGTTCCTTTATCTTTATATCATGTTTTTTGGTTGTTCTGGAGGCTTAGAGAGTGCCGCAGGTGTTTTGGTTTTGTTTTGGGAGCATCAGAGGACAAATGGTCTATTTTGGAATAGTAGGTCAGTGCACATGGTTTAGGGTAAACCATGCAGCCCCTTATAGATAATCATGCAGCCTGGTTTTGAACATCCATGTAAAGACCCGTAAAATTCAAGGGAAATTTTTTCTTAATTTTCTTTAGAATTTTACAAGAGCGCGGTTTCAGACGGCACCTGATTCCGAGGTCCGAAGTGCCCGGAATTAATTTCCGAAGTTTGGCTCGGGTACGTTCAGTGAACGAACGAGCGGGAATTCCTAACTTTTGATCCGGTGCTCGGATTTGAAATCCGAGGGCACCGATGAACTCGCAGCGCCGATATTCGCTTAAAAAGACCTTTTCGGGAGTTGCGTTTGTTGCGAGTTGAAAGTTAGTTTTGGGGTTTTCAGTTGAGTTAAATAAGATTTGTGTAAGACAAATTTTATTTTAACTTATTAAAAACCTACCAAAGGAGGTTGGAAGTGGGACCCACACCCACTTAACCTCCCTTGGGAGGATTAAGTGTGGTGGGGCCCACACGAACCCCTAGACTTTTCAAATTCCCTTAACCCCCTCTTAATTGACTTAAGTTACTTAATTAATTTTGGGGGTTAACTCTTTTGAATTTCAAACTTTTGAAATTCTTTTATGTTTTGTAATAATAAAATAAGATGTTATCTTATTTTATTATGGGTTGTTGGATTGTCCCCTTGAGAGCTTTTTGAGAGCTTCCTCTTCATCTTCAAGCTCTGACGAAGAACGAAGAACGCTCAAACTCCGACGAAGAACGACGCCTCTCTTCTTCGTCCTCGGTGTCAACAAGAGGGAACGCCGCTTCCTCTTCGGACCTTCTTCGTCGGCATACGAAGTTTTGACAACGACTCTTCCTCCGACGTCAAAGGAATCGACACCGATATTTCACGACTCCGTCAACGTGCGACTATCAAGGTAAGGGTTCTTGAGTTTGTTGTTTCCTTTTTATTTGACTTTCCTCAAGACTTGACGTAGAACGCTCAAGTTCCGACGAAGAACGCCGCTCCGCTCTTCTTCGTCTTCGGTGTCAACGAGAGAGAACACCGCACCTTCCTCGGACAACCTTCGTCGGCGTACAAGGATTCGCCAACGACGTGTCACATCGGACGTATCTCTTCGTCAACGGAATTGACGAACGACTACCGCGACGCCCGATCTCCGCGACGTCGACTTCCGCGGACATAGTCAAATCCTCGAACTTATACCCGAGGTAGGGGATGTTGATTTAATATTTAATTATCTCATTCTTGCTCGTGGTTCGTATGACTAACGTGAGGATGTTGTTTATTTAAAGTTGCGTTATTAATTTAACGTGAGGGGGCCGGACCGTACGAACACGGCCGAACCCCCTCCAACGTTCTTGTTTGTTCTTGCGGGTGGAAGCAAGTGGTGTGGTGTCGTCGCACCACGCGGTTGATCGTGCATTTATTTTTTTACGCAACGCCGTCGCGCGCACTCCAAGGAAGAAACATCAAGAACGCGACGTCGTCGCGCCGCGTTGAAAGAAATTAAAGTGCGGCGAAAGGGGCGCGGTGCCGTCGCACCGCGCCGGACGACGAACACCGCGGCCGGTTCCGGGCCGCGGCGGGACGAGAAGACCGCGGCCGGTTCCGGGCCGCGGCGGAAGAGGAGACCGGCGGCCGGGCCGCCGGCGTCGGAAGTCGAAGGCGGGACCGGAATTTCCGGTCCCGTTGGTAAAAACCGGCCGGCCAGCTGGCCGGCCAGATGACTGAAAACCGGGGGAATAAATCCCCCGGACCGTTCAGCAGAAACCCCCCTCTTAATGAGGGGGGCGGTTCTGGAAGGAGGGGGGCAGCCGGCACCCCTGGTTCTCTTAAATAAACCGGCCCCCACGTGGGGGCGGTTTCATTTCAAGGGCGCGGCAGCTGCCGCGCCATTTTTCCAGAACCGCGGGGCTTAGCCCCGCGTGTCGCCACCTCGCGGCGGCTGGCCGCCGCGGCCCAGCGCACCGCCGCGCCGCCCAGCGCACCGCCGCGCCGCCCAGCGCGCCGCTGTGCCGCCTCCGCGCGCCGCCGCGCCGCCCAGCGCACCGCCGCGCCGCCCCAGCGCGCCGCCGTGCCGCCTCCGCGCGCCGCCGCGCCACCGCCGGCCGCCGCACCGCCGCCGCCCGCCGCCGCCGGTCGCTGCCGCCGGCCACCGCGCCGCCCAAGGGGGGGGTCGGGCCGGGTCGGCCCGGACCCGGACCCCCCGTTTCGAACCAGAATTGGTTTTTGGCTCATAACTTGAGCCTCGGACCTCCGAACGACGAACCGTCTGCGGCAACGCGATCCTTGGATCGAGACGGTCGTTTTGGTATATCGCACTCAAGGTTTCGGATTACTTTGAGTTCGACCGGGTTGGTTCGTTCACGAAACCAACCGGGCCTTCGGAGCGGAAACGCTCATATCTTGAGCCACGAACGTCCGATTGACGCGCCGTCAGTCGCGTTGTGTTCCTTTTAGTGAGACGGATCTTTTGGCATACTCCGCCCGAGGTTTGGACGCAGGTGGAGTACGGTCGGGTTGGTTTTGCCTTAAAAACCAACCGGGCCCCGGAGACGAAAATGCCAATAACTCACAGACCGGGCGTCCGATTGACGCGCCGTCAGTTTCGTTGACTTCCTCTTGATGAGACGGAACTTTTGACATACTCCGCCCGAGTTTTGGATACAGTCGGAGTATGGCCGGGTTGGATTGTACCCGAAATCCAACCGGGCCCCTGGAACGGAAAAGCTGATATCTTTCAGACAGGACGTCCGTTTGACGAACCGTCAGCGGCGTTGGTGTTTACGTTTAGTAACGGTCCCAATGAGTATACCCTATGGGAGTTTGGGGTACAGTCGAGATACGGCCGGAATTGGTTTCGCTCTCGAAACCAACCGGGCCCCTGGGACGAAAAGGCTAATAACTCACAGACCGGGCGTCCGATCGACGCGCCGTCTGTTGCGTTGAGACCCCTGTGACGAGACGGACTTTTGAGACACTTCTTCGTGGGACTTTGTGATACTTGGAGTATCGACCAGTAGCTTGTGGAGCGGACCCTCCCGGGGACGAGCGTGCAGAGTACGGAGACCGTGTAGCCGGATGAGACCTGACGACTGCTTGACCGACTCGACTTGGAGTGAGTCGACTAGCCCAGTGGACGGAGCGCCCGGTATTTGGCGGCAGACCCACGGCGGACGGAGCGCCTGGTAGTTGGCAGCAAACCCACGGTACTAGACAGGAGGAGTACCTCAGTAGGTTATTTGGGTGAGCGCCCGGTGTTTGGCGACAGATCCTCAGCGGACGGAGCGCCTGGTAGTTGGCCGCAAACCCGCAGTACTCGACAGGAGGAGTACCTCAGCAGTCTTAGGTTAGTGAGCGGCGGCCTCGGAGTCGTGACAGGACCACTGTACACTCTAGAGACGGAGCTCTTCAGCAGTTACGGTTTCGATAATGAAAATCCTGGTTTGAGCTGAGACTTTTGACCTTTGTGTTTCCTCATGATTGAGATGGGTTACTTGATAACTTAGGTATATGTATGGGCATATACCTGGGTTGTGGTTATCCGTTGATCTCATGATCCTTGTGTTTCCTCATGACTGAGATGGGTTACTTGATAACTTAGGTATATGTAAGAGCATATACCTAAGTAGAGTTTATCTGTTGAGATCTTCTTGTGTTTATCCTTGTTGGTTTTAGTGAGACCTTGAGGGTCTCGGGGTCCTTACTGAGTATCGTTATACTCACCCCTGCACGGGCTATGCCCGCACCTCGTTGTGTTGGTTGCAGACGACGGACAGTGCTGACAGAAGCCGAAGGTTCGAGGATTGGACGGTACCTGGAGGTGGACTATACGATGAGGCGGTACCCAGAGGCAGACCACTGGGCGGGACATACTTGGAGCAGACGGCGGGACCCGAGGAGCAGAGGAGCTATCTGTACCCACCCTTCAGGTGGGATTTCCAGTGGACATCTCAGCGTAGCAGCTTTACTTTTCAGTCGTTGTTTTCCCTTTCGAGTTGTACTTTACAGTTGGGCTTGTATTTCCGGCCCCTTTTTACTTTTCAGCTCTTCTTTTTGTACTTAGTGTTTTACTTCCGCTTGTACTCTGTGGTGCTTGTTTTCTTTTATAAAGGCAATACCTTCCCAGTTATCGGGATTTTACGCCTTGGTGCTAGTCGCCAGCCCCTGGCCTATGGAAGGCGGGCTTGGGGTAGTCACGGCACGGGCCCCGAGGGCGGGTCGTGACAATCCACATGGTTTTTATAACCCATTCATGGGAGGTGCATGGATGTGTGAGGTTCTCTGCAATTATTATAGAGGGTTTCCACATGGTTTTCATACGGCCAAGGAAAACCATGTGCAATATGCGTGAGGGTTCCCTTTTAGGTAGTATTTCTTCATTGTATCATGCACAGTTACCGCATAGTTACCGCACAGTATTCCAAACCATGCGGGTAAACTGTGTGGCTTGTATAGGGTGATTTTTTTTAGTTTTTTTTTCTTTTTTTATGTTTTCTCCCTTTATTTCTCCTCTTGGTTGCATACTACATAGAGGGTTCTCCCTCATTTATCTCCTCCATTGGATTTGATCCCTCTCCTCCATCGATGGTATAATTTTAGATCTTTCAGGTGCGTTGAAGTCTTAGAGGTAAGGCTAACCTCACCTACCCTTCTTCTTCATTTATCTTTCTCCTTGCAGAGCGCTAAATATATTTGATCTGTTTCACCCTATTTTCAGGGTGCTTGATGGAAACTTAGATCTACACCAATCATATTTGAATTGGAGATTTATATCAGACATGCTTATGTCTATGAGTCTAAGTTAGGTGGTACATGTCTCGATTTTTGTTTTCATGGTCATTTGGGTGGTGCGACTTTTAGCGCGTGTTTGGGTATTCTGAGCAACACCCATTTATACATGTTGCTTCATAAGAAAATGATTGTGTGAACCATGGGATATCGTTGGGCATGACCAATACCTTTTCTCTCAAGTGAGGCCAGGTTAGAGGTCATCTCTCCTTGGGGTGATTTAGTCGAGGGTTCTAAATTATTTTAAAATTATTTTTTAAAATTATTTTGGAAAAGTTAATCAAACCTAAGGAATTCAATACCTCCATGATAAATTGATATGTTTGTTTAGTTGGTGAAATTAAATTGTAGTAAATTGAATTGTTTTTTTAAGTGAATTATTTATATATTATTGCTTTTGATATGCTAATGAGGTCCATGGGGTTGTGATGGGATTGGCCTGAGGTTGGGATGGAATGGCCATTAGTATTAAGTGATTTTTATCACTAATAAGGCTTGGACTAGATTTTCTTGAGTGGTATTAACCATAGGATTGGTCATCATGGATGTTGGATTGAGGTAGTGAGGTAGTCAAGTTTGGAATAACCCATGTTTCTAGGATGTTAAGGCCATCAGATTTGAGAAACATCATCATAGGGTCACAAGGTATCGGTTAATGTGGATTAAGGATTTATTTATTGATTTCTTCTCACCTTTAATGGACAAATCACCTAATTTAGTCATGTGAAAATAGGATGAATATGTTGATGAGGTTATTTTGACCACTCATGTGGGTAGAGTCCACTGGTAGTTTCGGCTTAGTTGTTCATGGTTTGGGGGTACTTGTTATAGAAAGCTATGTGGAAGGTGAGGAGCCTTTGGTTGATAGCAATGGTGCCATCGGTTTGGGGATGAGGCTCACTGTGATTGAGGTCATGGGCTTGGATACTTATTTTGAGGGAAGATATCATTGTACCTTCGGACATCATGCTATGAGAATATAGTGATATTTATTTGAGGATAGGTATCACTATGCCTCCGGATGTCGATCCTTGGGTTGATGAGGGATTTTGATCTAGGGTTTGTGGGACCAGGTTACTATTGTTTGGGTGTGCCATCAGTATGTCGGTATTATATTGAGACATGAGGTGTCAGGAGGAATGAGGTGCCAGGTTACTTGATTTGTGGTGAGACCTGAGGGTTCACCTGGGTTGTGACATCAAGGGTACCTTGGGTCATGGGTCAAGGACCTTCTTCTATTCAGAGATTCCGGTGTTGGATGAGGCAGAATATAGTTTCCTGGTGGTGGTTGAGCACCAGGGAAAACTTATTTAATTATTTCATCATACTATTTTACTTTTATTTGATATTTAATGACTTCTTGAACACATATTCTAGGTACACACCACTGTGTGGTATCCTACTGAGACTCGTCTCACACCCTGCATGGGTCCTTCAGAACACGTTTAGACTTTATGAACTTACGTTCAAGTAAAGTATCAGCCTCAGGATCTAGGTCTTATTAGTTGTTTGGCATGGATATTATCATGGGACCTTGAGGTCTTGCCTTAGTTAGGTCTTTATTTTTTATTTTCCTTTTTTTATGTCTTGTATCATCATGTTGTTTTGTTATATGAATACAGTTACTATGGTCTGCAATGGGATACCATCTTTTGTATATTGACATGTATGTCCTGTTATGATATGTATTCATGCTTGTTATGTTTATATTATACAAGTGGTGTGTTTGGTATGCTATATTATTTATTTACTTTCCATTGTTTCTGTTTATTTATTGCTTCCGCTATTTATTTATATTGATTGTGCTTCTGCCATTGGTGGGTCTAGTTCAAGTCTACCGAGTCAATCATTTCTGCTACATGTTATACATTATTACTAGAACCATTATTATATCATTTAAATAAGGGTATATTATACCCAATGTTGAAGTTTACACTCTCTATGATATTCAGAAACCTTTGGTATATGGGGAGGCACACCTAAGGCCAGTGGAACCCAGCCTAATAGCACTATTAGGGTGGCTAATTGGGTCAGGGATGCTATAACTCCAAAATCTATCCTATCTATCAAAAATAACCTCTAATACCACTCTGTCATGACCCCCTCTATCCAAAGATACTACAATGAAGGAAAAGATATAATGACCCCTCAAGTCCTACCTCCAATAGGCCTCAAGTTGACAACTAGCACTGAGGGTATAAAAATCTCATGTGTAGGAGGCATTACCCTCTATAATATAAATAAGATTAGGAGATAATATGAATCAACATCAATAAAATCCATGAAATATATATAATAAATCCAAAAACCATCCCATAATGTATTTATAAATAAAACTAAAATAGATAAAGGTCACCAAAGTAAATACCCAAAAATAAGAAAAAGTAGTGACACAGCGGTTTTCCAAAGCTCTGAGCTAGTAATGTCCAGCACAGTCCATGAAGTCCTTCTAGAAACCTGAAAGTAGTTTTATATACATAGGGTGAACATATAGGTATACTCAGTAGGAAAACCAAAGTCTCTTATTCATATGTGAAAAGATCATACTAATGAACCTGTGAGATAAATAGAAGAACCAAAAAACAACTATATAGGTATACTAACCAAAACCCTAACCACACCGAGGCTCTCCCAACAAATAACACATCCAAGTATAATAATATATTATGAATCATATTGATGATAGGGTACCCCACATCGGTTTCCCACTTGTTTTACACTCTCACACCCCAACATCATACGTCCTGGTGCTCCCACCTCTTTTGAATAACAACACAGCACATCACATCACATCCCACACATAGATACCTAGGAAAACACATTACATCTCATAATCAGGGTAGTAGGGTGTCGTGAAAATTAAGGACATCAACCTCATTACATCCTCCTACCATGCATGACCCACACCATAATCCATCCCACCACATCTTTCCCGAACACACCTGGTCCATCACATACGCATCACATCACATGTAGATAGTGACACTTTTGACTTCTGGAAATCACGGTCTATGTATATCACCAATGCTTATAAGAGGGAGAAGGGAAGTGTAGGTATCCATTCATCCATACTCTAACTATGATGTTGGAAAAAAAAATACACCCCCCCCCCCTCATGTGACTATGTGAGTGTCGTCACATAGTGATCAACAAGGGTGGGGTGCGTATAGAAATTAAAATACTATATAGGGTATATACATATAGAGTTACATCACACAATCCTCATACTAAGGGTTAAAAAGGGAATAAAAAATCTCATAAGAACTTCCACTTCTACTTCCAAAAACTAAAATCACAACCCCCTATAAGAAAAACACAAGACACATTTCATATTTCAATTTTTAATTCTCATTAATCCATTTTCCATTACCAACCCATTTCATTGAGACAGTCACCTTTAATTTATGTATTCAAAATTCATTAGCATCTTATTTCATATCATTTTCATGCATTTAATTCCATTATTACCTAGGAAACTAGTGTAACTAACCACCATCACATCCCCACTGCACAACTACACCACCACTACCATCGCAGCCCTGCTACACAACCACACCACCACCACCGTCACAGCCCCACTACATATCACATCCACTACCCTCACACCCATCACAACATAGCCACCACCCATGAACTACATCATCATATCCAATTCACAACACACAACACCATCCACAAACATATTACAGCACACACATAGATTTTTATAGATTGGGTATGGGGGCTTTGATTCAATTCCACTTATTTATTTGTGGGTGTTATCACACAAGACATAAGATCATGGGGAATCCAATTCATTACCCAAATGTACGTGATTATCCAATTATGGTTTAAGTGTTTTCAACAATAACACAAAATTCATTCCAAAATTAAAATCATAAAATCACAAGCAAGGACCCCCAATTTCCACAATTTTCATCAAGGTAATATTCCTATAAAAACACAATATCAATGATAATATTTATAATGAAAAATCTTAGAAAAGAATGTGATTCGATTTTCCCTTCCCCTTTTTAAATTTTTTTAACCAATTTATTTATCTTTGTTAATTTGGATGCAACCAATTCTACAAATATAAACATAATCATCTATCCTTGTATGATACACAGAAAGAAGAAGTGAAGGAATTCCTACTTGGAAGAATAATATTTTCCCAAACTTGCTTTACCAAAATAGGGGGTGTGTGTGTAGGAGGAAACTTCTTTAAGGGAACTCAAATCAACTACATCAATAGAGATCCATGACTCTAAGGGAAGAAGGATTTGGAACCACCCGTCTAAAGAGAAAGCAAGACCAAAATAATTAAGGAAAGTTCTCTGCTTTTGAAAGATTAGATTCGAGACCCATGGGATTAGATATAGTTTAGATTAGAAATTAAAAGAGGATCTCATCAAAACCATGAATTTTAAACATTTAAAAAGGTCTCCATACTTTTTATAAACTAAAGGTATAATTATCCACCATTAAAAAGGCTTTAAAACCCTTAATTAAGGCATTAAACCTGTTTTTCTTCATAAAAGATGTCATAATGGAAAATATGTAAATTTTGGAAAAACTGGAAACATTGTTCACTACCATCACTAGGGTGACCAATCGCCAGAAATTACCTACTACCATAATGACCTACCACCAAAATGAATCATCGCCAGAAATGACCACTAGAAATGACCTACCACTAGAATGACCAACTTCCAGAATGACCCACTACCATAAATGACATACTTCCAGAATGACCTACTGCCAGAATGACCCTCCGCTAGAAATGATCTATCGCCAGAATGACCCACCACTAGAAATGAACTACCACCAGAATGGAACTATTAACCTCAGAAAACCCAAACTTCTCCCAAGAACCTCAATCATTAGATTTTTTCAAAGTAATGAGCCAGAATTTCTGGTTTGTTATAGTTTACACCTTGGAATTCATATAGGTTCCTTAAAAAATGGCATCAGAGAAGTATATGGTATTTGGGATTAGAGAAATCTAATATATAGTAATATCAAGAATAAAAAAAATCAATAAAAAAATATGGAAAAAATAATTTTGGTGGAATCTTGAGTTTCCTTGTATAGTCGATGTTTGATTTTTTTTATTTCTTGACTGAGATTTATTCATTTGGGTCTCAAACATTATGAGTAGGTACATATAGGTAAAAACTTATAGTACAAAATTAAATTTTATGCTTTTTAAATTAATTATTGGAATCGATCATAGATTTATATTAATTGAAATATAAATAATAAATAAAATGTGTTTTTGTACATATTTATTAGTGAAGATTAAATTAATAAAAATATTCAAGTAATTTATATGAGTAAGAAATCCATTTTATTTCTCAATGTTATTAAAAAAATTCATTGTTATTTATAAAGTAATATTTTTGAAATGATTTTGAATTATGATTTAAATTTTATAAGAATGTGATTAATGGAAAAGTGAGAGGGAGAGAGAGGTATGGGTTTTAACATGACTATTACTATATTTTCTTTAATTAAATGATTTTTTCTATCCTTGTATAAATGATTTATTATGATCCTATACTTATATATAGATTCTTCATCCTTGATGACCACCTATATCCATATAGGAAGGGGTTGATGAGTATGCTCTGCCCACTAAGCCTACCATTATTTCACATGCCCAAAAGTGTCTTAGTCAATTATTACAAGATTTAGGGGAGGTATTGCCTTAATAATAAATCACTAGTGTTGATTTTATATGATACTTTTAGTTTCATTGAGATGAACCTTATATAACACATGTTAATATTAAATCATTTTATTTTATAAAACATTGAAACTCAAAAAAAAATCTCTCAAATACTGAATGTTTTTTTTATAGAGATTATATATATATATATATAACCATATTATTTTACAACATAGCATCCATTAATTCCATAAATATATTAGAAAAATCCATTAAAGTCATATCATACATAATATTCTTCTTCATTACCAATATAAATGAGAAACATAAGAAAAGGGTGAGTGCAAAAAAGCTTTGTGAGAGGTAAAATAATATTGATTCTATAAGGATTTATCATTAGATCATAAAAATATGAGGAAAAATAAACATGAAATAAATGACATGATTAATAAAAAAATATAATGAAACCATAAGAATAAGAATAATGATTCATTGGGTAGAATTATAAAAAGTTTGGTTATAAAATCATAACAAAAACCACTGTATTAGAATATAAAATCTTAAGCCAAAAATCTTAAGCCATTATATCATAAATTTAAAATTATATAAGTGTATAAGCATAAAAAATCATAACATGGCTAAAGAGATCTATACTAAGAGAATCATAACATAGTGGAAAAATATAACTGAATCATGTCAATGTATATAATAGTTAACAAAGTTAATCACATCATGTTCACACATATATAGTGAACAAATCTAACCATAATATGTACACACGTACATTGTGATCCCATGTGACATAAATTTTTAACTAATGCGTTTTAGAGATGTATAATTCATAACTCATCCATCAAATAATTATAAATCCATATAGATGGACTCCATATTAAAACAATCATATAATAATTAAAATAATATTATGATAAAACTATAGAAATAAATTGAATTACAAAACATTTTTATGTGGTATCTCATAAGATGTAATTAGAAATTAGATTAGATGATACGCAAAATAAAATCACCCAAAATAAACATATCATAAGTTATTTTAGACTAACATATGAAAAATAATATTTATATATGAGTGTTATTCAAGATAAATAAAGGAAAATGGAAGATAAATCCAGAAAATAGTTTTCATTAAATCTTGTTAACATTGTCATAAAAATAATGATATAAGTTGTACCCAAAATCATTTTCAATAGGTAACATAGAGAAAATTAAATTTTTATTTCAACAATAAAGTATATTAATATTATAACTTTGAAAATAAATAAATATAAACTAGAAGAATCTTGAAGATAAAGATAATAAATGGTATATAAGTTGAAATGAATACTTTTTAGCACTATTAAATTACTTTGAGTAACCCATATCATTATAAGAGTTATGAAATTTGATTTTAAATGGAATTAAATATAAATATGATATTTATATAAGATATTACATATTTAACACTCAAAATAAACAAAGTACAGATTTATGGTAATAAATATTATGATTATGAAATATGAATGTCCAAAATAGGGTGTGGAATTTATCCTTTTCAATGTCATGTTTGATGAGGTAAGAATCAATTAAAAATAATATTATGAGAAGGAAATTACAATTAAAAATAAAATAAGAGGAAATAAAATATAATAATTTAAAATGGTAGAATATGTCAAATATAAAATAATATATTCATTGAAGAAAGATTATAAATTAATAAAAGGATATTGAGTCAAGAAATCCCTTACCATAGATTCCTTCTTGCTTGAATAGGATTTAAATCCCTGTATAAATAATTTAATAGTATTATTCTATATAAAAATCATATTTATATTTATTTTAATTAATTTAATACATTTATATTTGTTTATTACCTATTTTTAATCATTCATAGTCAATATTAATCTTTAGGTATTAATTATTTTTTTTTTCTATGCTTGGTTTGGTATGGTAGTTTTTGTTCTTTCAACTTTATCATGTGTTCATTGGCTCTAAAAGTCATAAAAAAGATATGTGTGTGTGTGTGTGTTTGATGGAGTTTTGGAGTCCTAGGATTACTTAGCATATTTTTCAATTACGATTTGTAAAGAATCTTTTGTGATTTATTTCTTTACAATTATTTTATATATAAAATGATTTATTATATTAATGAACAAACTTCTTTATAATAGCATAATAAAATTATATAAAGAATTAAATTCATCATTAGTATCATATATTACTATTAATTATGATTTTATACTCATCAATGGTGAAAAATTTTATATCATTGTTTAATGTATGTAGATAAATATTCCCAAATAGGAAAAAGTTATATCGAATGAATGAGTAAAAATATATTATTTTATTATTATAATTTCAATTTAAAATAATAATGATGATGTAAATTCCATTTTATTAATTTTTTTATTCAGATTCAAGAGTATTATTAGGATGAAGATAAAGAAAATTATTGTGGAAAATATAATACTTAGGTTGAAGGTTCAAACCTTCTCTTAAGGGCCTTTATAAAAATAAAGGATTTCAAACCCAATTTTATGACCAAAGACCCCAAAAATGTGATATAGTATGGTTTAAGGGTGAATTTTGATAGATATTATAGGAAACCTAATGAGAGGTGTGGTTTGGAATGGGTGGAGGAGAGGTTATTTTATAAATGAGTTTGAGTGGAATATTAGAAAATACCCATTCCAAAATGTATGAGGAATGTATTTTATTAATAAATGTGACACAAAATTGGAAAAATAATTAATATATTTCATGAATTTCATCATATATATTTTTTTTGATATGGTTTAGAGATATTTTATTTACTATATTTTACCCTTTACCGTCATAGTTCTTTTTTTTAGCTGGGTAACATATTTCCCTAAAAAATGAAATTAATCCAATCACCCAATTTTGATGTCATTATTAAAAATATGAAAACCATTTTATATAATTCAAAATATAAATGTGATAAATTTTATTTTTATATAAAAACTTATAATTAATAAAAATAAATAGGTTTTTTATAAAAATATTATTGAACATTAAATGATTTTATTATTATTTAATACCAATTGATAATCCTTCCATCAATGTTAATTTATTTTATTATATATATAAAATAGTTTTTTTAAAACATTATTTAAAATTTATATATTAAATTTTTTAAATAAGAAATGTAAATTAACATTAAAAAAGATATTTTATCCTATAAATTTTTATGTTTTTATTTTTTTTATATGTTAATGACATATAAATTATATTATTTTTAATAATTTTTTCACTTATACCTAATGTTTACATTCTTAATTAAGTGAGAGGAGCCTCTGAGCGGCAGCGGCTTCCTCTCCCTCTCGCCCTAGGGTTCTCTTGCCAACGATTTGGAGGGGGGAGGAGTCTTCGGTGCCTTCCCCCTCCCCTTTTCTCCCTTTTCCTATTTTCCCCTCCCCTTTTTCTTCCTCGGTCTTACCTAATGCTGGGATTCTATATCTGTTTCTCCTCGGCGGTGCTCCGTTTCCACGCTTACAACGGGACGACGACCAGTGTCGATCTGCTCAATATTGTTGGTGATTTCAAGGTGATGTTCAAGATTGATTGCTCTGCGGTAAGGTATTGGTGGTATTTTTGTAGTTTCCTTGATGTTTCTTCCCTTTGATCGCTCATACCTTGCTCTGGCTTCTTGTTCCTCTGCTCCTATACAATTCGGATCTGGAGTAGTGGAATCTATGAGGTTTTGGGTTCGTGGGTCGATGGTCGAAGGGTCATTGTATTTTTCTCAGTTTAACGCTTCGTTCGGTGTTTTTTGGCATCTATTATCCCTACCATATCATCGTGTTCCTTTGCGCCTCTCCCAGTCAGAGTCAGAGTAGTGGTATTAAGAAGTTTTGGGATGTGGGTTGGAGGCCATCGATGGGCGCGACCAAAGTCGGGATGGTTTCTGGTTTTTGGCCTCTACGACGATGGACTTGTTCAGTGTTGTCTTTATCAATGTCAATGGTGGTGTTTTTGTTTCTGGTTTTCTTAATTGTTTGTTTTTTCCCTCAAAGTGGTGATACGGGTGACGATGGCACGAAGAGGTTGACGACGGTCTTCAGATGGGCACGAATATGGCACGATGGTCTTCGGATGGGTACGACGTTGACATGGTGTATGGACGATGGCAAGGTTGAAGCTCTATTATGTTTCGATGTTTGATTTTGCGGTGGCGTTGGCCGGTAGGGTTCTCGCTGGCATTGTCCGACGATGGCGACGACGAGGTGGTTCGATGTCGGGGGTGCGGCTTCAGAAGGCTCGCTGCTCGAGGATCCGTGTCCTGAGGCAACTGGTGGTGATGCGATGATGTTTTTTGGGTGATTTTTAATTTTGAATCAAAAATCATATCTCGTGAAAGAGATTTTTGAATTTTTATTTTGGTAATCTCATGTATGGCTCGGCCTGATTTTGAAAATCAAATAAAAATAGAATTTTCAGTCAGCCTAATGGTTACATTCTAATTATATTAACTTCAATATTCCTATTAGATATATATATACCAAACAACCATATATCTAACATCCATATATCCAAAACTATATATCTTATATCCATATATCCAAAAACCATGTAACAGTCATATTAGATTTTTATATTCTTATATAAAACCCTAAATACTTATCTAAAACCATTTATCATATTCCCTTCTTCAAAATGACAACTATAAATATAATTTTTTATTTATTTCCACTATTATACTTGATATCATGATTTTTTTAGGAGAATTCAAGGAAAAAATACATCAATATTACAATATTTTTATTTGATTTTGGTTATATTCCTTTTTAATTTTCAAAATTATGTTTCATATGTATTTTTTATAGTAATATTTATTTCAATTTATATTTCAATATTTTACCTTAATGAAATAATTCATTGTTCATTTTATCTCATTATTTTGTGGAGGAAATGTTATTGACACATGTAATATGTTGAAAGAAAATTCATATTAAAAATATAGGTTGTTATATTCTCCCTCTTTAAAATTTTCAACCTAAAAATTTCATTAATCACATGAAAATATATGAGGGTCTTATTTTCATTACATATTCACCTTCGTATATCGCTTCCTAAAACTTGTGATTTTGAAAAGGATCATTGACCAAGTGAGATATTTTTTCATACTAATTTATCTCTAAAATCCATGACCTCTATTGGATTTCCAAAAAAATAGATATCATATTATAGTTATACAACCTTAGAGTTATTATATGTGATGTGTTTGGTATGTACTTTCTCAAAAGAGACACACAAAACACCTTGTGTACTATTTATAAGCTCATTGAAAAATATAGTTGATGTGATACAGACCCTACCTAATCATGAATCATTAAGGGTTTGATATATCTAGGTATAATCTTTCCTTTCTTCTCAAATATCATAGATCCATTCCTCGATGATGTTCAAAGGAATACATTTTCTCTAACATTAATCTCTAGATATCATCGATGATTATTATCACAACTATAATATCAATTTTTGATGCTTTAATATACTATTGAATAGGTTGAATCGTCTCTTTCATGTCCTGAGAAATACTAGGTCCTAAAAATATTCACTCTCTAACATCATCCCAACATGTCATATTTTTGTATCTCTTGTTAGATAGAGCATCATATGGTTCCATTTGAATGCTTAAGTGGAAACTATTATTGTATTAGAACTTTATTAGTGGATAATGATGATCCTAATATCCTTTTAAATACATCAAGAATGATCTCCCCATGTATTTTAAATTCTTAATGGTTATTTTATATTAACCAATAATTTTAGGATGATAAGAAGTGTTAAAATTTAATTCCATATCCATTTCCTGATAATTCTATTTTTTTATTTTCAAAAGAGCCGCTTTGAGGGTAAGATAAAACCATATAAATCAAGAAGGATACCAAAATACAAGGATTAGATAAAATTTTAAATTTAAAAAGGACACACAGCCCGAGGAGGCCTCAATCCATGGCCTACCTATGAAAGTTGGAGTCTTTTCACCTTCTATCTGCCATCATCGCTTGTTATCCACCATCATTGAACTACCTTCATCCTCAACGCCATCCATCACCACCAGATCTGATGATCATAGAAAATGAAACGAAATATCCATTCAATCCTAATTGAAAAACTTCAAAAATCACCACAGATATCATTGCCACCCATCAACATCGCCGTTGCCGCCATCCAAACACCACTCGATATAGGCTGTCGTAGCACATCAAATGAATAAACAAGAACATAAATCAACCAGAAAGGGAACCATTTCTAAACAATAATCAAAACATTTCAATTATGACAGAAATCTGAAAAACCAAACCAAATTCAAAGTCGACACTACAATCACTGATGGGAAATCCTTTATACCGACACACCAGAACCATCCACATCAAGATCAATGAATACCACTACAGCTTAGATCGTAGACTGGACTCGCCTCCTGGGACACCGTGGTTGAACAAGTACACATCCCAGAGAATCCTCGAAACCATCACAGTAGTCTGACCTAGAGAGCAGTGAATGCACATGAAGCCAGATTAGTGATGAATCAAACATGGCCTCAATAACATCCTCACCAGGACCTCCAACCCAAAACCTCTAAGCCACTTCCAGCTGAAAAGATCACCTCAAGCACATCGAAGAAACAATAAGCACCAAGATATAGTGCATTGAGAAATATGTGGTTGGACACAAGCCATGGATCAGGGAAACCCACGATAATCAACCCGCACATATCATAATGGTAATGTATACATTAATAATAATTCTTGATCAACTTTAAATATCCCCTTTAGAGATTGTTAATCTTGTTTAGGGTGAATATATACTTTATTCTCTTCTAATAAATATATATATAACTTCTCTATATATATATAATACCTCTAAATCCACACAAAAAAATATTATTACTGCTGAATTTAGATCATGCATTGCTAATTTTTCTCATGATCCTCTAATTGACATGATGAAAAAGTTATCATTTTTTCAGTTTTAAATAAACCAAACACAATACCTTCTTTGAATAATCCTTTTACAACAAAAATCCTTCTCAATTTTAAGGAACTTTGAGTACTGATATGGTTGACAACCTCTTCTTAATATCCTTGGAGCTATAATTATGTTATTTTATCCATAGTTAAATAATCCCCTTTAGAGTTATATTTTTTATTTTATTTTTCAATCATGATAAATTTAATACAATTCTTTGATAGTATTATAAAAATATAAAAAAATTATGGATATTTATTATATTTATTGATATGATTTATCCTTCAATCACCCATGTCATTTAAGGATCCAAAAATATAACCTTTCTTGTGATTACATGACCATTGAATGATGCTTTATTGAAAATAAATTCACACATGTTGAATTTAACATATTTTTTATCCTTTATAAATTTCTTTAACACAATCCTCAAATAATCTTCATAATTTACCTTCCACTTTAAATATATAAGAATATCATTTACATGAACAAATATAAATTTATTGAGATAATATCTATAGACTCTATTCCTCAAATCCATTAAGATAACAGGGGAATTTTTAGTGTAAAATAAACTATTTATTAAATGGTTGTTTGATCTCATTTTCAAGCATGTCAAAATAGATGTTTTTTTTATAAAAGGTGATTCCTTGGCCAAAAACGACCAAAGCACAAATATTATTTTAAAAAAATAAAGGTAACAAGAGTCTAAAAAATGGTATCATATTACAATATTTTTCAAGAAAGGAAATAAGAGTAGTGGTAAGGTCTTCACACCAGGTAATGTCCTGATTTACTGCCATGTTGGCCAGACCATCTGCAACCATGTTTGCTTCTCGATAAGCATGTGTTTAGTTTTACTAGAATTTCTACAGTATAGCAGGAAACCTAGGTCATCTCTCGATGGAGACTTAGATCATTTATAAAATAAATTTTTTTTATTATGATAATAAAAGGGTAATGGGATTTTTTAAAACATGGGGTTGATAATTTAAGAAGTAGATAGAAAAATTAAAGTGATAAAACAAAGTGAAAATTAATAAAATTGATTAAGTGTAATCAACCTGGGGAAATATCATGTTGCTCATCCTTCATCACTTCAAGAGATAGGGTTTAGATATTTTAATCCTTAGTTTTTAACACCTAAACCCATAATTTTACTGATTTTATACTAGGATACCTACTAGGGTTCAGTCAGAAACACACAATGATTCACCGGATGCTGCCAATGATTGAGTGAATTGTGTTCGACTTCATAACCGAAACTCACCAAGGAAACACACAAAGAACTTGATGTGATGTCCAGATTTGTATGTTATTTATTTGTGATACCATGAAATAAATTTTCATGGCCTTAATAGTGTTTATGAGAGTTCAATTGACCAATATGAATCACACAAACACCACAATTGAAAGGTGGAGAAAAAGAGATGAACGGTGTGTGAAACATCACATGAAAGGGTACCCCCAAACTTGATCATATGAGTTTGATCATCACATAATAGTACATAACTCAATTAAATAAGAACATAGGATTAATAAAAATAATATACAACCTATAATTAAAAAGATCATTCAAAATAATACAAACATGAATCTTGGGATTACATCATGTTCCTCCCTGGGTGATCATGAGGAGTTTAGAAATCCATAGGAAGGGAGAAAAAAGAAGATGTTGAAGTATAACTTACCATATCCTCTATAACATCTAGGAATTATGATAGGACTCATTTGGGACTCCAAAATGTAAAAACCTTTCCTCTTTATCGAACTACTGAATGAGGTTCCCAAGGTGCTCTTTTATAGCCAAAATGGGAGGTGGTTTTGGGAACCCTAATTTAGAGAAACCATTTGGAACATGGTTTTCAGAAACTAGAAAATCTTATCTTTATTTCCAAAAAACTATAGACTTGTTGACCTACCTATTTTATTTTTACTTGTAAAATTTTGAATCCAGACATTTTTTATAAAAATAGATATTTCCAAAATACCGAGGTAAACTTTTGACTCCGTGCAGATTTATTTTATTGGACAGATCGATTCTGATGGTCCTCTTAGTGGACTAATTGGGATTTGGTTCCTTCATAAAATTATTATCCCACTTATTTTTGGAACATAAAAATAAATTTTATCCCAATTAAATGTATGGATCAGTTGAAATATGCGGTTGAGTCCATAGATGGTCTTGGATTCCTGTGCAATTTGGCCCATTTTTCATCAACTTCGTCTTGGGCCTTCCAAATCACCTCCACCTATAAAAAAACATAAAAAAAGTGAAATATGCCTTTTTAATAGTGATAATAATTAAATTATTTAACCAAAAATGAATTTCAATTTGTTATTATACTTGTAATTTTCAATACAAAACTAGTTTAATACATTGGTATAAGGGTGAAATAAAATAGTGAATCGTGGTACGATCACACCCCCACACCTAAACAGTTGCACTCCTGAACAAATTCTAATATCCTAATCATGTCCCATTACTAAATCAAATGTATGAAAACTTCCAATATTAATTTTAAATTAAATTCATAATGTCTTGTTTATGGAATTTATTTTCCTATCATTCTTCTTCTCTCACATTCAAATTTGTTCAACTTCATCTGTTCACCCATGAAACATGTCGCAACCTACCTCACCTAGAAATTTTCCATCTTCACTCAAGGAACATATAAAAGTGGAGTTATTCTCTTTTATTAGATTTTATGTGATATTACAATATGCTTTCCAAGATTCTAAGTTCTATTCCAGAAGAAACTAGTGTGCCACTCAAGAGGACTACCAACAGGTTGTTCTGAGGTTCAAAAGTTAGTAGGATTTAATGTTTAAAAATATGAGGCATGAGAGGATTGTTTAATGTCTTAAGTAAAAAATATATCAATGTTTAGAAAGTTTTCATAATTAATTTACACACTCAACCCCTCACAAATTGTATCACCTCCAACTCACTATCCTCATTGTCCATTTGTGTAGGTCACAACCAAGCAGTGAGTAATAATGAGTAAACATCCTCTTTTCTATATTTTTTTCTTTTGTTCTATTTTTTTCAATGTACTGAATTATTTTTTATATATAATTTTTTTTGAGATAAAGAGGGAAATATGTGTAAAACAATGATGTAATATGGTTTGTGAATCCACTGCCCAATAAAAATGTAGGCACCCTTAATATCAACCCATAACAATGATTCTCTCCCCAAAATTCCCATGAAAACACCCTCTCCCCCACACTTGCTAAAAATAAAACAAGATTATACACAAGATATGGGTAGGTAGGGATAAATTATCTTGTAATGTGTCTACCTAACAGGCATTTCATGGTCTCTAAGGCTTAAGAAGGGTAAAATGTCAAGGTGGCCAAAAATAGAGGTTAATTGTACAAAGGGATTTTCAATGAATGATTGCCTCTATTATGAATGTAGCATACTAAAATATTATGCCTTAAAATAGAATCAAGGAAAGTTCTATTTTATCTACATGACCCGAGACTCTTAAGAAAGTGATTAAAAGTGAGAATATACAATAAAGGTCTTAGAATGTCTATCAGGTAAGGGATTAAAATATTGGTCAGTGCTAATGAGGAATGGGATTCAAAAATCCATTAAACACCTAAGAATGATTTGAAAATAAAAATTCTAGAAAAAGATTCAATATCAAAATTCATTTGAAAAACATTTTTCCAAAAATAATGAAATTTTCCACACAATCGACTCAAGCATGAAAAATGATTTTCTATATTCTTTTTAAGATCAATTTTTTTCTAAAAACATAAAATAAAGAAAAAAATCAAAAATCAAAACACATTTTTTTTAATCCTAACTATGACATGTCACCCTCCCCTACACCTAAAAATTACATTGTCCTCAATGAAATTATTTTAAATAAATATATAAGTAAATAAAGTTAGGGATAAGGGAAAACCTACTAAGTGGTGTCATATGTGGCATCCATCAGTTATATTTCCTCCACGAGATGATTTGTAAAATACTTATAGAAGTGTTTGAGCCTCTTCCCATTGATAATAAACCTATGTCCACTCTTCTCATGAAAAACCTATGTATCACCAAAATGGTAAATATCAGTAATAGTATAAGGACTAATCCATCGGGAATGAATCTTACCTAGGTGGAGATTTAGCTTGGAATTATACATGAGAAACTTCTCACCAATATGAAACTTCCACTAATGAATCATCCCATCATAGATGGCCTTTTTTCTCTTTAAATTTTTAAGAGTTCTCATATGCATCGCATCAAATTTTTTCCAACTCCTAAATTTGTAACTTCCTATGCTCACCTGCATCTAAGAGATTCATATTACATTGTTTCACAACCCAATATGCATTATTATCTACCTCCACTGGGAGGTTAAAAAACTTTCCAAACACAATCCTATATGGTGAAATTATGATCGGGTTTTAAAAGTTATATGGTATGCCCAAAGTGCATCATCCAAGCGCAAAATCCAATCTTTCCTATTGGGTTGTACCATTTTTTTCAAGATTCTCTTAACTTTACAATTTGATATTTCTACTTTTCCATTAGTTTGGGGGTGATATGTAGTGGATACTTTATGAACAACCCCATACTGAAAAATTAAGTTTTTTATGTTAAGATTTAAAAAATGTGAACCTTGGTCATTGATGATGAATCTTGGCAAACCAAACCTATTAAAAATTTGGGACCTAATAAAGTCAACAACAACTCAAGATTTATCAGTCCTGGTGGACTTAGATTCTACCCATTTGGATACATATTCAACAGCCAATAAGATGTACATAAATCCAAATAAATTCAAAAAAGGCTCCATGAAGTTAATGCCCCATGCATCGAAGATCTCAGAAAATAACATAAGTTTTTAGGGCATTTCATTCCTCTTAGTGATATTCCATGTGAATTGACATCGAGTACATGACTTGAAAAATAAATGGGAATCCCTATACAATGTTGTCCAATAAATACCTAAGTCGGGGACCTTTCGAGCTGTACATTGAGAGCCAAAGTGGCCCCCATAAGCCAAAGTGTGATAGAAGGTCAAAACAGAGGTGAACTCATGGTCGGGGACACACCGATAAACAACTTGATCACTACGAATTCTCCACAAATATGGGTCATCCAAAATTTACCATTCCTCCAATGGCCTGAAGGCCTTCATTTTTTATTGATTTTTGATAATCCACCTCTCAAGGGGTGAGGTGGAACCCTTAAAAGGCTCGTAGTCATAAGTATTACATGGCCCATAGGCCTTAGAGTAATTCAATTCTCGTAGGCTTCAAACATTACATACAACCCAGACTAACTACTTGAAACTTCTCCTCCCCAGCATCTTCATCGTGAAATTAGCTCTCCACCTTTGCATGGCTATTCGTCTAGGATTTCCCGTGCATGCACAGGCTTATACTGATGGCCTTCATTGAGAATCGTGTTTAAGTCTTTGGGATTGTGAAGTGTTGAAATCAGTGGGGACCCTAGATGTTGCTAGAAAATTTACAATGTCGGCATACCAGGGGGTAAGGTCCATTATATCACAAAGGTTCTCATGAGGAAAGAATTTTCCAATAAGGAGGGTGAGTCAACATGATGGTCCAATGGTGGGGAAGTCCAACTAATGTGGTCAGCTACAGCATTTTTCACTCCTCACTTATCATGAATCTCATGGTCAAACTCATGGAGGAGTAGCATCCACTGTATGAGGTGGGGCTTAGCTTCAGGTTTCTTTAGGAGAAAATGAAGGGCAGCATGATCAGAAAGGCAATTATTTTTTGACCCAATAAGATATGAATGAAATTTTTCCAAGGAAAACAAAATAAAAATAAGTTATTTTTTAGTGGTTGTGTAGTTTTCCAAGGCAGGGTCAAGGGTACGTGAGGCATATGCAATGACATGAGGATCCTTCTCAATCCTTTTTGATAAAACCACCCCAACTTCAAAGTTAGAGGCATCACACATAATCTCAAATGGGATATCCCACCTTAATGGTTGGATGATGGGAGGTGATGTGAGGATCCTTTTTAGTGAATTTAAATAATCTTCACAATTTTTATCAAACACAAACTCAGGATATTTTTGTAATAACCGGTTCAAGGGAAGTGCAGTCTTACTAAAGTATTTAATGAATTGGTGGTAAAATCTAACATGACCTAAGAAATATCACACCTCATGAACACATTTTGGATATGTAAATGTTGAAATTAATTTAATTCTTGATTTATCCACTTGAATTCCCTCATTTGAAATAACATTACCAAGAACTATCCCCTTCTCAACCATGAAATGGCATTTATCATAATTTAATATGAGATATTTCTCAATGCAATAGAAAAGGATAGAACCTAGGTGTTCCAAATAGTCATCAAAGGAAGTTCTATAAACTATGAAATCATCCATAAAAACTTCCATGCAATTCTCAAGGTACTATAAAAAAAATATTCAACATACATCACTAAAAAGTACTAGGAGAATTACATAGACCAAAAGGCATCCTTATATATACAAATATACTGAATGGATAGGTAAATATTGTATTTTCTTGATCCTTAGGGGATATATGGATTTAGAAATAACTCGAATATCCATCAAGGAAACAATAATGGGACTTACCAACCAATCTTTCTAACATTTGGTGAATGAAAGGTATAGGAAAGTGGTCCTTTCGCATGGCTTGGTTCAGTCAACAGTAGTCAATATAGACTCACTGACTTTTTTTCACATGTGTTGGAACCAATTCATTTTTTTCATTTGACGCAAACGTTATTCTAGTTTTTTAGGCACAATTTTCACTGGGCTAACCTAATTACTATAATATATAGGATAAATGATCCCAACAGCAAGTAATTTACTGACTTAAAATTTTACCACTTCAAAGAGAGTGGGATTTAACTAGTTTTGAGATTTACTTGTGGTCTTAGCCTCATTGTCTAAAAGTATATGGTGCATAAAAATAGATGGGCTAATCTCGATAATATTTTCCAATGTCCATCCTATCCTCTTTTTACACTCTCTCAAAAGGTTGAGCGGTTTTGATTCCTACTATGGAGAGAGGTTATTTTCAATAATTATGGGAAATTAGTCAATACCCTCAAGATAGGAATATTTTAAATTATATGGGAGTGGTTTTAATTCCGACACCGGTGGTTTTTGGATTGAGGGAGGGGATTTAGGGGGAGTGAGGTCCATGAAACTGTCTATATGCTAATGTTTATTTTCTAAGGATAGAGAATCTATTGAAATGAAATTTTCATAATCATCGAAGGTCATGGGTTCCTCGTGATGAAAACACTCGCCAATTAAATCACAAAATTTACACTTTTCAGAACCCACACAACACTCAAAACATGAATCAAAACTCAAATCATCTAAGGATGATGAAGAAGAAAATGAATCATAATATGGGTCGAGGAGAGAATTGTGTGTGTGTTTGTATCATTTGAGATCACTTCCATCAAATATATAGGAAGAGTGGAGTTCTCTTCAATGGGGTGTTTCATAGCCTCAAGGATGTTAAAACTTACCTTTTCTCTACTGAACTCCATGTAAAGTGTACCATTGTGGACATTGATGATCATATTTTCTGTTTTTAATAAAGGCCTTCCAAGTATGAGAGGGGCATGTCCTTAGGTTTGATTATCCTCCATATTAAGAATTTAGAAGTCGATGGGGAAGATGATATTCTTCACTTTTACAAGGATGTCCTCGACCACTCCCAATGGGTGTGTTGTGATCTGGTTGGTAAGTTACACTATGATTCCTGTCAGTTGAAGTTATCCAACCTACAAAGAAGTGTACACATATTAAGTAATTACATTAATTTAATCACATAAATCTAGCATAGAATCTAAAAAGAATGTCTCCCTTATGGTGAAAGGTATTGTGAAAGTTCCCAGATCCTTGTATTTGGTTGGAATTTCTGGTTGAATCAAGGATGAGACATTCCTTCCCAAGTTAACTCTTTCATTCCCCTTTAGTCTCTATCTATGGGTGAAAATATCTTTAAAAAATTTGGCATATAGAGGGATTTGTTTAACTGAATCCAATAAAGAAATGTTAACTTGAACCTTTTTAAATGTATCCATTATTTATTTATCAATCTCATTATTAGAATTTTTATTAGGTTTATAGAGTCTTTTGGGAAAAGGTAGAGGAATGGATTGTTTTTTGGAATCATCAATGATAATTTGATTACCCTTTTGTGTTATTTTTATTTACTTGAAACATTTTAGGGTTAGAAAAGAGAGTTTTCAAGTGAGGGACTTACCTATTGTGTAGAATCAATAGGAGTAAATTCTTTGCCACTATGAAGTGTAATTACACATACATTACCTTTTTCCTTCATATTATAAATAGGTTGGGATGGTAGTTGTCTAGAACCTTGCATCTTAATCTCACTGATGGTGTTTTCCAGTTGTCCCACTTGAGTTCATAGATCTTGAATAGATGATTGTGTGGTCTATTGAAAATGGAGGTTCTAGGTTTCCATTTGCTTCAACATGTCCTCAAGGCTTGGTTCAGATTTGGGAGGAGAGGAGGAGGATTGTTTCTAGATGTGGAAGGATAAGAAGGTTTCATACATTGGCCTTGTTGACATCAGTTCTATTTAGGGTATCTTGATTTACCTCCTTGTCAGTACTGTGGTTTTTCTTTCCACTTGGGGTTTGGATTTTTCCTAAATGATTCTTGCTTGAAGGGTGGTGCTTGTTTGAATGGATTCCCAATGAATACTACTACATAGGACTCAGATGAATCCTGAAGTTGTGATCACTGGTCAGAAAAATGAGTGTTATCAGAACAAATACCACAATGTAATGGAACAGGAGGATAGTTTGAATTACCTTTTACTTGAGCTAATTTACTTAGGAGGTTATGCATCTCATCAATTTTATTATCTACCTTCTATTCTAGGAATGAATGACTTACCTCATTAACTCCTTGGGTTGGTTCAATTTCTTGTGTACCAAATTATTTTGCATTTTGATCCATGTTGTCTATTAAGTCATGAGCGAAATAAAGAGTTTTATCAACTAGGGAACCACCAGTTATGGTATCTATCATTCCATAATACATAGGGATAAGTCCCTTATAGAAGTATTGAATTAGAAATTGTTCACTAATTTGGTGGTGGGGGAAACTTGAACAAATTCATTTGAATCTCTCCTAATATTCATGATGGGTCTCTCCTTGTGATTTCCTAATTCCAAAAAATTATTTTATAATTGATACAGTTTGGGAGGTAGGGAAAACTTATCTAGAAAGATTCATTTGAGGTCATTCTAACCCCCAATTATGGTATACAAATAGTATATCCAGCCTTTAGCTACACCATCAAGGGATAAAGGGGATTCCCTAAACTTTATGATGTCCTCGGACACATTTTATTATTTCATGGTGGAACACACTATGTGAAACTCCTTAAGATGTTTGTGAGGATCCTCACTGGGAAGACCATGGAATTTATGAAGGAGGTTTATGATTCCTAATCTCAGCTCAAAGTTGGCTTCTTTCTTAGGATACTAGATGTATGTAGGTTGGTACTCCACATCTAGGGTTGTCAGTTCTTTTAAAGTTTAGTTATTTGTAGCCATGATTTCTAGGGTTTTATTTGGTTCAATTTTTGATTGGTTTGGGACTATTTGAGGTTCCACAAAGGTTTCCTCAATGTTACTTGATTATCCTACTCTATATGACCTAAATTTTTATTAAAGTGTCTTCTCAATTTCTAGGTCAAATTCAATCATTTTTTCTTTTTTCGATCAGGTCATGAAAATAAGTTGTGAATTTTATGTTTTTTGTGTTTTTTATGATATAGGATGGATAAAATAAAACCACTTAATAAGGGTTAAATTAGAAAAGAAAATAGAATTTTATACTATATAATTAGATAGAGAGAGAGAGTAAGAATAAGTTATAGAGAGAGAGAACACACAAAAACAAAAAAAACAAAAACCAAAACAAAAACAATAAAGGGGGAGATATTGAAAGGATTAATAAGTAAAAATGGGAAGTAAATAAATAAAAGGAAATAAAAAATAAAAAATGATCTTGGATCCCTATAAATGGTTCCAAAATTTGATATCGTTGTCGAGTGCATCAAATTAGTTGTTTCATTTTACTAGAATTTCTACAGTATAACAGAAACCCTAGGTCGTCTCTCGACAGAGCCTTATATCATTTATAAAATATAAAGGTTTTATTATGATAATAAAAGGGTAATTTTATTTTGGAAAACATGGGGGTTAATAATTTAAGAAGTCAATAGAAAAATGAAAGTGATAAAACAAATAGTAAATTAACAGAATTGATTAAGTGTGATCAACCCAAGGAAATCTTGTGATGTTCATCCTTCATCACTTCAAGAGATAGGATTTAGATATTTAATACTTATTTTGTAACACCTAAAACCATAATGTTACTAATTTTATACTAGTATACCTCCTAGGGTTTAGTTGGAAACACACAATGATTCACTGGATACCATCGATGATTGAGTGATTTGTGTTCAACTTCATAACCAAAACTCACCAAGGTAAAACATGAAGAACTCGATGTGTTGTATAAGTTTATATGTTTTTTATTTTTGATACCATTACATAAATATTCATGGAATTTATAGTGTTTATGATATTTTAATTGACCAACCACACAAACACTGCAATTGAAAGGGGAAGAAAAAGGGATGAACAGTGTGTGAAACATCACATGAAAGGGTACCCCCAAACTTGATCGTATGAGTTTGAGTATGACATACCAGTACATAACTCAATTAAATAAGAATATATAATTAATAAAAAAATATAACCTGGAATTAAAAATATCATTCAAAATAATACAAACATGAATCTTAGGATTACATCACGTTCCTCCTCGAGTGATCATGAGGAGTTTAGAAATCCATGGGAGGGGAGGAAGAAGAAGATGTTGAAGTTTCACTTCCAATAGCCTCCAGAAATTATAATGATGATGAGATGACTCCTTTGGGACACCAAAATGGTAGCACCTTGACTCCTAGTCAAACTATTAAATGAGGTGCCCAAGGTGCTCTTTTATAGACAAAATTGGAGGTGGTTTTGGGAACCCTGATTTTGAGAAACCACTTGGACCATGGTTTTAGACCAGTATAAAATCTTATATCACTTTCCAGTAAACTAGATACTTTTTTCCTGACCCCTTGGATTTATCACTTGAAAAATTTTTTGGCCAGATATTGTTTATAATAAGAGATATTTTCAAAATATAGAGGCAAACTTTTGACTCTGTGCAGATTAATTTTATTGGAAAGATCAGTTATTATGGGCCTCTTAATGAAATAATTGGGATTTTGTTCCTTAATGAAAGTTGTATGCCACTTAATTTTGGATCATCGCACAAAATTTAATCCCAATTTAATGCACATATCAGTATAATTATGTGTTTTATTCCATAGATGTTCTTGGATTCCTGTACAATTTGGCCCATTTTTCATCAACTTCGTCTTGGGCCTTCCAAATCACCTCCACCTATAACAAAAACATAAAACAAGTGAAATATATATTTTTAACAGTGATAATAATTAAATTATTTAACCAAAAATGAAGTTAATTTTGTTATTATACTTGGAATTTTCAATACAAAACTGATTTAATGCGTCGGTATAAGGGTGAAATAAAACAGTGAATCATGGTACGATCATTTTCTAGGGTATATCCAAACATTTAAACTTTAGTTTTTGATATCAAATTTTAATATACAATTATAAAAAATACATATTCCCATGAATTTGATCCAATAAGTCATCAATGTGAGATAATGGGTAATAAGTGTGCCATTATCTACTATCAAAATATTCTTATTATTGATTCTTCAATTCATCGAATTTAATAGGTTCTATTTTATAAATATTATTAGTTAAATTCATAGAATAAATTATGAGTTAAATTGAAAACACAAAATCACACATTGGGGGAAGACTATGAAACTCTTTAATAAATACATTGATTTAATCCATATAATTGGTATATATTCAATTTTAAGATTATCCACATCTATTTGAACTAAAAACCACTTATTATTTGATAATAAGGCCCATATTAAGGAATTATATTCCATTGGGAATTTTTAATTATCTTATCATTGATATAATATTTTCTGATGATTTGGTTTATGGATTGATATTTTATTATCTCGATGATTGATATGAAATCTATGCAGATAAATCCAACCCATACCCAATATACCATTGAATTATGCCAAAGAATGAAGAACTTGATTTATAGAAAATATATTTCCATAAATATTAATCGGTGAATATATATATATATATATATATATACTTAAGATGAAATAATTGTACTAATAGGTCATTTCATAGGTAACATGATAACTAATATTTATGTTGGTGAATCAATATTAATAGATAAGTAACACAATATAAAGGAATGTGTATAACTATAATAAAATAAGATGGTCATGGTTATTCAATGGATAATAAGATCAAATTTTACTAATTTATCTTCAAGATATGCTTATGTGGTAGTGATTTCATAATCCCTCTATGCTCCCTAGTCTTTAGAAGTTACTTATGTCAACTATCCTCATTAACAATTAGATTGGTGAATTTCTTGTATAGTGCCAAAATTATTTACATTTAAAGGATTAAAATATTAGTGGTTCTTTAGGTGGATCTTTAATCTCGTCCATTATGTTAATCAACCCATTAATTTATCTTCATAAATAATGTGCATGGTGGAATACTTTTCTATTCTTGAAATATTTTCCTATTCCATGGAGGTAATTTCTCTATTGTTTCTCCACACATTTCGGTCATATAGGATTCTTAATTTAATTTCCTCCATGATCATTATCATTTGAACTTACATGAAACTCCATTTTCCTTTTAATATCCTCAAATCCATGAGTATAATCAGAGTCTCCAATTTTCATTTCTAAATTATGATCACATCAAGAAACCTATTAATATATATCAATGTCTTTCATCAAAAATTATTTTTAGAGACTTGATTTTAAGCCACTAATGAATCAGTCGATTAACTTTTAGGATCAGTGATAAAACTAGATTCATGCCTTGTAGGTGTTGTAAAATTTTAATCATATGAACTAATTAATTTTACTCCATTACATGGAGTGAATTTATTACATTTTCCTTGTATTCTCAATCAAAGTACCCCACTGGTCTTTTTAACCCTCCAAATAATAAACAGTTAAAATGAAATTTTCATGTCTTGAACATTGAAGGAAAAAAATATATATATTCACTCATGTTTATCCATTTAGTAGTAATTAGGGATAAAAATATCCATTAAAGCATAGTTTTCATTATTGAATGAAGGAAACAAAAGAGTTTTTCTCATTCTTTGGTGTATTTGTGAGTTTTTCATGGTTGAATTTATTATTCATAAACTGAGATAGCTAGGAAATCATTTCCATGAAATTTTTCATACAAACAACCATCCCATTTGGTTGTTGTTGTGACAATAATTTTATTTTTTATCACATTTATTATTCACTAAGTCCATCCATCTTCCATCCATGAACTAAACCCAAAATGGTTAATGTGTGTAATAAAAAATAATATTGAATAAGATAAGAATAAAAAATAATTTGAATTTTAAAAATCAATCATTGATGACTTTTCCTATGACACTTTTTATCTAACCTTGGTTACTTTCTTAATCTTAATACCCCAATCCTAAAAAACTAATGAACACTACTCTGATACTAAGTGAGATGACCATTACATAAAATTTATATATATTAAATAATTTTATAAGATAAAATTTTATAACATACAAATAAACACACTTCTAGAACCCAAATGCTTATTTTCTTTAATGATTAGCTACATTACCATCTTATTTTACAACACATCATATATTTCATCCGAAAAACTCATCATGCTTTATACCCTTTTAGTAATATCATACATGATATTTTTATTCATTATCCAAAAAAATGGTAAATATACAAAAAGGTTGATCTCAAATGCTTAATAAGGGGTAAAAATATAGATTCCAAGTGGATTTATCATTAGATCATAAACATGTGATAAAACTTGAACAAGATAAAAATGGTGTAATTAATGGAAAAAATAATGAAATAATAAGAATAATAATCACAATTCATGGTGTATAACTATAAAAGGATGATCATAAAAACATAACATATATCATGGAATAAGAATCTAAAATCAAAATTCAACAATCATGAGCCATGGTGACATAATTTTTGAATGTGGGACATTAAAAGGGATAAATGATCATAAAATATGTTAAGGAGTATCTAAAAAGACCTTCATAAAATAGTGGCAAAATATATCCACAAATTTTCTGCACATAACATAGTGAAAAAATATTACCACTTCAAGTCAACTCGTACAAAGTGAACAGAGAATACTACATCATGTCAACACAAACATAGTGATATCGTGAGATATAAAGCTTTACCTAATAGATTGTATATATATATATATATATATATATAATTCTAGTAAAATACATCAAATAATGAATAATCCATACATATTTGTTCCACATGAAAAAAAATCATACACCCATTAAAATCATAGCTTTATTAACCAATGGAAACAAAATGGGTTACATAAAATTTTCACGAGGTTTTGCGTAAGAAGTAATCATGATTTAGAATATATTATATACAATATTCAATCAACCTAAATAAAAATATCATTATTAAATTTAATGGTTGATACATGAAACATAATTTCCATATATTATTGATCATCCAATTGAAGAAAGGAAAATGGAAGAGAATTCATGATAATAGTTTTCTTTAAAAAGATTTAATGTTATTATAAAAAATGATATAAGTTACTTTATAAATAATTTTTGAATGGTAATAGAAAAAAATTCAATATTATTTAATAATTAAATGTGTAAATAGTGTTACATTGAAATGAAATAAAGTTAAAGTATAAGAAACATGGAATGAATGATAAGAAATTTAATGAAAATTGAAAAAAAAAATTACCATATTTAAAAGTCCTAAAGTAACATATATCTATAAAAGGTCTATAAAATACAATTTTAAATAGAATTAAAAGAAAATATTATGGTTAGAGAAGATAATTCATATTTAACATTAAAAATAAAATATAGATATATAGATATATATTTGGTAAAAAAATAATATATTCAAGGAAAAAAATATCTAAAATAAATTGTGTAATTTAATCTTTACACCATCATATTTTATATGGTAAGAATAAACCAAAATGAAAAATATGAGAATGAAATGTATATTACCCTGAAAAAATTGTAAATTCAATAAAAATACAATGGTTGGATATAACCAACATAAAAGAACATAGTTAATGGAGAAAGAGTATAATTAAATAAAAATAGATTGAGTCAAGACATCACTTACCCTAGATTCCCGCTTACTCAAACACATTATAACACCCTGTATAATCAATATATGTTTATTATTAATCTATATAATGAACTTGAATATATTTTTTTCTTAATATCATATTCTTAATTTTGTTTATTATATATTTTTTAATCATTCATTGTTAGGTATTAGTCATTAGGTGTTAATTATTCCATTTATTCCTTACTTTCTTCGATATGGAAGTTTTAGTCCTTGATCCCTGATCATGTGTTAAATACCTTTGTAAAGGTTTTAGAAAATATATAAATGTATTCAATAGAGTTCTAGAGTTCCATGATTACTTCATGTATGTTATGATTATGATTTTTAATGAGTCTTTTGTGATTCATTCATTTGTGATTAAATGATCTATAAAAATGAGTGATTTTAATAATGAATAAATATTTATATATTTAAATTCAAGAATTATAAAAATATCTTAAATTAATAATTTAAACCGTATATTATTAATATTTATGTTTTTTTAATCATCCATGATGAAACTTTTATAGCAATTTTCATGTGGGTTGTGAAACTGGCCCAAACAAGAACATGTTATAATAAATGAATGAGTAAGGATATGTTGTTTTATTATTATAATATCATATTTATAGAATAATCGTGATATAAATTCCATTTTATTAAAGTTTTAAATTTGATTCAATAAGAGATAGAGGAAGAAGATAAATAAAATGATTAAGGAAGTGATAATACTTATATTGGAGGGTTGAATATTCCATCAAGGGCCATCATTGAAATGAAGGATTTGGGACTCCTTGTGACTAGAGACCTTCAAACATGTTATAGGATTGTTATAGATGGGATGTGGGTAGATACGGGAGAGAAAACCTAATAATAGGTATGGTTTGGAATGGGTGAAGGAGGGGACCTTTTATAGATGAGTCTTTCATTATCAACCCCTAGTCTTTCTTTGACTCAATTATAAAAACCTATAAATGAAAATAAACTCTTTAAAGCATAATGGTTTCCAATCATACCCTATGTTGCTTTGATGTTTTAATTCTTTTAATCATGTTAAGGATATGTTCAGTTCATTCTTCCTCTTATTGCGGTGTAACACAACACCTAATGGTTGATAGTGATAAATGTAACACCCCAAATTTTTAGTATGAATTTTCCTTCAACAAGTTCCATGTGATTAATAACTTTTATTATATGTTATAATGTGATAAAATAAACAATTTATTATTTAATTAAGGTATAATATTAAAATATAAAATAAAAATACATTATTATAAGAAATCTCTATGATGAATAATTATGAAAATTATATAAGAATATAACCACAAGTAAATAAACAGACTATAAGATTGAAGTATTCTTCCCCGTGATCTCCCATGAAAATCATACTACCAAGTATAACTGCGGAAGGAATGCAAAACATTATAAATATAGTAGAAATTTTGTGATGATGGTAATAGGATGGGTGATTTTAGATAAATATGTAAGGTGATGTATAGGAATGAAAAGGGGTAATATAACCGTTATATGGTAGTTGGATATATGATCATTGGATATATAGTCATCAGGTATATAGGTTTCCAATATGAATATTCAAGTTATTATAATTGGAAAGAAACCTCTAGGTATAAGTGACTGATATATTAAAAATAATATATTTGACATGTAATTAATATATAAAGAATTATGGAATAAAATATAAATATAAATAATTCAATGATGAAAATATATTGTATTTTAAAAAAAAAATATAGATTTATACATTATTTTAAAGATTGAATTTATTACCTTTAAATAATTATTTTTAATAAAATTTATTTTTTATATACATTAACATTTATAGAATGATTACTAATTGGTAATAAATAAAAATAAAATCATTTGATATTCAAAAAGATATTTTTTGAAAAAAAATGGTTTTTTTATATATTATATGTTTTATATTTAAAATATAAATTTCTCATGATTAATGTTTGAATTTGAGAAAATTTATTTCATATTTGGAATCAATATATTGGAATTATATAATAGAATTAATTTCATTTTTTGTAAAAAAAAAATAAGCTATTGAAGTAAGAAAATGAATTATGTTGGTAAAAGATGAAATGAGGTAAAGGTATAAAATAATGAATAAAGTAATAATATATCTCTAAAACATATCACCAATATATATATATATATATATGTATGTATGAGGGAATTTAGGGCCAATATTTATTATTTTTCCACATTAGAGTTATTTTCTTGGAAAATATACATTCCTTATACATATTCCCAGAGATATTCTTTGACCAATTATATCCTCATAACCTTTATAATGTCAGGCCATTGGTATTTATAGAACTCAAGAAATGAGAAATAATAGTGATGAAGTATGATACTAAATTCATTGATTTTCATTATTTCACTCCTTACATGAATGGGGATAAATAATTAAAATCCCAAAATTTTAATATGGGTTTCTCCGTCGGGATCTTCTCCTTCCCCCTCCGATGCATCTCGTAGGCTCGGCATCGACGCTCTGGATTCTCGCTCAGCGTCGGCGTGGTCTGCTGAAGCTCCAGGCTCGCGGTTTGGTGTTGGCGTGGTTTGGATCTCGGCTCAACGTGCTCTGGTGGTCTTGATCTCAGCATCGGCTTCTGGAGGCTGGATCTTGGCTTGGCGTCAGCGCGGCGAAGCTTCGGCTTCGGGATCTTGACTTAGATCTGGCGCGCGTTGACGTGGCTTGGTGACGGCTTCTGGGCTCGGGATCTGGTCTCGACTGGTTCTCGGCTTCAGGTACGTTTCAGTGTGGTTTTCTGTCTGCTACGATGCGATTCGGAGGGGGAGGTTTGGTTTTGTTCTGGATTTTTGTTTGTGGTGTCGGTTGGTGTTTTTCGGCGTTATCATCGCCATAGAGCCCTGTTCGGCCGCTGGTTCCTTCTTCCTCTGGCGGCTCGTCTTTTTCGGGTTGCAGTGGATGTTCTAAGGGAGCTTCACGATCACGGCGGGGTTCATGTGGCTTCAGTTCCAGCAGTAATGGCTTCGGGTGTTTGCTTTGGGAGAGTTTGTCTAGCTCTACCCATTAAGTTTCTCTCATTTAGTTGTTCTCATTTGGCCTTGATGTCTCCATTTTTGTGGTTTTCTGGAAGTTATGTTGGTTTGTGTCTTGGAAGGCCATTGCTTAAGGGATTCTATAATGTTTTACTTACAAAAAGATGCTTCAGATGAGGTTGAGGGCAAAGAGGTTCCACTGTTTCATGGATTTGAGAAATCGGAGGATTGAGAGGGTATGGCTTTGGCCATCGGTACCATTCCCATGATTCGGAACGGGTTTTCTTGTCGTGCTGCGATGAGACTTTGGAAGCTGGAGTTTATGGTAATTTGTTGCTGGGAGGAGCTTCTCTTTTGTAGTGAGCATTGTTTTTGATCTTGAGTTTTGGTCTTGGAGACTGTTGTTTTGTGGTTAAGTCTTGATGTCATGGGTTCTCACTTTCCCCTTAAAAGTGTTTGGAAAATAAAAAAAAGTAATTTTCAGTCAGTTATTCAATTTTTCTATATTCTTAAAGCTAGTAAAGAAAGTTATTCAAAAAATTATGGGTTTTAAGGGATGTTTAGGGACTGATGGTTCACATCCTAGATAAAGCACGGGTGAGGAATCTTTTAATGGGAAGAAAATTTTACAGGGATAGATGATTCATGGTGAATATTTTTAGGGAAGTGGGGGTATAAACAATCAACCTTCTCCTAGACCTAGGATACCACTAGTATGATGCCATCAACATGGATTCCCATGATACACCAAACCAAATTGTCCCTCTAAGGAAAAGTAGTATAATATTTGTGACTAATTCCAGAACCACTATTATTTTTATGAATAAACCCTTCATAGACTGTTATTCATACACCTTTATAGAGTCAATCATCACATGCCTAGTATAGTGGATAGTCAATCGAGGGAAGTCAATCACCTATAGGTAGACCAGGTCAAGGAGGTAGGTGAGGTAGTCAAAGTTAGCAGTCATCAAAACTATCTTTTGGGAAAAAAATCGTCTATAAGACCTTCTAGAGGGTATGGGTGGGATTTATGAAATTGAGTAGTCTATATATGATTCAAGAAAAGGCCGTTATATTAATATCATCTACTATATTATGTGATTTATCTGATATCTGATCTTCTCATTCCTTTAATTATAAGAAATTGATAACTCTTTTAGGATTAAAAGTGTAAGTATCTCCATAATTGATTAACATTGATATTACTTCAGGAAAGTGAGTAGAGATGATTAAGAAATGTACTTAATTTATATTTATAGACAGAACTCTTGGGAATATATGGTATTTTATCACCCAAAAATGGATACCTTTAATTTTATCATGGTTATATATTGGTTAACCCAATTCCAATTTCATATCAATTGCTATAAAATGAAAGATTTTTTATCCTCTATAGCTAGTGTTTAGTATAATCATATCGATAAGTAGGAATTTCAAGTAATTTGAGATGAGTCGGATCATAGAATGGTTGGATCCATCATTGTTAAAATATCATGTTTGATGTTAAGAGAAATTTAAGAAGTAAAATAATGGATATTACCATTTATGGTAAACCCCTTCCCTGATGTTTTTCTTGAGGATTTATCCTATTTACTTCCTAAATGAGAGGTGGGTTCTTAGTTGATATGATGCCTATAATGTAACAAATTTTTATTCCTCCTTATTATATGTTCTCAATATCGCTAAGGGGATTTAAAAATCGTCTTTAGGAGCTTGATACTAAGGGATTTATCATACCCAAAACATCACCATGGCATTCCATGAATATTTTTTCTATGGAAGGTTATGAGATTCTACGGTTATATGTGAACTACCGCATCAAGTGAATCATTATCCATCACCTTGGGTTGAAATTTTATTTAATATACTAAAAGGGCGTAGTTTTTTTTTCAAATATTTATTTGTGTTGTGGTTATCACCATATTCAATTAAGGATAGAGTACATGGAAATAATGTATTTCCAAATCCTTTATACTCACTTTGATTATCTAATAATTCTATTTAGATTGATGAATGCAGTTATAGTTCTTATATCCTTAATGAACCAAATCATTAATCCATTCTTAGTCACATTAATAGTGGTCTTTATAAATGGAATTCTAATATACTCAAGATCCTAGGAAGAGCCTGAAAGGTATCTATAGATGGTATTAGAGATGTTATGAGATCATGGGATGGAATTCCTAGTAAGCTCAAGTCATCAGCTGGTGTTGACTACATCCATGCCCTTTGTATGAGAGCATGATATTTATGCCAGGATTTTAAAAATACCATTCTAGATTCTTTAGGTAAAATTACATGTGTATACAGTATTGGATGTTTGAATTTCTATAGATCCTAGAAAGGTAGAGTTTCTAATAAACTAGAAATTACCCATACTTTTTTTAGATTTTAAATCTATTAGGATATTCTAGATGCTATCATTTCTTTATTGATAAATTTCCCATGATAAAAACACCAATAAAATATTTGGAAAAGAAGGGAGTGCATTTTATTTTGAATGATTAATATGTAACATCTTTCAAAGAATTAAATAAGTGACTTACCACTACTCTTATCTTGATCTAACCTATGGATGGATGAGGTATTGAGATATACTATATTTCCTCTTTAGTGGGTCATGGATGTGTACTTATATAGTATAATTATGTGTTGGCCTACAGCTCTTTGAATCTTTGATCATATTAAGGGAAGTATCCAACCCATGATCCGGAATTAGGGGTTCTAGTGTATGCTTTGAAATCATTGAGGCACTATCTCTTCGAAGAATTATTCATGGACTACACAAATCATCAAAGTCTAAAATATATATTTTCCCAATATGATCTGAATCTAAGTTGAAGGAGATGGGTTTAATAATTATAATCATTTTATTTGAAAATTCCTTATACAACCAGGAAAGTAAAAATAGTTGTAGGTTCTCTCGGTAGAAAATACAACCCCAAAAGGCATAGGGGATGAAAGAGAAATGAAGATTGATGTCTTTAATGGATGAGGTTCATTTGGATGTCATTATAGATTGTAATGGGTTTTTTATATTATATATCAAACATGATTAATACATTTTAGTATAGATAAATGATTCTGAAATGTCTAATTATGATTGTATCATTATTCAAGAAAGACACGATAGTGGGGAGGCCCTTAAAGGATGATTAAAATATTCCAACACTTTCTTATTTATTAAGGGAAGTTCAATGATTCCAGCCAGCACAAAGGAGAACTCATGGAGTAATATCACTCTTTTAGGAGGGATTTCCATCCTAGGGTATCTAATATGTATCAAGATATTTAGAGAAAATTCTACTTTCTATCTATTTAATGAGAGATAACTGGTTTAATTTCTAAAAACCTCACTCCCCAATGGGTGAATGTGAAACACCATCAACCCACATATGAATTATATCCACTCCCTCTCCCAGTGCAGAAATGGGATAAAATCATGATGGATTTCACGACTAGTTTTCCAAGATCTCTGGAGGATGAGATACTTTTTGTGTGATTGTAGACTATTTTTCTGTAATGTCCCATTATGTAATTTACTCTTGTACATGAAAAAAATGATGTTATATGTTTAGAATATAGTGAAACATCCTGGAGTACCATTGATCGTCATTTCTAATTAGGAAACATTGTTTACTTCTAGAATTTTATAAAGGTTACTATGAGATCTTAGTGAACAGGTGAAAATAAACACAATTTATCACCCTCAAACTGATAATCAATCAAAGTGAACTATTTGAATTTTGAAAAATATGCTTTGGTCATGTATTCTTGATATTAGTGTCTCATGGGAGGATTATTTATCTCTAATGGAAAATTATTATAATTAAAATGATTAGTTATTCATTCAAATAAATACTTTTAAATCTCTCTATAGTAGACCTTTTGGTTTGCCACTGTACAAGCAGAAATTGGTGAATAATATATGATTAGGCTAAGAATAATGAAAAAGATGACTCATTGGGTGCAATTGATTACATCTCAATGTTGTCTGAAATAATATGTTAACCATTGACAAAGGCAATTAGAATTTTGATTTAGTGGTTATGTTTTTCTCCATGTATCTTTATAATTCGTATACAATTGATGGGAGAGTGGGAGAAACTAACTCCCTGATTTGTCAAACAATTTGAATCTTCATTTCATTATATCCCTCTTATGATCTTTGATTCTTATGTTACTATTACTATAAGGATTTTTGTCACGAACCGAATCTGGTCGCCATCAAACCGGCACCAAACCCAGCTCATGGCAAGACCCAAAGGGCGTTCCTCATCCCCACGGGCTGGCACAAGTTCCCGGGTATCATAAAAATTCATTTGGGAATGATTTACCCGAGTTTGGGTTCATAAAATAACCAAAAACAAACAACAAACCAAATCTGAAAAATTATGCCAAACAAGACTTAATAAAAATTCAGAACTGATTATATGGGTTTAAACAAGACACAAGAGGTCCAAAGGTACATAAAAGTAGCGGCAAACAGCCCATGAGACTCCACACGATAAGGGGTCATCACCCATAAGCCGTCTCCACAACACCGCACCATCGAGAGAAACTAGCAACCCGAACCGCCATCGCCCAAGGCCTTGCCTTTGCCCGTGTCAAACATGATCAAGTCTACTTACACCCAAAGGTGTAAGTAGGGTGTGAGACTAATCCCAATAGGATATCACCCAAGGATTCCAAGTGATAGGCATTATAAAATAAAAGGCTTGCAAGAGTTATAAATAGATAATGGTAGCATTTATTTCTAAAAGTGAAACTTTGAAAAGAAAATAACTTTCAATGGGGATAAATTTAAAGAATGAGTGAATTTGAATAAAACATTCAAGATACTGGTTTTCACATCCCAAAATACCATAAAGTATAAATGCCAAAAAGGCCACGAGCACCAAGCATAGGAACACCCCTAGGTACTAGTTTGTTGTGAGCCCCAAGTACCTCATATCTCGGTGAAAGTAACCATAATGAAATTCATTCTCGTGCACGAGCCACTAGTAGGGGGCATAACCATAACCTAGTGGTCTTCAATCATCTCCATTATAGTTTTGTTAGTGTTATCCATGTCAGACTTGCTAAGTGAACCATGGTCAAAACCCCTCCGTTCACTAGCGTACTAGTACACGTTAGCCCACCTAGTTACCCGGGTTTCCCGTATTGTGCTCAAATAGTCACCAAATTCTACCAAAATAAATTTTCACATATAAATATAAGTTCTGGTCACACACATTCAAAACAGTAGATACACCTTCTTTGCACCTTTCGTATAACTCAATAAACCACTTATAATTTCCATAAAACAATTTCAAGAAAAATAATCAAATTGTGAACATTAAATTCATCTAAAATCCCACATTTAAAACCAAATGGAGACCAATATTATACCAAACCATAAATTTCAGCATCAAAACATTTTTATAAATCCAATCCCTAAATTATAAAACACCAAGAGGCACAACATGGGTTGCACATGTAAAACACCCATTTTCACACAAAATTGGCACTTAAAAATCAACCGCTTTTAAAATGCTACCCAAATCAATTTTTGCAATCAAAATACTGAATGAGGAACATAATGGAAACAGAAATACAGCAATCCAACTCATTCTACAATACCTACATATGAAATCACCTACCAAAAGAGTCAAAACCCTCAAATCCTTGTGTGTCACTTCAACCGCACCTCCGCCGCACCACAAGGGAGTAAGATTGAACCTAAAACCAGAGGATTGGACCAAGAAACTCGAAAATAAAACCCTAGGTACGAAGCCCCATCTTCTGGACATTTGGAGATTCAATAAAAAAGAAGAAACCCTAAGAAGAAGGGAGGAATAAGGAAGAGAACCAACTTACTTGAGAAATCTGGACGTTTTTTGGGGCTTCAAAAGTTCGTCCCTAAATCGCAATGAATCTGAGCTCCAAAGAGGAAAAAAAGATGATGGGGGTGCGTCTGGGTTCAGTGGGAACGTGTGAGAGGTGGAATCACCAAAAAAGGATAAAAAAATAAATATTTTATGAAATAATTACAAAACAATTTTAAAACTGGAAATGGGATTTCGGGTTGGCCCAATACCTAATTTGATCACCCAAATACAAGATGCTAATGAATTTTTAAGGGTCCCAAAATTCTTTTGTGGTTTTAATATTTAAATGAAGGTCATTTTGGAAGTTTAATGGGTGAAAAATGTTTAAAAACGAAGGATTTATTAAAGAAACAAAATTTACTTTCAAAACTGGAAATGGGCTCTCAGGTTGGCCCAAATTTTGGAAACCCACTATTTCCTTCAAAAATGCATGGAAAACCACCAAAACAAAGCAAGGATGTAAATTAAATGAAAAATACCTTTAAAATATGTCATGTATTTGACAATTCTCCCCACCATGAAGGACTTTCCGCCCTGGAAAGTAAACATGAGGCTTGATTGGAAAAAAAGAACGGGTACTCTTCCTCAACCCACGACTTTCACTCCCATGTCTTATGTGTATCATTTACATGCTTCCATAGAACCCGAACTAATGGAATAGACTTCCCTCGAAGTATCTTCTCTTGGGAGTCCACTATTTTCACTAGTCTCTCAACAATAGACAAGTCAGGCTCTATCTCCAGTTCTTCCCAACTCAACACATGGGACGGATCCGGGTAGTATTTCTTCAACTAAGAAACATGGAAGACATCATGGATGGACGTCAACTGAGAAGATAAGGCCAACCTATATGCCACCTTGCCGATACACTCGATGGTCTCAAATGGACCGACATACCGCGGAGTCAGCTTACCTTGCTTCCCCAATCGACGATGGCCCAGACGAGGGGCCACCTTTAAGAATACTCTGTCACCCACAGAAAACTCTAGGTCTCGACGCCTCCGGTAAGCATATGATTTATGACGACTCTGAGCTGTCAATAAACGTTTCCTGGTTAATTTTACCTTCTAAAATGTCTCCTGCACCATACTCGGCCCCAGTAGTGAGGTCTCACCTACCTCAGCCCAACACAGGGGGGACCGACAAGACCGACCATAGAGCGCCTCAAAAGGAGCCATTCGAATCGATGATTGGTAACTGTTATTATAAGAAAACTCAACCAATCCCAAATGGGTATCCCAAGAACCTCCAAAGTCTAGGACACATGCACGAAGCATGTCCTCCAAAATCTGGTTTGCCCGCTCTGTCTGACCATCCGTCTACGGATGGTATGCTGTGCTCATCTTAATCTAGGACCCCAAGGCCTTCCCAGAACCGAGATGTGAAACGAGGGTCTCTATCTGAGACAACTGTTGATGGCACACCATGGAGTCTCACCACCTCCTGAAGATACAAACGGCCCAACTCATCCACTTTAGATGTATCTCTGATCGGAATGAAGTGGGTTGATTTGGTTAGACGATCAATCGCCACCCAAATGGAATTCTTACCTCGAGGTGTACGAGGTAATCCAACAATGAAGTCCATGGCAACCTCATCCCACTTCCAGGTAGGAATGGGTAGTGGTTGGAGAAAACCGGAGGGCCTTTGGTGCTCTGCTTTCACCTGCTGGCATGTGTAGCATCTAGACACAAAGTCCTCTATGTCCCGTCTCATACCAGGCCACCAAAACTGCCGACGGACATCATAATACATCTTAGTGGCACCCGGATGGACAGCCCACTGAGACTGGTGGCTATCCTGCATCACCACCTTCCATAGAGATAACGGCACTACTGAATGTCCCTTTAAGCACAAGATGCCCTCGGGAGACGATGACCAATCAGAGGATGTCTCCCCACCATGAAGAAACTGCTTCGACCGCTGACAAAGCTCATCACTGGGCTGTTCCCGCTGAATCAACTCCAACAGAGAAGGAGTCAACTGGACGCTCACCAAGAATGTCCCTCCACTGTGTTCCTTGGTCTCCACATGCATCTGAGAAAAGATCCCCATCAATGTAAACTCATCACTGGACTTCCTCAAAGCCTGCACTGGAACCCTTCTGCTCAAGGCGTCGGCCACTACATTACCCTTACCTGGGGTATAGACAATGTCAAAGTCAAACCCCTGCAAGTACTCGATCCAACGACGCTGCCTCAAGTTGAGGTCCTTCTGTGAGAAGATATAAGCCAAACTTTTGTGATCAGAATAGACCACAAACTTCTCCCCAAAGAGGTAGTGACGCCACGTCTTCAAAGCATGCATCACTACTGCCAACTCCAAGTCATGGGTTGGGTAGTTCTTTTCGTGTGGCCGGAGTTGGCGAGAGCTATATGACACCACGTGATCATCCTGCATAAGCATGCACCCAAGACCCATACCTGAAGCATCACAATAAACCACATATCCCTTTCCAGCCTCTGGAAAAATCAGCATGGGGGCAGTAGTCAATCGCCTCTTCAGCTCCTCAAATGATGCCTGACATTCTGGACCCCATGAAAACTTCACCCCTTTCCGGGTGAGGGCAGTCATCGGTGAAGCAAGCCGAGAGAAATCCCGAATGAATCGCCTATAATAACCAGCCAGGCCAAGGAAACTTCTGATCTCGAACACATTCTTTGGCTGCTCCCAATACATAACCGCATTAATCTTCTCAGGGTCCACTGAAACTCCATGCTCTGAGATCACATTCCCGAGAAATCTCACATCCCTGATCCAGAAAGTGCATTTTGACAACTTTTCATAGAGGCGGTGATCCCGTAATGTTCCCAAAACGACCCTCAAGTGATGTTCGTGTTCCTCCTCAGAGCTAGAGTATACCAGAATTTCATCCACGAACACCACAACAAAGGAATCGATATATTGATGGAACACCCTATTCATAAGTGCCATAAAGACTGATGGATCATTTGTCAATCCAAAGGGCATGACCAAATACTCAAAGTGGCCATACCTACTTCGAAAGGCTGTCTTTGGGATATCTGACTCCTTCACCCTGAGTTGATGATACCCTGAACGCAGGTCTATCTTTGAGAACCACTTTTCCCCCTTCAACTGATCAAACAAATCATCTATTCTGGGCAAAGGGTATTTGTTTTTAATTGTTACCTTATTCAGCTTTCGGTAGTCAATGCACAACCGGAGGGATCCATCAGCCTTTTTCGCGAACAACATAGGAGCAGCCCAAGGAGAGACGCTCGGGCGAATGAATCCTTTGGATTCTAAGTCTTCCAACTGTATCTTTAATTCCCTCAGCTCGGTGGGGGCCATGCGATAAGAGGGAAGAGATATCGGTTGTGTTCCTGGCGCCATATCAATCGAAAACTCCATATCCCGCTCCGGGGGCAAGCCTGAAAAATCATCTGGGAATACCTCCAGAAACTCATTCACTACATGAGGTAGTGCACCTTCAGGGGAAAGACCATCCTCTAGCATGAGAGAAGATAACTGGAAGATAACACTTCCCAACTCTGGGAGTGGAGGCCCTGCGCGACCTGACCGAGGATCTCATTCTCCATGAAAAACCTGATGACTCCCATCAGGTGTCGTGAAACTCACACGTCTTCTTTAGCAATCGATGTGTGCCTGGAAGTGTACTAGCCAATCCATCCCGAGTATGACATCAAAAAGGTTCATATCTAAGACCAAGAGGTCCCACTCCATCTCGACCCCTGACACAGAAAGCGCACATGATGGGCACCTGAGACCCTGCTCCTTCTTCTTTCCCAGCGGTGTCACCAACTCCATTGCGAATGACATCAAATCAGTTGGCAAATTCAGAATGTCCACAAAACGGGTAGAAATGAATGAAACAGAGGCACCAGTATCAAAAAGAGCAGCAGCTATAGAAGATAAAATCAAAACGGTACCTCAAACAGTCGACGGTCCCGCCTCTGATCCTACTGGTGCCTGATCCACCGCATGGAGATGTCCAGTCTCTGCCTAAAGACGACCGCTAGTCTGTGGCTGTGCCCTGAACTGGCTCTGCCCAGAAGATGACCCAGCCCTACCACCACATCTTCCAAATCGAGATCCCCCAGTCCTTGACAGCTCAGACTGTGCTGGCACTCCTCTGGGAGCCATGGATCCTGCCCCACTTTGAAGTGGACGCGCTATCCCGCAAAAGCGTTGCACGTGTCCCATACCTCCACACTAGAAACAGGTCTTCGGAGGATGAGGGCATGCTGGATGGATGTGCCCGGGCTTGCCACACTGGTGGCACACGACCGATCTCGCATCAGAAGCCGCTGATGAAAACTGCCTAAAAGAGTTCCCTGAACTGCCTCCTCCTTTCTTCACATGATCCTCCCGCTTCCTTTTCTTCTCTGAGGAGCTTCCACTTCCCACTGCTGATACAGAACCATAGAAACCATCCCTACCTTTTCTATCAATCTCCACCATGCACGTACGATCAACGACCTCAGCATAGGTTCTCAGCTTAAACAAGAACACCTGGGAGTATATCTATGGTCTTAAGCCTTTCTCAAACCTCTGGGCCTTCGCTTGCTCATTAGAGACAATTTATGGAGCATACCGAACCAACTCAGCGAAACGGTTGGCATACTCCATCACAGATAGATTTCCCTGAACAAGTTCCATTCCTCTGCTTCTTGGGGTTCTGAGCTGCCTCGGAAGGTTGGAGGCTTATTTTTCAGGAACTCCTGGGCCTTGTCCTTTCTAGGACCAGTCTCATCCTCTCTAACAGGAGCTAGAACTGGAGATGGTCCATATCCTAGAGCCTGGACAGCCCGGACCACGGCCTCGACTAGCCTCTGATCAATTGGTGTGGGAGAACTCTCTTCGGCTTCCTCCCGTGGGTGCGTGAGAGCTTTCCGGGGAGGCATGTTGCTACAAAATGCAACAGTCACAAAACAATAATCAATACCACAATTCTGAAAATTTTAATCAAATACATCAAATATATATAATCTAAACACATTTCAGTAATAAAATAAACAACTACTCCACATCTGTCTGATGTCCACATGTGGTCTACAGCCCACACGTCTCACCTGGAAGTGAAGTCAATCTGTAAATTCCAACATCCCCTGGTGACTCAGGGTCTGCCATGAGAGGTGCGGGCCAGACACCCTACTCACAACCAAAACCCCAAGCCCCGACAGTCCTAGCTCCTGTTTATCCCGACTCATCCCAAAATAACAATATAACCCAAAAACTTTAACCTCCTTTGATACCATTTTGTCACGAACCGAATCTGGTCGCCATCAAACTGCCACCAAACCCGGCTCATGGCAAGACCCGAAGGGCGTTCCCCATCCCCACGGGCTGGCACAAGTGCCCGGGTATCATAAAAATTCATTTGGGAACGATTTACCCAAGTTTGGGTTCATAAAATAACCAAAAACAAACAACAAACCAAATCTGAAAAATTATGTCAAACAAGACTTAATAAAAATTCAGAACTGAGTATATGGGTTTAAACAAGACACAAGAGGTCCAAAGGTACATAAAAGTAGCGGCAAACAGCCCATGAGACTCCACACGACAAGGGGTCATCACCCACAAGTCGTCTCCACAACACCGCACCATCGAGAGAAACTAGCAACCCGAACCGCCATCGCCCAAGGCCTTACCTTTGCTTGTGTCAAACATGATCAAGTATACTTACACCCAAATGTGTAAGTAGGGTGTGAGAATAAGCCCAATAGGATATCACCCAAGGATTCCAAGTGATAGGAATTATAAAATAAAAGGCTTGCAAGAGTTATAAATAGATAATGGTAGCATTTATTTCTAAAAGTGAAACTTTGAAAAGAAAATAACTTTCAATGGGGATAACTTTAAAGAATGAGTGAATTTGAATAAAACATTCAAGCTACTGGTTTTCACATCCCAAAATACCATAAATAAAGTATAAATTCCAAAAAGGCCACGAGCACCAAGCATAAGAACACCCCTAGGTACTAGTTTGTTGTGAGCCACAAGTACCTCGTACCTCGGTGAAAGTAACCATAATGAAATTCGTTCTCGTGCACGAGCCACTAGTAGGGAGCATACCCATAACCTAGTGGTCTCCAATCATCTCCATTATAGTTTTGTTAGTGTTATCCATGTCAGACTTGCTAAGTGAACCATGGTCAAAACCCCTCTGTTCACTAGCGTACTAGTACACGTCAGCCCACCTAGTTACCCGGGTTTCCCGTATTGTGCTCAAATAGTCACCACATTCTACCAAAATCAATTTTCACATATAAATATCAGTTCTGGTCACACACATTCAAAACAGTAGCTACACCTTCTTTTCACCTTTCGTATAACTCAATAAACCACTTATAATTTCCATAAAACAATTTCAAGAAAAGTAATCAAATTGTGCACATTAAATTCATCTAAAATCCCACATTTAAAACCAAATGGAGACCAATATTATACCAAACCATAAATTTCAGCATCAAAACATTTTTATAAATCCAATCCCTGAATTATAAAACAACACCAAGAGGCACAACATGGGTTGCACATGTAAAACACCCATTTTCACACAAAATTGGCACTTAAAAATCAACCGCTTTTAAAATGCTACCCAAATCAATTTTTACAATCAAAATACTGAATGAGAAACATAATGGAAACAGAATGGAAACAGAAATACAGCAAGCCAACTCATTCTACAATACCTACATATGAAATCACCTACCAAAAGAGTCAAAACCCCCAAATCAGTGTGCGTCACTTCAACCGCACCTCCGCCGCACCACAAGGGAGTAAGATTGAACCTAAAACCAGAGGATTGGACCAAGAAACTCAAAATTAAAACCCTAGGTACGAAGCCCCATCTTCTGGACATTTGGGGATTCAATAAAAAAGAAGAAACCCTAAGAAGAAGGGAGGAATAAGGAAGAGAACCAACTTACTTGAGAAATCTGGACGTTTTTTGGAGCTTCAGAAGTTCGGCCCTAAATCGCGATGAATCTGAGCTCCAAAGAGGCAAAAACGAAGATGGGGGTGCGGCTGGGTTCAGTGGGAATGTGGGAGAGGTGGAATCACCGAAAAAGGATAAAAAAATAAATTTTTTATGAAAGAATTACAAAACAATTTTAAAACTCGAAATGGGCTTTCGGGTTGGCCCAATACCTAATTTGATCACCCAAATCCAAGATGCTAATGAATTTTTAAGGGGCCCAAAATTCTTTTGTGGTTTTAATATTTAAATGAAGGTCATTTTGGAAGTTGAATGGGTGAAAAATGTTTAAAAACGAAGGCGTTATTAAAGAAACAAAATTTACTTTCAAAACTGGAAATGGGCTCTCAGGTTGGCCCAAATTTTGGAAACCCAGTATTTCCTTCAAAAATGCATGGAAAACCACCAAAACAAAGCAAGGATGTAAATTAAATGAAAAATACCTTTAAAATATGTCATATATATGACAATTTTTGTTAACTTAACTTCCTTCGTTGTTTTAAAATGCATCCTCTTGAACTTTTTCTCCAATATTGGTTTAATCCACCCTAAGGTTTTATTTCATGGTACTTTCTCTTCTTATCTTGTGAAAATTTACCTTTTAAATCAAATATTTTACCTTGATAAAATTTATTTCTCAAAAATTATATCAGTGTTGAGAATAATTCTCATCCTCTTTAATTACTGTTTCCCCTACTTATCTATATTTTCATTTCCTGCCAATGTTGTCCTTTATAATTGGAAACTTGATTATGTGTTATCTCATGTGTCATTCATATTTTTCTTCCCCTATTTTTAAAAGGAAGTTTTGTTGCTTTTTTTCAATGTGGGTTTTCCCCTACTTATCTATATTTGCACTTATTTTTTGTTAAAATTGTACTGGAAATTTGATCTCCAAAATTCTAAAATATATACATGTTTAAATTTTTAGTGCAGATATATTAATACATAAATAAAAAATGTTATTTAGAATTGGAAATTTGCAATGTAAATATATTAATTCATAAATAAAAAATGTAAATTTTCAGTGTAAATTTCTACATAAATATAATATTTATTTTTTGTGCAAATTTATTATGCAAATTTGAAGTGTATACATACATGAATCCATGCATGCATATAGATACATGCACTAATATAAATATAATGTGTAATTTCCCAACATAAAATTTGCACTTCAAATTTTTTGTGCATATATACTTGCATGCATACATACATATACTGTTTTATATTTTCATTTATCTTTATTACTATGGTTTTTTTAAATAAGCTATATTATTATTTTTGTTGTGGCACATATTGGTAATTATAATTTTTTTAAACATTATTGTTATAATAGTAATTATTATACATTGTTTAAAAAAATAAACAATGTAACTCAATGCGAATAAATAATGTGTGTGTATTAATTATGTAATGAATATAAGTATATACATACATATCAATATAAGTATATGCATGTAAATTTTCCCCCCGCAGGCGGCTGGGGTGGCCGGGAAGGGTGGGGTTTGGGGCGTCGGTCGCGAGGTCAAGTCCCCGAACCGCTTTCTTTGTTTCCTGTAGCGTGTGTGTTGTCGACAGTTGTACCCAACCTTTCATATGCATGTAAATTTGCATTCAAATTTTTAATTAAAATTCACAGTGAAATTTTCTATTAGAAAATTCCAAAATTTCCATTGAAAATTTCAATGAACATTTGCAGTGAAAATTTTCAATTATAAGTGTAAATTTATACTCAAATTTTAATTTTCAATGGAAACTCCCTCAATTCCAATAGAATTTTCAATGAAAATTTTTAGTGAAAATTTACAGTGAAAATTTACATATCAGTGAAACATTATGCTCCAAATTAATATAATTATATACATTTATATCAATATAAGTATATGCATTCATACATACATAAATTCTTTCTCTATAATTTCATACCCATCAATGGAAATTTATACCCAAAATTTTCAATGAAATTTTACACTAAAAATATGTGATATAAATTTGATTACAAAAATTCTAAAATTAATACATGTTTACATTTTCAATGCAACTATATTCATATAAAAATAAACAATGCAGTGAAAGTTCAGGATGCAAATTTCCACTGAAATTTTCCAATTTCGTAAGAAATTTGCAATTTGAATTTCCACTTAATGAAAATGAAAATGTATTAATACTTAAATAAAAAATATAAATTTTCACTGGAAATTTGTAATGAAAATTTTCAGTGCAAGCTTTTAATGCAAATTTCCATGAGAAAATTGTAGTTCAAATTTCAAATTAAATTACCAATGCAAATTTTCAATTAATTTTTATTATAATTGTAAAAAAATTTGATTACATAAAATTTAAAATAAATACATGTTTACATCTTTAGTACAAGAATATCAATGCATAAATAAATAATGTAATTTTGCACTTATAATTTGCAATTCAAATTTCCACAATAAATTTGCGGTACTAATTTCCACTTAAAATCATAATGCAAATATATTAATAAATAAATAAATAATCTAAATTTTCATCATAAATTTTCATTAAAATATTTCACAAAAATTTTAGTACAGATTTCCAATGGAAAATTATTATTCATGTTTATATTTAAATTTTCAGTGCAAATGTACACTTAATTTTCATTATAATTATGCTGGAAATTTGATAGCCAATAAAGTGTAATTTTCCTTTATCTGCATATACATGCATGCATAAATTAATATACAGTTTTTTTTTTTTTTTTATTATTAAGGTTTTTTCCTTTTAAATAACTTATATTAATATATATATATATATATAAAGAAAATAATGGAAATTATGATTTCTTTAAACATTATAAATATATATGTATAAACACTATTGTTGTAATTATTATTAGTATGCAGTGATGAAAAAAATACACTAGCATCCATGGTTGAAGATGCATCTCCATAGGGCATGGTTTCTTTTAGTGTTTGTTTCATTCCAATGAATTCAAGCGAATAACCGAAGGCTTTGGTTCATTAGATATATATGGTTGGTACAGCCAAAGTGCAGCACACAACGTTACAAAGAAAGCTGCAAATAAACCATTGATCTGAAGCCCTGATTGTTTTCATATTCATAAATGGTCCTTGATTTTGATCCATTTTCTATTAAGAAACCCTTGCACGTGTGGATTAGAATTTATGACTTGTCTAGAATCCTTTGGTACCCAATGACAGTCACAATTAGTGTACCAATTCAAATGGATAAGAAAACAGAAATGGTTTGGTGTGGTCATTTTTCTTGGGTGCCAAAAATGAGTGCTAGTTGAAATAGATCTTAGTTTTATTTTGATTGATAAAATTATTTTATCTACACAAAATGATGATACCAATATGAAAAATGAGTGAGAAATTTCTCTTGTTTTGTGAGGTTTGCAATGTGGTTGGCCACTGAAAGGGTAAGTGCTTTAGATCCTTAAAATGTAAAGCATGCTCTATGTGAGGATTGTAAGAGGAAGCCCAAGCAGCCTGATGCTTTGCAGGTTCTTGATGGCACTTCTGGGGGTATGCGGGGGCAGGCTACTCAGGGGAGTGGGGCCTTGAGAGATGGTGGGGTCTTTATGTCTCAGCTACTGAGGCCCCGAAGCACCAGGCTGTGGTTGATCATCATGAGAACTATAAAACTGAGTGGGGAGTTGCAGGTTAATACCAATGTCTTGATGTCTCGGCTGCTGAGGCCCCGGGCAGTTGCAGGTTAATACCAATGTCTCAGGGACTGCTGGTAATCAGCCTATAGTGAATTTTGCTGGGTTGCGGGCACAAAGTCAGAGGCAATCTACTTGTCCTGGGCAATCTGGACAGAAGCAATCTTTTCTTAATATGCTGTTGTGTAGGATTGATGTTTCTTGGGCTGATGTTGGGGATGGGGGTTGGATACATAAAAAGATTTTGATGGCCAATTTGATTAAGAATTAGCTATGCAAGAGGATATTGACCACCAAATGTGCCAGGAGAAAAGGATTATCTCTTCCAGGGCTTGGAAAAGAAAGAAAAATTGGATGCTGGGTCTCCTACCAGATTCAAGTCCAAGGAGATTTTTCTACCTATGGGAGATGATCGGGGTTTGAGGGGTGCTGTTACAATAGAGCAAGCTAAAGAAAATGTAGTTACTGTTCCACTAAGGAATTTACTATATATCATACTGATCCTATTGGTTTTTCCTATGGATCTAGGGCCAATTACAGTGAGGGCCATGTTTCACTTAGCTCAAATGGCAAGGAACCTATGGGTGCTAAGCCAACCCATATTATTGTGATTGAAAAGAGTTTACTTCCTATGTAAGAACACGATTGCAGTAAAATATATCTGCAGGGTCACCTAGAGGGAAGGACCTGTTACTCCTGTTCCTTTGGTGATTAGTCCCGATTTTAGTAACACAATAGCCAATATCCCGGAGGATGATAATATTAAGAAGGTTGAAACTATTGTTAATGATTCCAAATGCCAGTGTGCTATGGTAGCTCCAACAGATAGGGTGGTTTCCCATGTTGCTACTCCTGGATGCTTTTGCTAATCGAGCAAGCCTATTGGATCCTGGAAATCACACCGACTTTTGAGCTCAGGATGTCTCTAATAAGATGGGGGTATTGGATACCATCATTCCTGATGCTCAAGGCATGATTCTGTTGCAACCAATGGAGACTGTGGATGTGCTTTCCACGTGGAGGATGCAAGAAGATGGGGTGAAAAGGATGATTGGGCAGAGAAGATGATTCACCTACATGAATTGGGTGCTATTCAATTTTGAGATTGGCGCGCTGCAGTACAAAGGGGATGATGATGATACACTGCCAAAACCACTTCCACAAAATCATATTCACTTCATTAGGAATCTTACAAAAAAACAATCAATAGGTTTTCCTCAGATACAACTTCAAGTATGCTGCAAATCATACAATGTTAGTGAAATCTTCAAGGCCCTTCAGGATAATGAACAACTCTTCTTTGACAATATGTTTCTCACGGTCCACTATGAATGTCTTCGAGCCCATTGATGCCTCCATCAAACTCCTCAACAACATCACAATATGATTGTGCATCTTTTCTTGTTGCCCAATCTTTACTAAAGATGATGCTTAATATGTCATTCTTCATAACCAACTTCTGCTAAACGTAGCCCCTTGTTCTCCTACACTATTTAACAAAATTTCATTTTTCCCACATGGTCAACAAACATTGAATAAAGGGCAAAAAAAAGAGCATATAAATTGAAAAATAAACTCATTCCACGTGTTTTTACATTGATGCTCAGGAAAATGAAAGTGTGACTATCACATCTATCAATTATCTATTAATATTAAAAAACAACTGTATAACAGGAGATATAAAATGAAAAATAAAGTCAGGATAATAAAGGGAAAGAAACTCCGCCCTCAATAATACATTCACTTATAGCAATGTCATGCAAATTCTTCGACTGCTGTAGAGAAAAAATCAAATATTAACACAATTTAAAATCATCAACCTACAATCCTTGATGCAAACACTAAATATAACCCAAAATCATTGATGCTCAGAAAAATGAAAGTGTGATTATCACATCTATAAATTATCTATTAATATTAAAAAGAAAGTATATAGCAGGGGATATAAAATGAAAAATAAAGTCAGGATAATAAAGGGAAAGAAACTTCATCCTCAAGAATGCATTCACTTATAGCAATGTCATGCAAATTCTTTGACTACCGTAGAAAAAAAATCAAATATTAGCGAACACAATTTAAAATCATCAACCTACAATCCTTGATGCAAACTCTAAATATAACTCAAAATCAAATTAAGATGCGTAAACACTGATGCGATTGAATGCATGCAAGTTTACACATAAGAGCAATAAACATCATTCTACAAGACTTGACAATTTCTAACCTTCGTAGTTATAACAAAAACTAATAATCAGAATCTTTGAAATTTTGATATTCATGATAAGATCACTTAAATAATTTTGACTATCATCAAACTCATCAATATTGTTGACAATCAAAGCAATCTTTGAATAGTTTTCACTATGACATCATCAACAACTCATTAATGACACGTTTTCTCTCAATTTATCACATTAAAACCAGTAATGAAAATAAATCAAACCAATCAAATTGTGTTGATTTCTTATAAGATTGTGTCAGTCTCACTGTCATGAATTAACTACATAACACAAACAAAAAAATCATTTCAAAATCAAATTCATGTTCCTAAAATTATTAGTCAAATACACAATACCTCAAAGACCTTTAAACCAAACATCTTAGGAACTAGTTTGGCATAGATTTTTCATATGGCAAGACCATCAATTAACACGACATTTTTAAAATCTACACTAAACTTTCTCTCTATTATAGAAGCATCTCAATATGAGAACCAATTATAAAGTTCAATCACCTGGAAAAAAACGATGAAAAAATAAGGTAGTGCAACATAAAATCAAATTCAAGGATCAATTAAGTTAAAAACTCTGCTAAGATGCAAGATTATAACAAGCAAAAAATAACACACATACCATTAATAGATTATCAATCTTATCTTTTGAGAATTTGAGATATCTTTTTTCATCGATGATAAACCTTTCAACATACAAGCTTGTATTGCTTCAATAGAAAGTGTCGTAGTCATATCTTCAACCTTTGCACCCACCTTTTGAAAGAATATATCTTTATAATCAGTAAGCTTTGAGCATTCATTGAACGGTATACCAATACTTGACAAACAGATCAAGTCCAGCAAACCATACTCGCTAATAAAATTTACTCTAAAATGACACAATGATTAGTAAAAAAATAAAAAGTTATACAATGAACAAAATCGCATACATAACATGTGTCTTTCTAAATTACAAACTCAAACTTCTTAGCCTTAGAAGATTTGATTCCTCCAATATCCTTGTCGCATAAAAGATAATTCTAAAAATAACACAACATCAATCTCAATCATGTCGCATCCATTTTTTCAACTAAAGAAATGATTGAATCAATAAAAAATCATTGTTTCCTTAGTGACGTGTCTATAAACAATATCCTCATGACTTCTGATCAAATTTTTTGCATCTTCATTCTAAAACTGAAGTTATGACTTCTAAACTGTAGGTTGGTTATATGCATAATACCATGGATGATTTTGTCATTCTCAAGACGCTTAGTTCTAATGGCATTCCCCGCAAACCAATTCAACCCAAGCACGTCAGGTGGATTCCTCCACTTCCTAATTGGATTAAAATCAATGTGGATGGTGTGGCGCATGGTGCACCTTGATCTGCGGGTTGTGGTGTCATCTTCAGAACTTGTAGGGGCTTCATTAAAGGTTGCTTCCAAAATACACTTGGTACTTTTATTGCCTTTAAAGCCGAGCTTTGGGCACCCTTACATGCGAGCTACGCTAAGCATTTTGGATGGGATAATTTGTAGATTGAAAATGATTCTACACTGGTGGTGAATCTTCTCAAAAGGTCGAGCTTTGGGCACCCTTACATGCGAGCTACGCTAAGCATTTTGGATGGGATAATTTGTAGATTGAAAATGATTCTACACTGGTGGTGAATCTTCTCAAAAGGCGATCATCTCTAGTTCCATGGCAGCTCTTCAAGGATCGGATGACATGTATGTCATACCTGGAAGTTATTTGCTTTGAGGACACTCATATATGCAGGGAGGCAAACATGATGATGGATGCTTGGTCCGAGCAAGTTGTGCAAGATGGGAACTCCTTCAGGTCTTTCTCTTTGGATGATTCCCTTCCCTTGTAAGTTGTGCAAGATGGGAACTTCATCATTTGTAGACATGTTACTAAGAAAACGATGATTTCTTCTTGATTCAATCATTTCTTTAGTTGAAAAACTGAAAGCGACACGATTGAGATTAATGTTGTGTTGTTTTTAGAATTAAATTTTATGCGACGAAGATATTAGAGGAATCAAATCTGCTAAGGCTAAGAAGCTTGAGTTTGTAATTTAAAAGTGCACATGTTATGTACGCGATTTTGATCATTGTATAAACATTTTTATTTTTCCACTAATCATTGTGTCATCTAAAATAAACTTTATTAGCAAGTATAGTATGTTGGACTTAATTTGTTCATTAAGTATCGGTATACCGTTCAATGAATATTCAAATCTTTCTGATCATAAAGATATATTCTTTCAAAATGAGGGTGAAAAAGGTTGAACATATGACTACAACACCTTCTATTGAACCACTACAAGCTTGTATGCTAAAAGGTTTATCATCAATGAAAAGAGGTTATCCCAAATTCCCAAAAGATAAGATTGGTAATCTACCAGTGATATGTGTGTATTTTTTTTACTTGTTATAATCTTGCATCGTAACGGAGTTCTTGACTTAATGGATCATCATTAAACTTGATTTTATGTTACACTACATTATTTTGTCGTTTTTTAGGTGATTGAACTTTATAATTGATTCTCATATTGGGATTCTCCTACAATAGGGAGAAAGTTGAGTACAGATTTTAAAAATGATGTGTTAATTGATGGTCCTGCCATAAAGAAAATCTAGTCAAACTAGTTGTCAAGATTCTTAGCTTCAAAATCCTAGATGTATTGTATATCTGACAATCATAATTTTAGGAATATGAATTTGATTTTGAAAAATGATTTTTTTTTATTCGTATCATGTAGTTAATTCATGACAGTGAGATTGACACAATCTTACAAAAAATCAACATGAATGACTTGGTTGATTTGATTTATTTTCATTATAGGTGTTAATGTGACAAATTGAGAAAAAATGTGTCATTAATTAGTTATTGATGATGTCATAGTGAAAACTACTCAAAGATCATCTTGAATGTCAACAACGTTGATTAGTTTGATGATAGTCAAAATTACTTAACTGATCTCATCACAAATATCAAAATTTCAGAGATTTTGATTCTTTGTTTTTGTTTTAACTACAAAGGTCAGAATATGTCAAATCTTGCAAAATAACAGCTACTTTATCAATTTCCCTTCTGTGACGTTCTTTATTGAACCATTTAGTCCATTTTGCCATTGTAATATTTTTGTTTTTTTATATGTAAATTTGCATGCATTCAATCGCATCGGTGTTTACATATCTTAATTTGTTGTTGAGTTATATTTAGTGTTTGCAGCAAAGATTGTAGACTGGTGATTTTAAATTGTATTTGCTAATATCTGGTTTTTTTTCTATGGCAGTTGAAAAATTTATATGACATTGCTACAAATGAATGCATTCTCGATGATGAGGTTTTTTGCCCTTTATTATCGTGACTTTATTTTTCATTTTATATCTTTTGTTATATAATTGTCTTTTAACATTAATAGATAATAGATAGATGTAACGGTCACACTTTCATTTTCCTGAGCATCAATGTAAAAACATGTGGAAGAAGATTATTTTCATTTTATATGCTCTGTTAGGTAGTGTGGTTGTCTATGTAACTATCAGGGACAACTTTGTCATTTCCTTTATTAGTTTGTTGGGGTAGTTGGTTGGGTTATATTGAGTATCAGTTGGGCCCTATTAACAGGGGGTGGTTGTAGGGGAAGGGTACGAAACATTTTCTAGATTCTACAATTGGCTGCTGGAAGCTGGACCTTGGGAGGTCTCGGTTGGTCTTCTCTGAAAGGTGGTCTTCTCCAGGAAGAACTTCTTTTTTTTGTTACCACTTCCTCTTTTTTTCCTACTCTTTCTATTTCTCCTGTTGTAATTCTTCTTCTGTTGAATGGAAATTTACAGCTTGATGGTCCTAACTTCTTCCTCTATTTCTGTTGTGCGGCCATTGTTACTAAGAGTCTTCACAATTTGGTGTTTTCGTTGAGAGAGTTTCTCTATTGCAAACTCAAGGTGAAGGCCCAACTACAACTGAGGGATCATTCGTTGTTGGAGGCTCACACGCAGAGGAAACAAGTTCTTGCTGGACGTACAAAGTGGAGAGTCGCATTTGCGGTTGGAGCACCACACACGATCGCTACTGGTGAACATTGTTGCGACAAAGGTTGAAAGTCGTTTGGGAGTAGCTGATCAAAGATGAGTTTAAGAAGAGAGACCACAATTGGAAATCGAGCACCGGAGGACGATCAGAGAAGGTACGACTCCGCTACAAAAATAATCGTTGTTAAGGACAACAACTGCGATGAGGACAGTTGTAGTAGTGAGTCGAGCTCAAGGAAAGGAAGACACCTGTGAGAAACGCAATCGCTGAAGAAAACGTAAGCTGAAGGAACGCTCGAAGGGAGCTGACGCAACTTGTGGTGTTGGCACTTAAGGCGACGAGTTTGACGAGCTGGGGCATAGTTGTTGCGGAGAAAATAATAATAATAAACATCCAAAATGGAGTCGAAGATGGAACATATTTTTCAAGCACAGGTAGCTGAAAGGCAGGAGCTTTTGATGTATGTAAAGGACCTTACTAGGATCCAGACGGAGAACCATGAGCAGCAGCAGTTACTACAGGCACAGGTACGGGAACTTGCTGTGATATTTGTTCAGGAGCGGCACAGAGAATAACCTACCGAATCTTCAAAACCTCATACTGGACAATTGTTGTTGAGTCGTGGTGGCGCAGCATGGCTCCAATCTGGTGTGTCCTAAAAAGGTAATAACAGGTTTGAGTTCGAGCGTGGATGAGCCGAAAATGTATCCTGAGGTGGCACAATTTGTTTTCAATCCACATTTGAAACCTCGGGATAATCTGCTTCTCATAGTACACAGCGAAGCTTGTGCAATGGGCAATTGCAGTGCTAGTAGTGGGAGTTGGGTAAACGGATCTCAAAGTGAAGTTGTGTACAACTTGGAGCTTGATGAGGAGATGTTGCATCAACAACCTACACATGTGTCGTCGGGACTATTTCCATGGGCACTACCAATATTGGTAGTGAAATGCTATAACAAAGGTAACGATGCAACCAGGTTGCAGAGGAAGTGTGGTGTACCTACAGATTCGGTGTTCAGCACGCACAGCAAATGTAACCGTTTTCCATACATGGCTGTAATTTTTCTCAGAACCGGAAGGAAGCTGAGGGAGATTTTGCAAGATGGGAGTGAGACGAACCCGAGGAAAGGAACACAAGTTGCTAGCAGTTGTGAGGGCTGATTCAAACTGGCAGCAGCTTGCAATTAATGCTGGATTTTGTGTGAGGCAAGTTGCTATAATTGTTGGGCATCCAAAGCAACCTAAAGAAGTGGTACTTAATGCTGAGGTGCTGGCTGAAATTTATGCTAGAACGGAGGTTTGTTGTGGTGCAGAGCAGTTGGAGTTCACCGGATTTTGGGGACCAAATGGAGGACAAAGAGAATCAAGAACCACATCGGAAGGAATTTCATCATGTTCCAGAACCAAAGGGTAGGCCATGTTGTTACTTCGGCCACCACCAGAGCCACCACCAAGTGGTTGCCTCTCCAGTGCTCTACTATGGCTATGCTGAGAGGTCCATCTTGGGGAAAAGGTGATTTTTCAAGAGGGGGTAATCTTAGGTAGTGTGGTTGTCTGTGTATGTAACTATCAGGGGCAACTTTGTCATTTCCATTATTGGTGTGTTGGGGTAGTTGGTTGGGTTGTTGTATTGAGTAATGGTTGGCCTTATTAATAGGGGGTGACTATAGGGGAGGGGTACAAAACATTTTCTGGATTCCTGGAAGCTGGAACCTGAGGAAAGGAACACAAGTTGCTAGCAGTTGTGAGGGCTGATTCAAACTGCCAGCAGCGTGCAATTAATGTTGGATTTTGTGTGGGGCAAGTTGCTATAATTGTTGGGCATCCAAAGCAGCCTAAATAAGTGATACTTAATGCTAAGGTGCTGGCTGGAATTTATGCTAAAACAGAGGTTTGTTGTGGTGCAGAGCAGTTGGAGTTCACCGGGCTTGTTTTTGGGGACCAAATGGAGGACAAAGGGAATCAAGAACCACCACATCAGAAGGAATTTCATCATGTTCCAGAACCAAAGGTAGGCCATGTTGTTTTGTTAATTCAGCCACCACCAAGTGGTTGTCTCTCCGGTGCTCTACTATGGCTATGATGGGAGGTCCACCTTGGAGAAAAGGTGATTTTTCAAGAGGGGGTAATGTTAGGTAGTGTGCTTGTCTGTGTATGTAATTATCAGGGACAACTTTGTCATTTCCATTATTGGTGTGTTGGGGTAGTTGGTCGGGTTGTTATATTGAGTAGTGGTTGGCCCTATTAATAGGGGGTGACTGTAGAGGAGGGGTACAAAACATTTTCTGGATTCCTGGAAGCTAGACCTTGGGAGGTCTTGGTTGATCTTCTCCGGAGGGTGGTCTTCTCCAGAAAGGACTTCTATTTTCTGCTACCACTTCCTTTTTTCTCCTACTATATATTTCCCCAGCTATAATTCTTCTTCTGTTGAATGAAAATTTACAGCTTGATGTGTTGGGGTAGTTGGTTGGGTTGTTGTATTGAGTAGTGGTTGGCCCTATTAATAGGGGGTGACTGTAGAGGAGGGGTACAAAACATTTTCTGGATTCCTGGAAGCTAGACCTTGGGAGGTCTTGGTTGATCTTCTCCGGAGGGTGGTCTTCTCCAGAAAGGACTTCTATTTTATGCTACCACTTCCTTTTTTCTCCTACTCTATATTTCCCCAGCTATAATTCTTCTTCTGTTGAATGAAAATTTACAGCTTGATAGTCCTAACCTCTTCCTCTATTTCTATTGTGCAGCTATTGTTAGGAAGGGTCCTAACATGCTCTGTTTTTTTTTTTTTTTGCCCTTAATTCAATGTTGACCGTGTGGGAAAAAGGATATTTTGTTGTTGAAAATGGTTTTTGTCCTTTAACATTTGAAAGAACTAGAAAATGTGCTTGAGATGCAAGTGTCTGGTTGTGGAATAAAAGTTATTCCACACATCCTATCTCGCTTAAAGACATTATGCAACACCTACAACATTTTGTATGATATGCTAAATATTTCTAGTTTTTATAACAAATATTGATTTTTAATACTAAAGGGTCTTGAACATTTCACTGACATTGAACAATTTGCAATGTACTTGAAGATAGTATTTGAGGAAAACCTATTGATTGGTTTTTGTAAGATGCCAAATGAAGTGAATATGTTTTTGTGGAAGTGATTTGGGCAGTGTATCATCATCATCCCCTTCGTACAACAACGCGCCAGTCTCAAAATTGAATAACACCCAATTCGTGTGGGTGAATCATCTCCTATGCCCAATCATCCTTTCCACCTCATCTTCTTGCATCATCTTCTAGTAGACGTGTGTTGTTAAACAACACATGTTGTTAAAAAACACAGAACATCCCCAAATTTTCTTTTGGCCAACCTAGACGAGCATAGTGCGACGCACAGACCAGCATCCCAATCCCGCACTGTCTACTCACGTTTAGCAGCTCAGGCACTACATATCTTAATGGAAACTCGTAAGCAAATTCGTTAGGGCGAAGTCGACTAGCGGCTTGGTCGACTCGAAGCTTTATTGGAAACCTGGGGCAAGAGCAAGTTGTCTTTCGACAATCTCAAGCACACGACATTATTGAACTCACCAAGAAAGTTTCTGACTTGGTCCACCGCATGGACAAGACCCCACAATCAGATGAAGCGCATCCATCACTGGCAACGGAGGTTTCTTCCTCATGCGCACAACAGTCAGACATACCCCATGTGCTCGACCAGGAGGTTGGTATAGGTGCACTCACTTTCCACACTGGCTCAGGGCAGCAACTCCTGTTCAGCGGGTGGAGCTCCTGATTTTCACTGGCATGGATCCAAGCGGTTGGATCGTGCATCCTGAGATGTTTTTTTGTATTCACCATACCACATGGTAAAATCGTCTTGGCTCAGTTAAGTATGGAGGGCATCGCTATTCACTGGTTTACAATTTTGGTAGAGGGGTACACGACTTTAATGTGGACTATGTTCTGATCGAACGTTTCAACGAATTGGAAAATCAAAAGCCCTACAAAATATGAAGCCCTTTATCACGGGAGGCAAGAGTTCTCAATTTCCCAGGGGAGGGTCCCACAAATTCACTAAGGTCCGCGAGTCTAAATCGTTGCATCCTCCAATCCGCTCGGAACCACACCAACTGAATAGGACTTTTCTCCAACCACCCAAACACGAAGAGGCCGCCGAGAAGGGAGCTCCCCGAGAGCCTCCTACTCACACCATCCCCGATGGGCAAGGTGATCGACACTTGACCACCCATAAGTAAGAGGATCAACACCACAAGGGCCTTTGTTTATGATGTGGTCAGCTCTACAAACTCATGCACAAGTGTCCCGATCCACACTTAAGGGTGCTATTACTGGGAGAGGACAATGCTGAAAATGAAGGGGCAGCAGAGTGGATCTTGAGGCAGCCCGCGACAACGAGGAACCCGTTCCCCAAATCTAGCCTTAAGGACAAGGCTGATTTCAAGGGGTAGCGAGTGATAGGAACTTATGAGCTGGAGGGAGTATGGCTAAGGGGTATAATTGTCTCTGTATAGTGTTAGTTTGTTAGGGGGAATCGAGGGAATTTGTTAAGAGTGGGGGGAGTAGCTAGCTCCACATGGCAAGGGGGGAGTAGCTAGCTCCACATGGCAAGGGGGGTTGTTAAGGCTTGGGCAATGGTGCTAGAGCGCCACTCGAGGGTATTCTTCTTATCCCCTCCTACCTCTTCCCCATTTGTGTAATTCTTTGGTTTGGATAAATACAAGGGAGTCCTCTATTCCTAACAAATGGTGGTATGCTTTGTTGTTTTTCTTGAATGCTTTGTATGTATTTGTTCTTTTGTTCCGATGTGTTAGGGGATGCGTTGTGTGGGGCAGTCCCCAATGAGTTGCATGGATTTAATTTTGGTTCCCAAAACCAAAAGCACAAATGAATGCATTAAAATTGATTTAACTCAAAATCAATTGGAAACAGTAGAATCAAAAGGCAGCAAACATCAACATCAACAAGTTGACAAAATCGGTAAAGAAAGCAAGAAAAGAACACCGAGATTTTACATGGTTCAGCCAATTGCCCTATGTGCATGGGACAAGGGCACCAGGGTTCCACTATGCAAAAAAAGAAATAGGAATACAACAAATACAAGAAACAAGACTCAAACGGATAAACCAGGGAAGCTATCCGACATCGAGTTCATGATAAAACAAAGAACCCAAGGTCAAACAGGATGAGCATATTCAACAAGTTGGATGAACATACTCAACATGATTGACACAATAATAAAGAAAAGCAAAAATAAGAAAACCAGAAAATAGAAGAAATCGTACCAGACAAAACCACCTTACCATGGTTCGGTCGCTTCTTGAATGTGTCGGATCCTCAGGGCTCTTAAACGCATAAGGTCAATGTTGAGGTCGGCATCCTCTAGTTGCCCTCCAGGTACAAGCCGCACACACTGCAACTTCCCCACAAACCAGAACCATTGTGAACAATGGAAAGAACAGAATCCTGACAAAGCTCCTTGTATTGTACCATGGAGATCGAACAGCTTCTCTGGCGACATGAAAGAAAGCAAGTACCGTTCTGCTAGCAGAAAAAAAAAACATGGAAAATAACAATATAAGGTAAGAACGGGCTCAATAACATGAAACGATTCAAATGCAACACCAACAGGAGAAAAAAAAAATCAAATCAACATTGAATCTGCAAAGGTCCATCCATCGTCATGGATCCTCTCTGAGTCTGATTCATAAAACACTCAATGAGTCCGATTCAGACACATATCCACCCCTAAGGAGAACTCCTTAAACTACACACCACTAAAAGGATGTTCCATCAACAAGCAGGTACCCTATGGAATAACAACATGAACTCAATGTCAACTCAAACCTAAAGGAGGGAAAGGTAGGCAACACCTAGTAAACATCTCACCAACTCCCAACCATACTGCTTCTAGGCCAACACCTACACAAGCTACCCAGACCCTCAAATCCCAACAAGGCGAAACGGGAAGAAAGAACAATTATGCGAATCTATCTAACAATTAGAACAGAAAACAAAAAAGGCAATGGAACTAAAAATACATGGCCATGCTGAGGGCTCTAATGCCAATTGTTGAGGGCTAGATTGTGGGGAAGTCCCCATTCAACATCCCACGGAGTTATATGGATTTAATTTTGGTTCCCAAAATTCTAAACAAACATGTTTTCAATTCTGAATAAATAGGTGGAAACAACACATAAAGACAACAAGTCAAACAACACATAAAGACAACAAGTCTTCCATTGAATTCTCAGCAATGGAAGCAATCAATCAGATTCCATCGAACAAAAATCAAAAGAATGAGAATACAAAATTCCAGATTTATGTTTTATCATTTAAAGCAGCTCCAAAACAATGCATTCAAATTTATTAACTCAAATTCAATTCGAAACAGTAGAATCAAAAGGCTGCAGACATCAACATCGATAGGTTGACAAAAGCGGTAAAGAAAGAAAGAAAAGGACGCCTGGATTTTACATGCTTCGACCAATTAGCCTACATGCATGGGGCAGGGGAACCAAGGTTCCACTAGCAAAAAAAAAAAGAGTAAAAAAATACAAGAAGCAACAAATACTCAAAAGGGAAGCTAACTGAGTTGGAGTTCTTGACAAGATCAACCTACGGTCAAACTGGGCTCGAGGAGATGGCATGTACTCACGAGCTGGACACAACACTCAACAAGATCGACAAAACAACAAAGAAAAGCAGAAATAGGAAAACCAGAAAATAGAAGAAAGCACACCAGACCAAACCACCTTACCATGGTTTGGTAGCTTCTTGAATGTGTCGGATCCTCAGGACTCTTAGATGCACAAGGTCAATGTTGAGGTCGCCGTCCTCTAGTCGTCCTCTAGGTACAGGCTGCACACACCGCAACATCCCTGTGAAACATAACTATCACGAACAAGGGCAAGAACAACAAAATCTTGACAAAAACTCCTCGCTTGGTACCATAGAGATCAAAAAGGTTCCCTCCTGCTACTTCACCGGAAAAAAGGAAGTCAGACCTTCACTTCGCTATACTTTCTCCGGTGAGCCACGTGCAGGCCCCGGACGTTCCTCCTCCTCCTATGGTGGAACCAGGTCCTTCGAGCATGGAAAAACACCCCAACCAGGGAGCTCTCCCATCCAAACCAATCACCTCCGAAAATGTAACGGCACACCCTACTGAATCGAGGAGTCACGCCAACAATAATGGTAAAACAGGAGGGCACACATGCAGAGGGACACATGTAAACAGAGGAAGAAGCCCTGCATAACTACCCGAAAAACCCAGCAGGTACACACAGCACAACATGATAGGGAAACAAGGGCGGACATGGATCATCCTGAAATGCCTCTGCGAGAAATTACAAACTGAAGAAAATCTACCCGTAAGATCCTTTAAATCAACAGCTCATATCAACCACAGGGGAAGGCAATCAGACCAAGAGAGCAAGCCAGAAACAGGGCTAGTACACGACCCAAGCAAGAAATCCAAACTGCAGGCCTGTATGAAAATAACGAGCAGCACAATATTTACATCAAATAAAATGAAATTAATCCACCAATTAAAAAATGCATAGCATTAAACCATCTTAATTTGAAAAATTAATAGTGAATAAAATGCACATGGTGCTTCTGTACTGTTACACGGTCTGTTTGCTTTGAATGAGGGGATGCTTTCTTTTGTGAGCCGTGTTGCGAGACAGTCCGCATTCAACAGCCATAAGGGCATATTGATTTTAGAGCTGGTTCGGAAAAACTCAAAATTCGAAAACTTGAAAAGGCGCTGTTATTTAAGTCCAATAACAGAAACTAAAATGTGATTAATAGTTCAACAATAAAAACGAAAATGATCAATAATAAATGGAAGCACCCAACACTGTGAACAGATTCAAGCCAGGAGCAGGGCTAGTACGCGACCCATGCAAGAAATCCAAACTGTCATTTAAGTCCAATAACAGAAACTAAAATGTGATTAATAGTTCAACAATAGAAACGGAAGATGCAATTAAATAAAATAAATAGATGAAGATACAGTGTCGACAACCACTTCATAATACTTGATAACATGAAATTGAATAAAAAATAAGAGATGAAGAAAAATTGAATTTGGTTGTTTCTTTACTAAATGTCAACAGTCTTGGGTTGTTGCTTTTAAAAGCTCGATTGAATAGAGACCTTTTATAGGTAAGCGGAGGGGCAGAAAGATTTTTGTTCCTTGAGTCATTCACCCAGGCTAAGCGGCTTCGATAGAGTCGTCAACCACTTTAGTAGACCAGACAACATGAAATTGAATAAAATAATTAGTTGAAGATAGATTGAATCTTTATGTAGAATGAGAATTAATATCACAATTCTATAAAGTCAATGTTGTATACATAATAACTGCATATAGAATATGTAAACACATATAGTAGAAATCATTAGGTATGAACTACAAAATCTGGTATGAACATATACAAATACGTGCATGAATTTCCAAAAAATTCATATACTACTAATCAAAGAAGATTTACATCCTAGCCTTCGAAATATAGAAAAATCTCAGAGGTACAGTAACCATGATAAGGTTATGAATTTACTGACTCTGAGACAGATTGGAAACATCAGTCATGAAGGTATTATTGTCATCACCCACCATAGGTTCTTATAAGAAGAGGATAAAAATAAAACTCCATACCTTATCATAAAATTCACAATGAATGAAAAACTGGTCAAAACATTCTGGTGGCTTCATAAAGAGGATGATTAAAGGAAATTGTATACATGATTATCAGTAGGAACCAACTCATAAAGAAAAAGATGCATACTGTGAGTTTATCCTCTCCAACCCCCTGAAGAAATTGGTTACTGATCAGTAAAACATAATTGTAACCATCAAAATAGAAAATAAAATACATGCTCTAGTAGATTTTTTTTGGGTGCAATGCAATTGAAGGTAATTTGGGATTAACTCGGATTTGATGCAGGCCATAAAAATTATATAAAAATATAACTGCATATAAAGAGAACACCATAAATATAATTCAAAAGAGAAGCATGAGAAGGGAGATGAGGAAAAGGGAAAGGCGAAGTTTGAAAGGAGGTAAAATAAAAGTCCATTAGAGTAAATTGGATACCCAAAAAACAGTACAAAACTGACTGACAACTCACTGTAATACAAATCAGAATATAACAAAAAACAAACATGTTTTAGCAACTTAACTGTCAAATCTGAAACCCTTGTAACCACCAAAGAGAACATCTTGAAACAGATTTGGAACCCTTGTCAATCACCAAAGGGAAACATACATGTTTCAACTTTACCTTAACTGTAAAATCCGAAACGCTTGTAACCACAATAGGGAAATATACATGTCACAATTCTGTTCAGATATCCCAAATTACAGAAATTGTCAATTAATCTGAACAAAAATTGTCAATCAATCAAAACATAAATCGTCTATCATCCATCACCTCTTACAGTGAGTTGTCATAAGTGTCAACAGAAATGAGTTTTTTGTATCGTGCCCTTAAATATTTTGGTTGCATACCCGATCCTGGTAAGGTAATGCAACCTGTTAGAAAGGTCCATTACAGTAATTAGGATACCCAAAAAAATAGTCAGAAAATACAGATTGACAAGTCAATGTAATAAAAAACAAATTATAAAAGAAAACTTACCAGTTTAGTGCCCTTATGGTATGTTTTTTGACCCATTCTTGGGAGTTGTCATAACGTATTTTTTTCAAAACATAATTGATTCTGGAACATCAATGCAGGGAAGTGATTATAGGATTATTACATGGTATTGGAATCATGCTTTGCACGATCACGTTCAGATCTCATGGGGCCATCCATCAGTTTTTCCTTCTTTGGGGCATCCCCATCCATTCCATCAAACATTCTTATCGGGGCATCAAGTCTTTATACAGTTGGTTTTGGTTTAAACAGCCCATTCTTGCTGAATTTACCAGAGAGCATGCTATAAACCTATAACCACAGTCCAAAAATCAGTCCAAAACGTGTTGAATTGTAATGAACAGATGACAAATGTTAAAAAAATTATTTGAGTAAAATTTCATTGCCACCAATTTAGTGAAACAAATAAGTGATTGTCTTGAGTTTGCATATTGGATTCAATCACATTCATGCCCACATGACCATCAATTTCCCATGTAATTAACATATTTCCAGACCCAAACTACTATTGAAGAGTTACAATTGAAATTTTCTTTTGAAATAAAAAAAATCAAACCATAATACATGTTTTGTATATCAACTGAAAAACTGCAAAAGAACACATTTTATGTTCTCCATAAATAAGAACTTCATTAATACAAAAATATGTAACATCACAACTGTTGATAAAAAAATAGAAAGATATTTTCAATTGAAAGGACAAACAAAAAACAGAAATGTTATATTATAATTAAGTTAACTACAACAATCAAAACTCACTCTAACCAAAAGAAAATTAACAATGTCTGAAATTACGTATGTGGTGGTGTTAAATATTTTGGTAACAGCATGTGGGTTTATTAGGAGTGGAATAGTTTAAAGATATCCAGTTGACTGAGAGTTCGTCTGCTGCAAAAGAGTATTCATCATAATGAAAAGCTAGTTAAATAAAGAAGATAAATCAGGGATGCATGTACCAATTCAAGAATGAATAGTGTTGAGGAAACACCTATCAAAATCCCGAACACAACCCACATGGAAGTTGTAACCATCTCCATTGATTTTTTGCATATTGGAACCCAAAAGAAAGAAAACATTAAATCATCTAAAGATGGTTTTTTTTGTTTCAATTAGAAACCTGAAAAGGAAGGTAGTTATAACAAAAACTAAGAATTAGAATCTTTGAAATTTTGATATTTATGATAAGATCACTTAAATAACTTTGACTATCATCAAATCCATCAATATTGTTGACAATCAAGGCAATCCTTGAGTAGTTTTCACTATGACATCATCAACAACTCAATAATGACATGTTTTCTCTCAATTTGTCACATTAAAACCAATAATGAAAATAAATCAAACCAATCAAATTGTGTTGATTTATAAGATTGTGTCGCTCTCACTTTCATGAATTAACTACATAACACAAACAAAAAAATCATTTCAAAATCAAATTCATGTTCCTAAAATCATTAGTCAAATACACAATACCTCAAGGACCTTTAAACCAAACATCTGAGGAACTAGTTTGGCATAGATTTTTCATATGGCAAAACCATCAATTAACACGGTATTTTTAAAATTTGCACTAAACTTTCTCTCTATTATAAGAGCATCTCAATATGAGAACCAATTATAAGGTTCAATCACCTGAAAAAAAACGATGAAAAAATAAGGTAGTGCAACATAAAATCAAATTCAATGATCAATTAAGTTAAAAACTCTGCTAAGATACAAGATTATAACAAGCAAAAAATAACACACATACTATTAATAGATTATCAATCTTATTTTTGAGAATTTGAGATATCTTTTTTCATCGATGATAAGTCTTCCAGCATACAATCTTGTATTGCTTCTATAGAAAGTGTCGTAGTCATATCTTCAACCTTTGCACCCGCCTTTTGAAAGAATATATCTTTATAATCAGTAAGCTTTGAGCATTCATTGAACGGTATACCAATACTTGACAAACAGATTGAGTCCAACAAACCATACTCGCTAATAAAATTTACTCTAGAATGACACAATGATTAGTGAAAAAATAAAAAAAAGTTATACAATGAACAAAATCGCATACATAACTTGTGTCTTTCTAAATTACAAACTCAAGCTTCTTAGTCTTAGCAGATTTGATTCCTCCAATATCCTTGTCGCATAAAAAATAATTCTAAAAATAACACAACATCAATCTCAACCATGTCGCGTCCATTTTTTCAACTAAAGGAATGATTGAATCAATAAAAAATCATTGTTTACATGTCTATAAACAATACCCCCATGACTTCTGATCAAATTTTTTGCATCTTCATTCTAAAACTGAAGTTATGGCTTCTAAACTGTAGGTTGGTTGTATGCATAATACTATGGACGATTTTTTCATTCTCAAGACGCTTAGTTTTAATGGCATTCCCCGCAAACCAATTCAACCCAAGCACATCAAGTGGATTCCTCCACTTCCTGGTTGGATTAAAATCAATGTGGATGGCATGGCGCATGGTGCACCTTGATCTGCGGGTTGTGGTTCCATATTCAGAACTTGTAGGGGCTTCATTAAAGGTTGCTTCCAGAATACACTTGGTACTTTTATTGCCTTTAAAGTCGAGCTTTGGGCGCCCTTACATGCGAGCTACGCTAAGCATTTTGGATGGGATAATTTGTAGATTGAAAATGATTCTACACTGGTGGTGAATCTTCTCAGAAGACGATCATCTCTAGTTCCATGGCAGCTCTTCAAGGATTGGATGACATGTATGTCCTACCTGGAAGCTATTTGCTTTGAGGACACTCACATATGCAAGGAGGCGAACATGATGGTGGATGCTTGGTCCAAGCAAGTTGTGCAAGATGGGAACTCCTTCATGTCTTTCTCTTTGGATGATTCCATTCCCCTACAAGTTGTGCAAGATGGGAACTTCATCGTTTGTAGACATGTTACTAAGGAAACGGTGATTTCTTCTTGATTCAATCATTTCTTTAATTGAAAAACTGAAAACGACATGATTGAGATTAATGTTGTGTTGTTTTTAGAATTATATTTTATGCGACGGGGATATTAGAGGAATCAAATCTGCTAAGACTAAGAAGCTTGGGTTTGTAATTTAAAAGTGCACATGTTATGTATGTGATTTTGATCGTTGTATAAGCATTTTTATTTTTTCACTAATCATTGTGTCATCTAAAATAAACTTTATTAACGAGTATAGTTTGTTGGACTTGATATGTTCATTAAGTATCGGTATACCGTTCAATGAATATTCAAAGCTTTCTAATCATAAAGATACACCATTCAAAATGAGGGTGAAAAAGGTTGAAGATATGACTACGACACCTTCTATTGAAGCACTACAAGCTTGTATGCTCAAAGGTTTATCATCAATGAAAAGAGATGATCCCAAATTCCCAAAAGATAAGATCGGTAATCTACCAGTGGCATGTGTGTATTTTTTTTACTTGTTATAATCTTGCATCGTAACAGAGTTCTTAACTTAATTGATCATTGAACTTTATTTTATGTTACACTACATTATTTTGTCATTTTTTTAGGTGATTGAACTTTATAATTGATTCTCATATTTGGATGCTCCTACAATAAGAAGAATGTTGAGTGCAGATTTTAAAAATGATGTGTTAATTGATGATCCTGCCATAGAGAAAATCTAGTCAAACTAGTTGTCATGATGCTTAGCTTCAAGGTCCTAGATGTATTGTATATTTGACAATCATAATTTTAAGAACATGAATTTGATTTTGAAAATTAATTTTTTTATTCGTATCAGGTAGTTAATTCATGACAGTGAGGTTGACACAATCTTACAAAAAATCAACATGAATGACTTTGTTGATTTGATTTATTTTCATTATTGGTTTTAATGTGACAAATTGAGAAAAAATGTGTCATTAATTAGTTATTGATGATGTCATAGTGAAAACTACTTAAAGATCATCTTGAATGTCAACAACGTTAATGAGTTTGATAATAGTCAAAATTACTTAAATGATCTCATCACGAATATCAAAATTTCAGAGATTTCGATTCTTTGTTTTCGTTTTAACTACAAAGGTCAGAATTTGTCAAATCTTGCAGAATGTTGTTTATTGCTCTGTATCAAAAAATCAGTCAAAGAACAGCTTTTTTATCAATTTCCCTTTTGTGATGTTCTTTATTGAACCATTTAGTCCATTTTACCATTGTAATATTTTTGTTTTTTTATATATAAATTTGCATGCATTCAATCGCATTGGTGTTTACATATCTTAATTTGTTGTTGAGTTATATTTAGTGTTTGCAACAAAGATTGTAGGCTGATAACTTTAAATTGTATTAGCTAATATCTGTTTTTTTTCTATGGCAGTCATGGTTTTCAATCTCGGATCGCGGCGCGACGCGGCGAGGTCCCATAGCGGGATCGCAGCGACGCGGATCGCATCGCGGCCGCTTTTTTACCCAATCACGGGGCAGTTAAATTATAGAATTTTACAAACATATGTGTTGAAAAATTAAACAAAAAACATAAAAAGTAAAAACTCATTCAAATTCTTATTTAAAATATTCATAAATTCAGCATAATACATCAAACACATGTCTCATCCAATTATTCATAAACAACAACCATGAGAACATCCAAAGATCAATTCAATCATCCTCTTCATTTTCAACATCATCAATTTCTTCTTCACCTTCACTTTCACTATCATCACTTTTATAAATCTCCTCTTCGTTTGTTTCCCCATCATCATCATCATATGATTCATGTTCATCGTCTTCTTCTTCTTCAATAACCATCCTTGCTTTTCATTTAGAGTTTGAACTTGAAGCATGGGTAGTTCCTCCTTTTGTTTTCCTTCTTGTATAATGAGAAGGTTTACCGGCCCCGGTAGCTTCCTCAACTAATCTCCAAGTCATGGTGTTGTCATCCTCAAACACCAATTCATCTTCAGTGCCATCTTCATCACCATTCATTAGCCCTAAAAACCACTCACTACTGTCATCATCAACATTCTTTAGGACAATGGGATCAGTGACATCTCTGGAATCAAATCGGTCCTTCAAAGTTTGGTTGTATTTGATGAACACAAAGTCTTGCAACCTTTGATGCTCTAGCTGACTTCTCCTTTTAGAATGAACTTGTTTTATAAAAATTAAAAAAACATTGGTATCACTAATGAAGTTTAAGCTTAAATGAATGAAAGCGAGTTGAGTATTGATACTAACTAAGTTACTTACATGTTCAAAGGCACTCCAATTCCTCTCGCATCCCGACGAGCTACATGTCAAGCTCAAAAATTTGATGGCAATTGTCATCAAAGATTGTGTTCCTCCCCCATAATTCTTCCACCATTCAGCTGCAATTATTATTTATTAGCATTGTTTTGTAATGATCTAAAATTAAGAATCATGTAATTAAATAATCAAGGCAAAAATAAACTCTTACCAGGAGCTATTGTACTCCGTTGTCGCATGCAACCTTTCCCACCAAAGAGGCCTTGTGCGCTTCTATATGTTGCCAATTCTAAACAAGCCTTGTCTTCCTCCTCAGGGCTAGAAGACAATCTCTTTATACAATCATAAGTCTTTCAACACCTCTGCATCTCTTTCAATACTTGGATTTTCATAAAAAAATTGAGGATTCAAATAATAACCCGCCGCATGCAATGGATGATGTAACTAAGAATTCCATTTTTCATCAATTATCTCAAATATATCCTTATACTTGGTTTCATCATTCTTGAAAAGCTTCTGAATGGTCTCTTTTGCCCTGTCCATAGCCTCATAAATGAAACTCATTGCGGGTTTCTTCTCATTATCAACCAATCTAAGAACTTCTACAAGAGGTATCATAGCCTCATAAATGAAACTCATTGCGGGTTTCTTCTCATTATCAACCAATCTAAGAACTTCTACAAGAGGTATCATAGCCTCATAAATGAAACTCATTGCGGGTTTCTTCTCATTATCAACCAATCTAAGAACTTCTACAAGAGGTATCATAGCCTTGAGGCTATAAACAACATCATTCCAAAATGATGACATCAACACGGTGTCGGCAGCACGCTTTCCCTTTGTTTCTTTTGCATTTTTGGATCTCAACCACTCTTCAGAAGTGAACATCTTTCTGAGATTATTTTTTGCAAATACAATCTTTGTAAAATTAAAAAGATTGTAGCAAACCAAGTAACTCCATATCTCACCAACTCAGTTTTGTTGGTGAACCTCCTCATAATGTTCAATGTCAATGAGTGGTTGTAGATGAAAGCCACAAGCTTAATGCCTCTTTCTATAACCCTCTTCACCCTACTAAGTTTGCCAATGTTTTCCAAGATCAAATCAAGACAATGTGCGGCGCATGGAGTCCAAAATAAGTATCGCCTCTTAGCCATCAACAACTTGCCTAAAATCATACAAAATCAATAACAAACAATTAAAATCTTAAGTTAACTGAATTGATAATATTAAAATAAAATGAAAGTACTTTTAAAAATTAAAACAAAAGTTTTTTTATTACCGGCTAACTTGAAATTGCTTCCGTTGTCGGTAACTACTTGCACAACTTTTGATTTTCTAATCTCTTCAACAAAATCATCCAATAACTTATAAACAGTTTCTCCCGTTTTCGCATAGCATCATGCATCAACACTTTTTACAAACATTGAACCGGTTGGACAATTTACCAAAAAATTGATCAAGGTTCTTCCTTTCTTGTTCGTCCAACCATTAGACATGATTGAGCAACCATAGTTTTCTCGTTCAATTTCATGCCCCTTCAACAATTCCTTTGTGTACTCTTAACTCTTTTTTTAGAAAAGGAACCATGCACTCATGATAGCTTGGAACTTTCAAGTATGGTTCATATTGTCCAATCGCTTCCACCATCATCTTAAAGCTTCTCGATCGAACAACATTAAAAGCAATTCCATTTGTGCAAAGGAATTGCTCTATGTATTGCATCGTTTGATCTCTTAACTGCTTGCTACAAGCATCTTTAATGCTTGTTTGTCTTGAATCCTTAACTACTTTTGTCGGATCTTCCATGAACATTGCATCAAGTGGCTCTTTCACATTTCTCACTTTATTGCCACTTAAAGGACATGATGAAGCACTTGATGTATAACTTCTTTTTTTCCCACTCTCAACGGCATGAATTTCTTCAAGCTCTTCCTCCATATACTCATCAATATCATGAATATCATTCATATATGATGATTTGTCAGCTTTTTTCTTTGTTTGAGCTGCAATAAGCTTGTCTTTCACTTCTTGAGGAGTCTTCCTACACTTCTGAACATTTCCCAGTAATCCCATTTGATGTTCTTTGGCTCGGGTAATACCACCATTGGTCACCATCATGCAAAAGTCACATGTGACTTTCTTTTTATTATTGATGTCTCTTAAAGAATTTCACTGCCAAGCAATATCTATATTTTTCCTTTAGGCTTCACCAATGGTGGAAAAGACTGTACGGTCGTAGCATCAGTTGGTGCAATAGATGGCTGAGAAGAAAATGAAGCCATAGCTGGGCAGAAATAATAGAAAGAAATGTTGGACTTGTTTGACACAAATAACAAACAAAAAACAGATGTTTGAATGACCCAAAAAAAATAAAAATACCAATGAAAGGCTGCTCGGAGAAAATAGGATTGCGCCAGGAGAGAAAAATGGGAGTTGCGCTTGGAGAGAAAAATGGGAGTTGCGCTGCGCCTGGATAGAAAAAAGGGAGCCGCGCCTGGACAGAAAAAAAAGAGTCGTGCCTGGACAGAAAAAAGGGAGTCGCGCCTGAATAGAAACGGGAGCCGCGCCTGGACAAAAACGGGAGCCACACCTAGACAAAAACAAGAGCCGCGCAGGAGGAAACCAAAGTCGCGATTGGAGAAAAAATGGGGAGCCGCGCAAGAGGAAGAAGGGTGTGTGCGGGCAGCAGTGAATGGAGGAAGGAGTCGCGCGCGCAGAAGGGTGCACGGCAAGGGGGAGTCGAGTCACTGCACTAGGAGGAGGAAAAAAGAAGAGGTGGGTGGGTTGGACTGCTTACGGGAGGGAAAAAAAACCCGACAGTTTTGGCGCTTGAACACGGCGCGGCCGCGTCCCCCGAAATCACAGCAGAACTGCAACGGCCGCGATAGCGGGTGTCGCGGCGCGATCGCGTTCCGCCCGCGATCAGGCCGCCTGAAGCGGCTGAGTGCAGCTACGCACCGTGACGGCGCGATCCCGGCCGCGACGGCGCGATTCGACTACTATGATGGCAGTTGAAGAATTTAGTCACTGCACTAGGAGAAGGAAAAAAGAAGAGGTGGGTGGGTTGGACTGCTTACGGGAGGGGAAAAAAACCCGACAGTTTTGGCGCCTGAACACGACGCGGCCGCGTCCCCCAGGATCACAGCGAAACAGCGACGGCCGCGATAGAGGGTGTCGCGGCGCGATCGCGTTCCGCCCGCGATCAGGCCGCCTGAAGCGGCTGAGTGCAGCTACGCACCGTGACGGCGCGATCCCGGCCGCGACGGCGCGATTCGACTACTATGATGGCAGTTGAAGAATTTATATGACATTGTTACAAATGAATGCATTCTCAATGATGAGGTTTTTAGCCCTTTATTATCGTGACTTTATTTTTCATTTTATATCTTTTGTTATATACTTGTCTTTAACATTAATAGATAATAGATAGATGTGACGGTCACACTTTCATTTTCCAGAGCATCAATGTAAAACATGTGGAAGAAGATTATTTTCATTTTATATGCTATGTTAGGTAATGTGGTTGTCTATGCAACTGTCAGGGACAACTTTGTCATTTCCTTTATTAGTTTGTTGGGGTAGTTGGTTGGGTTATATTGAGTATCAGTTGGGCCCTATTAACAGGGGGTGGTTGTAGGGGAAGGGTACGAAACATTTTCTAGATTCTACAATTGGCTGCTGGAAGCTGGACCTTGGGAGGTCTCGGTTGGTCTTCTCTGAAAGGTGGTCTTCTCCAGGAAGAACTTCTATTTTTTGTTACCACTTCCTCTTTTTTTCCTACTCTTTCTATTTCTCCTGTTGTAATTCTTCTTCTGTTGAATGGAAATTTACAGCTTGATGGTCCTAACTTCTTCCTCTATTTCTGTTGTGCGGCCATTGTTACGAAGAGTCTTCACAATTTGGTGTTTTCGTTGAGAGAGTTTCTTTATTGCAAACTCAAGGTGAAGGCCCAACTGCAACTCAGGGATCATTCGTTGTTGGAGGCTCACACGCAGAGGAAACGAGTTCGTTTGGGAGTAGCTGATCAAAGATGAGTTTAAGAAGAGAGACCACAATTGGAAATCGAGCACCGGAGGACGATCAGAGAAGGTACGACTCCGCTACAAAAATAATCGTTGTTAAGGACAACAACTGCGATGAGGACAGTTGTAGTAGTGAGTCGAGCTCAAGGAAAGGAAGACACCTGTGAGAAACGCAATCGCTGAAGAAAACGTAAGCTGAAGGAACGCTCGAAGGGAGCTGACGCAACTTGTGGTGTTGGCACTTAAGGCAACGAGTTTGACGAGCTGGGGCATAGTTGTTGCGGAGAAAATAATAATAATAAACATCCAAAATGGAGTCGAAGATGGAACAGATTTTTCAAGCACAGACAGCTGAAAGGCAGGAGCTTTTGACGTATGTAAAGGACCTTGCTAGGATCCAGACGAAGAACCATGAGCAGTTAAGTGCCAACACCACAAGTTGTTGAGATATTTGTTTTGGAACAGCACAGAGAAGAACCTACCGAATCTTCAAAACCTCATGCTGGACAATTGTTGTTGAGTCGTGGTGGCGCAGCATGGCTCCAATCTGGTGTCCTAAAAAGGTAATAACAGGTTTGAGTTCGAGCGTGGATGAGCCGAAAAGGTATCCTGAGGTGGCACAATTTGTTTTCAATCCACATTTGAAACCTCGGGATGATCTGCTTCTCGTAATACACAACGAAGCTTGTGCAATGAGCAATTTCAGCAGTGCTAGTAGTGGGAATTGGGCAGACGGATCTCGAAGTGAAGTGTACAACTTGGAGCTTCATGAGGAAGTGTTGCATCAAAAGCCTACACATGTGTCGTTGGGACTATTTCCATGGGCTCTGCCAATATTGGTAGTGAAATGCTATAACAAAGGTAACGATGCAACCAGGTTGCAGAGGAAGTGTGGTTTACCTGCAGGTTTGATGTTCAGCACGCACAACAAATGTAACCGTTTTCCATACATGGCTGTAATTTTTCTCAGAACCAAAAGGAAGCTGAGGGAGATTTTGCAATATGGGAGTGAGACAAACCTGAGGAAAGGAACACAAGTTGCTGGCAGTTGTGAGGGCTGATTCAAACTGCCAGCAGCTTGCACTTAATGCTGGATTTTGTGTGAGGCAAGTTGCTATAATTGTTGGGCATCCAAAGCAGCCTAAAGAAGTGGTACTTAATGCTGAGGTGCTGGCTGGAATTTATGCTAAAACAGAGGTTTGTTGTGGTGCAGAGCAGTTGTAGTTCACCAGGCTTGTTTTTGGGGACCGAATGGAGGACAAAGAGAATCAAGAACCACATCGGAAGGAATTTCATCATGTTCCAGAACCAAAGGTAGGCCATGTTGTTTTGTTACTTCGGCCACCACCAGAGCCACCACCAAGTGGTTGCCTCTCCAGTGCTCTACTATGGCTATGTTGGGAGGCCCACCTTGGGGAAAAGGTGACTTTTCAAGAGGGGGTAATGTTAGGTAGTGTGGTTGTCTGTGTATGTAACCATCAGAGGCAACTTTGTCATTTCCATTATTGGTGTGTTGGGGTAGTTGGTTGGGTTGTTCTATTGAGTAGTGGTTGGCCCTATTAATAGGGGGTGACTGTAGGTACAAAACATTTTCTGGATTCCTGGAAGCTGGAACCTAAGGAAAAGAACACAAATTTCTCGCAGTTGTGATGGCTGATTCAAACTGCCAGCAGCTTGCAATTAATGCTGGATTTTGTGTGAGGCAAGTTGCTATAATTGTTGGGCATCCAAAGCAGCCTAAAGAAGTGGTACTTAATGGTGAGGTGCTGGCTGGAATTTATGCTAAAACGGAGGCTTGTTGTGGTGCAGAGCAGTTGGAGTTCACCGAGCTTGTTTTTTAGGACCGAATGGAGGACAAAAAGAATCAAGAACCACCACATCGGAAGGAATTTCATCATGTTCCAAAACCAAAGGTAGGTCATGTTGTTTTGTAACTTCAGCCACCACCAGAGCCTCAACCAGGTGGATGCCTCTCCAGTGCTCTACTATGGCTATACTAGGAGGTCCACCTTGGGAAAAGGTGATTTTTTAAGGGGGTAATGTTAGGTAGTGTGGGTGTCTATGTATGTAACTATCAGGGGCAACTTTGTCATTTCCATTATTGGTGTGTTGGGGTAGTTGGTTGGGTTGTTGTATTGAGTAGTGGTTGGCCCTATTAATAGGGGGTGACTGTAGGGGAGGGGTACAAAACATTTTCTGGATTCCTGGAAGCTAGACCTTGGGAGGTCTTGGTTGATCTTCGCCGAAGGGTGGTCTTCTCCAGAAAGGACTTCTATTTTCTGCTACCACTTCCTTTTTTCTCCTACTCTATATATTTCCCTGGCTATAATTCTTCTTCTGTTGAATGAAAATTTACAGCTTGATGGTCCCAACCTCTTCCTCTATTTCTATTATGCAGCTATTGTTAGGAAGGGTCCTAACATGCTCTGTTTTTTGCCCTTAATTCAATGTTGACCGTGTGGGAAAACGGATATTTTGTTGCTGAAAATGGTTTTTGTCCTGAACATTTGAAAGAACTAGAAAATGTGTTTGAGATGCAAGTGTCTGGTTGTGGAATAAAAGTTATTCCTCACATCCTATCTCGCTTAAAGACATTATGCAACACCTACAACATTTTGTATGATATGCTAAATATTTCTAGTTTTTATAACGAATATTGATTTTTAATATTAAAGGGTCTTGAACATTTCACTGACATTGAACAATTTGCAATGTACTTGAAGATAGTATTCGAGGAAAACCTATTGATTGGTTTTTGTAAGATGCCAAATGAAGTGAATATGTTTTTGTGGAAGTGATTTGGGCATTGTATCATCATCATCCCCTTCGTACACCAACACGCCAGTCTCAAAATTGAATATCACCCAATTCATGTGGGTGAATCATCTCCTCTGCCCAATCATCCTTTCCACCTCTTGCATCATCTTCTAGTAGACGTGTTGTTAAAAAAACAGAACATCCCCAAATTTTTTTTGGCCAACAGCTTGGTCGACTCGAAGCTTTATTGGAAACCTGGGGGCAAGAGCAAGTCGTCTTCCGACAATCTCAAGCACACGACATTATTGAACTCACCAAGATAGTTTCTGACTTGGTCCACCGCCTGGACAAGACCCCACAGTCGGATGAGGCGCGTCCATCACTGAAAATGGAGGTTTCTTCCTCGTGCGCACAACAGTCGGACATACCCCATGTGCTTGACCAGGAGGTTGGTATAGGTGCACTCACTTTCCACACTGGCTCAGGGCAGCAACTCCTGCTCGGCGGGTGGAGCTCTTGATTTTCGTTGGCATGGATCCAAGCGGTTGGAGCGTGCGTCCTGAGATGTTTTTTCGTATTCACCATACCACAGAAGCTGGTAAAATCGTCTTGGCTCAGTTAAGTATGGAGGGCATCACTATTCACTGGTTTACAATTTTGGTGGAGGTGTACACTACTTTAATGTGGATGATGTTCTGATCGAACGTTTCAACGAATTAGAAAATCAAAAGCCCTACGAAATATGAAGCCCTTTATCACGAGAGGCAAGAGTTCTCAATTTCCCGGGGGAGGGTCCCGCAAATTCACTAAGGCCCGCGAGTATGAACTGTGACATCCTCCAATCCCCTCAAAACCACACCAACCGAATAAAACTTTTCTCCAACCACCCAAACACGGAGAGGCCACCGAGAAGGGAGCTCCCCGCGAGCCTCCTACTCACACCATCCCTGATGGGCAAGGTGATCGACACTTGACCACCCAGAAGTGAGAGGATCAACACCGCAAGGGCCTTTGTTTATGATGCGGTCAGCTCTACAGACCCATGCACAAGTGTCCCGATCCACACTTGAGGGTGCTATTACTGGGAGAGGACAATGCTGAAAATGAAGGGGCAGCAGAGTGGATCTTGAGGCAGCAGCCCGCGACAACGAGGAACTCGTTCCCCACATCTAGCCTTGAGGACAAGGCTGATTTCAAGGGGTAGCGAGTGATAGGAACTTATGAGCTGGAGGGAGTATGGCTAAGGGGTATAATTGTCTCTGTATAGAGTTAGTTTGTTAGGGGGAATCGAGGGAATTTGTTAAGAGTGGGGGGAGTAGCTAGCTCCACATGGCAAGGGGGGTTGTTAAGGCTTGGGCAATGGTGCTAGAGCGCCACTCGAGGGTATTCTTCTTATCCCCTCCTACCTCTTCCCCATTTGTGTAATTCTTTGGTTCGGATAAATACAAGTGAGTCCTCTATTCCTAACAAATGGTGGTATGCTTTGTTGTTTTTCTTGAATGCTTTGTATGTATTTGTTCTTTTGTTCCGATGTGTTAGGGGATGCGTTGTGTGGGGCAGTCCCCAATGAGTTACATGGATTTAATTTTGGTTCCCAAAATTCCAAACAAACATATTTTCTATTCTGAATAAACAAGGCAGTGGTAACAGTGCATGAATACAATAAGTGTTCCATTGAATTCTCAGCAGTAGAAGCAAACAACCAAATTCAATCGAACCAGAATCAAAAGAATGAGAAGACAATATTTCATATTCATGTTTGAACATTTACAGCAGCTCCAAAACCAAAAGCAGAAATGAATGCATTAAAATTGATTAACTCAAAATCAATTGGAAACAGTAGAATCAAAAGGCAGCAAACATCAACATCAATAAGTTGACAAAATCGGCAAAGAAAGCAAGAAAAGAACACCGGGATTTTACATGGTTCGGCCAATTGCCCTATGTGCATGGGGCAAGGGCACCAGGGTTCCACTATGCAAAAAAAAGAAATAGGAGTACAACAAATACAAGAAACAAGACTCAAACAGATAAACCAGGAAAGCTATCCAACATCGAGTTCATGATAAGACAAGGAACCCATGGTCAAACAGGATGAACATATTCAACAATTTGGATGAACATACTCAACAAGATTGACACAGCAATAAAGAAAATCAAAAATAAGAAAACCGGAAAATAGAAGAAATCATACCAGACCAAACCACCTTACCATGGTTCGGTCACTTTTGAATGTGTCGGATCCTCAGGGCTCTTAAACGCATAAGGTCAATGTTGAGGTCAGCATTCTCTAGTTGCCCTCCAGGTACAAGCCGAACACACTGCAACTTCCCCACAAACCAGAACCATCGTGAACAATGGAAAGAAGAACAGAATCCTGACAAAGCTTGTATTGTACCATGGAGATCGAACAGCTTCTCTGGCGAGCCAAGTGAAGACCCCCCGGCGTTCCTCCACCTCCTCTTGTAGAACCAAGTCCTTCGAGTGTGGAAAATCACCCCAACAAGGGAGCTCTCTCTCCCTCCCAAACCAGGTGGACACACATGTGGAGGGACACATGGAAGCAAAGGCAGCAGCCCCGCTCAACTGCCCAAACAACCCAGAAGGTACACGCAGCACCACATAACAGGGCAAGGGGGCGGATGCGGATCAGCCTGAAATGCCTCTGAAAAAATAAAAACTGAAGCGAAACTAGTTGTAAGATCCTTTAAATCAATGGCTCATATCAGCCATAGGGGAAGGCACCCATCGGATCAAGAGAGCAAACCAGGAGCAGGGCTAGGACACAGCCCAAGCAGGAAATCCACACTGCAGGCCCATATGGGAATAATGAACAGCACAACATTTAAATCAAATAAAATACAATTAATTCACTAATTAAGAAATGCAATTAAACCATTTAATTTACAAAATTAATAGTGAATAAAATTCACAAATCTCCACCTTCCCTGTGCAAGCTAACCTATCACATTGACTTGGGAAATATGTAATCCTAATAAATTATAGTACATCAGTGTGTCTTGTATGTGCATCAATGTGACACACGCATGCCCGAAAAATGATATCTAATGATAAATTCTAGAACATGCTCAGAATAACATGATAAACTAAGCAAAAACAGGAACTGAACTCATACCATCACCTGAGCTTCTATCATCAAATACCAGATCTTCAGTTGAACACATGCCATCAAAGGTCCGGATTAGCTTCGGCAGTGCCTAGAAGACAAGAAAGAAAGCAAGTACCGTTCTGCTAGCAGAAAAAAACATGGAAAATAACAATATAAGGTAAAAACAGGCTCAATAACATGAAACGATTCAAATGCAACAGCAACAAGAAAAAAAATCAAATCAACATAGCTCCAGGCATCTACAACACCTAAACACTCGCATTGAATCTGCAAAGGTCCATCCATCGTCATGGATCCTCTATGAGTCTGATTCATAAAACACCCCGAGGAAGACACTAAAACCACACTAGTACCGGTATAAGGCCTTTTAAACCTCTTCAAGAAAAGGGGATATCCCTAATCCACACAAAGTCCCGATTTCAAGCCCACAAGAACACTCAATGAGTCTGATTCAGACACATATCCACCTAAGGAGAACTCCTTACTTAAACTACACACCACTAAAAGGATGTTCCATCAACAAGCGGGTACCCTATGGAATAACAACATGAACTCAATGTCGACTCAAACCAAAAGGAGGGAAAGGTAGACAACACCTAGGAAACATCTCACCAACTCTCAACCATACTGCTTCTAGGCCAACACCTACACAAGCTACCCAGACCCTCAAATCCCAACAAGACGAAACAGGAAGAAAGAAAAATTATACGAATCTATCTAACAATTAGAACAGAAAACAAAGGCCACGGAACTAAAAATACACAGCCATGCTGATTAAAGCAATAAACAAGCATTCTGTAAAAAATAATAGCACAAAACAAAATAACAACGAATTTTGTGATGCAAAATCAATTCCATATTGGCTCTGATGCCAATTGTTGAGGGCTACATTGTGGGGAAGTCCCCATTCAACATCCCAAGGAGTTACATGGATTTAATTTTGGTTCCCAAAATTCTAAACAAACATGTTTTCAATTCTAAATAAATAAGGAAGTGGAAACAACACATAAAGACAACAAGTCAAACAACACATAAAGACAACAAGTCTTCCATTGAATTCTCAGCAATGGAAGCAATCAATCAGATTCCATCGAACAAAAATCAAAAGAATGAGAATACAAAATTCCAGATTTATGTTTTATCATTTAAAGCAGCTCCAAAACAATGCATTCAAATTGATTAACTCAAATTCAATTCGAAACAGTAGAATCAAAAGGCTGCAGACATCAACATCGGTAGGTTGACAAAAGCGGTAAAGAAAGAATAGGACACCCGGATTTTACATGCTTCGACCAATTAGCCTACATGCATGGGGCAGGGGAACCAAGGTTCCACTAGCAAAAAAAAGAGTAAAAAAAAACAAGAAGCAACAAATACTCAAACAAACAAACCAGGAAAGCTATCTGAGTTGGAGTTCTTGACAAGATCAACCTGCAGTCAAACTGGGCTCGAGGAGATGGCATGTACTCAAGAGCTGGACACAACACTCAACAGGATCGACAAAACAACAAAAAAAAGCAGAAATAGGAAAACCGGAAAATAGAAGAAAGTGCACCAGACCAAACCACCTTACCATGGTTTGGTAGCTTCTTGAATGTGTCGGATCCTCGGGGCTCTTAGATGCACAAGGTCAATGTTGAGGTCGCCGTCCTCTAGTCGTCCTCTAGGTACAGGCCGCACACACCGCAACATCCCTGTGAAACATAACTATCACGAACAATGGCAAGAACAAAATCTTAACAAAAACTCCTCGCTTGGTACCATAGAGATCAAAAAGGTTCCCTCCTGCTACTTCACCGGAAAAAAGGAAGTCAGACCTTCACTTCACTATACTTTCTCCGGTGAGCCAAGTGCAGGCCCCGGACATTCCTCCTCCTATTGTGGAACCAGGTCCTTCGAGCATGGAAAATCACCCCAACCAGGGAGCTCTCCCATCCAAACCAATCACCTCCGAAAATGTAACGGCACAGCTTACTGAATCGAGGACTCACGCCAACAATAATGGAAAAACAGGAGGGCACACATGCGGAGGGACACATGTAAACAGAGGAAGAAGGCCTGCATAACTACCCGAACAACCCAGCAGGTACACACAGCACCACATGATAGGGAAACGAGGGCGGACATGGATCAGCCTGAAATGCCTCTGCGAGAAATTACAAACTGATCAGACCAAGAGAGCAAGCCAGGAACAGGGCTAGTACACGACCCAAGCAAGAAATCCAAACTGCAGGCCTGTATGAAAATAACGAGCAGCACAATGTTTACATCAAATAAAATGAAATTAATCCACCAATTAAAAAATGCATAGCATTAAACCATTTTAATTTGAAAAATTAATAGTGAATAAAATGCACATGGTGCTTCTGCACTGTTACACGGTCTGTCTGCTTTGAATGAGGGGATGCTTTCTTTTGTGAGCTGTGTTATGAGACAGTCCGCATTCAACGGCCATAAGGGCATATTGATTTTAGAGGTGGTTCGGAAAAACTCAAAATTCGAAAACTTGAAAAGGTGCTGTTATTTAAGTCCAATAACAGAAACTAAAATGTGATTAATAGTTCAATAAAAACGAAAATGATCAATAATAAATGGAAGCACCCAACACTGTGAACAGATTCAAGCCAAGAGCAGGGCTAGTACGCGACCCAAGCAAGAAATCCAAACTGTCATTTAAGTCCAATAACAGAAACTAAGATGTGATTAATTGTTCAACAATAGAAACAAAAATGATCAATAATAAATGGCAGCGCCCAACACTATGAACAGATTCAAGCCAGAAGCAGGGCTAGTATGCGACCCAAGCAAGAAATCCAAACTGTCGTTTATCCAATAACAGAAACTAAAATGTGATTAATAGTTCAACAATAGAAACAAAAATGATCAATAATAAATGGCAGCACCCAACACTGTGAACAGATTCAAGCCAGGAGCAGGGCTAGAAAGCGACCCAAGCAAGAAATCCAAACTGCAGGCCCATATGAAAATAACGAGCAGTACAATATTTACATCAAATAAAATGAAATTAATTCACCAATTAAAAAATGCATACCATTAAACCATTTAATTTCAAAAATTGATAGTGAATAAAATTCACATGGTGCTTCTGTACTGTTACATGGTCTGTCTGCTTTGAAAAGGTGCTGCTAATTAAGTCCAATAACAGAAACTAAAATGTGATTAATAGTTCAACAATAGAAACAAAAATGATCAATAATAAATGGCAGCACCCAACACTGTGAACAGATTCAAGAGATGCGATAAAAATTTGAACAACACTTCAACATAATCAAAACAGAGAGGTATCGCAAAGGCAACCTCGAGAATCAAAAAAGCATCAGTTAACCCAGCGTGCAAGTTAGCAATGGAAATTACAGCAGCGAACCTGAACAATTTACATTAGCAGTTCGCATAAGCAGTAAAAGGAAAGAGGTAGAGAACACGTATATTTTTACATGCTTCAGTAAAATCGACCTGCATATACTGGGCAGGGATTTTGGGGTTTCACTATACAAAACAATCAAGGGAGGATTTCAAGTGCGGACTCAAGAAGACCAAAAAATGAAGCAACAACCCTAATGTAGTCTATACCGTAGGAAGGAAATCAAAAGAAATTTTGAAAAAAAATTACAGTGCCAAGTTCTTATTACAAAGAACTCAGATCCAAGCCTCCAAGATCGCAGGTAGTTGAAGCTGATGTCCGCCAAAGTCCATGTTTGCAAGGCGAAAGCCAAAACCAGATCCACTCTGAGCGCCTTCAATGCTCCAGGATCACGCTTGCTTGAACCAGCTCAAACTGAAACCTTCACCTGTCTCTCTCTGGTGGAAGCAGAACGCATAAACCCCCTCCCAACACGACGACGGTATTCCTCTAGGCGCCGATTGGAACGATCTGATACTGCACAGTGAAAGCCACCTCACAACGGAGCGATTCGTATCTGTGAAGTGCGGCGCCGGTGGTTCTAAATTTATAATCAAGTTTTTAATGTCATTACTCCTGAAATGTGCGCGGTAGTCAGTGGAAAACAGTACTAGTCCGTGCTATTGTACAGTGCATTCCATTACTCATCTTTTTTTTTAATAATAGATTAATATTTATAAAATTTGAGAATAAACAATAATATTGAATAAATTTTAATTAGAAAGTAATGGTGTGTGATAATGAAATAAGAGCGCATAAAATATGAAGACATCATTCAAATAGTTAGACAAAAAAATAAGACAAAGTAAAAGTATATGATTTTTTAAATTTTGAAGAAGAAGATTTGAATTCATTTTCAATTTCGATTACAATAACTGTAAAGTGATGTGAAAGATAAATCAAAGATAAGACATTGGTTATAATAATAAAAATAAGAAATTTGAAAATAAATGAAATAATAATAAATCGAATGAGCGGGTTGTTCGCGAAAAAAGAAAACGGAGTGAAACTATTCATCATGTATGTGGAACAATATGGAATGAGGGACGTAGAGATAAGAGACAAAGATGAAACAGAAGATGCAATTAAATAAAATAAATAAATGAATACAGAGTGTCGACAACCACTTCACAATACTTGATAACATGAAATTGAATAAAAAATAACAGATGAAGACAAATTGAGTATGGTTGTTTCTTTACTAAATACAAAGTGTCGACAACCACTTCACAATACTTGATAACATGAAATTGAATAAAAAATAACAGATAAAGACAAATTGAATATGGTTGTTTCTTTACTAAATGTCAACAATCCTGGGTTGTTGCTTTTAAAAGCTCGATTGAATATAGACTTTTTCTAGGTAAGCGGAGGGGCAAAAAGATTTTTGTTCCCTAAGTGGAGTCATTCACTCAAGCTAAGCAGCTTCGACAGAGAGTCGTCAACCACATTAGTAGACCAGACAACATGAAATGGAATAAAATAATTAGTTGAAGATAGATTGAATCTTGATGTAGCATGAGAATTAATATCACAATTCTATAAAAAGTCGACGTTGTATACATAATAACTGGATATAGAATATGTAAACACATATAGTAGAAATCATTAGGTATGAACAACTACAAAATCTAGTATGAACATATACAAATACATGCATGAATTCCCAAAAAATTCATATACTAATCATCAAAGAAGATTTACATCCGAGCCTTCGAAATATAGAAAAATCTCAGAGGTACAGTAACCATGATAAGGTTACGAATTTACTGACTCTGAGACTGATTGGAAACATCAGTCATGAAGGTATTATTGTCATCACCCACTATAGGTTCTTATAAGAAGAGGATAAAAATAAAACTCCATACCTTATCATAAAATTCACAATGAAGGAAAAAATGGTCAAAACATTCTGGTGGCTTCATAAAGAGGATGATTAAAGGAAATTGTATACATGATCATTAGTAGGAACCAACTCATAAAGAAAAAGATGCATATTGTGAGTTCATCCTCTCCAACCCCCTGAAGAAATTGGTTCCTGATCAGTAAAACAGAACTGCAACCATCAAGATAGGAAATAAAATGCATGCTCCAGTAGATTTTTTTTGGTTGCAATGCAATTGAAGGTAATTTGGGATTAACTGGGATTTGATGCATGCCATAAAAATTATATAAAAATATATCTGCATATAAAGAGAACACCATAAATATAATACAAAAGAGAAACATGAGAAGGGAGATGAGGAAAAGGGAAATGAGAAGTTTAAAAGGAGGTAAAATAAAAGTCCATTAGAGTAAATTAGATACCTAAAAAGCAGTACAAAACTGACTGGAAACTCACTGTAATACAAATCAGAATATAACAAAAAACAAACATGTTTTAGCAACTTAACTGTCAAATCTGAAACCCTTGTAACCACCAAAGAGAACATCTTGAAACAGATTTGGAACCCTTGTCAATCACCAAAGGGAAACATACATGTTTCAACTTTACCTTAACTGTAAAATCTGGAACGCTTCTAACCATAGTAGGGAAATATACATGTCACAGTTCTGTTCAGATATCCCAAATTACGGAAATTTTCAATTAATCTGAACAGAAATTGTCAATCAATCAAAACATAAATTGTCTATCATCCATCACCTCTTACAGTGAGTTGTCAATAAGTGTGAACAGAAACGAGTTTTTTGTATCGTGCCCTTAAATATTTCGGTTGCATACCCGATCCTGGTAAGGTAATGCAACCTGTTAGAAAGGTCCATTACAGTAATTAGGATACCCGAAAAAATAGTCAGAAAATACAGATTGACAAGTCACCGTAATAAAAAACCAATTATAAAAGAAAACTTACCAGTTTAGTGCCCTTATGGTATGTTTTTTGACCCATTCCTCGGAGTTGTCATAATGTATTTTTTTCAAAACATAATTGATTCTGGAACATCAATGCAGGGAAGTGATTATAGGATTATTACCTGGTATTGGAATCATGCTTTGCACGATCACGTTCAGATCCCATGGGGCCATCCATCAGTTTTTCCTTCTTTGGGGCATCCTCATCCATTCCATCAAACATTCTTATCGGGGCATCAAGTCTTCATACATTTGGTTTTGGTTTAAACAACCCATTCTTGCTGAATTTACCAGAGCCCGCTACAAACCTACAACCACAGTCCAAAAATCAGTCCAAAATGTGTTGAATTGCAATGAACAGATGACAAATGTTAAAAATTTTATTTGAGTATCATTTCATTGCCACCAATTTAGTGGGAAAAAAAGTGATTGTCTTGAGTTTTCATATTGGATTCAATCACATCCATGCCCACATGACCGTCAATTTCCCATGTAATTAACATATTTCCAAACCCGAACTACTATTGAATAGTTACAATTGAAATTTTCTTTTGAAACAAAAAAAATCAAACCATAATACATGTTTTGTATATCAACTGAAAAAATTGAAAAAGAACACATGTTGTTTTCTCCATAAATAAAAACTTCATTAATACAAAAATATGTAACATCACAACTGTTGATAAAAAAAATAGAAAGATATTTTCAATTGAAAGGACAAACAAAAAACAGAAATGTTCTATTATAATTAAGTTAACTACAACAATCAAAACTCACTCTAACCAAAAGAAAATTAACAATGTGTGAAATTACGTATGTGGTGGTGTTAAATATTTTGGTAACAACATGTGGGTTTATTAGGAGTGGAATAGTTTAAAGATATCCAGTTGATTGAGAGTTCGTCTGCTGCAAAAGAGTATTTATCACAATGAAAAGAAAGTTAAATAAAGAAGATAAAGCATGGATGCATGTACCAATTCAAGAATTAATAGTGTTGAGGAAACACCTATCAAAATCCCAAACACAACCTACATGGAAGCTGTAACCATTTCCATTGATTTTCTGCATATTGGAACCCAAAAGAAAGAAAACATTAAATCATCTAAAGATGGTTTTTTTTGTTTCAATTATAAACCTGAAAAGGAAGGTAGAACATAAAGGATAAAAAGATAATCTTTCATGTGAAAAAAAGCAAAACAACACTGAAAGATATGGAGCATCACTATCAGAGAACTGTGCATGGGAAAAGGATAGATAAGAATAAAACATCTCACATGATTGAAACTCTGATTGTAAATAAGATGAGGATAAATCTTTTCCAGTTTTTCAACATGATTCCTTTCCAATTGTAATTAGAAAACAAATAAAATAAAACAATATCATTATAGTAAACCGAAAACAGGGTGAATAAAAACATAGAAACTACTATTTTTTACAATGAGTACCAATGATAGAGCTAATTCCAGCATCCCATATTTGCCTCTAAAATCACTGGTCTACGTCCCAATATTAGCCTTACTTATAAATATATCTTTTATCATGTTTTTCTGGTTGTATGTGATCGCGCGCGAGTGCCAAATATGTAACATTGTAATTCAGACAACCTTTCATGAGCTATTCTGTACTCAGATCAAGATTTTCCCTCAACCTCGCAAGCTTCTCATTGTGAAGAATTCTCCAGGAGAGTCGATCATCAGCCATTCCCCGAAATGGATTAAGGAAAAAGATTAAAAAATGAATCTGATAAACAAAGTGTTCCAAAAAAAATAGAGTTAATAGACATTATGTCTTTATCAACATGTAGGGGGGAAGACAAATGAAACTATTTCACCTGGAAAAAGGTGTTCAACAGCTGAGGTATGCTGTAAGAAGAGGCAGTTCAACAAATTTTTTCCCAACAGATACAAAAAAGAAAATAAATGTCAATCAAATAAATTAAAAAAATCATTGAATACAGAATCAATGTGACTATTTTTTTCCAATATATCCACTACAGATTTTTGTGAAATCAATGATTTAAAATGACAAAGTACATACAAAGAATATTGGAATACTTATAGATACATTTACAGTAGTAAAATAACATGCTGTTTAAATTATAGAAAATAATAATGAAATATGAAACATAAAAAATAGTATGATAAATTTAAATAAATGATACATACATAATAATAGGTACATACAAAATAATGTTAATGAAAAAACAAACGGTGAGAAATGAAATAGTAGCATCAAATATTTGTTAGTGTTTTGTGTGTGGATAAAACAGAAAAAAGTTTGTGAACTCATGTTACTAAATGCATGGAAAATCTGTGAGTTTTTGCTGAAGTGGAGCCCCACACCTAAATGTTGGCTTCACATTATAGCCCACCTCTATAGCATGAAAGAAAATAAAAAAATAAAAAAATTGAAAATCAGTTTTACTGGAAACAAACATGATAAATCAGAAAATGGAGAATCTATTTTACAGTGTATTAGTACACTATAACATGAGTAGAGATAAAAAAATGAAATGACATGAAGAAAAAAAACATATGAGAAAAATGCAGATGAAATGACAAAAAAACCAACAAATGAAACGACATGAGGAAAAAACCAGTTATGAAGTTTGAATTCGAGAAGGATGTTAAGGAATCATAATGCATTGAAAAACTAAAAATGTATTTCAGTTCAAGGAAAACATGGCATATCTACAATAGGCTCCAGTTAGTTTAGTTTTATAAAATCATAATAACATAATTATTTATCGTAGTAAATGATGCAAAATTGGCATGGGAAGTGTTTGAGGAGTTTACCCTTTGGGGAAGGGCCATGGAAACCACATGTAGAGGGGGTGCAGAAGTATGAGGAGGATTTTCCTCCCCTATATGGGGCATGATTTTTCATCACATATCAACGTTGAAGCCTCTCACCTGATGTATTGTGGGTAAAGGGGACATTCTATTATGGCATCACTATTTGGATGGGTCACAAATTGGTTTCCTTGGGTGCCCAGTTCTATGTATCACATTTTGGGTGGCAAGGTCTTACCCAACATTCATAAAGGTAGTCCTGGATCATAACCTGTGGGAACAATTTCATTATATTGACTTGAATACAGAACCAGATGAATGTATATTGACCGCCTCTATCTCAAGGATTTTTCCCAGGAGAGACTTTCGAAGGGAGATGTTCAGTCAGAACCCAGATTATAGCCAGAATTAGATTCTATGGTGCACAATAATTACTACAAAATATAATTTCATAGCCCATAGAATAAGGAACCATGAAATTACTATTGAAGATAATATTAAAATATTGGGTATTCAACTCATATCCTAGTGTCCATGAAGCAAAAACCACTAGGAAGAGAGATATATACCCGAGTAGAAGATATAAGCCAATCATGATATGAAAATAACCTGAAAAAAAAATTCATTTTATTTTTAGTCACAATGTTGTCATGAAAATATAATTCAGTCAACATAATAGATATATACCAGATTAGAAGAAATATTTATCACTGCATTTGTTCCTCTTGATTGAGAAGGGCTTAAAAGAATAGATATACCTGAAATAATAATAATTGCAGTCATTCTAACATTAAGTCCATGTGTATTAAAAGTATATTATTGAATTGGAGTCAGAAACCTACATGATCAAACTTATAATAGTTATCAATGGACGCACTTCAAGCAATGAGAATCACAAACACATATATATTGATAAAAGGCCAATTTCTTCCTCTGCCTATCATAATCTCAGAAAAGTAATATGAAAATATAAAATACCAGTATGAACATGCATCTTTTTTTCTCCACAACTGCAAAAACTATCTAGGCCTCTGTAGAAAGATAAGTAATTACACTGTAATTGAAATTTTCAACACCAGGGTTGTTGATATCACCCTTGCAACTCAGCCACCGGGAATCTTCTGAAACTGGTTTAGCAAATTAGAAACCAGCTTCCAGGGAAAAGTGCTTTCTAACGTTAAATAGAACAAAAACCCAAGGCAAAGATCAAATATGGAGAATCTCACTCAATTATTTTATGCAGAGGAAATACCTATAGAAGACGACAGAGTAGATAGTTGAGGATCCAGACAGCTCAGATGCCGCATCCAGGCATGGATTCCCCGATCGAACTCTCAAGAGCTCCTGAGATGTACAATAAGTAGTTCAGAAAATATCTATAAATGACTAACAGGGAAACACTTCAATAATTAGTCCATAATTATCTATGAATGACTAATAGGGAAACACTAACATATAAATAATCTTGAAACATTAATGTTTTAACTACATGTATATAATTATGTAAATTTCAGTGCCATCTTAATGTAAAGGCACCAAGATGCTATCTCAAAGCACTACAATTTCATGGTATGTTGAACCATATAGAGAACTCAATGGGGAGGGAGCGTAACAATGTCAGTTAAACACAAATAGAAAAGAGAAAAAATGGTCGGATTATTTGAAGGGAAAACATGATCATGAAAATAAGATGAACTCTACATCAATATAAGAAACACCCAAAACACCCTACAGAAATATCTATGAATGACTAATAGGGAAACACTTACATATAAATGATGTTGAAACATTAATTTTTCAACTACCTGTATATAATTATGTAAATTTCAGTGCCATCTTAATACAGGGGGATGCTATCTACAAGCACTACACTTTCATGGTATGTCGAACCATACAGAGAAGTAAGTGGGGATAGAGCCCTAACCAAGTCATTTAAACACAAACAGAAAAGGGAAAAAATGGTTGGATTATTTGAAGGTTAAACAGGATCTTGAAAATAAGATGAACTCTACATCCACATAAGATACACCCAAAACACCCTATAGAACATGTATTTGAAAGTGGGAAAACAACAACATAGTTAGTGAATTGTACCTTTAGAAAAGAAGATATCCATGGAATCTAATACTTGCAACCTAGTTTCAAGTAACGCCATTTGATCATGACACAAAACACGTGTGAAGCTCCATTCATACATGAGTTTAAAACATTTCAATGAACATTGGGTTACATAGTAAAAAAAAACACTGAATGGAAAATGAAATGAACAATGTATAATTCCATATTCACCTTCTATTATAGATATTATGGGTATTAAGATCAATTTAATATATTGATTCCACCAAGGTTGAAAGGTCCCATTAACAAATGAGAGAAACATAAAGTGATAATAAGGTTAACGATATTTGTGCTTGGTAAAATTAAAACTCATACAAATCTGCTTAAGCATGGTTCCTACTCTCTACATTTATATACACTCCTGCAAATTTGTAAGGGTGACCCATCTTCATTTAACAAAATTACAAAGATTTAAATCTGAAGGCATTGAAATGTTAAAGGGAAATAGAATCTTACACCAAAATGATTTGTTTAAAATATTTTATGCTCAAAATGTTAACAACTGGAAAAAAGTTTTCTAAATAAACTAAATATAAATAAACACATGAAAACCATTTTGATAAAAAAAATGTTTTCCAAAAGGTTTTAGTTTAAATGAATTAATCTATATCAACCCACAAAATATAGACCAAACATGATGGTGTGTGTAACTAGTCAGTCACAATTATCCAGTGTTGTCCATGAAAAATACGTCATTTCACATTACAATTGTATCTACTAAAAAATAAAACCTTTTGTCCTAACACATGTATGTATAATATATAATAACATTAAAATGGTGACAACCTGTTTCATAGAAGTCATGTAGTTTGAGTTTTTTTGGGTATAAGATCTCTTTTTTTCATCCCCAAATCATTCTCAATTGAAATGAATACACTTCATATTATCCATCACTGCAAAGAAAAATGGAAGATCCACACAAAATGATTTAGGTCATACAAGTAAGAATATAAAAAAACAATTAAAAATGTAAGGTAGTTAGGGAAATTTTGGCTCTATACTATGTTTGAAAACACATTGAAAGCATTATATATTATGAGCATAAACTGTTAGAACACATATAAAGCTGGAAACACATATGTAGTAGAAACACAACATATGATCAATGAACAAACTAATAGTGAATACAATATTCAAATAGTGAATAGAAATACATAGCTGTTGCGGGGTGAGAAACACGTCATTTGAAACTCAATTGAGAAGAAAGATTAGTTGTAGATGTGGATTGAAATCACGAGTTTCAAGGAATAAGGGAACGAGATTCAGTGAATTTTGAGGGTAACTGAGTGAAATAATTCAAGGTAGTAGGAGAAACAGAAAACATACGACGAGTTGAGGGGATTCGGGAGGATGAACCGTAGTAGAAGACAGACAAATTAGCATAGAATACACCTGCAGTGTATTGTGGGTACTGCAGGATGATGGGAGGGGAAACGCATGCAGGAACCCTAAGAGCAGTGGCGGAAGGGTGACGAGAGTGGTAACCATAGGAGCGTCACCGGAGGGGAAACATGAGCAGGAACCTTTGAAGTAACGACAGAGGTGAAACATGATTTAGATAGAAAATCTAGAGAGGGAATTAGTAACAGCAGTAGAGGAGCAGCGAGAACCCTAGGAGTAGTGGTGGAGGTGAAATGTGAGCAGGAACCATAGGAGCAGCGGGAATTATAGGAGCATGACACCTTGATTCATAATCGTAGGAGCACCGAGAAATCTAGAGCAGAGGTGAAGGTGGTGGACGATGAGGAAGGAAGAAGGGATGTGGGAAATCACGAGTGGGGGAAGAAGGTGAAGGTGTTGAAGCTATAGAATGGTGAAACATAGCAAAGCCTTGATTGGGGAGAATGAAGGAGGTGAAGGTGGTGTATAGAGAGAAATGATGATGGTAGGATCAATGGAAAATAGAAATGAGGGAGAGGAAAAAAACGATTGGGAGGCCGAGTGGGAGCGGGAGTGGGAGGGAGATAATGGTAGAGAAAGGGAGCGGAGGAGGGACGTGGAGGCATGGAGGTTTGACACGTAAGGAAATTAGGATGTGGAGGATTATTAGATTGCCATGTGGCAGATGGGAAACCAAGATTAGTATATATAGTAGATATCTTTTCCATTTCACCAAAACCAGATGTTCTCTTATTGCAATTTATTTTTTAATACATCTTTATTATGTGTATTTTTCTTTCAATATTGTATGTTGTAACGTCCCAGTTCCGAGTGCCACCCAAAGGTGTCCCGTACCCGATTGGTCACATGGCCTCAAGCGCATTTTTCTGAACATCATAGGTTGCTGACTAGAAGCGAGGGTCTTGGGTGTGATAGTGGGGAAACTATGCCCTCATTGATAGAGTATGCACATCGAAATAACAAATAATAAACAGTAGCGGAAGCAATAATACCATACAACAAGTAAACAATAGAATATTGGAAGTAAATAAACAACTAGAGAACATATATAAATGATGCATTCCACTTATGTCTAGTAAAACACCAAAACAAGTCACAATGCTGGAAATAAAGTACTAAATAAAAGTACAAAAGAAAACAAATAAACTCCAACAACATCGCAAGCCTCAACTTGGTCTCATGCTCTCCAGATCCACAACAATCAAGCACCTGATGACGAAGGGTGTCTACCCTTATCTACACCTGCAACCATATAATATGTTTGGGTCCAAAAGCATAACCCAAACAGGGTGTGAGACAAATCCTAGTAGGTAACCACCACAAGATTTGTATCTAACTGTTAGTGAGTATATATAGCAGATAATAATGAAAATGCAGCAAAGGAACTAGAAGTACACAAAAGTAATCAAATCCTACAGTTCCCATTTACATTCATTATAATTTAATGTTTATCATTTAATCAAGTATCACAATAGGTATCTCAGAAGACCACCTAACGGGACCGAATCCAACCTTGTGCTTTGGCTTGGTAGACACGTCACAACCATTCAATATTTACATTAACCCTCTGGGTAGATCACACAGTCTAACCCCTCTATCCAAGTAATGAAATAAAAAGGTAAAGACACTCTGAGGAATCACTCACCATCAATTCCACCTATGGTATTTCTGGATAACTACAGACTCTCTGGGGAAACACTCAACGTCAATTCCCCCTGTGGTCTCGTAACGTAAACTATAAACACTCTAAGGGAGTAATCACCATCAATCCCCTTTGTGATCTCATAGCGTGAAATATAAAAAACACTTTGAGGAAACACTCAATGTCAATTCCTCCTGTGGTATAACTACACCAGGTTCTCATAGCCCTGTGTAATTCAATCATGCGTAAATGATATCAAGAAGCCCAAAGTAATCTCAACTACTACTTGGCTAAACAATTCCAATGCATATCACAAGAATTTAACAAGCAGTAAAAGTCAAACAGTTCCATCCTGTCACATGCATGACTTATTGTAAAGGTATTTTTCATTTAATTTCCATTCTTGATTTTTTTGGGTGTTTCCCATGAATTTTGGTGGTAATGGTGGGTTTTCAAAACTTGGGCCAAACCGTGAGCCCAATTCTAGATTTAAAAATAATTTTTTTCTTTTATAACTCCTTAATTTTTCAACATTTTTCATCCATTACAATTCCTAATTGGACTTCCCTGTCCTATTAACACCACCATGTCAATTTTTAGCCTTTAGAAATCCATAATCATGGTGTATTTGGGTTTTTATTTAAGGATTTGGTCCAGCCCAGAAGCCCATTTCCAGTTTAATTTTTTTTGTTTATTTAATATCTTATTCAATTTTAATTATTTTTCAGTGATTCCACCTCTCACGTGAGACCACTAAACCTAGGACCGCCCCCATTCAATTATTCCCCTCTTTGTATCTCTTTTTCCTCGTGGTTTAGGTCGAAACATATGAAGCTTTCACAATTCATTCCGATTTAAAAAAGTAATTTGATTCCTTTATAAATCCTTAATTTTTCACTATTTTCCTCACATTTAAATTCTAAATTAAACTTATCTTCCTTTTTACAACCTCAATTTCATTTTTGGTTGTTTTAAAATTCAACTACTGGTGTATTTGAGGCGATTTCTTCAAGATCCTTCAAGTAAGTGGGTCTTCTTCATTCTTATTTCATTTTTCTTGGGGTTTCATTCAATGTGCTTAGGGTTTCTTCCCTTATCCTTGAAGTACCAAATGACCAGAGGGTAGGGTTTTGAACCTATGGTTTAACCTTGGGTTTTCTTGGTCCAATATTCTATTTTTAGGCTTGATCTACCCTCCTTGAGGTGCGACGGTGGTGCGTTTGAGTTTTCGCACAAAGGATTCAAGATTTTCATTACTTTGGTAGGTGATTCCATTATGTGTGCAATTTTGTGACTTATCTTACTATGTTTATGGCATTTTAATATTTATTTCATTTTAATGTTGCTGTGAAAATTGGTTTTAGTGGTATTTATAATGCAAATGAATTTTTTGTGTCACTTTTATGTGAAATTAGGGATTTTACAAAGAAGTCTTTCATTGCTTCACTTGGGGATACCCTATAATTGCTTAGTTGATTTTATTGAAATTTATTAGGGCTTAAAATACTATTTTTAATGTCTATATCATTTTTTGGTCGTTGTGAAAATCTGTTTTAATGGTGTTTGTGAAACACATAAATTTTTAGGTGCGATGTTTGTGAAAAATGGATGTTTTACAATGTTATAACTTCTTAAATTATATGGGGATGACCTAAGATTAATTTTTTTGGTTTCATTAGAAGGTTTTGAACTTACATTTTTGTTTTGGTAACTTAAATTGTGCACATGGGGTGCAAATTTTGGGTTTCAAGTAGTTTTGGGCACAAAACAAGACAAGATTTTGAGAAGTTGTTTATTAAAAATAAAAATGCTTTGTTGTGTGTTTTAAGTGGTATAAAGTGTGAGTAGCTATAATACTGTTTGTAAGTGAACAGTATTGGTGTTTTTACATGAAAAGGGATGTGTGTTTCTTGCTGAAATTTTTTTAACACAAAAGGGGAAGCCTGGGTACCTAGGTGGGTGGATATGTACTAGTACAGCTAGTGAACCTGATGAGTCTTGTCCCTGCTTCACTGAGAAAATGGATAAATAAAACTCTAACTAAACTATGTGGATGATGATGGTGGACCACTAGGATATGATTATGTTCCCTACTAGTGGATATTGCATGATAATGTATTTTTATATGGTTATTTTTCACCGAGGTATGAGGTGTATAGGGCCCGAGACTATCTATTTGCCTAGGGGTGTTCCCGGTTTTGGTGCTCATTGGATTTGTGGTATTTACCCTTGTATTAGGGTGTATTTGGATGAAATTTACAGTAGATAACATTTATTATTTAATTGTGTTAACATTTTGAAATTTTTAGTTTAAAAACTGTTTTCAATTGAAAGTTGCACTACTTGGAATTTATCGTCGTTTTCTTTACATAGTAAAACTGCATGCTTTTCACTTTGTATTGCATACCCTTTGGAATATTTGGGTGGTATCCTACTGGACTTAGAATCACACCCTACTTACACCCCTTGGGTTTAAGTATACTTCATTATGTTTGACTCAAGTAAAGGTAAAACCTCAGGTGAAGGCGGTTCAGGTTGTTAGTCCCTTCTTGGTGCAGTGTCGTAGAGGCGGATCGGGGGTGATGAACCCTTGTCATGTGGATTCTTAGTAGCCATCACTAATAGAAAACAGGTCTATACCCACGGTTTTGGAAAACCATGGATATAGGGATAGTAGGTGAACCTATACCCACAGTTGTGCCAAAAACCGTGGGTATAGTTTTCTTTTAAGACCTATACCCATGGTTTTTGAGAAAACTGTGGGTATAGGGTATTTTCCGAAGACCTATATCGACGGTTTTTGAAAACCGTAGGTATTGCGGGTTTTTTTGAAGACCTATACCCACGGTTCTCCAAAAACATGGGTATATCTTTCTCGCTTTATGGCGGGGAAATAAAATTAGGTGGGAGATGGAAAATATTTGGTGGGAAGACAATTTTTTCACGTTTTAGATTAATACATTTATATACATATAAATATAAACTTTCAAAAGTTATATAGCTCGTTTGGTCTGTCGGTTAGCCGCGGTCGTGAGGAGTTTTTCGAGTTGTGGGTTTGAAACCCATCAGGTGTTTTTTTTGAATTTAAATATCGAATATTAATATATATAATCAGATATATGTATATATAACATATAAAAATTCCAGCTCAGTTGGTCGCGCGGTTGCGAGACTCAGTGCGAGTCTCGGGTTCGAAACCCAGCGGGCGTCTTTTTTGAATTTAAATATCAAATATTAATATATATATATATATAAGAAGATATATGTACATGTAATAGATAAAAAGCCCATATCGGTTGGTGGCGCATTTGCAATGGTTAGTGCGAGTCCCGGGTTTGAAACCCGCTGGGTGATTTTTTTGAATTTAAATACCCCACAGTTTTCAAACCGTGGGGTCTATTGTGTGCCACGTTGGAATAGCCAGTGTGCCACCGGTGTGCCACATGTGACTCCCCTATACCCATGGTTCTCCAAACCATGGGTATAGGCTAATACCCCTATACCGACTCCATTTCATCCCACGGTTCCCAAAACCGTGGGTACAAGCTATACCCACGGTTTTGGGGGCTATACCCACGGTTTTGAACCATGGGTATAGGTTGTTTTTCCAGTAGTGTATTTTTCTGCTGTTTTTTTTATTCATGTTTGGACCTCTTGTACTTTGATTAAAACCATTTATTCAGTTCTGGTTTTGTTAAGACTTATTTGGCATGAAAATTTCAGATTCTTATTATTTATTGTTTTTAATGTTTTATGCTTTCATACTCGAGTAAATCGTTCTCAAACCTGATTTATTAATACCCGAGCACTTATGACAACTTGTGGGGATAAGTGACATCCTTAGGGCCTTGTCATGGGATGGATTTGGTGCCGGTATTAGTGGAAACCAGATCTAGTTCGTGACACAACCTATCAAGCAAGGCAATGAAACAAGGTTTGCCTTGTAGGCAACCTAGACCAAACGAACCTAAAAATTCAAACAAGGAAACACACCCATGGGATGTTACTTAAACTTTCAATTTCACATGATACCACATCAAATAACCCTAAAATCAGCAATCAATATAAGGTAGATAAAATAGGGTTCAATTTCCTCAACTCGAAATACCCGAAACATGGGTACTCAACACTTTGGCATATAAAATTCAAATAAAAACAACGAAAGGAAACAAACCACTTACCTCAATGTTGTACAATTGGTATAGTTGGACCTCAGCTTTTGAATCAACATAGAATGTCGTAGATCTACAAAAACGTCAAAAACGTTCAACCTTGAATAACTCGAGAGAGAAAAAATCAGGAGGAGAGGCTCTAGAAGAAGGAAGAACTCACCGTTGGGATTCCAACACACTCACCGGAGTTCGGATCGAACCTTGGATGGAGAAACGGTGGCTCAGAGAAGATTCATCACTCTCGGTCACTCCTGGATGAAATGAGGCCAGAAGAAAATGAAATTGGGGATTAGATGCGACCCCAGTCCGATTAAACAAATAAAAAGAAAAGTACACGGTGTGTTCATTTAATGAACACTCCATGTACATGCCTCAACCGACCCCTGCTTTAGACAACCTCTAGGTCACCCCACATAGCTAGTACATGGTTGCCCACAATAACCTGGTACATGGCGTGTACTCCTAAGTACATGACGTGTACTAAATTTTTTTTCCAAAATTTCCCCTTTTTCTCAAAGCCACCTAAAACCAAGATCCATACCTGAAAAGAAGATTCAGGTTCTTACAAACTTTACCCCCTTAAATAAATTCATCCTCGAATTTCCCTAACAAGGTGGTGAAGAAGAATCCCCGGACAACTCCAGCCACTACGATTGCATATCAGCCTCCCTCTCCCAAGTCTCGTCTTGTACTCGCCCGTACTTCCATAACACCCATACCGGAGGAACATACCGACCATGAAGAACCTTTGTGCTTCAATCGATAATCCAGATAGAATGCTCCTCAAACGATGAATCCACCTCTAACCCAACCTCCTCAGGTTAAAAAACATGAGACGGGTCTGTGAAGTAACACCGTAGTTGAGACACGTGGAAGACGTTGTGCATAGCCCAATACCTCTGAGGTAACTACAACCGATAGGTAACCCTACCAACTCTCTCCAAAACCTCAAATAGCTCGATGTATCTCAGTGAAAGATTTCCCTATCCTCTAATCCTCCCATATCCCAACCTCAGTGTGACATGTAGAAACACCTGATCTCCAGCCTCAAACTCTAGAGGTCATCTCCGTTGATCAACTTAAGACTTCTGCCATGAATATGTAGTAGTCATCCTCTTCCGAATCAACTCCACCTACTCTGTGGTCTCCTGGACAAGACGATGTTCCAACATAGCCGCCTCTCCTACCTCCAGACAATATAGGGATGATCGGTATGACCTACCTTACAAGGCCTCATAAGGTGTCATCTGAATAGTTGTTTGGAAACTATTATTATAGGGAAACTCCACCATAGGTATGTGCTTCTCCCAAAAACCTCCAAAATCTAGGACGCATGCTCGAAGCATGTCCTCCAGCACCTGAATCATGCACTCTGATTGGCCATATGTCTGGGTATGGTAGGTTGTACTCAAAAGTACCTATGTACCCAAAGCCCTATGTAGTCCCTACCAGACACGAGAAGTAAAGTGGGAATCTCTATCTGAAATGATAGATTGAAAAAACCCATGAAAATGTACCATCTCTTAGATGTACAACCTTCCAAGCTCATCAACACCAAATGTCTCTTTGATTAGTAAGAAGTGTACAACCTTCGTGAGTCTGTCAATGACAACCCAAACTGTATCATTCCCTCAAGGTGATCTCGGTAAACCTGTCATAAATCCATTGCAACATCATTACAATTCCAATTGGAAATGGGTAACTACTGTAAAATCCCTGTCGGTCGCTGATGCTCCACATTCACCTACTGACAGGTGGAACATCTCAAATGAAATCCAACAACATATCTCTTCATACTAGGCCACCAATACTGATGGTGTAAATATTGATACATCTTGGTGACACCAAGATGAATTGCCCAAACTGAAGTATGAAAGTCTCGCATTAGATCCTCACATATGTCTGCTGACACCCATACACGCCCATGAAAATGCAAGATCTCATCCTCACCTACAGTCCACCCAGGAGTAGAGTCCTCTTCTGACACACTCTTTCATAGAACTAGGCCTTCAGAATCTGATAGCTACCTCATTCGTACTCGATCAAGTAGAGTAGAGGTAATAACTATATAAGAAAGAAACATCTTCCCCTATCTGTCATGCACCTCCAAATGCATCTCAATTAATAGATCCATAAGTTTCCACTCATTGCAGGCCTCCTGAACTGCCTGTATCTGAGTCCTCCTACTCAATGAATCAGCCACTGCGTTGCCTTTCCCAGGCGTGTAGGCAAGCTCAAAGTAAAAAGACTAAAGATACTCAACCCACCTTTGCTATCTCAAATTCAGGTCATGCTGAGTAAAGATATACTTGAGACTTTTGTGTTTAGTGAACAACACAAAATTCTCTCTTAAAAGATAAAGTCTCCAACAGTGCAAAGCATGCACAACTACAGCCAACTCGAGATCATGTGTAGGAAAATTCCTCTCATTTGGCCTTAACTGTCAAGACCCATACACAATGACTCCTTCCCCCCACATAAGCACTGCTCCCAACCCGATACCTAATGCATCACAGTAAACAGTGTAACTCTTGCATATATCTGAAAAAACTAGTATCGGTGCTGAAGTCAACCTTCCTTTCAGCTCCTAAAAGGCTAAATCACACAAATCTACCCATAAGTACTTCACAACATTCTTAGTCAGGCCCGTCAGTGGTGCTGATAAGCATGAAAAGTCCCGTATAAAGCACCTGTAGTAACCATATAGCCCTAGAAAACTCCTTACCTCAAAGACGTTCTTCGACTGCTCCTAGGAAATTACTGCTCTCACTTTCTCTGGGTGTACTGATACTTCTGTCTCCAAGATAACATGACTCAAGAAGTGAATCTAGTCCATCCAAAAGTGGCATTTTGAGAGATTAACATATAACTGATGCTCTCTCAGTGTACTCAAAACGATCTCAAGATGGATGACATGGTCATGTTGAGTGTGAGAGTACACCAAGATATCATCCATGAAAACAACCATGAAGAAGTCCAAGTAAGGATGGAAAACTCAGTTCATCAGTTCCATAAAAACTATAGGCACATTCGTGATACCGAATGGAATAACCACATACTTGTATAGACAATACCTACTTTGAAAGGTTGTAAGAGGTATATATGATGGTCTAATATGCAACTGATGATAACTGAATCTCAAGTCAATCTTCAAGAACACCCAAGATTCTCTAAGTTGGTCAAAGAGATCATCAATCCTCGACAAGGGATATAGGTTCTTGATCATCAACTGGTTCAACTTCTGATAATCCATGCAAAGTTTGAGGGTACCATCCGCCTTCATTGCAAACGGGACAGGAAAACTCCAAGGATAAGTACTGGGTCAGATGAAACCCTTCACATGTAACTCCTCTAACTGCTTCTTGAGCTTTTATAACTTTTGTGTAGCCATCCTATAAGGAGGAATGGACACTGGTTCCACTACTGACACAAGTTCAATAGAAAAGTCTACCTCTCGCTCAGGAGGAAAACCTAAAAAGTCATCTGGAAAGACATCCCTGGAACGATTGACCACCAGAGGAAAGTCCATCTGGGAAGTCCTCTGGTCATCAAGATACAGAATAGCAATCTGGGCTGTAACACCTCTCAACCCATGATTCTCCGGTCCAACTTTGCTCTCCTGGACATCCCATTTGCCCTTATGTAGAAGCAATCCGCCCTACGGAGATGTGAAACTCACCCTACGATGATATAAATCGACAACAACCTGGAAGGGAACTAACCAGTCCATTCTGAAAATAACATCATAACCCGTCATCTCTAAGACATAAAAGTTTCATAAGAAGTGACACCCACCAACCTCAAGAGGGCACTCCTTACACTAACGTACACTAGTTGTTCTAGTCCCTAACGGTGTGCCCAATGTTATGATATCAGTAGATGTAAAGATATAGAGCCTAAGGCTCTCCACAATAAGCATAAATATAAAGCTATGGGAAACCCCTATATCAAAAAGAGCAGAATCTAAAATTGAGGCAACCAAAATCGTACCTCTAACCGTAAAGGGTCCGTGATCCTACTCTTGCTGGGTCTTCTCCAGCGCAAAATCCTGACCTGCGCCGTGGTCCTATGTAGATTTTTGATATCCCTAAGCTAATCCACCCAACAGCTATTGAAAACCCTATGTCTGACCACTGCGTCCACGACCACCACCTCGGCCTGAACGACCTGAAGAACTCCAGCCCCCAGTCTGATGTGGGACTGGTGGTCCTGCTCCGGTATGAGGAGTCGAAAAAGATCCTCCCTCACTAGCTACTGGAAGGAGGGAATTACAGAAACACTAAATATGTCCCATATTTCTGCAAGATAGACACTCAATTAGGTCTCTAGAGCACTGAGGTTTCTTATGTCCTCCCTTCCTGCACTAGTATCACACCACCTAACTACCTGAAGGAAAATCCCGCCTACTTGGATCTCTACGCATAGACTCCCTACGACGCTTCCTACTATCAGTCAGAAGAGTACCGACTCTGGATGCTGAACCGCCTTGACCCACAACTCCAGAATCCCTCAGGCTGTGCTCAGTGATTAGCAGCTGGTTGACTATAGAATATATAGAAGTCAACCTGAAGATGTTCACCTGGGATCAGATGTCATGTTGGATACCATCCTCAAACTTCCTTGCCAGAAATAACTCATCACCCCCCATAATGGGTGTGAAGCGATGCAACTTTGTGAAGTGAGAAGAGTAATCCATGACTAAGAGAGTACCCTGCTCCAAACTCATGAACTCTCAGGCTCAGTCGGCCCTCAAGGTCTCTGGGTAGAAGTAGTCATAAAAGGTTCGCTAGAACTCATCGCCATAACCTGCTGGTATCCCGCCTGTGATATCAAATCCCACCATCTCTTGGAGGAATCCCAAAGCATGTAAGTAGAAAGATTCACCCTCATCTCTGGAGGCGTCTTAAGATGTTCAAAGATAGACAACATGGTTCCTAACCATGACTCTGTATCCCGAGGTCTTCCATACCCTAAGAAAGTGGGAGGATGTTGTTGATAAAAAAGCCACATCAACTCTTCCATAGATGGGGCAAGATGTGGTACTCCCTGGAAGGTCTACATCATCCTCATAAAGACTTTATGGAACTGTGTCTCAGCACCTGTGTCCGATATAATAGCTGGTGCTAAGACAGACATGAAAGGAGGATCTGTTGGTAGTCCATGATCTACCATTTCCAGTGTCTGATCATTGCCCTATATCTGGCGTACAACCAGAGGATGTCTCGGTGGCATGACTCTGAAAGTTCAAGCGCACACCTCAATTCAATATTATCAAGGACTAAAACTTAGAAATTCAAGAAAGGAACAAGAGAATAAAACATTCAAGTTTTACAAAACAGGTTTATATGGTGTGTATACCCTTCACACGACGCGTCCCCTTAGGTTTTAACATGGGCGGGTACTTCTACCAAAAATGGTCATGTAACACCCCTACACACGACGTGTTCATCCTATGACATGATGTATACTTGAATTTTTCCCTCCTACCCAAGTTCTTCTACACGAATAGAACTACACGGTTCCCTTATAACACAACTACATGGAGTGTTTAAGTTAGACACGATGTGTACTTGAAGGATTTTACCAACCTGTGTCATTGGTCACACGACTGGAGACACGGTCGACTTCCACATGAAGTGTTCACTCTGGACACGATGTGTACTAATCAAACTTCATCCACTCGTGTCGTTAGTCACACAGACGGATACATGGTCTCTACAAAACAGCGTGTACTCCCTATACACAACATGTTACACCAAACATTTCCTAACCCTGTGTCTCTACCCACACAGTCAGTCACATGGTCAAAGACTGCACGACGTGTACTTAAGAAAAACATTTCCTTCCCAAACAGAAGGATACATGACATGTATTCATCATCACACACACTGTGTATTCTAGTTTTTTCCGAACCTTAAGCCTCAAAAACTACTCTGGAACCCCATAAAAACACTAAAACAAGCATTAAAGTGCCAAATTCTGATTTGTGGGGGCCCATACTCCCCCGCAAATTTAAAGCTTGGCATCATATTCATGTCATATCATACCAAAATTCAGTTAAAGTTCAATATGATCCACCATATTCTGATCCAAGAGGTCCCATAACACCTCAGGGACCAAAGTCTGGCGACCTTCTAAATGAAACTTTGCATATTCCAATACCCTATCAAAATAGAACGCATTATATCACAACTTCTATCACAACAACATGCATATCTATCACAACATCTATCATAACAGAATGCAATCACTAATGTACCCTAAATGTCATAACAAGAATGCATGTCATGTGATCCCTATCAAGTGTCTATATGATGCATGAGATGGCATACCCTCGTCTCATTGGGTTGCAACAAAAATAGAACCTCAATAATATCAATGATAACACAAAAAATCATGTGAATCACCCAACGGTGAAATAAAATCAACTGTAATAATTGAAAAACTAAAAAAATTGCAATAATCGAGGTAAATTGGCTTTTCCCTATACACGAGTTAGCTACTTCTAGACACAACTTATTACCAACTACCCATTCCTTCATATCCCTATCTATAGGCTCCAAATAGTAAGACAAAGTAGAAAAGAACCCCTTTGATACCACTTTGTAACGTCCCGGTTCTGGGTTCCGCCCAAAGGTGCCCCGTACTAGGTTGGTCACATAGCCTCAAGTGCATTTCCTCGAATGCCGGAGGCTGCCATGTCATGACCTGACCCTACCGGTCTCGAGCTGTAACCACCCCAAGCCTGCATCCATAGGCCAGGGGCTGGAGACAAGCACCGAAGGCGTAACAATCTCAGGGAGACCTTTGCCTAAGTACCTGTACACACACACACAACCCACTCAATGAAGAAGTGCAGAGTAAAAAGGAAACCAAATTACAACACTATAACCCAACCATAGTCATGCATCAACTTCTAAAAAAAACAGGATAGGTAAAGTACTGAAAAGTGGACTGACAAGTAAACTGAACAAAAAAAGGGCAAAACACGCGCCCAACTAGAAAGGTGCCACAACCCGGCAACAGGTAAATGGAAGTAAACAGTTGATGAGTCTCACACCTAAAAGTCCTACTACGACCACTGAATGCAACCCAAGCTCATGTTTCCTCTACGCTCCTCCGTAGTCTCGATCGACCTGTCCGTCGTCTGCAAGGGAACACTAAGTGCGGGCAAAGTCCAAGCAGGGGTGAGTATAAAGATACTCAGTAGGATGCCCTGAAAACTCGAGGGAGAAAAAAAGGAGGTACTAAAATAGTGAGAAGTAGACAGAACAAAGAATAGTGAAAGAGTACAATAAATAGAGTGCAGCTCAACCCAACAAAAGAAAGGAAGTAGACTCGTCTAACCAAGAGGATCTAGCATGGAAAGCACGTGGCATACCCCGCGTGTCTTCGCCCCTCCTAGAAGGAGAGTAACTGAACCCAATGAGTGGGAACAAAAGTAAAGTGTATATATATATATATGCTCAATAAGAAACTCGAATGAGTACATAATGGGATATCCATCTCCAAGCTCAACCCAGGAAAAGTCGCCAACGGTTCTAAGGATAACCATCACTGATGCCCAAAAGTCCCGCATGCCAAAGTTGTCTCATCACTGAACCGTATAACCAAGAGTCCCGCTACGGTAATCATGGAGAAAAGTCCCTGAATAGCCTCATAGAAAGGGCTGAGTCTGAAAGAAGTCATCGGGTAACCCACTGCCCAGCCTAGCTGAAGGGTAAACCCTAAGAGGTCATCGGGTAACCCACTACCCAACCCAGCTAAAGGGTAAACCCTAAGAACAACGGGTAACCCACTACCTAGCCCTGTTGGAGGGTAAACCCTAAGGTCAATGGGTAATGCACTGCCCAACATCACTGAAGGGTAAACCCTGATACACCGGTGGGTAACCCACTACCCAGCCCTGCTAGAGGGTAAACCCAGAATTGGCCTGATAACCCCGCACTGCCCGTACCATCACTGGGTGTTACTAACATCGCTATCGTGCGTTGGTTAGGAGTGCGTCAAAGGAACCTCCGACCAATGCCCTTTCATGTTTCCAAATTTAATGAGATCTTGAATGAGGATCTACATGCCCAGACAGATTACACCGTTGCAATCCTCGCGAAAACACACGCGAGATAGACTATTTAATCACTTAAAATGGACTCCCGATGAAAAAGTTATTCAACACCGCTATATACCCATACGACGTCTTATGGGGTCCACACCTTGGTTCTGAAAAAGGGCGGGTGAGCTACGCTATCATGATGATATCAAAAAAACACGCCAAATCGACTATTCATTCGCCCCGAACGGACGTCTGAGAAAAAAGTCGCAAGACGTTACACACAGCTTAAAAGACGGCCCATGGGGCCCACTCCTCAACTCCGACTTCAACAATTGGAACCTACCTGGATAACTTCGTCTCGACGCCAGGGTCACGAAGCCGCTGACGACACCTAAAACAGACTCCGGATGTGCTCGCGCCATCCGAAAGAAGAATCTCGATGAGGCGCTAAATAACACTTAATGGCGTGTCGCGCCACCGAGCCCTCGTCTAGGGTACTAAAAATCCCCGAGACTATCTAAAAACCTCTGTCTTGATTCAAGGATCGCGTTTTCGTAGACGGTACGCGATTCTGATACCTGGTTTGAGAATTAGAGATGTTTTAACGTCAACGGACGGAGACGGGGTGGGCCGGACCGGTTTGGTCGATCCACCCCTTTAGACCGGCGGTCCCCGGTTCAGCCGCCCGGTCCACCGCGGCCCACGGTTCACCGTGTGGGCGACACCGCTTCACCCAGATCGGCTTAATCCGGTCCAGTCCTTTTCCATGAGACCCTCTCTTTGCGGGTCTCGGTCGGCTCCCGGGGTCGCGACGACCCCAGTCTCGCTCACCGCACGCCGACCGGTGAAGCCGGCCAGCGCACCCTCCCACGGCCCAGACCGCTGGGTTGCCATATCTCTCACCCGCGCCGACCACCGGGTAGCCGCGCCACCGCCTGGGGAGCCGCCACGCCACTGCCTAGACTCACCGGACCGCCCTGGAACCGCCGGAAAACTGAGGTTTTGGCCGAAAAAACTTCCCGAGGCTCCCCCGGACGCCCCAGGACTCGGATTTTCGATCCGAAAAAAGAGTTGGAAAGCTCAGAACGAACCCTAACCATATATGGAATTTTATAGACAATTAAATAGCAATTAGATGCTATAATTTGAGTTCGAAGAAGATGCGTAAATTTAAAACGAAAGCGCAAAATCCTACCTCGCTAGGCGTAGCCCATTGCTTCACAAACGACCCGCCGGCGCCACCACCGCCTTGATGAGGAAGAACTTGAAGAAGGTTTCTCATTTGTTGGGAGATCTTTCACGAGAGAATGCCAAGGGGTAAAGAGGGGGGGGGGTGGAAGTGTTTAAGTAGGGAACTTAATTAAAATTTAATTAATTTTTAAACACCCACCAGTAGGCCCATACCCAAACTCTTGACGGGGTCGAGGTTAAGCCGCCCCTAGGGTAAAATCCATGTTCTGAGTGAAACAGAAGTCTCAAAATTTTAATCCTAGCCTATGTTCAGAAGTTTTAAAGTTCACGCCCGAGGCTGGTAAATTACGAAAACACCCCTGGTGGCGTTTTCCACAGAAGGGCCGCGCCCGTGAAAGTTACACCCCTCCTAGGGTAAACGGCATGCTCCGGACTCAACGGTACCCTCAGTTTTCCTATCCGAGCAACCATATAGGAGTTATTATATTCATTTGGTGTGTCTAGTGTGAACGCACTTAAAATTTAATTCCGACCACACCAGGGCTCGGAATCACACGCCGTCTGAACACCTTGCTCTGGAATAACATCAAGAAAATTTCAAAGTCTCACAAGCTCAAAAACTGGGTCCTTACATCATTCCATCCTTCAAGTTTTTCATCCCTGAAAAACAAAACTACAAAAAAAACTTGGGATATTGAGTCCGCATCTGGCTCTCCCATTCCCAGGTGCTCTCCTGCACCCTCCCATGCTGCCACAGCACACAAACCAAAGGAATGGTCCGTCAACGAAGAGTCTGCTCCTACCGGTCCTCAATCGCCACTGGGTGCTCCTCAAAGGTGGCTCCATCCTCAATGTCCAGCTCTCCCCAGTCGATAACGTGCGTGAGGTCGTGCACATATTTCCTCAGCTATGACACGTGGAAGACGTCATGCACCCTCTCCAGTTGTGGGGGTAGAGTAAGATGGTAGGCAACCTCACCAACCCTGCGCATGATCTCAAAGGTCCCAATGAACCTCAGGGATAGATTGCCTCCCTGGCCGAACCTCCGTGTTCCACGCCGCGAGGAGACCCTAAAAAAGACATGGTCCCCTTGCTTAAACTCCAAAGGCCTGCGATGACGATCTGCGTAGGACTTCTGTCTGCTCTGAGCCATCCTCATCCGCTCACGAATGACCTGCACCTTCTCTGTCGTCGCCCGCACCAACTCTGGGCCCACGAGGGAGGTCTCCCCAGCCTTCGTCCAGTACAACGGTGACCTACAGGGTCTCCCGTAGAGGGACTCAAAAGGTGTTATACCGATAGTAGAGTGGTAATTGTTGTTATACGCGAACTCCACCAAGGGTAGGTGATCCTCCCAGCTTAGGACAAAGTCTAACACGCACAACCTGAGCATATCCTCCAACACCTGGATAGTGCGCTCGGTCTGCCCATACGTTTGAGGGTGAAAAGATGCACTCATCCGAAGCCGAGTCCCAAATGCCTCCTGCAGGCCTTGCCACAAACGTAACGTAAACCGTGTGTCGCGGTCAGAGACGATCGTCGAGGGTACTCCATGAAGGCGGACGATCTCCTGAACGTACAACTTCCCTAGACTCTCCACTGAGCTCTGCTCCCTGATGGTAAGGAAGTGCACCGACTTCGTGAGTCGGTTTACTATCACCCAAATGGAATCATGGCCCTTCGCTGTGTGCGGAAGCCCTGTGACGAAGTCCATAGATACGCCATCCCACTTCCACTCTGAGATATCAAGGGGCTGCAACAACCCTGCTGGAACCTGATGTTCTGCCTTCACCTGCTGACACGTAAGACACCGAGAAACAAACTCAGCTATGCTCCGCTTCATGCCAGACCACCAAAAATGCCACTGAAGGTCTCTGTACATTTTCGCCACATCGGGATGTACAGCCGAGGGAGAAGTGTGGAACTCCTGCATCACCTCCTCCCACATATCCACTGGTACTACAACCCACCCCTAGAACAGGATCTCATGATTCCCTCCTTCAGAATACCCATCGGGTGCGTCGCCCGTGGATATATGATCACACAGTACCTCGCTGTCGACATCCCCTAGCTACGACTCTCTCACACGCTCAAGGAGTGAAGGAGTCAACACCATCGACTGCAAAAAAGCCATACCCTTCTGCTCCACCAAGGCCAGCCGTAGGGAAGCCAACTGCTCTGAAGCTTCCCACACTAGACGAGCCTGGGACTTCCTGCTAAGGGAATTTTCTACTATGTTGCCCTTCCCTGGAGTGTAGACTATCACAAAATCATAGTCCTGCAGAAACTCCATCAAGTGCCTCTGCCTCAGATTCAGATTCCTCTGAGTGAAGATGTATTTGAGGCTCTGGTGGTCTTAGTAGACCACAAAATGCTCACCTAGAAGGTAGTGTCTCCATAACCTCAAGGCAAAGACCACCTCTACCAGATCCAAATCATGAGTCGCATAATTCTGCTCACGGGGCCTCAACTGCCTCGACCCATATGCAATCACTGCTCACTACTGCCACTACCACAAAACTAGGCAAGGCCAGCGCCACCCCTTTATCAGCGCTAATGAAAAAGCGCTGATAAAGGGGGGGCCTTTATCAGTGCTTTTTTTAAAAGTGCTGATAAAGGGTCGACTTCAAAAAAATAAAATAAAAAATATATATTAATATATAAATGTAGTTATATAGTTATATTGATATAAATATAATATATAATTTTTAAATATATTTTAGATAAGTATAAATGTACATTTACACTTAATATACTTAATATATAAGATATTTAGTGAAAATGGATTCTTAAAAAATTTAAAAAATATTTTTAATTAATAATTTAATAATTATTATGGATCAATAGTCATTTAATAACAATTTGAAGAATAAAAAAATTAAAAAAATTAAAAAAAGATCCAAAATATGTTGAAAATGCAACTCAAACTTCAAACGGTCATAACTTTTGATCCGGGTGTCCGTTTGAGCTCTACCACATATCAAATTGAATCCTACGATGAGCTCTACGTCTTTATGATTGGGGAAACCCTAATCAGACGTTTTTCGAGGCCAAAAGAGGCCCAAAAGGCCACCAAAACTGAGTTTTTAGTCGGGGTACCCAGATTTTTTAACATTTTGTGGATTTTCAGCCTCGTTTAAGGGGGTATTATTAGATTTTTTTGGTGGGGACTGAATTTATTCCAAGGTATTATATTCATATTGATATTATGTCTTTGAAATTTTATCGTTTTTTATAATGCACTGCTATTTATAATCAAATATATAACTATATGTACATATTTTTTATATATTCACACCTAAAAATTAAATTTTTTAAATAAATAATTAAACATATTTACATATAAAATATACTAGCTTTATCTAAATAATAACTAATATCCATTTTATTTAAAATACCAATATATGAATATTTATATAACTACTATATATTAATATAACTATATATATATAAATATATTAATATAACTATATATATATATATTAATATAACTATATATATATATATTAATATAACTATATATATATATATTAATATAACTATATATATTAATATAAATATATATTACTGTACGAATAAATATAACGAAATATATATATAAATAAATAGATATATCATGAATAAGAGAACAAATCAATATAGGGTAGTGGCAAAGGCTTTAGGTGCGCATGGGGGAGGTCTCGAGATCAAATCCGGGTGGAGGAAAGGGCGCGCGCGCAAGCGTGATTTAAAGGGCTAGCACTGATAAAGGGTGTAGGCGGTGTGGGCAGGTGCTGGATGTGCGGGAAAGCGCTGATAAAGGGGGGCTCAAGTGCTGTAAAAATCCCCCCCACGAGATTGGTAGTATTTTTTTATTTTTTTATTTTTTTTATTTTTATCAGCGCTAAAAAAAGCACTGATAAAAGGGGTCTTTATCAGTGATTTTTAGAGTGCTGATAAAGGGGACCCCCCCTTTATCTTCGCCGACATTATCAGTGCTTTTTCTAGCACTGTTAATGGCCATTTTTAGCGCTGATAAAAGCCATATTTGTAGTAGTGTGCATCAGCACGCACCCGAGCCTAGCTCCTAAAGCGTTGCAATACACCACAAACTCAACGCCCTCCTCTGACAGCCTCAACACTAGAGCACTAGTCAGCCTCTGCCTCAACTCCTCAAAGGCCTTTTGGCACTGATCAGTCTAGGTGAACGGTCATCCCTTCCCCGTCAATGCGGTCAAAGGGGCAGCAATCCTAGAGAAATATTCCATGAACCTCCTGTAGTACCCTACCAAACCAAGGAAGCTCCGCACCTCTGACACATTCTTGGGTGGTTCCCAAGCAAGCACCGCTTCTATCTTTGCGGGATCTACGGACAAACCCTATTCTAAAATGAAATGCCCCAGAAAGTGAACCTCATGAATCCAGAACTGACACTTCGAGAGCTTCCCAAACAGCTGGTGCTCCTGGAGTAAGTCTAGGACTATCCTCAAATGTTTTGTGTGCTCCTCCTCCATCGCAGAGTAGATGAGTATGTCGTCAATAAAGAAAACCACAAACTGTTCCAAGTACAGCTAGAAGATCTGGTTCATCAAAGCCATGAAAACAGAGGGGGCATTCGTCACACCAAAGGGCATAACCAGAAACTCGTAATGCCCATAATGATAATAGAAAGCCAACTTTGGGATGTCAGCCTCACAAACCCGCAACTGGTGGTAGCCGGATTGAAGATCAATCTTGGAGAACCACTTCGCACCTCTAAACTGGTCGAAGAGGTTGTCGATCCTCAGCAAAGGGTACTTGCTCTTTATCATGGCCTGATTCAGGCGACGATAATCCACATAAAGCCGCAGACTCCCATCTGCCTTTTTCACAAACAAAACTGGAGCTGCCCAGGGGGACACACCGAGCCCAATGAATCCCTTATTTCGAAGGTCCTCCAATTGAAGTCGTAGCTCCCGAAGCTCTGTGGGTTCTATCCAATATGTAACACATGATATCGGGGCATTCCCCGACTGCAAGTCATTGAAAAACTCCATCTCTCGCCTCAGAGGTAGTCCTGGTACATCCTCAGGAAAGACGTCCATGTAGTCCTCTACAACGGTAGGGATCTAGGTGCTTGTAGCGTCTGCTACTCCGAGAGCCATGCTTGCTAACTGGTGAGAAAAAGGTCATGGTCTCCTACTCAGAGTACACATCTGCTCTGCCACGAGGTCTCGTTCACCAAGGATAGTGAACCTCGTCCCATCAAAATGGATGCATCACACTAGTATGCGATGATAGTCAATTTGGGCGCGAACCATGGAAAGCCAATCCATGCCCAAGATGACGCCATAAGGTTCTATCGTGATGATGATTAGGTCCCACATGAAACTCTCTCCTCCAAACGATAGTTCGTACTGTCTGAAAACAAAGGTCACTAACAAGGCACTTCTTGTAGGAACCTCGAGGCTAAGCAGAGGTGTCAGTGCCTCTACCGGGAGCTCCAACTCCCGTACCAAAAGCAGCGATATAAAAGAGTGGATGGCGCTTGTGTCTACTAGTACTGAAGCAAGCATAGAGTAAACAAAAAGCATACCTCGGACCATCTCATGTGCTAGGGGTTCACGAACACCCATAGCCTAAAGCTACCCATGGCCCCTACCGCCAGCTCCCTGAGCCTGGAATGGGCTGCCCGGTGGTGGAGGTGGAAGGACCTCAAAACGTTGTCCCCCACCTCCAGGTCCTGCCACTCTGCCTGCACCGCCTCCCTGAGGACCACCCTGTCCTCACCTGGGAGATCCCTAGTCACGGCGCTGCCTCTGCCGCTGCGGTGCACCCACTGCCTGCCACGGCTGCTCGGTACGCCTGGTCGGGCAGTACCGTGCTAGGTGACCCCGTATGTCACAAGTATAGAACCAACTATCTCCTGAATGCCCCGATGCTATATGACTCCCCTATGGTGTACGAACCTACCCCTGAGTCTGCTCAAGGCAGGGTCTCCTCGACTAAGGCTCTACTCTCTGCCGCCTGCCTACTACCGAAAACTCTGCTCTGAAGAGGCCACTGCTAGGCCTTGCCAGCTGGCGTCCCTCAGCCAAGAATCTCTCTATCACGAGCACCCACTCTAGCACCCTGACATAAGTAGGGATGCACAGGGCACTACACTAGCACAAATATTCCTGTGATTACCCTGCTCAAACTTCTGCACCTGAAAGTAACTATCGCGGACTATATCCTACGAGTAGCATGTCAGATCGGTAAACCGGGCCGAGTACTGCGCCATGGTCATCCCCCCTGCTTCATCTCTAGAAGCTCCTGAATCTGAACAGATCGTAAACAAGAGGGGGAGTACTCCTCCCGGAAGAGCTGTTGGAAGCTATCCCACGTGAGAAACAACTTTTCATGGGTCTACGTAACCAACCCCCACCAACGCCCGTCCGTCCTAAGGAAAAGGCTGGCAGCTAGGGATACCATCTGGTCCACTGGTGTCCATACCAGCCTGAAAATTCGGTCCACGGACTCTATCCAGTCTTCCGCTGCTTGGGGATCCGGGTCCCCATAGAACTTCTACGGCCGCTGACGCTGGAAGTCTCAGAGCGCACTCAGCCTGCACTCAACCTCGGCCTGTGCTGCCAGTACTAACTGCTGCTCTCCCGATGGAGGGGCTACTGCTGAACCACTGGGTGGAAGAGGATCACGTGAGGGTCCCTGAACTGATGCCTCGTCACTCGCCAGTCGTCGTCACGAACTGGAGAGGGTAACCTGACTGCTGTTGTGGGGGAATCCTGGAAATTATCAAGGATTAACGTGATCAGATGAGTATATATATATATACATATCAGTAATAACAAAGGGGATCTGACTCAAAAAGGATAGTCAAAGACTCAATCCTACCAGATTCATGTTCCAAATTCCCTGCAACAGGTGTCTCAGTGTGACGAGTCGACAAGCGAGTTATCAGGGTCCTGGTGAATGGATACGTCGTCGCTCGTACCATCACTGGACTCCCTGGCCTGAGATCCACTCTCGAGACACATCGACACTATTGCACTAAATCCCAACCAATTTTTTTTATGGATGTCCGAACAAAGCCCCAAGGAATGAACCAACTCTGATACCATTTTGTCATGACCCGACCCTAACAGTCTCGAGCCGAAACCACCCCAAGACCGCCTCTATAGGCCAGGGGCTAGAGACAAGCATCGAAGGCATAAAAATCTTAGGGAGGCCTTTGACTAAGTACCTGTACACACACACACATCCCACTCAATCCAGAAGTGCAGAGTAAAAAAGGAAACCAAAGTACAACACTATAACCCAACCATATTCATGCATCAACTTCTAAAAAAAGCAGAACAAGTAAAGTGCTGAAAAGTGGACTGATAAGTAAAATGAACAAAAAAAGGGCAAAACACACGCCCAACTAGAAAGGTGACACAACCCGATAACAGGTAAACGAAAGTAAACAACTGGTGAGTCTCACACCTGAAAGTCCTACTATGACCACTGAACGCATCCCAAGCTCCTGTGTCCTCTACGCTCCTTTATAGTCTCGATCGAACTGTCCGTCGTCTATAAGGGCACACCAAGTGTGGGCAAAGCCCAAGCAGGGGTGAGTATAAAGATACTCAGTAGGATGCCCCAAAAGCTCGAGGGAGAAACAAAGGAGGTACTAAAATGGTGAGAAGTAGACATAACAAAGAATAGTGAAAGAGTACAGTAAATAGAGTGCAACTCAATCCAAAAAAAGAAAGGAAGTAGACTCATCCAACCAAGAGGAGCTGGACACAGAAAGCACATGGCATACCCCGCATGTCTTCGCCCCTCCTAGAAGTAGAGTAACTGAACCCAAGGAGTGGGAATAAAAGTAAAGTGTATATATATATATATGCTCAACAAGAAACCTGAACGAGTGCATAAGGGGATCTCCATCTCCAAGCTCAGCCTAGGAAAAGTTGCCAATAGTTCTAAGGATAACCATCACTGATGCCCAAAAGTCCCGCACGCCAAAACTATCTCATCACTGAACCGTATAACCAAGAGTCTAGCTCCGGTAATCATGGAGAAAAGTCCCTGACTAGCCTCATAGAAAGGGTTGAGTCTGAATGAAGTCGTCGGGTAACCCACTGCCCAACCCAACTTGAGGGTAAACCCTAAGAGGTAATCGGGTAACCCAATGCCCATCCCATCAGGAGGGTAAACCCTAAGGATAAAGGGCAATCCACTGCCCAGCCCCACTGAAGGGTAAACCCCAAGGTCAACGGGTAACCCACTGCCCAACCTCGCTGGAGGGTAAACCCTGATACGCCGGTGGGTAACCCACTGCCCAGCCCCACTGGAGGGTAAACCCAGAACTGGTCTAATAACCCCGCACTGCCCGTACCATCACTCAGTGTCACTAACATCGCTACCGTGCATTGGTTCAGAGTGTGTCAAAGGAACCTCCGACCACCGCCCTTTCATGTTTCCACATTTTTATGAGATCTCGAACGAGGCTCTGTATGCCCAAACAGATTACACCATTGCAATACTCATGGAAAAACACACGAGATAGTCTATTTACTAGCTTGAAAAGGACTCCCGACGAAGAAGTTATTCAACACCGCTCTATGCCCATACGGCGTCATGTGGGGCCCACACCTCGGTCTCGAAAAAGGGCGGGCGAGCTGTGTCATCATGATGCTCTCATAAAAACATGCCTAATCGACTATTCATTCACCCGAACGGACGTCTGAGTAAAAAGTCGCAAGACGCTACACACAGCTTAAAAGACGGCCCGTGGGGGCCACGCCTCAACTCCGGCTTCAACGCCTGGAACCTCCCTGTACAACTTTGTCTCGATTATAGGGTCACGATGCTACTTAATACACCTAAAATGGACTCCGGATGTGCTCGCGCCATCTGAAAGAAGAATCCCAGCGAGGCGCTAAATAACACTTAACGGCGTGTCGCGCCACCAAGACCATCTCAAAACCTCAGTCTCGATCCGAGGATCATGTTTCCGCAGACGACACGTGATTCTGATACCCGATTTGAGAATTAGAGACATTTTAACGTCAACGGACGGAGATGGGGTGGGCCGGACCGGTTCGGTCGTTCCCCCCCTTTAGACCGGCGGTCCGCGACTCGGCCGCCCAGACCGCCCGGTCCACCGCGGCCCTTGGTTCACAGCGCGGGCCACACCACTTCTCCAGGACCGACTTAATCCGGTCCGGTCCTTTTCCACAAGACCCGCGCTTTGCGGGTCTCGATCGGCTCCCGGGGTCGCGACGACCCCGGTCTCGCGCGCCGCACGCCGACCGGCAAAGCCGGCCATCGCACCCTCCCGCGGCCCAGACCGCCGGGCCACCGTCTCGCTTGCCCGCACCGACCGCTGGGTAGCCACGCTGCCACTTGGGAAGTATCCGCGCCAATTTTGACCGCTGAGGACCCACACCGCCACCTGGGAAGCCCACCGCGCCGCCGCCTGGACTCGCCGGACCACCCTGGAACCGCCGGAAAACCAAGGTTTTGGCTGGAAAAACTTCCTGGGGCTCCCCCAGACACCCCGGGACTTAGATTTTCGATCCAAAAAGAGCTTTGGAAAGCTCAGATCGAACCCTACACATCTATGGAATTATCTCAACAATTAAACAACAATTATATGCTATAATTTGACTTTGAAGAAGATGCAGAAATTTAAAACGAAAGCGCAAAATCCTACCTCGATGGGCGTAGCCCGTCGCTTCACAAAAGACCCGCCGGAGCTGCCAACGCCTTGCTAGGGAGGAACTTGAAGAAGGTTTCTCCCTTTTTGGGAGATCTTTCGCCACATAATGCCAAGGGGGAGAGAAGGGGGGTGTTTAAATAGGGAACTTAATTAAAATTTAATTAATTTTTAAACACCCACCAGTAGGCCCGTACCCAAACTCTCGACGGGGTTGAGGTTAAGCCGCCCCTAGGGTAAAATCCATGTTCTGAGCACAAAGGTGGTCTCAAAATTTTAATATGAGCCTTCATTCAGAAGTTATAAAGTTCACGCCCGAGGCCGCTAAATTATGAAAACGCCCCTTGTGGCGTTTTCCACAGAAGGGTCGCGCCTATGAAAGTTACACCCCTCCTAGGGTAAACGGCACGCTCCAGACTCAACGGTGCCCTCAGTTTTTCCATCTAAGTAATTGTCTAGGAGTTATTTTTTTCATTTAGTGTGTCTAGTGTGAATGCACTTAAAATTTAATTTCAGTCACCCCGGGGTTCGGAATCACACGCCGTTTGAACGCCCTGGTCTGGAATAACATCAAGAAAATTTCAAAGTCTCACAGGCTCAAAACCCAGGTTCTTACATGCTGAATAGCAGTGAGGGTCTTGGGTGTGATAGTGGGGAAACTATGCCCTCATTGGCAGAGTATGCATAATAGAATAACAAATAATAAGCAGTAGCGGAAGTAATAATACCATAAAACAAGTAAACAACAGAAGATTGGAAGTAAATAAACAACTAGAGCACATATATAAATTATGCATGACACTCATGTCTAGGAAAACAGCCAAAAAAGTCACAATGCTAGAAATATAGTATTAAACTAAAGTAAAAAAAGAAAACAAATAAACTCCAACAGCATCGCAAGCCCCAGCTTGGTCCCATGCTCTCCAGCTCCACAATAATCAAGTACCTGATGACGAAGGGCGCTTTACCTTATATACACATGCAATCATATAATCTTTTTGGGTCCAAAAGCATGACCCAAACATGGTGTGAGACGAATCCGAGTAGGAAACCATGACAATATCTATGCCTAACTATCAGTGAGTATATATAGCAGATAATAATAAAAATGCAGCAATAGAACTAGGAGTACACAAAAGTAACCAAATCCTACAGTTTCCATTTGCATTCATTAGCATTTAATGTTCATAATTTAATCAAGTATCACAACAGTTATCTTAGAATACTACATAACAGGACTGAATCCAAGCTTGTGCTTTGGATTGGTAGACGTGTCACAACCATTCAATATTTACATTAACCCTCCGGGTAGCTCACACAGTCTGACCCCTCTGGCCAAGTAATGAAATAAAAAGTCAAAGACACTCTGAGGAACCACTCACCATCAATTACCCCTATGGTCTTTCCAGATAACTACATAATCTCTAGGGAATCAATCAATGTAAATTCCCCTTGTGGTCTCATAATGTAAACTATAGACACTCTGAGGTAGCACTCACCATCAATCCCCCCCTGTGGTCTCATAGCATGAAATATAACAGACACTCTGAGGAAACACTCAACGTCAATTCCCCCTGTGGTCTAACTACACCAGGTTCTCATAGCCCTGTATAATTCAATCATGTGTAAACAATATCAAGAAGCCCCAAGTAATCTCAGATACTACATGGCTAAACAATTCCAATGCATATCACAAGCATTTAACAAGCAGAAAAAGTCAAACAGTTCCATCCGGTCACATGCATGACTTATTTTAAAGGTATTTTTCATTTAATTTCCATTCTTGCTTTGTTTTGGGTGTTTCCCATGAATTTTGGTGTAAATGGTGGGTTTTCAAAATTTGGGCCAAACCGTGAGCCCAATCCAGATTTAAAAATAATTTTTGTTTCTTTTATAACTCCTTTATTTTTTAAAAATTTTCATCCATTCCAATTTCTACTTGGCCTCCCCTGACCTATTAATACCACCATGTCAATTTGGAGCCTTTGTAAATCTATAATCACGATGTATTTGGGTTTTTATTTAAGGAGTTAGGCCAGCCCGGAATCCCATTTCTAGTTTAAAAAAAATGTTTATTTAATATCTTATTAACACCACCATGTCAATTTAGAGCCTTTAGAAATCCATAAACAAGGTCTGTCTCATAGGCAACCTGGAACAAACATCCCTAAACATTCAACCAAGGAAACGCACCCATGGGGTGTTCCTTAAAAATGCAATTTCACATGATATCACATCAACAAACCCTAAAATCATCAATTAATATAAGTTAGATAAAATAGGGTTCAATTTCCTTAACCTGAAATACCTGAAACATGGGTAATCAGCACTTTGTTATATAAAACTCAAAGACAAACAACAAAAGGCAACAAACCACCTACCTCGACGTTGTACGCTCGATATAGTTGAACCTCAGCCTTTGAATCGACCTAGAACATCATAGATCTACAAAAATGTCAAAAAAGTTCAACCTTGAATAACTCAAGAGAGAGATAAGAAATTAATAAGAGAGGCTCTGGAAGAAGGAAAAACTCACCGGTGGGATTCCAATGCACCCACCGGAGTTTGGATTGGACCTTGTATGGAGAAACAATGGCTATGAGAAGATTTGTTACTCTCAGTCACTCCTGGATGAAATGAGGCTAGAAGAAGATGAAATTGGGGATTAGATGTGACCCATGTCCGATTAAACAAATAAAAAGAAAAGTACACGGCGTGTTCATTTAATGTACACACTGTTTACATGCCTCAACTGGACCCCACTTTAGGCGGTCTCTAGGTCACCCCACACGGCCATGTACTCGGCCGTTACACAGCTAGTACACGGCTGCCCACAACAACCTGGTACACTGCATGTAATCCTAATTACACGATGTGTACTGATAAAATTTCTAAATTCTCCCTTTTTTCTCAAAGCCACACGAAACCAAGATCCATACCTGAAAATAAAATTTGGGTTCTTACATATGTCTAGATTTTCTCAATTCTAAAACCAGCTATTTAGTTTTAAAAGCTACTGCATTTCATGCGAACAGAGCCCAAAAATACTATTTTACTATTTTACTGATTAAAGTTCCATTGGAAATTCCACTAGAAACTCTATTACAAGTTCCACTGCAAGTGCCATTGGAAGTTCATTTGTACATGTCTTTACATGGAATTCACTCTGAAACTTCCAATGCACATTTCACTGAAACTTCTAGCGGAGATTCCACTAGAACTTCTTGTTTAACTTTTGGTCCTATTATAATAAGAATACCTTAATTTTTGACTGAAATTTGCACTTTAATTTGTGGAATCTGCAAATAAACATGTTCTTTATTGCATTGTAATTTTTACAGGATTGAGGGAGAAATTATTCTATTGTTTCCCCACCGGTACTTCCAATGAATCTTCTATTGAAATTTCTAGTGGAGATACAATGGAACTTTCAGTGGATATTTTACCGGATCAACCAGTCCTACTCTAGAAAATTCCAGTCCTATTCTAGGAAGAGTACATTAAGTCTTGACTGAAACCTATACTGTAATTTGTGGAATCCACAAACAAACATGTTTTCTATTACACTATAATTTTTATAGGATTGAGGGGGGAATTTTTCTCTTGTTTCCCTACTGAAACTTCTACTGAAATTTCCAATATTATTATAGTAAATTAAAGTGAAAATCTACCTTAAGTTTTGATTGAAACTTGTACTCTTATTTATGGAATCCATAAATAAACATGCTTTCTATATTGCACTAATTTTTTTATAGGTTTTAGGAGGGAATTGTTCTGTTGTTTCACTACCAAAAATTTCAGTGGAGATTCCACTGAAACTTCCAAGAGAACTTCCATTGGAACTTATAGTCCTATTATAACAAATTTCAATTCAAAGTTACCTTAATTTTTGACTAAAACCTGTACTGTAATTTGTAGAATCCCCAAACAAAAAAGTTTTTTATATTTCATTGAAATTTTTACAAGATTCAAGAGGGAATTGTTCAGTTGTTTCCCTACTAAAATTTCCAGTGGATATTCCAATGGAACTTCCACTTGAACTTCAACTGAAACTTTTAGTGGAACTTCCATTCATATTCTAGCAAATTACAGTGCAAAATCTATCTTATGTTTTGATTGAAATCTATACTATAATTTGTGGAATCCCCAAACAAACATTTTTTATATATTGTACTAAAATTTTTACAGTATTTGGGTGGGAATTGCTCCATTCCTTCCTCAAAAGAACTTCTAATTGATATTCCAATAGAGATTCAAATAGAACTTCCACTGCAACTTCCATTAGAACTTCTAGTCATATCACATGTTCTCTGATTTCCAATGAAATTTTTTTACTTTCAATTTTTAGGTGTTCATTTTAGGTCAAATATGACATCCTTACAATGAGTTTTACAAGAAATCCAACTAAATTTAAAATATTTTCATACAATTGCACTGTGATACACTCTATTTTGAATATGTTTTGGGATTTTCTATCCAATAGTGTATCAACATTGTATTGTAAGAAATTGAACAACTCTATTTTTCATGTGCTCAATATATATGATTACTTAAAAAACACTTTCTGAATTAGTGGTGTGGAAAGACAATTTTGTGAAGGTGATGACCAAAAGATATCCAGGTTAAGTGAAGGAGAAACGAAAGTAGAAGATTGTTATTCTTTCAAACCAACCAAGGCACCATTATATATATGAAGATTTGTAAAAGGCGTCAGATTACTAACACAAAAGGCAATAAAAAGAGCTCTTTTGGAAGCTGTTATGGTCAATGAAGCAGAAGATCATGTTGACACAACAACACTCATTTTTTTTGTACGCATGTGCTACTATGTTTTTACCTACTATGAGTTCTTACTTGATTTGGGGTTTCATCAATTATGTGGATAGCTTGATAAATATGGGAACACTAAAGTGGTCTCATGCAATCCACTGACATTTGATGAATTCTATTAAAGGATTTTAAAAGAAATGGTCAAAGATTATGGGGTTTATTGTGTCATTACTTGTATGGATTGAAATTTATTTTCACATATATATATAATTAGTCTTTATATCGTTTTTATTATTGTAATATTAGCATTGGGAAGAAATCAGACTACTGTAAGGAAATGAATAATGCATAAATCTTCCTTTCACAAAATGGATCTTGTCAAATTTTGATGCAACTATCAAGAAACTAAAGATTCAACAAGTTTCAGCCAATGGGGTAAGTCTTCCAATTACATTATTATTTTAATAATTCTCTCAACAAAAACAGTTATGTGAAATGAAATATTATATACTAAGAAACATGAATAAAGTGATGAGGAGACAACATCCACTAAGGAATGTGGTGTCTTACAACAAAAAATTATGGAAGACAAGGAAAAAATAAAATGTCTTGAAGAAGAAAATGAAACATTGAAAAGGAAACTGGAGACCATGATAAAAAGCAAAGAAAAAAGAAAAAAAATTAAAATATTGAAGTTGTTGATAAGTGACAACCCCAAGAATGTGGAAGACAGAATATAAACTTTCATTTATGGAGAGGAAGTGAGCCATGTTGTGATGAAGATAAACTGGACAATAGATCCCAATGAAACTGGGACCTAGGAGGAGGTGGAACCCCTGAAAGGACCTATTGAAAAAAATCACACCTCTCCCAGATAGTAGCCAAGTTGAAAAGACGGAATCACAAACTTTCCAAACTCTATTATTGATTAGAAATGTAAAATCAAGAACAAGAAAATAAAATAATTTGGATTCAACATATGTTTATGAAACCTAAAGAAAAATTAGAAGAAGAAGAAGAAGAACATTAACATGCTCAAAATTAATAGAAGATCTAGCCGATCTGTAAAAAACCATCGTCCTAGCTAGTATTTTAGGGAAAAAAAACCTATAAGGGTTGTTAAAGGGCTGGATGTCATGCCAAAATGGGTCAGGCAGAGTCAAAAAATCTAAAAAATAGACTATGATCACCTTGAGAATATTTTAGAGTTAGATCCCACTTGATATGTTGTTATAAACAAAGGTAATGACCACACTTAATTTAATTTCTTTTATTAAATTCACCTTAATAATACATGTTTTCTTATAAATAAATATTATTGTTGTGTAATGAATATGTCAAGAAATCTAGAAAAAAATCTATTCAATAGCAATGTATGATATTTTATCTATTTTCAACAAAGAAATGATGAGTATCAGAGTGATTATTTAAGTTAAATAATATTATTGTAAAATAATTTTAAATTAGTGTCACATCCTCCACTTGTTTTCAATGATATCAGGCAATAGATTCATATGGTCAAATAATAAAAAACAAGTGTGAAATGGGGAAGATAGGTGGAATTTTCCTAGATAAATTGATAACTATTACCGGTGTTTCCATGGTGAGTATATTATTGTCTACATTCTTTAAGTTAGAAATGTAATGGTTCATAGTTGTTCTAAATTAATTAATATTTATAGGTAATAATTTCTGGAAAAAATTAAAATTCGATAGATACGTTGATAAATAATCTAGTTGAAGATGAACTATATTTAAATCAAAATATTTTCATCCCTATGAACACCACAAATGTACATTGGACATTGCTCGTTTTTAATGTGGAGAGAAAATATTTCAACCACTACAATTGGATGCAATCTCAGGTTCATGATGGTGGATATGATATTTATCAAAAGGATGCATTGACACTGGTATATTTTTCTCCTCTTAGACATGAAATCCATTTGAAAATTAACCAACTAAGATAATTAAATCTGTACAACTGCCTACAATTGCAGAAAGAATTTATTGAATATGTCATTAAGAAATGAATCCCTGATTACTTGGAAAAGACTCCTCCTGCATTCATTGTGGAAGATACTCCTCAATAAGATGACAAAGTCTTGGACTACACAATAATAGTTTTTTATCTTATGGATAAGTTTACAACAAATCAATCATATAAGAAGAAGTTTTCCCCATAAGAAGTTGATGACCTGTGACTTTATATGGTACACTTATTCTTTGTCAACCCTACTAACAACCGGTCGAAAAAATATTTTAGAAGTAGGAGTTTCTTTTTAAATTCAGTGCTTCCAACATCCAGATAAACAATCAAACAAACTTGTTTTATGGGTGTGACATGAAAGTGAAATAGAACATGTTGTGAGGTTCTTGGCTTTGTTCATTTTTTTGGTATAATAGTTGTTTTGTTTGAATATCAAATAGAATGAAACAATGATGTCAATATAATGGAAGTGGTCTTGAATACCAATCTGACCACATTACAATTTAAAATGGAACATTTTTTTTCAGTTATGTCAACAATGTTCAAAAATCATTGGAACATGATGCCAGTATAAATAGTTTCAAATACCAATCTGGGTGCTTTAAAAATCAAAATAGTTTTTGGATGTATAAAAATTTTCATATAGAACTCACGCATACAAACTAAAGTTTCTTAAAATGGTGTATCGATCCATTATAATTAAAACCAATATATAAATGATTCAGTGGATGCATTACAATTAAAAAAAGCCTATACATGGTGTAGAGGAATCACAATTCAATCCAAAAAAACAACTTTCATCCAATGTTTGCACTGCTCAGCTTCTCTTCCAATTCTGTGGTGGTCTGCCACCAAAGATGAAGTTTCAAATTGGTTGATAGGTTTTTCGAAAACAATTAAACAAAAAAATTACATAACTTATAGACAAGGATGATGTTACTAAAGAAATTAAATTTAAAAGTGTTTTTGAATTTGTGATAAATTTTTTTGATCTTGCTTGATCTACAATTCCCCATGTGAAATGAAAAATGATATCAGATACCACATTACCATTATAAGAATACTATTAGAAATGAAATGCATCATAAAATTAAATCATATCATCATCATAGTACTAGACTTGTTCTTATTTTTATTCAATTGTGTCCATTTTTTGCTACCATTTTCTAAAAATATTTTGATTATATCACCTCTTTACTATTTTGTTTCCTTTTAAAAGATGAATTTTTTAAAATTGTGTTAGAATTATCATGAACAACAACTCTATCCATTGATGTATTTATGATAGTCCACTCTTTTGAAAAATTAATAAAACTAGATAAGACAATGTCATAACCCACATTTATCCCACAAGCAACAGTAATCAACTTCACTCTCATTTGTACTAATTCTTTGTACCATTTTGATATAATCAACTTTATATCATAATTTACATCAATATAATATCCTTCGAACATTAGAATATTTCTAGCCGATTGGGTTCACATCCCCAAAATAAATTTTTTAGGTATTGATCTCACATAGAGATAATCATAATTTTTTAAAACATGACGAAAAAGATACCCAACCGACTCAAATTTTCAATAAGAACATTGAAAAACTTCATTAGAAGCTTCATATGATACAAAAAATTGATCTTCATATCCAACCATTCTAATAAAAAAAATTAAACTTCACTCAATACACGATATCGAAAAACAAGCACCAATAATTTGATCTTCATGTTGAAATAAATAAAATAACTTAGGTTTATATCTAATAGAAACCCGAAACATCAATGAATGGTAATGGTAAAGATTATGATGTAACTGCTCTGACATCTAAAATTCAACCTTTGTTTCTTGATTTCAATTTTTTTCCAATAATCACTCAAACTTCTTAAATAAATAAATAACACTTAACTTGTGATGACTGTAATATTTAGGCAGTCTATTAACAATTTCACTTAATTTAGTGTTGTGAATACCCAATGTTAAAGCATCTTTCAAAAAACAATGCACCCACTTTTCTTGAAACACGAATACATCATATAACCACTACGATTTCTAAAGAAACTTTGTGATGTTTTGTTTTAACAATTTTTTTTGTATTTGTTGAAAACTAATCCTTCGTAAAAGAATGTTTTTGAAAATAGGTGAAAGTTTCTGAATGTTTGAACCCAAACATAAAGGGGGGGGGAGATTTTTTTAGAAATTTGTTTTCTGAACATAGAGTATTGGAATGAGAATAACTAAACACATAAGTTTTTATAAAGTTAAAGTTTTTTATTGAATAAAACATTGGTCTCAGATCCATCGATATGAAGTTAAAGATCTATAGGACATGATATTTGTCAGAAAGTTAGAAGTTGCTGAGTGAGAAAGTCAAAATTTTGTTGAAGAGGTTTAATGAAGACAATGGTGTCAGGAGTTAAAAATTTATTAAAATTTCCAACCTCAATTCAGATGATTTTTTTTCCAATCTTTAAGTTCTCATAAATCATGAAACATTCTCATGATAAAAGATTTTAAAGAAATAGAGGAATCGTAAAGATTGTATCGGTTCCATAAAAAACAAGAAAAAGTTTGTATCATATCAAGAAGTACCAGACATAGAAGTTGTCAGAAATCTAAATGGTTTATAGCTAATGAGGTTTGAAGAATTTCAAAGTTTCTTAGTGGAGTCACCATCGGTTTTAGAACATCATAATGAGTATTTCATAATAATGAGAAACATGTTGTAATGAAAAGTCAATCGGGCTGAGTCTAAGGAGGGAAGTCAATCGGGCTGATTCTGAGGAGGAAAGTCAAATCAGACTAACTCTAAGGTAGAAATTCAAATTATAATGACTCTGAGAAAGTTCCATCGGAATGAGATGAGGAAGTTCCAATAGTCTAAGTTGGGGAAGTTCCATTAGATGAGATGATGAAGTTCTATCATAATGATCTGAAAAAGATCCATTGTACTGAGCTAAGGAAGAAAGATCCATCAGAGTCACAAAAATATATATAATCGAACACACATAATCAGACTGAATAAATGTTAGGAATTTTAAGAAGGATGATTAATAAGATGACTCAATATAATTCAAGAAGGTTCTATAAGGGTTAAGAAGAGTCGAAGTGGTCATACATGAAGTTCAAATATAAGTTAATTTTGGAGGTTTTTGAATTTGAGTAAGCAGGAAAAGTTTTTTAGTTTCCTTCATTTGATATTATGGAATGCCTAAAAATTGATGCACAGTACATTTTTACTTTGTAATCTTTTCACATGAGCATAGTAATTTTTTTTGTCAAAATTTTCTTTACAGACTGAGATCTCATTAGAAGGATGGACATATGAAATCTTTGTTTACCAGACTGGGAAGATCGGACTGAGGAATATTGGATTGAGCAATTGATAAAAGTTTGATAAGTGAAAATTGAGAATAGGTTCATCATACCAATTCCATCGGTCCGAGTTCATTGGACTTAGGAAATTAGACCCAGGGACATCAGAATGAGGCCTCAGATAGATTTTTGTAGAGCAAAAGTTTTTGGGATCTTTTCTTTTGTGGTTCAAGGTGTTTGTAAGAGAACTTTGTAAATTAAAGAGAGTCAGTATAATATTTCCTATCAAGAGATAGAAGGTGTATAATGAGAGTTGACACAAGTTTTATTCACTTCTTCATAATAGTGAATTTCCATAGACCCACAAAAGTAGCTATGATAAGGATGTAGGTTCTCACAATAAGGTTGAACCTTGTAAATATCATGTGCTTTACTTGCTTTCCTAATTTTTCATGCATGAGTATTTACTAAAATATGATAAGGTAATGAACTTTAAAAGGTCATAGATGTTAAGTTTCTAAAATTATTGAAACTTATAAAAAGTAAACAACTAATTAACCCCCCATCTCAATTGTTATTTGATCCTTTGGAACTTAAAGTGGTATCATAGGGAAGGTTCCCTTGTTGAATCCTCATCATGGATAATATCAATTCTACCAATAGTAGAAGAATTCATACATTTGATGAAAACGAATATTATGGATGAAAAAATATGACGATTCCTTATCTCCTATCTCTTGGCCCGAAAGTTTTCGATGCTGCTACAATTAGGTTTCCACCTTTTGAGAAATATGCCCCAATGAATTTTTTTTGATAAAAGAAATATTAAAGTTGATATAAAATCTAGGAATGTTATTCTCATGTATCTATATGAAAATGTTTATATGAAGGTGATGAGTCTCAAAACTTTAAAAAGTATGTGGGATAAGCTGCAAAGTATTTTTGAAGGAAATACTAAAGTGAAAGAAGAAAAGCTACAAATCTGGTGTAGTAAGTTTGAAGACATGAGAATGAGAGATAAAGAAACTATTTATGAATACTTCATCAGGGTAAATTAAATTGTTTGCAACATCATAGGATTTGGAGAAGTTCTAGAAGATTCTACAATAATGAAGAAACTTATGAGAATTTTTTTGAATAGGTTTGATTCTAAAATTTTCACTCTAAAAGATAAAGATGATTTATCTCTTGATGAATTACATAACTTTCTTGTTGCTTATGAAATGAGAAAAAAACCAATGTTCAAAAAGAAGATGAAATATGAAATGACTTTTTAAGCAATGAGAAAGATAAAAATTCAAGATATTAACGATGTTGATCCTTGTGATTATTAAGATAAGGAGAATGATGAGTTAAATGAAAAAATCATATCTCTTATCTCTAAGAACTATCAAAAAGGAAGAGGAAAGTATGAAGGAAATCTTCCTCTAAATTTTTTCGAGCACTACTACAAAACAAACTTTTAATAGCGCTGGTGTTTCGACCAAGGGAAAAAACGTGTGCTACTCAATGGTTGATTAGAGAAGGTTGGGTTCTACTTAATCACTTATATCAGGTGCACCGTTTTCGTTTCGAAACACCCAATGGTTCCATATCCAACGATACGTGGACCTGCTTTCCAAAGGCAGACGTTCACTGGGTGATTTGGCCGGCAACACTTAAGAACTCACATTGGTCAAGAGGATGGGAAGTCGGGCTCATCGCACCCTTTTGGGGGGAATTATTTCATATTCTGGGACTCTCTTATAGATTTAATACCTATTCATATGTTCGCGAATCTTTGGTTTATACCCAAGCATAGTATCCATAGATTACTCCTGATTGGCAATGTTCAGATGAACGCAGGGATTCAGAATCATTTTAGGCCCAAGGTTTACCATCCCTCATTGGATTAATGACTCTGAGGAGTTTGGACTCATTGAGATGACACTGGTTTGAAGCCTCGTAACTATGCGCTCTGGAGTTTATTGTCATCCGGGGGGGATAGATAACGACTTGAGCGTTTGGATCGAACCTGTGATACGGGCTTCCTACGTATCCTCATGAGAGGTATCAAAATCCACATAGTTTGGTGCCAATTAATGGGATACATCACCTTTTAGGGTCATGTGACAAGGACCCAACCATACAGTTTAACGTCATATGGAAAAAACACCTGGGCGAGAGATGCCCGGTCAAAGTTGGTGCGTGACTTACGCCGAAGAAGCTCGGAAGACGCAAGGGAAGCAATTTCCTGGGTCTAGATACGGTCCTGCTGGGGTCATGAGGACATGGTCTGAAAGTGACAGATGTGTATCAGACTTAGATATCGGGCTTGTACCTCAGGGAGGTTTCCTACATATCCCGGTTGATCAGGAATCAAAGTCCACATAGTTCTGGAAGATTATGTCTTACACATGAGAGCTGCCTATTGTTGGGATTGAACCTCGAGGAGGCTTCCTACGTACCCTGCTTAGGAGACATGGATCAAAACCTGCATAGTTCATTTCACCACCGTCGTTGTGCGGGCATCGTGGCCATTACAAATCCCTAAGCCCACGTGAGTCATGCTCGATGTGAGAAATAAGAGAATGCAACAGACTTAGCAAGACTCACAATTTCTCTCTACTGAGGGAAGGTGGCCGGAACCATAAGAATCTCCTTCTTCCCAACGTCGAAGGAAGGTAGAAGTCACACCGACAGGACCGTGGGTGAGGCGAGGGAGCAATGAACCTTCCTGGAATGGAAAGGGAGGATATTGGCTTCTGGTGAGGATGATGTGGGGATTACTTTAGGAGGGATGCCCAGGGTATGTCATGGTCGGTGCTCACTCTAAGATCACGTGAGTCATGCTTAGTGTGAGAAACAAGAGCTAGCAGAGACATGATGATCACGTCACGAAGGGTGCGTCCGTGGGAGATGGAAAGGGGCTTACGCGTTGAGCGACCCATGGTTCCAGGACTTACTCCAGGATAGATGCCCATGTGCCGCTTATGGAGCAGCAATGGTGGATAGAGATTATGTGAGGATGCTGCCCGTAATGTCTTCCTCATGTCTGGTCATGAGGGCATCCCAAATCACTGGTGGGTTGAGGCCTATACCTATGCGCTAGTGCACAAGCGGGATAATGCCAAGGGCATTAGAATCAGTCCAAACAAAGGGAGATGAAAAGTGTGAATCACATGCCTGACATTTGGAACGCGGTGAGGGTGGCGTGGTGATGGATGATAACTGTTGACCGTGTTCGAAACACAGCATCCATATCACGTTAGCCAGAAATGAGGACAAACAAATGAGGGTTGACTGCTGACCGTGTTCGAAACACAGAACCTGACTCAAAGTGTTTCCCAATGTCTTCCAGGGCGTTGGCCCAGGACGGTAGGTGAGTTGATGCGGCATGGGACCAGGCCGTTAGGGGGTCCCTTCAGACATGAAAGAGGATGAAGATCCGAATGAAGGACACCCAAAGCGTGAGGCGGAGTGATGGAATGTTTGAATAGATTCCAATGCTCTTGAAATTACACCACTGTAATCATGGAATAATGCATCTTATTCTTTTCACATAAGGCATCTCTTATTTGGAACAAGAGGCATCCTATGTTTGGAACATAGGGAATGCTACAGTTTAAAGTCATGTAGATAGGACTGCTGGCATAAGGTGCCTAGCAATGGTTGGTGTTGGGTCTTACGCAAGGGTGACCCTCTCTGGTTCAACTTGTCATAAGAGCCAAGTGATAGGATTTGGAGGGGTTTCCTGAGGAATGGTTCGACTCAAGGTACTCGGGGAATTGATGATGAGAATCTCAACTCACGATATAGGAAACGAACCAAGAAGAATACGTCAACTCAAGGTGTTTTATGGCGTGCAGAGGAGTATCTCAAATCATGGTATTCCATAGGTGGAAGGTGTGGGCACGCATAAGGGAGCAATGGAAAATCCCGACGTCCCGGCCCGAAAAGTTCGTGGTGCGACTCTCCATTTTTCATGGGGGTCAGTGACGGTAGCGAAGGGACTGGCCCAGAGGACCGAGAACGCAACCCGGCATTGACCCTGAGCAGGGGTGCGGGGGTGCAGACCCCGCATTATGGACTAGCAAGTGCATGGGGTTTTCTGCATGGGGTGGGCCGCATAGGAGATGGCTGTGGAGTGTATCCAAAGAGGAGCTGGCCGCATAGGAGCAGCCGCGGAGAGGCTGTCCGCAAGGGGTGTCTGCGGATGAGATAGCCGCGGAGGAGGCGGGGCCACGTAGAAGCTGGCCGCCTAGGATGTCTGCGAAGGAAATGGCCGCTTATGGGCTGGCCGCGGAGGAGCTGGCCGCATGTGGTTCGCGGTTTGGTTTCTCCTCTATGCGGAAGAGTGCATCCACGGATGATATGAGGTCCACAGATGGTCGCGGAACTTTACCACTAGGAGCGATTTCTCCAGCGTCTCCCCACGGGTTTTCACCCGTCCTTTCATCCCTCCATTTTTGACCCCCTCAGGGTCTATTTATAGAGTAATGAAGATGTTGTATCGATGGGGCACACATCGCTTTTTGAGGAATCCCATGAAGAAAGCCTTGTCCGCGTATGACTCGGTCAACCGATATTTATGGAATCGAGTTTTGCGGAATTGCTCCGTGACAGTGCACCACTCCGCCTCTATTTGGCAAATGACAAGGTCTGCGGTCACATACGGCTTCCGCCTCCGTTTCACGAACAATGGCGCGCACAACATGGGTTGGTTGGTGCGGTTTGTGGTGGTGGATCGGCCTGGCGTTTGTCCTGCTTCGCGCCCGCGTGGGGGTTCCCGCCTCCGTTTCGCGGACGATGCTGGTCCGCGGAGGGGGCGACTCGCTGAAACGGCCGCGTACCATCGATGTTGAACTGATACACGGGCCGGTTGGTCCTTTTTCAATTTTTGAGTATTCTTCATGTTTTTGCCCGATCCTCTGAGGGAAATTGGGTAGAATCCTTTCTCAAATTAAGTGGAATTCTCATTCCTCTTTGCGGATTTTTCAAGACCCTACAACCGGCCTTTATCAGTGCTGAAAAAAGTGCCGATAAAGGGTAACATTTATCACCACTTTTATGTAGCACTGATAAAAGTTACCCTTTATCAGTGTTTTATTTTTAGCGCTAATAAAGGTCCGTAATAATATGAAATAATTAGGCAAATAATTTTTTTAAAAAATATTTACAATTTTATTAATTAAATGATTATTGATAAAAATGAATAAATTGAATATACATATATATACTGTAAATATTAATAAATAATATATATTAAATATATAGATATCTAAAATGAATAAAATAAAATAATAAAATAAATAAAAATTAAAAATGAGTAAACTAAGAAAAATATTAAATATTTTATTAATTAAATAAATATTGATAAAAATGAATAAATTTAATATACATATACATAGATTATAAATATTAATAAATTGCATATAATTAATATAGATATATAAAATGAATAAATTGTAATAATTAAATAAAAAAATATAAAATGAATAAATTACAAAATTATTAAAAAAATTATTAATGAAACAATTTTTAACAAAAATGAATAAGTTGAATATATATATATATATATTAATTATAAACATTAATAAATAATATATATTAAATATAAATATATAGAAAATGAATAAAGTGTAATTAATAATTAAAAACTTATTAATGTCTTATTCAATTTTAATTTTGTTTGATTTTTCAATTTAACATATATCTAACGTGTGTTACATTGATTTCATATACATATACACAATTAATGTATTTTTATATACAACATACACACACAAATATTTATGTAATTAATGAAATCTTATATAGAAACACACAAACACCTAATATTTGTGTAATTTATTCAAATTTTAGTATATTTTAGAATTTTATTATAACATGACACATTTAATATATTATGTTTTTAAGCGGTTAATTTTATTTATTTATTTTGAATATTATTATAGTTAGGTATTATTTATTCATTTTTAATCTTTTTTTTTAATTTAATCATTTTATATTATTTATTTATATATATTTATTTACTATGTTTTAGTATTTTAAATATGTATTCATCTTTACTTCAATATATATCAATATTTTTTAATATTTTATATTTAATTAATAAAAATTATCCATTTTTTCAATATTTTTAAAGTATACTCATTTTTAATTATTTAATTTCACTCATTTTTAAAATTCATGTATTTACGATTATATATTCATTAATAATGTTAAAAATATATTTTAAATAAATATTTATAAATATATATTTACTATATTTATAAATTTATAAATATATAATTATTATAAATAAATAGATATTATTTTTTAAAAAATTATTTATATAATTATAAATAAATAATTATATATATTTAAATAATTACAAAATTATAATAAATTTATTTGCATACTGAATATACTATATTTATATTTATATTTATGTTTACTTATTATTATATATATATAATTATATAACTATATATAATGATATAAATATATAAATATTATTTTTTTAAAGTATTCATATATTTATAAATAAATAATTATATATTTAAATAATTATAAAATTATAATAAATATATTTAAATAATGAATATATATACTATATTTATATTTATAGATATTTATTAAATATATATATAATTATATAAATATATATAATGATATAAATTTATTTATAATTATAAATAAATAATTATATATTTAAATAATTATAAAATTATAATAAATAAATATAAAATTATATTAATATATTTATGAATTTTTTATTTATAATTATAATTATAAATCCTTTATCAGTGCTAAATTTTTAGGGCTGATAAATGATAATTTTAGCAGCACTTCTTTAGCGCTGATAGAGATGTCTTTTATAAGTGCTTATCAATTTAGCGTTGATAAAAGAGATCTTTATTAGTTTTTTTACAAGCACTGATAAAAGTGTCCCCGGTCTATTTAAAATAACCCTAACCGTGACTGATTTAGTCATGATTCTCAAGCTCTTGCAAAAATCCCCTGCTGTCGGTGCTCCTCCTCTATGTTCACTCAGACAAATCAACGCTAGAATCCAAGGTATGCTATTTTCTCCTTTTCCACTCTCATTGATTGATTGTTTGGGTTCCACAATTTTCATTTTTGTGTTGTTCTCAACCATGAAAAACCCTACATCTCTTTTCCCATGCTGAACCAAGGACGTCGGCTAATTACTAACTTCAAATCGCCAATGATCAGTTGCATCAAGTTTTCATGCCACTGTGAGGCTTGTGATGAGCACTTAGAAATTTGTTTTATCATTTATGATTTGTATCTATTGTTTCAAGTTCCATTTCAAGTTTCAATTGGGGTTGAAAATGAACTTTTTTCTCCATTCGGTGTAGCATTGGAACCGCTATGCCAGATTTTTTTTTACCGAGGGTTCGAATCCCTCTCTTTCCGGACTCTCTCATCACCTAATTCAATTTGACTGACTGAAAAAATGTTTTAAAAAATAGAAGCTGGTTAGAATTATTTATATATGATATATTTGATATATTTTAACTCTAGTGATGGAAAATGGAAATGGTCTTTGTGCTTCACATATTGTAGGCCACCATGATTTGTATTTCACATGTTCATTAATTTTTTTTCAAAATAATGCTACATTGATAGGTATATTTATTTATATACATATGTTAATATTATATGCATTTCAATTTAATTTAATGTTTTTAATTAAAATTTGGTTTAAATAATATTGATTATCACCTTCTATTATTTTATTTTATGGTATTTTCTAAAATATTTTTGTTTTTTTATTAAAGTGATAAAAAAATGAACACTTATGTTTAAAGAATTATATTTTTGAAATGTAATATATTAAAATCCATAATTAAAATTGTATTTAGCTTATTTTTGAATATGAGTGGGTTTAGAGTATACATGGGATAAATATATTTTTTAAACATAATAAGTGTGTAATGCTCTAAATTTTCTGTGTATTGTTTTTAAATATTATATGGATTAATTTTGTAACCATATGCTGAGATGACGTGCGATTCCGAGACACAATGTGTCCGGAATAAATGTTTGAATAATATTAAAATATTGAATAGCACATTTGCAAAATTTTCCTGAAAAAGTGAAATAAATTCTAAATGGGTACCTGAATCAGAAATCTGAGGGCACCATTGCGTTTAGAGAAGTGACTTTAACCTATGCGAGACCTAACATCGGTCGACGTGGGTTGGCTGTGAAAAGTAGTTTCAGGAATTTTTAATGAATAAAATAATTTTAATATTTATTTTATTTTACCATTTCATCGACGCAGAAATGCTTCTTCTTTTAAGTAAGCCTTTAGGTAGGGATTCTTGGTTAGGCACATAACCCTAGAAATTCCCTAGAGTCTCTAGAGAGAAACCCTAGAGATTTCTCTCAGTGAGTGATGCCAGAATTACAGATCAAAGATTGACGAGCGCCGTTCTTGATGGATCTCTCCAACAGAAATAAATCTTCAAACAGAGAATGATCCAATTCCCAGGTAGGGTGTGTTGCTTTGATATTATTTTCCCCATTCTTAGATTCAACGACGAACATGGACGAACAAACGAATAGGTTGATCCGCGGTTCGATCATTCTTTCAGGATGAGTTTTAATTGAGAGATTTACGAGGTTGATTATTATATTGATTTGATTGTTGATCGTTCTTATGGGAATGAATCAAGGTTGGAATGGACAATGGTCGAGGTTCATTCCTCAGGTTTATTCCATGTGAAATTCTCTCCCTCGTTTCCTACGAATGTTCTTCATTCTCTGTGGGGATATGAATGAATGATCATTATGCCTTCGTTTCATGATGCAATGATATTAAATTAAATATCCAACACCAGAACAACTTAGCGGAGGTGCGATGACAACGACGACGGGCAAATCAAGGCTATTCTGGAGATATCGTTCTTTAGGTGGTTTTCGTCGGATGGATTTAAAGTTGTTTTTCGAGCTGATTGAAGGCCCAAAACACCTCGATTTGGTGTTAGGGTGATTGGTTGACCCTAGATCTTGATTTTTGAGGTGAACAAACCACCAGAGAGGAAGCTAGAATATCGAACGACTCACGAGAGGAAGAACTTGGCATTCTAGAAATTCTAGAACACACTGCGTGTAGTATGGGCTACATGACATGTGTTCATAGTTGGACCACTCAACATGTATCTCAGAAGATACATAGACATGAGGTGGAGTAAACAGGTTACCTATACAACGTGTACCCCACCACATGACTTGGCCTGGACCAAGTACACAGACTACCCCATGTACTGATACACGGGCAGAGACACATGATTTGACACTGTGTACTGGCACACGACTAGAGTACACGGGTGAACCCTGAATGGAAGGACATGTAATGTGACTTCTTCTACACATTTTATAGCTATCTTCTACACAAAATAGTTTGGAATGACACAGTCCGTTGTACACAGGCGGTACCCGTGGTCAAGGAGCATGGTGTGTGACCCTACTACACAACGTGTATCCTTTTCTACATGGATCGATTCACTTTTCCACTATATCTTGGAAAAGTTTCATCAGGGTTTGTACCCTTGATCATTTCCATGAAGGTTAGTGTGTATTGTTTCTTACTCATAGGAGTATGATCCCTTCAGTAGGATATCCAATATAGAGTTGTTGGAATCCCCCGAGAGGCCCAGAGTAGGATCCTCTATTCATTATTCGTGCCCTAGGTAGAGTCTTCAGTATTGACACAACCAGCTTCACTGGGCATCGATCCTTTACTTAGCAGGTTAATCCAAATGGAGTTGTTGGTATCAACCCATGACCCTGGTTGTGATCCTCATCTGTGGTATCATATCTCTCTCTTCATATCTATCAGTGTATCTCTCTCATAACGGTTCCTGAAGAATAATACTTCTCGAATGGACGTCATCAGTGCTATTAGACTTAAGTGTCATGACCCTTCCCCCGGGGCCCGTGTTGTGACTACCCCAATCCCACCTTCCATATTCCAGGGGTTGACGACTAGCACCAGAAAGACTTATCCCTAAAATGGGAAGACATTGTCTCAAAACCTGTAAACACACAGACATGAAACACTGCACACAAGTAAAACACAATGGAATAAAAAAGGTACAACCACAATTAAAAACCACTACTGAGTGCAAAAGTAAGTATTGAATGTAAGGGGACAGTATACAAGCCCAACTGAAAGAGATAATACAATAGAAATAAAAAACAGTTCCTGAGATCGTCCACCAAAGATCCTATATGAAGGGTAGGTATAGCTCGTCACTGCGGCTCTCCACGTCAACCGGTCACCTCCGTGCACCGTGTAGTCCTGACTCCCTAATCTCGGTCAAAGCTGTCTATCATCTATACAAGACACAACAAGGTACGGGTGAAGCCCGTGCATGGGTGAGTATAATAATAACCAGTAGGGACCCCGAGACCCCCGAAGGTCTCTGAGAATTCCACAAAGGAAAAACTAAAAAGCATGATCTCAATCACAAATCACAAGGAAAGACTCGTCTCAAACCAGGTATACAACTTAAAGAACATGAATAAAGATGATTAGTTATAAAGATAGATCATATTATTATGTCAAGAGGATTTTGCTGCTAGACCACACAAGGTCTCTAGGTGTTGAACCATAGATGATTTCTAGGTGCTGACCCACAGAGGATCACTAGATGCTGACCCATAGAGGATTGCTAAGTGGTGACCCACATAGGATCTCTAGGTTCTGACCCATGGAGGATCGCTATGTGCTGACCCACAGAGGATCGCTGAGTGCTAACCCATAGAGGATTGCTACATGCTAACCCACATAGGATCGCTAAGTGCTGATCCACGAAGGATTGCTGAGTGCTGATCCACGGAGGATCGCTGAGTGCTGACCCATAGAGGATCGCTAGGTGCTGACCCACGGAGGATAACTGGGTGCTGACCCACAAAGGATCTCTACGTGCTGGACCTCATAGGATTGCTAGGTACAGACCCACGAAGGATCGCTAAGTGCTGCCCATAGAGGATCACTACGTGTTGACCCACAGAGGATCGCTGAGTGCTGACCCACAGAGGATCGCTCAGTGATGACCCATAGAGGATCGCTGAGTGATGACCCATAGAGGATCACTCAGTGCTGACCCATAGAGGAACTCTAGGTGCTGAACCACGGAGGATCGCTATTCCTTCATCACATCACAGACAGCCACCAGATTCCCGCACTAAGAACACTTGATTCTAGGAGTATCTTCTCCTCAAGCCCCTGATCATACCTCAACCGCCATGAAGTCCCACTAAGAAGTAACCTGATGAACTGCCATGTCATAAGGGTTCCAACGCAACAGACGGCGCGCCAATTGAACGCTCGGTCTGTAAGTTATAGGCATTATAGTGTCGGGGGCCCAGTTGGATTTGATTTCGATCCAACCCGGCCATACTCCAACTTTCTCCAAAACCCAAGTGGAGTATCTCAAAATGGCCGCCTCTTCCTAAGGGTTTCAGCACCATAGATGGTTCATCAAATGAACGTTTGGTTTAGGAGATATAACCCTTTAATCGAAACTGGGTTGTAAGTGATCCGAGTCCGGTCCGACCCAGATCGCTTTTCCCAGACCGAAGGGGCTGGGCTTGGTCCAGTTTGGCTGGGCCTGACCCTAAGGTGCTGGGCTGTGGGTTCGGCCCAACCCACCTGGCTAGGCACGACCCGCCGGGCCGCTGGACCAACTCGGCCCGCTGGCTAGGCGCAACCCACCAGCTGGGCGTGGGGGCCAGCTCCCCTTCCGAATGGACTAAAGTCTATTCATCTCTTAAATCAACGACTCTATTTGGTGCAGTTCCACCTGGACGATCCTTGTAAACCATTCATTTTCAGGACCCACGGGGTGTGGGTCTGCCCTCCACCGTGGCTCAGAGCTGCGACCCTTCTCTACAGTGCGTTGTCGTGGCACACCGCCGCCGTCAACCCTGCCAGCATTGGTCGGATAACGCTATCCGCTGTGGCACCTTCGGGTGCTTCCGCCTCCTCCAGTCACTGACATCGCTGTAGCGGAAGAGCTTCTGCGGGCCTCCGGTAAAGGTCCATAGGTCCGTTTTCTTTTTCGACTGCACCTACATACCTCTTGGGACACTGCCATCACTATGTGGCTCCCAGTTTCATCTTGTCGCCATTTTGGTCGGTCATCCACGAAGAATGCAAACAATATAAAGATCGACGAAGGGTCCGGGCCTTGTTCGCTCGGTCCTTGCCCTCCGCATTAGCGTTATTACATGGAAAGAATTTAACATTGTCAAGGGTAGATGAATTCATTAAACTCTTAGAAATAAATCAAGACAAACCCCTACCTTGAGTTCGTTGGAAGGAACTGCATATGAGGAATAAGGGTCTACGTCCGAAGGTGTTCATCAACATTCACCTTCGCCCATTGATTCCTCCAATGACCATCACTCAATTACCGGTCTTCATTGGATCAGAAAGTCGTCGATGTTTCGTCAGAGCCTCCTCTCGTAGCTCTCCCAAAACCCATTCACAATTTGTGATTAAATAGGAGAATAATCTCCCACATTGTGTTTAATATTATGATTCATTAATTAACCATAATTAATGAGTCAATTAAACACATAAGTGTTGTCATTACAAACACAAAGAAATGAGAGGTTTAATACATTAAAATTATCTAATTAAAAGTCTGACATTAGACTACGACCCCACCACCATCGCTTAACGGTTACAAGGAAAGAATAAAATATTGGAGTTATTTTATTATTATTTTTGTAAAGTCCAAAAATTAATTTTTCATCCGACCCTTTCCGATCGAAGTTAAGCTTCCCTTAAGTGAATCCCAGTGCTTCAAATTCAATGGTCCCCTAAATTTTTTAATCCAAGCACCATTTCAAAAGATAGAAATCGTCTCTTGCACGTTTACTGAATGTACCTTAAAAATAGTTTAAAATTCCGTTCTAGGATCTCCGAGCTTCAGAATCACATGCCGTCAATTTTCAAAGACTCATAGTAATCCCAAATAATTTTAAAAAAATTATATAGAAATTCTGGGTCTTTACATTCTCCCCACCTTAGGGATTTTTGTCCCTGAAATCCAAAACAGAACTAGGGAAACAAATGGGGGTACTGAGTATGAATCTGAGCCTCCTGCTCCCATGTGATCTCCTGGAGGTTCCCATGCTTCCACCAAACTCGCACCGGAGGAGTCGACTTACCATGAAGGACTCGCTCTCTTCAATCCTCTATCTCCACTGAGAACTCCACGAACGTCACCCCATCGTCAATGTCCAACTCTCCCTAGTTGATAATGTGTGATGGATCATGCATGCACCTCCTCAACTGTGACACATGAAAAACATTATGCACCTGGTGCATCTTTGGGGGAAGAGCTAGGTGGTATGCCACCTCACCTACTCTTCCGAGGATCAGTAAAGGTCTGATGAACCTTAGAGATAACTTTCCGACCTGGAAAAATCTCATCAATCCTCGTCAGGGTGAGACCCGTAAGAATAAATGGTATCCCTCCTCGAACTCCACGAGTCTCCATCTTCTATCGACATAAGACTTCTGCCAGGCCTGTGTAGTCTTCATTATCTCTTGGATGATCTTCACCTTCTCAGTGGTAGCCCGTACCAACTTTGGACCCCTAAGTGTTGACTCCCCTGGGTCTTTCCAGCATAGAGGTGATCTACATGGTTGCCCGTACAAGGCCTCAAACGGCGCCATGCCGATGGTGGAGTGATAACTGTTATTTTATGCGAACTCCACCAGTGGAAGGTGGTCCTCCCAAATGTGGAAAAAATCAAGGACACAAGCACGAAACATGTCCTCAAGCGTTTGTATTGTCCGCTCCGTCTGACCATCTGTCTGAGGGTGAAAGACGATGCTCAAGCGTAGCTGAGTCCCGAACGCCACCTGCAATATCATACACAAATGAGATGTAAAACAAGAATCATGATCTGAAACGATCGTCGATGGAACCCCATGAATCCATACAATCTCCTTTAAATAGAGGCTTCCCAATCCCTCTACTGATGCCTTCTCTCAGATGGGTAGGAAGTGGACCAACTTGGTGAGTTAGTCAATGATCACCCGGATAGAATCGTGTCCCCTGAATGCATGTGGTATCCCTGTCACGAAGTCCATAGAGATTCCATCCCACTTTCACTCTGATACCTCAAGTGGCTGAGTCAATCCTTTTAGAACTTAGTGCTCGAACTTCACTTGGAGACAAGTGAGGCATTGTGAAACAAACTCTACCACTGCTTTCTTTATCCCTGTCCACCAGTACTGATACCGAAGGTCCTGGTACATCTTCTCCATACCAGGATGTACTGCCAAAGAGGATGCGTGGAACTCCCTCAACACCTCCTCTCTTAGCATCACTGGTACCATGGTGCATCCTCTGAAAAAGATGACATGCTCCCCACCTTCAGAAAATCCTTCAGGAGCCTGTCCTAAGGATATCTGAGCACGTAGGGCCTTACAGTCAACATCCCCAAGTTGTGCCTCCCGTACTCGCTGAAGGAGTGGGGGTGTGACAGTCATGGACTGGAGGTAAGCTGCTCCATAACTATCCACGAAGTATAACTATAATGCGGCTAGCTACTCTATCGCCTTACTCAACAACTATAAACCATACCTTCTGCAGAGTGCGTCTGCCACCACATTCCCCTTCCCAGGAGTGTAGACTATCTCAAAGTCATAGTACTAAAGGAACTCCAACCATCATCATTGTCTCAAGTTCATGTCCTTCTGTGAGAAGATATACCTGAGACTCTTGTGATCGGAGTAGATGGTAAACCGTTCACCCATCAAGTAGTGCCACCACATCTTCAAGGAAAAGACCACTGTTTCTAGCTTCAGGTCATGGGTAGCATAGTTATTCTCATTCTACCTCAGATATCGTGAGACGTAGGCAATAACTGCTCCCTCTTGCATCAGGACACATCCCAATCTGGTCCCTGATGCGTCACAGTAGACTACATACCCAACGACCTCTTCTGGTAGCCTCAAGATGGGGGCACTCGTCAATCTCTACCTCAGCTCCTAGAAACTCTACTGGCATCTCTCTGTCCACAAGAAAGGATGTTTCTTATTTTTCAAAGCTGACAAGGGTGATGCTACTCTAGAAAAGTCAGGTATGAGTCTCCGATAGTACCCAACCAATCCCAGGAAACTCCACACTTCGGTCACACTCCTAGGTGGATCCCAAGAAAGCACTACCTCTATCTTCATTGGATCCACTAAAACTCCAGCCTCTGAGATAATGTTTCCTCGAAAGTGGACTTCTTGTATCCAGAACTGGCACTTCGAGAGATTTCCATAAAGTTGGTTCTCTCAGAGTGTGTCCAGAACTATCTACAGATGCGTAGCGTGCTCCTCCTCCGACGCCGAGTATATCAAAATGTCGTCAATGAAAACCACCACAAAGTGATCGAGGTAAGGCTGGAAGATCCTGTTCATGAGTCCTATGAACACTGTCAGAACGTTGGTCACACCGAAATTCATCACCAAGAACTTGTAGTGACCATACCAGCATCTAAAGGCTATCTTTGATATGTCCTCACCCTGTACCCTAAGCTGATAATAGCATGATTTGAGGTATATCTTAGAAAACCACAGTGATCCCTTCAGCTGGTCGAAGAGATCATCAATCCTCGGGAGTGGATACTTGTTCTTCACAGTCACCTGGTTTAGGCATCGATAGTCCACGCGTAGCCTCAAACTCTCGTCTGCCTTCTTATCGAACAAAATTGGGGCTTCCCATGGAGAAACAATGGGCCTTATGAACCCCTTACCCTGAAAGTCCTCCAAATATACCCTCAACTCACGAAACTCCGTGGGATCCATCCGATATTCTGGTGTAGATATCAGTGCCGTCCTGGGGTACAGGTCGATGTAGAAGTCTACCTCTCTATGAGAAGGTAATCCTGAAACATCATCAGGAAAGACATAAACATAATGGTCCACCACTATAGGATAACTCAGAATCCTCTCTTCAACTGATCTGAGGGTAAGGCTAGGCAACTGATGAGTGATCAACTACACCCTCCTCCTAGAAAGTACATCCTGAGCTACAAAGGTTCCCTTCTCGTCGGGAAAAGAAAATGGACCTCCGAAGCTTCACTGGAGGCCCAAGGAAGCTCCGCCGGCGTGGCAGCGCCGAAGATCGGAGGGGGCGGCGACAGTCTCTCACCGGCCGTGAAGGGACGGCAATGCCCGAAGTCACCACGATGGACAAGGGCAGACGACCAACGCTGGCTGCGTTGATGGTGGCGCTATGCCGTGAAGTAGGGTCACGGGTCTAAGCTAGGGCGGAGGGCAGACCTACGCCCCACAGGTCCTATAAATGACCGGTCCTAACGGACCGACCAGGTGGAGCGGTGCCAACTGGCACCGCTGATTGAAGATCCGAACAGACTTTAGTCCGTTCAGGAGGGGAGCCGACCCCCGCACCCAGCTGGCGGGCTGCGCCCATCCGGGTGGGCCGGGCTGAGCCCGCGGCCTAGTAGGCCTAGCTTGCGGCCCATCCCCTTCGAGTCGAGCCCAATGGGCCAGGCTGGGTTGGTCGGACTGGGTCAGACTGGACCCAGACCACTTAAAACACAATTTTGATCAAAGGTCTATATCTCCTAAACTGGACATCCGTTTGACGAATCGTCTACGGTGACAGAACCCTTAGAACGAGGCAGTACTTTTTCAATACTCCACTTTGGTTTTGGAGAAAGTTAGAGTATGGAAGGTTTGGATCAAACTCGAATCCAACCGGGCCTCCGAAACTATAATTCCTATAACTTACAGACCATGCGTCTAATTGATACGACGTCTATTGCGTTGGAACCCTTATGACATGGCGGTTCATCGGGTTACTTCTTCGTGGGACTTCATGGCGGCTGAGGTACGACTAATGACTTGAGGAGTAGATCCTCTCGGAATCAAGCGTGCTTAGTGAGGGAATCCAATGGCTGGATGTGACATGATGAAGGAATAACAATCCTCCATGGGTCATCACCTAGCGATCCTCTATGGTTCAGCACTAAGTGATCCTCTATGGGTCAGCACTCATCGATCCTCCATGGGCCATCACGTAGCGATCCTCTATGGGTTAGCAGCTAGTGATCCTCCGTGGGTCAGCACCTAGTGATCCTCCATGGGTCATCACCTAGCGATCCTCTGTGGGTCAGCACCTAGCGATCCTCCGTGGGCCAACACCTAGAGATCCTCCGTGGGTCAGCACTTAGCGATCCTCTGTGGGTCAGTACTGTGTGATCCTCTTTGGGTCAGCACTCAGCGATCCTCTGTGGGTCAGCACGCAATAATCCTTAGTGGGTCAGCACCTAGAGATTCTCTGTGGGTCATCACATAGTGATCCTCTATGGGTTAGCACCTAGTGATCCTCTATGGGTCAACACATAGCGATCCTTTGTGGGTCAACATCTAGTGATCCTCTGTGGGTCTGCACCTAGCGATCCTCTGTGGGTCTGAACCTGGTGACCTTGTGTGGTCTATAATCAAAAGCCTCTTGACAGAATAAGATTAACTAACTTTATGACTAATCATCTTTATTCATGTTCTTTAAGTTTTATACCTGGTTTGAGTTGAGTCTTTCCTTGTGCTTTGTGATTCAGATCATGATTCACTACTAGAAAAATGATCTATAGTCACAAACATATAACCACAATTTAATTGGTTTGTGGCTATAGGTTAAGATATATCCATGCTTAATGGAAATCTGTGGATTTAACATTGATATACCCACGGGAGATCATCCCCCATGATAACTCGCTTCCATCAATTTTTATCCTCGCTCAGGCTTTTCCTCTCCCACTCGCTCACCCAATCCCTCCCTCAAAACCCTTATCCACCTATCTTCCTTCGAAACCCATCTCCTTCGATCCTTGCCCGACCAATTTCTCCCTCATCTGATCCTCACCCGACCAATTTCTCCCTCGTTCAATCCTCACCCGACCAATTTCTCCCTTGTTCGATCCTCATCGGCTTCTCCTTCACGGTTCCATCATCCCTCACCGACTTCCATTCACGTCCTCCATTCATGGCTTATCCATTCGCGGTTCCTCCATTTGCATCCTCCATTCATGGCTTCTCTATCCCTCGACTAATTTGATGCCATGTATGTTTTCATATCTTTTCACAGTAATTATTATATTTTTCTGTATATATATTAAAGTACATAAAATTTTCTTCCACATTTCCCTTTTTTATTTAAGTGTGCTTACAAACCTATACAGATTATATGGTATGAATTTAACTAGAGAGTTTTCACCCATCGGTGATGAGTCCTTCACATCTCAAATTATATTTTCTCAAATTCATCCTTAACAGACTGATATTTTTCCCATTATATTGACATTCAAATCTATATTTATTACCCCCATTTCATTCTTTGTGATTAGCTATTTTTTTTTCATTCATTTCCTTATGCTCAAGGACCATTAGCCTTGTAATAACAGGTGGCCCAACGATCAATGATTGAGGTTCTATTTTGTTTTTTTATACAATGCACATGAAAATAGGAAATGATCACTTGTATGATGTATTATTTTTAATTTAGATATGGGAATGTTTGTGTTTCCTTGTGTATATATCATTTATTCTGAATCTGTTTTGAATATGTTATGTATTATGTTATGAATTTGTTATATAATATGTTCTTTCTAAAAAATTTAACATTATAAGTCTTGTTATGAAATTTTATTTAAATTTAAACTATTATAATCTATTTTTAGATGGATTCTAAACATAAATTTATGTTATTATTGATTTATATGGTGCGGCTGTTCAGAATCTGCATTACATTGTTGAGTTTTGTATTTTTTGATAAATGATCTAAAGAAGTTAAAAGATATTTTTAGTCTAAACAACACTTTCAATCATGAATTCAAAAATTTCCAAAATATATTTTTAATTCATCCAGTTCTCTAGTTGTCTATGTATTAGTTCTTCATGTTTCTGCTCACATTTTTTTCAATAGGTGTTATGTAATAGCATTGTTGATTTCAGTTTTAGTTTTACATTCTAGATTTAAAGAAGTTGGTTTCACTAGTGTTCTATAATGATTTCATAAGTTATATTGATCATCTAGTGAAACATCCATATGAAAAGGTTTCCATAGGATTTATCCAGCTAATGAATCAATTTATTCAGTATTCACCTAGAAGTTGTAGCACTTTACAAATTTAGTACTGGTTGTGTTGAATGATGAACCATTTTCGACATGGTAGATTTTATTCCAAGTGACTCCCATTGATATTACATCAAGATAGTTAGATTCATATTTCATTGGAAAATAGTTTTTCATATGTCCAATCCAATTTTCATTTTCATTACAACAAACACGACTTTTTAGTTTAATCAAGCTTGTTGGTGTAGCTGATTCAGTCTAGGATATTTAAAAGGACAGTGGAAACACTACATGATGAGTAGATATATAAATTCTAAAAATAAGTAGCATGTTTCACTTCTTTAATCAACCAAGTAGTGTTCAACTTCATGTATAACCAGATTCTGTTGATTTTTCAGGCCGATATTTTTAGGAGTTTAAAAGTTCTATGTGCTAAGATTTTTATTTCTTTTATATTTTTAAGTTAGGTTTCTCATGTTCATGTTTACTTTATCACTTAATGTAGTTGGTTCGTACATTATGTTAGGCTTTTGATCTGGTGTTGCAATCAGATGTCAACAGGTGGGGTTGGGGGTTATCCTTGTATGGGTACATGTGTGTGAATAACTGCCAGGGGGCAGTGTTTTCTTTTATTCTTTATTAGTTGTTAGGTATCGTGGAAGTAGGTAGGAGGTTTTTCATTGGTTGGGGTATTAATTGAGGGATCAGCCTATGAGGGAGGGGATCATGATCGCATTTGGTTTTAGCATAGCTTGGCAGCTATTGGAGAGCTAGTCCTTAAGAGGATATGTCTTCGACCTCGGGAGAGGGGTCTTCTATAGGATAATTACTTATCTTCTTTATCTACTTCTTCTTCCTCTTTCTCAATTTTAATCATACATTTTCTCTTATAGAACAATACAAATACTACTTTGTAACTTTTTATCTTCTACGATAATTCTTCCATGTGAACTACTATTAGGATGATTACCTATCATTTGGAAACTTCGTGGGGGAACGCCCATTGGGGAATCCAACTGCGTGCATTATAAGGATGATCAGAGTTGTTCAATCTAAAGGAGATAAAAAATCATTTTCCAGGGTGCTATAGAAGTTTGGTACTATTTAAACAAGGAGAAAGAGATGAATAAGGAATACAATCATGGTTTTATGTTCAAGAAGATGCTATCATCTATGCATGATAGTCTGGATAGTATGTTTCTGGGAGAAATGGAGATCCAATGTGTAGCGCATGAATTGATTTGATGATCAAGGGAGAATTTGACACTATATTTCCACCAAATCCAATTTCAGTGGTATTCATGAATTCCAAATTTATATACATCACACCATGTTGTTTAATAACACTCCTCCATACTAGTTTTCCACCAACTCGGTGTCACACCCAATTCCACCTAACTATTTTCATCAGAAATCATAGTCTCACTAATGGGACTACTTATAACATTAGTCGTCACATTATCATTAATGTCGAGATGCTATCTATGAGCACCAATATGTGACAGACCCAATCACCCTACAAGCATATTTATGGAAAACAAATATGGTGTGCGGGGGGGGGGGGGGTGTAGGGGGGAGGCTGGGGGCTAGTGTAGGGGGGATGGGGGGACTGGTGTATGTGGGATGGGGTAGTAGGGGGCTGGTACAGCTGGGGGGGGGATGGTGCAGCTGGGCTGCGGGGTACAGGGGGGCTTGGGCTGGTGGCTGGTGCAGGTGGGTTGGGGGCTGGTGCAGGGGGGCTGGGGGGTTGGTGCAGGGGGAGGTTGGGGGCTGGAATATGGGGGGCTGGGGGGGGGGGGACTGGTGTAGGTGGGCTGGGGGTAGCAGGGGGCTGGTGCAGCTGGGGGGGGGGGGCTGGTGCAGTTGGGCTGGGGGGTAGCATGGGGGATTGGGGGGGGGGACTCGTGTAGGTGGGTTGCGGGGTAGCAGGGGGCTTGGGCTGGTGGTTGGTGCAGGTGGGTTGGGGACTGGTGCAGGGGGGCTGGGGGGGTTGGTGCAGGGGGAGGCTGGGGGATGGAATATGGGGGGCTGGGGGGGGCTGGTGCAGGTGGGCTGGGGTGTAGCATGGGGGCCTGGGGAGGGGGGGGGGACTGCTGCAGGTGGGCTGCGGGGTAGCAGGGGGGCTTGGGCTGGTGGCTGGTGTGGGTGGGTTGGGGGCTGGTGCAGGGGGGCTGGGGGGGGGGGGTTGGTGTAGGGGGAGGCTGGGGGTTGGAATATGGGGGGCTGGGAGGGGGGACTGGTGCAGGTGGGCTGGGGGTAGCAGGGGGCTGGTGCAGCTGGGGGGGGGGGGTAGCAGAGGGGCTTGGGGGGGACTGGTGCATGTGTGCTTGGGGGGGGGGGGGGTGCAGGTGGGCTGGGGGTAGCGGGGGGGGGGGGGGGGGGCTTGGTGGGGGACTGGTGAAGGTGGGATGGTGCAGGTGGGATGGGGGATGGTGCAGGGGGGACAGTGCAGGGGGGCAGCAGAGGGCTGGGGGGGGTGGTCCAGGAGGGTCTAGGGGGCTGGTGCAGGGGGGAGGGGGCTGTTGGGGGGGGAGGATGATGAGGGGAGGTGCTGGGGCAGGAGGCTAGTGTTGTGAAGGTCAAGCTGATAGAAGGTGTTGGTCATATTCCATAGGAGGACTGGTAACTCAATTCCATCCCAAACATGCTTTGTTTTTTCCTCAATCATTGGTTTTGAATACCTGATGTTGTATGATAGGCCTGAGAAAGTTGTTGGTGCCTTGAATTTTTTTTGGGAGTTTCATGTGGTAAGTGATTTCCAATTCATTCTTAATATTCTGCTGGTTACAAGTTTTTCCCAGAAGTTAGTATAAGTTTGCTGTGTTTTTTTCATGGCCTTGCTTAAGGATGCACTAAGTTTGCTGTGATTTTGTTTAATGACCTTACTGAAGGATGCATATTACAAGTATGTTTTTTTTTTCAAGAAAATATGCATGTTTGAGTGAAACACTTTCACTATTTTATGGGAATGTTTGGAGTGTACATGCATGAGGCTACCTTCAATTTGCGCATATTGTTAGAAGAGAGTGATGAAGGTTTTCTAGGTTCTTCCATCACAAACCCTTTCCCCTTTCTAATGAAATCCATATTTCTTTACAGATGTTCTTCCATAGTAGCATGCTCTTTAATAGTAATATATGGTAAAATATCTCTAGCAATATAAAATTATAATAGATTCCAAGAATACCTCTTATTGTTTTCCTTGGATAACTTCAAACATGTCTATTCTGTCAAAGCCTTATCTTATGTCTTGTCTAAACTAAAATAAGGCTTTCAAGTAACCCTTTATTCCTTATTATTTTTAATTTCATTAGGTTTTTCTCTTCAAGAAACACTGTGTGAATCAATTAAATTATGGAACTCATCACTAGAGGTAACTTCCCTGTCACTGTTTTCTATTTTTTGCGGTGCTCTTTGTTAACCTCAAAGGCCCTCCCAGATGGATGATCTAAATGTGATTTATTTCCATTGTCAACTGTAACATTGGTTATTTTAGGATCTAGTTATATTGGACCTTCCATGAATCCTGCCAATGCCTTTGGATGGGAAAATGTGAAGCAATGTCATGACACATGGGAACAACTGTATGTGTACTAGATCGTGCCATTCACAGGAGAAATACTCATAGGTGGACTCTTCCGTATGATCTTTTCCCCACCCACACCGAAGAAAAAGATGATTTGAGCTTCTTCCAGCCAAGGTATGGACTAGCACTTTCTTTACCTTCGTCTTTTATTATATAAAGCCCCTAAATCTCTCTTTGGTGGATATTTTTCTGATAACAACTTTATTAACTCTACATCTAGTTCTCTTTATCCGATCTTCATTGTATGACTGACTGTATATAATGACCTTGTCTAGTCATTTTTCTCCAGCTCAAACAACTACTTTAAATATACAAAGTAAAAAAGGGAAAGGAAATTGTAAATAATCAATGTAAGAATAAAGTTATTATTGAAAAAACAGAGAATCATCAACCTATTTTGAAGGATTATACCCCTCTTATTCACTTACCACAAAGGTTCCAAAATAAAAATATTAGAATAGACTACCTAAAATTCATTGAGATGTTTAAAACCTTAAGTATGAGCGTTCCCTTTGGAGTATCATTAAAAAATTCCTTCCTATATCAAATTTGATAATATTTTTTTAGCTAATTAAAGGGTTTGGAAGAATTTTTCACCATAGATTTAATTGAGGAATGTGGTGATGTATTATAAAAAAATTTAGTTCCAAAACATAAAGTCCATGGATGATTTTTTATATAATGTAGAATATTATAATGTTAGGAGAATAATTTCTTGTTTGACTTGGGTTATATTTTCAACCCTATTCCTTTCTCTTTATTTCAAAAACCAGGCATGGGGGGGGGTAGTTGGGGTGATGGGTGTGGGGGGAAGTGGGGGTGGGTGTTGGGGTGAAGGGGGGGAAGTTGGGGTGAAGGGTGGGGGAGAGGTGCAGTGGGAGGTGGGGGGGGGGGGTGCGGGGAATTTTCTAAAAATTACAAAACAAAGAGGTGTGGTGTTAGAGATATCATTCAATGAAATTAAATATATATTTTTTTAATAGTTTAGGTTAGTTTGGTTAGGGACCCATCAATTATTTTATATTGGGTTTTATTTAGTTCAGGATCAATTGGGTCAATTAATTTTTTTTAATTTTTATATTGTTTTCAATTTGGTTCTATTCACATCAGTTTAGTTCATCTTGCTTTGGGGAAAGTTTATTATTTTATTCAGTTCAGTTAATTTGAATTCTATTTGGATGTGTTCTAATAAATTCAAGTTGACATATATAATTTTAGTTTGTTTGGTTATGTTGTTATAGTTTTAATAGATTATTTTCATGATATAATGGTTTGGTTCAATTCAGTTTTTTAGGTTTGTTTTGGTTTAGTTCGTTTGATTCAGGTTGGGTATGTTTTGGTTGTTTTAGTTTAGGTTGCTTTTTATAGGTTCCATCCATTCTGGTTTATGTTACTTCCATTTAGTCGATTTTACTTGGTTATTTTTTATTCATTTTACTTTTTCATGGTTTATATGAATTTGAATTAATTGATTTTAGTTCTATTTATTTGTTAGTTTAATTGAGGTCTATTTGAGCAGGGAGGCATGAGGCAGGAGGGGGCAGCGGTTGAGCCGGGAGGCAGGTGGTAGGAGGGGGCAGTGGTTGAGCAGGTCTATTTGACTAGGGAGGCAGGAGGCAGGAGGTATGGTAGAGGGAGAAGGGAGCAGGAGGCAGAGGGAGAGACAGGAGGCAGGAGGCATGGTAGAGGCAGGGAGCAGGGGTTGAACTAGGGGCAGGAGCTGTATATTTTTTTTCTGAAATAAGGGGTTTTAGCCACGGTTTGTTCTGCAATTTCACATGGCAGTAGGCTTGTTTTATTATTTTCTGGAGAATTCATGATGTGGCCACAGTTTTTAACCATGGCAATAGGTCTATTGCCATGGTTTGAACCATGGCTATAGGTCTATTGCCACGGTTTGAACCGTGGATATAGGTCTATTTCCACGGTTTCAAACCATGGCAATAGGTTTTCCCCTATAGCCATGCCATTAGGAGCCATGGGCAGCAAAACTATGTCTATTATCTATAGCCACAGTTTCGGGGTCTATATCCACGATTATAAACCGTGGCTATAACCTTTTTTTCTAGTAGTGATTTGTGGTTTTTCCTTTGTAGTTTTTCCTTTTTGGAATTTTGAGAGACCTTCGGGGGTCTCAGGGTCCCTACTGGGTATTGTTATACTCACCCTTGCATGGGCTTCACCTGCACCTTGTTGTGTCTTGTGTATATGACAGACAACTTTGACTAAGATTAGGGAGCCAGGACTAGACAGTGCACGAAGGTGACCAGTTGACGTGGAGAGCCGCAATGACGAGCTGTACCTACCCTTCAGGTAGGATCCTTGGTGGATAATCTCAGGAGCTGTTTTCTATTTATGTTTTATATCTCTTTTAGTTGGGATTTTATAATGGCCCATTACTTTCAGTACTTACTTTTACAATCTGTGGTGATTTTTAGTTGTGGTTGTACCTTTTTTCTTCCATTTTGTTTTACTTGTATGCAGTGTGCCTTGTCTCTATGTGTATAGGTTTTTAGGCAATGCCTTACCATTTTAGGGATAAGCCTTTTCAGTTCTAGTCGCTAACCCCTGGCATATGGAAGGCGGGCTTGGGGTAGTCACGAAACGAGCCCCAGGGGACGGGCCGTGACATCAGGAGTGTGTTCTCCGAGATGAGTGCTTCATGGAATCTTTGAGCTGAATCCCTAGTGTTGGTATGCAGTAGTTTTGACTTACCTCTAGACTGCATGTCTTGGATTGAGTATATCTAGATATTCTTATATGTGCTGTAGACATATATTTGAATAGAGCTGACTCTATCTTTACTTTGTGTATTGCATTGTGGTTTTGGGGTGTTCTACTGAGTATTTTTATACTCACCCTTACATGGGATTTGCCTGCACATGTCATGTCTTGTATAGATGAGCGACCTTTTGATGGAATCCTAGGTATAACAGGATCGAATGGAGCTTTTTGAGATCAAACAGCTGAGGTGTTCCTATGGCTACAGATAACATTCCTAGTACCTTTTTCTTATAGGTTAGACTTTTAGGTTTACATAATTCTTTTTGGTGGGCTTTTATTCTAGCCTGGTTTACTTTACTGCACTTTAATTTCCCGTTGTACTCTATTTGGGATATAGTGGTATTCATGCATTTGGTTCTTAGTAGTTTTTACATTTCATTATTTTGTGGGCTTGGAGATGTGTGCATGCATATAGGTATATAGGCAATTCCTCCCATGTTAGTGATATGCCTACTTGGTGCTAGTCACTAGCCCCTAGCCTATTAGAGGTGGGCTTGGGGAGTCATGACATGGGCCCCACTAGGATGGGTCTTGATAGAGTGGTTCAGAGGTGGTCAATTCTACTTTAGGACTGCGAGTTTATGATATTGGTTTGGGGAAACAATTTTAAGTGTTTCGAGTTTGGATTTTAGGCTAGGGACTTCAGTGCTAGTATGGGTGACTGACATATCCATACACCAGGACTTTGATAACCTACTTTTTGACTGGGTACATGAGAACACTGGTTATAGGGAAAATAATGGTACATGCATCATATAGGAATGGGTTGCCATTCCATGTCCTTATTGAGTCATCTCTCTAAATATACTCATTAACTGTGATATATATTGTTTTTTATAGGATGACCTTGAGATGCATACCAGCTAGGATTCAGTATCTTGATCATGAGGATGACCCCCTCAATTAAGAGGCTTCGATATAGGGACCAGTTCCCCAGATATTACCTCTAGGTGGTGCACCGTACATGCCACCACCTATGGATAAGAACATGGTACCCGCAGTACCAGAAGATAAAGAGCACAGGCTAAGCGCACTTCACGCATTTCAGAGATAGAGACCCCTTAGGTTCTGAGGTGAGCCTAACCCTCAGATGGCTGAGGACTAGCTTGAGGTGGTAACCTAAGCTTTCTATCTAGTCAGGACACTAGAGGATCATATGATGGTCCTGGCGACGAGCCTTCTACAGGGTTTAACAGGTCAATGGTGGAGTTTGGCTATCCAGACTCACAACAAGGTGACTCTTTCATGAATAGAGTTCGAGCATCTCTTCAGATAGGAGTTCTCACTAGTTACACTGAGAGTTGTGTGTATACATGATCTTCTTCAGCTCCAGTAGGGTAGCATGAAAATGACTATTTATTCATCGAGGTTCACCAACCTTTCCAACTACTTGATGGATATGGTTAAAGATCAGTACTTCAGGGCTCAGACCTTCAAGAGAGGTCTTCATAGATACATCCGAGCCATCGTTATCCCTATATGAATTCTGGCATATGTTTGGGTGATTGAGAGATCTTTGGTGGTCAAAATATTCTTGGACGAGCAGATACAACTGGTGGTAGTTATTAGTGGACGAGTAGGTGTAGAGACCTCGACAAAAGGGAGAAGACATTGGTCTCAGGGATCCGGATGTGGGAGACATTTTAGAAGGAGGTCCCAGGACAAAGGATTAGCAGTTCAAGGCTCACAGGGTGGGTCCGGTCAGCCTATAGAGAGGTGGTGATATTCATGTGATAGTAGGGAACATCTCACTTGAGATTGTCTAACCCTCTGTGCTATTGACAGAGAGATAGTGGATAAACCACTAAGGCAGAGACAATGACAAGAGCAGGTAGATCCATAGTGTGGTGGATGTGGCAGAGGAGTTGGGAGATTAGTAGGAGGTGGTAGACATTTCAACATGTTACCACCACCACCCCCAAGTGGTCTACTCCAGGCTTAGGGAGCTGGGGTATAGCAGTGGGGACATCTCCATGCGGTCGAGGCGTATGAACTAGGGGATCCGGGAATGATTCAAGGTGCGATCTGTGTATTTTCTAATTTAGTTGTAGTACTAATAGACATAGGTTCTATTCATTCATTTCTCACCACATATCTTATTCAAGACCTAGAGATTTCGGTTGAACCATTGACTTGACCCTTACTCTTGAAGACACTTACTCGAAAAGACTCAGTGATCACACATTTGTGGCGACAGTGTGAATTGACCATTGGAGGTGAGAGTTTTGGTTGGAACCTCTTGGTGGAAACATTGATTCCTTATGAAATCATTATTAGTATGGATTGGTTATCCATAGTCCATGCCCATATTGACTGTTTTAGGAGAAGGATGCAGTGTGTTTTTAGTGCTGGAATGAGGTTTTCCTTTGTTAGTGAAAAGGAAAACTAGAAAAAAAATATGGACTCACACATAGGAGGGTGAAACCTATTACTTATCAGTTGGATAGCCTAACCCATGGTGTAGTGGATGTTATGAGTTACCAGTTTCCTATAGTGGTGGCAGAGTACGAGGACGTCTTACCTAAAGATGTTCTAGGATTACCTCCCTATCAGGAGATAGACTTCTTCATTGATTTAAGTCCTGGGATGACACCGATATCTTTACCAACATATCAGATGACTCCCACAGAGCTTTGAAATATGAGGGTATAGTTGGAGGACTTACATAGGAAGGGATTCATGATACCTAGTGTTTCACCCTGGGCAACCCTAGTGTTGTTTTCCAAAAAGGCAAACGAGATATTGAGGTTGTGTGTGGACTACCAACGCTTGAACTAGGTGAACGTGAAGAACAATTATCCACTACCAAGAATCGATGAACTATTTGATCAATTGAGAGGGGCATGATGGTTCTCAAAGGTTAACCTCAGATCAGGCTATCACCAACTGCAAGTACGAAATGAGGATATACTGAAGATGACATTCAGATGTCGTTATGGTCACTATGCATACTTGGTGATACCTTTTGGCGTGATGAACTCCCCAACAGTGTTCATGGGACTCATGAACCAGATCTTATAGCCTTACTTAGAACGGTTCATGATAGTATTCATTGATGATATCCTTGTGTACTCGACGTCTGAGGAGAAGCATGCGAGACACTTAAGTATGGTTCTGGACATACTTTGAAAAAACCAAATTTATGGGAAACTCTTGAAGTGATAATTATGGATTCAGGTAGTCCAATTTCTGGGACATGTTATCTCATCAGATGGATTGGTTGTGGACCCAACCAAGGTTGAGGCAGTGTTAGCATGAGAGCCACCTAGGAGCATGAAGAAGGTGAGGAGATTCCTTGGGCTAGTAGGATATTATCATAGATTCATACCTAATTTCTACATGATATCAGCACATATGATAAATTTTACTCAAAAGGGCCAGCCTTTTGTGTGGATATAGAAGTGAAAACATACTTTTCAGTATTTGAGGAAGATTTTGATGAGCACTACGATCTTGAGATTTCTAGAGGAGGGTGTTGAGTATGTAGTGTTCTGTGATTCATTAGAGACTGTTCTTGGTTGTTTCTTGATGTAGAGTAAAGTGGCGATTGCCTATGGTTTGCATCATTTGAGACCACATGAGCAGAACTACACAACCCATGATCTTGAGTTAACAACGATAGTCTTCGCATTGAAGATGTGGTGACACCACCTGATGGGTGAGTGGTTTATCATCTACTATAAACACAAGAGTATCAAGTATATCTTCTATCAAAAGGATATAAAATTGAGATATAGGTGATGGATAGAGTTCCTACAGGACTATGAATTTGAGATTATCTATACTCCTGGGAACGAGAACGTGTTGGTAGATGCTCTCAGCAGAAATTCTAGTTCGCAGTTGTTGAAAGAGGTTTCAGAGCAGTTGGTATCATTACAATTATACTTAGTGGATGGAGATGGAACAACTTACCTCTAGTCGATGGTTGTTAACCCTTCAGTCCTATAGCAAGTCAGGAAGCATAACTTGGGGATACTGACTACGAGACTCTGCATGCTCAGATATCTATGGGTATACTCTTAATAGATACTCAAAAGGTGGGGAGCACATCATCCTTTTTAGAGGACGTACAATAGTACCCATGATATTGAGGAAGGAGGTTTTGAGGGAGTTTCATACACCCCCTTTGGTGGTACATCCAAGTGTGGTGAAAATGTACCAGGACCTATGATGCTAGTTTCTGTGGTCGGGAATGAAGAAAACAATGACATAGTTTGTTTCTCAGTGCCTTACTTGTTAGTAAGTGAAGGCTGAGCACCAGGTTCCAGAAGGTTTATCTCAACCCCTTAGATACCAAAATGGAAGTGAGATGGAATATCAACGGACTTAGTGACAGGTTTACCATGTACATCCAGGGGACATGATACCATCTGGGTGATCGTTGACTGACTTACCAAGTCAGGCCACTTCCTAGATATCTGAGAGAATATTTTAGTAGAGAGATTGGGGTGCCTCTATATTCAGGAGATAGTTTCAACTCCATGGAGTTCCATTGACGATTGTTTCAGATCATGATGCTCATTTTACATCCCGATTATAGAAGAGATTACAAGATGCGTTTGGAACCCATTTACACATGAGCATAATGTTTTACCCATAGATGGATGACCAGACAGAGCAGACCATTCAAGTTCTGGAGGACATGTTACGAGCTTGCATGTTGGACTTTGGCTGTAGTTGGGAGGATCACCTACCATTGGTGGAGTTTGCATACAACAATAACTATCATTCCACCATTGGTATGACACCATTCCAGGCCCTGTACGGGTGACCCTACAGGTCACCAATTTGCTGGAATGACCTAGGAGAGTTAACACTTATGGGTCCAGAGTTGGTGCGAGCTACTACAGAGAAGGTGTAGATCATCTAGGAACAAATGAAGATAGCCCAGAGCCGTCAGAAGTCTTATGATAACAGGAGTTAGAGTCCTTTGGAGTTCGAGGAAGGAGACCATGCATTCCTATAGGTTTTACATCAATGAGGATTATAGAGATTTTTCTGAGGCAAGAGTTATCTCTGAGGTTTATCATACCTTTTTAGATAATGCGTAGAGTTGTCAAGGTAGTGTACCACTTAAATATACCCCCATAGTTGGACCGGGTACATGAATTCTTCCACGTGTCACAGTTGAGGAGGTATTTGCATGACCCATCACATGTCATCAACTGGGGTGAGATGGGAATTGAGGATGAAGTTACTTTTTATGAGTACCTAGTGGAGATCGAGGATCGGTGGGATAAGATCCTTCATGGGAAATTGATTCCTTTAGTGCATGGCCGGTGGTAGCATGAGAATCTCTAGAAGAGCACTTGGGAGAGGGAGGCTCAGATTTGTGCTCAGTAGCTTCATATTTTTTAGTAGCATTTGTTTTGGATTTTTAGGGATGTAAATCCCCAAGGTGGGGATAATTTAATGTCCCATATTTTCCATATATTATTTTTAAATATTATATGGATTAATTTTGAGACCAGGTTATAAGGCCCCAACCTTAAACATTACACAATCTTGAATTAAGTTAGTAATTCACATTGAGGATCTTTTCAGGTTTATAGATTTATATAATTAGGTCATAACTTATACATAACAACTTGAATATTACATGTAGACACTTATACTCAGTATCCATTTTTTTATAAAATAAAAAATCTTAAAAGAAAAGAAACATGTTTAGTTCCATGTTTTAAATATCATGGATTTTCTTTGATCCCATACTTGAACCTTTTCCACTTTAAGTCTTGTGAAAAACATTTCAAAAACTTGGGATGATCATAAAAATCTCATTAAGAGATACACAAATAAGGAAAACTGTTAGTTTTTTAGAACAACATGTAAACCATGAATACTTTATCATAAGTTATACTTTTCACCTTTATGAAGTAGTAAATACTATTCACTGAATAAAAGATCATTGCTTACCCTTTTGTAATCAAAATATTACCATAAAATCCATATAAAACACATATAACATATAAAAGATAAACTTGGGACATAATCATACTTAAATGGAATAACCATACGGTCGACTTCCACAAATCATTCTTACAAATAGAATATCCATACGACTGAATTCCATACCCAATGCATTGGAGGTTATAACGTGACCACCCATCCTTGGTTTATCATAGAACCACCCATCATTTGGTTTATCACGTAACCACCCATCAAATGTACAAGTACCATTATATAATCATCACACATAAAAGGTTGAAAATATCAACATTTTAATCATAAAAATTTCATTTGCAATCACAAGAAATAATTTCAAGATATTGAAATAGTAAATATACTTTCAACACAATTTTCAATACCAAAATATGTAAAAAGGGTATATGGTATTTATTTTCCATTTAAAAATATCACATCTTGTTAAGCAAGCCAAATATCAAATAATGCTCACGGTGGTGGAAAGGTCGTTTTCACATCATACGTTAAAGAAAACATTCCCTTTTTTGTTTAGTAAAATGATACATAGAAAAAGATTCCCTATGAATGAAATTAAAAGTAAAATGGGTTTATATACCATATAAAATAAAGTTGTGTATAAATCAAAATATGCCTCAAAGAAAGGAGATTGAGACAAAGTCCCTTACCTCGTGTCCGACTTGACTCGTTTGTTCTTTAATTTACTGAATAATAAACTTAAGTTAATTTCTCATTGATTAAAATAATTTTTAATGTTTATTATTCCTTTTATATCACTTATTACCTTACTATAATAATTAGTTAATTATTTGAGTTCATATTGGACATTTTGTTGATGTTCAGAACTTGAGTAAAAAAATGAACTTGTTATAATTATAAACTATCCATGTGGTCAAAATTCCATTATATCTAGAATGATATTAATGATTTAGATATCATATATATAATATATATCCAGTATATATTTATTTTATAATAGTCCATATCATTTGGATATAATAAATGAAACGCGCCGTTCATGGAGATGGTAAGCCGTACGTACGCATGAACGCTACTTTCATTTCTTTTTCATATTTAAAGGAATGAAAAATAAATGATACATAGGTATATTATAATTACACTATAATATATATGTTATATATGTTAAATAAGTTCATTAATTCCATCATTTATACGTTTCATGTATATCATGAACGAGTCATATTACTTTGAGGGGGCGGTAGTCCGCACTTCCTCAAATGAAATTATCGTATTTATACAACATAAAAATAAAAAAGGTATGTTATAAATGAGAATTAAAGTAGAATATATATAAAATAAATATCATATATATCATATATAATTACATTTCTATTATAATTACCACCATAAGTGGTGGTAGGAGAAGATTGAACAATCATCATTTAGTGAGGCAGTAGTTTGCCGTCCACAGAAACAATATGTTCTATACCCATTAGACGGAGGTGTGTGTAAGTGTAGTTTGAATACTTATCATAAAAAAACCTATTATATTTAGGATAATGGTTTTGTTATATAAACAAATAATAAGAATATCATAGGGAGTGAATAAGGAAAAATAATGGAAAGAAACTTGAGAGAAGACGTTACCTCAAATCGGGTAACTTCTTTTGATTTGAGCCAAAGGGTTCTATTGAATTTCCTTATGAATAGGGTAAGGATTCTATGAGGAAGGTAGGTATTTTTTAAGATTATTTGGGTAGATTTTGGATGATCCAAGTGGTATTGAGAGGTGTGAGTAAGGGTTATAGGTGGTTTTCTTTTATAATAGGGATGAGGGGAACTTTAGGAAAGTTTGAGAGTATTATTTTATTATTAATTTAATTTCGAATTATAATAACACCAAAGTGATCTATTTCAAATATCAGATGAGTATGGGTCTAAATAATCTCATCCAATGAGTTTTAGAAAAGTTTATGTCACTAAATTAACCTTATCTTTTAGCTTTAACCCTTAGTAAACTTATTTAACTTTTACCATGTCTTCTTGTATATATATTCATAATATATGGTTACCATAGTTACTATAAAATTCCAAGAGACCAAAAAATGAATCATTAATGACATTTTTAACATAATATATGTTATTTGGACGAATATTAGATTTTTAGGACTATTATATCATTTAATAAAATATTAATTGATTTAAAAACTCATCTATGTTAATTTTTATACTATTCATATCATGACTTTTTAAAAATACATAAAAACTTGATTCACTAAAAAAATAATTAATTAAAATATAAAAAGTCATAATCATCCATAAAATTATTGGATGACATAAAAAGTTTCAAAATAAATTTATTTTAATATTTATAATCTCATTTATTTAAAACATTCATTAATAGGGTAATCACTACATCACCATTGTGTCATAAATAAATTTATTTATTTGATGTCTATAAATTATAAATAAAATAAAATAATGTAGAAAATCTTTTTATATTTATAATTACTATTTATATTTTAAAATATCACTTATATAACCCCATATAATTTTTTTGGTAAAAGATACATGTTTAGGTTATATTTTCCTTAACTTTAAATTAAAAGTAATTAAATGCCATTTTCACAGAAAAACGGCTACATGAGGTCCTAAAATCAAACCAAGTATTTCCATGGTTGGAAATATCTCATCAAATAGTATTAGGACATGTTTCAGAGTAATTTAATATTATTTTTTTACCCTTATTTACCAGATTTACCCTTTAACCGTGATAAATAAAATATTTACTGAAGTTACTGTTCATAATGTCTAAAAATAAAATTTAACTATTTAAAAAATTTGGATCTCATGATTAAAAATATGGAATCCATTTTTCCAAATTCAAAACATAGAATTTTTAGAAATTAATTTAAAATTAATTCCCGTTTTCAAAACCAAAAAACGTGTTTTTAAGAAGTAAAAACTACCAAAAGATTGACATGTGTTTATATCCAATTTCAAAGTGAAATTACTTCCAATGAACAAAATTGAATTAAATGATAAAAATATAATCTAATTACACTTTAAAACCAATTAAAAGGACAATATAATCATATAAATAAATTATATGAAAAGACAATTTTGACTTAAAATGCAGTATTTTTCACTATTTATTAAAAAATGAACTTTATCCGAAAAATACCAAAAATTTAACCAAAGTAAATTTTGATATCAATATTCTAAAAAAGAAGTTTATTTTTTCAAATGGAACATATTAAAGTGACAAAAACTAGATTTAAAAAGGGTTCTTCATCAAAAGGTGATAAAATTACCTTTTAAAAAATATTAGAGTATTTATGCTTAAAATTGAATTCATTATCATTTTAAGACTCTAAATTTTATTGAATACATATAAAGATATTTAAGAAACATTTATAATCATAATATGTTTAGTTCTTTTCATTCCCACCAATACAATGACTAGGCGTTAACTACTATAATAATATCATATTATTATTATTTTTCTCAGTATGACTCAACCTTGTGTGCAACATAAGATTTCGAAGAAACCCATTGTTACATGTCAGGTATTCCATCGAACATAGCATCCAATTTAAAGTAAAATTAATATTTAATTCATAAATATTAATAAATATGAAAATTTCATATTCTTTATTTACCTGGGATGTTACACAGGCGCTGAGACGACGTGCGATTCTGAGACCCGGTGTGTCCAGAATAAATGTTTGAATAATATTAAAATAATAAATAACACACACACATGGTTTTAATGAAAAATTGGAATAAATTATAAATGGGTGACTAGATTAGAAATTTGAGGGCACCATTGTGTTCATACCAGCGACTTTATCCTAGGCGAAACTTAACATCGGCTGGTGCGTGTCAACTGTGAAAAGTAGTTTCAGGTATTTTTAATGAATAAAATAAATTGAATATTTATTTTATTTTAACCTTTCATCAATGTAGTGAAACAATTATGCTTATTATTTTAATTAATACTTTAGGCAAGGATTCAGGGTTAGGCTCATAACCCTGGAAATTCCCCAGAGGCTCTGGAGAGAAACCCTAGAGATTTCTCTCAGCAAGCGACGATGAACACGGACCAACCAATGTATAGGTTGATACACGGTTCGATCATTCTTGAAGTATGGGTTTTAATTGTGGGATTTATAGTTTTGATTATTATATTGATTTGATTGTTGATCATTTTTATGGGAATAGATCGAGGCCAAAATAAACAATGGTCGATGTTTGTTCCTCGGGTATGTTTCCTGTGAAATTCTCTCTATCGTTTCCTATGCATGTTCTTAGTTCTTCATGGGGTTATGAATAAATGATCATTGAACCTTAATTTCATGGCATAATGATCTAAAATTGAAGATACAACATTGGGACAACCTAGCGGAGGTGCGACGACGATGACAATGAACAAATCTAAGTGATTTGGGAGATATCGTTCTTCGGGTGGTTTTCATCAAATGGTTTTAAAGTTGTTTTCCGAGATGATTGAAGGCCTAAAACACCTTTATTTGGTGTTAGGATGATTAAACGACCCTCTATCTTGAGTTTAGAGGTGAACAGAATACCAGGGAGGAACCCAGAAGATCGGCCGATGCATGAGAGGAAGAACTTGGCATTCTAGAAATTCTAGAACACATGGCGTGTAGTATTGGCTACACAACGCGTGTTCATTGTTGGAACACTCAGCGTGCATCTTATGAGATACAAATACATGGGGTGGAGTACATGAGTTTACTACATGACATGTACCCCACCACATAAATTTTACTAGACCAAGTACATGAACTACCCAGTGTACTGGTACACGGGTAGAGACACACGGGTTAAAACTGTGTACTGACACTTGACTGGAGTACACGGGTGGACCTTGGAAGTAAGGACACAATGTGTGACTTCTTCTACACACCATGTACCCATATTATACATGACATATTTTTGAATGACATGGTATATTGTACACAGGCAGTACCTGGGGTCAAGGAACACAACATGTGACCCTACTACATGATGTGTATCCCTTTTTACATGGCTTGATTCACTTGTACACCATATCATAGACAAGTTTTTTTAGGGTTCGTACCCTTGATTGTTTCCCTAAAGGTTGGTGTGTATCATTTCCTAATCATATTAGTATGATCCCTTCAGTAGTACTTCCAGGATAAATTTATTGGAATCCCCTGATAGGACCTAAGTACGATCCTCTATTCATTATTCATGCCCAAGGCAGAGTCTTCAATATTTATGTGACTAAATTCACCGGGCATTGATTCTCTAATTAGTAGGTTGATCTAGATAGAGTTATTGGTATCACCCCATGGCCCTAGTTTTGATCCTCATCTATGGTATCATATCTCTCTCTTTAGATCTATCAACGTATCTCTCTCATGATGGTTCCCAACAAACAGTACTTCTCGGACGAACGTCATCAGTGTTATCAGACTCAGGAGTGTGTTCTCCCAGATGAGTGCTTCGTGGAATCTTCGAGATGAATCCCTAGTGTTGGTATGGAGTAGTTGTGACTTACCTCTAGACTATATATCTTGGATTTAATATATCTGGATATTCTTATACGTGTGGTAGACATATACTTGAGTAGAGCTGACTATATCTTTACTTTGTGTATTACTTTGTAGTTTCGGGGTGTCCTAATGAGTATTGTTATACTCACCCCTATATAGGATTTTCCCGCACATGGCATGACTTGTGAAGATGAGTGACCTTTTGATGAAGTCCTAGGTAGACCAGGACCAAACAAAGCTTTGTGAGATCAGATAGCTGAGGTGTTCCTACAACTACAGATAGTAGTCCCAGTACCTTTTGCTTACAGGTTGGACTTTGTGGTTTATTGACTTCTTTTTGGTGGGCTTGTATTTAGGCCTAGTTTACTTTACTGCACTTTAATTTCTTATCGTACTCTGGTTGGGATATATGGGTATGCATTCATTTGGTTCTTAGTGGTTTTTATATTTCAACATTTTGTGGGATTGGAGATGTGTACGTGCGTACATGTACATAGGCAATGCCTCCCATGTTAGTGATATACCTACTTGGTTCTAGTCACCAGCCCCCTGACCTATTGGAGGTAGGCTTGGGGAGTTACAACACATGCTCCACTGGGACAGGTCATGAGAGAGTTTTATGTTTTATTTTTTTTTGAAACAAATTTGTCTTTAGTTTTTTTGTTATAATTAGAAGTAACAAATAGTTCCTCATCAAATATATAAATTATTTCATGATTTCATTTAAGGATAAGTTTATCTATATTAATTTCACAATATTTATATCATGTAGGATATATAAGAGTTTATAATGTATGTATTTTAGATATTTTTTTTAAAATAGAGAATTTATTGTTTATTAACCATTGAAATATCTTATTCATGATTTAAATAATTCAATACTAATTAAATAACTCCATTGATAAGGGTTTTAGATTGGTTTTGAGCGTAATCGGTGACAGTGAATGGTTTTAATTATGCTAGATTTGATAAAACATAGGTTATATATAATCTTGATCAATTATTTTATATTACACATGCTATAATAGAAACATTTAAGTGATTATAATGTTTTATTATTTGATTAAGGAATTTTATCTTTATGATAACATATTATTTATAGTTTATATATATATATATTTAATATTTTATTTTTTTAGATGAAATGTTTCATAATATATATATATATTGATAGGATAAATATACTCTTCAAATTATTTTACTGTAATCATACAAAAATATTGTTTTAATAATCTTTATATTGTAAAATAAACCAATACACATTTATAAATAATTTTTTGACTGAGGGAACTATACAAATTATTATAAAATTCAACATAATTTTTTTATAAACATTAAAATTTTAGGGAATGTAAAAATTCTATGACTTTTATTTAGTAAGTCTTCATTTTTATCTTTGTATACATTTTTTAATGATTGTTTAACTAATACTTTTTGTTTACTTTTCTAATAATTTGTTCTCTAGAGTAATGTTGTTTGAAAATTATTGTATTAAACTTAACATGTAACTAATTTTTTTGTTAAATTATGATAAGTACCGCCTTATAATATTTTCTTTGAATATATACTTGATATTATTTGAAATTATTTTTAATATACCTCTCAATGTATGATTACAATATTTTTCTACAAGAAATACATGTGTGGATGTGACAAAAATAATTCTTATTGTATATTAGAATATAATGAGTATTATGTGAGGGCTAGGTATGGTATGTTAGAATGTGAGTTACTATAGACATATTAGTGATCAATCGAGGGCTAAGGTGAGGGTGATGTGAAACATTTGTCGTTTTTTGTTCTTCTTTATGGGTTTTTATAAGTGAGGTTTAACTAATGTATTTTGGAACCCATTGTGTGGTTATTTACTAAGGGAACCAATTATGTTAATACTTCCCCATATTTAAAATGCACTTTATAAGAAAAAAATTCATATTATAAACATTTCATGATTTGGATACAATAAGTAAATGTGATGGTTATACTTAAGGGATAGTCTTGGATGCTAGGGGTCTGAGGTCGAATCTCATGGTACTTATGATGTGGTTATTTCCAGAGGGAGATAAATATTTTTTGCTTCTATGATTCAAATGTTAAACTCTTATTAGTGAAATAATTTTAATTTCAGGGAAGAACCATGGTATAAACTTATGGTATAATTAGTATAATTAATTGATATAAAATGAAGTCGGTACATTTGATTATCATGGTGACTTGATTAATACACAATTACTTGAATTACATGTGTATTTTGAATGTTACTACTTTGAACATATACTCAAATATATGTATTTTTGTATATTTTAGGGTCCGTGTTAGTATTTACTTGTTTATTTTTATACTCACACTCTACACATGAACCCCAATGGATATAGAGCTCTTATATTTGAGATACAGGTGAGGGAAAATGACTAGTAACATAGATTAGAGTCAGTGCAACTCAATGGGGATGATTTGATGTTCTTATGGTAGTGTTAAGAACCTTTTATAATTTTGAGATGAGATTTGAAATTTTAAATTAAAATGTGTCAATTTAAAAAAATTTAAGGAGACAATTTTCATCCTCACCATCTTTATCTCCCAAACAGTTATTATTGCATTTTGTTGCTTGAGACTCATTTACCATCTCTTTTATGTTGCTTGGACTAGTCTGAGTAGTAGTCATCAAAAATTATCACCAGTACCTGGTATAGGATGACTACTTCTCAGAGTAGTTTAAGAAACATAGGTGCATGTCCAAAAGAGATGGAGGATGAGTCTCAAATAACAAAATGAAATAACTATTCGGTAGATGAAGTTAATGAGGAGGACAATTTTCTATAACTTTCACCTTTGGATGAATTTAGAGGATGAAACCTACCATAGTGGAGTAATTCTTTTCTTAAATTCAATTACCCATTTCCTTTAAAATGGATGCATGATAATCATTTGACAAAAGAGTATAAATATGGAGTTAAAGAGTTCATCAAGTTTTTAATAGAGCATACATACGACCCTTCTCAAATACTTTGTCTATATTTACATTGTTGTTATTCAAGACAAATTAAATGTTTGACAAATCATGCAGACAAAGTCTTATGCACATGATGATGTTACCAATCCTGAGGAAGAAAAAACTATTGATGAAGAAAATGAATAATTATTAGGGGATCAACAACATGTAGATGAAAAAAAACAACGATGATGTAATATCATAGCGTTGAATAAAATTATCAAGGCAAGAAGTCAGGGGATAAAATTTGAGGTTGGTTAGAATCAATGCGGCCAAGCTATTAACCCCAACAAGTCAATGTTCATTAGTTATGTTGAGGTCACATCGAGGATGAATGTGATGATTTATATTGATTCATGGCACTATGTACAACCTGTAATGAAGCAAAACCTTTGGAAAGATATAACAGTAATGTTAGGGTATACTTTCTCTATTTTACTGAAAAAATATATAATGAAATGTTGATTTAATTTTCATTATTCCATGCAGAGTTCATTTATTTTAGAATATTTTTGTAATAAATTTATCTTAATGGCCACTAGAAAATCCCATATAGGCTTATGAACTATTCTTACCAATTTACATCTTAGGGATGTTAAGGGAAAAGTAAAGCCCCACCCACCAGTTAGTTATGAACACATTATAAATCATAAAACATGGATTGGTTTCATCGATCACCATAATGAGCAATAATTTCAAGTGCATTGTAGTAAATAATTTATTATTTTACATTATTTATATTATCCAATTTGATTCAAAATTGTTAATTTATGAAAAAATAAAAGAGTGATGAAAATAAAGAACATGAATCAAAACCAATGTACGCCTATTGCAAAGTAAGGATGGGGTACGCATCACGAGAGAAAAAATTGGTATGTATTTTAAATCAACGATAAAAGTTTTATTTAATTCAAAACAACATATATTCCTTTGTTTATATGTAGATTAATGAATCAAAATCTGAATCTACTTCCATCCCACGTCATGTGCTATAGAAGGAGACTCACATAAATAAGGAGGGTAGGCTAGTTGATGAAAACAAAAAAATAGTATGATAATCATGTGTAAGTATGACATAATAGTAATTCATTATGATTTTTAATAGTATTACATAAAAATAACTATTTATGTTCATATTTTTTATATGGTTTAAACACAAGAATCGACAATGACTGTACTGAATGAAAACTACTTTTAGTAGATTTGAAGCAGCTAAAACAATATGGTCACTTTAGAGGATTAGGTTTTGGAGTTTCACCTTAAACATATTTCAAAAATATAAAACCACATGAAGTTACATATAGTATGGTGAAATGATTGTAGACACAAATAGACTCACTGTAAGATATTATTTTCAGGTCTAGTTTGGCAGACCAATGTATGAGAAAGGATCAAAGCTAACCAACAGTGGAACAAAGATCCACACATGAACCAAATGACCCCACTAGCTTTGAGTCTAGTCATTCCCCTCAACTGCATATCTTACCTAAGGTAATAAATTTTTTCATTACTCTTTATCCTAAATGTGAATCAAACAACTTTCTATAACTTTACATTACTAAAATTCTATAGGGTGCAATTGTATATGATTTCTATCTGTCAACACCCACACATCGCTTTGTTACAAGGGGTATAACATATAATATCATGTGAGACAAGCTACATCTGAAATAAATCCTAAAAGATCAAATGAGAGTGGGGATTGTGGTATCTCATGATCTGACTGCTGAGTTTCCTATTCCACTTGATGATCCAGATATTACAATGGTCAATGTTGCTATTAGAACTTTCATTACATGGTAATCTAATCTTATAAAGATACATGAGGTATGTCTTTAACAAATTTTTTCATATGAAAAACCTATAACAGTTGATGAAAATGGTCTAAAGTGAGGTATGATATTAAAGATGGATAAAGCAATGTATAAATGGAAGGTTGAATCGATACAATCTAGTGAATTGACCAAGAAATCAAAATAACATTATGAGAGTACCTTATCCCCACTAGTTCCAGAGCAACATTTATTATCATTTCAACTTTATAAAGATACCAAATTTAAAGATGGAAATATGTCTTACATTCTATATGAAAAATAAATATATGGAACTTTCATAGAATACATAATTATTCTCGAGACTATAAATGATATTCTCAAGCATGAATTTCTGGGATTCTCTGTTTTGAATACATACATAAGGTACATTTTCATAATAAATCTGTAAAAATAGTGATCTAATATATTTATTAAAGTTAATAACTATTCATATTTTCTATAGAAATTTATTTTAGTAATATATAAATAGAAAAACATGTGAATCATGATTTGGATTCACTAATACATATACCTACCAAAAACTTACTTTAGATAAGAAAGAAATTGAGAAGAAAATAGATGAGATACTCAAAGATTTTGACCAAAAAATATCAGATGGTAAACTCTTTTTGATGCCTACAATGAAGAGGTAAAACTATATAATTTAATCACATAAAATATATTTTTAATTTTTTCATTACTTATTTGTTTTTGTTTTTTAGGCAACACTGGATACTGATCGTAGTAAATTTGGATATCCCAAATATTTATTTTTTGGATCCAATGCATGGATATCCAACAAACCGACCACACATGATGTGTATTGTGAATTTTTAATACACTCTAATCAAAATTTTATAGATAAACTTAGAATTATATGTTTTAGTATGTGTTTTAACAAGAATTTTGTTATGATAGAAAGATCACTAAATATTGGCTAAATCATGACATGAAGTCAATGTATGAAAAGATAAAGCCCTTGTATTACTAAAAATGGAAATAGATTAAGGTATATATAGAAATATTTAACTATCAATCATATTTCAAAACAATTTACTTATTTTGGTAACTATTTCTACAGTGTCTTAAGCATGATAATAACAATGATTATGGATATTATGTTTGCAAATTTATGAGAGAGATCATAAAGAATGAAAAGAATAGTATCCCCCAATAGGTAATTTCTGAAGGTAATTAAAATTTCATTAAATATGTTTGCTAATCATTTTTTTTCTATATTTTCTCAGTACTATCAAGATTATTTACAACTTTAATAATCAAAATAAGAATGAATTTTTTTAGAGATTAGTGGGCATCATGCATGTTGTCAGAATGTATTCCAACAACAAATTTAAGCAATTAACTACTATGTTTATGATATAGTATGATCTATGACCTTAGAAATATATTTAGGGTGTGAAGAATTAGTGTTAGAATGCTTATATATTATTTTTGATTTGTTTCTCAATGAGAATTATAATGGAGGAAATCAATTTGTTTAGAATAATTGACCTAAAAACAATAAAATTATTGGGAAATGATGAAGGTAGATGTGGAGTAATAGGTGAAGGTGGAGGTGGAGGCAAATTCAGAGTCAGAGACTGAGGTAGAGGAGGAGACAGAGGTGAGACCAAGGTAGAGGAGGAGACAAAGAATTGACTTGCAAACTATAAAATTATTAGGAAATAGAGTATAATAGGGATCATACCAAGGTTGTGTTTGAGAACAATTATTAAAAAGTGCGCACAAAACTTGTCACTTAAGATAAGATCCATTTGAAAGTGTTTTAGGTGGATTATTTAAAAAATGTTTTTCACCACTTGTTTAAGTGATTTTATACATGAATTTAAGTGAAGGAATTTTTTTATGAAACAAAACAAACACCACTTATTTTTTCAAACTAATTATAATAGACTAAAATTTTTATTATCACATTACAAGTAATATCAAATATTAATTAAGTGTGAAAGAAACCCCTAACTAAGAACAAACAGAACAAAAAAAAAATAGATGCAGTTGCTTGCCCATGAATTCTCTACGCTATAAATAAAGGGTCTTAGTAGTGGAGCCAATAGTCACTTGAGATTCATACAACACAAATCAAATCATAAAATCCAACTCAAATGTTTGAATAAATATGCGTGTAATCAACCACCAAATCTAGAATGTGTATGAGAGAACTATTGGAGGAAAACCAACATTGAAAGATTATGGTCATCGAGGAGGGTTGGTGTCAAAGAGACATGACATCAAATGAAAAGAAACCACCTTATGAAGAAATCCAAGAAAATAAAAAACCCACTTAAAATAAAATCATTAAGAACCAACAAACCAAATGAATACCCCTTTTAAAAATAAGCTAGTATCTTGATCCAAAACCTCTAAAAAAATAAAGAAATATAAAATTTAATCAATTGAATCATGAATTTTCAGAAAAGAATAATGTATTGGTTTCACTTTAGTGGGTGGTGGAATTATTTAGGCTATTTAATCATCAATTAGATGCATGATATAATATCATAAATTCTTGTGAAATATATACAAGTAAAATTCATTATTCATGCGCACATTCATTACGTAAAATGATTAACGTTCACAAGCTCATCAATAGATGCACTATATTTCAGTATCATTTGAATGATAAAAAGGGATATATTGATGTTTAATACTATCAAAAAGGGGTAAAAAATTTATAAAGGAGTTTAGTGCCTTATTAAAATACATAATGGGTCACACTGAAGTTTTTTCCATAAAAATGTCAATGTTTTATCATGGAGTTTGTACCCTCTATGATGGTGAAATGGTAAGATAGACTTTATTATGTCCCATAAAAACTCATATGTAAATATTTATTTTAGTTAAATCAATGAATTATTATATGTTTACACTAATGGTTAATGTTTTATAGGAATAAATGACTTTTTCAACAAGAATGATTCACTCATGTACTATGATCACACACTCAACAAGGATGATTCACTCATTATGATGTAATTTTATTTTTATTATCCAATGCATTCAACATTATAAATTATCAAACTAAAATATTGTAGTTAACCTTAAGTGTTTAATGCATTGTAGGATAAAAAGAGATGGTGGAATCAACCATACCTCAAAGAAATACACGATGTACCCAGTATGACTCAAATTGTGTGGTTTCAGTTTAAAATTGATATTTTATTAATGTACTATTTAATATTTATGTTTAATTTTTTCTTTTATAGTATTACTAAAAATAGAATTGATTTATTATATAGGTGGATTATTTTTGTTGATTTGGGGTGGTTTTTTCGAAGCTTCTCATGCTCATGAGAGTTTGGACTTTAAGGCTGAAACTGAGATAACAACAATAAGAAAATGGGTTAACAATGTATAAAACTGTCACATAAAGGTGAATTCATATTACTTATTTAGTTAATTTTCTCACCATTTTATCTAATATTTTTAAGTTAATTTTATTGTCATTTTTATCTAATATTGTTTTTCACAAATCTTTTGGGAAGTCATATTTTTTCCTTCTATCACCTAAAACAAGCCAGAAAAGAGATAACAATGTGCTTTTGGATGAGGCATTTTAGGAATCATGGGGTTTCTTCTTTCATCCAAATAGAAAATTTATTTATTTGTTGGATTATTGTAAATTATTGAAATAAAAACACACATCACGTACTCAATCAGCCACACCTCAATCCGACGCATTGTATGATCGGTATGACTCGAACTGTATGTTTTTAGTTTATAATTTTCATTTTAGTTCAAAACACACATCACATAATCAAAACCAAGAAAACACATTAATATTGTTTTTATACTTTAGGAAAAAAATACATAAGTCATTTGCGACGTATAGGAATCAACCACACCTCAATCCGATACACTATGTGATCAATATGACTCAAAGTGTCCGTTATTAGTTTAAAATTAACATTAAAGTTCACAAAACATCACTCAATAAAACCTGAAAAATCATGCTCGTATTGTATTGATAATTTAGGGAAACAATTCATAAGACATTTTTGACATGTAGGAATCAGTCTCATATCAAAACGACACACGATGTGACCAGTATGACTCAAAGTGTGTGTTTCCAGTTTAAAATGACATTTTAGTAAAAAAAGTGTCATGCTAAAAACTAATAAAATGCATTCATATTATTTTGATAATTTATTAAAATGATCCATAAGTAATTTGGGACATGTATGAATCATCCTCACCTCAATCCGACACACAGTGTGACCGGTATGACTCCATGTGTGTTTTTTTATTTAAAATTGACATTAATTTTAGTAAAAAAGACAAATAACATACTCAAAACCAAGAAAAAACCTTAGGATTGTTTTTATACTTTAATAAAACGATCCATAAGTCATTTTAGATGTGTAGGAATTATGCGTACCTCAATTCGATGCATGGTGTGATCAGAATGACTCAAAGTGTGTCTTTTTATTTAAAATTTACACTAATTTAACTAAAAATGACAGTTGACATAAATTGATAAAAAACATTCATATTATTTTGATAATTTATAAAAATGATCCATAAGTCATTGGGGAAATGTATAAATTTTTCTCACCTTAATCTGATGTATGGTGTGACCGGTATGACTCAAAGTGTGTCTTTTTATTTAAAATTGACATTAATTTTAGTAAAAAAGAAAATTAACATACTCAAAACTGAGAAAAAACATTTGGATTGTTTTTATACTTTAGTAAAACGATACATAAGTCATTTTTTTCATATAGAAGTTATCCACACCTCAATCTGATGTACGGTGTGACCCGTATGATTCCAAGTGCATCTTTTTATTTAAAATTAACATTAATTTTACTAAAAAAGACAACAAACATACTCAAAACTGAGAAAAAACATTTTGATTTTTTTTATATTTTAGGAAAATTATCCATAAGTCATTTTAAACCTATATAAATCATCATCACCTCAATCTGATGCACGGTGTAACAGGTATGATTCTAAGTATGTCTTTTTATTTAAAATTGAAATTAATTTTACTAAAAATGACAATTGGCATACTCAAAACTGATAAAAACATTTTTATTGTTTTTATAATTTATTAAAATGATCCATAATTCATTTTTGTTGTATAAGAATTATTCATACCTCAATCTGATACATGATGTGCCCAGTATGAATCAAAGTGTTTGTTATCAGTTTAAAATTGACATTTTAGTTCAAAAAGTGTCACTCATTAAAAAATAATAAAACATTCTTATATTGTATTGATAATTTATTAAAATGATTCATAATTATTTTTTATGTATATGAATCAGTCTCACATCAAACTCTCACACTATGTGACCGATATGACTCAAAGTACGTGTTTCCAATTTAAAATGAAATTTTAGTAAAAAACATAACTGGCATACTCAAAACCAAGAAAAATCATTGATATTGTTTTTTATAATTTATAAAAATGATCCATATGTCATTTTGAACAAGTATTAATCAACATCACCTCAATATGACGCATGGTGTGACCGGTATGACTCCAAGTGCATCTTTTTATTTAAAATTGACATTAATTTTAGAAAAAAAGACAACTGACATACTCAAAACTAATCAAATGCATTTGTATTGTTTTGATAATTTAGTAAAATGATTCATAAGTCATTTGGAACATATAAGAATCATCCGAACCTCAATTCGATGTATGGTGTGACCGATATGACTCAAAGTGCTTCTTTTTCTTTAAAATTGACATTAATTTTTAGTAAGAAAGACAACTGACATACTCAAAACTGATAAAAAAAATTTGGATTATTTTTATACTTTATGAAAATTATCCATAAGTTATTTTTTATATGTAGGAATCATTCTCACCACAATTTTATACACGATGTGCCTGGTATGACTCAAAGTGTCCATTATCATTTTAAAACTGACATTTTAGTTCAAAAAGTGTCACTCACTAAAAATAAAGAAAACACACTCATATTGTCTTGATAATTTATAAAAAATATTCATAATTAATTTTGGTGTGTAGAAATTAGTCTCACATCAAACCCACACATGATGCGACCTGTGTGATTCAAAGTTCACGTTTTTAGTTTAAAATGATATTTTAGTAAAAAACACAAGTGGCATACTCAAAACCAAGAAAATGCATTCAGATTATTTTGATAGTTTAGAAAAATGATCCATAAGTCATTTGGGATATGTAGGAATCATCCTCAAATCAATCTAACACATGGTGTGACCAGTATGACTCCAAGTGCATCTTTTCAATATATAAGTGTCATTTTAGTTTAAAATGTGCATCACATCACAAAAACTGAGCAAATGAGTCTAGATTGTTTTCTCATAATTCTATATACTATTAATTAATTAATTTACTTATCATTTTTATCTTATACTTATTTAGTTAATTTTCACATAGATAATGATTTTATATGAACAATAAATGGTGTGACGTGCAAGAATCAACCATAACTCAATCTGATACAAAATGTTCCTGGTACGACTCAAAGTTTAGTTTGAAATTAACACTTTCTATTTAATTTATTTCTTTATATTATTACTAAAATAAGAATTTTTTTCTTATATAGGTGTGTTATTTTACTTTATCAAGAGTGGTTTTTCCTTTTATATAGGCGCGTTCTTTTTCTCTATAATAGTATTTTTTTTCTTGTATTTTTTTCGTAAATTTTATTTCTTTTTAATTATGTATTTGCATATAATTTTGTTAATTTATTTTAATGTTTCTGGTGTTGTAGTGTGCTGTTAAAACACACTATATTATGCCTTATTTTTGGTGTTGTAGTATACTGTTACAACACACTGTCGTATGCCCCTTTATCAACCTTACTAAATGCACTGATAAAGGGGCCCTTTATCAGTGTTAAATAAAAGTGATGATAAATATTGTCTTTTATCAGTACTTCTAAAATCACTAATAAAGGGGTTCTTTATCAGTGATTTTTTTAGTGTTGATAAAGGACCCATTTATTAATGATTTTCCAGCATTGATAAAATCCTAAGGCTTTTAACCATGGTCCGGTAGTCAGTTCTTTTTTAGCATTGATAAATTCCTATTCTAGCACTGTTAAAGGCCTCTTTTGTAATAGTGTAGTGTGGTGGAACTAGATATTTTTCTATGAATTGTCCTAAGAATAAATATGGAGGATATCAAGATTATTCTTGTGAAAAACCACTATGGAATAAGTGGAACAAAATTTCTAAAAAGAAAAGTCATCTAACAAATATAAGAAGAAGTTTAATGGGAACAAGATAAGTATGTTGAGTAAGAAAGATGAATTAGACTAAACTAAAAAAAATTCTTCTAAAGATGAAAGTTCAGAAAATTTTAGAACTTTCATTGCAAAATTTTAGAAAACAGAAGACTCCCGAAACAATGAAGAAGAAGAAAGTGAAGAATCTTACAGAGAGTATCATCTTAGAAAAGAAGTTGTTGCATGTATTGATCAAAAAAAATCTATCAATAAATAAATTATAATGATAAATAAATAAATTAGAAAGGTTTTTGAAGGTGAAAAAGATGTTTCTAGAAATAATAAGAATACATTCAGTAGATCTTAAGTTACAAACTTAGAATTTATGAACATAGAAAGATGGTTGATGGTCTCAGTAAGAAGCTGATAGCTAAGGAATAAGAAGTTAACAAGTTTCAATAAAAACTTATTTATTTTGAAATTATCTTGAGAAATATGAATGAAAACTTCAAAAATTCCTTTGAAGTGAAAGTTGAGACTTCTAAAGTTGCTGAGAAATCTCAAATCAATAATCAGTTGAAATCCTAACCCACCAAAAATAACATTTCATCTAATTTTTCTAATATTTCAGGTGATAAGAAAATTATTAGGAAATCTCATATTGATAAGGTATGCGAGAAACCTATCACATCTAAAAAAGCTAAAAAATCCCTCAATATTAAAGTTGGTCCATGCTCAGATTATGTTGAAGCAGGAAAAAGTTATCAACCTCAAAAAAGTTTCTATAGATAAAGATATTTCTTCAATGGAAAATCAAGATTTGATAGAGTTTTCTGGTGTTGTATAATCTATGTGAAAAAGGCTTATAATTCTTGGTATAACTTGTCACTTCCCGGAAGATGGTTTGAATAAAATTAAATCAATGGTGGAAGAAGTATGAGTAACTTTCCTAACCCATAATAAGTTAGAAAAGAAAAATCTCAAGATGTTAGAAACTTTCCAACAAAAAATAAATTTGAATGTCTGGAAGAAGTTTGTGGAATATATGATCAATATGGTGATCATTCTAAAAGATTTATGAAAATACTTTTGAAACAAGTTTTTTATGGAATAAAAGAAAATAAAAATGAAAATAATAAAGCTGAGGGAAGATATTTTGTTGTTGAGACAACTTTGAAAGTAAGTAAAAGGAAAAAACCATGGATACTTGATAGTGTTTTTTCTTTACAAATGACAGGTGATATAAAAATCTTGAAACATTTTGAAAGTCATGATAGAGGAACATTTATTTTTGGTAATGATAGTTCCTTAAAAATCAGATAAATTAGAATGGCTGAGATTGAAGCAAAAAGGTTGAAATCTAAATAAGTTCTATTTATTTGTTGGCTAAAACATACCATACTAAGTGTAAGTTAACTTTGTGATGATAGAAAAGAAGTTGTATTTAGAAAAGACTCTTGTATAATCATAAGTATAGAAGATGGAAAAATTGTAACTAGGGGAGAAATAACCAATGAAAATATTTTTTAGATGGGAGAACTTAACAACTCATGTTATCTAAGTGCTAAAGATGAGAATAAGTTGTGGCATTGAAGACTTATCCACCTTGCGCAAAAAATTATGAACAAAATTTCTAAAGTTGATATTGTACAAAATTTTCTATAATTGAAAATAATATAAGAAGATATTTGTGTAACTTTTCAGAAATGTAAGATGGCTAATAAAATTCATAATAAAGTTGAGATTAAATTTACCAAACCTCTTGAACTTATTCATTCTGACTTATATGGATAGATTAGAAATCAATAAACAAAAGGTGATTTGTACTTTATCACATTCATTAATGATTTCACTAAAATTACCAACACCATGTTTATGAGGCATGAGTCAGAGGCTATTGAATTGTTCATATTCTTTAGAAAATATGTTGAGAAAAAAATTGGGGTTTATATAAAGAAGTTAAGAACATATAATTTTACATAATTCACATGAAATACTTTTAAAACTTATATGAGAAATCATAGAATCAAACATCAGTATAGTGATCCATATACCTCACAAAAAAATGGAGTAGTATAAATGAATAATAAAAGTTTGGTGGAAATGAGAAAAAACATGTTAGAAGAATACAAACTTTCAAAGTTTTACCGAAGATAAGCTATTAGTACTGCAATACATGTTCATAACTGATGTTTTTTGAGGTTGAAATCCAACATGGATTCTTATGAAATGGGGTATAACAAAAAACCTTCATTGAATTACTTCAAAGTTTTTGGAAGTCCATGTTTATTAAAAATCAAAAATCAAGATCTTGGAAACTTTGATGAGAAAGTTGAAGAAGGAATTTCCATGGGATATTCACTCAAAGAAAGAAGTTAAAAATATTGGAACAAAATTTTAAAAAAGTTTGTGGATTTATATTATGTGAATGTTATTGAAAATCAAAATTCCTTAAAAAAAATTGTTGATAATTCTGATGAGGATAAACTAAAGGTTTCCAATTAAAGCGAGAGTGATTCAAAAATGACTCATCAATATTTAGAAGAATCGTGTGATGAGGAAAGTGAAGTTGGAAGAGAAACTTTGAAATTTCCTACTTTACAAAAACATGTTGAGTACAAAAAAATTATTGTGAATAAGAAGGCTCCAGTTCAAATTAGAAGAAAGTTGAGATTAGAAAATCATACTTCACTTATCTCAACAGTTGAACCAGAATCAATTTCAGAATCTATTTAACACAAAGAATAGGTGGATTCTATGAATTAAGAGTTGGATTAGATTGAAAAAAAATGAAACATGAGAACTTGTTCCATGACCATCAAATAAAAATGTTATATGAACAAAGTGGGTATACAGAAAAAATTGAATGAACATGAAGAAGATTTACGTAACAAAGAAAGACTTGTTTGTAAAGCCTATACACAGGTGAATGGTATGGATTTTGATGAAACATTTTCCCCTGTTGCAAGTTTAGAAACTATTCAATTGTTTCTAATAGTGGATGCTCATCGGAATTACAAAGTATATCAGATGGATGTAAAGTCAGTATTTCTCAATGAATAAATTGAATAAGAAGTTTACAATGAATAACCTTGTGTGTTTCTACTCGATGAGGATAAAAAAAGTTTGTAAATTGAAGAAAACTTTGTATGATCTAAAACAATCTCCACATTCTTGGTATTCAAAACTTGAAAATTGTTTGAGAATGTTGATTTTTTCTAAATAAAAAGTTGATAGCAACTTATATGTGAAAGATGTTGACTTCAGAACTCTAATTGTAATTTTTTATGTGGATGATATAATTTTTGATGGGGATATAGATGGTGTTTTTGAATCATTTACTGAAGAAATGAAAAAGAACTTTGAGATGTCAATGTTTGGAGAATTAACTTTCTTCCTTGGTTTTCAAGTTAAAAAAAAATAAAAATACATTTTCCTATCTCAAGAAAAGCATGCTAGATATTTTTAACAAAATTTTGGCATGGAAGAATCCAAATATGTTTATACCTATATCTAAGTAGGGATGAAGATGAGTAAAGATGAGTTCAGAATAAGTGTGAATCAAAAAGACTTTAAAAAGATGATAGGAAGTATACTTTACCTTATATCCTTAAGTCCTGATAATGTTTATGTTTTGAATTTGTGTTCGAAGTATCAAAGTAATCCAAAAGAATCACATATGTTTGCATCAAAAATAATTCTGAGATATGTTAAAGGAACAAATTAACATGGAATTTTATACAAAAGAAGTTTTAATATGACATTTCATGGTTATAATAATTCCGATTAGGATGTATATTGTAATGATATAAAATCAACATATGGAGGAACGTTTTTCTTGGGTGAATGTTGTGTGAGTATGTATAGGAATAAATAGAGTTTAGTAACTTTGAGAAAAGAAGAATTAAAATATGTTGCAGCTACTCAGGATTGTAATCAGATGTTGTGGATGAATGTTCAGTTGAAATATTTGAAAGTTGAATTTTATAAACCATCGAAGATACTTTGTGACAATCAGAGTGTGATTGATCTTTATAAAAATCTTTTTAAACATTCAAGATCAAAGAACATTGATATCAACTTTCACTTTATAAAAGATAAAGTTTCTTTTGAAGATTCTTTACTATAATATATCTCAGTGAAGTATTGAATCACTGACATCTTCACAAAAGTAATTCCAAAAGAAAGGTTTGTTGAGTTGAGGCTGTAACTTCATGTTCAACCTCCTCTAATGAATTACTAAATCTCACAAGTACCCCCACCATGCTTTGGATTATGTTGACAAAGGGGGAGATAAAGTAACGTCTTTTTTACTTTGTAAGAAGTTTTTACTTCCCTTTATTTTATTAAATCTGAAGTTGCGGTTATCATAAAATGGAAGAGGGAAAAAAAGTGAGAGAGGAAAATATAAAAGCTAAGGGGTTTTATCTTAACATGGCCATAAATTTTCTTATCATCTAGGGATGGAATTACTTCAAAAACATTACTTTATCTAATAGTTTGGTGTCAGGAAACTATCTTCTGAGAAAGAATATGTTTTGATAAAATTTGAAAACATTGAGTTGTTTAAAAAAGTTGAGTTGTAAAAAATTTATGAGAGTTGAAAATGGTTTTAACAAGTCTTTTCAAAAAATACAAAGGGGGATATTGAAGAACCTTTGTGATGTTTTGTTTTAACAATTTTTTGTATTTATTGACAACTAATATTTTGTAAAATAATGTTTTTGAAAAACAAGTGAAAGTTTATTAATGTTCAAAACCAAACATAAAGGGGAAGAAAATATTTTATGAGAAAGTTGTTTTTTCAGACGCAGAGTATCAGACTGAAAAGAAACAGATATAGAAGTTATCAGAAAGATGAAGTTTTTGATCAGACGCACCATCGGTCTCAGATCCATTGGTATGAAGTTCGAGATCCATCAGACATAATGTTTGTCAAAAAGTCAGAAGTTGCTGAGTGAGAAAGTCAGAATGCAGTTGAAGAGGTTGAATGAAGATAGTGGTGTTAGTAGTAAGAAAGTTCTTAAAATTTATAACCATAAGTCAGATTTTTTTTTCATATATTGAATTTATCATAAGTCATGAAACATTCTCATGAAAAAATATTTTGAAGAAATGGAGGAATTGTAAATATTGTGTCAATTATAGAAAAACAAGAAAAAGTTTTCATCAGATCCAGAAGTACCATACATAGAAGTTTTCATAAGTCTAAATGATTTATAGTTTATGAGGTTTGAATAATTTCAAAGTTGTTTAGTGGATTCACCATTAGTTTTAGAACATCATAATGAGTATTTCATCATAATGAGAAATATGTCGTAATGAAAAGCCAATCAGACTGAGTTTGAGGAAGAAAGCCAATTGGACTGAGTCTGAGGAGGAAAGTCAAATCAAACTAACTCTGAGGCTGAAAGTCAAATCAGATTGACTTTGAGGAAGTTTTATCAGAATGAGTTAAGGAATTTCTAACAGACTAACTTGATGAAGTTCTATCAGATGAGCTGATGAAGTTCCATCGTATAGATGAGGAAGTTCCATTGTACTGAGTTGAGGAAGAAATATCTATCAGAGTTACAAAAAAATATAATCGGAAACACATAATCAGAATTAAGAAAAGTTATGAAGTTTGAGAAGACTAATTACTAAGAAGAATCAATATGATTCAAGAAGGTTCCATAAGAGTTTAGAAGAGTTGAAGTGGTCAAATATGAAGTTCAAATATGATTTAATTTCATAGGTTTTTGAATTTTAGTAATTAGAAAAAGTTTTTCAATTTCTTGACTTTTCTATTATAGAATTACTATAAATAGATTCATAGTACATTCATACTTGGTAATCTTTTCACATGTGTGGAAAAGGTGGATCACTGTATAATTCTTGTCAAAGTTTTCTTTCCAATTCGAGATTTCATTAGAAGGTTGTACATCTGAAAGGTTTTTTTACCAGACTGAGAAGATCAGACTGAGGAAGATCAGACTGAGCAATTGAGTAGAGTTTGAGAAGTGATGACTGAGAATAGGTTCATCATATTGAGTCTATCAGACTGAGTTCATCAGACTAAGGAAATTGGACCTAGAGACATCAGATTGAGGTTCCGGACAAAGTTTTGTGGATAAAAGGTTTTTGAATTCTTTTCCTTTATGGATCAAAGTTTTTGTAAGAAAAATTTGTAAACTAATGAGATTTAGTATAATCTTTCATATCAGTATATAGAAGGTGTATAAAGATATTTGACACAAGTTTTATTCACTTATTTATAATAATTAATTTCCATAGACCCACGGGAGTGGATATAACAAGGATGTAGGTTCTCACACTGAGGTTGAACCTTGTAAATATCATGTGATTTACTTGCTTTACTACTTTTTAATGCATGAGTATTTACTAAAATATGACAAGATAATGAAATTTAACAGGTTGAAGGGGTTAAGTTTCTAAAAGTCTTAAAACTTATAAAAAGTGAACAACTGATTCAACCCCCCCTTATCATTTGTTATTCGATCCTTTGGAACTTAAATTTACCATCCCCATATCCTACTCCAAGGGAAGACCACTCCAAATAAAATTTATGTGCATCATGGTATTATAACATACAATTATTAAATATAGTTATAAAATTAGATCCATATTTCATCCAATTACCTAAATGTTTAATGTCGTTTTGCATCAAAAGCCACATAAAAGGTAATGTTGAGTTCCCGCTAAAACTTCAGAAATGGATTTCCCCATTATTTCATCCTGATCAATAAATATATTTTGATGTCTCTTAATGTGATTCACCTATAATTTTTTTGAAACAACCAAGAAAAGGAAGTCACAATTTCATCATATAACAAAGCTTCCCCAAAAATGACAATGTTATGATGATGATTGAATCCCACAAAGACATCCAGGGGTCAGGCGTCTGTACTCTTTATTAGTGTTGAAAGTGGTGTAAAAAAAAATCTAAATAAATTATAATCTGTCTTCATTTTTGGATCATACAAAAAAATATTAGTAATTTTCCCAGTCAATTAAAATTTCATAGTATAAAAAATAATGGATTTTCCTAACTTTGTCTTTATAGGTACTCTAACATGCAACATGCATCACCATGAACCAATTCCTTTTTTTCCATTTAGACCTTAAAAAAATAAACGGATTGATGCACATGTACCCAATAACATCTCTACCCCCTGCAATAGGTTTTGTTAAGTAGAAGGAGTCATTTGGTTTAATACCTGCTAAAACATTCCCATCTAACTCACCTACTTGTGCTTCTATTATTTTTCTTTGGGACCTCATCATATGAATTGATTTAGGATTGTGTAAGGGGTTATTATTCCCTTTAATAAATACATTACATGCATATTTCCACAAGACAAAAAACTAACCCCCATTCGAGCAAGACAAATTGTATGTGTCTCAACCCGAGGAAATTTCACCATGCTATCACGTTTGTCACCTTCATATGACATTATTTTATAAATGTATAAAGTCATGATGTGATGATTTATTTATCATTTATCCTTTTATTTGGGTATTGTTGGCATGCACTGAACCCATTTACTCCCCCATATGAAATATAGAAACATTATGCATCCTTAAGTGATTTGAACATCATCCCTAGAACTATTTTAATAGACGACGATGCAACATCAACATCATTAGCATTGGAATAACCTGTAACATAGAAACTTCAGTTCAAGGAAATTACATAAACTCACATATAAAATATATTTAATATATTTATTAATTTTTTTTAAATATCATTAATAAATCATTTTGTAGAAATTTCATAAGATTTAGTGAAAGTTCCACTATAACTTTGAGTCAATGTTCCAAGAAAACTCTAGAAAAATTTTTAGTGTAAGTTTCAGTAGAAGTTCAGCGAAAGTTCCACAATATAGAAAAATTATATATTTATAAAAATAAATAATATATTAATAAAAATTAAATTTTAATAAATATATTTATAAAAAATTTAATTATAAAAAATATGTATTCTATTTGTTACATAATTTTTATAAAAATAATATAATTTACCATTAAAAAATGTATATAATATGTATATAAAAATGAAAATAAATTAATATATTTAGGAAAATAAATATTTACAACTTTTTAAAATAGATATATATTTATGAAATAATAACTAAAACTAAATTTATAATAAATTCACTGAGAAGATATATTAATTTTTTTATTTATTTTTGTATAAATAACAATTATAAATGTAACACCCCAAGAATTTAAAAATAGATTTATTATAGAATTCATGAATCACTGAGTCTCTACAAACACAACTTTATTATAACCTATCTGAGTAAACACAATTTTGTCACTTTTGTGATGTGAATTTCGAAAATCTGACATACACGGTTGCGATCAGTAAGTTATTTGGAGCCCGATAAGAAAAACACGATTTTTGGTGAATAGTAACCTACTCTTATGAATAGTAACATACCCTTATGAATATTCATATAACCTAATGAATATTAACCTTAACTATGATCGTATATAAATAATATTCAAGTGGAAGTATGATATACCTATGTTTTAGAATAAGTAAATAAATATTTTTAAACTATTTTTTTAGAATAAATTATGATTTTAATTATATAATAAATTGATCATATTTAGAAAATTATTTTTGAAAAATAGAATTAATTTTTGGATTCTACACGTTGAAAAATGGTTGGGGTAAATTTTTGGTAATTTTATGAAATACTTGAATTTTTGATGAATAGTGAAATACAGTAAAATATCGTATATACAAATTATCAATTAAATACACTATTTATGACATCATAAGTGATTTAATCCCACTTGGTTTCAAACTCAAATTCATTTATTACTATTATTGGTCATGTAATCATCACTATTTCTGGTCTTAAGGGAAATTAATAAACTAATGATTAAAAAATTATGAAAACTCTTTCAACTCCACTATAAAACCCCCCTCACTCCCTCTTCTCTTCACTCCTCTAAGCCTTGAAGATCCTCAAATTTCTTCCAAAATACCCTTCCCTAGTCACTCCCCACATCCAGGAAGCTCTTGGTATTTCCAAAAGACCAAAATCCCTTCCCTTAAGAAGGTTCTCAAGGAGGTTATTTCAAGAGGTAAAACACCCTTCTTTTTCATTTAGTTTCATTTAAATTTATCTTATTTTGTTATCCTCTCCTCACCTCCTATGTCCAAATGACCATGATAGATCCAGTATCATCTATATACTGGAATTATATCATATGAATGGAATAAACATCATCAATATACTTACTCTCTCTCTCTTTTATTTTATCAATGAAATCAATGTTCATGAGGTTCCAATTTATAACCTTTGTGGATGACAAAGTTTCATTCTTCAATTTATGCTTCATTACTGGTCATGAAACCATTTTTATGGTTTAAAAAGACTATAATATATTTAATATAACTTAATTAATATTCAGGAACCATTATATGTACATATTATTAAATTTTATGACAAAACTAGTTCCTAATAATCAAAATACCGCTAAAATAATCTAAGTGAATGTCATAAATATTTCATCTAATGATTCATCCTCTTTCCATGTAACCAAATGATATAAATTTCCATTAAAACTTTTTTATGTTCATAAATAATATGTAACTTCAATTTTTTATATTTACATCCATTCCACATGAACTCCATTACTAAAGAACAAGTGAACCGATTATGAATATAAAGAAAATGAACACTCCGAAAGGACAAAATTCAATATAATAACTAATTAATAAGGCCATAAATGAACTAAAAATAATTATGATAAAATAAATACATGTCTAATAGGTTCTGAAATAAATTATTAATAAGTCTAATTTCATATTCCACGACCTTAAGTTCAAGAGCGGAACACATTCAGACTTAAGGTAAGGGTTTCTTCATCTCACTTCCATTTTTGTGAGATTTTCCACATTCACTACTAATACTTGTGTATGGTGTATTTATACTTCCCATTTATGTAAAATATCATAAATATATTTATTTTCATGGTATTCAATGTATCATTTTAATATTATTAATATCGGGGCATACAAATCATTTGATTACAAAGTGGTAAGGGTTTTTCACCTCAACATCCATTTTTCATTCGGGTTGATTTTATTGTATAATTACCTCAATGAAATTATTATGTACTAATAATAAATTATGTTTGAGTGTTTTATATATGTTTACCAACCAGAATAATTCCTTATTTTATGGTTAGTTACATTTTTTAAAAGTAACTTTCAAAATTATTTCGGAAATACAAACCCAATTCAAGTGATCTTTTCCAATTCTTACCTATTTTCAAGTATACACTAGAATATGTTTTAATACACCATTATTTTTATAAAAAACCTAATTTTATCATGAAAAATGATCTTGAATCATTTATGGATTTAATATAACAAATGTGTCTTTATAGTTTAAAATTGTCTTTAATACTTTCCTTAAAATTTTCTAAAATGATTTAGTTCTAAAGAATCTTAAGAACTCTATTTACATGATTTCACCTCAGTGGGACATAATTTATGCCTAAAATATAATTTAAATGTCCTGGTATTTTTTTTTCTGGGATATTAATGTTTACAATCTGATTTCATGGAAAATATAAATGGTTTTCCAAAATAACTCTTCTTTCAAAAGTAAAAAGGATTTTGCTCATCTCACATTAACTTTTATGAGATATATTCAGTGTTCACCACTTATTTATTTATTGTGGTGTATGTACTGCCATTTGTTATATCATATCAAGAGTATACTTATTCTCATGATATTATAAGGTATTATGATTTGAATGTTTCAAGGTGGTATAAGACACTTTGGAATGTTTAAGGATTATTTTCTCAAGGATTTTCAATGGTCTCATTTAAAAGTATCCTCATCTATGTCAACACAATTTGTTGAATCTTTTACTTAATTGAGGTTTATATCCTATGATATCATAGAATATGTTTTATTGAATGGTTTATGATTAGTTTGACTGTGGATGTGCTATCTCAAAACCATTCACCATATTACTCTGAATGGTTAGTGTTTATGATTAATGATTGGGGAAAGTTATTTACATTTCATATGTTAGTTTCAATATGAATGTGTATATTGCTTATTTTTATCCACATTAATATGAGTAATTAATTTGACATAGTAAGTGTTGGTTGGCACCCTCTATAGCCCCTCAGTGCATTGGTAGGTCTCATGAGACAAACTACGGTCTTGGCACAAGGCCTTGACAAAATGATTATTTATGGTCTTGGCACGATGCATTGATTGTATATGGTTATGTTTTCCCGCATTATGAATTCCCTCATTATAAAAATAGTATTGATGGTTCATGTGGTTATTCTAATAGTAGAATACCCATGATTATGTTTTATATGGCATTATTTACTCAGCTCATATTCCTGCCATAATGTGTTCAAGTTTATTATTTGTAAAGGCATGTATTTTCAGTTATTCACCATGCCTAATGTTTATGTTATGATATCTTACTCTATATTTATTACCCTTACTGAGCGTTTGAGATCACCCCTTTCATCTGTTTTTCCTTCCCTAGGTTAATAAGATGAGATCATTTATTGTGTTTTCAAGGATGCAGTTTATTAGCTTTTATTATGTATCATATTTTGTTTCATTTCAAAATGTAAAATGGGTCCCATGTATGTATCTAGTTTCTTCAAGAATAATAAACTGATCGGTCCTTTGGGATTTGATTTCTTGTAATCATGCTAATGTATTAAAATAATGCACTGGCTCCGAGCTTCTGGGGTCAGGGTATTACAGTTGGTATCAAAGGAAGTTTAGTAGAAACCTTGGAAACTAGATTTAGAAAATGTAGATTAGGGAACAAATCCCTAAGATAGTCTTTGAGTATAAGCATACAAGAACATCCTAATATTTTGGTAAGGAATATATTATGTGGATATATCTAGAAAATATATCTTTGTATGGATATAAACAGATAGATGTGGATCTAGCACAGATGTACCTAGGAGTGAAAGCTCTGACAAGGAGTTTCGGGAATGACCCGGGGTATCCTGGTGCACGACAATAGGACTTACTGCACTCTTGGTATTGAAACTCCCATGGGATATTCTTAGGATAATTCACATTTTCTTTACAAAAAATTATGAAGTATTTGTTCCCCAAAGTAACCAAAGTATATGGTTTTAGGATTTATGATGCATAAATTTATGTTATGTGTTATACCATGTTTAGAGATATATAGAGTTCAAAATTTTATGAGCTAATATATAATATGGATTTGATTAGAAATGGATCCTAGTATAAGTAATTAGAACTTCAATAATGCACGTGATGAGAAGAGTAAGAAGGATCATATCTCTGATGGTCTTAATCCATAATTTCAAAGGAATATTGTCTCCCATGTATCCTAATCATATGAGGAAATAGTATCGTGTGTTGACAAGGTATGTAAGGACTTATCTGAGTCCTATGGATTTGAAGGGAAGCAAAATAAGAAGAGGATGACAGGAAAAAACATGGGTAAAGGAAATAACTAAAAGATATATTTTCCTACATGTGATAATTGTGGAAGGAAACACCTTGGTATATAATTGAGAGGAAAAGGAGTTTTCTTCAAGTGTGGAGAAAAAGTCCACCATGCTCATAATTGCAAGACAAGGAAAGAATTTTCTTATATTCAATGATTCAACTGCAAGGAGATGAGACACTATGTGAATCAATGTACCAAGCGTGAAAAGAATATACCACAGATAATGATTTTGGATAATGATCAAGTTATGATGCTACCACAAAGGAAGTAGAATGATTAATATTCCTAATCAAGAATCATGTCATTTGAATATTTTTTTCAGTAATGTACTGGTTCTAAGAATTATGAGATATATAAGGATTTTATTGCAGTACTATTTCTTTATGGATTTGAGGTTGTATGATGAATTGTACAAAGGAAAAGTGATTCAGTAGAAAGGTAAACTCATTAGAAAAAAAATATGATTGAGGGAAAGAAAACCCTTAATATATATCTGATTTTGAGATACTAATGAAGAAATGATTGATTCAGATAAGTACTAACCACCTTGGAACTAGTTATTTACATTTCGAGAAGTGGACTATGCTATCATCGATGGATTTTATAGTACTTTTGGATTTAAGTAATATATCCAATAACATGTATCTTACTTAAAGAATAAAGAAGAATGCATGCTTCCAATATGATTTTTACGATAATTCAAGTTATTACCATATTTCAAGGGGATACATGATGAAATTATTCACATGTATGGTATGTGAAATTTAGAGCTGCTTCATATTGATTAAGGGTTAATGATAAGTTCATCTTGGAAATTTAGAGGACTTCATTATAATGTGTTGAATCATTATATTTTGGAATTTTTAACCATTTATGAAATGGTATAAGTTGATCATTGTATGATCTTTTAGAGGTTAATGTATTGCTTCACCAAATGGTGTAACCCATGCTAAGTGATGAGGTATAGATAGTTCAAGTGCCGTAAAAGGATGAGTTTGTAATTAGGAATGTATATTTATACTCTTATAGAGTGGAATAATTCCTCGACTCAAGGAAAATAGTATTAAATATTTTTTTTCCTATTATCATAATCATTGATCATATTGATGATTTTTTAGTTTATAGTTTGGTAGTAATCAAAATTCATCTGAACATGACCTATATCATGTTCCATAAGAACTTCATAGTTAGATTTTTCTTCCATGTCCAGGTTTTTACTTACAACTAATGTCACCTCATTCGAAAGCATACGTTTTAGGGTGACCACCTCATCTCCCTTAACCCTTTTTAGGAGGATATTTTATTAACCCTATTTTTGACGTGGGTTTCCATAAAGGAATTTTTAAGTATCAACCATTAAATTTTGAAGTTCAATTTCAAATTTTGAGGATGAAATTTTTGTAAGGAGGGGATAATGTAACACCCCAAGAATTTATAAATAGATCTATTATAGAATGCATGGATCACTGAGTCTCTACAAACACCACTTTGTTATAACCTAGCCAAGTAAATATAAGTTTGTCACTTCTGTGATGTGAATTTCAAAAATCTAACATACACAGTTTCGATCAGTAAGTTATTTGGAGTTCGATAAGAAAAACATAATTTTTGGTGAATAGTAACCCACCCTTATGAATAGTAACATACCCTTATGAATAGTGATATACCCCTGATGAATAGTAACCTTACCTATGATAGTATATAAATAATATTCAAATGGAAGTACGATATACCTATGTTATGGAATAAGTAAATAAATGTTTTAAAACTATTTTTTTAGAATAAATTATGGTTTTAATTAAATAATTAATTAATCATATTTAGAAAATTATTTTTGAAAAATGGACTTAATTTTTGGATTCTATACTTCAAAAAATGTTTGGGGTGGATTTTTTGTATTTTTCTGAAATACTTGAATTTTTTATGAATAGTGAAATACGATAAAATACTGTATATACAAATTATCAATTAAATACACTATTTATGACATCATAAGTGATGTAAGACCACTTGTTTCGAACTAAAATTCATTTATTACTATTCTTGGTCATATAATCATCACTATTTCTGGCCTTGAGGGAAATTAATAAACTAATGATTAAAAAATTATGAAAACCCTCCTCTCCTCCACTATAAACCCCCCTCACTCTCTCTTCTCTTCACTCCTCTAAGCCTTGAATATCCTCAAATTTCTACCCAAATACCCTTCCCTAGTCACTCCCCACATCCATAAAGTTATTGGTCTTTCTGAAAGACCAAAATCCCTTCCCTTAAGGAGGTTCTCAAGGAGGTTATTTCAAGAGGTAAAACACCCTTCTTTTTCATTTAGTTTCATTTCAATTTATCTTCTTTTGTTATCCTATCCTCACCTCCTCTGTATAAATGACCATGATAGATCCATTATCATCTATATACTGGAATTATATCATGTGAATGAAAGAACCATCATCAATATCCTTACTCTCTCTCTCTTTTATTTTATAAACGAAATCAAGGTCCATGAGGTTCCAATTTATAACCTTCGTGGACGACAAAGTTTTGTTATTCAATATATACTTCATTACTAGTCATGAAACCATTTTTATGGTTGAAACAGACTATTATATATTTAATATAACCTAATTAACATTTATTAACCATTATACGTACATATTATTAAGTCTCATGACAAAACTAGTTCCTAATAATCAAAATACCGCAAAAATAATCTAAGTTAATGTCATAAATATTTCATCTAATGATTCATCCTCTTTCCATGTAACCAAATTATATAAATGACCATTAATACTTCTGGATGTTCATAAATAATATGTAACTTCAATTCTAGAGATTTATATCCATTCCACATGAAATCCATTACTTAAGAAAAAGTGAACCGATTATGAAAATAAAGAAAATGAACACTCCAGAACGATGAAATTCAATATAATAACTAATTAATAAGGGAATAAATGAACTAAAAATAATTATAATAAACTAAATATAAGTATAATAGGTTCTTAAATAAATTATTAATAAGACTAATTTCATATTCCAGGACCTTAAGTTCAAGAGTGGAACACATTCAGACTTAAGGTAAGGGTTTCTTCATCTCACTTCCATTTTTGTGAGATTTTCCATATTCACTACTAATACTTATGTATGGTGTATTTATACTACCCATTGATGTAACATATAATTAATATATTTATTTTCATGGTATTCAATTTATCACTTTAATATTATTAATATTGGGGCATACAAATCGTTTGATTACAAATTGGTAAGGGTTTTCCACCCGAACCTCCATTTTTCTTCGGGTTACTTTTATTGTCTAATTACCTCAATAAAATTCTTATGTATTATTCTTTACTCCTAATAAATTATGTCTGAGTGTTTTATATATGTTTACCAACCATAATACTTCCTTATTTTATGGGTAGTTACTTGTTTTAAAAGTAACTTTCAAAATTATTTCGGAAATACAAACCCGGTTCAAGGGATCTTTTCCAATTCTTACCTATTTTCAAGTATACACCAGAATCTGTTTTAAGACGCCATTATTTTTATAAAATCAACCATTTAATTATGAAAAATTATTTTTAATAATTTCTGGATTTAATAGAACAAATGTGTCTTTACATTTTAAAATTCTCTTTAATACTTTCCTTAAAATGCTCTAAAATGATTTAGTTCTAAAGAATATTAAAAAATATTTTTACATGATTTCACCTCCGTGGGACATCATTTATGCCTAAAATATAATTTCAATGTCCTAGTATTTTATTTTCTGGGATATTAATGTTTACAATCTTATTTCATGGCAAATATAAATGATTTTCCAAAAGAACTCTTCTTTCAAAAGTAAAAAGGATTTTTCTCATCACATTAACTTTTATGAGATATATTCATTGTTCACCACTTATTTCTTTATTGTGGTGTATGTAATAACCTTTGTTATTTCATATCAAGAGTATCCTAATCCTTATACTATTCTAAGGTATTATTATTTGAATGTTTCAAGGTGGTATGGGATACTTTGGAATGTTTAAGGATTATTTTCTCAAGGATTTTTCAATGGTCCCATTTAAAAGTATCCTCATATATGTCAACATAATTTGTTGAATCTTTTCCTTCATTTAGGTTTATCTCCTACAATATTATCCACTATTTTTTATTGAATGGTTTATGATTAGTTTGACTGTGGATGTGCTATCCTGAAACCATTCACCATATTACTCCGAATGGTTAGTGTTTATGATTAATGATTGGGGAAAGTTATTTAAATTTAATATGTTAGTTTAAATATGAATGTATATGTTTTTTATGTTTATCCCCATTAATATCAGGAATGAATTGGACATAGTAAGTGTCGGTTGGGGCCCGCTATATCCCCTCGGTGCATCGGTAGGTCTCATGAGACAAACTACGGTCTTGGCACAAGGCCTTGACAAAATGATTATTTATGGTCTTGGCATGAGGCCTCGACGGTATGGTTATGTTGTCCCGAATTATGAATTCCCTCATTATAAAAATAATATTGATGGTTCATGTGGTTAGTCTACTAGTAGAATACCCATGATTATGTTTTATATGGCATTATTTACTCATCTCATATTCCTTCCATAATGTGTTCAAGTTTATTATTTGTATAGACATGTGTTTTCAGTTATTCACCATGCCTAATGTTTATATTATGATATCTTCCACTATATTGATTATCCTTATTGAGCATTTGAGCTCACTCCTTTCATTTTTTTCCTTCCCCAGTTTAAGAATATAAGATCATTTATTGTGTTTTCAAGGATGCATTTTATTAGCTTTTTTTTATGTATCATATTTTGTTTCATTTCAAAATGTAAAATGGGTCCCATGTATGTATCTAGTTTCCTCAAGACTAATAAACTGATCAGTCCTTTGGGATTTTATTCCTTGTAATCATGACAATGTATTAAAATAATACACCAGCTCCGAGCTTCTGGGGTCGGGGTATTACATTTGGTATCAAAGGAAGTTTAGTTGAAACCTTATAAACTTGATTTAAAAAACGTAGATTAGGGAACAAATCCCTCAGACAGTCTTTGAGGATAAGCATACAAGAACATCCTGGTATTTTGGTAAGGAATAATTATGTGGATATTTCTAGCAAATACATCCCTGTTTAAATACAAACAGGTATCTGTGGATCTAGCACAGATGTTCCTAGGAGTGAAAGCTCCGAACAGGAGTTTCAGGCATGACCCATGGTATCCTGGTACACAACAATGGGCATTGCTGCACTATTGGTATTGACACTCCCTTGGGATATTCTTAGAACAATTCACATTTTCTTTACAAACAATTATGAATTATTTGTGCCCCAAAGTAACCAATGTATATGGTTTTAGAATTTATGATGCATAAATTTATGTTATGTGTTATACCATGTTTAGAGATATATAGAGTTCATAATTCTATGAGCTAATATATAATATGGATTTGATTAGAAATGGATCCTAGTAGAAAGAATGAGAACTTCAACAATGCATGTGATGAGAAGAGTAAGAAGGACCATATCTCTAATGGTCTTAATCCATCATTTAAAAGGAAGATTATCTCCCATGTATCCTAATAATATGAGGAAATAGTATCGTGTGTTGACAGGGTATGTAAGGAATTCTATGAGTCCTATAAATTTTAAGGGAAGAAAAAGAAAAAGAGGATAGAAGGAAAAAACATGGATAAAGGAAAGAAGCGAAAGATGTATTTTCCCACATGCGATAATTGTGGAAGGAAACACCTTGGTATATTCTTTAGGGGAAAAGGAGTTTGCTTCAAGTATAGAGAAAAAGGCCACCATGCTCATAATTGCAAGACAAGGAAAGAATTTTCCTATATTCAATGCTTCAACTACAAGGATATGGGACACTATGTGAATCAATGTCCCAAGCATCAAAAGAATATACCCCAGATAATGATTTTGGGTAATGATCAAGTTTTGATGCTACCACATATGAAATAGAATGATTAATATTACCAATCAAGAATCATGTCATTTGAATATTTTTTTTCATTAATGTGCTGGTTATAATAATTATGAGATATATAATGATTGTACTGTAGTACTACTTCTTTAAGGATTTGAGGTTGTATGCTGAATGGTACAAAGGAAAAGTGATTCAGTAGAAATATAAAATTTTTAGGAAAAAAACTTGATTGAGGGAAAGACAACCCTTAATGTATATCTGATTTTGAGATAATGATGAAGAAATGACTGATTCAGATAAGTACCGACTACCTTGGAATTGGTTATTGACTTGTCGAGAAGTGGACTATGTTATCATCGATGGAGTTTACAGTACTTTTTGATTTAAGGAATAAATCCAATAACATGTATCTTACTTAAAGAATAAATAAGAATGCATGTTTCCAATATGGTTTTTATGGTAATTCATGTTATTACCATATTTCAAGAGGATACATGATGAAATTATTCACATGTTTAGAATGTGAAATTTAGAGCTGCTTCATGTTGATTAAGGGTTAATGATAAGTTCATCTTGGAAATTTAGAGGACTTCATTATAATGTGTTGAATCATTATATTTTGGAATTTTTAACCATTTATGAAATGGTATAAGTTGATCATTGTATGAGCTTTTAGAGGTTAATGTATTGATTTACCAAATGGTGTAACCCATGTTAAGAGATGAGGTATAGATAGTTCAAGTGAAATAAAAGTATGAGTCTCTAAGTATAAATGTATATTTATACTCTTATAGAGTGGAATAATTCCTCGACTCAAGGAAAATAGTCTTAAATAATTTTTTTTATTATTATCATAATCATTGATAATATCGATTATATTTTTAGTTTATAGTTTTTTAGTAATCAACATTCATATGAACATGTCCTCTATCATGTTCCATCAGAACTTCATAGTTATATTTTTCTTCCATGTCCATGTTTTTACTTCCAACTAATGTCACCTCATTCGAAAGCATATGTTTTGGGGTGACCACCTCTTCTCCCTTAACCCTTTTTATGAGGATATTTTATTAACCCTATTTCTAATTTGGGTTTCTATAAAGGAATTTTCAAGTATCAACCATTAACTTTTGAAGTTCAATTTCAAATTTTGAGGATGAAAATTTTGTAAGGAGGGGATAATGTAACACCCCAAGAATTTACAAATAGATTTATTATAGAATGCATGGATCACTGAGTCTCTACAAACACCACTTTGTTATAACCTACCCTTATGAATAGTAACATACCCTTATGAATAGTGATATACCCATGATGAATAGTTACCTTACCTATGATAGTATATAAATAATATTCAAATGGAAGTACGATATACCTATGTTTTGGAATAAGTAAATAAATATTTTAAAACTGTTTTTTAGAATAAATTATGATTTTAATTAAATAATAAATTAATAATATTTAGAATTTTTTTTGCAAAATGGACTTCATTTTTGTATTCTACACTTAAAAAAATGGCTGGGGTGAATTTTTGGTATTTTTCTGAAATACTTGAATTTTTGATGAATAGTGAAATATAGTAAAATATTGTATATACAAATTATCAATTAAATACACTATTTATGACATCATAAGTGATGTAAGACCACTTGGTTAAAAATAACATTAATTTATTACTATTCTTGGTCATGGAATCATCACTATTGCTGGTCTTGAGGGAAATTAATAAACCAATGATTAAAAAATTATGAAAACTCTCCTCTCCTCCATTATAACCCCCCTCACTCCCTCTTCTCTTCACTCCTATAAGCCTTGAATATCCTCAAAGTTATGCCCAAATAACCTTCCCTAGTAACTCCCCACTTCCAGGAATGTCTTGGTCTTTCTAAAAGACCAAAATCCCTTCCCTTAAGGAGGTTCTCAAGGAGGTTATTTCAAGAGGTAAAACACCCTTCTTTTTCATTTAGTTTCATTTCAATTTATCTTCTTTTGTTATCCTCTCTTCACCTATTCTGTCCAAATGACCATGATAGATCTAGTATCATCTATATAATATAATTATATCATGTTAATGAAAGAACCATCATCAATATCCTTACTCTCTCTCTATTTTATTTTATAAACGAAATCAATGTTCATGAGGTTCCAATTTATAACCTTCGTGGACGACGAAGTTTTGTTCTTCAATTTCTACTTCATTACTGGTCATGAAACCATTTTTATGGTTTCACCAGACTATAATATATCTAATATAACCTAATTAATATTTATTAACCATTATACGTACATATTATTAAATCATATGACAAAAATAGTTCCTAATAATCAAAATACTGCAAAAAATAATCAAAGTGAATGTCATAAATATTTCACCTAATGATTTATCCTATTTCCATGTAACCAAATGATATAAATTACCATAAAAACTTATGTATATTCATAAATAATATGTAACTTTAATTATGAAGATTTAAATCTATTCCACATGAACTCTATTACTTAAGAACAAGTGAACCGATTATGAAAATAAAGAAAACGAACACTCCAGAACGACGAAATTCAATATAATAACTAATTAATAAGGGCATAAATGAACTAAAAATAATTATGATAAACTAAATACATGTATAATAGGTTCTAAAATAAATTATTAATAAGTATAATTTCATATTCTAGGACCTTTAGTTCAAGAGTGGAACACATTCAGACTTAAGGTAAGAGTTTCTTCATCCCACTTCCATTTTTGTGAGATTTTACATATTCATTAATAATACTTGTGTATGGTGTATGTATACTACCCATTGATGTAACATATCATGAATATATTTATTTTCATGGTATTCAATGTATCACTTTAATATTATTAATATTGGGGCATACGAATCGTTTGATTACAAAGTGGTAAGGGTTTTCCACACGAACCTCCATTTTCATTCGGGTTACTTTTATTGTCTAATTACCTCAATAAAATTCTTATGTATTATTATGTACTCCTAATAAATTCTGTGTGAGTGTTTTATATATGTTTACCAACCATAATATTTCCTTATTTTATGGGTAGTTACATGTTTTAAAAGTAACTTTTAAAATTATTTCAAAAATACAAACCCGATTCAAGGGATCTTTTCCAATTCTTACCTATTTTCAAGTATACACTAGAATATGTTTTAAGACACCATTATTTTTATAAAAACACTCATTTTTTCAAGAAAAACTATCTTGAATCATTTATGGATTTAATAGAACAAATGTGTCTTTACACTTTTAAAATCTCTTTAATACTTTCCTTAAAATGATCTAAAATGATTTAGTTCTAAAGAATATTAAGAACTATTTTTACATGATTTCACCTCAAAGGGACATAATTTATGCCTATAATATAATTTCAATGTCCTAGTATTTTATTTTCTGAGATATTAATGTTTACAATCTGATTTCATGGTGAATATAAATGATTTCCCAAAAGAACCATTCTTTCAAAAGTAAAAGGATTTTTCTCATCTCACCTTAACTTTTATGAGATATATTCCTTGTTCACAACTTATTTATTTATTGTGGTGTATGTAATGACCTTTTTTATATCATATAAAGAGTATAATTATTCTCATGATATTCTAAGGGATTATGATTTGAATGTTTCAAGGTGGTATGGGACACTTTGGAATGTTTAAGGATTATTTTCTCAAGGAATTTTCAATGGTCTCATTTAAAAGTATCATAATCTATGTCAACATACTTTGATGAATATTTTAATTCATTGATGTTTATCTCCTATGATATCATACATTATTTTTATTGAATTTTTTATGATTATTTTGACCATGGATGTGCTATCTTGAAACCATTCACCATATTACTCTGAATGGTTATTGTTTATGATTTATGATTGGGGAAAGTTATTTACATTTCATATGTTAGTTTCAATATGAATGTGTATGTTATTTATATTTATACCCATTAATATGAGGAATTTATTGGACATATTAAGTGTTGGGTAGGGCCCTCTATAGCCCCTCGGTGCATCGATAGATCTCATGAGGCAAACTAAGATCTTGGCACAAGGCCTTGACAAAATGATTATTTATGGTCTTGGCATGAGGCCTTGACGGTATGGTTATGTTGTCCCACATTATGCATTCCCTCATTATGAAAATAGTATTTATGGTTCCTGTGGTTATTCAACTAGTAGAATGCCCATGATTATGTTTTATATGGCATTATTTACTCAGATCATATTCCTTCTATAACGTGTTCAAGTTTATTATTTGTAAATGCATGTATTTTCAGTTATTCACCATGAATAATGTTTATGTTATAATATCTTCAACTGTATTTCTTACCCTTACTGAGCATTTGATCTCACCCCTTTCATTTTTTCCTTCCCCAGGTTAAGAAGATGAGATCATTTATTGTGTTTTCAAGGATTCGGTTTATTAGCTTTTGTTATGTATCATATTTTGTTTCATTTCAAAATGTAAAATTGGTCCCATGTATGTATCTAGTTTCTTCAATACTAATAAACTGATTGATACTTTGAGATTTTATTCCTTAAAATCATGCTAATGTATTAAAATAATGCACCGGCTTTGATATTCTGGGGTCGGGGCGTTACAATAAATCCATTTAGTGTCATAATAGAAGTTTCAGTGGAAGTTCCAGAGTACAATAAAAGTATATATTTATAAAGCTACAAAATATATCAATAAAAATTGAATTTTAATAAATATATTTATAAAAAATGAAATTATAAAAAATATGTATTACATTTTTAGATATTTTTTATAAAAATAATATAATTTACTATTTATAAATATATAACTATGTGAATAAAAAAGTAAATAAAGTTTATATATTTAGGAAAATAAATATTTACCCGAAACATTCAGGACTCGAGTGAGCTCGGTCCTAAAAATTTATTAAAGAAGTAAAATAAATATTAAAAAATATATAAAATAGAAATATATTTATGAAATTATAAATAAAATAAAATTTATAATTAATAAACTTATAAGATATATTTAATATTTTTTTACAAAATATGTATAAATAACAATTATAAATCCATTAAGTGTTCAAGCGGTAGTTTCAGTGGAAATTCTAATCCAAATAAAATCCCCTCGAACTTTCACTGAAACTTCCACTGAAAATTTCCAAATAATACAAAAATTATAAAATATTAAAACTAAAAAGTATATTAATAAAAACTCAATTTTAAAAACTAAATTTATAATAAATTAAATTTTATAAAACTAAATTTATAATAAATGCACTTATAAATCATATTTTATATATCTTTTAAATAATCTTTATAAATATAATTACATTTTCATTGAAAGTTTTAGTGATAGTTTCAGTGAAAATTTCAGAGACAATTTCAAAAAAAGTTTTAGTTTTAGGGAAAGTTTTAGTGTAAGATTCACTAAAAGTTCTAGAGTATATTATTTAACATTAGTTTAATTTATTTATTTTAGTCTAATTTTCATAAAAAGATTAAATAATAGTTTCATTTATTTATTTTCATAAAACTCCCACTAAAAGTCTCAAATTCAGTCAAATTCAGCATATGGTATTGGGAAAAAAATATTTCAATTTTAACCAAAAATCTAACATATATAAATTTCAAATAAAAATATGGAATACCTTTATCCTTGACCATTATAAAAAGAAACAAAAAATAAAACTAGAAAACTGAAACCGACTGCAAACTACTTCCCCCACAATGGAGAAACTTGGAAAAAATGACTCGTGCAATCGAAATTGGTCTCTGATGAAACTTGAAAAAACTGGTCTTCGATGACTCTAATGATTTTCACATTGTACAACCCAGTGAAACTTGACGAAATTACCTGGGGAAACCCATAAAAAATTCACTGTAAAAATATTACTATGAAATTACTGGTTTCCTTTCATGTGTTTCATTTCCCAAGAGACAAAAATTCCCTAAAGTTTCCACTGTATCCATATCCTACTACGTGTAAAAATAATTTCATAAAAACAATTAATTAAACATAATTTTAATGACACAAAACATTTTTGTTTCAAAACATAACATTTGTACTTTTAATTTTTTTTGAAATTCCTTTCACTATTGAAAATGGGATCTATACCAATAGACCTATACCAATGATTTCATAAAATTGTTGCTATAGGCCACTCTATATCAACGGTTTGTTAAATCCATCGGTATAGGCTATTCATGAGAAGGTTATACCAAAGTTAAGTAAGGATAAACTAAATTTATTTAAGGGTAAACAAAAATAAAAAAGACATAAGTGTTGTAAACAAAAATTTATATACAAATATAGATTCTAAAACAAAATTTAATTTGATCAATAAATAGGTTTATATATATACAATGTGTAACACCAGAATAAATATCGAAACCCCTCAGTACCACAACCGACGTATAAAACTCATCCCCACTCTGTGTTCGATGTCTATGTTGCCCCAATGTCCTATCCATAAACACATGTTCCTCCTCATGTTGCGTCTCTTCCTCAACAGAGGTCATAGACATCTGTGGAGTTGATGCTGATGTGTACTACTCTACTGATGTTGGAAACTCAATATAAAGTGTTGTGGGTGCCTCCTTATAATGTTGGGTAGAGGACTTCCCAACATCATATGTGAATCCATATGGCCCTGACTGTAGGGGCATGAAAGGAGCTCAAAGATGTTATAAATGTGATATCAAATAAGTCACCACCAATAGAAGTGTTTCCTGAGGCCAATATAAGCTATGATACCATAGCCAAGCCCCACTCCACTAAAGGTATAGATGGTATATTAGATATATGAGTGGGTATATATTTCACATAAACCTCTCCCAACTATTCAATATCCTCCACCTACTGTGTAGGATCCTCTCTATACGGTGAAACAACATATGGAGGAGCCTCTCTTGGGTGTCACTATCTCTGTCCTAGCCTCTTATCTTGCCTATATCCTCATCTCTATCCTTCAAATAGCAGTGGCGGTGCAACACTGTAAGTAGGAACAACATACACACCATCATCTCTAGGTGCCTCAACTGGATCATGTGGATCGGGATATAACTGTGGCTCCTCATCATAGACACTCTCATGTATGAAATGGAGAAGATTTTTGTGAGCCACAAGATCTAGGTGAACTATATATTGCCTAATAAATTCTTCCTCCTGAGTATTAGTGACATGTATAAGTAGATCAATTCCATCTGATAGAAAATAAAATAACATTCAAATTAATACCAAACATGACCTAAAAAAATATAATAATTATTAATAAACATACCAACTACTAAATTCCAATCCCATGGCATGTAAGATACATGATAATGTTTCGTTAGTAAAAATATTTATAATCTTCCTGATCAGCTAACTGGAAGTGTGATGTGGGATATCCATGCTGAAATATATCATATTGGGAACATGTTTCCTAATATTGAACGTGAATGATAATGTGTCTAATCCATCGCCTATATACCTATAAGCATAATAGAATGTAATTCATCAAACTGTTATGGTTTAATGAAGATATGTTGTATATAGTTAAACTGTTTCATGAATCATTCTGGATAGTGACACTCAATGACATGGAAGTGTATGAGTGGCACCATATCACCATGATCTCCAACTATAGATGTGAAACATGGTGGAAGTGATGCATAGAAAAATCCAGTATACAGTATAAGGCCCTAGCCTTAAACCTTACTTAATATTGAATTAAATGAGTAATTCACATTGAGGATCTTTTCAGGTTTAGAGTTTTAGAGAATTAGGACATAACTATTACATCTCAAAAGATTACAAAGTAGTTGCTTCTACTAAATTTCCATAAAATAAAAACTCTTAAAAAGAAACATGTATAGTTCCATGTTTTAGGTAGCATGAATTTACCTTGATCCCATCCTTGACCCTATTCCACGCTAAGTCCTGTGAAAAACATTTCAAAAACTTGGGATGAGCATAAAAATCTCAATAAGGGATACACAAAGAATGAAAACTGTTAGTTTTTCAAAACAACAAGTAAACCATGTATACTTTATCAAAGTAATACTTTTCACCTCTTCGAAGTAGTAAAAACTATTCGCTAAATAAAAGTTCATTACTTACCATTTTGTAACCAAAAGATTACCATAAAACCCATATAAAGAACACATAACATATAAAGGTAACTTGGGACATAAACATAATTAAGTGGAATAACCATACGGTCGACTTCCACACATATCACTTAATGGAATAGCCATTAGGAAAACTTCCATACATACTTAATGGAATAGCCATACGGCTAACTTCCATACCCAATGCATTGGAGTTTATAATGTAACCAACCATCCTGGTATTCACGACACCACCCGTCATATGGTTTATCACGTAACCACCCGTCAAATGTCCAAGTACCATAATAAAAACATAAGACATAAAACAAATATAATGGAAAGAAAACATTTCCACACTTTGATCACAATATATCACTCAAATATATTGACATAAAAAATCCATTATAAAAACCATTTTCAATACCAAAATACATAAAAGATTATATGGTATTTATTTCATTTTAAAAACATCACAGCTTGTTGAGGAAGCCAAAGACTAAATAATACTCATGGCGGCGGAAAAGGTCATTGCCACCGCGTACGTTAAAAGAAACATTCCTTTTTGTCTTTTAGTAAAACGCTTCGTATAAAAAGATTCATTTTGTATAAAAGTAAAAGTCAAAGGGTTTTATACACCGTATAAAAGAAAGTTGTGTACAAAACGAAATATTCCTCAATGAAAGGAGATTGAGACGTAGTCCCATACAAAGACGATATCCTTGGTTTAAGGATAAATCAATTACATAATTATGTGTGACAAATGAATACACCAAATATAAGTGGATATTAAGTGTAAAATAATAAAAGGTCATTCACACATATTCAAAGGATGGCATATTCAATAACTACATGTTGAACCCAAAGAAATCGAAATTGGGTTAAGAAGTTCCCTTGACAGCCTAACGACGTCACATCAAAATGAGTTGATGAGAGATAAAAAGTGTATATCATCACTTGGACATAAAAGTTACATCAATAAGGATATATGAGAACATATCCCAACATAAAAATATGTAAATTAAAAGACCCAACAAAATAAGTCTTTTAAAAAGAGGAGGGTGAAAGGTTCCCTTACCGACTTGGGTATCTTTCAAAACATACACCCCATGAAAGAAGGACAATACATCATTGATGTAAATACTCAAAAAAAGAAAGTATATTACAAAAAGAGTAGAATAATGGGAAGTAAGTACACCACTCAAAGGAAATTGTGGCAAATGTAGCATAAATCTCACGGGAATAAAAGTGAGATGAAAAATCCCTTACGAAAACTCGGCAGCCTAACGACGCCACATAAAACTTACAAAAATGGATTGATGAGATCAAATAGGGTATCTCATAATATTAAAATAAAGTTTATAGAAATATGAATATAAAATAACATCCCCCCAATATAAAAAAGTGGATCTTAAAAGAAGTGACATAAAGGAGAGTACTTAAAAAGAAAGAGAGAGGTTGGATCTCTTACAAAAAATTCGGCAGCCTAACGGCGCCACTCAAAACTTCCAAAATGGATTGATGAGAGAGAATAGGGTCTCTCATCATATGAACATAAAAATTACAGTAAGAGTAATATAAAAGAATATCCCAATAACAAGAAAGATGATCATAAAAGGAATAACATAAAAGAGTGTACTTAAAAAGAAAGAGAGGTGTAGGATCCCTTACCTCGGGTCCGACTTGACTTGATCATTCTTTGACGTCCTGAATAATAAACTTGAGTTAATTTATATTTGATTAAGAACATTTTTCAAGTTCATTATTCCTTTTATATCACTTATTTCCATGTTATAAACATTATGTAATCATTTAAGTTAATAATGTTTGTTTTGTCGATATTTGGTTCTTAAGTCGAAAGTGGACTTCTTACAATTACATGTTGTTCGTGTGGTCAAAGCTTATTTATATCCAGAATGACATTACTGATTTGGATATCATATATATCATATATATCTAGAATAAACATGTATTTATAATATCACATAATCATTTAGAGGTAAGAAATGAAATGCACCGTTCATGGAGACGGTAAGCCGTACGTATACATGAACGCTACTTTCATTTCTTTGTCATATTAATGGAATTAAAACTAAATGAGAGGTATGTATATTTTAATTCCAGAATTATATTCATCATTTATATGTATCATTCATCATATATATCCATTATATACATGTACTTATAATAGTACATTACATTTGGGGATAAGAAATGAAATGCACCGTTCATGGAGACGGTAAGCCGTACGTACGCATGAACGCTACTTTCATTTATATCTCATACTTTAATGGAAAGAAATAATAATTATATAGATGTATATAATAATTCCAGTATAAAATCATATATAATAACATTAAATCCATCCTTTATACGTCCCACGTATGGCATTAACGAATCACATCACTTTGAGGGGGCGGTAGTCCGCACTTCCTAAAATGAAGATATCGCGTATACCCATAATGGAAGCCATAAAGGTAAGACACAAATGAAAAATACAGAAGCTTAAGTTAAACATAAACATATTATATATCATATATAAATATAGTTACATCTTAATGGCCACCTTTGAAGGTGTTATATGAGTGTTGAACAATCATCGTTTCGTGAGGTAGAAATTCGCCATCCATGGAAACAGTATGTTCTTTAACCATTCGATGTAGGTGTGTGTAAGTGTAGCTCGAATACTTATTATAAAAACATCCTAGTATATTTAGGATACTGGATTTGTTACAAAAGAAAATAATAAAAAGAGTTTAGGGGGTTGGAGAAGCAAAATAAAATAAAAGGACTCAAAAGAAGACATTACCTTAAAATCGGGTAACTCCCCTTGGTTTGAGCTCAAAGGCTTCCTTGGGAAGACTTCTACCCAAAGTGAGGCTTCAAGAAGTAATAGAGGGATGTGGAGAGACAAAATGGGTAGGGGTTGGCTGAGACAAAGGCTTTGGGAGTGTGGGTAAGGAGGTAGAGGTGAGGGCCTTTTATAAGAGGAGAGGAGGGGCACTCTTGGAAAGTGAAGAAAAGTCACTTTATTTCAAAATGGTATTCGGATTTAAGAGGTCCCACATTGATGTATTTCTAGGATAAGGTGATAAGGGTTCTAAATCCACTCATCCAATAGGTTTTGGACATGCGTAGGTCTTAGATATTACATTATCTTTCCATTTTATTTAAATCGTTAAATAATGAGGTCATCGCTGCATCATCATGATGTCATAAATAATTTAATTTATTTAACGTCTAAAAATTATAAAAAAAATACTATGATTTAGGAAATCTTTTTATATTTCCAATTAATATTTATAGTCAAAAATATGACTTGTATAACCCCATGTAAAAATTGTTTTAGTAAAACATCTCATGTGTGTGTCATTTTTACTTTAACATTAAATAAAAAGTTATTTATGTCATTTCCCAACCAAAGTGGCTCCATGGGGTTACCAAGTTGACCCATGGATTTTCTTGGTCTGCCATGACACATCCAATGAGGTTAGGACATGTGTCAAGTTCATTTCATATTATTAAAATATTATTTTTACCTTAAACTACACTAATTACCTCTAATCGCGATTAAAAACTTAATAAGTTACTATTCACCAAAAAATTATTTTAATCCCATTGAACCACATTTTACTTCTTAATGACAACCATGTATGTCGTATTTTTGAAATTCAAAACACAAAGGTGGAAAAATTTAATTTAAACGGAAAATCAGTTTTTATAAGTACCACTTAGTGGTTTCACTATTCATCAAAAATTAAAGTTTTTCAGAAAATTACCAAAAATTCACCCTAAGTTATATTTGATATTACAAATTCAAAAATGAAGTCTATTTTACAAAATTCAAAACATATAAGTCACATTAATTAATTTAATAATTAATTCCCGCTGTCATGACAAATAGCGTGTTTTTATGAAATAATAAGTATCAAAATATTGACACTAGTTTAAGTCCGATTTCAAAGTGAAATTAATTATAAAGACCACTATTGGATTTAATGGTAAAAATATATTCTAATTTCACTTTAAAACCAATTAAAAATATAATCTAATCATATAAATAAATTAGATTAAAAAGAGGTTTTGAATTAAAATACAACATTTTACATTATTCATTAAAAAAAAGAACTTTATCGGAAAGATACCAAAAATTTACACAAAGTAAATTTTGATGTCCCGATTCTAAAGAAGAGTTTTATTTGGTCTAATAGAATGTATAAGAGTGAAAAAAACCATATTTAATGACGGTTCTCCATCAAAAGGTGATAAGTGAACCTTTAGTGAAAACTAGGGCATATACGCCTAAAATTGAATTCTTTCCGTATTTTAAGCCTTTATCTTTTATTGGATAAATGTAAAAACATTTAAAAACATATATAATAATATTTTAGTTATTTCTATCCATTCCCTCCAATACAACGGCTACATGTTAACTTCCATTTAAAATAATATTATTTTATTATTAGAGTGCAACGTAAGATTCTCAAGAAACTCGTTGTTGCGTGTTGGGTACGCCATCGAGCATAGCATCCCCTTTAAAGTTATATTAATATTTTATTCACAAATATGGATAAATATGAAAATGTCATATTCTTTATTTACCTGGGGTGTTACATCCTTCCCCCCTTTTGGGAATTGCGTCCTCGCAATTTTAAAATTGGGCTTGGAAACATCCTTGAAAGTTCCACATCGGAAGAAGAGTCGGTAAAACAACCACTTTAAAATAAAGAAAGATAAGTACAAAGGTCACCTGAGTTAACCCATACTAGGATTCCAAGTATGAAAACATGGACATGGAGGAGAAAACATAGGGCCATGTTCTGATGGAGAGTGATAGAAAACATGTTTAGGAGAAAGTTAACCACAAGAAAATCACAAACTTGTGATGGGTTAAACGGTATTCGATTCCCCAGTAGGAAAAGTTAATAGACAACATTTTTGTTTTAAGTTACTTTTTATTGAGGAATTTATTCATAAGGAAACATAATCACTTATCATGTTGACTTTCAACTTTTATTAGATTCCTTACACAAACTCATATTTTCTCCAAAAGACGAGTATTTAGGAAGACTTGTTCACATTAAGAGTACTATAATCAATTTCTAGAGAATCACCTAACCCAAAAAAAGAGAACTATATACTTCCCATGTCTTTAGACTTTAACCAAAACCAAAACCCAAAAGGTTAGTACAAGATCAGATAATCCAAAAAAGGATAACACTTTATAAAAAGAAAATCTATTCTTAATCTCCAAAATTTGTCCAAAAAAACCCAAATTTCAAAGAGGACCATTCGATAAACAATTTGTCCATAAAATTCTTCAAAGTAAACCAAACTAAGATTGAAACCCAAATATTTGAAGGATTTAGTCACATAGTCTTCCAAGTTAAATCGTAACATTTATCTACAAACAAAATCAGTTGCTCTTAATGTCTCGTATTGAAAAGTAATTAACCTAATCACATATCCTCGATGATAGGTTAATAATTTCCATAGGAAACCCAAAATAAACTTACTCTTGATTCCTAAAATCATCCAACTAAAAGGAATAAGTCAAAATAACCAGGGAATTCATGTAGTCTAGTGGTAGGTGATAAATACCAGTTGCACTTTGGTTGTGGGTTCGATTCCCGCAGCTTTGTCCGATGCGACGGGTTGTCACACGGTCTGCGTGTTGTCCTTTTTCAAAAACTATATAATTCTTAAAACATTCCCCAAAATGAGATAAAATCTTCAAAAATAATCATAACATATTTTAACCTCAAGTTTATCTCATGCCTTTCATTTTCCATCATATCATATAATAACCCATAATTACCTCAAAAGTAAGGATCATATAAACTCTAATGGTTACCTTTATAATTATTACATGAACTTCCACATCGATTGGTCATCTCATACATGATTAATTACAGAACATACCAAGGTTCAAGTGGTTGATCATGACTCATTGATAGTTGGTTTAGAACAACCATGAGTTTTCTCATTGAATCCCCTATTTTATCTAGTATCTTAATCAGAGAACCACCACAGTTTCCTTCAAACCTGTTGTCTCTTTGGTGCCTGCTAGATCCATCCATTCACTAAAAACAGAAATGTCAGTGTGAGTATATCAACAAAACCATCATGTACTAATGAGGAAGGTAAACACTAAGATATACTTACTCATTCACTTTATCTAAAACTAGGACTCTTTCTGAAATCCTAACCATTATGGTAATGTCACTTATGATTAGAGAATACCCTAACCTCTAAAGTTATCTAAACCGACCTTTGGTACCAACTATAAGGCCCTAGCCTTAAACCTTACTTAATATTGAATTAAATGAGTAATTCACATTGAGAATCTTTTCAGGTTTAGAGTTTTAGATAATTAGGACATAACTATTACATCTCAAAAGATTACAAAGTAGTCGCTTCTACTAAATTTCCATAAAATAAAAATTCTTAAAAAGAAACATGTATAGTTCCATGTTTTAGGTAGCATGACTTTCCCTTGATCCCATCCTTGACCCTATTCCACGCTAAGTCCTGTGAAAAACATTTCAAAAACTTGGGATGAGCATAAAAAGCTCAGTAAGGGATACACAAAGAATGAAAACTGTTAGTTTTTCAAAACAACAAGTAAACCATGTATACTTTATCAAAGTAATACTTTTCACCACTTCGAAGTAGTAAAAAATATTCGCTGAATAAAAGCTCATTACTTACCATTTTGTAACCAAAAGATTACCATAAAACCCATATAAAGAACACATAACATATAAAGGTAACTTGGGACATAAACATACTTAAGTGGAATAACCATACGACCGACTTCCACACATATCACTTAATGGAATAGCCATTAGGCCAACTTCCATACATACTTAATGGAATAGCCATACGACCGACTTCCATACCCAATGCATTGGAGGTTATAACGTAACCACCCGTCCTGGTATTCACAGCACCACCCGTCATATGGTTTATCACGTAACCACCCATCAAATTTCCAAGTACCATAATAAAAACATAAGACATAAAACAAATATAATGGAAAGAAAACATTTCCACACTTTGATCACAATATATCACTAAAATATATTGAAATAAAAAATCCATTATAAAAACCATTTTCAATACCAAAATACATAAAAGAGTATATGGTATTTATTTCATTTTAAAAACATCACGGCTTGTTGAGGAAGCCAAAGACTAAATAATACTCATGGCGGCGGAAAAGGTCGTCGCCACCGCGTACGTTAAAAGAAACATTCCTTTTTGTCGTTTAGTAAAACGCTTCGTATAAAAAGATTCATTTTGTATAAAAGTAAAAGTAAAATGGTTTTATACACCGTATAAAAGAAAGTTGTGTATAAAACGAAATATGCCTCAATGAAAGGAGATTGAGACGTAGTCCCATACAAAGACGGTATCCTTGGTTTAAGGATAAATCAATTACATAATTATGTGTGACAAATGAATACACCAAATATAAGTGGATATTAAGTGTAAAATAATCAAAGGTCATTCACACATATTCAAAGGATGACATATTCAATAACTACATGTTGAACCCAAAGAAATTGAAATTGGGTTAAGAAGTTCCCTTGACAGCCTAACAGCGTCACATCAAAATGAGTTGATGAGAGATAAAAAGTGTATCTCATCACTTGGACATAAAGGTTACATCAATAAGGATATATGAGAACATATCCCAACATAAAAATATGTAAATTAAAAGACCCAACAAAAGAAGTCTTTTAAAAAGAGGAGGGTGAAAGGTTCCCTTACTGACTTGGGTATCTTTCAAAACATACACCCCATGAAAGAAGGACAATACATTATTGATGTAAATACTCATAAAAAGAAATTATATTAAAAAAAGAGTAGAATAATGGGCAGTACGTACACCACTCAAAGGAAATTGTGGAAAATGTAGCATAAATCTCACGGGAATAAAAGTGAGATGAAAAATCCCTTACGAAAACTCGGCAGCCTAACGACGCCACATAAAACTTACAAAAATGGATTGATGAGATCAAATAGGGTATCTCATCATATTAACATAAAGTTTATAGAAAGAGTAATATAAAAGAACATCCCCCCAACATAACAAAGTGAAGCTTAAAAGAAGTGACATAAATTAGAGTACTTAAAAAGAAAGAGAGAGGTTGGATCTCTTACGAAAAATTCGGCAGCCTAACGGCGCCACTCAAAACTTCCAAAATGGATTGATGAGAGAGAATAGGGTCTCTCATCATATGAACATAAAAATTACAGTAAGAGTAATATAAAATAATATCCCAATAACAAGAAATATGAGCTTAAAAGTAATAACATAAAAGAGTGTACTTAAAAAGAAAGAGAGGTGTAGGATCCCTTACCTCGGGTCCGACTTGACTCGATCATTCTTTAACGTCCTGAATAATAAACTTGAGTTAATTTCTATTTTCTTAAGAACCTTTTTCAAGTTCATTATTCCTTTTATATCACTTATTTCCATGTTATAAACATTATGTAATAATTTAAGTTAATAATGTTTGTTTTGTCGATATTTGGTTCTTAAGTCGAAAGTGGACTTCTTACAATTACATGTTGTTCATGTGGTCAAAGGTTCATTTTATCCAGAATGACATTCCTGATTTGGATATCATATATATCATATATATCTAGAATATACATGTATTTATAATATCACATAATCATTTAGAGGTAAGAAATGAAATGCACCGTTCATGGAGACGGTAAGCCGTACGTACGCATGAACGCTACTTTCATTTCTTTGTCATATTAATGGAATTAAAACTAAATGAGAGGTATGTATATTTTAATTCCAGAATTATATTCATCATTTATATGTATCATTAATCATATATATCCATTATATACATGTACTTATAATAGTACATTACATTTGGGGATAAGAAATGAAATGCACCGTTCATGGAGACGGTAAGCCGTACGTACGCATGAACGCTACTTTCATTTCTATCTCATACTTTAATGGAAAGAAATAATAATGATATAGAGATATATAATAATTTCAGTATAACATCATATATAATAACATTAAATCCATCCTTTATACATCCCACGTATGGCATTAACGAATCACATCACTTTGAGGGGGCGGTAGTCCGCACTTCCTAAAATGAAGATATCGCGTATACCCATAATGGAAGCCATAAAGGTAAGCCACAAATAAAAAATACAGAAGCTTAAGTAAAACATAAACATATTATATATCATATATAAATATAGTTACATCTTAATGTCCACCTTTGAAGGTGTTATATGAGTGTTGAACAATCATCGTTTCGTGAGGCAGAAATTCGCCATCCACGGAAACAGTATGTTCTTTAACCATTAGATGTAGGTGTGTGTAAGTGTAGCTCGAATCATTATTATAACAACATCCTAGTATATTTAGGATACTGGAGTTGTTACAAAAGAAAATAATAAAAAGATTTTAGGGGGTTTTAGAAGCAAAATAAAACAAAAGGACTCAAAAGAAGACATTACCTTAAAATCGGGTAACTCTCCTTGGTTTGAGCTCAAAGAATTCCTTGGGAAGACTTATGCCAAAAGTGAGGCTTCAAGGAGTAAGAGAGGTATGTGGAGAGCCAAAATGGGCAGGGGTTGGCCGATCCAAAGGCTTTGGGAGTGTGGGTAAGGAGGTAGAGGTGGGGGCCTTTTATAAGAGGAGAGGAGGGGCACTCTTGGAAAGTGAAGAAAAGTCACTTTATTTCAAAATGGTATTCGGATTTAAGAGGTCCCACATTGATTTATTTAGAGGATAAGGTGATAAGGGTTCTAAATACACTCATCCAATAGGTTTTGGACATGTGTAGGTCTTATATATTACATTATATTTCCATTTTATTTAAATCGTTAAATAATGAGGTCATCGCTGCATCATCATGATGTCATAAATAATTTAATTTATTTAACGTCTAAAAATTATAAAAAAAATACTATGATTTATGAAATTGTTTTATATTTCCAATTAATATTTATAGTCAAAAATCCGACTTGTATAACCCCATATAAAAATTGTTTTAGTAAAACATCTCATGTGTGTGTCATTTTTACTTTAACATTAAATAAAAAGTTATTTATGTCATTTCCCAACCAAAGTGGCTCCATGGGGTACCCAAGTTTACCCATGGATTTTCATGGTCGGAAATGACACATCCAATGAGGTTAGGACATGTGTCAAGTTCATTTCATATTATTAAAACATTATTTTTACCTTAAACTACACTAATTACCTCTAATCGCGAGTAAAAACTTAATAAGTTACTATTCATCAAAAAATTATTTTAATCCCATTGAACCAAATTTTACTTATTAATGAAAACCATTTATGTCAGATTTTTGAAATTCAAAACACAAAGGTGGAAAAATTTCATTTAAACGGAAAATCAGTTTTTATAAGTACCACTTAGTGGTTTCACTATTCATCAAAAATTGAAGTTTTTCAGAAAATTATCAAAAATTCACCCTAAGCTATATTTGATATTCCGAATTCAAAAATGAAGTATATTTTACAAAATTAAAAAAATATAAGTCATATTAATTAATTTAATAATTAATTCCCGCTGTCATGACAAATAGCGTGTTTTTATGAAACAATAAGTATCAAAAGATTGACACTAGTTTAAGTCCGATTTCAAAGTGAAATTAATTCCAACGACCACTATTGGATTTAATGGTAAAAATATATTCTAATTTCACTTTAAAACCAATTAAAAAGATAATTTAATCATATAAATAAATTAGATTAAAAAGAGGTTTTGAATTAAAATACAACATTTTACACTATTCATTAAAAAAAAGAACTTTATCGGAAAGATACCAAAAATTTACACAAAGTAAATTTTGATGTCCCGATTATAAAGAAGAGTTTTATTTGGTCTAATAGAATTTATAAGAGTGAACAAAACTATATTTAATGACGGTTCGCCATCAAAAGGCGATAAGTGAACCTTTAGTGAAAACTAGGGCATATACGCCTAAAATTGAATTCTTTCCGTATTTTAAGCCTTTATCTTTTATTGGATAAATTTAAAAACATTTAAAAACATATATAATCATATTTTAGTTATTTCTATCCATTCCCGCCAATACAACGGCTACATGTTAACTTCCATTTAAAATAATATTATTTTATTATTAGAGTGCAACGTAAGATTCCCAAGAAACTCGTTGTTGCGTGTTGGGTACGCCATCGAGCATAGCGTCCCCTTTAAAGTCATATTAATATTTTATTCACAAATATGGATAAATATGAAAATGTCATATTCTTTATTTACCTGGGGTGTTACATAGAGAGTCCATGAAACCTGAAATTCCAACTCAAAAAAGAATTCGTAAATTAGAACAAGAATGTTACTAAGTTAACATTTCAATATCTAATAAAACTAATACAAAATTAATTTTACTATAAAAACATTTAATGTTTAACTTACATCAGTGGGTTGTATAACATCAAAAACCTGTCAAAAGCTATGCACACTATGCCTCGGGTTATGTACATAACAGTGATCCTAACTCCACCTGGTTAAAAAAAGTAATATACTATAATTTTAAAAATTATATTAATAAAATTAAAAAATAACTCAAATTAATGATGTAAAAATTCTAGCATCTCCAAGGATAATTCTGAAATAGGTGTTGTGGAAGTGGTGTGATAAATCAAGAAGTGATGCATGAAAAATGATCCCAAGACCACATCTATACCATAGCCATACACCCTATAATTTGATTCACATCTTCTGGATAACAGATACAAAGGAATCTATACAAATGTGATAATACAATGGACCTCCCACTGTATCTACCCGTATGTTCAGGATCCTTAAGTAATGGTAGGTACATCATGTGTACCAAGGTGGTGGAGTATTATACACACAACATGCCTCCGATTAGTTTCATAATGTATGAACATGTGTTTAGAATAAGTATCTTCTCATCAGCATCATCATCAGGAATGATAGAGAAATGCTCATTAAGACACCCCATGCACAATCATGAACCTTGTAAGACACGTGGTATACCAAAGATGTCATTGCCTAGTAGACAATGTATTACTGCACACCAGTCATAAATAGTGACACCTATAATCACATATCCATGGATGGGTAGACTGGGCATATAATCCATGTCCTTTAAAGTAATAGTCATCTCCCCCTCAAGTAGATGAAATATGTGTGTTTATGGTCATCATCTCTCAATAAGTGAAACAATCAAATGATAATCAATAGTATTGAAGTCACACATGGTGATTCCATAAAAGACGATATTTATGAGATATATAACAATGGTTTCTTTAGGTGCATTATAGTAAAAATTATGTTCTATCTTAATAAAAATATGTCTAACATGTTTTCATGCCAACACGTCATCAAAAATATATAGCTTCTAGGAAGACAACAGCGGCTACTCCCTCTAAATGTATGAATAGTGAGACATTAATGGTAACAACTATTTAACTCATACTTAGTTTTATGATTTGGTATAACTTATTTTTTATGTTTCCAATAAAATTTTCATAAAAATTAAATATGTTATTTATGATATGGATATGTTGTTATGTTTCTATTGAGTCAAAAGTTTACTTTAAACAATTAATAACCTTAGTTTTGAAAATCACAACACACTTACTTAAATAATTTATTTTACCAACTTTATACTTTCCAAGTTTTTATAATTTTTTTATAGAAAACCTATATTTTTACTGGATGTAGAATAATTCATAAATCAGATAGAACTTAGCTTATGTTTTCTCGATGAACCAAACCAAATGAAATATTATAAATCGAATGGAATTGTACTTTGTACATTGGAAGGAAAATTTCAAGGTAAATTAGATTATGGTATATAAATTCCATAAGATAAAGTATAAAAAAGTCCCATCATATGAAGTTATATAATGTCTACCAGACAAACTTACCAGATGGAGGCAGACATACTCTTTAGATAATCATTTATAAAGACCTAATACACTAACCTTATATATTTCTCCAAATGAACTAAAATCATAATATCGGATGGAGTTTTTCAATAATTTTAATGATGATTTATCAAAACAACCATTAGAAAAATAAGTTGTGCATAGCTTTCTAAGAGAAGGAAGAGTTTTCCTTAATTTGTTGCAAAAAACTCTGAAGAATACAAAATATGAACATCAGAGAAATGATTATAAATATAAGTATCATTCAAGGAGGATGCATCTTTTTCATCACTAATTATATGAAGTTACTTTGAAGATTTTTTAACATTTTGTTACTTATGCAATCCATTATAAAATTTAGAGAGTTTTTTTCTTAATCCATCCATGTGTGGATTTTAAATTCCTTAAGATCTTTTGTGTTTGTAATTGTTTGTATGATCTTGTATTTGATTGAGAGATTCCATGGATAAGAATACAAAGTCTATTTCGATATTTATAATCAAGGGTTGGAAATAGAAGATTGTTTGATCTTTGTATTGAGGGATTCCTTATTTAAGGAAGATAGGACTTTATGGTTTGGTGAAAACTATGGATACCCAAAGTCAGGGTTACTGAATTATTTAACTCTTATAGTTAAAGAGTGGATATATTTGTTATAAAACTTATGTAAGTTTTATTACTTGTTTTATAAAGTTTACTTTACTTATTTTTTACAATTATATATTTTCTTTGTGCATGTGTTAATAAAATTTTATATTGAATGTTATAAAATTTTCCTAAACACTGATTTTATAAAGTTTCAATATAAAAGCTTATTTGATTAATTTATTATAAATCAGACAAAGGTTTGTCTAAATTACACTACTGGAATTTGGTCTTTTCCCAACGGTAGTATACCAACAGTTTACTTAAACCGTTGGTATAGTGAGCCTTTGCCAACGGTTTAACAAAACCGTTGGAAAAGGGAATTTCGGTGGACCCTTTCCCAACGGTTCACTGGAACCGTTGGGAAAGGGGTGGTAAACTCACACATTTCCCAACGGTTCACTGGAAACGTTGGGAAAGGGGTGCTAAACTTACACATTTCCCAACGGTTCACTGAAACCGTTGGGAAATGTGTGCCTTTGCCAACGGTTTTTATAAACCGTTGGCAAAGGTTTCCCCCAAATTCCAGATCGCGATCTCCTCTCCCCATTCGGACAGAGCCCTAATCTATTCGCTCCACTGCTCTCGCGAACCCCATCCGAATCCACTGCTCTCGTGAATCTGAACACCAGCACCCCCCATCCCAACAGGTACACCCCTATACGAATAGGTAAAATTTGATCTCAACCATATTGTTGTAGTTGTTTTAATGAATAGATTTTTTCCAGGTGTTGGTGGTTTAATTGATTATTGAAATTAATATCTAAATAGGATATTTTTTGTGTTTGTGAAGACTTATTTAATGTTTTTGTATTCTATGTTTGGAAGGAGAGTGTTCAAAACATGTAAATCAGAGTTGGGGGAGGCTATCGTGAACGTTTACATGTTTTGGATAATGGATTGTAGGAATTATGGATTGTGTTCAAACCAATTTGATATGTTTTGGATAATGGATTGTGGGGGTAGGGGGTGTCCACGGGGGTGGGTGGGTTGTCCACGGGGGTGGGCGGGGGTGTCCACGGGGGTGGGAAAGGCTGTCCACGGGGGTGGGCGGGGCTGTCTAGGGGGTGTGGGCTGTCCTAGGGGTCTGGGTGGGGTGTCCTGGTGGGGGAGGGGTGTGTGGGGTGTCCAGGGGGGGGGGTGGTATGTCTAGGTGGTGGTGGTGGGGTTGCAGGGGAGGGGGGTGTGGGATGTTTGGGAGGGTGGGCGGGGCTATCCAGGGGGGGGTACGGGGTGTCCAGGGGGGTACGGGGGTGGGCGGGTTGTCCACAAGGGTGGACGGGCTGTCCACGGGGGTGGCCGGGCTGTCAAGGAGGGGTGGGCGGGCTGTCCAGGGGGGGTGGGTGGGCTGGCCACGGGGGGTAGGTGTGTCCAGGGGGGTGGGCGGGCTATCCAAGGGGGTGGGGGGCTGTCCATAGGGAGAAGGGGTGTCGAGGGGGGTGGGTGGGCTATCCACGGGGGTGGTTGGGCTGTCTAGGGGGTAGGGGGTGTCCACGAGGGTGGGCGGGGCTGTCCAGGGGGTGTGGGATATCCTGGGGGTCTGGGTGGGGTGTCCTGGTGGGGGAGGGGTGTGTGGGGTGTCCAAGTGGGGTGGTATGTCTAGGTGGTGGTGGTGGGGTTGCAGGGAAGGGGGGTGTGGGCTGTTTGGGAGGGTGGGCGGGGCTATCCAGGGGGGTACGGGGTGTCCAGGGGGGTATGGGGGTGGGCGGGCTATCCACAAGGGTGGATGGGCTGTCCACGGGGGTGGACGGGCTGTCAAGGAGGGGTGGGCGGGCTGTCCAAGGGGGGTGGGTGGGCTGGCCACAGGGGGTAGGGGTGTCCAGGGGGGTGGGCGGGCTATCCAAGGGGGTGGGGGGCTGTCCATAGGGAGAAGGGGTGTCGAGGGGGGGTGGGTGGGCTGTCCACGGGGGTGGTTGGGCTATCTAGGGGGTAGGGGGCGTCCACGGGGGTGGGTGGGTTGTCCACGGGGGTGGGCGGGGCTGTCCACGGGGGTGGGAAAGGCTGTCTACGGGGGTGGGCGGGGCTGTCCAGGGGGTGTGGGCTATCCTGGGGGTCTGGGTGGGGTGTCCTGGTGGGGGAGGGGTGTGTGGGGTGTCCAGGGGGGTTGGTATGTCTAGGTGGTGGTGGAGTTGTAGGGGAGGGGGGTGTGGGCTGTTTGGGAGGGTGGGCGGGGCTATCCGGGGGGGGTACGGGGTGTCCAGGGGGGTACGGGGGTGGGCGGGCTGTCCACAAGGGTGGACGGGCTGTCCACGGGGGTGGCCGGGCTGTCAAGGAGGGGTGGGCGGGCTGTCCAGGGGGGGGGGGGGTGGGTGGGCTGGCCACAAGGGATAGGGGTGTCGAGGGGGGTGGGCGGGCTATCCAAGGGGGTGGGGGGCTGTCCATAGGGAGAAGGGGTGTCGAGGGGGGTGGGTGGGCTGTCCACGGGGGTGGTTGGGCTGTCTAGGGGGTAGGGGGTGTCCACGGGGGTGGGTGGGTTGTCCACGGGGGTGGGCGGGGCTGTCCACGAGGGTACCCTACTAATATGGTTATGGGATGAGGCATGCTCTGATGTGATAACACATTAAGTTCTTGTTGGTTTTACATTTTTTTCAATAACACATTAGTATGTTTTTTTCACATGTGTAGTTGATACCATGATTATTTTCTTCCTTTATAGTTTACTTAAATGTATTTTCTATTAAAGTTCAATCCTATTGAATTGTTTATGACAAAATGACTTATATGAATTCTTTTTACAGAATGGACAGAAGTTGGATGTATGAAACCGATCGTATCTCAAGCGATTTTCAAAACAATTTGGAGAGATTTATAGATTTTTCATTTCACAATGCTTCAGATAGTGGTCGCATACACTGCCCATGTTCCAATTGTGTTGGTAGACCTTGGTTGAGTCGTGAAGAAGTCAGCTACCACATAACCAAAAATGGTTTTCAAGCAAACTACTTTGTGTGGTATCACAATGGGGAGAAAATGAAATCTCAAATTGGTGATGATCGAAATGAAAGGACTGGAATGGAGAATTTGTTAGATGATCGGTTTCCATTTATTCGTCATCATGAAAAATAAAGGATTTCGACTCAAGAAGACGTCGATATGAGGAAAACTGATGCATCTAGTGAAAATGATGATATTGATAGGGTGAAAAAATTGAATGATGCTTCCACGACTCCAGTATATCGACAATGCGATAAAATGAAAAAGCTGGAATTTTTAATCCGATTGTTTCATGGAAAAACTATGTATGGGATTTCTAATACAGCAATCGATTACATTCTTACCCTCTTGAAGGATTTACTTCCAGATGATGCAGATATTCCCTCAAACCACTATATGGCATGGAAGTTAGTTGAAGAACTTGGATTTTCCAGAAACAAAATTCATGCTTGCCCGAAAGATTGCAGTTTATTCTAGGAAGAAACCGCTGAATGAAATGAATGTATAAAATGTTGCACATCCCGCTGGAAGTCAAAATCTGATGGAACACCATCTCGCGTTCCACAGAAAGTAATGTGGCACTTTCCATTGATCCCCGGACTCCAGAATCTTTTTATGTCTGATGACATATCAATAAAAATTAGATGGCATGATACCGAGAGAAAGAAGACTAATGATGAGTTGGTTCATCCTGAAGATGGATTTGCATGGCAGAGATTTGATGCTCGACATCCTGATTTTGCAGCTGACGTGCGTAATGTGAGGCTGGGTCTTTCATGTGACGGTTTTAATCCGTTTGGGCAGATGCTTACTTCGCACAACACATGGCCAGTTTTTATACACATTTATAATCTTCCCCCATGGTTGTGTATGAAAAAATCTTTCACTTTCATGAGTATACTCATATCTGGTCCTTCTGATCCCGACATTGATATTGATGTATACATGAAACCTTTAATAAAAGAGTTGAAACTTCTTTGGGATGTGGGTGTGCGCACATACGATGCATGTTCGAAAGACATATTTCAGATGCGTGCTGCGCTTATGTGGACGATCAATGATTTTCTGGCTTATGCAATGATTTCTGGATGGAGCACGAAGGGAAAACTGTCATGTCCAGTTTGTATGAAGAATACACGATCCAGAAGACTGAAACATCATTGTAGTTTCAGTTTTATGGGACATCGACGATTTTTGCCAAAGGATCATCCATATAGAATGAATCGTCGAAGATTTGATAATACTATAGAGACCGATGATCCACCTCAGCGTATGTCTGGAACTGATGTTCTTAATGAATTGAAAGATTTCAGTTTTTCGTTCAGGAAGGGTCAAATGAAATCTAGAAAGAGAAAGAATGTTTCCACAGAAACCTGTTACAATTGGAGGAAGAGGAGTATCTTTTTTTATTTGCCTTATTGGTCAACCAATTTGCTACGTCATTGCTTAGACGTAATGCATATTGAAAAGAATATATGTGAAATGTTTCTTTCAGTTCTTCTAAATGTCAAGGGGAAGACAAAAGATGATTTACGATCTCAACGTGACTTGGTGGATTGGGGAATCAGACCAGAATTGCATCCTGTGCGTATTAGTGAAAATAAATGGAAACTTCCATGTGCTTCTTATGTGATGACACCTACTGAAAAAAAAAACAATTTTTGGAAGTATTAGAGACTATTAGAGTTCCTGATGGCTATTCAAGCAACATATCTAAACAAGTCAACAGAAGAGAGTTGAAGCTAAAATCTTTGAAGACTCATGATTATCACGTTCTACTGCATGAGTTTATTCCAATAGCAATCTGTCATCTTTTGTCCAATAATGTAAGGGTGGGTGTTATTCGGTTGTGCCATTTGTTTAGAGATCTTTGTGCTAAGAAGTTGTCCAAGTCTTTCTTGCAAAAAATGTTGACAGATGCCCCATTAATTTTGTGTGAGTTGGAGAAAATATTTCCCCCATCATTTTTCACATGCATGCTACATCTGACTGTCCATATTCCAACTGAAATACTTCTAGGAGGACCTGTTTCTTTTCGTTGTATGTATCCAACTGAAATAAATATGTTCACATTAAAGTCTTATGTTCGAAACAAGAATCATACCGAAGGTTCTATCGTGAACGGTTACTTAGCTCAAGAATGTATGGATTTTTGTTCGATGAATTTGTCTGATCTTACTACAAGAATGAACAAACCAATGAGAAATGAAGAAGAAAAATATGAGAAAATTGAACCCAGTTTTCCATCACTTCCTCAAACAGGAGGAATTCCTGGATCATATACATTGAAGACATTAAGCCATGAAGAGCGGGAGATGACACATCGCACAGTTTTGTTCAACTATGATTTGTTCGATGACTATATCAGGTAACAAATTTGAATATGTATATCTTACATATATATCTGTTAAACTATTCATATTTTTTTATCTACAGGGAACATAAAACAATGATAAATAGGAAGCATCATTCTTTATCTTTGAGAAGGAGAGAGACTTTGCATAGCAAAGAGTTTTCTTCTTGGTTAAAATTGAAGGTAAAAATATTACTGTTTAAATTAATTATTTAAATATTTACTTAAGTTTAACTGTCATTTATATTGCAAGTATTGAGTTTGTCTGCTGAATCTGTCTCTGAGGAAATAAGAGCTTTGTATTTTGGTCCTAATACCATGGTTCGTGACTGTAAATCAATTGTTATCAATGGGTACAGATTTATTGTCACTGAACGAGCCAAAAACATGAGAACACAACATGATGGTATTATGGTTACTGCCACAACAGATTGTTATGCCAGTGCATCAGATAGTAGACCGCGACTTGAAAATGTGGGTTATTATGGAGACGTTGAGAAAATAATAATATTGGATTATTACTCTCATGGACGAGTCACAATGATGAAATGCCATTGGTTTGATTCGATGATGAGACATGGCACATTTATTGATGACTGTGGATTTCGAGTAATTAATATGACCCACACTCTTGCTACTGAAGAACCATATGTGTTGGCATCAATGGATAAACAAGTTTTTTATGTCAAAGATCAACTTCAACCTGAATTTGGTGTCATAGTTGAAGTAATTCCAAGACATATTTTTGATGATGCTGATGATGGAATTGACACTGTCCCTATTGCCATTGGAACCAATCCATTTATTTCTTTTGATGACTCCAATAGCTCAATTGTCAGAGTTGATTGTGAACCTGAAGTTGTGGTAGGAAATATATAGAATCATTCATCCATGTTCTCAATTATTTTGGTTTACCTCGAGTTGGGTTGTTAAGGTTGGTAATATTCATATTTATTTAGTATTGATCACAAATATGTTTTAGCTGACTTGACCGTTATGTGAATTTTCAATGTTTATTGGTTGCTGTTTTATTTGAATTGCATTTTCTAATTTGGAATTGAACTGTATTCAAACCAAATCAAACAATATTTCTAACTTGGTGAACATTACAACTTGTAAGTTTTATTAAATTCATTCAAGCTCTTTTAAAACAATTGATAGCTAAATTACCAATGAATCCCCTCATTCCCTCATATATTTAGTTTTTTGGTTTACACATTAATTTTCTTTTTCTAATTAATTACATATTTGTTTTCAAATGCAGGAAATGCAGCCAATTGAAGAGAGACGAAGAAAAAAAATGGCGGAGAACAATCGTCGGAAGGAGGAGATGGGCATTCCACCATTAGTGCCTACAGTGAGTACTTTATTTAAAATATATATATATATATATATATATATTTACAGAATATATAATGTCATGTGATTAATTTTTTTGTAAACTTTTTTGTAGGATCCACCGTTACGTCGACAGTTATTCGATGAGGAGCCTAGTACTGGTCCTAGTACTCAGGCCGGTGGTACGAGGAGGGTTCGTACCAGAGGTGGACGTAGAGCTACGCGTGCCCGACTAGACCCTGTCCCTCCCACTGACATTTCAGCCTTCCCACATTCTGATCCAGGTGTGTCGTTAGGGACACACGGGGTATTTAGGCCTCCCATGTTTTCGCTACCTTCTGCATCTTCTGCCCCATCATTTTCACATCCCATGATGATTCCCACTCCCCAGTCAGCATCAGGTCATACAGCTGTTCCATCTTCTTTTCCTTCTACTTCTGTCTCTCCGAGCTTTTATATTTCATCGTCTTCGACTCCTGTTCCACCAGAGGGTGTTCCATCAGGTTCTGTGGATCCGGTGCCACTCATTGATCAGACTAGCGCAGGTATATTTATAAAACCCTAACAAATTTTTATAGCAATATTTATTTTCATTATAACATGTTTTGATAAAATATTTGTTTTTCTTTCATGAAAGATACATCTACTGACAGGAGGCGGGGGCAGGGCCGTACACGCATGCGTTCGGTGTGGAACCGTCGCACACAGGTTATGGTGGAATATAACGAAGACAATCAGATGGTTGAGAAAACAGGGCAGTAATGTCGGAGTTTTCTGGCGATGCTTTCCAAATACTCTGACATCATTCCCGTCAGCCCACTGTCGTGGAGACATTTGCCACATGAGGTCAAAGATAGAGCTTGGGCAGAGATATGGGTAAAAAAATCTATTGTATTTAATGCCATGAATTATTTTTGTATTTATATGAATTAATATTTTGATTTCAGCTTCGATTTAATTTTCCTGATGGTGAGGGTGCACGACTGGAACGTCTAAAGGATTTAGGCGAGCTTTGGAGAGCCTACAAGCATGATCTGTATATTGGCTGGCGTGCTAGAGTTGGCACTGAGTTTGAGGCGGTACCAGTCGTAGATTATTGTCCTATAGAGCAATATCGTTAGATGATTACTCATTGGATGAGTACCCAGTTTAAGGTATGAATTACATTTGAGGTATTTAAATAATAACTTTCAAGTTTTGCATTAATATTATCCTTTAAATTATCGAATTTTATTTAGGAATCATCTGGAAAAAATAAAAAAAACATTGATGCAAAAAAATACCTCCATACACTAGGACGCACGACGATGCTGGATCATGAGAGGCAGCAGGTATGACAATTGTTTATAAGTTTTCTTTACGACTTACATTTTCTTTTATTTCCTCAATTATTTAATCATTTGATAAAGTTTTTATATAAATTTTGTTTTCAATGTCATTGTAGAGGCAAGTACAAAATATTGAAGGACGTGTGCCTCGAGCAAAACTGTTTTGCTCGAGTAGACGAAAAAAGGATGGAAGTGCTGTCAACGAAGCGACTCAGCAGCAGATTGTAAGTTTTAATCTGTTGATTTTATATTTTAATATCTATTTTGTAACTTAATAATATATTTATATCTGTAACAGGATGCTTTAGAGGCCCTCGATGCCCAAGAAGCAGACAATTTTGGGCCATCTGATCACTTACATCAGGTGTTGGGAGAGGATCATTCTGGAAGAGTACGCTGCCGACCTAGGATAGCCCCGACGAGGTATTGGCCTGCCTCAGGTACGAGTTGTAGTGCCACCGAGCTGCAGCAAGCTAGGGCACAGGAAGAACAAGCTGAGAAAAGGGCCACAGAGATGGCAGAACAGTCTGCTAGGGCAAACAGTGCATTTATGAAATTTATTGAAGTTCTACGTCCAACACTTCCAGCAGAGGCCAGCCCAGCGATTGATGAATACATGTCGTCGATACATTCTATATATGGTGCACTAGGTGGCAGTTCCAGTGGTGGTCAGGCCGATGTCCAGCTTGAAGATGATGATGGCGAGGAGTCTGATGTGGAAGAGGAGGGAGATGAGGAGGGCGAGGAGGAGGGCGAAGGCGAGGAGGAGGGCGCTGTGGAGGGTGAGGACGATGAGGAGGACGATGACGAGGGTGATGATGATGATGATGATGGTGATGGTGATGCTGATGTGGGACATATTGATCCGTTACATTTTTGACTTATATTACTAAGATTTGATGTTTAATCTATTCTAGTTTTTGGTTTTATCTAGACTCGTAGTATAGTATTGGAGTTGAGTTATTTTTATATATTGTCTGTTTTTATGGATGTTGTTGTCTTTTAGTGTTTGTGTGTTTGAGAACTCCCTGGACAACCCCCCTCATTCTTGAACCCTGGACAACCCCCCTCCCCCTTGGACCCCGAACACCCCCCAAACACCCCCCGGACAGCCCCGCGGACAGCCCCCTGGACAGCCCCCCGTACAGCCCCCACCATCCACCCTGGACCCCGGATAGCCCCCCGGACAGCCCCCTGGACAACCCCCACCCTCCCCCTTGGACCCCGGACAACCCCCCAAACACCCCCCAGACAGCCCCCTGAACAACCCCGGACAACCCCCTGAACAACCCCTGAACAACCCCTGAACAACCCCCTGAAAAACCCCCGGACAGCCCCCTAAACAACCCCGGACAACCCCCTGAACAACCCCCAAACACCCCCCGGACAGACCCCGCACAGCCCCCCCACCCTCCTCCTTGGTCCCCGGACAGCCCCCCGGACACCCACCGGACAGCCCCCCTGGACAGCCCCCCGGGCAGCCCCTCCACCTTCCTTAATTTCATTAGCTCTGAAATGTTTCCTAGCATGATCAACTAAAATCTAATCCATACTAAATATGATATAAAAATATTCTATATGAATTTCCATAATATTTTAAGTGAAAACAAAAAGTGACATACGAAAAACTGACCAAACACATTCGAAATGTGTTGATGCTTTAGGAGAATGATCCATGGGTCATATGTGACGTGTACGAATCAACCCCACCTCAATCCGAGGCGCGGTGTGGTCGTAACAACTCAAAGTGTATGTCTTTTGTTTCAAAAGGACATCATTTTAAGTGAAAAACATCAACTGGCATACGGAAAACTAGCCAAACGCATTCGAATTGTGTTGATACTTTAAGACAATGATCCATGGGTCATTTGAGACGTGTACGAGTCAACCCTGCCTAAATCCGAGATGCGGTGTGGTCGGGACCACCCTCACACACGTTTACGAAGCGCGCACATCACTTAAAACACGAATATTGAGCCGTACCGTGAAAACCGCACGTCCGATTGACGTGCCGTCTACGCGTACACGTCACGAATAATAATTAGAATGTTGCACGGTGGTTTCAGGTCAATCCAAGGTCGTCCGCTATGAATTTGATCGTTTGATGCCCGTTTTGGCCGTTTATGACACCAGAACTGCGTTGTCGGTCACTGCGGGCACACGGCACGTCCGATTGACGGGCCGTCTGCTCGACCACTTCATAAATCACTCACCCGTATTTTTCGTCTGATTTCAGGCCATTCCAAAATCGTTCGGCCCGTTTGGACCACCCTCACGCACGTTTACGAAGCGCACACATCACTTAAAACACGAATATTGAGCCGTACCGTGCAAACCGCACGTCCGATTGATGTGTCGTCTACGCGTACACGTCACGAATAATAATTAGAATGTTGCACGGTGGTTTTAGCTCAATCTGAGGTCGTCCGCTATGAATTTGACCGTTGGACGCCCGTTTTGGCCGTTTATGACACCAGAACTGCGTTGTCGGTCACCGCGGGCACACGGCAAGTCCGATTGACGTGCTGTCTACTCGACCACTTCAGAAATCAATCTCCCGTATTTGTCGTCTGATTTCAGGCCATTCCGACTTCATTCGGCCCGTTTGGAACCCCCTCACGCGCGTTTACGAAGCACGCGCATCACTTAAAACACGAATATTGAGCCGTACTGCGCAAACCGCACGTCCGATTGACGTGCCGTCTACGCGTACACGTCACGAATAATAATTAGAATGTTTCACAGTGGTTTCATCTCAAACCGAGGTCGTCCGCTACGAATTTGACCGTTTGACGCCCGTTTTGGCCGTTTATGACACCAGAACTGCGTTGTCGGTCACCGCGGGCACACGGCACGTCCGATTGACATGCCGTCTGCTCGACCACATCAGAAATCAGTCACCCGTATTTTTCGTCTGATTTCATGCCATTCTGACTTCGTTCGGCCCGTTTGGACCCCCCTCACGCGCGTTTACGAAGCACGTGCATCACTTAAAATACGAATATTGAGCCGTACCGCGCAAACCGCACGTCCGATTGACGTTCCGTCTGAACGTACACATCACGAATAATAATTAGAATGTTTCATGGTGGTTTCAGCTCAATATGAGGTCGTCCGCTATGAATTTGACCATTGGACGCCCGTTTTGGCCGTTTATGACACCAGAACTGCGTTGTCGGTCACCGCGGGCACACGACACGTCCGATTGACGTGCCGTCTTCTCGACCACTTCAGAAATCACTCTCCCGTATTTTTCGTCTTATTTCAGGCCATTCTGACATCGTTCAGCCCGTTTGGACCCCCCTCACGCGCGTTTACGAAGCGCGCGCATCACTTAAAACACGAATATTCAGCCGTACCGCGCAAACCGCACGTCTGATTGACGTTCCGTTTGCGCGTACACGTCATGAATAATAATTAGAAAGTTTCATGGTGGTTTCAGGTCAATCTGAGGTCGTCTGTATGAATTTGACCATTTGACGCCCGATTTGGCCGTTTATGACACCAGAACTGCGTTGTCGGTCACCGCGGGCACACGGCACGTCCGATTGACGGGCCGTCTGCTCGACCACTTCATAAATCACTCACCCGTATTTTTTGTCTGATTTTAGGCCATTCCGAAATCGTTCGGCCCGTTTGGACCACCCTCACGCGCGTTTACGAAGCGCGCGCATCACTTAAAACACGAATATTGAGTCGTACCGCGCAAACCGCACGTCCGATTGACGTGATGTCTCCGCGTACACGTCACGAATAATAATTAGAATGTTGCACGGTGGTTTCAGCTCAATATGAGGTCGTCCGCTATGAATTTGACCGTTGGACGCTCGTTTTGGCCGTTTATGACACCAGAACTGCGTTATCGGTCACCGCGGGCACACGACACGTCCGATTGACGTGCCGTCTGCTCGACCACTTCATAAATCACTCTCCCGTATTTGTCGTCTGATTTCAGGCCATTCCGACTTCGTTCGGCCTGTTTGGACCCCCTCACGCGCGTTTACGAAGCGCGTGCATCACTTAAAACACGAATATTGAGCCGTACCGCGCAAACCGCACGTCCGATTGACGTTCCGTCTACGCGTACACATCAAGAATAATAATTAGAATGTTTCACGGTGGTTTCAGCTCAATCCGATGTCGTCCGCTATGAATTTGACCGTTTGACGCCCGTTTTGGCCGTTTATGACACCAGAACTGCGTTGTCGGTCACCGCGGGCACACGGCACGTCCAATTGACGTGCTGTCTGCTAGACCACTTCAGAAATCACTCACCCATATTTGTCGTCTGATTTCAGGCCATTCCGACTTCATTCAAACCGTTTGGACCCCCTCACGCGCGTTTACGAAGCGTGTGCATCACTTAAAAGACGAATATTGAGCCGTACCGCGCACACCGCACGTCCAATTGACGTGCCGTCTGCGCGTACAAATCAAGAATAATAATTATAATGTTTCACGGTGGTTTCAGCTCAATCTGAGGTCGTCCGCTATGAATTTGACCGTTGGACGCCCGTTTTGGCCGTTTATGACACCGGAACTGCGTTGTCGGTCACCGCGGGCACACGTCACGTCCGATTGACGTTCCGTCTGCTCGACCACTTCAGAAATCACTCTCCCGTATTTGTAGTCTGATTTTAGGCCATTCCGATTTCATTCGGCCCGTTTGGACCCCCCTCACGCGCGTTTACGAAGCGCGCGCATCACTTAAAACACGAATATTGAGCCTTACCGCGCAAACCGCATGTCCGATTGACGTTCCGTGTATGCGTACATGTTAAGAATAATAATTAGAATGTTTCACGGTGGTTTCAGGTCAATCCGAGGTCGTCCGCTATGAATTTGACCGTTTGACGCCCGTTTTGGCCGTTTATGACACCAGAACTACGTTGTCGGTCACCGTGGGAACAAAGCACGTCCGATTGACGTGCCGTCTGCTCGACCACTTCAGAAATCACTCTCCCGTATTTTTTGTCTGATTTCAGGCCATTCCGACTTCGTTCGGCCCGTTTGGACCCCCCTCATGCGCGTTTACGAAGCGCGCGCATCACTTAAAACACGAATATTGAGCCGTACCGCGCTAACCGCACATCCGATTGACATGATGTCTGCGCGTACATGTCAAAAATAATAATTAGAATGTTGCACGGTGGTTTCAGCTCAATCCGAGGTCGTCCGCTATGAATTTGACCGTTTGACGCCTGTTTTGGCCGTTTATGACACCAGAACTGCGTTGTTGGTCTCCGCGGCCACACGGCACGTCCGATTGACGTGATGTCTGCTCAACCACTTCAAAAATCACTCTCCCGTTTTTGTCGTCTGATTTCAGGCCATTCCGACTTCGTTCGGCCCATTTGGACCCCCCTCATGCGCGTTTACGAAGCGCGCACATCACTTAAAACACGAATATTGAGCCGTACCGCGCAAACCGCACGTCCGATTGACGTGACATCTACGCGTACACATCACGAATAATAATTATAATGTTTCACGGTGGTTTCAGCTCAATATGAGGTCGTCCGCTATGAATTTGACCGTTTGACGCCCGTTTTGGCCGTTTATGACACCAGAACTACGTTGTCGGTCACCCCGGGCACACGGCACGTCCGATTGACGTGCCTTCTGCTCGACCACTTCAGAAATCACTCACCCATATTTGTCGTCTGATTTCAGGCCATTCCGACTTCGTTCGGCCCGTTTGGACCCCGCTCACGCGCGTTTACGAAGCGCGTGCATCACTTAAAATACGAATATTGAGCCGTACCGCGCAAACCGCACGTCCGATTGATGTGACGTATGCATGTACACGTCAAAAATAATAATTAGAAAGTTTCACGGTGGTTTCAGCACAATCTGAGGTCGTCCGCTATGAATTTGACCGTTAGACGCCCGTTTTGGCCGTTTATGACACCAGAACTGCGTTGTCGGTCACCGCGGGCACACGGCACGTCCGATTGACGTGCCGTCTGCTCGACCACTTGAGAAATCACTCTACCATATTTTTCGTCTGATTTCAAGCCATTCCGACTTCGTTCGGCCCGTTTGGACCCCCCTCACGCGCGTTTACGAAGCGCGCACATCACTTAAAACACGAATATTGAGCCGTACCGCGCAAACCGCACGTCCGATTGATGTGCCGTCTGCGCGTACACGTCACGAATAATAGTTAGAATGTTTCACGGTGGTTTCAGCTCAATCCGAGGTCGTCCGCTATGAATTTGACCGTTTGACGCCCGTTTTGGCCGTTTGTGACACCAGAACTGCGTTGTCGGTCACCGCGGGCACACGGCACGTCTGATTGACGTGCCGTCTGCTTGACCACTTCAGAAATCACTCTCCCATATTTTTCGTCTGATTTCAGGCCATTCCGAATTCGTTCGGCCTGTTTGGACCCCCCTCACGCGCGTTTACGAAGCGCGCACATCACTTAAAACATGAATATTGAGCCGTACCGTGCAAACCGCACGTCCGATTGACGTTCCGTCTGCACGTACACATCACGAATAATAATTAGAATGTTTCACGGTGGTTTCAACTCAATCCGAGGTCGTCCTCTATGAATTTGACCGTTTGACGCCCGTTTTGGCCGTTTATGACACCAGAACTGCGTTGTCGGTCACCGCGGGCACATGGCACGTCCCATTGACGTGATGTCTGCTCGACCACTTTAGAAATCACTCACCCGTATTTGTCGTCTGATTTCATGCCATTCCGACTTCGTTCGGCCCGTTTGGACCCCCCTCACGCGCGTTTACGAAGCGCGTGCATCACTTAAAATACGAATATTGAGCCGTACCGTGCAAACCGCACGTCCGATTGACGTGCCGTCTATGCGTACACGTCACGAATAATAATTAGAATGTTGCACGGTGGTTTCAGCTCAATCTGAGGTCGTCCGCTATGAATTTAACCGTTGGACGCCCGTTTTTCCCGTTTATGACACCAGAACTGCGTTGTCGGTCACCGCGGGCACACGGCACGTCCGATTGACGTTCCCTCTGCTCGACCACTTCAGAAATCACTCTCCCGTATTTGTCGTCTGATTTCAGGCCATTCTGACTTTGTTCGGCCCATTTGGACCCCCCTCACGCGCGTTTACGAAGCGCGCGCATCACTTAAAACACGAATATTGAGCCGTACCGTGCAAACCGCACGTCCGATTGACGTGCCGTCTGCGCGTACACGTCACGAATAATAATTAGAATGTTTCATAGTGGTTTCAGGTCAATTCGAGGTCGTGCGCTATGAATTTGACCATTTGACGCCCGTTTTGACCGTTTATGACACCAGAACTGCGTTGTCGGTCACCGCGGGCACACGGCACGTCCGATTGACATGCCGTCTGCTCGACCACTTCATAAATCACTCTCCCGTATTTGTCGTCTGATTTCAGGCCATTCCGACTTCGTTCGGCCCGTTTGGACCCCCCTCACGTGCGTTTACGAAGCGCGCGCATCACTTAAAAAACGAATATTGAGCCATACCGCGCAAACCGCACGTCCGATTGACATGCCGTCTGCGCGTACACATCAAGAATAATAATTAGAATGTTGCAAGGTGGTTTCAGCTTAATCCGAGGTCGTCCGCTATGAATTTGACCGTTTGACGCCTGTTTTGGCCGTTTATGACACCAGAACTACGTTGTCGGTCACCGCGGGCACATGGCACGTCCGATTGACGTGCCATCTTCTTGACCACTTCATAAATCACTCTCCCGTATTTTTCGTCTGATTTCAGGCCATTCCGACTTCATTCGGCCCGTTTGGACCCCCCTCACGCGCGTTTACGAAGCGCGCGCATCACTTAAAACGCGAATATTGAGCCGTACCGCGCAAACCGCACGTCCGATTGACGTGACGTCTGTGCGTACACGTGAAGAATAATAATTAGAATGTTTCACGGTGGTTTCAGCTCAATCCGAGGTCGTCTGTTATGAATTTGACCGTTTGACGCCCGTTTTGGCCGTTTATGACACCAGAACTGCGTTGTCGGTCACCGTGGGAACACGACACATCCGATTGACGTACCGTCTGCTCGAACACTTTAGAAATCACTCACCCGTATTTTTCGTCTGATTTCAGGCCATTCCGACTTTGTTCGGCCCATTTGGACCCCCCTCACGCGCGTTTACGAAGCGCGTGCATCACTTAAAATACGAATATTGAGTCGTACCGCGCAAACCGCACGTCCGATTGACGTGCCGTTTGCGCGTACACGTCAAGAATAATAATTAGAATGTTTCACGATGGTTTCAGCTCAATATGAGGTCGTCCTCTATGAATTTGACCATTAGACGCCCGTTTTGGCCGTTTATGACACCAGAACTGCGTTGTCGGTCATCGCGGGCACACGGCACGTCCGATTGACGTGCCGTCTACTAAACCACTTCAGAAATCACTCTCCCGTATTTTTCGTCTGATTTCAGGCCATTCCGACTTCGTTCGGCCCGTTTGGACCCCCCTCACGCGCGTTTACGAAGCGCGCGCATCACTTAAAACACGAATATTGAGCCGTACCATGCAAACCGCACGTCCGATTGACATGACGTCTGCGCGTACACATCACGAATAATAATTAGAATGTTTTACGGTGGTTTAAGCTCAATACGAAGTCGTCCACTATGAATTTGACCGTTTGACGCCCGTTTTGGCCGTTTATGACACCAGAACTGCGTTGTCGGTCACCGCGGGCACACGGTACGTCCGATTGACGTGCCGTCTGCTCGACCACTTCAGAAATCACTCTCCCGTATTTTTTGTCTTATTTTAGGCCATTCCGACTTCATTCGTCCTGTTTGGACCCCCCTCACGCGCGTTTACGAAGCGCGCGCATCACTTAAAACACGAATATTGAGCCGTACTGCGCAAACCGCACGTCCGATTGACTTTCCGTCTGCGTGTACACGTCACGAATAATAATTAGAATGTTTCACGGTGGTTTCAGCTCAATCCGAGGTCGTCCGCTATGAATTTGACCGTTTGACGCCCGTTTTGGCCGTTTATGACACCAGAACTGCGTTGTCGGTCACCGCGGGCACATGGCACATACCATTGACATTTCGTCTGCTCAACCACTTCAGAAATCACTCACCCGTATTTTTCATCTGATTTCAGGCCATTTTGACTTCGTTCGGCCCGTTTGGACCCCCCTCACGCGTGTTTACGAAGCGCGTGCATCACTTAAAATATGAATATTGAGCCGTACCGCGCAAACCGCACGTCCGATTGACGTTCCGTCTGCGCGTACACATCAAGAATAATAATTAGAATGTTGCACGGTGGTTTCAGCTCAATCTGAGGTCGTCCTCTATGAATTTGACCGTTGGACGCCCGTTTTGGCCGTTTTTGACACCAGATCTGCGTTGTCGGTCACCGCGAGCACACGACACGTCCGATTGACGTGCCGTCTACTCGAACACTTCAGAAATCACTCTCCCGTATTTGTCGTCTGATTTCAGGCCATTCCAACTTAGTTCGGCCCGTTTGGACCCCCCTCACGCGCGTTTACGAAGCGCGCACATCACTTAAAACACGAATATTGAGCCGTACCGCGCAAACCGCACGTCCGATTGACGTGCCTTCTACGCGTACACATCACGAATAATAATTAGAATGTTTCACGGTGGTTTCAGGTCAATCCGAGGTCATCCTCTATGAATTTGACCGTTTGACGCCCGTTTTGGCCGTTTATGACACCAGAACTGCGTTGTCGGTCACCGCGGGCACACGGCACGTCTGATTGATGTGCCATCTGCTCGACCACTTCATAAATCACTGACCCATATTTTTCGTCTGATTTGAGGCCATTCCGAAATCGTTCGGCCCATTTGGACCACCCTCACGTGCGTTTACGAAGCGCACACATCACTTAAAACACGAATATTGAGCCGTACCGCACAAACCGCACGTCCGATTGACATGCCGTCTGTGCTTACACGTCACGAATAATAATTAGAATGTTTCACGGTGGTTTCAGGTCAATCCGAGGTCGTCCGCTATGAATTTGACCGTTTGACGCCCGTTTTGGCCGTTTATGACACCAGAACTGCGTTGTCAGTCACCGCGGGCACATGGCACGTCCAATTGACGTGCCGTCTACTCGACCACTTCAGAAATCACTCACCCGTATTTTTTGTCTGATTTCAGGCCATTCCGACTTCGTTCGGCCCATTTGGACCCCCCTCACGCGCGTTTACGAAGCGCGTGCATCACTTAAAATACAAATATTGAGCCGTACCGCGCAAACCGCACGTCCGATTAACGTGCTGTCTGTGCGTACATGTCAAGAATAATAATTAGAATGTTTCACGGTGATTTCAGCTCAATTTGAGGTCGTCCGCTATGAATTTGAACCGTTTATGACACCAGAACTGCGTTGTCGGTCACCGCGGGTACACGAAACGTCCGATTGACGTTCCGTCCGCTCAAAAACTTCATAATTCACTCTCCCGTATTTGTCGTCTGATTTCAGGACATTCCGACTTCGTTCGGCCCATTTGGACCCCCCTCACGCGCGTTTACGAAGCGCGCACATCACTTAAAACACAAATATTGAATCGTACCACGCAAACCGCACGTCCGATTGACGTGCCGTCTGCGCGTACACGTCACGAATAATAATTATAATGTTGCACGGTGGTTTAAGCTCAATCCGGAGACATTTTGTGGTTGGAACCACTCAAAGTGTCCGTCTTTTGTTTCAAAAGGACGTCATTTTAAGTGAAAAGCATCAACTGACATACGGAAAACCGACCAAACGCATTCCGAATCTGTTGATAATTTATCCCAACAATCCATGGGTCATATGTGACATGTACGAGCCAACCTGGGATGAATCCGAGTCGCGGTGTGGCCGAGATAAGTCTAAGTGGCTCTCTTTTGTTTAAAATGGACACCATTTTAAGTATATATGGAAAAACGACCAAACGGATTCGGTTTCCGTTGAAACTTTAGGAGAACGATCCATGGGTCATATGTGACATGTACGAATCATCCCCGCCTCAATCCGACATGCGGTGCGGCTGACACCACTCAAAGTGTCCGTCTTTTGTTTCAAAAGGACGTCATTTTAAGTGAAAGGCATCAACTGACATACAGAAGAACGACCAAACACATTCGGATTCTATCGATACTTTAGAACAACGATCCATGAGTCATATGTGATGTGTAAAAGTCAACCCCGTCTTAATCTGAGACGCGGTGTGGCCGACACCACTCTAACTCTGTCTCTTTTGTTTAAAATGGACATGATTATAAATGAAAAGAACAACTGGCATACGCAAAACCGACCAAACGCATTCGGAATCTTTTGATAATTTATCACAACGATCCATGGGTCATATGTGACATGTACGAGCCAACCCGGGATGAATCTGAGTCGCGGTGTGGTCAGGATTAGTCTAAGTGTCATTTTTTTGTTTAAAATGGACAACATTTTAAGTACATACGGAAAACCGACCAAACACATTCGATTTCCATTTAAAATTTAGGAGAACGATCCATGGGTCATATGTGACGTGTACGAATAAACCCCGCCTCAATTGGAGACGCGGTGTGGTCGGCACCACTCATAGTGTCCGTCTTTTGTTTCAAAAGGACGTCATTTTAAGTGAAAAACATCAACTGGCATACGAAAAACCGACCAAACGCATTCGGATTGTGTCGATACTTTAGCACAACGATCCATGGGTCAAATGTGACGTGTACGAGTCAACCCCGCCTCAATCTGAGGTGCGGTGTGGCCGGTATCACTTCAGGTGTATGTATTTTGTTTAAAATGGACATCATTTGAGGTAAAAATATATGGTATAGAAAAAACCGATCAAATTATGAATTGAATTTCGGATTCCACATATAATTGTCATCTAAATTTTAAATTGAATTCTATATGAATTATGTACGTTTATAATTACGTTATGAATTCTAATTTAATTATGGATGTGTATAGTTTCAGGATCCATTATATGTTAAATGTGTATGAATTTGTTCGTAATTGTATATGTATGTTTTATTTTATTGCAGGTACAATAATTGGATTGAAAATGAGGTCAAAATGAGGCCTGATGGAGAGGGGCCTGATGGACAGGGGCTGTGCAAATTGTAGGCTGCTGCAATTTGAAGCATAGGATATGCCAACGGTTTAAAACTGTTGGCATATAATCCTAAATAAGTTTTTACCAATGGTTAATTGAACCGTTGGTAAATATCTCTTTTCCCAATGGTTCAAAACCGTTGGGAAAGAGTTCGTCCATGGGGATATCCCAACGGTTTGGGGAGAACCGTTGGGAAAACTATCCCAAAACTGATATTTCCCAACGGTTCTCCCAAACCGTTGGAAAAAACTATCCCAACGGTTTGGCAAAACCGTTGGGATAGGGTGGCTTTTGTGAGCCTATACCAACGGTTTCTAGTAAACCGTTGGGAAAACCTTTTCCCAACGGCTTACTTCCCCACGGTTATCAGAACCGTTGGTATATCATATACCAACGGTTAGAGGGGCTTTCCCAATGGTTGTGAACCGTTGGGAAATATTATATTTCCAGTAGTGTTATCATATTAAGAGGATAGTGAAGTTAGTTAGTTTTATTTTATAAACTACAATTCACCCCCACTTATAGTAAACTGATTACTCTTACGATCTTACATTTTATTTTATGCATTAAAATTAGAAAACCATATTTCATTATAGTGGTATTGGTTATATAGGCATTTTTTACTTCATGACATTTAATTATTATAATAAAAATAATAATTACATGTAATTTTTTTACATTAATCAACAAAGTACATCAATCATTTTAACTATTAAATGAATGCCTTATATGTCTTGGGAAATGTGTTCGTGCATGACCTTCCTAGATGTATAAGCTGTAGCTCCATGCATGTGCCCATTCATTGGGTAAATCCATCTCATTTCAAATATGGTTTGAATTTGTACTTCCTCTTGGTCTCAACCTAGTCATGTTTGGTATAATAATGGGTGATTCTATATACAGAATAAAATTATAATATCCTCCCACATGAATCCATAGAGAATTGTAGTAGTCATTAATACTCTCTAGTTAATAAATTGGATCAATGAACTGTTCCTAAGATATGAATACAAAAGTGTATTCTATGATCACATGTGAACAAGGATACTATAATTCTTGAAAGTTACGAAAATCATAGTAACACTACTATAGTAAAATGACAATCACATGACCATTTCTACCATTCATATGATCATGGGACTCAGTGACCTCAAATATACACTTTTCATGGTCAAATGAATTAACATAAAATGTTACAACCTCATGAAGAGATCTATTAATCTCACACTGGAAATGGTGACCATATAACATCCCTCTATTTTGACCCTCTTCAGCCTACTTTAATTGTGCCACAAAATACTTTATAGTGCGATAAAAGGTCTCTTGTACTAAATCTATAATTTAAATTTAAAACATTATATTAATATTATATTATAATTTTGGGCCTTATAATTAATATACAATCTAATATTATTAATTACCCGTGATGGATAATTTTCAAACTCCCATTAAAACAAAATTTACACATTCTATGATGTTTGTCTTCATATGTCTATATCTCCTCCCATTATCATTTACCAATGACCATTTATACTTTGAAATTTGCATCATGTAATCATAAACTTCCTGACTATATTTGTGAATATATTTGAGATTCTCCTTCATCCTTAGTTTTTGAGGCTTGTATGCTAACAAACAATAACTATTCAGAACAAATATGACAATAATTATGATTTTTTTTTCAAACCAAAAGGATATTTATACCATTTTTTATGATTTCTTTCATTATGGACTTATCCTTAAACTTATTTCACAAATTTATTGCAATGCGTTGAATACAATATTAATGATGGGAATGGGGTGGTCTCTATGATATACCCTCATATTTTACTTCCTCCTTGATTGATCGATGATGATCTAAAATAAGAAAAACCCCTTCCACATCAATCACAAACTCTTTAAGGCAATCCAGAAACCAGCTCCAAGATGAGAAGTTCTCCTTCTTGACAATAAAAACTTCTAAAGTTACTGGGGATCAATTACCATATTGTGTGGTGGAAATCAATAAATTTCTATTATAATTTATATACATAAATGTTTCATCAATCTAGATAAACTTCTTGCAATGTCTAAAAGAATCCACACATGGTAAAAATGTCCAAAACAATATATCAAACACTACCTTCGACTGATCAACTTGGTTGTGCTGGTTAATATATTCAATAGAATGTAACTGATAGATAACTTGATTATTTTGGGATAAAAATCTCCATGAGTTGTGGTAAAACTTGATAAGAGCCATCCCAGTCACCATAAACTTTCATAATAGTATTTTATCCTGTATCCCATTCCTTCTAGTAAGAGATTTGATACCCAAAAAGATGTTTGATTATCTCCACCCCTAGAATGACAGAAACATATTGACATAATCTTATCATTTCAATAATAATAGTTTAAATGAATTCCTCATCTAATGAAGAGTGAAACTGTGATAGGATTTGGTTCACACATGTATATGGAATAAATCTAGTAATGTGCCAATAGTGAAAATTGTTATCAATTATAGATTGAAAACACATATGATAGTTTGAATCACATTTGCTACACCAAATATTATAAAGATAGATGTTTGACTCTTCTACAACATAACTATAATAAATTTCAATGTTATATTGTTTTATCACAATTTTCATCACTTATTTACTATAAAAATTCATTCAAATATACAAAACACATTCAATTGACACTCGATTCATGCCACAAATAATTCATAGAAATTCTGTAATAGGAGTAATAATTGACCAATAAAACTATTATAAGCATGTCATAACTTTGGTTGACCATGCTGTTAATGGTGTAGGATGGTTCAAAGGTTAGTTGGATGTCACATGGGTGGGATTAAAATTTTATTTGACATCCTGTTATTGTTCAACTTCCTCATCATATTCTTGTTCTAAATTTTCATCATCCTCAAAATTTTCCACCATCAAATCTAAATTATGTGGATGACTATCCATGAAAATAAAAATTCATCTATGAGACGTCACAACTCGAGGATATGAAAGTGTTTCATGATAATTAAATGAAACAACTACCATTTCTGATGAAACTTCTTGAGATGTTACAACATAAGGATGTGACATTGTATCATGAAGTTGCGACAGACCAACTTCCAATGCCAATAAAATCTTCCATAGTAGATATGGTGATATAAAATTCCATAATTTTATTTTCATATTGATCCTTAACTAATGAAAATATGTGTACCCAATCATCATAATCACAATAGATAGAATATATGCCACAAACTATCTTTAAATTATAGATGGTTTTATATTATGGACACTATCACTTGATTATCCATTAGTTTTAACATTCTATAAATTTTTCTTTGAAATAATTCCAAAGTTGTACACTTTCCAAGCATCCCAACTTTTTCTAGTTGTATAATATAACTACATCATTGTTCAGTGTCAATTATTTGATTTTTTCAATAAATTTAGTCAACCATATTTTTTATCTATAATAAAAATTCATTATGGAGGAAATGATGGAGGCGGAAGAGGAGAGTCATAGTTGTGGTTTCTATGATTTGGATTTGGTTTTGATGTTGGCCTCATTGGAATCAGATCCCTTAGATGTGAGTCATGGCGTTCGTAACGGTGTTCATGATCTGATGAAGGGGACAATGATCTTTCCAAATATGATGTTCCCTATTGATACATTGTCCAAGACCGTGGGGTTGTTCTACAATGTGAATGGTTTGATAGAGGTGGGCCTCAATGATTTTTGTGACAAAGAAAAAGATACAACTTTTTCCTTTCCAGATCCAGTGTTACTGGGTCCGTTATCTTCCAATCGTGCATCAGAGTTCTCTGATGCGCTTCTATCCAAGAATGAGGGTTTGGCCCATGATGTGAAAGGTTGTTCTTCAATTTTGAATCCTTTGAATAAGAATGTTTCTTTCTGTCAAGCCCTTGATTCTTATAAGGAGTCCGGGGACTCCCTTATTTCCAAATCTGATGATGGAAGATTCAATATGATTGTACATCCTATGGAACTCAAGGAGAAACTAAAGACCTGGAAATTTTCTCTTATTGGGAGGTTAATACTCTTGAATAGTGATAATCCATTGAACACTAAGGAGATGAAGTTCAGGCTCTCTCAGATCTGGGGATTTTTCAGACTGGAGGATAGTCTCGATTGATAGAGGCTACTTTCACCTTCTTTTCTCATATGCAAATGATAGATCGAGGGCATAGAGAAATGGGTTCTTATCTCTTAATACATGAAGCTTTTGAATGTTTTCTTGGGATTTAAATTTTAACCCGTTCCTGCAGAAGCATTCCAATACTCAGATTTGTGTTAGAATCCATGTCTTAAGCTGGGTGTTTTATCATCCACTAATTTTGAATGACTTAGTTTCCTACATTGGTGTCCCCATAAAGATGGATAAGAATACACTACATGGAATATTTGGTTATTTTTCTAGAGTTTTATTTTATGTGGACATTCAGAACACTTTACTTGAATGTGCCACTTTGGTCACCAATGGTGGGAAATTTGAGGTTGATTTTGAATATGAGTCAATCTCTACATTATGTAACTTTTGAAGGTTAGTGGGGCATGATGTTTATAAATGTAGGAATGTGAGGAAGATTTATATGAAATGGGGGCCTTCTACCCATGGGAAAAAGTATCTTGGCTCCTTCAAGGAGATAAAACATAGCGTGACCCAGGTGGTTGTCTCCAAGGAGGATATGATTCAGCCTTATGAACAGCAGCCACTGGAACATGTCCAAGTACAACATCCCTTAGTTCTTTCTAGTTAGGGGGGGGGAAATAAGGGGTAATTTAGAAGTTTGTAGGGGTTGATGTACCAGATGAATTTATTTCAATTGGGATGGCTAGTTCTTCATCTAGTTCTACATGCAAAGAGGGTGAAAATTTTGGTAAGGACAATGCCAATGCTACTGCTTCCTTTCGTGATGTACTTGTAGAAGGAATCCAAAACACAGTTCAAGATCAATGTGATGAGTCTTATTTAGAACATGCTTCTAAAATTCAAGTCGATCCTCAGTTTTGGGAGGAGCACCACTCCTCTAAAAATAGGAAAGGGAAACAAGTTGACTCTCCCCTCTCACCCAAGGTGGATAAGGCTGGAGCTATTGTAACTTAGGATGTTACACTCCCTCCCAAGGGAAAAGGGGTGATTAGTCCTAGGAATGTTCCAGAGTATGGGAAAAATGCTTTGAGTATGCTTGAAATTATGAATAGATTCAGTAGCAAGTAGGTCTTTAATGATGAATTTGGGAGCGCTCATGGATCCAAAACAATAAATACAGGGATATCAGAGGTCCCATTAGAGAGCTATGATAGACCATTAAAGGAACCATTTTCACCATAGGAAACTATCAATTCTAAGGTGAATTATGGGACTTGACATTAGCCTAAGATGTGGAGGAGAGGAAGATATCCACGAGGCAGGGGTGGTGGTCGTCACTCTCACTGATGATGTTCTTCTATTTTATGAATGTGTCTGAACTATGTAATAGTGTATGTTCATTGGTTCTGTATTCCATATCCACCTTATTTTTTGTTTTATTTTATTTTAATAATTTTTGGGATCATGGGATGATAACCCATGGTCTACACCGTTTTCGATAAAACTTCATTATTAATTAAATCTGATCAAAGAAACATATTTTAATTTCAAATATTTTAATATTTGGAAGGAATATCACACTTAGTATTGAGGGGGATTTTATATCACCATCTAATATCATGTTATTACTTTTTATGTATGCATGGTTCTATTAATTTAGATTGGAATCCTATTCCTACACAAAATAAACACGTTCAAACCATATTCACTACTACAAATAAAGCTTCTAAAATCACTAGAAACTGCTTTTAACAGCGCTAGAAAAGCACTGTTAATCGCAGTGAAGATAAAGGGGGGTCCCCTCTAACAGTTCTATTTTGAGTTCTAATAAAGGCTAGTTTCCTATGATGTACTGTTTATTTAATAGCACACCCAACACCTGTACATCTGCACAAAACAACACCTGCACACGAACAAAGCACAGAAGAATGAGACAACACACACAAGAGTTTGGTAAACAATGATATATACATTTTCTTGACATAATGAATAAAAAACACACACTTCTATATACATTTCAAACAATGTTTTATATGGTTACAATTATAATTATCCAGCAAATAGTTAAAAACATTAATGTTTCATCCTTTGGCATCCGTGATCCCCTCTCAAAAATTTTCTTCCATGGTATTAGTTACTAAAAAAATCATCCAAACTCAAGAAAAAAATTCCACCTATATAAGAAAACAAATATTATGTTAGTAATACAATAATGAAATAAATTAAACATTAATATGAAAGAATACATTAATAAAATGTCATTTTTTAATAAAAAAGACACATTTAGAGTTATATTGGTCACATCGTGCATCGTATTGAGGTGGGGTTGATTTTTACACATAAAAAATGATCCATATATCATTGTTTTAAAATATTAAATAATATGAATGGGTTTGCTCATTTTTGAGTATGTCACTTGTTATTCTACTAAAATTAATATCAAATTTAAATGACACATTTGGATTTATATTAGTCACATCATTCATCAGATTGATGTTCAGTTGATTCCTAAACATCACAAATGACTGATGGATCATTTTCCTAAAGTATAAAAATAATCCGAATGTGTTTTCTCAATTTGAAGTATGTCACTTGTGTTTTTTTCTAAAATTAATGTCAATTTTAAATAAAAAGAGACACTTTGAGTCATACCAGTCCCATTGTGCATTGAATTGAGGTTTGATGGATTCCTACATGTCAAAAATGACTTATGAATCATTTTTCTAAAGTATAAAAACAATCCTCATGTGTTTTCTTAGTTTGTAGTATGTCGGTTGTGTTTTTTTACTAAAATGTCATTTCAAACTAGAAACATGAATTTTGAGCCATACTGATTGCATCGGGCGTTGGTTTGATATGATAATACTTCATACACATCACAAAGAACTTATGAATTGTTATCCTAAATTATGAAGACAATTGGAGCGGGTTTTCTTGGTTTTCAGTGAGTGACCCGTTTTGAGCTAAAATGTCAATTTTAAAGTGATAAGAGACACTTTTAGCCATACTGATCACACTATGCATCAGATTGAGGTGCATTTCATTTCTACATGTCAAAAATGACTAATGGATCATTTTTATAAAGTATCAAAACAATCCGAATGTGTTTTCTTGGTTTTCAATATGTCACTTGTGTTTTTTTCTAAAATTAATGTCAATTTTAAATAAAAAGAGACACTTTGAGTCATACCGGTCACATTTTGCATTTAATTGAGGTGTAGTTGATTCCTATATGTAAAAAATGACTTATGTATCATTGTACTAAATTATCAAAACAATCTGAATGTGTTTTCTCAGTTTTTAGTATGTCAGTTGTCTTTTTTTACTAAAATTTCATTTTAAACTAGAAACACGCATTTTGAGTCATACCAATCACATTGCATTGGTTTGATATGAGACTAATTCATACAAATCAGAAAGAACTTATGATTCGTTATCCTAAATTATAAGGACAATTGGAGTGAGCTTTCTTAGTTTTCATTGAGTGAAATGTTTTGAGCTAAAATGTCAATTTTAAACTGATAACAGACACTTTTAGCCATACCAGTTACACCATGAATCATATTGAGGTAATTTTGATTTTTACAAATCAAAAATGAATCATGGATCATTTTCCTAAATTATCAAAATAATCTAAAAGCGTTTTCTCAGTTTTCAGTATGTTGTGTTTTTTTCTAAAATTAATATCAATTTTAAATAAAAAGAGACACTTTGATTCATAACAGCCGCATTGTGCATTGAATTGATGTGTAGTTGATTTATACATGTCACAAATTACTTATGGATCATTATACTAAAGTATCAAAACAATCTGAATGTGTTTTCTCATTTTTTAGTATGTCAGTTGTGTTTTTTTACTAAAATATCATTTCAAACTGAAAACACACATTTTGAGTCATACCGGTCGCATCGTGCATTGGTTTGATATGATAATGCTTCATACATGTCAAAAAGAAATTATGAATCATTATTCTAAATTATGAAGACAATTGGAGCGGGTTTTCTTGGTTTTCAGCGAGTGACACTTTTTGAGCTAAAATGTCAATTTTAAATTGATAACAGACACTTTTAGCCATACCAGTCACACCGTGCATAAGATTGAGGTGCAGTTGATTTTTACACATAAAAAATTACTCATGTATCATTTTACTAAAGTATCAAAACAATAAAAATGTGTTTGATTGGTTTTCAGTATGTCACTTGTGTTTTTTTCTAAAATTAATGTCAATTTTAAATAAAAAGTGACACTTTAAGTCATAACAGTCGCATTGTGCATTGAATTTAAGTGCGGTCGATTCCTATAGGTCAAAAATGACTTATATATTGTTTTCCTAAAGTATCAAAATAATCGGAATGTGTTTTCTTAGTTTTTAGTATGTCACTTTCTCTTTTTACTAAAAATAATTTCAATTTTAAATAAAAAGAGACACTTTGAGTCATAATGGTCGCATCGTGTGTCGTATTGAGGTGGGGTTAATTATTACACATTTAGAATGAATTATGGATCATCTCTATAAAGTATCAAAACAACTGAATGTGTTTTCTCGATTTTGAATAGGTCAGTTACTCTGATACCAACTATAATGACCTAAACATTTCATACATTGATATCACATATTAGTAGATTAATATTCCTTACATAAAAGAAATAAATTAAACATAAATATGAAATAATGAATTAATTCTATGGAAAATGATTTTACTATGAAAACATCAATATTACCTCTGTGATTGAGCAGACACAACATCGTTGCTCTTCCTACAAAGGCACTTCACATGGACAGAAATCTTCTAAAATAAACAAACCCTACAAGGAATAATGAAAATAAAATCGACGTTTAATTATATAATTTTTCATTAAAATAGAGATATTATATTGTAACATTACCTTTACATCCTTCCAAAGGGTTTATTTGGTCTAGATATAAGATAATAACAAAAATAATGATTCTTTGTGCACTTCACTACTATTGGTTAACTACCACTTAACATAGAATCTGATCTGAACTTCTGATCCAGCTTCCCCATGATGCTCACATCTGACACCATCTCTATGATATCATCATTCAAAGTTCACTTTTCCTTCTCTTCCTACACACATTTACCTATTAAATGGGTGTAGGAAGATAAAGAAAAGTGAACGATGAATGATGATATCATAGAGATGGTCTGGGATGAGAGCATCATGAGGATGCCAGATTGGAAGTTTAGATGAGATGCTATGATAAACGATAGTTAACAAAAAGTAGTGAAGAATCCTTAGTTTTGTTATTAAATTTGTGAGTGATGCACAACTAATATTCTTCCAACACACTACATTAGTAGAAATAACAACATAAATGACTAAAATACAGAATATAAATGATCCATTCCATAATAGTTTAGGTATAGTGCTTTTGGAAACATGGAAACATAAAGAACTAGTTTATAAGATTCTCTCATTAAGTTATTCTTTAATAGAAAGAAAAATAATTTCTAAACTCATTCTTCATAACCTAAGGATATTAAACATAAGAAAGGGTGATCATAGATTCTCAATAAGTGTAAACAAGGGAGATATCAATGATCATATAAGGATAACATAAGTAGTAAGAATTTACCTTCATCCTATCTGTGTACAATCTTCCATTAGGTATGCTGCCCATTCGTTTCTAAACACATCTATATCATTTTGTGAATATGATTTTTTGTGACAGTCATGGTAGTAATGAAAAAATATAAATACACAAAGGATTAATAAATATTTTAAATGAAATAGTAATTATTTTTGAAAATACCCCTTTAGGGATGCTAGTTTGTTGATGAAATATGATATCTTTCATAAATTTACAAACATAGTAGCCACAATCCTTTCCGTTTGTTTGTTTTAGACACTACAAAAACATTGAGAAAAATAAGTAATTTGTTTTTATATGTGTTTGGATAGTGAAATATTATTATATATACCCTGATACTTGTCTAGTTGTAGATCTTGTCGGCGTTCTTGTCCTTAGGTCCTAGATTCACTCCATGAAGTAGATGATATTGATGCACCACCCTATCATAATAGAATCCTCATTAAAATATAATATAAATTATATAATTAGATGTTTAGTTCTAAAATGTTATATCTAGTGTATTACAAATTGATAAACTCCATCATGTGTGGTTGGTTTTTTGGATATCCATGCATTGAATCCAGAAAATAAATCTTTGGAGTATCCAAATTGACCGAAATGAGCATCCAATGATGCCTAAAAACACAAAAAGGAATAAGTAATGAAAGAAATGAAAATACAGTTGATATGATTAAATTATAGAGTTTTACCCCTGCATCATTGGTATTAAAAAGAGTTTGTCATCTGTAATTTTGTTTTCAAATGATTTGAGTAGGGATGACATTATTTCACCCTCTTTATCAGAATTTATTTCTTCTTTTGAAGAGGTGATGTGAGGACTAATGAGTCCAAATTTTTGTTCATGGGGAAATCCCTTCAATTTTTTTCATATATACCGCTGCAAAAAATATGAAATGTATTTATTCATAATTATCATAGTATATTATCTTTTGTAAAATCAAATCATGAAAACATACCTCATGTATACATTTACAACTGAGGAACCTAGCCATTCATGCTTGAGGATTTCATTTACATTTTCATCACTAATGTAATCCAATTCTTCCCCTCTATACATATTTTTTTCAAAATCAACTGTGTGAGTATTTCCATCTATCAAATTTTTATCCACATGAGCCTTCAATGATATTAAATGTGGATATTGAATGGGTGGGGTGAAGGTGATCTCAGTAGATCATTTTGATCAGCTGGTTGATACTTGAGATGGTTTTGATCTAATATTTCATTTCACCCCCTTCCCTTTGTCCTTCTGTAATAAAATTCATTAGTTCAGAACCTTATTACTTAAATGTTAAAGGTTTAGCTTGAAAAATAAATTGTAAATGAATACCTCCTTGTTGACATGTTTTTTTACAAGAATTGAAGACCATGTAATGAATGTTCCAACAGCTTTTTGACTGTATGAATGTTGTCATCATCATTTGGAATAGGTATCTCGACACTCGACTCATTAGATACATTAATCAACACTCTAACATGACCTGTTGGAATTTGTCTATTGTGTAGCATGTCGTTCTACATATTGAACACCATAGCCCTCATTACAAGGCGATGGTTTGGAGTTGATAAATATAAATCACAGTTTTTTTCACTCTATAGAATATCAGTATAGGAAAGGTATCAATTTCTATGTGATTAACATTTTACAGAAAAAATTATTAGAACATTGATTACATAAGTTAAGTCAGGTTTTTGAGGGGAATGGCTCACCTCAAAGCTGGTGGGGGGTGGGGTGGGATCTTCACGCATTGGTTATTCTTGAGTTGTTTCTTCTCTTCAACTCTCCCCCATAAAAGTTGATATCACATCTTTCTGCCATTAGAATTGTTCTTAAAGGGTAGCTAGTCTTGATCTCATCATTTTCATTTCTTCATTTTGATCCTCCTCTTGTTTTTTTTGAAAATATGTTTGGGGTGTCACCCCAAAACCCACACCTCTAACGCAACCATACTGTTCTGGCTACTTCAAGGTTGTTGAAAGTATGTCTACATCCAGTGCATGTGTTGTTGATTCCTATGACTAGGTCAGATATAAAATATAATAAAATAAGTAATCATTGTTATGTAATAGTAATTTAAAGCAAAAAAATTATATTATGTCCTACTTACACATGTTTCCTACACTTTTTGTGTGTTTTAATCTATTAGTATCCCCTTTTTATTCACACGAGCCTCCTTCCATAACACATGGTGTGGGATGGAAGTGGATTTCTATTTTGATTCATCAATTTTCATATATACCGAGGAACATGGTTATGGTGTTGTTTTATGTCACATAAAAGTATTACGGTAGATTTAAAATACATACCAATTTTTTCTCAAGTGAAGTATACCCCATCCTTGCTTTATAGTAGGGTTACACTAGTTTTTCTGCCCATTCCTTATTTTTAGCACTTAGTTGTTGTTTCATAAATAAAGAAATTTCAATCAAAGTGATGAATAAAAGCAACGTCAAACAATGTATTACCAGACACAATGTACCTGAAATGTCTGCTCTGCACAATGGCTGATAAATGCATCCCATGCTCCTTAGGATATCAAGTGTGCATAAAGAGGATATGGGTGCGGCTTTATTTCCCCTTTATCATCTTTAAGATGATATTTCATTAAAATTATGCGGAAGCCTCTATGAATACTTTCTACAACTCTTAATACACATTCCTTTTACGAGATATCTACTATAAATTCACTCTGCAAGGGATGATGAAGAGAAAGTCAATGTTTTAGTATTTTTTTAATAAATTAAATAAATGATATCATAATGTTACCATAATCTCTTCTCACATTAGTGTCTTAAGCCTGATGACAACATGGTGCCACGACTATACATCAATCAGTACGCATTTCTGAGTGACGATTCTAATGTAGCTACTAAACATTGATTTTCTAGGGTTAACATGCTAGCCTCACTTATTCCATCCCACCTCAAATTTGATGCCTTTTGATTTTGCCTTAAGGATTTTGGCTAACACTGTCAAACTACGGTGCTCTTATTTTTTTTACGCCACCAAGGTTTCATTGCTAACCATTTACTCAGTTTCATCATCATCATTATGTTCCTCCAAAGCGCTAGCATAAACACTACGACCAACAACAATAGGTTGAGAAACCTTTTATACCTCAACAATGGGACCGAAAATAATAGGTTGAGAAAACTGTTGTTCCTCTGCACTGGGACTAGTAGTAGCAGGTTGATAGACTTCTTGTGCCTCAGTATTGGGTGCATCAGTAGGTGCAAAATTCATTATCTTCAGAAGTGGTTTAACATTTAATTTAGATTACATAAAATAGTAGTAAATAAGTAATAAAATAAGGTAAAAAAAATGTATATTACAATAAAAAAATAACCTGATTATTGAACTCTTTTTTTAAAGGATGAAGAGATTTGGCCCCTCTATCGACTATTCAAATACCTTCATTGTGGTATCCTCTGACATACAAAATGATGTATAAATTGGGACCACTACAAAATGATTACGAATTACCAATGAAAGGGTCATCCTCTATTAAATTTTTATCTAACACTTCAGTTGTTTTGGTCGATAACAGAACAATTGATCAATTTTGTTTTGTTGGATCTGGAATATAAAATACTTGTACTTCCTGTGATTCCATTGTAAATGGTTCATCTTTCTCCCATTACTTACTAAAATCAACTTTCACTAATCCCAATTCATCTATTTTAACATCACTCCTATTATCAATCCACTTTAATTGAAAAATCGGCACTTAGAATTTCGTATAATCCAACTCCCATATTTGTTTGATGATGGAAAGGTATGACATATTCTCATAAATTGGATTTTTTTCCTTAGCATCAGAAACATGCATCGCTTCATCCACAAGTGTAACCCCACTATTCTTTATGGTAATATCTTCATCAAGTTAATTAGTATAAAATTTATAAATATTAACTACATAATCATTTTAAGATAATACATACACACTTGGTCCTCCAGCTATCCATTGAAGTTGTTATGAAATTGAGTCTGAATTTTCATCTGAATTCTTAAAAATATGGTCCCGAAACCATTCTATAAACTATCAATTATGTGCATATGATTTCCATTTTTCATCCCTAGATGGATTCAAATTCCTAATAATTTCTTTGTGGGTTTGAACATATGGGTCAACGTTAAAAATGTTATGAAAAATGTAAAGGTGGAACTGCTCCTGATCTGTAATATTGATTGAGACAACCTATCTTCCAGAAATTCCTTCACCCTCAAGCCACCTAGTGTGATGAGATTTATATAGGCCAATGATTTCCACACCATACAGGTATTAAGTATATAATTCAATGTCTTCCTCAACAATATATTTCTCTGTAGTACAACCCTCTGGCAGACTTCAATTTTTGACATACCCTTTAAAAATCTTCATATACTGTTCAATGGGGGTACATTCATGTATAATGTACATGACCACATATTCAAATCTCTCTCACCAAGTGAACCATAAAAATAAACCATCATATCAAATAATATCAGCGGGAAGAACATTTCTGATTCACATAATATGACGAAAATTTATTTTTCCATAGTTGGAAATTTTGTCGGGTCTATAACTTTGTTGCATATAGCTTTGAAGTAGAAACAAAGCTTTGTTAATGTATGGAAGAAATTCTTGGAAAAAATTTAATGTAAATCTATAGGAATTATATCTTGTATCAAAACATGGAAGTCATGTGATTTCAGACCCTTTAACTTTAAATCTCTCATTGACATGATGTTCTTGATATTTGATGAATACCCTTATAAAAACTTTACGTCATTCAAGAAGTTTAAAACTGATATATCTCCTACCTGGAAAGAGTGTAAGTATTAGGAGGAAGAAATGTTCATTTTTCACCCTTCACTGGTGCCAACTGTTCTCGTATTCCCATCTCAACCATATCCAACCTTGCCTTAATTCCATCCTCTGTTTTTTTGGGTGCATTTAGCAATGTACCGATGATACTATTACATACATTTTTTTCAACATGTATAACATCAAGAAAATGTATGACATACAGACAATTCTAGTATGGTAATTTAAAAAAAAGCTGATCTCTTTTTCCAACCGATTTTCATAAGGTTTTTTGGACTATTTACCAAAATTAGTTTCTATATATTTTGGTTTCTCAAACAATTGATCACTTGTTAGTGAAGACAATGTTGCACATTCTTTTGAACTTCCATTGAATGATGTCATCCAAGATCGGTACTTAGGCCGTTGGGGTAGAAATATGTGATGTACTAGAAACACGATTTTTGATGAATGTTTCAACCTAATTGACTATGTAACTTGTTCGTAAATGGGACACCCTTGAGTTCATTTAATTCTATATCCTGAAATATTTCCATAAGAAGGAAATTCATTTATCGTCCTTTACAACATGGATCTCATAGTAAAATCTTCATTTTTGTAAGCATCATACAACGTAACACATGAATCACACAATAATTTTAAATCCTCGATCAATGGAGCCAAATAAACATCAATATCATTACCCAATTGTTTTGGTCCTGATATAAGCATAGATAATATGATGTATTTTCATTTCATGCATAACCACAATGGTAAGTTATAATTTACCAATATAACTGACCATGTACCAGGAGTGATGCTTTGAAAACCAAAATGATTTACTCCATCTGTAGATAACGCAAGATGAAGGTTTCTCAGCTCGTTTCCAAATTCAGGATACTCATGATCAATTCTCTTCCACTGAGGAGAGTCTACCGAGTAACGTAGTTTCCCATCTTTAATTCTTGTATTTGCATGCCATGTCAATTTTCCTATAGTCTCCTCACTTCCATATAGGCGCCTAAACCATGGAATGATCGGAAAATACCATACAACTTTAATAGTTCTGGATTCATTTTTCTTTTATCGAGAAGCACCACACTTTGGGAATTCTTTAAGTGATTTGTGGTCCTTACGAAACAGTATACAATCATTTGACCAGGCATGTATACCCATCAAGCATAACATTCGTTTGGCATCGTATATTCGGATCAGGAGCTCATTATCTTCTAGGATCATGTCATTAAGGAGAGCAATTAGTTCTTTAAAACTGGTGTCACTCCACCCATTTACTCCTTTCAAATTATACCTCTTCAGTATGGCTGAAAATGTTGCATATTTAGTGCAACCAACATACAATGGTGTCTTTTCAAAACTCTTTAACTTATAAAACAATTTTGGGAAATCGTGAAGTTCATATTCAATTGTACTTTTTATTTCCTCAATATGATTTTCATCATCATTCACATCTATAATCACATCCTCCATATGGTCGTCTTCACTGTTCACGCTTGTAATCATATCAGATGATCTATAAAATGCAGTGCTATCCCAGCCACTACCTACATTTGTTTTTCCCCATGTTTATTCCAACATGTATAAATTGATCTATTCTATGACATATAAACTGTTCTTTTAACTCCTCTGGATTAATTTTTCTTGAAAAAAAAATAGCATAAACACAGACAAAGGATTTGAGAAGTGTCATATGCATGATATTTTTCAAACTTGATAAAATCTTTCACACCATCTTCATACTCTTTTGTCAACTGATTTTCATTCATCCATTATTTATTCATATTCATCCTATTTGACTCAGTAATATTAATATTTAACAAAATAATTACACAAAATATGTTCAACTAGGGTCATCACCAACTATAATCAATGGAACTAGCTATGGTAAAAAATACCCTTAACTCTCTATGCATTACTCAGGACCAAATTAGATCACACCCATCTTCCCAAACACTTGATCAATAGAACTATCTATGAGAATCCCTTTCACTAGAATGTTTTAGTATCCCACATGTGATCTATATTCTTTGTTGTAAACCATTTTTTTAGTGTTTCTCTAGAAACATAATGTCACGAGTCAAGAAATATGGTACTAAAATAATAGATGGTATGATTTTTCATAGAGTGATTTTGGGTGGAAGGATTCATTACATGTGTTGTTATGGTTATTTGAATAGGGTGTCCATAATGTGTTCCATAGAGTCTTCTAGTGAAGTGGTTTTCTAAGATTCACTGGAATTGAACTAGTAAAAAAGTGGTGGTTCCATTGAAATGGGAAAGGTTTTGATTGATATTAAATGGTGGAGGAACTACAACATGGAAAAAATGGAATAACAATCATGACAACAACTACAACACCATACAAACACACAATTTTTCTCACAACTACAACACCATACAAACCAAACAAACACAATTTCAGATTTTAAAAAGCATCCCTTATTCAATTATGCTTGTTAATTTAGGGGTTATCACAAAAGTTTTATCATAATGGGGAATTAATTCATTATCAAAGTATATGTAAATTACCAATTTATATATTCAAATGTTCAACAAGAACCAACCAACATGCAATTCATTTAGTGCGCAAACAAGGACCACCAACAACCACAATTTTCAGCGAGGTGTTTAGCCCATACAATTCAAAACATAAACATCAATATCAAACACTAATAACATGATAATAAGAGGAAACTAATGATTAAGAGTTGAAAACTCACCACGAAGGTGTGGTTCAGTGCGCGGTGGAGGTACATTCACAGCGGAGGAGAGGCGTGCGACAGAGGAGATTTCAAACTAAAAAGAAAACATAAAATGAGAACTCATATGTTATACCTATCCAAAATAGGTCCAATGATATTTAGGAATAGGACATGTCTATTTAAACAGTTTTATTGGTCAATAGTAGGATTTTATTTTCCATCTATGATATCTGCTTCCTGTTTATTTATTTTTTGCGTATCTACTATTCTCTTAGTTGTTCAACTTATGAATGGGACATGTCTGGTTTTTAAGAGAAATATCATTTTTAATTTACTATAATTTAGGGGTAAAATATTCGACATTAATTGTATATTTTTCCCATGGGATCATTGCTATCCCGTAGGGATCATGAACGCCTCTTAGGTTAGTGGAAAGTCAGGTCAGTTGTTGGTTATGATACCAGCCTGGTCCGTATCATTACATTTCCAATTTTAACTAACCCATGTATATTTAAATATAGGATTGGGGGGGGGGGGGTCAGACACTAATAAATTCCCAACTCCACTGGAGTTCCTATGGGGGTGGTTCCTGATAGTATCATATCTGATAAATCTTTTATAGATTGGACATTAGATTAGTCACTGCTAAGGATTTCCTCATTTGTATGGTAGTAATGTTTGTTGAACCTAGTGTGTGAAGTAGACATCAGAAACTAATAGGTGATTAAAACTTATGTGATGACTTCATAACCTATGAACAAATATATAGGAAATATCTTACAAACCTCATTGAATATTAATAGGTTTTTTTTTTCATTCATCAAGTGACGTGGAATGTGTAAATGATAAGATTGGGGGGGGGGTGAATGATGCGGAGAAGTTGATGGAAATGATTATCTGGAAGTGTGTTTAAATATTCATTGTATATTTTTCATTAGAATGATGTTGGTTTAAGTAATTATATTTAGGTTAGTTGTGTTATTCTATCAAGAGGTTCAATAAGAAGAGGTGCATCAAGCATTCAGGGATGTGCATCATAGACTGAAACTAGAGGTTGAGAATGTAACGAAGCTATCCTTAAGGGGGTTATATATATAGAATTTATTGAAGTATGATGGTTTTTTTAATTAATGTGACTTATTGATGGTTATATAAATTTGAGATTGTATTTCATCTATTTTAAACTAGAGATCTACTTCATGTTCCATTTGGGGTGAGTTTGTTTTGAGGCCCAACATGATAGATGTAGATTCATTTCTGGGGTGTGTATGAAGGGCCTTAGAGTTTATAGAGATATTGAATATATATTGATGATTACTGGGTTGTTTATGTTTGTATAAGTATCTCATTATATGACTTGACAAAGGATATTTTCAAGTTGATCTCAGTATAGATAAGATTAATATGAAATTGTTTTCACATTGATAATTAGAGTTCTCTAAAAATGACATTTTATCTTATTGTGTGGTATATTGATTACATTCATAATTGATACATAATATGAATAGTTTCTTAATAAAATTAAATCATGGGTATTAGTACTATTTTTAGGTATTATTTCTATTAAAATACTCATGGATGAGTTGGATGCTCTATGGGGTTGAGGGATGTTTCAAAGTAAATGTGTTCTATCGAGTTAAAGTGAATCATGGTATGAATAATATGATTTTTTCATGATGGTAATGAAAAAGTGGATGAGTTTACTCATAGATATAGAAATCATGTATGTTCAAACCATGTTGAAAATGATTACCCTGAGATGATAGGCGAATCTAGGTGTTGCATATTTAGAACTACTCTCTTGATGATGTTAACCCCTTTTATAGGATATTTTTACCTCATTTAAAGGAACTCATTAAATCCTTCACTCTTAATGGTTAACTCAACAAAACAAACAAAAATGAATAAATATAATGAAAACAAGTATTTTATATGGTTTATTATAAAGGGATACATCTAAGGAGAACACATCATTGATGTGTCGATGTGAAAAAAATATAGTATACTCACCTTTAGTGGATTAAAATTTTAGTGACAGTCATTTCATAACAAGGTTATTGTGAGGCACAATGAATAAACACAATGATATGGATGCTTTGAGACACAATGTAAAAAAACACACAACCATGAGGCATACAAAACCAAGAAAAAAAATATAAACCTGGAAGGATCCCCCCCCAAATTCCTCTTGAAAAACCAAACACACGCCAAAACCATTTCCAAAACAATAAATAACACTTTTACATAAACATTTCCAAACAGGCCTTTACACCAAGGATTTACCAAAAAGTGACCAAGTGCCTTTTTAAGCCAAGTTAAAACACACAAAGCATATGAATGTTCCAAACGACCCCTTAAGTTTCAAACACACACACACCCAAACATTTCACAATTGCCAAAAGGGCCCTTATCCTTTCCAAACACACACCAAATCATTTCCATAAAAAATCCATCAAAACTCTAAAATGAAGAAACCTTTATAAAACAAACCAAACAATTTATCAAAAATTGTACAAACAAACCGAACAATTTATAAAAAATTATATAAAAAACCCAACTAGTTTATAAACAATTTTATAACAAGATAACCAGTTTATGAATTTTTTTTTGCAGGCCAAACAAAGTATAAATAATTTTATAAGAAACCTAAACAGTTTACTAGAAATTATATAAACAAATCAAACAATTTATAAACATTTTCATAAATGAGCCAAACAATTTATAAATAATTTTTTATAAACAAACCAAACAGTTTATTAAAAATTTTATAAACAGATCAAACAAATCACACTAACTAAAAAACACCATAATAAACTATTAAAGAGTAATACGAAGGTGCTTGGAATCTTGAAAACATTATCAAAACAATATTTTACATCCACTGAACACAATTTCCATAAGCACACATAAACATAACTAGGGAAAAATACTTCAAAACTATTTTTAACAAAACCAAATAACTTGAAAACACTATAGTAGATTAACCAAGTGTATTGCGAAGCTGGGAATCAAGTCAAAGATTTAACTAAAAACATTCAAGCAACAAATGGACTTAATCAAAAAGGAAAACACTGAATCTCCTACCTCTGATGTGTGAAAATGTGATGACGCTTCAATAGAATGGAGAACAATACATCGTGAACACTCTGTACACCCTAAAAACCAAAGGAAATGCACCACACCTAAACCCTACCCATAAGGGTTTAGCCAAACCCTACACACCCTATAGAAACTAGGGAAACCACAATAGAGACTCACTGGGGGGAATCCATGCACTGTAGAGGAGGCTGCCGGGATGATTGTTGGATGAGGAGGGTGCACTAGAGCATGTCAAGTGGACAAGGGGCCGCGCAAGGAGGATGAGGTAGAGAAGGAGGAGGAGGAGGAGGCAATAGCAGCAGCGAAGGAGGATGAGTCAGCGACCACGGAGGAGGAGGAGGAGGCAGCGGCGACGAAGGAGGAGGAGGAGGAGGGGTCACGGCGGAGGAGGGCTCGACGGTGCAGGGGTCAGCTTCTACGAAGGCTTGAAAGGGTTTGAGGGAGGAGGAGCCTGTTAGGGTTCTTTTATAAAACCCAAAGGAACCTTTATCAGCGCTAGTTAAAAGGGCTGATAAAGGTATGTTTTATCAGTGCTAAAATAAAAAGCGCTGATAAAACATACCTTTATCAGCGCTAAAATTATAGCATCGATAAAGACAAATTTTATCAGTGCTTTTTTAGCGTTGATAAAGGCCATCTTTATCAGCGCTAAAAACGCACTGATAAAGTTATAATTTTAATAATTTATTTATATTATTATATATTTATTTAAAATGATATATATGATAAATATATATTTTTTTATTAATAATTATAACTATAAATATATATATATATATATTTATACTTATAAAATTATAATTTAAGTAATTATAAAATTATAAGCAATATACTTATTATATTTATAATCATATAAATAGATAAAATAAATATATTAATTATTTATATTTAAAAGATTATAGATATATATAACTATATTTATTTTAATTTTATAAATATTTATATGAAATACATATTTATTTATAATATAATTATAAATAAATAAATAAATATTTATTTAAATAATTATAAAATTATAAAAAATTTATATATCTAATATTTATAATTTTTTAATATATATAATTAATATATTTATTATAATTTAAAATTGTTTAAATATATCTGTATTTATTTATAACTATAAATAACATTTGTATTTATTTATCAATATTTGTATAAATATTTATAAATATATTTATAAATATATATTTATTTAATTATATATAATATATTATATATGAAATAATAAATATATTTTTTATAAATTAATAATTATTTTAATAAATATAAATTTATTTGTATTTATTTATAAATATTTGTATATATTTATAAATATATCAATTTAATTATATATTTATAACTTTATAAGTAGTATAATAAATATATTTATTATAATTTTATAATTATTTGCACATATATATATATATATATATTTATAGTTAACTATAAATAAAATATATTTATAAATATTTGTATATAATTGTTAATATATATATATATATATATTAATAAAATTATAAAATTATATGTATAATTTTATAATTATTTATATATATATATATATTTATAATTATAATTACAAATGTATTTGAAAAGTATTTATATATATCATTAAAAATATAATAAAATAAATTTTTTATTTAAATATATTTAATGTAAATTTATAAGTACATTTTGTAGAACATATATAGTTCATATGGGTAACATTATGAATTAATCAATATAACACATCAATGGACAACGTGATGTAATGTATAAATGAACATTCATGCATGATACATAACAAATACGCATGATCAATATATCCATTGAACAAATCCATTGGAAAACACATATATATTCAATAATTTTAATTATATATATATATATATATATTAAAATTTATTATATATTTATAAATAAAAAATATAAAAAATATATTAAATATTACAAATATAATAAATATAATGATTTAATCCAATAAATCTAATAAATCTAATAAATTAATCTAATAAATCTAATAAATATAAATCTAATAAATCTCTAATAAACCTAATAAATATAATAAATATAATAAATATAATAAATATAATAAATATAATAAATATAATAAATATAATAAATATAATAAATATAATAAATATAATAAATATAATAAATATAATAAATATAATAAATATAATAAATATAATAAATATAATAAATATAATAAATATAATAAATATAATAAATATAATAAATATAATAAATATATTTATTATTTAATGTAATTTATTATAATCTTATAATTATTTAATTATATATATATATATATATATATTTAATTATAATATTAGAAATACTTTTTTCAATTAAAACATTATATATATATATATATATATTTTAATTATTAAAAAATATATTAATTATAAACATGCATTTTTTATTTAAAGAATACTAATAAACATTATTTTTGAATATAAATATAAAATTTTTATATAAATTAATATTATTTTTTATTAAAAACTTTTATCAGTGCTAATAATAGTGCTGATAAAGGGTACATTTATCAGTGCTTGTAGCTAGTGCTGATAAAGGCCCACCCCTTTATCATCACTTTCTGCTCAGCGCTGATAAAAGACAACGCTTCCCTTGCCCTGTTTTGTAATAGTGATTGATGTGTAACTCTATACACAACCCATGAGTTTCTACTACTTATCCAAAAAATATAAGTCAAACTTATCCATACATATCCAAATGAATCATATGCATGGGGTATATGAACGCTTCATATAAATGCATAGAGTTATATGAGATTGAAAAACTCCACATGAGTAAACCCGAAGCGATAGATAGCCAACCCCATTCACTTTTCTAGCCAAGGAAAGCTTCCTGGAAAGTAGGTTGTCTGACCCAATGTCTCTCTACTTGGGGAGACTTTACTCAAGAGAGAATTCAATTGACGATAACTTTAACACTTAATATGCACAAAATATATTCTACAATTAAATTCAAATCCATAACTTCACTGACAAACCGAGGTCAAGGTAAATGAAAAAATAAATTCATTATCATACCTAGCATGTAATATAAGGCTATATTCTAGAAACAATTTATCAAATAAACTCTGGCACACAATTATTCATAATATCAATAATTCATAGCTATGAATAGACAATTAGTAATTAATTATTATTAATTGGTAATTATAATTAATTAATAATTAATAATTAGTTTTTATAGTTAATCAGTAATTTTAATTAATAATTATACATAATTAGTAATTATAATTAATTAGTGATTATAGTTAATTAGAACTTTTAATTAATTAAGACCAGTAATTAGTAAATTTTAATTAGTAATTTTAAATAATTAGTACTTTTAATTAATTATTATTAGTAATTAGTAATAATTAATTAGAAATTATAGAAATTAATTAATAATAATAATTAATCAGTAATTATAATAAATTATTATTAATTTATTAATTATTTTTTATTAATTATTAATTAATTAGTAATTATTATTAATTTATTATTACTTAATTAGTAATTACAATTAATTAATTATTAATTAGTTAGTAATTATAATTAATTAATTAATAATTATAATAAATTAATTATTACTTAGTAATTATTATCTATAAATTATTAATCAATTAGTAATTATAATCAATTAGTAATTATAAGAAAGGAATCAATGATGGCGCCACACTCATCGGTCTAGCCTACTTTGTGGTGCACTCGTCTTCTTCTTCCCTTCTACTAGGGTTCCCTTATTCTCCCTCCCCCCATTGTTGAAGCTCCTCTACCTCTCTCATCCTTTTTCCTTTTCTCTCCCTCCTTCCATGAATGTGTTTTCAACAGCTTCAGATGGTGATGGTTATGAGCTTCTCTCACATAGATCCGCCTTGTCCTGGTGTTCTTGGCCAAATCTGAGCTTCTCTATGCAGATCTCTTTATCATTGTGCTTCTAACCTTCTTTGGGCAAATGGATCGGTAGTGGCGGCATCGTGAAGTTGGTTGTTGTGCGTCGGGGTGAACGAGGTGGCTCTATCTGGTCAGTCTGGCTGGACACCATGTGGGAAGGTTGTACCAGGGGCCTTCGTCGGTGGTTACAATGTGTTCTCCTCACTAGAGGGAGCCAAGATGATGGGTATTAGAGTCCTTTTTTGTGGTGATGACATCCGGTTTTATAGTCACTATATCGTGCATGATGGATGTTGGGTTGGATTCTGCCTCATGTCGGCAGTGCCAGAGTTTCATCTATAGAGGAGGGAGATAATTTTTGGGGGATGCTTCTTGGATGGGTGATGTTGATGAATTCTTCTATGGATGGAGAATTTTTTAGGTTTTCTGGCTGATATTTTTGGTTCTGGTTGTTTGATGGGGTCTCTATGGGATTTTGATCTTATTTCATCACATTTGGATGGCAATACAGCTTTTTTCAAGCACTGCTGGGTGGGTGGCCTCAAAAGAGGGATAGAGTGCTAAAACCCATCATCATCCTTCCTCCTCATTGTTGGATGAATGGGTTCCTTGACTCGATTTTGCACATTTATTTTGGTATTGAGTTGTGTTTCATCAGGTTGACTTGTAGTGAGTTCCTCACAAGTTTTTTCGGGTGGGTGGCTCGAAAGAGAAATATGTGTGCTGACACCCATCATCTGGACCTCACTCCACATGTCTATGTGTTTGGGAATGATGCTCTTCCTCGTTGTGCTATCAGCACAACACAACTTCTTGGCAGAGGGGACGACACATATTCCTTGACTGATTTCACTATCACATGTCTGTCAGAGGGGGTGACAAAACTTTTTCCCCTACTTATCTTAACATTTGTTACCCATTGGGAACTCGAGACCATTTTCAACCCCTTGGTCCTGGGTTCCTTATGGCATATTTTTCACTATTTTTTAATGGTTTTCCTCTTTTTTCCATTCTTCAAAAGTGTTTCTCTTGTTTTTATATTTAATAAAGGGGGATTTTCTCTCAACCTATATAAAAATATTAATTACAATTAGTAAATATAATTATTTTTTAATTCATTATTAATTAACTATCAATTAATTATTAATTACTTATTATAAATTATTAGTTATTAAATTTTAATCTATTATTTAATAATTAATTGGTCATATTATTAATTATAAATTATTACTCATATTAATTCATAATGATATTTATTAGTTATTAATTAATTATCAATTAGTCATTTTAATTATTATTCATATTGATAATCATTGTGCAATTCATTGTAGCATTCATGAGATACCATTGGTAGTTATACCTATATAAATAACCTATTGATAATTATATGAATTTCTAATTATATTAATTAATTATTAAGTCATTATTTATTCACTAATTAATCATATTAAGTTAATTGTTAATTATAATTAATTTGTAATTATAAATTATTATTATCACTTAATTAGTAATTATGGGGAAGCTGGGGTATAAACCCCAGATACTTTATCTTATTCCCCACCTAATTAAATTGGAGTGAATTTATTTCTAGGATAACATAAAATGACGCTAGCATTTACTGGGCCTGCGACTTATCGCAAGCGGTTGTTCTGGTGGCCTCGCTCGATAGCGGGGGTTGTTAAAGCATGGTGGTGATGAGCTAATGGTGGTTGGTCATTGGTTCTTGACTCGACTTAGGGATGATGTTCCTCAAGTGGTGATCTAGTGACAACACGGGTGTGCACGACTGAGCAGGGGTGACATTCAGGGGTCATATGGTGATGATGTAGTGTAGGCATTGTCGATGGGTGGGAGTGATGGAAACCACATAATGGGGGGGGGGGGAGTTCTCACCATTGATGACTAGGAACTGACAAAAAGAACATATGGTCCCATTGGGCTAGTTATCATGGGCCTTTGGGCTAGTTAAATTTGGGCCTTTGGGTATCCACATATATAATAGGGTCTTCAGGCCTATAATATATAATAAATAAAGACTTGATAGGTGGGATACCCCTTGGGGGTGGGGCTATGGTCTGCCCTTCCAGCCTATGGGTGTGCGGTGTGTATGTGCTTCATTGTAATTACACCCCGAAATATCTAATATATAATTAGTCATTATAATTAATAATTATAATTACTCATTAATTCATTATTAATTAGTTACTAATTTATTATTAATATATTATTTAATTATTAATTAATCTTAATAAAGAATAATTATTACAATAATTCATTTAATAATAAATATCTATTCACTATTTTATTTTACTAACAAAATAAATATATTTCTATGAATAATTAAACTAAATAAACTAAAAATTAAACGACTACCTAAATAAACAAAATTAAAATAAATTAAACGACTAGATAAATAAACTTAAAAAACATTAAACCAAATTATAAACTATAAATTAAAATAAATTAGATATGAAAATTAAATAACTAGCTAAATAAATTAGACATGAAAATTAAAGACTAACTAAATAAATTTAACATTCAAATTATACTAGCTAAATATAAAAATTTTGAATAAATTTGACATGGAACTTTTAATATTCATAATAAAAAGAATTATACCAAATTATACTAAAGAATTATATAAATAATTAAAAATAAACATTAATATTAAATTAAACTAACTAATAAACAATTAAATAAAGAAATTAAAATATTTTTAAAAAATAAAATATAAAAAGAAACACCACAAAATTAAAAAAATTGAAAAATTTGAAGAAACCTTTAAAGAATATTGAGAGGGATGCTTAGAGAGGGATTTCAAGAGAGGGATATCAAGAGAGGGTGAATTGTGGAGAGGGGGGTTGCTTTCCCTTTTATAGGGAAATCTTAGAAGGGTGCCACTTGAAGTGGCACCTATTGATAGGGTATTTGAGGGAAGAGTACCAGATAAAGTGGTGCTTATCCCTCAATTTTTTTTACCCAAAACACCAATCCATTTTATGTTGAAAAAGAACCAAATATAGTGGAAATTTCTATTCTAATTCCAAGTTCTAGATGAAGTGACACTCAGAAAACCCCTTTCCCAAATAAAAAACACCTCATCCTAAATAATTAAAAAAAATCATCTAAAAAAATTAGTTGTCGCATGATACTTATAGCTAATAGAGAGGCACATCAATCTCAAATGGTTGACTCATAAAAAAACTCTCAAACGAAAAGTGAGAATCCAAAATAAAGACAAGGGAATATATAAGATTTGAAGGAATCAATAGCTTGTATTAAACATAGAATGAGCACATAGATTACAGTGTTATGCTAGGAAAATGGAAAAAATCCCTAAAAGTACAAAAATCCTCTACCACATATATTACTATAAAAAATTCCTTTAAAATATAAAAATCGAATTAAAAAAATTCACAAATTTTTACCTTGAAAAATAAAATCACCAAACTAGAATACTCAACATTCCTGCCCCACCTAACCTATCAATTTATTTGTGAAATGATGCTAAAAAACTTAATAAAAAAAATGACATCAAATAGTGCTAGTTAAACAATTCACCAGTGATGTGTAAATTGTGTCTCAATGCGATGAAAACCTACCCTTATTAATTACATCAAATTCACTAAAAAAAATTTCTTAGAATTAAATTTTTTTAAAACAAAATGTATAAAATGAACTCAACTTCACACACTTGGGTTTTCCACATAATATACCTAATATCCCTACTGATCACATGCTAACCAGTGGTTCTTGGAATAACTCTAATGCCCATAGAACATAAAAAAACTATTAATAATCATCCTCAAATAAAGCCATGGAAAATAGTAATATAAAGGTATGTAAATAAACCCAATGTGAAATAGTTCATATAAAAATAGTATTAGTAAAGAACACGATCATTAACTATGAAATCAAACAAAAAACACACATCCCAAAAATACAAGGATCAGAGTAAGTAATCCACTCACTTCACCTGAATCTAAAATAGACTCAGAAAACTCTCCACCTAAAGGGAATACACTACTTAAAACTGTGAAATATATAGGGAAAAACACAATCCCATCTTGTGCCACTATAAACCTATACAACCCCAGTCATAAATTCCATCTCATAACCATGAGATAATAAAAATAATAAGCAAGGTAAACCCACTACTGACCTAAGAAAACCCCTTAAATCTACCTAACTAATGACATCAATAACTTAATTCCCAAGTACCCATCCAATGTCCTTAATGAGATACTAATATAAAATACATGAATTTTATTTATCGCCAAACCTATTCACATGAAACCTCCACTCTAAAAACAACTTATACAATACTCTTCTCACACATAGTCATATTCAAAGAATACTAGCCCTCTTAGGACACAAAAGGAATGCAAAACCCAGAGTTGAACCCACAACTCTACCCCCATGTATCACACTATAAAGACTATAGAACATTAACATCTTCAAAACCAGGTCCAACTAAATTATATTGAACCCCATTTCCCTTTGAACCATTTTTATTGGGATAATATTCCTTAAAATGATCTGGTTTACCACACTAATAACACTTCAAAGTATTAAACTTACATTTACCCTTATTTTAATTACCAATAATACACTTATAATGATCCATATTTTCTGTTCTACCCATGACACTAAGAACCTATCACTCTGATATTATCCCATTTGTAGTCTACAATTCTTTTGAAATAAGAGCTGACTTTACTCCTTTTAATGTTAATGACTCTTTTTAATACATCATTAAATCACAAAAATTCTAATAATAACTGTCTAATTAAGTCAAAAGGATTATAAATTGATCCTCATCTACCATCTTAACATCAATTTTGGATAGTTATAACACTATTTTAATAATATTTTATTTGTGATCCCATAGGGATACCCATAGTTGAATATTAGAAGTAAGAAGTCTCACTTTATTATAGAGCCTACCAACAAAGGATTTGGTCATGCAAAGGTTTTAAAAATTAATCCATATAACAACTTCTATGGTATCATAACTCACCTCATGTTATCACCCAAAAACAATAAAATAAAACCATGTTATTTAACTAACACACTAGAAGAAATATCTTCATAGGAAAATAAAGGTTGTCCATTGGCGAGCAGTGTGGTCACATTCTTCTTAGGTCCACATAGGGAATCAATGAAACCATTATGAACTATCAAGGAAGGAATTTTAATTCTCTATAAACTAAAATAATTTTCAACCCCTTAATTTTTCAATTTATAATTTTTATGATGGAATCATTAATATAAATTTGTCTTTGATTCCAATTATTATGGGCTACATTGTGAGGCAATCCACATTCAATGACCATATGTGAATATTGATTTTAGAGATGTTTTGGAAAAACTAAAGATTCCAAAAATTAAAAAGGTGTAATTATTTAAGTCTAATAATATAAACTAAAATCTAATTAATAGTTTAATATTATAAAAAAACGATCAATATTAAATGGTAGCAACAAACACTGTAGACAGATTCAAGAATCATGATGAAAAAATTGAAAAACACTTCAACATGTTCAAAATAAATTAGTATCACAAAGTAAACCTCAAGAATAAACAAATAAATAGTTAACTTAGTGTTAAAGTTCTGCATGAACCATTCCAGGTTAATGGAAATTATAGTAGTGAAGGAGAACAATCTACACCAGCATTTCAAAAAAGGAATAAAAGTTAATTTGTAAAGAACACATATATTTTTAAATTCTTTGATCAAATCTACTTATGTGCATAGGTAAGGGGTGCCATGGTTTCACTATGAAAAAAAAATTAAGAGAAAAATGCAAGTGTGGACTCGAACATACAAAAAAACAAATAAACAACCCTAATACAATCTATACATGAGGAAAAAATTAGAAATAAACATTATATCCAAAAATAATATTCCAAGTTATTACTACTAAGAATTCAAATAAAACCTCCAATATTGAAGGTATCTGATTCTATTTTCCACCAATATCTAGGTACACAAGGTTTAATCCAAAACTAGATCCAATCTGAGTTCCATCAACATTCTAGGATCACTATTACTTGAAAAAACATGACACTAGATTGAACTAAAACCTTCACATGTATCTCTATTGTGGAAGAATAACACCTAAACCCCCTCATAGAGGTGAATCACCCTCTTGAATAACAAAACCATAAGCCCCTCCTTAGCTGAAAAATTGTTGCACCTCTAAAGGTATCAATCATCAAAATTGAAGAGACATGGGAGATCAATTAGGGCACATCAAGTAATTACAATAATTCTTCAAGATTATTTTTAAAATTAATTTTACAAAATAATTAATTCAAGTATTTTATATTTTCAAAAGTGTCCACACTATTATTATTGTTGTTCTAAAATTTTCAAAATAATGAGGATTATTATTTATTTTTATTACATAATTAAATACTTTTTCATTTTCATAAAAATAAAAATAAAAATAATTTTCATAATTCAATACTTATGCGATCAAAATTTTAAACTACTCCATGCATAGAATTATAAAGTACTTATCTTCATGGTATATAATAAAAAAAACACCACAATGTCTTTTAAAAATATCATTTCCTATACCTAGGAACCTAATCGAGTTACAACCATGACTCCCATTAAATTAAAAACCCTTAAAATATAATTGAAGTATGTGAATCCTATAAAGGAGGAAGAAGTTTTGAAAACAGAGATAAAGGATGTTAAGAATGAGGAATTTTTGGATGTTAAGAAAGTTAACAAGTAAGAAGCTATCAAAGTATTGATGAAAGGCATCAAGAATGATGAATTTGTTTGTTGGGTACAACGTTGAATTGCTACGCCCCCAAGAATGACCTTTATTTTTAAAAATTAATTATTTACCCAATTAATTCTAGCACTATCAGTGCACTCCCTTCATATCACCAAGTTTTTTCAATATGATATCATATAATATCAAGGAAAGTTTACAAGGTATCATAAAACATGCCATCTATAAATATTAAATCTTTATCCAATGCATTGGATCACTATTAGGGATCATCCTTCACATGCATATCATTATATGTGCACATAAATCAAAGATCATAAGAACAAGTAATTTTAACCCATGAGTAGGGAATGTGGGTTTCATACAAGGAATTACCCAATCAATAAAATATTATTACATCTATATGGGTACCCTTGAAAGATATTAGATTTGGATATTCACAACATGAAAACATGACATGGAAAATCAAGGAGTGATCTCAGTAGCATGATGAGTACACAAAAAGAATTATGGAATGGTATTAATGAGAGAAAATAGTGGTATCTCACTAATAGGAAATTATTTGGATATTACAAGATTGATTATAAAGACATGGAAGAATCATCATGTGAAAATAAAAAGGCTTACAACATGAAAATATGACATAGAAAATAAAGGAGTTATTTCAGTAGCATGACAGGTATAAAAAAGTGATTATTAAATGGTCTTAATGAGAGGGAAAGGTAGTATCTCATAAAAAAAGATTCATTTGGATAGTAAAGGATGGATTATGAACATATATATGCATAATCACATGGAAATAAAAATTATTATAATAAGTAAGGGATTAAATTGAAAAGAGGAGGGAGAGAATCAATGAGTGATTTTAGAAACATGATGGCTATAAAAAAGAGATTATGAAATGGGTTTAATAGGAGATAATGGTAGTATCTCATTAATAATGCATAATTTGGATAGTAAAGGACTTTTTATGAACACATGGAAGAAAAAATAATATGGAAATTAAAATGTATTATCAAAAAATAAAAATCTTTAGAGAACCCATACCTTACCAAGTGGATTCTTAAAGCTTCATAGGACTCTATAAATACCTAGGTACTACTTGGGAGGGATTTATAGAGGGATAAGTGAGGTAAATTCAAGATCAATTCCTTTGGGATGGATAGGGATTATAGATTAGGTGGGAGTGATCTTCTTTTATAAGGGGAAAAGAGGAGATTTTACATGGAAGCTAAAGTTAGGTAAGGGGTAAGAATGGTATCACATGGGGGTTAGGTGATTTTGGTGAGGTAGGATAATTAGGTGTGGAAATGTTGGTGTTACATGTAGGTTATGGATTTACAACATGAAAACATTATTATAGATGGCCGATTGATTTAGTAAAATTCGAGCTACATTCGACTACCCATTTTAAAACTTATTAATCACGATTAAATATTATTCATGGTTATTATTTTATCAGTGAAAATATAAGACAACCCTTCATACCAAATTTCATTAGGATGAATCTGACTTTTGTATCCATTTAACCTAATTCAATTTCTAAATATGAGAAAATTAACTTGTAAATAGAAACAAATAATGTATAGAAAAACATTTTTATATAAAAATTGATTTTTAATTGTTAAGGGTTCTAAATATTTTTTAAAATTAATTATCAATTAAATAAGTGTTAATTTTTTATATGTGTATAATATTCACATTTTAGTCTTAATTTAAAATAAATCCATTTAATTGAAAAAATACACAATATTTTGAAAAGTATCATTCTTGGAAAGATAATTATTTTACCACATTAACTAATATTTAACTTGGTAAATTAATTTTATAGAAAAAATAAAATTTAAAAAATAATAAAATTTAAAATTTTGATTAAAAATATGAAAATAATTTAATTTCATTCAATTTTTAAAAGTTATAAAAAAATTATTTTTATTATTAGCCTATGTAATGTGTCCAAACCCGTTTTTTTTTTATAAAAAGTGTATTTTTAAGCTTAAAATTTACATATAGGATAAAATTATCCATGTATTTTGTTTTCATGATATAAATTAGTTTATTTTAAAACATATAAATTTTATGTGGATTTAGAATCTTGTAAAAACCAAATTTTACCAAAAAAACATTTAATTAAAGTAAAATACTAAAAAATATTTTATTTATTAGAAAATATTACTTAAGTTCATAAAATATAAAACATGATTTTATAGTATTTAAAAATATATTGTTTCACTCATTAAACACATATTTGATCAATTTAAATGTTTTTATAAACTTATAGGTCTTTCCCATATAATAAAAGTTACAGTTTTGGTAAAAAGCTGTATTTTCACTATTCACCTAAAACTGACTATTTCATACCAATACCAAAAATCATAATAAGATAATTTTGAAATTATAAATTCAAAAATTATTTTCATTTATATAATTCAAACTATAAAATTTATAAATTTATTTTTTAAGTGAAAATACAAAATATAAAGAAAAACCGACTTTATTGAAAAATGTCCATTTAGAACATTGAGTGCTTTTAATATTATTTCATATCAAAATATAATTTTAATATTGTTAATATAAAATTTCAAAAGTAGTCTATTTAATTTATTAGGTTAAAATATAATACTCTTAAAGAAAAATAATTCCTTAAAAAATAGTACTTTTATATTAAAAAAATGTTTACCATTAAAATTTATTATTTATATTATAAAGATTTTATTTTACTAATCCATTGATATTAATTTATCTCTATGAAATTTATAAATAAATAGTATCATATATTAATAATTATATTGTTAATAATAATATATAGTGCATAAATATATACATGTCTGTATATATTTATAATATTTTAATATTATAATTTTATTTCATTTTTTATAATTCATGAATTATATTATTTTAAATTTACTACTAAAAATACACAGCTCCAGTATACCTATTGGATACATGTATATCCAATGACCATATTTTCAATGATCATATTTCTAATAACTATATTTCCAATGAATATATTTATATTCAACTATATTTCATTCATATATACAGTCTTACTAAACTCATCCATTTCATTCACACTACTGAAGTAACACTGCTACTTTCCATATTTTTCATTTTATATTTATAGATATTACATTTTCTTTCATGATTTTCTTCCTCATTATATGTTTTTTATTGGCTATTGGTGATCCTAAAGGGTGAATATGATCCAGGAGATCTTCTAGTATTAAAGATTTTATTCTTTCCTATTTATTATTACATGGTATTTTATAAACTTTTAAAGTATGTAATAATCCATGGATAATAAAAATACGTGGTGTGAATACTTATTTTCATGTTATCTTATAGTAATGTTCTATAATGAATGAATAAACTATTTTTAGTTTAATTATTATCTTATATGAATTATTTCATAATCTATTTCAACACCTTTGAATAAACAAGAAAAAAAGAAATATGGTTTTTACTTATAAACATACAGTTTATGGAAATAATATGATTCCTAAAAACCCAGGGCTTTACAATATGAGAGTATAATTTTTAAATATTATAGATATTTTGGATGACTAATATAAAAGGAATATGGAAACTCTATATAAAATTATTAAAAAAACATAAGTTATTTCAATATGATAAATGGATGAAATTAATAGGATAAACCACTATGAAAATTAAAAGTTACACTCAATATAAAAAATACACCTATTCTTGGATGAATAAGAAAAATAAAAGATATGGATTCCAAATTGATTCAAATAAGAAAAACATGTTAGATTGAGATTATAGGAATATTGAGGTTGATGAAAAATAAAAAAAAATATTATCATGAAAAATATGAATGAATCAATGAATTAAAATTCAAAAAATAGTTGATCACGAAGAAGAGGAAGAAGAAATAGTTTTAAAATGGTGGATTGTGAATTATTGTGCCTAATTGATGATGGATATATACCCTAAAGAAAATATGAATCATTTGATGTTATTGTATTTTCCATAGTTTTGGATACATGGAAGTCATATTGTATGACATCCATGTTGAATAATTAATAGTTTATTCCATTGGGGTATATTGTTATTAATGACATGCTGATATCATTGTATCACTGCCTTGGCCAATTATAATATAATATATGTTTATATTATATTATTGTATAAAATGTTAATTATACCAGATTATTGAAAATGTTAGATTAATGTTAAGTGTTAACATTCAATTTCACTTTAATATAAACTATAATTAATCATATATGTTTCAAATACTAAAATGTGTGGGATAATCAGTTGAATACATTTATGTGATAAATTAAATAATCATTTAAAGGGTTATGAATATTTTTTAATCAAAATACATTACTAAAATGTTATAAACAAATTATAAAATACTTCGAAGGCTTAAGAAGCATTCTATAGGGCTATATATATTGTCTAATATGGTGTATTAATATGATACTAAAAGAGGGGGTGAAATTTATTTTAAAATGTGATAGAAATTTTTGTCCCACTCTATAGTATATTGATCAGATGATACGATCTTCTGATAAAATAAGATTTTATCAAAATGTAAACACATTGGGAAATAATCTATTGAAAATAAAACTACTGACTGAAAAATATACAAATGCACAAAGAGAATTAATTAGTAAGAAAATGCAATTTATCAATAATGAATAGGGTATTGAGTAACAAATCAAATCCACCAAAATTATTTTTAATACTAAAATATTTCTAATCAATAGAAAACCTTCACTTTTATCCAATATAGTAAGAGGATATTTTACCTTATCCATGGTATCCCATTTGTGCACCTTGAAGTTCCTCGAATGTAAGCTCATCAGAAATAATAGATTCCACACCTAGAATCTCTTTGACAATACTATCAAAAAAAGATATATATTCCTTTATTGGATTCCCTTGATTACCCAGATTGGAATTATAAATCTCAATAAACCTAAGATTCATCGATTATAACCTTATCAAAAGTTCTTTATATTCCTATCCCTAGAATCCCTCGATTTCAGTGATAAAAAAACCATATTCTAGAAAATAAGCTCCATGATCTAAATGTTTGGGAAAAAAAAAATCACATCAAGTATGTTATATAGAATTTATAATGAAAAAACCCACATAAAGATACTCTAATAAAATCTCTTGAAAGACAAAAAAATTTGGAAGTGTTCAACATAAATAAGATGTTGTAGGATTTAACATAATTGAAAACTAATCAGCTCACTTCACATGAAATGTTCTTGATTACATATGATCATAAAATACTAGGGTTAAATTTATAAACATCCATGTTACTAACTCTAATAGTGAGATTCTGATTTCTTCTAGTTCAATTGCAATTTCAATAGTCAATTCTCACCGTCTTCTAATAGACATAGCTTCAAATGTAATTAGCTGATGTGTTTATCTCAGTGCGCAATCACAATGCACTAGTATGTTCAACTATATATACAAATTAGATAAAATCTTCATATTATTACAACCAAATAAAAAAGTCCATACAATAAAACTTAATAAATCAAATAGAAGTTAACTATAAAAACAATAATGAAGTGTAATTTGATTTATCAAAACTAAGGAAAATAAGAGTCATTGACTACAAAACCACACCTTCTCAAAAACCCTAAATCATAATTTAAAAAAGTATAGTAAAATTAGTTTCAGCAAGAAATTTAAAAAGTAAACTCCTTGTATTGGGAATTGACCTTACTTTGAATATAATGTTTAAGAAAACATAAAATTTATCCTTTAAGAAATCAAAAAGAGTTTTTATAGAGATTAGTTATACTAAAATTTAAAATAATACTCATTCTTTTAATCATTATAATTTTTAATACTTTCTCCCCTATATGAAAATTTTCCCCCATTTATGTTTCCACCCCAGTAAGGATAACCATAAAACCCTCAAAATAATTAGTACATCAATAATAAATAAAATAAAGATTTTCCCTAAAATAATCTTACATGGATAGCATACTAATAGAAAACTTTAAAAAAATCTCCCTTTTTGTGAGGTTCAAAATAAACAAGAAAAGGCAGAGATAAAGATTTAGACTAAAGAATTAAATTAATATTTTCAATACATTAATTAAATTTAAATTATCAAAGCATCTTTGGAATTTACTTTCTTTTTAAATTAATGAATAATAATAGTGAAAATTATTAAACTTTTTGATGTTATCTTCCGATACATATGAATGATCATATTATGAAAAAGATGGTTTTGGAGAATGATCAAAATCTATTATCTTATCATTTAAGAAACTATAGTTACTCAATAAATTCATAATATTATAAAATATATTACAATATAAAAATTCTTAATCATTAGAAAATTAAGAATATGTTTGATTTTTAGATAAACATTAGAGAATTTAAAAAACATGAATATTCTTATATAGAATCTATATATTTAAAATAAAAACATTGACCATTAAAGGATAAACAATTTATATAAACAGCAAATCATATAAATTATATATAAGAGTAAAAAAATTTCGTTTATTATACCATACAAAAGTTAATTATCATTAAGACCAATTTAAAAAAAACTTGTATTAAATATGGTACTGATAAATGTTAACAATAGGTTTTAAAAACACCTTTTAATGAACTATCTGATGATGTAAAGTACCTATATAAAAAGACAATATAATTATAAAATAAATAATGTCCTCCCCTTTCTCTAGGATTTTTTAATGTTAGGAGATAGTTGAAATGAGAAGTAGATATTATTATCACTTTTCATTGATTATACCTAATTTTTATTTAATAGATTCAAATCTATATGAATTTAAGGGTTTTGTGAAAATGTTAGAATATTAATTTTTAGTTTTGAAAAACTTAAGAAAAATATCATTTTTCATGTATAGTCCCAAAAGAAGTGGTGTATTATGTATTTATGCTTTACATGTGAGTGATGTGATGAGTTTCTAGATAAATATATAGTACTCGTGTTATCATATAGATTTATAATTTGAGAAATAATGAAAATATATGAGTGTGTGTATCATAAACAATAACTAAGTGAAATAAATTCCATCCATCACATATTTGGCTTCAGTAGCAGAATGTAAAACTGAATGTTGTTTATTCCTAAAACATGAAAATAGAGAATCTTCTAAGAAATAAAAATTTCTAGAAGTGACCTTATGATCCATTTTACATCTAATAAATTTAGATTTAGAACAACTCTTAATAGAAAATTTAGTTTCAAATCAATAGAATATTATAAGTTTTAGAATTCCTTTATGGTAGTGGAAGATACTCTTGACTACCTTATGATAATATTCTATAAAATTTTATTAGAACCTTACAAATAATCATACAAAATAAATATTATCTATTAAACTAAAAATTAAATAGGGTATAATTATGATAATTCCTCTAAATGTTTTTTTGATTTATCAGTTTCCTAGATTCATCAAGATCATGTTTGAAATAGGTACCTATTGAAGTACTTATACTAGATACATTGTTAAAACCAAATATTTTTAGTTATTATCTTATATAATTATGTTTATTAAAATTTATTCCTTATTTATTTTAAATTATTTGAAAGTAAAGAAAGAAATTAAGTTTACCCATTATGTTTGTATCAAACTCACACTGTATAATTTATGAGAAAATATATGAGACAGTTTTCTAAGTTGAGATAAAGATAATTTCATTGATATAAATTAACATAGTGATGATTTCCTTGAAAATTTTATTTTTAAAAAGAGTGGGATCAACTATTCTATTAATTTTTTTGAATAATAATGTTAGAAAAATTGTCATACCAATATATCAAAATTTTTTGAGTCCGTAAGAATATTTTATATGTTTAAAAATAGTTTTTAGAAAATTTATATTTTCTAAACTAGAGGGTTTTTCAATAAAAACATCCTCATTAACATATCTTTTAAGGAACTCTTTTCACCCATTTGATATAGAGTAAAAATAAGATGTTTTGAAAATTATTAAAGTATATGGATGGACTTGGGCCAAGATATCGAAGAACAAATTTCTCTATAATCTAATGAGATCTTCATTAATGTAATCCTTAAAAACCAATATTGAATTTTAATATAAAATAGTACCATTTTTTCACATTTATTTTGGAATACCTATTTTACACCTATAATCATAAATCCTTCAGACACTCAACTAAGGTCTAATACTTATTCTGTTAAAAATAATTAACCTCTTATTACATAAAATTTATCCAACTCACATCATCTAGGGTTGCATCTATAATTTTAGGTTCAATTTTAGATAATAATAAAAAATGTTCACATTCATTTTTTAAATAATTCTTGGTTTTAACTGGTTGTAATACATCACCAAATATATTCTTAATTGGATTATTCCTTAAGACTATTTCATTTTTAGGTAAAAATAAACATTTATTTTCATCTATTAAAGAATTAATATCCATCATATTAAATTATGTGAGTTCTTATTATATTATCCCTATCTTTGGTATTTTAATTTTTAGTTGATGATATTAAACTTCTCGTAACAAAATAGATAGAGTTTTGAAATCATAATTCACATTCATAACATATGAATGTTTTAAATTTAAATAAGGATCAGTTTCATCAAACCTGACATGTACCATTTCTTCAATAGTATGTATCTATTTCTTTAAAACTCTATACACCTTACTAGTGAGGGAATAACCATGAAATATATTATTATCAACCTTTAAATAAAATTTATAAAGATTATAATTAGTATTAAAAAGGAACACTTTTCATACAAAATATTTTAAGTAACTATATTTCAATTTTATTTTGGTACATAATTCATAAGGATTTTTATTAAACACTGGGTGAAGTAAAACACAATTTATAGTTTAGAAAGTTTTACTCACATCTTCCACTAAAAAATATCCATACATCAAGAATTAACACATCTTTGTCTGGGTAATTTATTGAAGATATATATTCCTTTGTTCATATAATACATTCTTCTATGGATTTATATGTGTTGAAATATTATGAGTCATGCCTTTTTTAGAACAAAAGGTTTTAAAACCATATTTTAAAAACTCACCAACCTAATCACTATAGAAAATGATCATATGAGGGTTTTTTTTTAATTTTGGACACAAGTAACAATTTTTTTTAAAATAGAGTGCTTTAGAATTAAAAAATATAAAATAAGTAAAATTATATATAGTGTAATCATTAACTAGGACATACACATAGTGTTTTCCTATAATAATTAATGTTTATGTTTAACAAAAAATATCCATGTGCACTAACTATAAAAAATAGGCATTTAAACATCACCAACATACTTGAAGCTTGATTTTTGTTTCTTACCTAGTTAGAAAAGACTATAGATTTTGGTATATTTAAATTTATATTCTAGTAGATCCTTGAATTTCCCTATCTTAAATAGGTAATCCAAGGCCTGTACATTATAGTGTTTGAATATTTGATTCCAAAACCATGAAGAACATCTTAATGCACTTAGATAAGGTAAATTCAAAGTACTAGGGTCCTTATGTTTATCTTGTAAACATTATCATGCCTATGGGTAGATAATGTGAACACCCCATTCAAAATTTTAATAGAATATTCAATGTTCCAAAAGTGCATATATTAACCTTCATTACATAGTTTACTAATGTTAATGAGTTTATGAATATATCATAAATCATAAAAGACATTATAAATTAAAATATTACCAAAATAGACAATATCACCCATTCCATAGAATTGGTCATTTATATTGTCTCCAAAAGTGTCTTATACTCCATTCACTTTTTATAAGTTTTGAAAATTAGAATTGTCCCCTTTCATATGTTAATAACAAACAATTTCCATGAACCATCAGTTTTGATTTTTATAACACTACCTTTCTTGCTAAAAAATTCAAGTCTAATAATTTGAGACCCATACTTACATTGGACTAGTGATGTTAGGAAAAATACATTTAGGAATACAAATTAATCTAAATAATTTATGTTGAATAGATGTGATATATCTAGAAATATAACCATTATGATGTACAAGATATTAGACTTCATTCATAGAAGTATATTTTTCCCAATTTCCATCCCTCTAAATTTTTTTAAAAGTGGGTGTGTAATTTGTCACAAAATACATTGATAAAAATTTATTCTGGTGGTATTATGACCAGGAGTGGATATTTCCCTTTTAAGTATTAATTTTTTATAAATTTTTTAAAATTAATTTCCTCTAGTAGTGAAATTATTCAATAGATACTTCAAACATTAAATTTCACAATTTAGTATAAAAGTATCATTTCTATCATCTGATGATATTATAAAGAATATTTTATTATTTAACTCTACATTTAGATTATAAATTTATGATTTAGACTCATTCAACTCATTAACAAGTTTAATTTTTTCTTTCTTAATCTAAGAAATTTTAGCATAATTACTATTTAACAAAAAATAAAGTTTAAAAATTTTAGTAGAAAATTTAGAATTTCTTCTTCCCTAATATCTATATATTAAATGGAATTATATAACTATTTATATAATTTTTTATTCTTATTTTATAGAAAATCTAGATACTTAGTCATTTCTTCATTTGATGTTATATTATATTTATCTTTAGAGGAAGTTAACATTATCTCATCCTAGGATGAAAAAGAAAAATTATAATTTATAGATAATTGATAAAGTGTATCAAGAGTTACCATTCCTATCAATCATAGATCATTCAGAGTAATATTTTATTATAAATAGTCTATCTTCTAGTTATTATACTCTAAATCACTACTATCATCATATAAGAGATCTACACTATGTATCATTAATTGCATGAAAAACCCATCTTTCTTTTCTTTTAAAATATTTTATATCCTTATTATTTTTATTCAACTAAGGAAAATTTGGAAATATATGTTTTGGTTTAGTGGATCATAATATATAGTTTCTAAATATTTTTTCTTTTCTTATATAGCTTTTTTGTCTTTATGATAATCATACTAGATCCTATTCTTTCTAATAATCTTATTCATTATCCTTACAAGCCATTCAAGCTCTCCTTCAGTACCCTTTATAATAATTTCATCCAATTGATGTTTATACTTATTTATAGATGAAGATGTTTGAGAATTGTTATTTAAAATAATAGATTTTTAAGTTAATACTACACCATTCATTCTCTTCTCCATCAGACTCAAAAATGATTTTACTAAACTTGTAGGAGAAAAAGAACATTGTCAAATGGAACCCTCAAGGAGGGAAAAAGTGGTGTAAACCAAGGTTGTCTCCTTTGATTACCACCTTACACTCTAAAGGAAGTGAACCCAAGATTTTGTAAATGAGGTTATCAAGACTTATATTTGTTATATTTTTAATGTCATATATATTTTTCCTATTATATTCCCACTCTCTAGGTAAAATTTTAATCACTTTTTCCATAGGTATTTTATTAGTTATTTCCATCCCACCCAAAAATTGAATCCTATTACAAACAATCGTAAAGTGTTAATGCATCTTTGTAATTAATTTTCAAGTTTGAAAATAAAAAGCTTGATAATAATCTCACAAAATGAATATTTGAGTTTGAATGATATTGGAATATATAAAATGAGTAATCTCTATATTTTTCCATATTCCATTCATAGTTTCACCTAATGAAATTTGACTATAGATGCTCTATTTTATTGAGAAAATAAATATATTATATAATTTATATATCTTTTGATATTCATTCTTGTCATCATGTGTAAATGAAGATAAATCATTATTTTAAATTTTGTAATTTCTTATCATCATTATAAAATGACCAAATCCCTTATTTATAAAAAAATCATCAATATTTTATGCAATACTCATAATCTTCTCTATCAAAGATAGGCAGTTTTCTCAGATTAAACATTTATAATGTTATGATAGGAAGTTATTACATATAAAAAAACAAAACTACCTTTCCTATTCTACATGTTAGTGTAAGGAAACTATTATATGTTTCAATGAAATAGACAGAAAAATAAAAAAAATATCAACATATGATAAACAGTATATCAGAAAAAATTGAGATTCAAAGAAACTTAATTATATACCATGTGTTGGTATAAAAAAAGAATGATAAGCCTAAAAAACAGTAATATTTTAGCTCTAATAACACGTATTGGTATCATATAGAAATATAGATAAGCCTCAAAATTTGGAATATTCAACCTCAGATACCATGTTTTATCCAAGATGGTGTATTAATATGAATCTAGAGGGGGGGGGGGGTGAGTTATAGTTTAAAATGTGATTATAAATTTTTTCACACTCTATGAATAACTTTATTAAATGATATAATATTCTAATAATATCAGTTTTTAACTAAGTATAAATGCACTGGAAAATAGTCTATTTAAAATAAAACTAAAATTTGAAAAATATATAAATGCATATTTTAAAATTAAAAGTAAACACAATGCAGCATAAAAAAATGTATAGAGTATTGAGTAACAACTAAAATATCTCTGAATAAAATTTATTACAAAAACATTTCAAATTAAAAGGAAACTATCTTATTTATCCAAAGTGGTAGGAGGAAATCTTACATGATACTAGGTTTCCCACATTCAATCCTAGAATTTCCTCAACTATAAGCTTATCGAAATTAATATATTACACACCCAAAATATCTTTGAAAATAATATTGGATAAATATCTATCTTACTTCCCTGGAATCCTTTGATCACATTGATCAGACTTAGAATTCTTAAGACCCTTGAGCTTCATTGACTATAACCCTACCTAAAGGGATCTAACATCCTATCCCTAGAATCCTTTAATCTCAACAATTGGAAAAAACAATATCTAGCCTATAATCTACTCAATCTCAAAAATAATACATAGAATAATTTCAATATGAAATACTAAGATAATTTACACTGAAAAAACCTCACAAGTGGATGCTCTAAGAAAATATATCTGAATATAAAAACAATTATAAGATATCAGTAGACATATACTATGAAAAACTTTATCTAAATTAAATCGAATCAATCTCTCTTATCATGTAATGTTCATAATTTCTTATGATCCTCAAATAATATTGTTGAATTTATATAATTTCATGTAATTAAATCCATAGTAGGATTCAAATTTCTTTAGGTTCAATTAAAATAACATCAAGATCTTCTAACCACCATATGATGGTCATTAATTCAAACTTTATTATCTGATGTGTTTATCTTAGTGCACCATCACAAAGAAATAGAATGTTTTAGAAGATTATAGATTAGATAAAATATTCATATCATACCAATTTGATAATAAAAAAATTAAACAAAAAAATATAAAACATCCAATATAATGTAAGGATAAAAAATACGATGTAGTGTATTATGATTTTTTTTCAAAACCAAGGTCAATAAGAGTTAGTGAATCAGTAATATAAACAGGCTTAAGCCATTGAAATAAGATTTATTCTTCTCAAATATACTAATTTTCTCTTTTACTTCTCCCTTTTCCACTAGTTGATAATAGAATGTCATATTCGTAAGGAGGATCCCACCTTAGTGTTGGGTGATTCTTCAACCCATAGATAAACCTTGTAAGAAGGAGTCATGTAGCTTCTTCTTAGTGATCATAATCAAACTCATGACATAATATAGGATATTCAACTAATATTAGTATAAAGAACACATGTTCCTCATTTTATATCTTACATAATTTTGATTTGAATCTAGGTAGATATTGGTTAAGAGTATATTAATGTTAAACACTTCTGGAATAATTGTTCTTTAATCCTAATAAACCAAAAAATGTTATCAATTTTTTTAAGGATTAACTAATTCCTAGGAACTCTCATAAATTAACAAGAAAAATATTGTGACTATCCACCTGGTAGTTCCATTGCTGATGAAAATATTTGAATAGAACTAGGTTTGGGCTAATGGAGTGATTGGATAAGTTCATATTGATGTCACTAGGGATATGTTCATACAAGGAATCAAGATTCTTCCACCATCAATAGAATTAAGGAAATACCATGCTTTTTGATTCAATAAATCATGTTGAAAATGAATAAGAAATAGATAATTCATTACCAATAAATAAATATGATATAGAATATGAATTTTGGAATATACTATAATATAAGATAACAAAATCCATGAAATGATCACCATATTTGATTTGTATTATCATATAGAAGATATAGTGTCAACACTTTGTTTTTTAACATATAATAATGTCTGATATAGGGTGTCATCTAAGATGATAATGCCAATAAAAAATGTTTTCAAGTTTTAAAACAGAGTCTTAGATTATCAAAATGATATAGGGTATATCCTAGAATATAGGTCCACAAGCACCAAGGATTATATCAAAGGCCACCACATTTCTCTATATTAAAGTGTGGTATAATTTTGGAATCATGCCAAAAATTATGATTTAGATAATGTCATAAAATATGATTCCTATGCATCAAGGGTGATGTTGTATTTCGTAATCCACCTATCGAAAACCATGACATAAGATAATATCTTAACCATGATTTACAATATAAGGGATTTCATAAGTGGTTATTTCCTTGCACTGAAAGTTATATGATGGGATTCTATAGCCAATTATAAATCATGGTCTAAGATTTTAACTATACTATGGATTATGATATTGATGATATTGTTGAATTAAATATGAATAAAAAAAATTCATTTTTCTAATATATTAATTATTCATTTAATGTAATAATTTATAAAATGTTTATAAAATATATAAAAAATAATTTTTGGGTATTTATTTAATTTATAATTTGTTTATAAATTAAATAATTATAAATTGTTTATAATTAATTATTAAATGTTTATCAAACATTTAGAAAAAATATATCCATAATATTAATTGTTAATATTAACGTTCCTTTTGATTTAGATGGAATGACTTATAATTTACATTTAAAGTGTTTATAAATAAATTATTAACTAATTTATGAAGTGTTTATAAATTACAATGTAAGGAGAAATATAGAGTTTATATTTAATTATAAATTGTTTATAATTTTTAATTTGAAATGTTCAAATTAAAAGGCATTATTTAAAAAATTATTTAAACAATATCAAATGAAGTTTAGATTGTTGTTATGATCAATGTTTAGAAAATATTAAATATATGATATTTTAATTATTTAAAAGGTCTATATGATGTATTAATTCTTCATGTGTAATGTAAAAATATTATATTCCAAATAAATATTATATATTTAGAAATTTCATACAAAGGATAACATGAATGGGTTGATATTGAAAATAAATAAAATTGTTTTATATTTAAATAACTATGGAATTTCCAAAATTCATGGCTAATATATAAAGTATTTATTTTTTTTTTGATTTATTCATAAATTATTATCTCATTATAAATTTATGAAAGTTTAATTTATTTAATGTATTCTCTAATTTATTTAAGGATATTTTTTTTAATATTTGAAAGAAATAAACGATTTAGTTTAAAGTGTCAAAATACTTTTATATATTTTCATACATGCATTTAAGGAGTTTAATGCTATGTATAATAATTAATTTTATTTTCTTATACCTTGATATTGGTTGGTATTCTGTGATGTGTTTTAATTAAGTTATTAATTATATTTTATGCACATTTTATGTTAGAATTATTATGAAATTAATTTATATCACGAGTAAAAAACTATTGGTAGAGGGAATTTGGATCAAACTCCTCAATGGCCAAGTATCTTAGGCTCTGTAAAAAAAAGTGAGGTTGGATACCTATCACTCAATGCATGTTCTTATGGGGAATGCTAATTTCATTTGATTCTAAGTCATTACATGAAAGGGTTTCATATACATTATCCATTGTATGTATTTTTATGCGTGTAAATATAAATAATATTTTAATTTAGGTTAGTAACATAAGCTATGGTATATATAAATAGTTACAAATCAATATGGTTCAACATATTTATTTCATGGAAGGAATCAATATTGAAACTAAATCATTAGAATTAATCATGTATGTAATTAGAATACATGATATTAGATGGAAATATATTTAAAAAACACATTTAAAAATACCATGTTTTATATTCCTTCTAATATAGATAGATGTCAAGGTGATGATCATCCAATTGGTTTGGTTTAAGTTATATCTAGGTGCCCATTGATTATCTTGTGTATGGAATAATAAAAATGGATAACCCTAAGACTTGGGTAAAAAAACATCATTGTGATATTTAGGTCATAGTTATATAGGAAACTGTAACTCCCTATGATTTTAAAATATATTTTCTCTTCATTAAATTCGATGTATTCGATGGACTGTGATGCACATTACACCAAACTTAACTGAAAATTTCTTTATTACTAAAAAAGTGGAATACATTACTAGATAATTAAATTAATGATTTTTTAAAATAAAGGGTTCAAATTCACTTAAGAAAATTCAATTGATTCTAAAGATACTATTTTGACCCTTTTTATTGAATTATTCATTTTCATTAAATTTAATAATTTTAAGGAACTATATAAATAATATATATTGATAAAATTGAATTAATAATTAATAAAATCAATTATAGGAATCCATGTAATGGTTAATTAATGATAATGAATACTAGAATAATAATTCTTAGTTAATGAGGATATTTTCTTTACAAAAAGTGTCCACACTATTATTATTTATTTTTATTACATAATTCAGTACTTCTGCATTTTCATAAAAATAAAAATAAAAATAATTTTCATAATTCGATACTTATGCGATCAATATTTTAAACTACTCCATGCATAGAATTATAAAGTACTTATCTTCTTGGTATGTTATCTAAAAAAACACCACCATGTCTTCTAAAACTATCACTTCCTATACCTAGGAACCTAATCGAGTTACAACTATGACTTCCATTAAATTAAAAACCCCTAAAATAGAATTGAAGTATGTGAATCCTATAAAGGAGGAAGAGGTTTTGAAAACAGAGATAAAGGATGTTAAGAATGAGGAATTTTTGGATGTTAAGAAAGTTAACAAGTAAGAAGATATCAAAGTATTGATGAAAGGCATCAAGAATGAGGAAGTCGTTTGTTGGGGACAATGTTGAATGGATATGCCCCCAAGAATGACCTTTATTTTTAAAAATTAATTATTTACCCAATTAATTCTAGAACTATTAGTGCATGCCCTTTATATCACCAAGTTTGTTCAACATGATATCATATAATGTCAAGGAATGTTTACAAGGTATCATAAAACATGTCATCTCTAAATATTAAATCTCTTCCCAATGCATTGGATCACTATTAGGGATCATCCTTCACATGTCTGTCATTATATGTGAACATAAATCAAAGATCATAAGAGCAAGTAATTTTAACCCATGAGTAGGGAATGTGGCTTTCATACACATAATTCCCCAATCAATAAAATATTATTACATCTATATGGGTACCATTGAAAGATATTAGACTTGGTTCTTCACAACATGAAAACATGACATGGAAAATCAAGGGGTGATCTCAGTAGCATGATGAGTACACAAAAAGGATTATGGAATGGTATTAATGAGAGAAAAGGGTAGTATATCACTAATAGGAAATTATTTGGATATTAAAAGATTGATTATAAAGACATGGAAGAATCATCATGTGAAAATAAAAAGGCTTACAACATGAAAATATGACACAGAAAATAAAGGAGTTATTTCAGTAGCATGACAAGTATACAAAAGTGATTATTAAATGGTCTTAATGAGAGGGAAAGGTAGTATATCATAAAAAATGATTCATTTGGATAGTAAAGGATGGATTATGAACATATATATGCATAATCACATGGAAATAAAAATTATTATAATAAGTAAGGGATTGAATTGAAAAGAGGAGGGAGAGAATCAATGAGTGATTTTAGAAACATGATGGCTATAAAAAGAGATTATGAAATGGGTTTAATAGGATATAATGGTAGTATCTCATTAATAATGCATAATTTGGATAGTAAAGGACTTTTGATGAACACATGGAAGCAAAAAATAATATGGAAATTAAAATTGATTATCAAAAAATAACAATCTTTAGAGAACCCTTACCTTACCAAGTGGATTCTTAAAGCTTCATAGGACTCTATAAATACTTAGGTACTACTTTGGAGGGATTTATAGAGGTACAGGTGAGGTAAATTCAAGATAAATTCCTTTGGGATAGATAGGGATTATAGATTAGGTGGGAGTGATCTTCTTTTATAAGGGGAAAAGAGGAGATTTTACATGGAAACTAAAGTTAGGTAAGGGGTAATAATGGTATCACATGGGGGTTAGGTGAGTTTGGTGAGGTATAATAATTAGGTGTGGAAATGTTGGTGTTACATGTAGGTTATAGATTTACAATATAAAAACATTATTCTAGATGGCCGAAGTGTTAAATTGATTTAGTAAAATTCGAGCTACATTCAATTACCCATTTTAAAACTTATTAATCATGATTAAATATTATTCATGGTTATTATTTTATCAGTGAAAATATAAGATAACCCTTCATACCAAATTTCATTAGGATGAATCTGAATTTTGGCTCCATTTAACCTAATTCAATTTCTAAATATGAGAAAATTAACTTTTAAATAGAAACATATAATGTATAGATTTTTTTATATAAAAATGTCTTTTTAATTGTTAGGGGTTCTAAATATTTTTTAAAATTAATTATAAATTAAATAAGTGTTAATTTTTTTATATGTGTATAATATTCATATTTTAGTCTTAATTTAAAATAAATCCATTTAATTGAAAAAATACACAATATTTTGAAAAGTATTATTCTTGGAAAGATAATTATTTTACCACATTAACTAATATTTAACTTGGTAAATTAATTTTATAGAAAAAATAAAATTTTAAAAATAATCTAATTTAAAATTTTGATTAAAAATATGAAAATAATTTAATTTTATTCAATTTATAAAATTTATAAAAAAATTATTGTTTTTATTAGTCTATGTAATGTGTCCAAACCCGTTTTTTATAAAAAGTGTATTTTTAAGCTTTAAATTTACATATAGGATAAAATTATCCATGTATTTTGTTTTCATGATATAAATTAGTTTATTTTAAAACATATAAATTTTATGTGGATTTAGAATCTTGTAAAAACCAAATTTTACGAAAAAAACATTTAATTAAAATAAAATAACAAAAAATATTTTATTTATTAGAAAATATTACTTAAGTTCATAAAATGTAAAACATGATTTTATAGTATTTAAAAATATGTTTTTTACTCTTTAAACACCTATTTGATCAATTTAAATGTTTTTATAAACTTATAGGTGTTTCTCATTTAATAAAAGTTACAGTTTTGGTCAAAAGCTGTATTTTAACTATTCACCTAAAACTGGCTATTTCATACCAATCCCAAAAATAATAATAAGATAATTTTGAAATTATAAATTCAAAAATTATTTTCATTTATATAATTCAAACTATAAAATTTATAAATTTAGTTTTTAATTGAAAATAAAAAATATAAAGAAAAACTGGCTTTATTGAAAAATGTCCACTTAGAACATTAAGTGTTTTTAATATTATTTCATATCAAAATATAATTTAAATATTGTTAATATAAAATTTCAAAAGTAGTCTATTTAATTTATTAGGTTAAAATATAATACTCTTAAAGAAAAATATATCCTTAAAAATATTACTTTCATATTAAAAAAATGTTTACCATTAAAATTTATTATTTATATTATAAAGATTTTATTTTACTAATCCATCGATATTAATTTATATCTATGAATTTTGTAAATAAATAGTATCATATATTAATAATTATATTTTTAATAATAATATATAGTGCATAAATATATGCATGTGTGTATATATTTATAATATTTTAATATTATAATTTTATTTCATTTTTTATAATTAATGAATTATATTATTTTAAATTTACTACTAAAAATACACAGATCCAGTATACCTATTGGATACATGTATATCCAATGACCATATTTTCGATGATCATATTTCTAATAACTATATTTCCAATGAATATATTTATATTCAACTATATTTCATTCATATATACAGTTTTACTAAACTCATCCATTTCATTCACACTACTGAAGTAACACTTCTACTTTCAATAGTTTTCATTTTATATTTATATATATTCTATTTTATTTTATGATTTTCTTCCTCATTATAGGTTTTTATTGGCTATTGGTGATCCTCAAGGGTGAATATGATCCAAGAGATCTCCTAGTATGAAGGATTTTATTCTTTACTATTTATTATTCCATGGTATTTTATACACTTTTAAAGTATGTAATAATCCATGGATAGTAAAAATACATGGTGTGAATACTTAGTTTCATGTTATCTTATTGTAATGTTTTATAATGAATGAATAAACTATTTTTAGTTTAATTATTATCTTATATGACTTATTTCCTAATCTATTTCAACACCTTTGAATAAACAGGAAAAGAAGAAATATGGTTTTTACTTATAAACATACAGTTTATGGAAATAATATGCTTTCTAAAAACCCAGGGCTTTAAAATATGAGAGTATAATTTTTAAATATTATAGATATTTTGGATGACTAATATAAAAGGAATATGAAAAATTTACATAAAATTATTTAAAAAAACATAAGTTATTTCAATATGATAAATGGATGAAATTAATTGGATAACCCACTATGAAAATTAAAAATAACACTCAATATAAACAATACACCTACTCTAGGATCAATAAGAAAAATAAAAGATGTGGATTACAAATTGATTCAAACAAGACAAACATGTTAGATTGTGATTATAGGAATATCAAAGTTGATTAAAAATAAAGTAAAAAATATTATCATGAAAAATATGAATGAATCAATGAATTAAAATTCAAAAAATAGTTGATCACGAAGAAGAAGAAGAAGAAATATTTTTAAAATGGTGGATTGTGAATTATTGTGCCTAATTGATGATGGATATATAACCTAAAGAAAATATGAATCATTTGATGTTATTGTATTTTCCAAAGTTTTGGATACATGGATGTCATATTGTTTGACATCCATGTTGAATAATTAACAGTTTATTCCATTGGGGTATATTGTTATTAATGATACAGTGATATCATTGTATCACTGCCTTGTCCAATTATAATATAATATATGTTTATATTATATTATTTTATAAAATGTTAATTATACCAGATGATTGAAAATGTTAGATTAATGTTAAGTGTTAACATTAAATTTCACTTTAATATAAACTATAATTAATCATATATGTTTCAAATACTAAAATGTATGGGATAATCAGTTGAATATATTTATGTGATAAATTAAATAATCATTCAAAGGGTTATGAATATTTTTTAATCAAAATACATTACTAAAATGTTATAAGCAAATGATAAAATACTTAGAAGGCTTAAGAAGCATTCTAGAGGGCTATATATATTGTCTCATATGGTGTATTAATATGAAACTAAAAGAGGGGGAGAAATTTATTTTAAAATGTGACTAGAAATTTTTGTCCCACTCTATAGTATATTGATCAGATGATATCATCTTCTGATAAAATAATATTTTATCAAAATGTAAACACATTGTGAAATAATATATTGAAAATAAAACTACTGACTGACAAATATACAAATTCACAAAGATAATTAATAAGTAATAAAATGAAATTTATCAATAATGAATATGGTATTGAGTAACAAATCAAATCCACCAAAATTATATTTAATACTAAAATATTTCTAATCAATAGAAAACATTCACTTTTATCCAATATAGTAAGAGGATCTTTTACCTAATCCATGATATCCCATTTTTGCACCTTGAAATTCCTTGAATGTAAGCTCATCATAAATAATAGATTCCACACCTAGAATCTCTTTGAGAATACTATCAAAAAAAGATCTATATTCCTTTCTTGGATTCCCTTGATTACGCAGATTGGAATTATAAATCTCAATAAACCTAAGATTCATCGATTATAACCTTATCAAAAGTTCTTTATATTCCTATCCCTATAAGCCCTCGATTTCAGTGATAAAAAAACCATATTCTAAAAAATAATCTCCATGATCTAAATGTTTGGAAAAAAAAATCACATCAAGTATGTTATAGAGAATTTATAATGAAAAAACCCACATACAAATTCTCTAAGAAAATATCTTGAAAGGCAAAAACATTTAGAAGTGTTCAACATAAATAAGATACTGTAGGATTTAACATAATTGAAAACTAATAAGCTCACTTCACATGAAATATTCTTGATTACATATAATCCTCAAAGACTAGGGTTAAATTTATAAGCATCCATGTTAATAACTCTAATAGTGATATTCTGATTTCTTCTAGTTCAATTGAAATTGCAACAATCATTGCTCATCGTCTTCTAATAGACATAGCTTCAAATGTAATTATCTGACGTGTTTATCTCAGTGAACAATCACAACGCACTAGTATGTTCAACTATATATAAAAATTAGATAAAATCTTCATATTATTCCAACCAGATAAAAAACACCATATAATAAAACTTAATAAATCCAATAGAAGGTAACTATAAAAACAATAATGAAGTGTAATTTGATTTATCAAAACTAAGGAAAATAAGAGTCAAAACCACCCCTTCTCAAAAACCCTAAATCATAATTGAAAAAAGTATAGTAAAATTAGTTTCAATAATAAATTTAAAAATTAAACTCCCTATATTAGGAATTGACCTCACTTTTAATATATTATTTAAGAAAACATAAAATTTATCCTTTATGAAATCAAAAATAGTTTGTATAAAAATTAGTTTTACTAAAATTTAAAATAATACTCTTTCTTTTAATCATTATAATTTTTAATACTTTCCCCCCTATATGAAATTTATCCCCCTTTAGGTTTCCACCCTATAAAGGATAACTATAACACCCTCAAAATAATTAGTACATCAATAATAAATAAAATAAATATTTTCCCTAAAATAATATTACATGGATAGAATATCAATAGAAAACTTTAAAAAAATCTCCATTTTTCTGATGTTCAAAATAAACAAGAAAATGTAGAGATAAAGATTTAGACTAAATAATTAAATTAATATTTTCAATACATTAATTAAATTTAAATTATCAAAGCATCGTTGGAATTTACTTTATTTTTAAATTAACAAATAGTAATAGTAAAAATTATTAAACTTTTTGATGTTATCTTCCGATACATATGGATGATCATATTCTGATAAAGATGGTTTTGGAGAATGTTCAAAATATATTATCTTATCATTTAAGAAACTATACTTACTCAAGAAATTCATAATATTATAAAATATATTACAATATACAAATTATTAATCATTAGAAAATGAATAATATGTTTGAATTTTAGATAAACATTAGAGCATTTAAAAAACATAAATATTATGTATTTAAAATAAAAACATTAACCATTAAAGGATAAAAAATTTATATAAACATCAAATCATATAAATTATATATAAGATTAAAAACATTTCGTTTATTATACCATACAAAAGTTAATTATCATTAAGACCAATTTAAAAAATAACTTCTATTAAATATGGTACTGATAAATGTTAACAATAGGTTTTAAAAACACATTTAAATGAACTATATAATGATGTAAAGTACCTATATAAAAAGTTAATATAATTATAAAATAAATAATGTCCTCCCCTTTCTATAGGATTTTTTTAATTTTAGGAGATATTTTAAATGAGAAGTAGATATTATGATCCCTTTTCATTGATTATACCTAATTTTTATTTAATAGATTAAAATCTATATGAATTTAAGGGTTTTATGAAAATTTTAGAATATTAATTTTTAGTTTTGAAAAACTTAAGAAAAATATCATTTTTCATGTATAGTCCCAAAAGAAGTGGTGTATTATGTATTCATTCTTTACATGTGAGTGATGTGATGAGTTTCTAGATAAATATATAGTACTCGTGTTATCATATAGAATTATAATTTGAGAAATAATGAAAATCTATGAGTGTGTGTATCATACACAACAACTAAGTGCAATAAATTCCATCCACCACATATTTGGCTTCAGTAGTAGAATGTAAAACTAAATATTGTTTATTCTTAAAACATGAAAATAGAGAATCACCTAAGAAATAAAAATTTCTAGAATTTCCCTTATGATCCATTTTACATATACAAAATTTAGCTTCAGAACAACTCTTAATAGAAAATTTAGTTTCAAATCAATAGAATATTATAAGTTTTAGAATTTCTTTATGGTAGTGGAAGATACTATTGACTGCCTTATGATAATATTCCATCAAATTTTATTAAAACCTTAAAAATAATCATACAAAATAAATATTATATAGTAAACTAAAAATTAAATAGAGTATAATTATGATAATTCCTCTGAATGTTTTTTTGATTTATCAGTTTCCTAGATTCATCAAGATCATGTTTGAAATAGGTACCTATTGAAGTAATTATACTAGATACATTGTTAAAACCAAATATTTTTATTTGTTATCTTATATACTTATGTTTATTAAAATTTATTCCTTATTTATTTTAAATTATTTGAAAGTAAAGAAAGAAATTAAGTTTACCCATCATGTTTATATAGAACTCACACTATATAAGTTATGAGAAAATATATGAGACAGTTTTCTCAGTTGAGATAAAGATAATTTCATTGATATAAATTTAAATAGTGATGATGTACTTGAAAATTTTATTGTTAAAAAGAGTGGGATCAACTATTCTATTAATTTTTTTGAATAATAATGTTAGAAAAATTGTCATACCAATATATCAATTTTTTTTGAGTCCGTAAGAATATTTTATATGTTTAAAAATTGTTTTTAGAAAATTTATATTTTCTGAACTAGAGGATTTTTCAATAAAAACATCCTCATTAACATATCTTTTAAGGAACTCTTTTCATCCATTTGATATAGAGTAAAAATAAGATGTTTTGAAAATGATTAAAGTATATAGAAGAACTTGGGCCAAGATATCGAAGAACAAATTTCTCTATAATCTAATGAAATCTTCATTAATGTAATCCTTAAAAACCAATATTGACTTCTAATATAAAATAGTACCATTTTTTCACATTTATTTTGGAATACCTATTTTACACCTATAATTATAAATACTTCAGACACTCAACTAAGGTCCAAACCTTATTCTGTTAATAATAATTAACCTCTTATTGCATAAAATTTATCCAATTAACATCACCCATAGTTTCATCTATAATTTTAGGTTCAATTTTGGATAATAATACAAAATGTTCACATTCTTTTTTAAGGAATTTTTGGTTTTAACTGGTTGGAATACATCACCAAATATATTCTTAATTGGATGATTACTTAAGACTATTTAATTTTTAGGTAAAAATGAATATTGATTTTCATCTATTAGAGAATTAATATCCATAATATTAAATTATGGGAGTTCTTATTCTATTATACTTATCTTTGGTATTTTAATTTTCAGTTGATGATATTAAACTTCTAGTAACAAAATAGATAGAGTTTTGAAATCATAATTCACATTCATAACATATGAATGTTTTAAATTTAAATAAGGATCAGTTTCATCAAACCTGACATATAACATTTCATCAATAGTATGTATCTATTTCTTTAAAGCTCTATACACCTTACTAGTGAGGGAATAACCAAGAAATATATTATTATCAACCTTCACAAAAAATTTATAAAGATTATCATTAGTATTAAAAATGAACACTTTTCATCCAAAATATTTTAAGTAACTATGTTTCAATTTTATTTTGGTTCATAATTTATAACGGTTTTTATTAAACACTGGATGAAGTAAAATGCAATTTATAGTTTAGAAAGTTTTACTCACATCTTACACTAAAAAATATCCATATATCAAGAATTAACACATCTTTGTCTGGGTAATTTATTGAAGGGATATATTACTTTGTTCATATAATACATTATTCTATGGATTTATATGTGTTGAAATATTATGAGTCATGCCTTTTTTAGCACAAAAGGTTTTAAAACCATAGTTTAAAATCTCTCCAACCTAATCACTATAGAAAATGATCATATGAGGGTTTTTTTTTAATTTTTGACATAAGTAATTTTTTTTTAAAAATAGAGTGCTTTGGAATTAAATGATATAAAATAAGTAAAATTATATATAGTGTAATCATTAACTAGGACATACACATAGTGTTTTCCTCTAATACTTAATGCTTATGTTTAACAAAAAATATCCATGTGCACTAACTATAAAAAATAGGCATTGAAACATCACCAACATACTTGAAGCGTTATTTTTGTTTCTTACCTAGTTGGAAAAGATTATAAATTTTGGTATATTTAAATTTATATTCTAGTAGATCCTTGAATTTCCCTATCTTAAATAGCTTATACAAGGCCTGTACATTATAGTGTTTGAATATTTTATGCCAAAACCATGAAGAACATTTTAATACACTTAGATAAGGTAAATTCAAAGTACTAGGGTCCTTATGTTTATCTTGTAAACATTATCATGCCTATGGGTAGATAATGTGAACACCCCATTCAAAATTTTAATAGAATATTCAATGTTCCAAAAGTGCATAGATTAACCTTCATTACATAGTTGACTAATTATAATGAGTTTATGCTTATATCATAAATCATAAAAGACATTATAAATTAAAATCTTACCAAAATAGACAATACCACCCATTCCATAGAATTGGTCATTCATATTGTCTCCAAAAGTATCTTATACTCTATTCACTTTTTATAAGTTTTGGAAATTAGAATTGTCTCCTTTAATATGTTAATAACAACCAATGTCCATGAACCATCAGTTTTGATTTGTAGAACTCTACCTTTCTTCCTAAAAAATTCAAGTCTAATAATTTGGGACCCATACTTACATTAGACTAGTGATGTTAGGAAAAATACATTTAAGAATAAAAATTAATCTAAATAATTTATGTTGAATAGATGTGATATATTTAGAAATATAAATATTATGATGTACAATATATTAGACTTCATTCATAGAAGTATATTTTTCCCAATTTCCATCCCTCTAAATTTTTTAAAAACTAGGTATGTAATTTGTCTCAAAATACATTGATAAAAATATATTCTGGTGGTATTATGACCAAGAGTAGACATTTCCCTTTTAAGTTTTAATTTTTTATAAATTTTTTAAAATTAATTTCCTCTAGTAGTGAAATTATTCAATAGATACTTCAAACATTAAATTTCAAAATTTAGTATAAAAGTATCATTTATATCATCTGATGATATTATAAAGAACATTTTATTATTTAACTCTACATTTAGCTTATAAATTTATGATTTAGAGTCATTAAACTCATTAATAAGTTTAATTTTTCTTTCTTAATCTCAGAAATTTTAGCATAATTACTATTTAACACAGAATAAAGTTTATAAATCTTAGTAGAAAATTTAGAATTTCTTATTCCCTAATATCTATATATTAAATGGAATTATATAACTATTTTTATAATTTATTATTATTATTTTCTAGAAAATCCAGATACTTAGTCATTTCTTCGTTTGAGGTTATATTATCTTTATCTTTAGATAATGTTAAAATTATCTCATCCTAGGATGAAAAAGAAAAATTATAATTTATAGATAATTGATATAGTGTATCAAGAGTTACCATTCCTATCAATCATAGATCATTTAGAGTAATATTTTTTTATAAATATTCTATCTTCTCGTTATTATCATCTAAATAATTACTATAATAATATAAGAGATCTACACTATGTATCATTAATTGCATGAAAAACCCATCTTTATTTTCTTTTAAAAGATTTTATATCCTTATTATTTTTATTCAACTATGGAAAATTTGAAAATATATGTTCTGGTTCAGTGGATTCATAATATATAGTTTCTAAATATTTTTTCTTTTCTTATATAGATTTTTTGTCTTTATTATAATCATACTAGATCCTATTATTTCTAATAATATTATTCATTATCCTTACAAGACATTCAAGCTCTCCTTCAGTACACTTTATAATAATTTCATCTAATTGATGTTTATACTTATTTATAGATGAAGATGTTTGAGAATTGTTATTTAAAATAATATATTTTGAAGTGAATACTACTCCATTAATTCTCTTCTCCATCAGACTGAAAATTGATTTTACTAAACTTGTAGGAGAAAAAGAACATAGTCAAATGGAACCCTCAAGGAGGGAAAAAGTGGTGTAAACCAAGGTAGTCTCCTTTGATTACCACCTTACACTATAAAGGAAGTGAACCCAAGATTTCATAAATGAGGCCATCAAGGCTTATATTAGTTATATGTTTAATGTCATATATATTTTTCCTTTTAGATTCCCACTCTCTAGGTAAAATTTTAATCACTTTTTCCATAGGCAGTTCATTATTTATTTCCATCCCACACAAAAATTGAAGTCTGTTAGAAACAATCATAAAGTGTTAATGCATCTTTATAATTAATTTTCAAGGTTGAAAATAAAATGCTTGATAATAATCTCACAAAATGAATATTTGAGTCTGAAGGATCTTGGAATATCTAAAATGAGTAATCTCTATCTTTTTCCATATTCCATTCATAGTTTCACCTGATGAAATTTGACTATAGATGTTCCATTTCATTGAGAAAAGAAATATATTCTATAATTTATATATCTTTTGATATTACTTCTTTTCATCATGTGTAAATGAAGATAAATTATTATTTTAAATTTTTTAATTTCTTATCATCATTATAAAATGACAAAATCCCTTGTTTATAAAAAAATCATCAATATTTTATGCAATACTCATAATCTTCTCTATCAAAGATAGGCAATTTTCTTAGATTAAACATTTATAATGTTATGATAGGAAGTAATTATATGTAAAAAAACAAAACTACCTTTCCTATTCTACATGTTAGTGTAAGGAAACTATTATATGTTTCAATGAAATAAACAGAAAAATAAAAAAAAATATCAACAATGATAAACAGTATATCAGAAAAAATTGAGATTCAAAGAAACTTAATTATATACCATGTGTTGGTATAAAAAAATAATGATAAGCCTAAAAAATAGTAATATTTTAGCTCTAATAACACATATTGGTATCATATATAAATATAGATAAGCCTCAAAATTTGGATTATTCAACCTAAGATACCATGTTTTTTCAAAGATGGTGTATTGATATCAATCTAGAGGGGGGGGGGGGGATGAGTTATAGTTTAAAATGTGATTATAAATTTTTTTACACTCTATGAATAACTTTATTATATGATATAATATTATAATAATATCAGTGTTTAACTAAGTATAAATGCACTGGAAAATAATCTATTTGAAATAAAACTAAAATTTGAAAAATATATAAATGCAGAGTTTAAAATTAAAAGTAAACACAACGCAGCATAAAAAAATGTATAGAGTATTGAGTAACAACTAAAATATCTCTGAATAAAATTTATTACAAAAACATTTCAAATTAAAAGGAAACTATCTTATTTATCCAAAGTGGTAGGAGGAAATATTACATGATACTAGGTTTCCCACATTCACTCCTAGAATTTCCTCAACTATAAGCTTATCGACATTAATATATTACACACCCAAAATCTCTTTGAAAAGACTATTGGATAAATATCTATCTTACTTCCCCAGAATACTTTTATCACATCGATCAGACTTAGAATTATTAATACCCTTGATCTTCATTGAATATAACCCTAACTAAAGGGATCTAACATCCTATCCCTAGAATCCCTTAATCCCAACAATTGGAAAAAAACAATATCTAGCCTATAATCTACTCAATATCAAAAATAATACATAGAATAATTACAATATGAAATACTAAGCTAATTTACACTGAAAAAACCCCACAAGTGGATGATCCAAGAAAATATATCTGAATAAAAAAACACTTATACGATGTGAGTAGACATAAACCATTAAAAACTTCATCTAAATTAAATCCAATCAATATCTCTTATCATGTAATATTCATAATTTATTATGATCCTAAAATAATATTATTGAATTTATATAATTTCATGTAATTAAATCCATAGTAGGATTCAAATTTCTTTAGGTTCAATTACAATAACATCAAGAACTTCTCACCACCATATGATGGTCATTAATTCAAAGTTTATTATCTGATGTGTTTATCTTAGTGCACCATCACAAAGAACTAGAATGTTTTAGTGGATTATAGATTAGATAAAATATTCATATCATACCAATTGGATAGTAAAAAAATCAAACAAAAAATATAAAACATCCAATATAATGTAAGGATAAAAAATACAATGTAGTGTATTATGATTTTTTTCAAAACCAAGGTCAATAAGAGTTAGTGAATCAGTAATATAAACAGGATTAATCCATTGAAATAATATTTCTTCTTCTCAAATATACTAATTCTCTCTTTTACTTCTCCCTTTTCCACTAGTTGATAATAGAATGTAATATTCGTAAGGAGGATCCCACCTTAGTGTTGGGTGATTCTTCAACCCATAGATACACCTTGTAAGAAGGAGTCATGTAGCTTCTTCTTAGTGATCATAATCAAACTCATGACAGAATATAGGATATTCGACCAATATTAGTATAAGGAACACATGTTCCTCATTTTATATCTTACATAATTTTGATTTGAATCTAGGAAGATCTTGGTTAAGAGTATATTAATGTTAAACACTTATTGAATAATTGTTGTTTAATCCTAATAAACCTAAAAATGTTATCAATTTTTTTAAGGATTAACTAATTCCTAGGAACTCTCATAAATTAACAAGAAAAATATTAAGACTATCCACCTGGTAGTTCCATTGCCGATGAAAATATTTGAATAGAACAAGGTTTGGGGTAATGGAGTGCTTGGATAAGTTCATATTGATGTCACTAGGGATATGTACATACAAGGAATCAAGATTCTTCCACTATCAATAGAATTAAGGAAATACCATGCTTTTTGATTCAATAAATCATGTTGAAAATGAATAATAAATAGATAATTCATTACCAATAAATAAATATGATATAGAATATGAATTGTGGAATGTACTATAATATAAGATTACAAAATCCATGAAATGATCACCATATATGATTTGGATTATCAAATAGAAGATATAGTGTCAAAACTTTGTTTTTTAACATATAATAATGTTTGATATAGGATGTTATCTAAGATGACAAAGCCAATAAAAAATGTTTTCAAGTTTTAAAACAAAGTCTTAGATTATCAAAATGATATAGGGTATATCCTAGAATATAGGTCCACAAGCACCAAGGATTATATCAAAGGCCACCACATTTCTCTATATTAAAGTGTGGTATAATTTTGGAATCATGCCACAAATTATGATTTATATAATGTCATAAAATATGATTCCTAGGCATCAAGGGTGATGTTGTATTTTGTAATACACCTATCGAACACCATGACATAGGATAATAGCTTAATCATGATTTACAATATAAGGGATTTCATAAGTGGTGATTTCCTTGCACTGAAAGTTGTATCATGGGATTCTATAGCCAATTATAAATCATGGTCTAAGATTTTAACTATACTATGGATTATGATATTGATGATATTTTTGAATTAAATATGAAGAAAAAAAATTCATTTTTCTAATATTTTAATTATTCATTGAATGTAAAAATTTATAAAATGTTTATAAAATATAGAAAAAGTAATTTTGGGGTATTTATTTAATTTATAATTTATTTATAAATTAAATACTTATAAATTATTTATAATTAATTATTAAATGTTTAAAAAACATTTAATAAATATATATTCATAATATTAATTTTTAATATTAACGTTCCTTTTGATTTAGATGGAATGAATTATAATTTAAATTTAAAGTGTTTATAAAGAAATTATTAACTAATTTATGAAGTGTTTATAAATTACAATGTAAGGGGAAATATATAGTTTATATTTAATTATAAATTGTTTATAATTTTTAATTTTAAATGTTCAAATTAAAAGGAATTATTTAAAAATTATTTAAACAATATCAAATGAAGTTTGGATCGTTGTTATGATCAAGGTTTGGACAATATTAAATATATGACATTTTAATTATTTAAAAGGTCTAAATGATGTATTAATTCTTCATGTGGAATGTAAAAATATTATATTCCAAATAAATATGATATATTTAGAAATTTCATACAAAGGATAACATGAATGGGTTGATATTGAAAATAAATAAAATTGTTTTATATTTATATAACTATAGAATGTCCAAAATTCATGGCTAATATATAAAGTATTTATAATTTTTTTGATTTATTCATAAATTCTTATGTCATTATAAATTTATGAAAGTTTAATTTATTTAATGTATTCCCTAATTTATTTAAGGATATTTTTTTTTATATTTGAAATAAATATACGATTTAGTTTAAAGTGTCAAAATACTTTTATATATTTTCATACATGCATTTAAGGAGTTTAATGCTATGTATAATAATTAATTTTATTTTCTTATACCTTGATATTGGTTGGTATTCATTGATGTGTTTTAATTAAGTTGTTAATTATATTTTATGAACATTTTGTGTTAGAATTATTATGAAATTAATTTATATCACGAGTAACAAACTATTGGTAGAGGGAATTTGGATCAAACTGATCAATGGCCAAGTATCTTAGGCTCTGTAAAAAAACGTGAGGTTGGATACCTATCAATCAATGTATGTTATTATGGGGAATGCTAATTTCATTTGATTCTAAGTCGTTACATGAAAGGGTTTCATATACATTATCCATTGGATGTATTTTTATGTGTGTAAATATAAATAATATTTTAATTTAGGTTAGTAACATAAGCTATGGGATATATAAATAGGTACAAATCAATATGTTTCAATATATTGATTTAATGGAAGTAATCAATATTGAAACTAAATCATTAGAATTAATCATGTATGTAATTAGAATATATGATATAAGATGATAATATATTCAAAAAACACATTTAAAAGTACCATGTTTTAGATTCCTTCTAATGCAGACACATGTCAAGGTCATGATCATCCAGCTAGTTAGGTTTAAGTTATAGCTGGGTGCCCATGGATTATCTTGTGTATGGAATAGTAAAAATGGATAACCCTAAGAGTTAGGTAAAAAAACATCATTGTGATATTTATGTCATAGTTATATAGGAAACTGTAACTCCCTATGATTTTAAAATATATTTTCTCTTCATTAAATTCGATGTATTCGATGGACAATGATGCACACAACACCAAACTTAACTTAACATTTCCTTATTACTAAAAAAGTGGAATACATTACTAGATAGTTAAATTAATGATTTTTTAAAATAAAGGGTTCAAATTCACTTAAGAAAATGCAATTGATTCTAAAGATACTATTTTTACATTTTTTATTGAATTATTCATTTTCATTAAATTTAATAATTTTAAGGAATTATATAAATAATATATATTGATAAAATTTAATTAGTAATTAATAAAATCAATTATAGGAATCCATTTAATGGTTAAGTAATGATAATGAATACTATCATAATAATTCTTAGTTAATGAGGATATTTTCTTTACAAAAATTGTTTTATCATTTAAAAATTAATTTCCCCTATTTAGAGTATTTACTTTATAGAAATTTATTTTTTAAAAATATATAAAAATTAATGATGATTCATAATTTTAATATAAAATAGATATAAATAAAGATAAGATCATTTGAATCTAAAAATAGATATTTTTTAGGAAACTATTTTTTATACACACACTGTATTTCTATCTTAATAAATTAAATTAATCACTATTGAGGAATGGTTTTAATGAAATTTGTATATAATTTATTCATTAAAATATATTAATATTCATCTAATGGCCATTAATAGGAAAATAATGAGAATAAAATCATTTTTATGCTTAAAGATGCATTTTTCCTAAAAATCATATTTACATGTTTTGTGCATGGATATTAGAGTTAATTTATGAAACCTTTAGAAATTGAATATGATAAAATTGATTAAATATTTTTAATAAATGTGTCTAAATATTTTTATAAGATCAATTTAATTTTTGGTCATTAAAATAGGTATCCTTGGTAAAAATTTTATCTCCTCAGCTAAGGTTAAAATGGGTGAAAGGGGTTAAAATATAGGGATAAGGATTCAAAATATCATAAAAAATTATCTTTATTTGATTTATTGAGTGTATTTAGAATTATCCTCACCTTATATTAGAAATTTTACCTACTTGGTTCCACTTTCTCATGAAAATCACTTTATATTATTTTAATGTTAAGGGTATTTACAAGGATTTCACTCCCCTTATTAAAAGTTACCTCCTCTCCTCACATATACAAACATTTTTAGAAACTTATATTTACCAATATATACCCAAATAAATTCCAAAATATCCTCCCTATATTCTATAGGTTTTGGTATCACCAAATGTACAACCTAAGAAGGCTTATGGTGTATGATAAAGGAGGATACTTGAGGAATAAGTAATTATCTTAACCAAGTTATTTCATGTTTATTTCTTCTTCAACCTCCAAAAAAACTATTATATACACACTAATACGATTTAATGAGTATAAAAAATATTCTAAAATGTTATTTTGTTGATGGTATAATCATCATCTACCTCCTTTCCCTCTAATGGAAAATTAAAATGTTTCTTATGCGTACTTGCAGACTACCACATCCATAAGGCGAGGTATTTCATTTTTATCATTGCCTCTCATGGATAGAAGTAAATATGGATTTAATAAATATAAATGTTATTTATAACATAATAAATATTTTGGAGATATAAATCATTCTTTACCATATATTAAATCTATCCATTGAAAGATAAAAACATCACCCATATACACGTGAGAACTACTGCCTCCATGGTGTGACGCATATCATTTTTCATCACTGACTTAAATTTATTTTTATAACTATGTATATAATAAATAGATATTATATTTTTGATAAAATTATTATTATAGAAATAGGATTAAGGTCTAATAACTAGAATCACTGAACCAAAACATGTGTGGAAAATAAAACAATTGACACCTGAATATTTATTTTAATGAATAATTGTTAATAAATATGTAATTTTAAATTATAAGGCAATAGTATATAGTTTGATATATATGAATATAGTTCTAGTATTTTTGTATAGTAAATATAAATTTATTTTATATTATGTTAGAGTGTATACAAATCATTTTGGTACTTGAGGTTAGTGTTTATGTTATAATATCAATTTTTATCAAGATTGTTAATGTTTCAATTTATATTATGGGAAATAATATGTTTTTTCTCTTCTAAACACCACATATTTTATACTACCATATCTATTTATTGATTTTTCATGTATTATTTTAATTTTACCCCACTTTGTTAGTCAAAAAAACCAATGGAATGTTTTTATGAAAAACCCACCTTATTTCTCCTTTTTGGTCAGGGAATTATTTTCTTAAATGTCCATGTTTTTAAAAATGTTTCAAGAATATTAAATTCTATACTCTTAATAATTATTTAAATTCATTTTAAACTATATTTTTCTTTCTTTACAAATGTTTAAAATGGAAAAATTATAATATTTTTTATATGTGTTAGATTTTTACTTTTATAAAAAGTTTGAAAAGAATCATTTTTAATGTTTACCAAATGAAAACCTTTTCACACCATCCTGACCATTAGTTTTTAAAGTGATTAATTTAAAAAGTTCCATATATTTTCATGAAAAATCCTATCCTTTTTATTCTGTGATTTTTTGGTTTTTAAAGTTACCAAAACAAAATAATGTTTCCTCTTGTTTTTCAAAACACATTTATAATGATTTTATAAATGAAATTTTCATCAATTTCAAAATACTTTTATGAATATTATGATTCACTAGGGATATTTTCTAATGAAACCATCCAATTACTTTCTCTATATGTAATATGATGAGTATGTTTTTATAAAACCCATTTATTTCCCATGACTTAATTATGTTATGATAAAATCATGAATGTTTTTATAATCATGTGTCACACATATGTATGGTTTTCATTATATAATGTTTGGGACCAGAATTATATATCCCTATAATGCATTAGGTAAATATTATTATCTCATGAGATAATATGAAAAGGAATGGGGAATATAACCAATCCACTATGGGACTCTAACCAGAATGTTAGTTATCCTTAACAAAAGAAATTATTTTTTATACTTATGTGTATACCAAAAACTTATTCCTTGTGCATATGATATTCTCTCATGGATTATTATTGATTATTGATGATTCCACACTCTTATGAATCATGTATTTTTTATGATAAATACTTATTCCATGACTCATGATTTATGATCTATGACTTATTTTGTATGATTTTCAAATATAAATCTCATGTACCATGATTATTCTCTCACAACCTTATGCTCATATTATGCTCACTTATGATCTTTGAATTATATCTCCCTTATTTACCCTTACTGAGTAATTAATCTCACCCTTTATTATGTTTCTATTTACATAGGTAATTAAGAAAATATTAAGTAGGATATGTCTAATAAGGGTACTATGTGAGAATAAATTTGTGGGATATGTTAAATATATTTCATTTAATAATTTGATTATGTATCTAATATCTAAATACACTAAACCCTTACAGTTATCAAGCATTAATTATTTGTTATATGCATTAAGTTTTATTATAAATAGAAAATTCATAGATGCATGATATACTCAGATCAATTTAGTTTTTATCAAAGTTTGGATTAGTTATTTTTTAATATTGGGTTTCGTAGAATAAGTGAATAGAACCTTTAATTTTTTTTTAAACCAAAGTGATAAATGTTAAACCTAAAGTGTCATGGGTTGATAATAAGGTTTCATAAGTTGTGAAATCCTAGGAATTATATTCATTATCATAAGATTTATGACTCTGATTATTGATTCTTTATACTGACACTTTGGTTTTAATCAATGGTTGGAACCATAAGGAATCACGTTAATAACAAATGTGATGTCTAGTGCTATGAGTTTCCTCATGAATAACTGAATAACATGGGATCTGGAATGAAAAATATTATTTCTATTCTCATAAAACTATCTCAAACTATAATTTTTAGCATGAATCATGAGTAACTTCTAAATGATTAGAGTAATGATCAACTCACCATGGATTATTTTATCTAGAAATGTCCACCTTCCATCAGTGAGTTCTACGATTCCATTATTATTGAGCAATGGATTAATTATAAAGAAAATAAATTATCCATTATCTAGTTCATGGACTATGAAAAGGTCTTTTTTGGATATGTACCATTAAAAGGTGAAGCTGACTTATGGTGAACTCTTATCAAGATTACAAGGTAGGATGAAGAAATTGACTCCATGAAGTGGGAATAATTTAAGAAGGTATTTTTCAATAAGTATTTTCCTTGAAGTATTCATACTAAAATGGAGAGATAATTCCTAGAATTTAAGCATAAGGATGATAAATACATTAATACATATGAGAAAAATTTCACTAGATAGTAAAGGTATGATTTTGGTTTTATTATCAACCCTAAAGGAAATATTTATTGATTATTTTATGGAATAAAATCAAGTATCCAAAAGTTTTTTTTTCTATAAGATACTTTGATAGATATGAATAACTATTATATGTTCTCTTAAGGTATAAATGGAGAGTGTATACTCTCATTATTCTTATGGTTTTAGGGATAAGAATAGAAAAATGTAAATTCAAATAATAAAACCCATATAGGAATGAAAATTGATATTTCTTTATGCCAAAAATGATGATTCATAGAGGAAATTTCCTTAATGGTACTAGTAAATGTTTTTAGAGTGTAAAAGAAGGCCATCGAGAAAATTAATGTTGAAGTGATGTGAAGTGGTCATCCAATGAAATTAATGAAGTTAAAACCCCACCAAATGTACCACCCACACTCCAATGAAACAATTTCAATGATTATAGACATTATTTTAGGGAGTTAAAAAATACAAGGGTTAATGATGATAATTAGTTTCAAAAGCCTCATAATCTAAAGGAAAAAGGGAAAGCTTATGTAATCAAAGCTAATCAAGCAGTTCATGGGAATGAAGTGAGGAAAGGTACACTTATCATCTACTACAAGACTAAAAATATATTATTTTATTTAGGTTATACCCACAATTTTATATCTGATGAATTTTCTAAGAGTATCACATCACTACCACAATGGTTAGATATTGAATTATTGGTGAAAAATTAGAATGGTATGATGATATCATCCCAATTATATAACCCCTATCCAATATAATTTTGTGTGAATATGCTTCCTAAAAATCTTGTTATTCTCCCTCTAGTTAAATTTTATGGGATTTTTAGCATGGATTGGCAATCTAAATATAGTTCCCAAATTAATTTTTGAGGAAGGGATGTCACATTTAATTTTCCAAATCAATATACAATCATATATCAATATGAGGATGAACATGATCTTATAATGTAAATTAATTCAATTATATAGGTCATACTACCTATTCATGAGGGGTATTTATCCTAAATTGTTGGAGAGAAAATAAAAAATGACAATATGCCTATGTTTAGGAATATTCTAATGTATTTATTGAGGAGTTCCTAGTATTCCACTAAATTATGAAGTTGATTTTTCAATTGAACTCGTATTAGGTTCTACAATTACTTCAAAGACTCCTTATAGAATACCCTCAATTAAGTTATAGTATTTGAAGAAGAAACTCCAAGAGAATCTAGATAGGGGATTCATAAAACCTAGTGCATATCCATAGGGTTCACCAATTATTTTTGTTAAGAATAAATATGTGTTGATGCAATTTTTCGTTGATTATCAAGAACATAACAAGATCATGATTAAGAACAATTATCCTCTACCCTGTATTAATGACTTATAAAATCAATAGCGCAAAGCTCAATACTTCACAATGATTGGTCTTTGATCTTGATATCACCAGTTAAGGGTTAAAAAAGGAGTATATAAATAAGAAAGAATTTTTTAGGAGGTATGGAAACTATGAATGCATAGTGATTCTATTTAAACCTATGAATTCCCCTACTGTCTTCATGGATTTAATGAACATAGTCTTTAGATATTACTTTTATTAGTTTGTGGTATTCATTATAGTTGATATTATCACATATTATAAGTGTAAGTAAGAGAATAAATACCATTAAGGATTGTGTTGAAGATCTCAAAGAAGGAAAATTTATATGCTAAATTTAGAAAATGTGTTTTTTGGATATAAAATGTATTATTTATGGGTCATGTAATTACAAGTGAGGGTATATTAGTATATCCTTACAAGATAAAAGTTATTAATAAATGGATTAGAAAAACCAATGTAACCTATATCTATAGTTTTTTTAGATTGGTAGGATACTATTTATGATTTTTGATAAATTTATCATGCCTATAAAATACACTAACCAATGTGACTAGGAAGGGAGACAAGTTTATTTTGAAAAATGAATGTGAATAAAATTTCAAAGAGTAAAAGATAATTTTAGTCAGTGCACCTATTTTTATAATACCTTTTAGCGAAGAAGGGTTTTTGATATATAATTATAAATCAAATAAGGGTTTGGGTTGTATTCTCATGAATAATTTCATGGTATTTGTGAAATCCTAATGCTAATTTAAGGATCATGAGAAAAATTACCCAAATTTTTATTTGTAGCTAGAAGTAGTAATTTATATATTTAAAATCTATATTAATTATCTTTAAGATAAAAGGAGTTATATATATACCGATCAATTTTTTTTAAGTATATATTCACATATAAAGAATTGAATATTCCCCAAAGGGAATAGTTTTAATTGATTAAGGATTGTGACTATTGAATATATTACCACCCTTGTAATGACAACAAGATAAATGATGATCTTAGTTATAAATATCAAGTTATCTTATCAATTATGATGATTGAAGGTGATCTAATACTTATGGATTTATTGAGGATGAACCTTGAAATCAATATGAGAGGGGAGAAATCAAATGTTTCTCAAATAAATTTTCAAACATCTATCCATTTTAAGATTAAAGAGGTGTAGAAGGAGGATTTTAAACTATAAAATATGGTAAGGATTGTTACAAAGTTCAACCATGACCATGATGAAATTATAAGATTCAAGATCTAGATATTCGAACCTTCAATAATAGAATTGAATAAGGAGATATTGGATGAAGCACATAAATCATATTTCTCTATCTATCATGGAATAAAAAGATGCACAAATATATTAAGGACAATTTTTTGGTGGAAGAACATAAAAATGGATATTGAAGAGTATATATCCCAATGTCTGGTATATCAACAAGTTAATGATGAATGTTAGAATACTAAAGTAACGATTCAACCATTAACCATAGAAATATGGAAATGGGAAACATCACTATGGATTTTCTCATAAGACTCACAAATACATCTAAATACTATAATTACATTTGGGTTGTTATTAATTTTCATTTGAAATCAGTGTATTTCATTACTATTAAAGGATATTTCCCAATTGAAAAAATTTCCAGGATATACATTAATGAAGTAGTGTGGTTTTATGGAGTACCAATCTAAACTATATTAGAATGAGATTAGTTTTTTAACTATAAATTATAGAAAAGTATTCATTATGATTTTAATATGGGGTTTAAATCTATCACTACATTCAATCCTCAAATAGATAGTTAGTCTGAGAGGAATATTCAAAAATTAGAAGAAATATTGAGTGCTTTATCTACAGATTTCAAAGGTGGTTGAGATTAAAACCTTCATATACTCTAATTTTCATACAATAATAGCTTTCACTCTATAATTTGGATGGATCATTATAAATATCTATATAAAATGAAGTGAATAACTTCGACATGTTGGAATGAATTTAGAGAACGATATCTATTGGTTCTTGTGATAGATGAGGAAATGGAAGATAAAGTTAGATCCTTTTAGCAGCACATTAGACCAAATCGAAGTGAAAAAGGTTATACTAATCATAATTATAGAAATATATAGTTTTAATTTAGTTATAAGTTATTCCTATAAATATCTAATTGAATTGAAGTTTTTATATTTGGAAAGAAAGAGAAATTGATCCCCATATATATCGGTCCCTATGAGATTATTGATCGTATTGGGATGAAATATTATTTATTAATGACTAAAATGAAACTCTATTAAGTTTATGATGTATTAATTATATTGTATTTGAGGAAGTACATACCTGATCATTCACATGTACTAAACTTATAGGTTTTACAATTAGAGCATTATTTTTTTATAAGGAATAATAGGTAGAGATTATGGATCTAGAAGATAAAGTGTTACAAAATATAACCACTGACTTGGTAAAATTTGGTGAAACCATAAATTTGAGGAAGATATATGGGAACCCAATAATTTAATGAGGTACAAGTATCCCCAGATATTTTCATTATAATAATGTAATTTCAAGGAAGAAGTTATTTTAAGGGGGTAGAATGTAACACCCTATTATTTTAGAATATATTTTTACCTTTAATGAATTTGATGTGTTTGATAGCTTATAGTTAATATAACCTTGAACATAACTAAATAATAATTTAACACTATACAAAATGGAATACACTTCTAGATAGTTAAATTATGCTGATAAATAAATGACATGGTAAAATAAAAGGGTTCAAATTCACTTAAAAAAATACAATTGATTCTAAAGATACTATTTTTATTTTTTTAATTATATATTTTTGATAAATTTAATAAATTTTCAGAATGATATCATCAGTATTTATTGGTAAAACTAAAGTAATAATTAATAAAATCATTTAAGGACATCCATTAAATGGTTATATAATAATAAGGAATACAAGTATAATAATTCTTACTTAAATGAAAATGTTTTGTTTACAAACATTGTTTTATCATTTAAATGTTTAATTCTATTATTTAGAGTATTAATCTTATGAAAAATTATTTTTTATACATACAATATAATAAATGATTATTTATACTTTTATTATCAAATGGTTAAAAATAAAAAATAAAGTCATTTGAAGATAAAAAGTGATATTTTCTAGAAAACTATTTTCTATATGTGTAATGTATTTTTATCTTATTAAATAAAATTAATCACTATTGATGAATTATTTTAGTTAAATATATAGATAATATATTTATTAAAATAAATTAAAATTTATCTATTGGCTTTTACTAGGTAAGGGAATGGGAATAAAAACATTTTTATGCATAAGGATATATTTTTCCTAAAAATGGATTTTACACATTTTGTATGTGGATATTAGAATTAATTTATATCACCTTTATAAATTTAATATGATAAAATTGATTCAATATTTTGAATTAGAATATCCAAATTTCATAATATGGTAAATTTTATTTTTTTCAAAAAAATAAGTTTCCTTCATAAAAATTTTGTTACCTCAACTAAAGTGTAAAATGTGTTAAAAGGGTTAAAATAATAGTAAAAGAATTGAAAATGTTAAAAAACTATTGTAATCCTCTCTCATTATGTTCTCATGATCAAAAAAATTCATTTATGTATTTAATAATTTCATTGATTATATTTTAGCCTCATCTTTTAATATCTATATCATTTCATTGATGGAATTGATTAGTCTATTCAAAGACATCTTAATGATCTTGTTAAAATATCCATCAAAGGCATTAAAATGAAGAAAGGGTAAAACCTATTGTAGTTGGAGACTTAGTGTCTACACTGGTTAGCTGATTCCACGTGGGAAACAAGCTTGTTTAGGAGAAGACCATCGATCAGTTGGTGGAGGAACACTGGCTAGTTGGTGCCAAATATAGAGGTGATGCATTTAGCCAGAGGACCACTTGTCAGCCACTAGCTAGTAGTGGCTTGTCGGAAAGGGATTTTAAGACCCATCCAGCTCCAAGTGACCCATCATCTATCTTGTGAGTTTCAATGGGTAGTCAGTGGCGTTAATTTGGTAGTTCCAAGACTGCATTTAATATCAGTCAAAATGTCATTAATTTTGTATTATTCAACTTCAATGAACCTAGAAAATTATAGAACCTTTCTAGATCATTTAGAAGCTATAAAAGGAGTCCCTTTAATGTTTTAAGTATATGATTTTATATTTAAATATTTTAAATATATCTAGTAATATTTTTAGATCCAATTACTAAGGCGACATGAGATTCTGAGGCTTGGTGACCCTAGTATTGATATTATAAAATATTAAATATATTAATATCACATGTGCACATTTTTCTTAAAATAGTGGAATAACTCCCAAAATAATTCTAAGATTAGAAATATGCGATCGAAGTTGAGTTCAGAGTATGGGTTTTACCGTAGGTGTGATTTAACCTTGGAGCGCATTAGACACTTGGGTTGAGTGTGGCCATGGGAAGATAAATAAATAAATAAATTTATTTATTTGTTTAATTTACATGACCTAATACCTCCTTTATAAATACTTAGTTATGGTTAAATCTTAGGGTTATATGCATAACCCTGGAGACCTAGAGAGGAGCTGTTGGAGGATCATTCTTTGTGAAACGATGAACATATCATGGATCGATGATTAGCATGGAGTAGAGTTCATGGATCTCACCAACAATGAAAACACAAGACCATTATTCATTAGTGATCGATCCAAATTCCAAGTAGGATGTTTGATTTATATAGATTCATACCATTTTTATATCCCACGTCTAACATGGATCAATTCCATGATCAAGAATTGATTCTCACGTCGTTGATTGATTTATTTTATGGTTGATTTGATGGTTGTTTATTTGGTTATTTGTTCATCATTCTAACAAAAATGAATTGAGGCCAACCTAATCAATTTCTAAGGTTCATTCCAATTTTTTTGGTTTAATATTTTCTCCTCCATTTCTTCACACATTCATTATGGAAAATTTCTTTGGTCTATGGTTCGATGAATATCTGGTATTCAATCATTGCACGACTGTTCTTCAACACAATGGATTGATACCATAGGTGCAGTTCAAGATTAAGGGTGTGATCTAGGTGTGATGATAGAGGATGAACGAAGGTGGATCAGATTGAACTAGTGATCCTTGATTATTCCTGGTTTGGTGTATGGTGATGGAATGATGTGACACAAATGATCTCAAGCAGAGGATGCAGCCGGATTCCAGTGAATGGCGTTAGTGAGGCTTAGATGGATAAGATCCTCAATCGCTGGGTGAGATTGGTAGCAAATCTGGAGGTGATGGTGGTATGAGTGTACATGTTAAGGAACCACAATTTTTTATAAATCCCATGTAACATGAAATGTAATATAAAGATACACACCATGTGGGACACCTAGATACAGAGCTCGGATTTCTACATAATGTTAAAGATCACACATCGTGTGGCCCCTACCACATATACTGTGACCCCATGCTAGTTGATTTCCATGTTTCATGGAGGATCCATTATCAAGGACATGACTAGACACATGGTCATGGGTAGAGTACATGGGAATGACCAGATACTCAGAAACAACCAATTACATAGGTACAACCACTGTACACAGGCATGACATAAAGTACACGAGCATGACCAAGTGTACATAGACATAGCCAGGCAATACGCTGAGTACCGACTCAGAATCTACACACTGTGTACCCCTAATGGAAACACCATGTATATGGAGGTTTATATGTTGTGTAAGAAGGTGAGACATGGGTATACTAGGGGTTGTAAAGACATGTTGTGTACCCTTAGTACACACCATATACTCCCTCTAAGGGTATTTGGAGCCCTCCATTTCTTCAATATAGTCTAGGATCAACTATGCATGTTTCCTTAGCCCCTTACCATGAGGGTATAGTGTGGCATTACATCCTCAACATAGTATTGTAATAACCTTTATGGGTTTAGTATCTGATAGAGTTTGGTGTACCCCCTATGAGATGATGGTGGGATCCTCTATCATTTCTAGGCGGGGTTCATGGTATCAATGTGACCACCATGAACAAGGTGTCGATCCCCTATAGTAGGGTTGGTGGAATCCCCCAACAGTCCTGGGTGTGATCCCCTATCTTGGAAGCATGATATTTTGAGATCCAAAGAGTACATATTAGTGAGGATAGATGTGCACAACCTCTCAGATGAGTGTCTTCAGTGACAACATGTCTTGGGGAGAGAGACCTCCCATATGGGCATTACCTTGAAGCCTCAAGAAGAACCCTATGGATAGTAGTGTTGGTTGAGACTACTTGATACTGATTGTCTATAATGATTATATCTTGGTTTATTATTTCTATGTCTCTAATATTATTGACATATCTTGTGTTGAGTTGAATACTCTTAATGCTTTATTCTTAGTTATTTTAGGCTGTCCTACTGGGTATTATTATACTCACCCCTACATGGTATTTTCCTACACATGTCTTATCTTATATAGATTAAAAACCATTTGATGATGTTCTAGAAGGAAAGAGAGAAGGAAAATCTTGAATTGGGTTAGACAGAATGAGGTGTTTATTGGGTGTTTTATTTGACAATATTCCACTCTTTTTTAGTATGTTGAACTACTTTGCAGGTTTGGTTGGGCTTGTATTTGACCCCTTTATCTCTTTTTGGTACTTTTATCATACTCTGATTGTGGGATTATATTTTATGCATACATTGGTATTAGTTATATTTTTTACATTTCAGTATTTTATGGGCTTGGATATGTGTGTGTATGTATAGGTACATTAGGATAATGTCTCCCATGTGTGTGATATGCCTACTCAACATTTCTATCTAGAACCTGGCCTATTAGAGGTGGGATTGGGTTTTCACACACAGATTATTTCCAAACAAGCAGGCCCTGGTGGGTAAGGTCATGGAAGAGTGGTATCAGAGCATGGTTCTACCTTAGGAATGAAGTTTGAAGATTTTTTATCTATGGGGTTTGGTTTGGGATTTATGGAAATAATGTTAAAGTTTTTTGAGTTCACCTTTTAGTCTAGTGACTCTAGTGTTGGTGCGATGACTGATGCATCTGTTCAAAAGGACTCTGATAACATACTTGTTGATTCGATACATGTAGGAACTGGTTTTAGGTAAAAACATTGGTACATGAATCATATAGGAATGATTTTTGGTTACTATATTCTTCTTGACTCAACCCCCCGAATATAGTCATTGACCTTGGTGTGTCTTGTTTATTTCAGGATGCTTCTATAAAGATAGATAGCCCGAATTCCACTGAATGACCACAAGGATGATATTCTGAGTGAAAAGGATTTAGTACAAGGGATTTTTTAATAGATAGTACATTTGGGAAGTTTTCTAATTATGAAACCACCCATTGAGTAATATATTACACCAGTAGTACTGACCAAGGATGTGTGCAGGCTAAGCGCACTCCATGAGTTTCAGAGGTAATGACTGTGGGTTTTGGGTGATGTGAAAGCGTGTGATGGGTCATACCAAATTTTTATTTTTTTCATGATCAATGATTAATTTTAGTTTTACATGATGATAAATTCTATGATCAACATATTTGAATAAAATAATATAGACAACGAATAAACTTTGGAACCAAGTGTGATATCATCATCTATTATTTATAATTAATTTAAGTAATTAAATAATTACCTTACAATAAATTCTTTCTTCATTGATGTATCTCACAATGGATCTATATCATACCATCATATCATTTTAGGAATCAATAATAGATTCCCTCTAGCGGTAATCCACACATGTTCCACTAATCTCCAAACATCACCATAGGAATCTCCAGGTGCTAGCATAATAGATCCTATCACTTAAGTCATTCACCTTTGATTGCCTCAAGAATTACTTCCAAAGGATTCTCCTTAATCTATATAGACTTGATATTGGAAGGTGGAGGAAGATAGGTCTCCGTTCTTAAGAGAGTTCTTGGAGAAGGTATATCTCTAGGGATTCGAGAGGATTCTCTAAATTTCATTGTGAAAAACAAAAAATGAATTGGTTTCATTGAAAAATAATATAATTGGGTTTATATACCTATAGGGTTAGAAATAAATAATTACACAATTTCCTTTTATTATTTGTTTAATCCCTTTGAAACCCCATGTTTATAATAATAATAATATTATTTCTTAACATGCGCAAAACTTTAAAACTAAATTAAATATTATTTATTAAAATATTATTCAATATATATTATTTCTCCCCAAACTTATAAAATTAGTCTGAAATTCCTTCACAATATTTATCAAGCCTTGAAAAATGACTATTTATTTAATAAATAAATATCAATGCATTATTCATCAAAAAATAAATAAATATTATATTCACTAAATAAAAAATAAATATTGATTAAATATTATGCTCTCATAATATTATCTCAAATAACTGGAAATGGAATATATGTAATCAAGAAAACATGAATAATTATTAAACCACATTGGGGAATAGTATTTATTCAATTTTTTAAGAATAACTAATAATATATTATTTAACTAAGATTTTGGATACACTTAGTGTGTGACCCTGTATGCCTCTTTCTCAGTGGCACTAGGAGAAATAGTCTAAAGTCCAAGGTTAGCATCTAGTAACACACCAAGACACCCATATAGAAATAATTTAATACTGAAATGACATAATACCTCATACATATGCTAACTATGTAATATAATCCCTTTATCACGACATCTCTAATCAAGCAGGTTGTATGCTAGCGCCATCAACCTATGTGTTCAATGTCCCTTTCTTTGATTTTTTAGAAATCGAAATTTCCTATAGAACACCATAGACATGGATTTATTTAGTCTATATCATTTACATAAAATGGATTGAGATATCAACTTCCATTAAAGAAGGACAGGGAAAAATCCTTTCTCACATTATTCATTAATGAAATATTACTCATGACACACCTGATGTAACCTACCTCACTGTGAACATATGTTGTCATGGTTTTCATCAATACATCAAAGTACATGACTTATAACACTCATTAATAATAAACTCAATGTTTAAGGATCAATACACCTGTAATTAGATAGGAACATCAAATGACACATATAAATGTGGATTTCCTACAGTAAGGTCTTGTTCTTATAATATCCTATACTGGATATTACCAAGGGAGTACACCATAAAAAGGTTACTCAAAGTCCTATGAGTCTCCAACCATGATAGAATATATCATTTGTGTCCCTCAAATGATATTAAACATCTATAGAACATTTATTTAAGAATATTATCATGGCACTTCTGGGTTCTCATCATAGTAGGAAATTGTTATGACCTTTCAGTGAGACAACTACTCTTAGAATATTATCACATACTCTGTTACATAGAAGAATAATCATTATGTGATAATAAGTTTATTAATATTAAAAATAGTGAATATAGGTTATCATAAAGTACATAGGATTTATTTGTAGGGAACCAAATCCAACTAACTCCCACTTTAAATAGAGACAACTACTGAAAACCTTTAGTATGATAGCCCTCACATGATACTCATGCTTTTTCTGAGATAGGAATCTAGTCAAGGGGTACACCATGTTTTCTTCTGTGGGAACTCTTCTTACTACAACTTCACCCCTATGAGAAAAATCCCTCAATAGGTGATACTTCTGGAGTATGTACTTTGTCCATTGGTGCGACCTTGTCTCTTTTGTAAGAGACACCATGACGATATTATCATAATTCAATGTGATAGAGTCTTTAATTATAGGTACCGCATCAAGATACTGAAAAAAGTTCCATATCCAAATGACTTCCTTTTCTATATTAGAAGCTTCTATATACTCAGAATCTATTGTAGAATTAGGGATAACTGGCTGCTTTGAACTCTTCTAGCTCACAACTCCTCTGTTGAGACAAAAAACATATCCTAACTATGACTTCAGATCATTTATATATGTTTGAAAACTAGCATTAGTATAACCCTTTATGACCATCTCCTCATCTCCTCCATACATCAGGAACATATATTTAGTTCTTCTTAGATACTTAAGGACAAACTTAACAACAGAACAATATTATTCTCTTAGATCAGATTGATATATTCCTACCATGATCAATGCATAAGCAAAATAAATTCTAGTACATAACATGACACACATGATTGATCCTATCACTGAAGAATATGAGATATTACTCATTCTACCTTTCTCATATTGTTTCTAAGGACCCATTTTCTTAGAAAGACGTATTCCATCTAACACTGGAAGAAATACCTTATTAGATTGTTTAATACTAAATCTCTTTAGTATCCGTTCAATGTATGTACTTTGACTTAGTCGAAGATACTTCTTGGATCTATCACGAATGATTTTTATCCCTAGAATATAGGATACTTCACCTAAGTCCTTCATGGAGAAACACTTGTTTAATCAGTTCTTAATAGACTATAAGAATGGTATGTCATTTCTAATAAGTAATATGTCATCGGAATATACTACTAGGATAAGGAATACATTCCCACTTAACCTATTTTAAACACATGGCTCAAATTTATTCTTAATGAAACCAAATTATTTTATAGATACATTAAATTGAATATTCCATGACCTGGATTATTTCTTTAATAAATTAATGGATCTCTACAACTTAAAAGTATTTTTGGAATCACCAGGAGTCAAAAACCCTTCTAGATGCATCATGTAGACATCTTTCTAAAGGTTACCATTAAGGAAATCTATTTTGAAATCCATCTACCAAATTTAATAGTCCTAGAAAGTTGATACAATAATTAGAATTATGATGGATTTAAACAAAGAAATAGGTGAAAAGGTTTCATTGTAGTTAATTCCTTGACATTTTTTAAATACTTTAGGCACTAGACTTTTTTTCTAGGTATTTACTTTACCTTCCATGTCTAGTTTTTTCTTGAATACCCATTTTCACCCTATGATATTTACATTAACTAGCACATCGACCAAAACCCAAAATTGGTTTTAATACAAGGAATCTATTTCATAATTCATGGATTCTTTCCATCTTGAATTTTCTATGCTCTTTACTACCTTTTTATAGGAGAGAGGTTCATCATTGTAAACTAATAATGAGTCATCATCTTTGGTGACTAGAAAAACATATCTCTATAGTTCACTTACCTATATAGTGTTCATACACAATACTTATGTTTTAGGAACTAATTCTTCCATAGGGACCTGGGGAATTTTTTCCTGTACCAACTCTTGTGTATCTTGAGCATCAAATTCATAAAATTCATTCTCTCTCCCACTATTATTTTTTAGTAAGTTCTCCTTATGATGAAATATGGATTGTATGGTGATAATTACTTTCTTTTCTGAGGGATTTTGTAGGTAGTATCCCTTTATTTCCTTAGGATACCCTATAAAGATACACTTTGTGCCCCAGAGTGCTAGTTTGTTTCCTAAAAAGGCCTTAACAAATTCCTTGTAACCCCATACACATGTACGAGACAAAACAAGTTTCTTTCCACTCCATAAATTAAAGGTAATTCCATTTTCTACTTTAGTTGGAACTCAATTTAATGTGTATTCTACATTTTGTAATGTATATACCCAAAAGGATAATAGAAGATTTGTATGACTCATCATTGACCTTATCATGACTAATAAGGTATATTTCCTTCTTTTACTAACACCATTCCACTGTGGTGTATAAGGTGGAGTGAGTTGAGATAGAATCCCAAATTCCTAGAGAAATTCAATAAACTGCTGTTTAAGGTATTCACCACCTTGATCTGATCAAAGATTCTTTATCTTATTTCCAAGTTGATTTTATACTACATTCTTGAATTATTTTATTTTTTCAAAGGACTCAAACTTATACCTCATCAAGTAGACATATCCATATCTATTCAAGTCACCAGTAAAAGTTATGAATTAAGAATACCCACCTCTAGACTCTACTATAAATGGTCCACACATATCAGTGTGTACCAATCTTAAATCTCTTTTGACCTTTCACCCTATCCACTGAATGGTGGTTTGGTAATTTTACCTTGTAAACAAGTGTGAAATATTTCAAGTAGTTTTAGCTTAAAAAATTCTAAATAACTGTATTGACATAGCTTTGTTAAATGATTCTTGTTTACATGACCAAGACGAAAATGCCAAATCTGGGTGTTATATGAGTTGTGTAAACATGATTCATTATCTATTTCAAATTATTTGTTTTTCTTAATTTAGTACATAAATACTCTTATTTAAATGTTCCATTACATAAAATATGCTGTCTTTATAAAAGAAACAAATTTTATTTAAAAACTTGAAAATAAAACCATCTGCATCTAGGCATGATACAAAATTATGTTCTTGGTAATAGTTGGTACATAAAAAAAATACCTTAAAAAAAATATTCCTATTGAAAATGAAAGGTAGTAGTCACTAATGGTTAGAATAGCCAACCTCACACCATTAAAAACTCACAAATATACCTCTCCTCTATAAATATTTTAGAATATACTTGGTTCCTGAATTTAGTTATAGATGTGATCACCACAAGCTATATCTAATAACCAATGCGTATATATTGAATGATTACTCTCAATAGAAAACACACCTTTATCTTCCCCTTATATCTAGGTGTATTTATTCTTCCAATGGATTTTCTTTCCACATGAAAATAATACTACCTCCTTTTCCTTATCGTGCCTCTGGATCTTTCTCTTCTTGGAGGGACAATTCTTGGGAGATTTAGACTTATTATGAGTCTTAGACCCCTTTTCCTAGTTATTCCTTTTTATTATTCACCATAAGAACCATAGGTTTGTCATTCCCCATGTACTTATACACTTGGTGAATCAGAGTAAGAAGTTTTAAAACACTCTTCTCATTATTTCTCATATTATAATTAACAATAAAACTAGAGAAGGTTTTAGTTAGTGAGGAAAGTATGATATTTATGCACAAATAATCTGAGAATATAATCCCTAAGATATATAGGTGTTAAATATATATAATAAACCTGATTAAATGAGTCCTTTATAGTTTTGAATCTCTAATATTAGTTATAAACACATAATTAGAGATCTCATATCTCTCTTATCTTGTATTCTCTTAATAGAGATCCCGAAGGCGAGACATCAAGCTATAGACATCCATGTATTTATATTTCTTCAAAATCTCATTGGTCATGGACGATGGCATGGAATACTATAAATATGTGGAATCATTCAAATGTTTCTCATAGATAGTCAACTCTTCCTCATAAGCCTCATTACCAGGTGCATTAGGAATAAGTTCTTGCAACACATACAATTTCCTTTCACGATGTATGATAACATGTAAGTTACTTTGAAACTCTTAGAAATTTTTTCTAGTGATAAGATTATCCTTCTCAAGTATAGACCACAATGATATGTTTGAAGTCATTTTTATTTTTGTTTCTATAAATAAGATGAGTAGAGTTTTAGTAATTTATCAGATAAAATTTAGAAAAATAAATAAATATTATATTTATTAATCACTCACTAATATTTTGAAACCCAATATCCTTCACCATTAGATTCATAATATCATATTTCTTGGATATTATAGTCTAAAGAATATATATTCCTATTCTTATCACCCCATATTTGGATAGTCAATCAATTTAAAGGGTTTTAGGTAGGAATTCCAAATTCCAACTATATTAACTCACATTTCCTTGATCTATTGAGTAGACTCCCCAATAATAAAATCCTTAAATTGGATTTCCTAATTTTTTTTCCTCTCATTCACACCAAGTTTTTCTTTTAAAGTCAACCCTTGAAGTGAACTAATTTATGTCAACTCAAAACTTCAAGTTAGAATTCCCCGATAATTGAAATCACCCCAACTTTGGCCGGTCAAGCACTTTGAACTATGGTTTGATTCTAACTGAAGTAGCGGAAGACTATACTGACATAATATATATAATTTATGGATTTTATGTTTATTCATAAATTACCAATTATTATCTTTATTTCATGATTTTTAATATTATTTATATTTACTTAGGTAATTAACCTTGTCTTGATAATATTTACGCATAATACAATTTATTTTAATTCTATCTTGAATGCTTGTTAATTAATTAATTCATGTGACCGTGACAAACATCCAAAATTAAATAACCATGAATCTTGATAGAAATAAAATAATAAAGTGTTATGATCATGATCTTTTACTAATGGTAAGTTTATCGAGCAGATGATAAACTAATCACCAATCTAGGAAAAAACACCTTGAACCATTTATGGTTCGTGTTGTATCTTTCCACCTGTACACCTATGTATATCTCTTGGATTGGTTTCACCTTATATAAACACTTTAATTACCTCTACTAGCTTGGGATCTCCATCCATTACATATGATTTTACTCTAACACAGGTTAGGGGAACTAAAGGATTGGTTAGGGGCTTATATAAATGATACCATGGGAACGTATGCCCTTACATAATGAGAGGAGAGATGATATGAATACCAACAATTCAATTTAATAATAAATTAAAAGAAACCAATAACATATAAAGGTATTGGTCTAATCTAATTATCATCCACATGCATGCAATGAATTACATATTTAATATAATTAGAATTCAATTATAATCATTCTTATTTAAGATAAATCACACTCAAATGAATTAATTATCTTCTTTAATTAATAAATTATTTTTTCTTAATTATCATCCAAATTTTCTTGAGATTCTCATGCATCATAATTTTAAACAAATTAAATACATTTATTTAAAATTAACTATGTACAAAAATATACCTTAGAGGCAACGTAGTGAGTACCCATCCAAACTAAATAACATGTATTATACTCATATACTGTTTACTCTTGAGACATGTAAAATAAAAAAATTATCACATAATTTCACAACATGATCCATCAACTTATTGATCACACAGTTTACATGCTATTTATGCCACAAGTTATTCTTCAATGAACATAGAGTAATAACTATAATACTACTTATACATGATATACATATCCAAACATTATGCATAAATTAATTAGATATATATATATATATATATAAACCCATCACTTGGTGTGTACTATTAACTTAATGACCGCAAAAAATCACACATTGATAAGGTTTTGAAATTATAATAAATTAATTTGAATTCTATGTAATTTGGTAAAAGTACACAACATGTACATTGGAGATACACTACATGTATCTTTCTTACAATATATCCATGACACATGGTTAGAGATTTAGTGTATAAATATTCCATGGAAAATATTGGAGTATACAACATGTACATGGGATACACAACATGTGGTCTCTAAGTTACATAGCCACCAGCCATGTAGGTTGTGAAAGAGAATACACAACCCGTCTATGAATAAGGGACTACCATCATATACTAATGTTACATGGTGTGTACTAGGATTTATCGCGCACGAAGATGACCTAGTCAATACATGGTGTATAATTAAATTCACCATGTGTAATAAATTCATAGTGTTGGATATGAATCTATAGATTATACACAAGAGGGGGGTGAATTATGTCTTTTTCAATTTTTCGATAACTCTTTTCTTGAACAAGTTCCATCCTTTATACTTTATCATATTTGATCGTGCAACGGAATAAGTAAAAACAAGAACACAAAGATGTATAGTGGTTCAGGGAACAGAAGGCCCCTAGTCCACTCCACCAACACTCAACTCCACGAGCTTGATTATTTTCACTATCTGGTCCTCTTTTCCATAGACCAGTTCACAACTGAGTACAGGCAGTTGACACCTTTACAATCCAAGAAAAAACAAAGCCTTTTGGTTTAAACACGAACCTACACAGCTTAGAACGAGAAGTTGGTTACTCAAGAATAAAAATAATTTCAGAAAGAAATTTTCCAGTTGATCTTCACAATTGCAAAAGAATGCAATTGACAGCAGATGGATCGAAGTCTCTAGAAATATTGATCTTCAAGATGAAGCAGTTCTGAGTAGATCCAGTTGCAGTAGATATAGATATATAGTTCACAACTTCAGGAGTAGTATATCCATAGTAGATATTCGATGTAGAACAGGTGAATCTTCTATCAAGTTCATTCTTCTTGAAAGAACATATCTTCGATGCTCCTTTTTGAATTAGCAGATCAATCATGAATTTCCACAGTCTCTGTTTTATATTATTTAATAGTAATAGATTGATCACACATATATATTCCTGTACTTAGTGTTTCAGAGAGAACATATATAATAAAGCTGAGCATATCTCCTGCACATTTAGATCCATAAAATTCACTTTCTGATTCGGGATATTCAAAAATTTGAATTTACAGAGAGGTCGTAACTTACCTTAAGACTCGGCATAAAAAGCTCCTTTTAATTCGATCTTAAATCCATTAATAAAATGTCTTTGAATCAGTCAAAGTCTTACTTTAAAAACAAATTTAAATCTGGCTTGAAATCCGCCCAGAAATCAGCTTACTGATCGCTGCACATAAATATCATCTGTCGAAATTTCCGACGCCAAACGTAAGGTTGATGACGTGGCCTCAAAACGTAGGGTTAATAACATAGTCTTCAAATGTAAGGTTGACAATGTAAGGTTGAACACAAACATAGGGTTGATCATCCATACTTTTTCTTCAACACTCAAACGTTCGGTAGAAGATCCATTCTTTTACTTGATCCATACTTTTCAAGAACATATGGTTGTTTACAAAAGTAATGTTGATGAACCATACTTTTGAGAAACAAACGTAAAGTTTAGAATTTACGTTCGGTTCTCCTTCCATACTTTGCTGATAACCAAAATGTAGGGTTCCTTCCTAACGTAAAGTTCTTCTTCCATACTTTGCTGAAAACGTATGGTTGTTTAACCATACTTTTCTCTTATCTCAAAAAGTATACATGCTTTTCATCCTTACGCTACGTTTATCCACGTAGGGTATGAACAATGATTACAGAACATGCTAAAGCAGATTCCGCGCTATATTTATCTATGTAAGATGTGAATAGTGATTCCAGAACGCGCTAAAGCAAATTCCGAATAAGTAATAAATTCTCGTTTTTTCAAGAGTAAAATAAATTAATAAATTACTGCACAATACTAAATAAAATCATTAGAAAATAACTAAGGTTATTTGTGAGCATCAAAATTATCATAAAGAGATAGAGTATTATTTTCAATACTCTCCCCCTTTAAATAACATTAACATGTATTGTTGAAAATACTACTTTGCTCAACAATCTCCCCCTTTTTGATGATCAAAAAACCCATAAAATAATTAAATTTATTTAAACAAAATTAACTTTCAAAATTTGTTATAAAGTTAAAAAAACTTCTCCACCAAAAAGATAATTATAAATTCAAATTTCTCATTTAATTACCCCCCTAAACAAAATGTTGATGTTGTGTTTATCCAAATTCTCCCCCTTTTTGTGATATAAAAAAGAATGAAAAATCATGGATTTTAACACTTTTAATATTGCACTGAACTGTTAGTAAATGCTATTATGAACTGTTTATCAATAATTAAATATGGAGTACTGACATATTAAAAATAAAGTCAGTAAAACAAATAAATAAAGAAACAAATAAACAATGAAGGGAATTTTCATTCAAAAAACAGTAGTATATACATGAAAATGATATACATAGGAATCAAGGTTTGGGTAAGATAGGCAACATGGTCTATCTCCTCTGGATTAAAGACTTGATTTCTGTAAACTATTCCCGAAGTCTCTTCATCATCCCATCTCCAAGATTGATAATGAGATACCTATTCTCTCGATTCATATGAATATCCTCAATTAAATTGACTCTGAAAAACTCATGCATCCTTTCCTCTTTTTCAACAAATACTGACAACTTCTTTGATAACTGATCTAACAGAATTCTGATTGATGGCTCACTAGATGTCAGTTGATCCACTAAGAACTTCTGATTGTCCAGAAACACTGACAAAGGAGCACTGTTATATTTAAGATCTTGTATCCTGTCATTCATGTTTCTCAACGCAGCTATGATATCCTGAAACCTTCTGATTAAATTAGGTGAAGTACCTGATCTACTAACAACATTATTTACAACTGATGCAAATTGGTTCTCCATAAACAACTTCAGATCTGATAAATCTGACTTCATAACCATTTTAGATTTTAATTGTGTAACAGTAGTCAACATATCCTCTTTAAACATTTCAACTTCTTGCCTTGAAACTGTACACTCCTTCAGTTTTTGAAACTTCAAATGTTCTAAGTCTAAGACATTTCTCAGAGAAACATTCCCAGATTCCAACTGAGATACCTTTCTGTACAGTTCTTCAACTTCTTCTTTACTTGAATCAGATGCACCCTGTGCTTGATTCACATTCTCAGGTTGAAGTAGCAGTACCAAAGGCAATGATTCAGCATCCAATTTTTCTTTTTCTTTGTTCGGAGAAGGTTGGTCCACAGATTTTTTCCTTAGAGTTTTCAAACTCCTCCACAGAAAAATCCTCTTGAAGTACCTCTGTTTGAGCTTCAGAAGCATGCTCATCACATTCATCTGTATCTTTGTATTCCACTGGAATTTCAAGAACAATATTTTCATAAGTTTACTAAGTTCTGGACACTTCTTCATCAGGCACTGCCTCCATCTATTGTTCCTGTTGAAGTGCAACTTCAACATCAGCTACAATCTGTTCCTGATTCTCCCTTTGAGCTTCTTCTGGAACTCCTGATCCATATAATGGTGCTATTATTTTAGTAAAATATTCCATGGGGATTATCAACAACATCTTCCCTTACAAAAGAATAAGAAAGTAAAGCTTTTGTGGTTGTTTCCAAAGCAGGGGAAGTGACTTCCTCATTTACCGGTCTCTTTCTTTTTGATTGAAGTCCCTCCTGACTTCTGTCTTCCTCAACATCTTCCACTAAAAAGCGAATCCTTCTTGCTACATTGCTAACTCTAGATTCATCTTGTCCCTCTTTGGAATTAGTAGGTTGAGCCTAAGCACTCTCTGAGTCTTCCTCAGCTCCTACTGGCAAAAGTTTTCCTTTAATTGTGCTCCAAAAATATCCAATTTTCCTCAAAGTTCCATCATTAAACGTATTACTATGATGACAGTTAACTCGAGCATCCACTAATCTCACCATGTCTTTATTAAACAATAGTTTAGAAATAAATCGACCAAAAGGGTAGAAATTCATCCAGGCCTCACTTTGACAGCAGTATCTGAGATACCTTATCAAGTATCTTGGAAAGTTTAACTTAATATCACTTAACAAAAGAAAAATTATATACACATCTGGGTATAAAATCTTTTCCATTTCTACCATCCATGGAGCTATTCCAGTCTGAATAAATTTGACCAAAATATTTTGATCAGGCTCCAAATCTTTGAAAAACATTTTCTTTATTATCTTAGTACCAAAAAGAAAATACATGATGTATTCGGATTTATGCACAGAATCTCCAATATTTTTCCAATAGAAATGAAAAACTCCCTCATGAGGGCAGTTGAGAATCTGAATAATCTCTACTAATGAGATTGATAAATCCCTATCCTCTATTTTAGCCATCATACTATCCTCGGTATCTCCCATACTAAACTGTACAGATTTGAAGAAGTATCTAAGTTCTACTTCATACAGAATTCCGTATTTTCACTGTTGAACATCTGTTCAAGATTCTGAAATGATAGTGCTTTCTTCAACAATAGATTTGTCTGAAATAACCAGTCGAGATAGATTACCTTTCCCTGTAATATTTTTCTTCCCTCAGTGTGTTGTCTCTTGGCATTTATTGGCTCGGCTTCAATGGCTCTTTTAGTCCTTACCATTTCTACGAGAGTCTCTGAAGGTTTGAAGGTTAGGGTTTCAGAGGTTCGAAGGTTAGGGTTTAGGAGAGAAAGTGCGATTTTCGGATTTCGAAAGGGTTTTGATAGAAGTGAAAAGGTTTAGAAGTCAAAAAGGCTCTGACAGCCTTAATTCCCATGTAATCACTAATCATTACATATATTTAAAACAAATAAAGTTTGCATATGGAAAAAGAAAGAAAATCTTAAACATTATTCAATAAACAAAATAAAATTTACATAAATAAATAAAAGTAAATAAAAATAAAAATTATTTAAAATTAAATAAACCTAGCTCCCCCTTAATAAAATCAAAACTTGCAGTGGGAAGTGGTTTAGTAAAAATATCTGCTAATTGAATTTATGTATTTACGAATTCTAAAAATATATCCTTTTTAATAACATGATCTCTTAAAAAGTGATGCCTTATATAAATGTGCTTAGTTATAGAATGAATAATAGGATTTTTTGAAATATTAATTGCACTTGTATTATCACATAAAATAAGTGTATTATTAAAATTCAATCCAAAGTCCATAAGAGTGTTTTTCATCCACAACACTTGTGCATAGCAACTACCAGCAGAAACATATTCTGCCTCAGCTGGTGACAGGGCAACTGAATGTTGTTTCTTACTAGACCATGATACTAAAGATTTTCCTAAAAAGTGACATGTACCTGATGTAATTTTTCTATCTAATCTACAACTTCCAAATTCAGCATCTGAATATGAAATCAAATTGAAATCAGAAGTTTTAGGATAAATAAGAGATTGAAAAATAGTTCCTTTTAAATATCTAAAAATTCTTTTAATAGCAGTTAGATGGGATTCTTTAGGATTTGATTGAAATATAGCACAAAGACATACTGAATACATTATATCTGGTCTACTAGCAGTAAGATATAACAAGCTACCAATCATACCTCTATATAACTTGTTGTCAACTGATTTCCCAGTTTCATCCAAATCAAGTTTTATATTAGTACACATAGGAGTTGTAAATGGCTTGCTGTTTTCAAGACCAAATTTCTTAAGTAAATTAGTAATGTATTTGCTTTGATTTAAAACATTTCAAAAATCTTTTTGAAATATTTGAAGACCCAAAAAGAAATTTAATTCTCCCATCATACTCATTTCAAATTCTTCTTGCATTAATTTTGAAAATTCATGACAAATATTTTATTAGTTGATCCAAATATTACATCATCAACATAAATTTGAACCAATAAAACATTATTTTTCATAGTTTTCTTAAAGAGTGTTGGGTCTTCCATTCCAACAGTAAAATCATTTTTCAAAAGAAAAGAACTTAATCTTTCATACCAAGCTCTAGGTGCTTGTTTAAGGCCAAAAAGATATTTAGTAAGTTTAAAAACAGAATCAGGTTTTTGAGAGTTTTCAAAACCAGGAGGTTGCTCAACACATAGGTCTTGAATTAATTCTGAATTAATATTTAGTGAATTAAACACTAGTACATGGCCTGTACCTCTAGGTTACACAATGTGTACTCTTGTGTTATCCAGTCATACTCCTCAACACATCCAAATGAGATATTCAAATTTATTCCATTCATAAAACTAATCAATTTGATTATATTTATGATAAACAAAGAGGAAATAAGTAGATCTCTCAATTCAGATTAAATAACGATTAAACTAGAATTATAAACTAATAATAAATGCATAAATAAATCAATGATTTTTAAATAATTATAAACAATTATACGAACAATTTGATACCACTTGTAGGTTCCTGGTGCAGTGGAACCGTGTGATGGGTCATTCCTAACTTTTTTTTCATGAGTGATGATCAGTCCAAGATTTATATGATGATAAATGCTATTATCAATGGATTTGAATAAAATAATATAGACAATGGATAAATTCCAAAACCAAGCACATGATCATCACATATTATTTATAATTAATTTAATCACTACAGAATTACCTTGTGAGGAATACTTTCTTCATTGATGGATCTGAAAATAGATCTATGTAATACCATCATTGTATTGTAGGAATAAAAAATAGATTCCCTATAGTAGCGATCCACACATGTTCCAATAATCTCTGAATGTCATCATATAAATCTTTAGGTTCCATAACGGTAGATCCTATCACTTATATCATTTTCCTTTGACCACCTCTAGAATCACTTCAAAAGGATTCTCCTTGATCTCTCTAGACTCAAGAGTAGAAGTTTGAGGAAGATCACTCTCTATTCTTGAGAGTGTTCTTAGATAAGGGACCTCTATATGGATTCAAGATGATTCTCCAGATTTTTTTGTGCAAAACACAAAATTAATTGACTTAATATAATTGGGTTTATATACTTATAGGGTTAGAAATAAATAATCACAAAATTTTCCTTTATTATTTATTTAATCATTGAGTAATGTCTATAATAGTAATAATAATATTATTTCTTGACATGTGCTAAACTTGCTAATTAAATTAAATATTATTTATTAAAATAATATTCAATAAATATTATTTCTCATCGGACCTATAGACTTAGTCCTCTATTCCTCTAAAATATTTATCGGGCTTTGAATAATGATTATTTATTTAATAAATTAAATATCACTACATTATTCATAGATAAATAAATAAATATTATATTCACTAAATAGAAAATAAATATTTATTAAATATTCTTATCACATAATATTCTATCAAATATCTGGTGAAACAATATATGTGATAAAAAAAACACAAATAATTGTTAAAACACATTTGGGAATAATATTTATTCAACTTGTTAAATAATAAATAATAATATATTATTTAAATGTGATTCTAGATACACTTAGTGTGTGACCTTCTAGGCCACTTTCTCAGTGGAATTAGAAAAAACAGCCTAAAGTCCAATGTTATCATCTAACAACATGCCAAGGAACCCATATAGAAAGAATTTAATGCCTAAGTGACATAATAAATCATACAAACGATCTCTATGTAATATAATCCCTTTATTGTGATATCTTTAATCAAGAAGGTTGCATGCTGGTGCCATCAACCTATGTGCTCTATGTCTATTTCTTTGACTTTCTAGAAATCAAAATTTACTATAGAACACTATGGCCATGGATTTAATTTGGATATATCATTTCCATAAAAGGTCCTAAGATATTAACTTCTATTAAAGAATAAAATGGATAAATATTTTCTCACATTATTCATCAATGGAATGTTACTCGTGATATACCCAACGTATCCTACCTCTTCTAGAGCATATGTCATCATGATTTTTATCAATATATAAAATTACATGACTTATAACACTCATTAATAATAATATTGAAGTCTAAGGATCAATACATACATTTTAATATAAAAACATCCAATGACACATATAAACATGGATTTCATACTAGTGGGTCATGTTCTCATAATATCCAACACGAGATATTACCAAGGGCGTACACCATGAGAAGGTGCCTCAAAGTTCTATGAGTCTCCACCCTAATATCATGTACCATTTGTGTCCCTCAAAATATATCATCTAGATATAGAAAAAATATTTAAGAATACTTTTGTGACACTTATGGGTTCTCATAATATCGGGGAACTGTTATGACATTTCAGTGCAAAAACTACTCTTAGGACATTATCACATGCTATGTTACGCAGAAGAACAATAATGATGTGATAATATGCTTATTAATATTAAAAACAACGAATAAAAGTTATCATAATGTTCATGGAAGTTGGTTACAGGGAACTAACTCCAATAGTGTCCTCCTAGGTTTCAGGGAGAGCAAGACCTCGAGGTAGTTGAGGATTGGCTAGAGGTAGTCACCCGAGTTTTTCGTTGTGTAAGGAAACTTACAGATCAAATAGTATTACTTACAGTGAGTCTTCTTTAGGGATATATTGGAAGACAGTAGAGTATGGTGACTTAGTCACATGATGATACTTCTCTCTCCAAGTCAAATTTTGAGTGTCTCTTCAGGGAGGAGTTCTATCCAGCCATGTTGCGATCAGTGTGCATGTAGGAGATTCTATATTTATAGTAGGGAAGTATAACCTTGATGAAGTATTTGAAGAGGTTTACTATCCTATCATGATAATCTCTAGATATGGTGCAAGATCCATTATTCAGGCAACAAACCTTCGAGTAGGGACTATGCTGAGATATCCGGGTTTCAGTGATATCTCTTTGCATTCCCATTAATGATAGAGTGCTTGGGTGGGATTTAGTAGTGGATATTTTCTTATAAGAGAAGACACTAATAGTGGATGATGGTAGTGGTAATGAAGAAGTTGAGATGTCAGCAGTAGGTAGCCAATGACAGTCATAGAGACCAGGATGTGTAAGATGCATTAGGAGTTGATCCCAGGATAGGGGATCAATATTTTGAGGCTCTCCATATGGATCAAGTCATCCTAGGGAGAGGTAGTGCTTCTCTTACGATGGTTAGGGGCATATTTTGTAATGACCCAAACTTTTATCAATATAATTTATCCATTCTTATAGTAATTTCTTAATCACATATAATCACTTATATACTATAATAAAAACTCTATAAATTAAGAATTAATAAAATAGGAAGTATTTCTAGAAGTTAAGAAACCAATACTGATGAAATTGTAAATTGACCTTAGGAATAGTAATATAAACCTTATGAATAGTAAACTAGCCAAATGAATAGTAGCCTCACCCATGAAAGAAAAAATAAAATTTAGTCATATTATAAGTGAAAATATGATATAATCATATCATAGTATAAGTAAGTAAATATTTTAAAAATTATTAATTAAGTGTTGATATTTTTATAATTCATAAATATTTAATTAAAATTTTATGATTAATTTAATAATTTAAAAGAAAATGTAGTATAAATTAATATTTTTATGTATTATGATTTTTAGATAATTTTATGACACCTTAAGTAATTTTTCAAAGTGTTATAAAATCAGTTATAATTTTAAAATATGTATTTTCTAAGTAAATGATGATTTTAATTAAAAATTAAATTACTCATATTTAGAAAATTATTTTCATAAAATTAAGTTCATTTTTTAATTCTACACATCAAAAAATGGTTAGAGTGAATTTTTGGGATTTTTTTTTTCTGAAATACTTGAATTTTTTATGAATAGTAATATACAATAATTTTTGATAAATGCTAAATACATGAAATTTTGAGTCATTATTAATGTAAGGATGATGTAAGGAACTTAATATAGAACAATACTTCCTTATTTTAATATATTTAGAGATAATTCTCAAACTATTCATAGTCTTGAGCCAAAATAATAAACTAATGAATATAATATTGAGAAAACACCCCTCTCCTCCACTATAAATACTACCCCTCACACCCTCATTTCCTCACACCTATAAAGATTTGAGCCTTGAAAAAATTATACAAAATACTACTTCCTAGACCCTACCCCATATCCAGGATCTCTTGGTCTCATTAAAATACCAAAACCTTTTTTAAGGAGGTTCTCAAGGAGGATAAACCCAAGAGGTAAAATACTCTTCCTTTTTCTTTTAAATTCCTTTTCAATTTCATTTTTTTCTTATTATATCATAACCTGCCTTAATTAAAATAGAATTATAACCCTATTAACTTACATATACTGTAATTATATATTTTTAATGGAATATACATCATCAAAATACTCCATCTCTCTCTCTTTTATTCTAAAATTGAAATCATCGCCCGTGATGTGTCAATTTGCCGACATCATGGGAGATGCACTTTCATTTTCCTTTAAAAAATTCAAGGACATTAATAAAACCATTAAATGGTTTAAAAAATATTTTAATGTGTATTTTATAATCCATTTTATGTTCTATAACTAACTTATATACATAATACTAAATGATAAAAAAAATGAGTTCATTGTGATCGAAAAACTGACAAAATTAACCTAAAACTACCATCATTGATTTTTATCTAATGATTAATCCTCATAAAAAATTATTTATAAAACCATTAAAAATTATTTAATATCATTAATAATATATAATAAAAATTCTGGATATTTATCTACATTTTACATGAACTTCCATTCATGTATACAAGTGAACTGATCATGAAAACCATGAAAATGAATGCTCCTGAACGATGAAATTAAACTCTATAAATCATCCAAAATCCAGTAAATGAACTTAATAAAACCATAATGAATCAAATTTATGTATAATTTTTTTATTTGTTAATTAATTAATCTAATATTATTATACAAGATATTAAAGTGAAGGAAGCATTCAGACTCAAGGTAAGGGGAATTCTCAAACCCAACTCTCTTTCTTTGGGGTTTCCATATTTCACCCCATTTTAAATATATATATTACTTAAATATAATTTTTTCATCATTATATTACCTTTTATGGGATATACATGTTTTCTAATTGAGTTTATGACAAGCACAATGTTTTCCAAAAGAACTATTCTTTAAAAAAAACACACCTTTTACTTCTTGAGATTATTTCTTCTTCACTCATGATTGATGATTCATATATCAAGTATGTTATTACATATTTAATTTGGTAACCCAATTTTTATTAATTTATGATTTATGAAATGAAAAAAATTATTTCCATTGGTTATTTTATGTTCAATATTGATGTATGTTATATGTGGCGTGCATGATAATGTAAATTTTATGATGTGAAAAGTGTGAATAGAATTATATAGCACTCTAATGCATTGGGTAATGTGATGAATATCATTAGTTAAAGTTAAATATGTGTGAAAATGATTCTATATTTGTTCAAAACTATTTTTGGTAGTTAAACACTAAGGCATGGTGTTTCATTTTTATTCATTGCCACATTTCATACCTTTATCTAATGTTTCCTCTCATGATTATGATACTTTGCATATGTTATGATGATATTCATGATGATCATACCATTTTTATTGTTTCATGTTATTATATATCCTCTTAATGGGATTTTAACTCACCCATTTTTGATGTATATCCTTAGGTGACTACATATACTAAGGATAATTCAAGGTACAATAAGAATCTAGAGAAGAATGAATTAAATAAATGTTTATGTTTTAATTTGTAAATGTTATGTATGGTCCTAATTTTATCAAGAAACTAAACATTTTGATCCTATTTGTGTAATTATTTTATGTTTTTTGTATTTAAAATGAAGTAATAAGATATGTAAGAAAAATAAGGGTCGCTATAGTTGGCATCAGAGGTATGGTTTAGTTAATTTGTGAATTAGGATTAGTGAACCTTAGTGAAAACCCTTAGTATGAGATTAAGTATAAGTAAGAACCCAGGAATATTTGTTTTAGAAAATTATAAACATAGGGATCCCACAAGATATGCCTTTATAATTAAATACAAAAATGAATATATTATTTATTCCTGACTTGTTGACCTATGTTTTTTTCTAACCTTTTCTATTTTAGAAAACGGTGGTAACCAAGAGAAATCATGCCAAAAACCCTTGTGAGGGACAATGCAGTGATTTCTTGAACAAAATCCCTAATGATTTAGGAGGTAGAGTTCAAAATTTCATGGCGATGCTTACCCAGATATCTTAGGTTATGAACAATAACTTGAATAATGTGGAACATACACCTTCACCTAAGAAGTAAAAACTGACTATCAAGTGTTTTATGTGAAAATAACCACCAATGTTTAGTGGATATTCCAATCCAATAGTTAAGGAACATCAGATTAACTCGATGGAGAATATCTTTTTAGTTCTTTACTGTTCCTAGATGGATAAGGTGGATCTTGCTATTTATCCTATAGATTGAGAGGATGATCAATGGTGGGATTTTATTAAGAACACCAAGTCAAAGGATAAATTTTAAGAGATTGAGTGGGAAGACTTTAAAATAATATTTCTTAGCGCGTATTTCCCTCGAAATCTTCATACAAATACGGAGAGAGAATTCATAGAGCTAAAACAAAAGGAAGGTGAATCTATCACAACCTATGAAGAAAATTTTACAAGGCTTGTAAGGTATGCTTCAGGTTTTGTTATAAAAAATTATAGAAAAATTGATAGATTATTTAGTGGTTTAAAACTATACCTTCTAAAGGCTCTTATAATTCGAGAATTTGGGAGTTATGAAGAAGTTGTTCGATGTGATCTCAAAGTGGAGATGGAGTTTGGAGAATGGTCTCATGGCTATGGTGATAAGAAAAAAAAATGGAGTTTCAAGATAGAGGATATAATGAGAAAGGTGGAAAGAAAACTCAACCACCCACATGTAAAAAATGTGGGAATAAGATCATGGAAACTATCTCAAAGGGACGGGAAATAATTCAAGTCTGTGAGAGAAGTGCACCAAGATCATTAATGTCGAAAAGACATGAGGAAGCAGGACAATGTGGTATAAGAAAGGAGAGAACCACCCATGGTTTAATGCTATAAATATAGGAATAAATGTCACTATAAAAGACAGTGCACTAAACCTCAAGTTCTCGAGGGTAATCAACATCATCACCCACCAAATCAAAAGTAGAAAGGGATTGCTTATGCCATCACTACCTATAGAAGTGGAGAAAGAAAATGAATTCATACAAGGTAAACTTCATATTTACTCAAGAATGGAAAAAGTATTATTTTATTTTTTTTCTACACATTCCTTTATATCTTTAAAGTTTGATAGAACTATTGAATCGAAGCCACAAAACCTTGAAGTATAGATATCTATAAAAACACCAAGTGGTGAAATCATTGCAACGTAAGTGTTGGATTCTTCTCTTTTTGGTGTATGTGGGAAGATTCTTCCAGCGAATCTCATAATACTTCCCTTGGTGAATTTTTACACTATATTGAGTATGGATTGTCTCTCCTTATATAGAGCACACATCAACTATCAGGAAAAAAAAATATATTTTCATATTCTGAACCATCCCATGCTACTCTACAAATCCAAAGATAAACATGAATCTACTTTGTAAAATCCTTTAATAGAGTGGGTGTTGATTTCCAATGAAGAATCATACCTCACTCAAATGGTTGAGTCAAATTAAGTTATCAACCTAGGGGAAATTCCCATCATGATTGAATAGAGTGATGTATTTCCTATAGAGTTACCCAGACTCCCCCCAGATTATGAGGTAGAGTGATCAATAGAACTCATATCCAGAGCTACTCATATCTCAATGTTTCTCTATAGGATGGATATTATTGAACTAAAGGAGTTAAAGAATTAGTTGAAAGATCATTTTGAAAAAGGTTTTATACACCCTAGTGCATCACCTTGGGGTGAACCAGTGCTCTTTGTCAAGAACAAGGATGGATCAATGTAGTTGTGTATCGATTATCAAGAACTCAACAAGATCAACATAAAGAACAAGTATCATCTTCCAAGGATTGATGACTTGTTCGATCAATTACGAGGAGATCATTAATTCTAAAAGGTGGATCTTTGTTATGGATATCATCAGTTAAATGTAAAGAAGGAAGATATTCAGAAGACTACCTATCGTACAAGGTATGGGCACTATGGGTTTTTGGTGATTCCCTTCAGACTTACTAATTTCCCAGAAATATTTATGTATTTGATGAATAGATTCTTTATACATTACCTTGATAGATTTTTGGTAGTATTTTTTTATGATATTCTCATATACTCCAAAATAAAAAAGGAACATGAAGAACATATAAGACTTGTGTTGGTGCCATTAAGAAAGGAGAAGTTGTATTCCAAGTTCAGAAAATGTGAATTTTGGATGAATTAAGTCACATTATTGGGACACATGATCACAAGTGATGGAATTTATATGGATCCTTAAAAAACAAAGGCAATTGAGGAATAGACCAGACCCTACAGTGTCATAGAAATCCGCAGTTTTCTTGGCTTAGCATGGTACTATCGATGTTTTTTGAGAAATTTCTCATGATTTTCAAGCCCGCTAACTAATTTAACAAGGAAAGGGGTAAAGTATATATGGATGAAAGAATGTGAGGAAAAATTAAAGGAGATAAAGAAGAGGATAATCACTACACATGTACTCACATTACTAAAAAGTGGAAAAAGTTTTGTGATATAAAATGATTCTTCCAAGAAAGTCTTGGGTTTTGTACACATGTGAAATGATAATGTGATAGCCTATGCCTCACGATAGTTGAAAATCCACGAGAACAACTACTCGACACATGATCTGGAGTTAGAAGCTATGATTTTTACCTTGAAAATCTAGTGGTACTACCTCTATGGTGAGAAGTGTAACATATATACCAATCACAAGAGCATAAAGTATATATTCACACAAAAGGATACCACAATGCGTAAAAGGAGATGGTTAGAGATAATCAAAGACTATGATTTATCTATTAACTATCATCCTGGAAAGGCAAACAAGGTAGTTAATGCTCTTAGTAGAAAATAACCTGTTACTCTATCCATGTTGTGGATTGAGAAAGACCCTACCTTCATGGATATGGAAAGGATAGATTTGGAAATCATAATGGTATTGAATACATCCTAACTTTACCAAATTATTATACAAACATCTATCCAAGATAAGATTAAGGAGGCATAAATGGATGATCTAGAGTTACAAAAGAAGGTGAATGTAGTAAATAAAGGGAAGCTGCAAGAGTTCCATACCGATGATGATGAAGTGATTTGGTTTAGAATGAGTTTTGGTGTTCCTTCATCACATGGGATAAAGAAGGAGCTATTAGAAAATGAAAATAACTAAACTTTCTCTATCTATCTTGGGAGTACCAAGATGTACCGTGATCTCCGAGAACACTTCTGGTGGGAAACAATGAAGACATAGATTGCATAGTATATCTCAAGGTGCTTGATATGTCAGTAAGTTAAAGCTGAGCGATATAATTCCAAAGTGATGATGAAACCATTGACTATAACCATGTGGAAATGGGATAATGTCACTATGGACTTTGTTACGGGTCTCCCAAATATATCCAAATGAAATAATGAAATATGGGTTGTGGTGGATAGACTCACCAAGGCTGACCATTTTATCACTATTCAGGAAGATCTCTCACTTGAACAACTATCTAAGATATATGTGAAGGAAGTAGTGAGACTATATGGAGTTCCACTCTCAATTTTCTTTGATCGTGATCCCAGGATTACATCTAAATTATAGAGGAGTCTTTAACATTATTTGAGTACTGAATTAAATCTCATCATGACCTATCAACCCAAACTAATATCCAATCTGAAAGGACTATTCATACAATTTAAGATATGATAAGAGAATTATCTTTAGAATTAAAAGTTGGATGTGATCATAATCTACCATTGGTTGAGTTCTCATACAAAAATATCTTCCACTCAAGTATTCAGATGGATATATATGAATATCTATATAAAAAGTGATGTAGAAATCCAACCCATTGGGATGAAGTTGGAAAAATAAAGCTTCTTGGACTTGATCTTGTGTAAGAAATTTTAGAGAAGGTTCAAGACATACAACAACATATCAAATCTTCTTAGAGTTAGTAAAAGAACTATGCTGAAAACCATCGAAGTTACTTGGAGTTCAACTTTAGAGATAAAGTCTTCCTTCGAATATCACCATGGAAGAGAGTCATGCTGTTTGGAAAGAAATGGAAGCTAAGCCTAAGGTACATTGACCCTTTAAGATCCTTGATCACATTGGAGTTGTGGCCTATCAGCTTTCACTTCCACCAAATATAGCTCAAGCTCATGATGTGTTTCATGTATCACTCTTGAGGAAGTACATACTAGATCCCTCACATGTACTGAACTCCGAGGTGGTACATCTGGAAGATGATCTATCTTATAAGGACCAGAAAATAAATATTATAGATAAGAGAGATAAGGTTCTATGAAAAATGAAAACCCACATTTTAAAAGTGTTGTGGAGGAAATATAAGTATGAAGAAGAAACTTGGTAACCGGAGGAGGCGATGAAGGAGAAGTACCCTCACCAATTTATGTAAAAAGAAATTTCGAGGGTAAAATTTTAAAAGGGGGGAAGAATGTAACTACTCAAACTTTTTTCAATTGAATTTATCCCTTATTATAGTAATTTCATAATCACATATAATCACTCATGGACCATAATAAAAACTTTATAAATTAATAAGTAATGAAATAGGAAGTATTTCTATTAGTTAAGGAACCAATACTGATGAAATAGTAACTTGACCTTAGGAATAGTAATATAACCCTTATGAATAGTAAACTGGCCAAATGAATAGTATCCTTACCCATGGAAGTACAAATAAAATTTAGGCATATTATATGTGAAAATATTATATAATTATATCATAGTATAATTAAGTAAATATTTAAAAAAATATTAATTAAGTGTTGGTATTTTTATAAGTCATAAACATTTAATTACAATTTTATGATTAATTTAATAATTTAAAATAAAAATTATTTTCATAAAATGTATTCATAAATTAATATTTTTATTTATTATGATTTTAAGATAATTTTATGAGATCTTAAGTAATTTTTCAAAGTGTTATAAAATCAGTTATAATTTTTAAATCTGTATTTTCCAACTAAATGATGATTTTAATTAAAAATAAAATTACTCATATTTATAAAATCATTTTCATAAAATGGATTTCATTTTTGAATTATAAACATAAAAAAATGTTTAAGGTTAATTTTTGGGATTTTTCTAAAATAATTGAATTTTTGATGAATAGTAAAATAAAATAAATTTTTAATAAATGCTAAATACACGAATTTTTGAGTCACTATTGATGTAAGGATGATTTAGGTACCTTAATCTCAAACCATCCTTCATTATTTTAATATATTTATAGATAATTCTCAAACTACTCATAGTCTTGATCCAAAATAACAAACTAATGAATATAATATTGAGAAAACACCTCTCTCCTCCACTATAAATACCACCCTTCATACCCTCATTTCCTCACACCTCTAAAGATTTTATTCTTTCCCAAATTCCAATAAATACTCTTCCCTATACCATATCCCACTTCTAGGAGGTATTTTTCTCATCAAAAGACCAAAACCTTTTCTCTAAGGAGGTTCTCAGGGAGGATAAATCCAAGAGGTAAAATACTCTTCCTTTTTTTCTTTTAAATTCCTTTTCAATTTCATTTATTTTCTTATTATATCCTAAACTACCTTCATAAAAATGGAATGATAACTTCATTACCTTATATATATATAAATTATATCATTTTAATCAAATATACATCATTAAAATCCTCCCTCTCTCTCTCTTTTATACTAAAAATGATATCGTTGCCTGTGATGTGTCAATTTATCGACATCGTGGGCGATGCACTTTAATTTTACTTTAACACCATCAAGGATGTTAATAAAACTATTAAATGGTTGAAAAAAATATTTTAATCTGTATATTATAAGACATTTTATGTTATATAATTAACTTATATACATAATACAAAATGATAAAAAAAGAGTTCATTATGATAAAAAAACCACCAAAATTAACCTAAAAAGATCATCATTAATTTTTATCTAATGATTCATCCTCATAAAAAAATTATTTATAATACCATTAAAAATTATTTAATATTATTAATAATATACAATAAAAATTCTGGAAATTTATCCACATTTTACATGAACTTCCATTCATGTATACAAGTGAACCGATCATGAAAACCATGAAAACGAATGCTCTCGAATGGTGAAATTGAACTCTATAACTCATCCAAAATACCCTAAATGAACTTAATAAAACCATAATTAATCAAATTCATATATAAAAGGTTATATATTTCTTAATTAACAAATCTAATGTGATTATAGAGGATATTAAAGCGAAGGAAGCATTCAGACTCAAGGTAAGGGGAATTCTCAAACCCAAATCTCTTTCTTTGGGTTTTCCCTATTTCACCCCATTTTTAGCATGGATATTCATAAAATAGAATTTATTAACCATTATATTAACTTTTATAGGATATACATGTTTTCTAATTGAGTTTATGAAAAAGGAAATATTTTCCAAAATAACTCTTCTTTAAAAAAGAACACCTTTTACTTCTTGAGATTGTTTCTTCTTCACTCAAGGTTGATGATTCTTATATAAAGTATGTTATTACCTCTATAATTTGGGAACCGAAAATTTATGAATGTATTATTTATGAAATGAAACCCATTTCTTTTCATGGGTTATTTTATTCTCAAGATTAATGTACATTATATGTGGCATGCATGACAATGTAAATGTTATGATATGATGGGTGCGCCCAGAATTATATAGCGCTCCAATACATTGGGTAATGCGATGAATATCATGAGTTAAATTGAAATACGTGTGAACATGATGCTATATTTTTTCAAAAATATGCATGGTATTTAACCAATAATACATTATGTTTTATTTTTATACATTTACACATTTCATGCCTTTATCTAATTTTTCCTCTCATGATTATAATCCTTTGCCTATGTTATGATGATATTGATGATGCTCATCCCATGTTTTATTGTTTCATGTTATTATCTATCCTCTTAATGGGATTTTATCACACCCCTTTTTATGTATATCCTTGGGTGACTACATGTACTAAGGATAATTAAAGGTCCAATAAGAATCTAGAGAAGAAGGAATTAAATAAATGTTTATGTTTTAGCTTGTAAATGGTATGTATGGTGTTAATTTTCCCAAGACACTAAACATTTATATCCTCATTATGTAATGATTTTATGTTGTTTTTATTTAAAATTAAGTAATAATATATGTAAGAAAAATAAGGGTTTCTATATCTTGCTCGATATTGTCTAACACACCATACAATTGATATGGAGAAGGTTTATTGACCACCATAGGAGAGACAACGATAAGAGCATAAAGGTCCGTAGGGTGAAAAATGTGGAAGAGGAGTGGGTAAAGTAGTAGGGGTGGTAGGTTGTTTGACCTATCACCACCACCAACCTCAGGTGGTCCACACTAGGATCAAGGAGCTAATATTTAGAGATGAGGATAGCGGTAGAAAGTGGAGGCCTATAACCTTGAGGCTATCGACATGATCAGAGGTATGATATGCATCTTCCCTATTTTATCTATAGTATTTATATACACTAGTGAAAACCACTCCTTTAATTCCACTTATTTGGTTCATGAATCAGGGATTACAGTTGAGCCCTTGAATTGACCCTTGTGCCTGGAGACTTCTACTGGAGGTGACTCAGTGATTGCACACTTCTTCTATGTCACATCTTGACTTGGATAAATCATCCATGTAGGATCCGAACTGAAACACAGTAAGACCTGAAGGGAATTCTCGATCCCCACGAGCTGACAACTAGAACCCAGAAATCAATAAAAACTACAGGGAATGATTTCTCTCAACCTGTAGTAGACAACATGACATATATATACATGATGATAAAAAATAAAAGAAGAGTAAAATAAGAATATATGTCATAGAAAAAGGGAAACAATATAAGGGATACAAATGAAGGTAGCTAAACAAAATCCAAGATAAAAGTCTAATAGAAAAGGAAAACTAAAACTAAAGTGGCTACTACATGTGATAGAATGGGAAAAATCCCACCATAATACCACTAGCTACCCAAACATAGTTTATAGAAACCTCACCTTATCACTGTGGTGCCTTGCCTTTACCTACATCGACAGACATACAAAGGTCTATGTATTTCTTAAGGGGTGCACATGGTGTGAGCTAAACAAGATTAGTGGAATCCCACCCAAGTGTTCTATAACAAGCCTCTTTATAATAATTTGAACATTATCATATTTAAATAAATCAAGGCGTAATAAATAGTTTAATAATTTTTATATCAAAATCATGGAAAATAAATCCCCCATTTTCAATATTTCCAAATAACCCAAGGAAAAGAGTTTCAAATTATATCTCATATATCAAAGTAGTCAAAGAAAATATTTTTTCTCAAATGATATCAAATACAATACAAATAAAATCAGGGGTAAAATCACTCCAAATATCACTATAGGTTAGGCTAGCTAGGATACTCATACCTAATCATAGATAATCATGCATATCAAGTCTCTAGATATATTAATAAAATCTAGAGATAAAAGGAACACACAATAAAGTGAACCCCCTAATAGTTCAATCAAGTCCCTAGAAAAACGGGACCCGAGAGTATATGGATATCCCTAAGAGTTACCCCCAAATAATATCAATGGATGAAGCTTATTACTACACCTACCACCTAAGTACCCAAGGCTTCCCATGTGCTATTTTTCCAAACTGTAAAGACTCCGACCATAGTTGCCCAGAGCCGGTGCCTTACTTCATTAAATTGGTATGAGTATAAGGAATTTCATCCCAAAGGACTGAATGATTTAGGATATTTGGAAAACAAGATACATACATAAGTTCAACATTACAACTTGAAAGGGAAAACAATATGTAAATTCCATTGTACACATACATAACCTCTATATTATCCCTGTAAGTCATTCATAATACACTTCTTCACATCCTATGGAAATATAAACATAAGAAAGGGGTGATCTAAAATTCTAAGTAAGGTTAAATAATACAGTATAAGTAATCATAAACATGAACACTAGGAATGGTGAGAAACTAAAAACACATGCCTTTAAAATATAACTGAGCATAATATCGTAGAAATAAAAGATGAATAAATAATTCCATAAAACATAACCATGGATATTATACTATTTTAATAATCAAATGGACTATAAATTACTGGTTTTTTAATGAGGTAATTCATAATTCCATACATAATAATCATACCGTTAAGGCCTCGACCAAGACACTATACACAATGGGTAAAAAGCCATGCTAGTTAGTCTCATGAGACATACCAATGCATCAAGGGTCTATATCGGACCCCACCCATAACTTACTAACTCCAATGAATTCCTCATATTAAATAGGATAAATATAATCAAGATATGCATTCATATTTAAACTAATATATGAAATGAAAATAACTTTCCCCAATCAATAAACATAAACACTAACCATTCAGAGTAATATGGTGAATGATATCAAAATAGAACAACCACAATCAAAATAATCATAAACTATTCAATAAAATATGGTAGATGATATCATAAAATATTAATCCCAATTACACATAATAATCAACCAGAGTGTTGAAATAGATAGAAATACTCTTATAAAATCATTGAGTAATACTAGAGAGAAATACTCTTTTACTTTGAAAATAAGAGTTATTTTAAAAACATATTTGTATAAAAACTGAAGCAAACTAATATATTTTTTTCATAATAAAATGATATATTTTAGAAAAATAATGGTGGCTTAAAAAATATTATAGATTTCACTTGAAAATAGGTAAGAATTTAAGAATTTCCCTTGAATCGGGATTGTTTATCGGGAAGAATTTTGAGAAATATCCTTTTAAAACATATAACTCCACATAAAATAAATAAGTATTATGATTGGTACATATATACATATATACATATATATATAAAATTCACACATAATTTATTATGATTTAATAATAATAATTAAGAATATAATTGTGTTAAAGAGAAAAAAAGTGTAACTCGAAAGAAATTGAAGGTTCTGGTAAAAAACCCCTACCTTATGTCCAAACGTGTTCTGAACTTGACCTTAACATACTAGATAATCAAATTAAATCCATTAATTAATTAATTAGTAACCTTATATATATTTATTTTATTTATTATAATTTTATTAAGTTTATTTATGACCTTTTTGATGATTTCTAAGATACAAGATTATCACTCGGGAGCGTTTGGTTCCTTAGTTTTCACAATCGATATACTTGTATGTAAGTATGGAAGTTCATGTGGAATGGATATAATTTTCTAGAATTTAATTTATATGATACTAATGAAAATAAAAAATATTAAATTGTTATATAATTAATTTTTTTATATGGTATGAGGATGAATCATTAGATAATACATTTAGTGATAATCATTTACATTATTACGGTAGTTATGGATCATAACAAACTAGTTTTGTCGTATGATTATTATTATGTATATATACTAGTCACAAAAAATTAAATAAGAAATAATAGTAATTTTATAATCTAGTTAAACAATAAAAATGTTTTCATGACCATCCTTGAAGGATAACTTAAATAATGAAATTTCGTCTTCTATGAAGGTTGTAAATAGGTACCCCCTGAAAGATGATTTCGTTTTTAAAATAAAAGAGAGAAAGATAGTATTTTGAGGAAGGATATTCCATTAACATGATATAATTATACTATATAGATTATACTGAAGTTATCATGGTCATTTTTACAAAGGAGGTGAGCAGAAGATAAGAAAAGGAAATAAATTGAAAATCAAATTAAAAGAAAAAGGAAGATGGTTTACCTCTTGAAATATACTCCTTGAGAACCTCCTTAAGGGAATGGGTCTTAGTATTTTGGAAAGACCAGGAGCTCCTGGATGTGGGGAGAGAATAGGGAGTAGGATTTGGGCATAAATTTTACAAGCTCCAGGTCTTAGAGGAGTGAGGAGAAGGGGGAGTGAGGGGTTGATTTTATAGTGGAGGAGAGGGGTGATTTTTGAATATCTTATTCATTATTTTATTATTTTTCTTAATATAAGAAATAATGTTGATTATTATGAAGAAAAATAATAATAATTTAGTGTGATTTCGAACCAATTGTTCTTAAATAACCCATACATCACCTATCACTCAATAAATAATGTATTTAGCATTTATCGTTAACTATAATATTTTATTATTCACTAAAAATTCAAGTATTTTAAAAAAATACCAAAAATTAACCACAACCATTTTTAAATGAAAAATTAAAAAATGGACTCCATCTTATCAAAATAATTTTCTAAATATGTGAAATTTAATTTTTAAATAAAATCATTATTTACTTGAAAAATACATATTTTAAATGTAAAACCGATTTTAAAATAATTTCAAAAATTAACTGAGATCTCATAAAATCATCCTAAAATTATAGAAAAACAAAATATTTATTTAGGAATACATTTTATGAAAATTAATTTTATTTTAAATAAATTTATTAATTTAAAATTGTAATTGAATATTTATTACTCACAAAAAACCAACACTTAATTATTAATTTTTAAATTATTCACTCTCATTTATAAGGTGCCTAAATTTTATTTATACTTACATGGGTGAGGTTAATGTTACATGAAACACATTATGTACATTATAAAGTCTAGAAGACATTGCCAAACGATAAGACATAGCTCTAATTCTCTCCAGAATTTTAAAAGGTCCAATGTACATGGGGATTAGTTTCCATTTCTTCCCAAATCTTATAACACCCTTATATGGAGATACTTTCAAGAAAACATGATCTCCCACTTGAAATTCAAAATCCTTCCTTCAATTATCAGCATAAATCTTTTTCTTTCTTTAATCTACTTTGATATGAGTTTGAATAGTTTTTACCTTTTCCATTGTTTCATCCACAAGCTCTAGGCCCACAAGCCTCCTTTCACCAACTTCATCCCTTCATGTTGGTGTAAAACATCTCTCTCCATACAATGATTCATATGGTTCCATTTGAATAATATAATGAAAACTATTGTTGTAGAAAAAATCCACCAAAGGTAAATACTGATCCCACATACCTTGAAAGTCGAGTGAGAATGATATCAACATAACTTCTAAAGCTTGGATTATTCTTTCTGACTGCCCTTTAGTTTGAGGGTGATAATCAGTACTCAAATGAAGCTCAATATCTAAAAATTTCTAGATACTTTTCCAAAATTTTGATGTAAATCATGGATCATGATCAGAAACAATAGATAAAGGTTCTCCATGAAGTCTAACAACTTTATTAATATAAATTCATGCAAGGTTCTTCAATGGTAAATCTTCCCTTATAGTGAGGAAATGTGCATATTTGGTAAGTCGATACACAATTACCCATATTGCATCATTTTTTCTTGGAGTTTTGGGTAATATGGTGACACAATCCATAATAATGTCATCCAATTTCCATGTAGGAATAGAAAGTGGTTGCATGGATCCTCTAGGATGTTGTCTTTTGACCTTCACTTGTTGACATACTAAACATATTGATACATAATCCGTAATTTCTCAATTCATGTTGTCTCACCAGAAATGTTCCTTTAAATATCTATACATCTTAGTGATACTAGGGTGTATAGAGAAATTCAAACTATTGGAATCATCCAATAGCTCCCTTTTTAGCTCAAGGATAGAGGGAACACATAACCTCCTCCCAAATTTTATAATTCCATCCCCATATATGAAATCTAATGACTCCCCATCATTCAAAACTTTAATTTTCTTTTGAAGATTATCATCATCAAACTAAGAACTTTTAATTATTTGCAATAAATATGGTTGTGAAACCAATTGAAAAATTAGTGATGTTTCACCTTCTTTGATAATTTCCATATCCATCTTTACTAGATCCATGTACATAGGATCCATGTCAATTATCATTTTGTTTAGAACTCCATGATCCTTCCTAATCAATGCATCAACTACCTTATTTTCCTTTCCTGGGTGGTAGTGTATGGAACAATTGTAATAATTGAGTAGCTTGAGCCATTGAATTTGCCTCATGTTGAGTTATTTCTGTGAGAAGATATATTTCAAGCTCTTGTTTCTTTAATTCTACTAATTCCACTATGGCCATTCTATAAGGAGTATTTTATATAGGCCAGACACTAGGAATTAAATCAATAGAAAACTAAATTTCCTACTCTGGAGGATGTCTAGGTAAATCCTCTAGAAACACATCAACTTATTCTTTCACAATAGGTACATCTTAAATTTAAATATTTCTTTCCTCAACCATAGATATTGTTTTCTCTTCCTCCCCAATAATTGAATTTAGTAGGGATATTGGTGGTGGATCTAGATAATAATCATATGATGAGGTTTCCACTCTAAAGATAAGGGATTATACATCATTCTCCAAAATTGGAACTTATTTATTATTGAAATAGATTTTTGCATCATAACTTGAAAGCCAATTTATAAAAAGGATTATATCAAAGTAATTCATGGGTATGATGACAAGGTCAGCAACTAAAGCGTGTTTATGTATCATAAGGGGGACTGATTGAGACATCTATATTATAATGATACTTCCCTTAGGAGTTTTGATTAAATAATCCTTTATTAAATCAAATTGGTAATGTCTAATTTTCTTAGAAAAATGGGAAGATATAAAAGAACGTGATGATCCAAAATCAAATAAATCATCATCTAAGTTTGAGGAAATGATTAAATTACCTACCACTACTTCATTAGGAACTTCAACCTTAGCAATTGTGACCGTATAAGATTGGCCTTACTCCCTTAGAATTATTTGGAAAAAGTTTCCTTAATGCTTAGGAAAATAATTTGCATAATGTCCCATATCTTTGAAATTGTATCATTGAACATTGATAGCTTATTTTGTTCTCTTACAATCATGGGCTTGGTGGCCTTTTCCTCCACACTTGTAACAAACACCCATACCCTTCGGGCAAGTACTGGGGTGTTTCTTTACACAAGTATCACATGTTAGAAAACTACCATTTTTATTCTTCCCTTTATCCATTATTTCCTTTGCCACTCTCTTCTTCTCTTACTTTCCTTTAAATTCATAAGACTTATAAATTTTTTTTTCTATCTTGATAGTATATGAGACTATATCTTTGTTTGATGAGAAACATCGAGAGACTAGTTCCCTTCAGAGGAATGGTTTTAAACCATAAAAGAATTGATCAATCTTGATCCTTAGATTACGTATGTAGTCTGAAACAAACCTTTCTAGCCTTGTGAAGTTAGCTTCATACTTTACAACATTCTCATCCTCATTTTGCCTCAGATTTAGAAACTGACTTTCTATATCTTCATGTTATTCAAAAGGGAAGTATTTTTTTTAAGAAGATTTCCTTAAAATCACTCTATTACTTATTTTCAATATCTTCCTCCTCCTTTATGTTTTGAATTATTGACCACCATTTATTAGCATCTCGTGATAGACGATAAACCTCCATAACAACCTTCTCCCTTTCGTTACTTCCCAAAGTGAGAAATATCTTCTCTAAGGAACTTATCCACTACTCTTATATGAATGGGTTTGTAGTCCCATTAAATGATGGAGGATGCTGTCGAATAAAGTGGTCTAACATTGATCCTCCACGCTGCGGTTCAAGATGCTTCATATGGGTAAGGTTATTATTCATAACCTGAGTTAGTTGTCCAAGTATAGTTATAAGTTTCTCAGCATCGGTCGCAGCTCCATAACAAAAATCATTATCTTGCATAGAAGGGAAATCCCTACATGGGATATGCGCGTTCATGCAGTTTCAATCCCTTCCATTAGGTTCAATTTCTAAAAAATTGCATACACTAGATTAGGTTATGAATCATAATGTGTAATCTCAATTAGAAAAATACTTAACATGAATTGAAATCCTATTCAAACCTAATCTCATAATCATAAACATTGTTTCCTTGAGAACATATTTACATTTAAATCCCTAATAATTTTTTTTAAAGAAAATGTGAATTATCCTAATAATATCCCCTAGGAGTGTCAAACCAGGTGCACAGTAAGGTTTATTATTGTGTACTAGGTTACCCTGAGTTAGGCTCGGAACACCTTGTCAGAGTTTTCACTCCTAGGTACATCTGTACTAGAACAATTTCCACTTATAGTATCCATATAGGGATGAATTACTGAGAATATCCACATAATCTCTTCCTTACCAAAATTCTAGGATGTTCTTTTATGATTATCCTAAAAGTTTGGCTTAGGGTTTCACTATTGGAAAAAAGGCTATAGCCACCGAAACCGTGGCCCTTAGTGGCATGAATATAGGGAAAATTCTATATCCATGGTTCCAAACTGTGTCTATAGATATATAGACACAGTTTCAACTATGTCTACATCTTCAATTTCCAGGGAAAAAACAAAAAGTACCTTTATCCACAGTTAGAAACTGTGGCTATAGGGCTTAAATTTTCATAAAAATACATAACAGGCCTATAGGCCTACTTGTTACACCTTTCCTGTCTCCCCCTATCTCTTTCCCCTGGTTCCGCACCCCTAACAGTCCCCCTACCTTCCAACCCTATCCCCCCAACTTGCCAGTCCCCTGCCTGGTAATCCCCCTACCACCCCACCCTGCCTATCTCCCCCACCTGTTTTCCCCCGGTTCCCCACCCCTTATTAGTCCCCCATGCCTGCCACCCCCAACCCATGACCTTCCAGTCCCCTGCCTAGTAGTCCCCCTGCCACTCCCACCCCGCCTATCTCCCCCACCTATTTTCCATCCGGATCTTCCCCCTTCCAGTCCCTTGCTTGTTTCCCCCCGATTCCCCCTACCAGTCCCCCCACCTACCTCCCCTGCCAGTCCCCCTACCTACCATCCACTACCTGGTAGTCCCCCTGCCACCCCCTGCCTATTTTCCCTCTGAAGAGGCCTCGTAATCCTAAAATTTTAGATAAAGAAACAACATTAAATCTAATGACAGGTACTAAAGCAAGTTTTTGATATAAAAGATGAAACCAACTAGGTATAATGAAGCCTTGTAGGTATAAATATATATTCATAAGTAAAACATGTTTTAAGATGTAAAAATAAGAACAAAAAATGAAACATAAATAATAAAAATATTGAACGCAACAAGGTTAACTTGGATTAGTTTAAAAAATAAAATTGTGCACTAACTCGCTCTACTTATGAGAATAGGTTTCTAGATATCATAAATAATTATCCAACTTGTTCCCAAAATCATAAAAAAAATATTAACTCTAAATCATATGAAGGCACAAGCCCTTGTGGAAACTTCATGCTATTGATAATAAAATTATAAAGGTGAGGAGATAGCAACACATGAAATTAGAGAAAAATAAAGAATCAAAATTCATGTTTAAAAAATCACTAAATTAGAGAAGAATCAAGAATCAAGAATAGTTTTTATTGCTGACTAGATTAACTAGGAACAAGTTTTGGTTTCACATTTCAAAGTAAATATGACCGAACCTTCCCATGGATGAAGACAATGCCTCTACATACACAATTTCAAACTTGATCGTTCACAAGAAATATGAATAGAAGTTGGCATAGATTTCATGAATTTAATGATTGAAAAATGATAATTGTATACCACAATATAAAAATTACATGAAAAAAATAAGGAATGATAAAATACATGTTAGAGAATGTTAAAAATTCTATCAAACATGCCATAAATTGTAGTATTCAAATAATGAAAAATTCTATTTGATAAATTACTTATATGACAGGCGTGCATGAAAATTTTAGGTGAATTACCACACTATACAATCTCATAATTTCATTTGAAGAAAGTATTAAGAGTTATGGGCATTATTCAAAATAAAAGTCACATTTTATATGTATGAATAATATAAATCATTAATATATATGGACATTTCTACATGCACACACAAATAAAAAGTAATGAAAAAAAACAAATAATGCATGAATGTATATATATAAAAAATTAACATCAATAGGACATAAACAATTGGGTATCAAATGATAATTCGATATTGCTTTATAGAAAAAAAAACTGAATAAAGAATTTTTATTGGATAAAGATTTGAACATATAAACCAAACATAAATGTCAACATGTCATCATCTAAACAAAGAGGGAATCTATTGCAAGACATGATATTACACAAATTTTAGGGATTCCAAATGACTATGTTCAAATAGTGAAGTTATATCAATATATGTATGTTTGAATTATTTTGTGTAAAGGGAATGGTATTTGTATACCATTATGAAATATAAAAGATTTATGGTTTTAGATTAATATTACATATTCTCCACACTAAGAAAAATGATCTTCATACCCTAGACATCCGTGACATGAAAATAATCCTTACCAATAAAGATGATCTCTAAATCATTCATACACTAGATATTTGTGAAATTTATTTTTAGACTATCAAAGGACCATAGAACATATAGAAAACAAAAATATGATGGAATTTATTCTATTTATATTAATTTTTTTAAATTAAAAGTTAAATAAAACCATGACTTAAGTAGCTGAAATCCAATATAAAAATAAGCATTTGGAAATTATAGTAGGGTAATTGGTTATCAAAAAAATAATGGGTACTGACCTTATTGCATATTCCATTCATCATATCTGATAAATAGTATGAAACGTCTTATAAGAAACTAAATTATGTAAAAAATAGAAAGACAATGAACTGATGACTGTTTAATTTCTACAAGAATTGAAAACTACATGATATAATTAGTTACCTCTAAACATATACTAATCTCATGTAGGGTTTTATTCTATAATGATATATAACAAAAGAATAAAATACGCAGTCCTAATTGATGTTGATATCAGACAAATATGTTAGGAAGATGATATAGGTGATGACCTGAAATTGTTGATCATGAATAATCAAATTTATGAATGATTTTTACATATATTGTGTAGAAGTATGCAGTTTGTACAATATACATGAATAGGAATAACATGAAAAATCAAGTAGAGTATTGTTTCAAAAGAATGTACAGATTGTACATAATAAATCACCTAGATTTAACTTCTCCATAGATGTAATATTAGGATTGTACATTGGTTTTGACTCATTTATTATTGTAGTAATAATTAAAAAATCTACAAGATGATATTGGAAAAATATATAATTGTTTAAACAATCAGGTTTTTGATATATGTGTTAATAAATGAAACATTGATATTGGATATATCCTAATTCTTGATAGTTTTGTATGACCTAGTCACATAACACTAAAATAATGACTGTGTGGGAGTTTTCATTCAAGAAATAGATCATTTTTATGGTGGAAGCATCCTAGAGTGTGTAGTTTATTATTACACTTCTAAGAGTTTTAAAATAAAAAATTTATAGTCAATAAAGTTTATAAAGGAAATTATGGATGTTAAATAACCATTTATTCTTCATAACAATTTGTCTATTATTTATTGTAATTATATAAGGTTTAATTTGCTGATATTGATGAAATTGAACAATAAAATCTTTAAAAAAAGTTATGTAGGTGCGAAAGAAAAATATATGGAGAAATTTCTTATTTTAATATGTTAGAGGTCCTCTCCTAGCCACTAGGGAGGGAGTAAAATGAATCTGCTACTGGATACTAGAACCACTTACCTTATAAACCTAATTATACTTTCTCTTCCTTTAATAAAGGCCACTATAACTTCCACAAGATGTTGGAGGAATCCTAAAAAGTCTCAACTTTACTGGATAATTAATTTTCTGGGTGTCAGCTCAACAGCTTAGTAACATCCCAAAAATTGTTCCAAAAGTAGAATTTATTAAATAAATCAATTATGCACAATTTAAAGAAATAAAGTAGTAACAGATAATATTTTCATATTATTTTATAATATAGACAATATAACCACTTTCCCATAGTTTTAAAAGAAATTTATGGAGAATAGTTTCACATAGTTTAAAGAAAAATATGGTAATCATCCATTTAATAAAAGTTTTCAAAGCATATATGTATAAATCTTTTCACAAACATGATTCAATAACCAATAATGAAATGGAAACCTTTCTTAAAACAATTTAGTATAATTATAGAGTCATAAGGAAAATATGGTCAGGGATAGCTAGGATCCTCACACCTTAAGTTTTTAAGGAAAATAAAATAAATGGGTGTGCACTCAATGGAGATCATTATCATGTGCATCCCTTCCTTAATAGTGTTTTGTTAGAGTTATAGTGTATGCACAATGTTAGGTAGAGCTAATACTTTGTAACTATGTTCATCCAAGACTACACACCTAATACCCAAGGGTTTTTACTATTTTCAATAATAAAATCATTTCAAAGGGGAAGTTTTATCATTACATTTTAATAATTTCATCTAATACTATATCTAATATGAAAAAAGTGAGTCTCAAAGTAGACTCACCTGGGGAAGAATTCCGTGAAATATTACTAGGGGTAGGACCGTGCATCATCCAAGTCTGACTTAATAATTAAAGGTGATGGTGTGGTGCTTTGTGAAATTGCCTCCTAGAAAATAGAAGTGCATGCACCATTTTATACTGGTACCCTGACAATATTAAGATACATTATCCTTTATTTAATGTTCATCCACAATACTGAGTAAAAAAAACAACATCATACTATCCATGCCTAATGAGCACCAGAGAAAGTTTAGTTTCATGGATGAAGAAGGCAGGAAAGTCATCACCAACAGAACCCCATAAAACTCAACTAGAAAAATCTCTTACAGAATTGGTGAATCCATGGGGATTAGGAAGACATATCTAAGATTGGTGTACTGCATCACTGGAAGAAATATGAAAATTTAGCAGTAGTGTGAATGCCAAGACAAAGTCACATTTAACCAACCCTCCCTTCTATGATTTATTATTAATGTGTCCATCAATGTGTAATGATGAACACTAATAACTAAAATCATCCATAGTAGGATATTTACAAGAATTTTTTTCTAAATAAACTATCAATAATCCATTCGATCACAATGTCTCCAGCATTGGTAGTTAACTCAAGATGTATATGATCTATATCATCATAAGATACATTAATATAGCCACTAATGTTCACCAGGAATATCAAAAGAAAAAGAAGTTTTAAAGCATACTGAAACATCACTTTTGCGACTTAAGTAGATTGAAATTTCATTCTTGGTGATTTTTTTTAACAAAAAATTTTTAATTCTCAAAACTCCTTCCCATGAAATTATTTTTTATGCAGTTCAGAGCATGAAGAGATAGAACCTTGTCAACATAATATTTTCTCATTTTATAGAATCATCCTGTGTTTTCTCCCTCGCCATGCCCTCATCGATATAAAATACAAGTTCCACCTAAGAAGAACTAAATCCCATTTCCAAAAATTCCATGAAGCAATGAATTGTATCTTTATACAAGTACACTCACATCCAGACAATAGATTCATAAAATACAATTGAAGCTGACATCCCAAGGTGTTGGTTAATAATGTTAACATAGAAAAGCACCTAAAAAAGGATGTCACTTTCATGTTAAGATAAATGAAACCCTTAGTTGTAAAAATCACAAAACAATTGACCAAACCATAATCACACAGCTCGATAGCCTCCAAAGGTAGAAAAAGGGAAAATATTTTTTTTAGATAAAACCAACAATACTGATTGATAAATCAAAAATAAATCTAAAGGGATCATTTATCTTGTACACCTATAATGAAAATATCATGTAAGAAAAATTTTCTTAATTTTGATACAATGAATTTAGATTTCCATTGAAGCCACAACATTCAATCAAGAAAAGTATTTCCTTTTTAAGGTCATCGAAACTCAAGGATTGAAGAATATTTAGAACATTTAAATAGCTGGTTAGAAACAAAAGATTCTTAAAAATTACACTTGGGAACATCTTCCTTAAGTCCTTTAATATTCGTTAAAATATATGATGTTATCCCACTCCCTTTAGAGATCCTAGAAAAATCATAAAGTCTCATTCATTTAGGAATGTGGGAGTTAGCTAGAGGATAAATTATTGTGAAGATTAATAGAATCTGGAATATAGTTGAAATATTGATTAGGGTCTATGATTTAGATAGTATTAAGGAAAAATTATTCCTTAGTAGCCACCCTTTTGTATGATTCCACAGTTCTGTAAAAACATATCTTCTACTTACAAAGTATTGATACAACAAGATTTTTTTTCATTTAATATCTTGAGTTCACACACAACACTTCATCCATCATATCAAAATGAAATACCATCCTCTAAACAAAATAGGTGAAACTAAGCCACTAACCACCACAAAAGGTGAAAAAACTTATCCTTCACTTGGGATTTCTCAGAACGAGGATCATAGAATCACCACGAAAGAACATATTACTAATGAACATATCCTTGTTCAAAAAAAGACCCTTATTCTTACCTTTCCCAATTTTTATCACCTTTGTCCATATCTACTTCACATTTTTAAGAACCATGTTGCAGTGCCTATCAAATGTCCTCACATACTCGAGAAGATTCCTGTTGTTTCAACAATTAATAAGAACCTGGGTGTTGTTCTTGATACTCATCATAAAAATAGAGAGAGGGATGTTGTTAAATTATTCCTCTTAATTATTCACACTATCTTCTTCCATTGGTCTACTCATCTTAAAAGTGGGACCCTTTCAAAAATCACATATAGCTACGACCTTGGGGGAGCATGAAAACCAAGCTCGAAGCACTGCAACCTCTCAGTGTCATTTCACACCACAATCATGCATCCTCGACGTAGATCTAACACAAGTTAGGAGAAAATAAAATTCCTCTAAACCCTTGTCAATATTCACCTAAAGATGGAGGAAATGTCCATCTAGATTGAGGAAGGATAAACCCAACATGAAGAAAAGGGAAATGAGCAGGTAATGGGAGGGGGTGCCTCGAGCATTCCACTTGAATTTTATTCATTTATTTCCAAAAAAGCTGTAGAAAAATCTTTATATATGATTCATCACCCAAGTAATCTCTTAAAGCTATATTCCTTTCATCATTCTCATTTATCACTTATTGAATTAAAATGTTTCAAAGAATATGAAACAACATTTTCAACCAAAGAAACAAAATAGAAAATTTTCAAGTAAAAATCATACCTTGGGATTATCTTCCCAATAAACCTTGATAATTTTAAAAGGGTTCCCTCCAAAATATTTGAGGTATTCTTCCCACAGTGAGAAAACCACTGGAGTCTGTTCTTTTATATCTTCACTGAGATACTTCCTTTGGATTGCCTCATGAAATGGCATATTTTTGAATTCTCCCATGCACTTTAAATCATTATGGGTATGTCCTGATATGTCATGAAAGCCCTAAAAATCAAAGAAGAAGAAGAAAAAATCATGAAAGACCCAAGAATCCATGTCATTTCAAGTAAAGGATCTGATGAAATCATAGGTTCACCCATTCAGATGCATAAAAATAATCCAAAGTTAAACATTTCTATTAAAAATAGATCACTGGCCACTTATGATAAGAAACAACACTTATAGTTAAATTATAGAATAAAACCACTTAAATTTGTCGCATAAAAGAATTTTTTTTCAATAATTTACTCATTAAGATTCAAAGATCATGTCCTGAAAAATTGAGAACCCTAATGGCAGTGATTAAAAGGTTCTATTTATTACATGAGATCTTATAATCAAAATAGTATATACATTGTCTTGAGTCTGTAATCACGCTTATAAACTCATCCACCCTTTCTCAACTTATCTAATACCGGATTATAATGACATAATATTTAGAGAACAGGTAGATCAATGACAAATATTCAAATGAATTATTTTTGAAAACCCAAAATGATTCCTCTGGTGATGAATTATAAAAGTATTTTGATATTCAAATGATGGATTCATATGAAAGGGAACAAAATTCATATGGTCATAAATAAGAAATATGATATTCCTAGAACACTAAAGTAATGAAAAAAATGACTACCATACTTTCAATCTTCAAAAGATAAAATCTATATTTATTTCAATTGACTTTGGGGATTATTCAAATGGACTCTAGGAATACCACCCCACTTCAAAACACATCAAATAAGATCAAGCTAATTACATGGATTATCAAAATAATCTTAACCACGAGAAGTTTCTCTCCAAGGTGTAGAAGCTTATTATATACTTACTTAGATTATCCAATAGATTACTCTATATTGTTAAAAATACATTATTCACATGATCATGCATCTTAAGGGTTGTGTATTCCTTATTAAAAAAAATAGTTTTATAATTTGATCTCACTTTTTATTTTAATTTTATTTATCATCTTTCTAGGAAAATAAGTCATAAATTTGAGAGCCATTTTCCCTGCCTTATTTCACCTTCCATACAACACTTACTCAGTTTTTGAGAAACCCTATTTTGGAATACATTAAATATCCTCATCAATAATGCCCATAACCATACCAAGTCAACTATCACATTCCTAAATTGATTCCTTATTAATTTTCAGATTTTTCCCATAATTGTTGAGTTTCATGGACATCTTTTAATGATCCATGATGTGGCACATCCTTCCATAGTAAAATCACTTCTTCCCACTTGGATGATGATTATTTTCAAATTTATTCATTGGATTTTTAAAATGATTTGATTCAACATCACTAATTCCTAATTTATTTCCCAATGAAAACATTCATTCACTATTCTATTTCATCCCATTATTTTTATGCATTCTCCTATGATTGAAAATATTATTCATGTGACTAGTTGACTCAAAAGGGTAGACTGTTAATTCTCTAGGTGAATCACTTAAACTTACCTCAATGAGAAACCTCTCATTATGGTTATATAAAAACCCACTTCACAGTCTAATTTTATTGCAGATGGAGCTAACATAGGAATGGTTATTTTTCATACCTAAAATTATAGAATAAGAATTAAATTTGTTAAAAAATGAATAGAATATGGTAAAGAATAAAAATAAAAATTATAGATATAGTTGTTAATGGAAACTCAATTTTCATACCTAAAACCAAGTAGAAGTAGTTTTATTTCTTGTGAATGCATAATGGAATAAAAAATTGTCACCTTTCTGAATTGTTTGAAGGTGAAATATTTAGTTAGAAAAACTCATAAAAAAATAAAATAATATTAAAGTTATGAAGACTAATATATCAGTGTGTTATTTTATTACCATTTTCTCAAGTCCTTCTAAAGTTACGTACAATTAATTCTTTGAATCAAATGAGTAGGTAAGCACAAGAATATAATTCAACACAAAAATTAATTCCCAAGACCAAAAGAACCTCTCATTATGGTTATATATAACCCAAAATCCTAATATAATTTTACTATAGAAGAATCTTACATAGGAATATACATTTTTCATACATGAAATTATAGAATAAGAATTACATAAGTTCAAAAATGAAGATGAGAAGAGAAAGAAAAAAAAGATAATTAGAAATACAATTTTAAATGTAAGCTCACTTTTCATACCTAAAACCAAATAGAAGTAGTTTTACTTATTGTGAATGCATAATAGCCTAAGAAATTGTTTTCTTCCAAGCTTGATGTTAATTCACCAAAGTAGTCTTGACATGCTTATCCCTCTTAAACACTAATTTTCACATGCGTAAATGACAATTTCGGTAGAAACTATACCCTTTTAAACCACCAAGTCATGTTTAACTTATCATGTGGACATAATAAAACTTATAATTACACCATATGAAATTAAAAAACAATGTTCAACTCCTAATATAAATTTATTATAATTATTTATTAATTTTTTAGCCTTTACCTATCTAAAATCATCACATTATTGTTCATTTCTCTTATGCATTTCATATCAACCTTTCCCCAACCAATTCATCAGTTTAAACATGTAAAAACATAATTTGAACTCTATATCACCATTTTAGGGTTATGATCATCATTCTAAAAAAATATTTATTACAAATTATACTAATTACTAATCAAAGAAACACATTGAAGTAATTTAAATCAATAAAAAGTCCATAATTCACATATGAACACATACCAAACTCATGAGAAAGTGATAGGTCATCTAACTCAAAGAGGACAAGGAATCCTCTTATGGTATAGACCCATAGATTATCTAATAGAATAAGGATCTAATAATATGAAGAAATGAAAATAGAATTATAAATATATAATGATCAAAACCCCCATAATTTAAAATCATATTGGAAAAAAAATGTTGAAAGAAAATTACCCAAGTGATAGTTTTGAAATTTATGTCACATAGTGATCATTTCTTGATTTTTTATTTCCTGCAAAAAGTTATACAACCTAGTTAGTCAAGTAATAATTTTAAAACATATTTGAAAAAAATAAGAAAAAAATAATACAATTCATTTTGGAATTATATGTCAAATAAGATTTCATGTAACCTAATTTCTTATCAATTAATCTATTGATTTAAGGAAATAAGTTTATCATTAAAAACATGGAAATTAAAAGGGTTCATATATCCACAAAAATTACAATGAATGATTTTTGGAAGTTTTCAAACACATAATAGAATAATGGAAGCTGTAAACTAGAAGAATGTAGATTAGAAGAATGTAAATATAAATTAGAACCTAAATAAAATAATGTAAGAAACATACTGATGGCGGTCAGGGGTTTGAGGGTAGGCCTTGGTTCAGATGGAATTGGCATGAGTGGGGTTGGGGGAATGACTGGTAGGTAGGGGAAACCATCATAAAATGGATGCTGATGGCTGGGAGGAGTTAGGAGAGAAGGTGGGGAACAACTTCAGGTGGAGGGGGAGGAAGATGGGTCAGGGTTGTGGAGGTCTCAGGCATTGGGGGTAGCGGCGGGGAAGGCGGAGATGAGTATGGAATCTTCACTGGCATTATAAGTGTTGAGGGTGGTGGGTGGGGAGTCATTGGGGGTGGCATCAGGGAGGGTGTCGGGGAGAAGCTTTAGGGAGGGCATCAGGGAGCAACTTTAGGGGAGGAGGGTAGTAGAGAGAGAGATAGCCGCGTCAGGTGAGTAGGGTAGTGGAGAGAGATCTATAAACGTCAGGGGAGGATGGTATTGTAAGGTCGAGGGATGATGGTATCACAAGGATAGTGGAGGAGGGTTGTGGGGAGGAGGGGATCCATGCAAGGGTATTATAAAATAAACAAACCTATTTCAATGATTTTTGTAAAACCATGGATTCAAGTATACATATATCCACAAAACTAATTAAACAGTGGATACAAATAAAGCTATATCCACATGCCTATAAAATCTTGGATATAGGTCCGTGGCTATAGATCATTTTTCCAGTAGTGTTTTGTTCCCTAATATACATTTTCTAAATCTAGTTTCCAAGTTTTCTACTAAAATTCCTCTGATACCAACTATAAGGACCCCGACCCTAGTTTCTTGGAGCTGGTGCCTTAATTAATTAAATTGGTATTATTACAATAAATCAAATTCTGAAGGACTGAATAGTTTAGTAGATTTGGAAAACAGGATACATACATAAGTTCAACATTACAAATTTAAAGGAAAACAATATGTAAATTCCATTATAAACATCTATAACTTATATATTGTCCCTGAAAGTCATTTATAATATAATTATTTACATAATGGGGAAATATAAAACATAATAAATGGGTGATATCATATTATTATTAAGGGTAAATAATACAACAGAAGTAATCATAAACATAAACACTAGGTGTGGTGAGAAACTAAAAAAACATGCCTTTAAAATACACTTGAGCATAATATAGTAGAAATGAAATAAGAATAAATGATTCCATAAAACATAACCATGGATATTGTATTAGTTGAATAATCACATGGACTATCAATTACTAGTTTCATAATGATGGAATTCATAATTCCGTACATCATAATCATACCATCAATGCCTCAGTCAAGACACCATACATAATGGGTAAAAACCCAGGCTAGTTTGTCTCGTAAGACCTACCGATTCATCAAGGGGATACAGAGGGCCCCACCCATCACTTACTAAGTCCAATGAATTCCTAATATTAAAGTTGTGAAACATAATAAACATATAAATTCATATTTAACTAACATATGAAATGTAAATAACTTTCCCCAATCAGTAAACATAAACACTAACCATTCAGAGTAATATAGTGAATGGTATCAAGATAGAACATACACAGTCAAACTAATAATAAACTATTAAATAAAATATGGTAGATTATATCATAAAATATTAATCCTAATTACACATAATAATCAATAATAGTGTTGAAATATATGGAAATACACTTATAAAATCATTGAGTAATACTTGAGAGAAATACTCTTTACTTTTAAAAGAAGAGTTATTTTGGAAAAATATTTGTATAAAATTAGAAGTGAACTAATATTTTTTTAATAATAAAATGAGTAATTTTATAAAAATAATTTAGGCTTAAAATAGATTATAGAGTTCACTTGAAAATAGGTAATAATTCAAGAAGTTCCCTTGAATCGGGCTTTTTTATCATGAATAATTTTGAAAAAGATCCTTTTAAAACATGTAAATCCCCATAAAATAAAGAAGGATTATGATTGGTACATATATATAAAAAATTAACTAATAATTTATGATTATTATATAATAATAATTAAGAATTTCATTGGGGTAAAGAGAAAAAAAAAGAGTAACCCAAAAGAAATTGGAGGTTTGTGTAGAAAACCCTTACCTTATGTTCGAACATGTTATGCACTTAACCTTAATGTCCTAGATAATAAAATTAAATACATTAATTAATTAATTAATAACATTATATATATTTATTTTATTTATTATAATTTTATTAAGTTCATTTATGTCCCTTTTTATGAGTTATAAGATACAATATTATCGCTCGAGAGCATTCATTTCCTTAGTTTTCACGATCGGTATACTTGTATATTAGTATGGAAGTTAACACGGAATGGATATAATTTTATAGAATTGAATTTATATGATACTAATTAAAATAAATAATATTAAGTGTTTATATAATTTATTTGTTTATATGGTATGAGGATGAATCATTAGATAAAACATTTAGTGATAATCGTTTACATTATTATGACGTTATTGATCATAACGAACTAGTTTTGTCATATGAATTAGTATTATGCATATATAATAGTTACATAACATTAAATAAGAAATAATACATATTTTATAACCTTTTTTACCATAAAAATTGTTTCATGACCATCCTTGAAGGATAAATTAAATAATAAAATTTCATTGTCTATAAAGGTTGTAAATCGGTACCTCCTGGATGATGCTTTCGTTTTTAAAATAAAAGAGAGGGAGGCAGTAGATTGAGGAATGATATTACATTAAAATGATATCATTCTAGTATATAGATTATACTGGAGTTATCAAGATCATTTTTACAGATTAGGTGAGGAGAAGATAAGAAAAGATAATAAATTGAAAATGAAATTAAAAGAAAAAGGAAGAGGGTTTACCTCTTGAAATATCCTCCTTGAGAACCTCCTTAAGGGAAGGGGTTTTGGTATTTTGGAAAGACCAATAGATACTGGACATGAGGATATAATAAGTAAGAGTATTTGGGTAGAACTTTGACAAGATTCAAGGCTTATAGGAGTGAGTGTAAGAGGGAGTGAGGAGTGTTTTTTTATAGTGGATGAGAGGGGTGACTTTTTTTGAATATCTTATTTATTATTTTATTATTTTTCTTATGACAAGCAATAATTTTTATTATTATGAAAAAAATAGTAATAAGTGCATGTGAGTTTTAACCAAGTTTTATTACATCAGTGATAAATCACCTATGACTCAATAAATCATGTATTTAGCATTTATCGTTAACTATCATATTTTACTATTCACTAAAAATTCAAGTATTTTAGAAAAATCCCAAAAATTAACCATAACCATTTTTATATATGTATAATTTAAAAATGAACCCTATTTTATCAAAATATTTTTTTAATATGTGAAATTTAATTTTTAAATAAAATCATTATTTACTTAAAAAATACAGATTTAAAATTTAAAACCAATTTTATAATACTTTCAAAAATTAATTGAGATCTCATAAAATTATACTAAAATCATAGGAAAAAAAATATTTATTTAGGAATACATTTTATGAAAATTAATTTTATTTTAAATCAATTTATTAATTTAAAATTTTAATTAAATATTTATTACTCACAAAAATACCAACACTTAATTATTAATTTTTAAAATTTTCATTCTCATTTATATTGTGCATAAATTTTATTTATACTTACATGGGTGAGGTTAATATTCATAAGGGTCAAGTTACTATTCACCAAAAATATAAGTTGATCATATCAGTCTCTAAATATCTTACTGATCGCAACTATGTATGTCTATTTTTCGAAATTCAAAACACATAAGCGGAAAAATTATGTCTAACAGCTAGGTCATATCTAACTCCTATAAATAAAAAAGTGTTTGTTTCATAGGGACTCAATGTTTCATGCATTATATATTGAATTTATTTGTAAATCCTTGGAATGTTAAACAAACCATTTTATCAAAACCATGCTTTGAAAACCATTTCAAAAATCTATTTCACAATGATTTGAAAATACCCTTTTCTTTTACTAAAAGAAGAAGAAAATAATATTTTCTCAAAAACTTGTTTCTATACATACAAATAAATAATACCAAATTATTTATAATTTTTTTTATAAAACTAGATCAATACAATTCATCCAACATAAGATAAAGATAGAACCACCTACCTCGAACTCAGGTTGCACATGCCTACAATAGGATCCACCAATACAAAATAATGCAAATAAAATAATGTATGCCCTATAATCAATCCTCACATATCAAAATCAATTAAACAAGAAAAATGGTTAGTGGAGAGGACATATCACAACATACCTCAAGAAACTCTCACACCTCACCACAACCAACACAAGGGTCAGCCTCTGGAGGAAGATCACACAACAGATCTAGAAAGGACAATGATGATTATCATCACAAATCAACAGATATATAAATATAGGGAAATGGTGTTACCATGATCAATGGTAATGAAGAAGAAGAAGGATTACTTACCTGAATAAATTCACCAAAACTGCAAAGAAGATCAATCATTGAAGGAAACAATCCAGAAGGAGCGGAGGTTCCTAAAATCACATGGGAGAGCTCCTACGTCTTTATAGAAAAGGGATGTATGAAAATGAAACTAAAATAAAATGTGCAATGCCTAAAACCTATATATCATAATAATTACATGTCATTAATCCCCATTTCATGAAATGAAATACATGAAATCCAAATACAGTGAAAAACACATCAACTCATATTAAAAATCCTAATTTTGGCTATTTCATGATATTAAACCAATACATAACATTTAAACCTTTCACGCTTTGAACCAACTCAAGAAATATGATCAAAAACCATTACACTATGTGTAACCACTTTAAAACGTGTAATAATATACTAGATAGAAAATATTAAATAATCTATAGATAAACCCAAATCATCTCTAGTGTTTTTTGAACCTAGGGAGAACCCCACAACACCTTTGACACACTTATACCCATAATTCATTAATTCCAACAAACATAAATCCCCAAACTTTAGGTTATTTCCCCCAGTAAACACCCTCCATCCCTGTGAGTCCCAAAACACACCCAAATAAAGAGGGGAATGAAAAGAGATATATAGAAATACCTGAAATAAGGTAACGAGATGTTACAAACTCCCCAATATAAGACTTTATGCCCCTAAGAAGTCTCATGGAATAATGGAGTTTAGAAAAAGGTGAGGCCACTTCTTCCTCATAAAAAACTCATGTTTCCAAGTCTCTTGAGAATATGATCTATGTCATCATAACATTATGACCAATAGAATTAACTTCCCATGAAATAATTTCACCTAAGATTCAATGATCTCCACTAGTTTCTCTACAATGAAAATGTCTAGATCCAACTAAATATCTTCCCAACTCAGAATGTGAGAAGGGTCAAGATGGTATTTATTGAGTTGTGATATGTGGAAAAAATCATGAATACCCTTCAATTGAACTAGAAATTACAATTGATAAGCAACCTTCCCAAACTGAACAATGACCTCAAATGGTCTAAAATATCTCAGAGGCAAATTTACCTATTTTCCAAGCCAACAATGACCCAATTGAGGAAAAAATTTCAAAAAAACCCATTCAACAATAAAAAACTACAAAGGATGACGCCACTAATTCATATATGATTTCTATCTACTATGAGTTGTAACCATGCACCAATGTATATCATGAATCCTCACTGAAATATCTTAAATGAGCCTCAATCCTATAAGAGAGTCCTCATCCACCTTTTACAAAAAAAGAGGTGATCTGCATGGGATACCATACAAATCCTTTAAGGGATTCATTCTTATCAATGACTAATAACTATTTTTATAAGAAAAATAAACCATTCCAAGATGGCTATCCCATAATCCACAAAAATCCAAGATGAAATCATGGAGAATATCCTTTTGGATTTTAATAAAACACTCCATCTAGCCGTATTTCCATGGGTGGTAAGATGTACTCAACTAGACCTAAGTCCCCATATCCTCTTAAAAACTCTTAAAGAACTATGAGGTAAACCTATTATCCCTATCTGAAATAATGGTAGAGTTAACCCTATGTAACCTCACAATATACTATATATATATTTTACCCATGTATTCAACTTTAGTGGTGTCTCTGATCAGAATGAAGTGAGATGACTTCGTCAACCAATCAATCACACCCAATTAGAATTCATCTCTTAGGGAGTTCATTTTAATCTAATAAAAATGTACATAGATTCCATGTAACATTTCCAAACTATCACTATAAGAGTCTAGGGAAACCTAGAAGGATTCATATACGCTTTCTTTATCCGTCATCACGTGTAACAACAAGACACATAATCTGCAATGTCATGCTTCACACCCGACCACCAGAATCACCATCTCATAACTTAATAAATATTAATAGTTCCCTAATGAATGACCCACAAAGAACTATGATAGTAAAAAAAGCTAAGATCCTCACATATTTTAGTATGATAAACTAATCCCCAAAATAGAGAATAATATATGAATAGAGAGACCAACCTAAAATAGTCTACCCACCAAATATGATTTCTAGAATTCCTTTGAACCCATCATCCTACTGCCAACTATATTGAATATAATCATGAAGAGATGATGATAACCAAACAATGGTTAAAACCACACCTAAAACATACTTCTAAGAATCCAAGTGCAACTGAGTAAATAGTTCCATAATGTTCCACTCCTACTTCGATTCTAAAATAGTATTCGATGGTACTTTCTTGTTGATATCATATGAAAATAAATTGTCTTCCCCATGGCATAGGAAATGTTGAAGTCACACTTATGAAGTTATTCCATTAAAAAACTCTATCTAATATTACAATGTTTCTGAGAAAAGATATAGCCCATACTCTTATGGTCATAAAATACTATTAAACTCTTCCCAAAAAGATAGCGCCACCAATATTTAAGCATACACATAACTATGGTAATCCATAAATCGTGAGTGGGGTAATTCTTCTCACGAATTCAAAGCTAGTGGGAGCCATAATCCACTACATGATAGTTATATATGAGAACACAATGAAAACCATAACTAGAAGCATCACAGAAAAACACATACCCATTATTGGGCTCAGGTGAGATTAGAATAGGATACGATGTTAGGAGTCATTTTAGACCATTGAAAGAAGAATTAAATTTCACATCCCACATAAATTTCACCCCTTTCTTAGTAAGAGTATTTAATGTGACACCACCTCTTAGAAATCCTTGACGAACTGTCGGTAGTACTTAGTGCGACCAAGGAATATTTGAATCTCAAAGACATTCCATGGATCTTCCCATGACAATACTACCTTAAACTTTTCAGGATCAACTAAAAATACGTTCTCATAAATCTCATTCCCTAATAAATTCAATTCTTCGATAAAAAAATTACACTTTTAAATATTTCCATACAAATGGAAACTCCATAGGATTTCTAGAACCAAACTCAAATAGTGCTCATGCTCACGCTTAGATCTCGAATAAACAAAAATATCATCTATGAAAACTACCAAAAAAGTGTCTAGATACTAATGGAATATCTAGTTCATCAAGTACATAAAATCTATAAGAGATTTATTCAGACTAAATGGAACCCTGCATTCTTTTAAGCATCTAACTCTAATGTAGTAGCCTTTAGAGCCACAAATCCATGACTATAATGAGTTTTAAATATAGTCTGATAGAAATGTTGTATATGGACATAAAACTCACAACAGTCACACATATTCACAAGTGTAGAACAAGAAAACTTGGTTTGTCCTACCTTTCCACACTGATAGAAAGTCTAGGGAACACTGTTGTATGTAACTGAAGGTGCATAGGAGGCCTGGTGCTAAAAACCACCCCTACCACTCATACGATCATCATGACACTTCCTCTATCTCCCCTACATGCCACTGAAGATTCCAATTTGTGGAAGATAAATGGAATTATAACCAACCTTTCATTTCATATTCATCTCTACCATAATTTATTTATCTACCATCTCTGCATAGGTCAAAATATTTAGTATAAATACTGAAAATATTATATATGTTTTCAAAATCTATAGGTACTTCTGAGATTTCAGTTGGTCATTATTTACCACCACTAGATAAAAATGATCTAGAGACACAAACCAATTGGTGTATACTGACACTAAATTCTCTCCCTACTGAAAATAGAGGAACTCTAAAGACTTCACAATCATCAACAACTCTGGAAAAAACTGATGAAATAAGAGAGTCTTGAAACCATTCTAGTCTATGCCTACATTTATATCAACATGTACCATGGAATCCAACTATATATTGATATAACCCTCAAGTTATAATGTCACAAACACCACCTTTATAGTCATAGGTGTATCTAAAAAAATTCAAATATCTGATCAATCTTGTCAAGAAAATCCTCCACCTCCTGGGGTTCATTTGTACCCTTAAAGGATGGTGTATTTTTTTGAAACATCTCCCGTGATTGATCCCTTTCTCCTCAATCTCTCAGATGTACCTAAAAAACTATTTTATGGACCTATGGTACATTTTGGTTGACTTTATGAACTACTCTCACAATGGTCTCAATAAGATTTTGATATAGAGGTGGATTTCCTTGAGGAGCATCCGCTGCACCCTCTCGAGGAACCAGTGGAAGATGTCTCTAGGAATACTGCTAAATACTAAAGCATAATAAAGGATCATACAAAAAAATAAATCTCATTTCAAACCATAAAACCATAATTAAAAATGGATATTAAGACCATGAACTCAAAATGGGAGACACACATCCCAATATCCCATGGTAAATTGAGTATTGTTATGGCGAGATTTAGACAAGAAATCACCACAATGTACCTATCAAGTCCCAAAAATAATATCTATAGTCTACCAACTTCACAAAACTGATGAAAAATTCCTCTGATACCAAAATTTCACATCCCATCCTAGATAACCCATCCATCTAGGCGCCGAACCGAAATACGGAAAGACCCTAAGGGTGTTCCTAATCCCCATGGGCTGACGACTAACACCCAGGAATTAAAAATAACCATATGGAATGATTTATCCCAACCTGAATCAGATAACATGACATATATATACATGATGAGAATAAATAATGGAATATTAACAAAGGAATATATTTCATAGAAAAAAGAAAACATTAAAAGAGATACATCTCATGGTAGCTGAAAAAACTATAATATACAAGCCTAACAACAAAGGAAAACTAAAACTAAAATGGATACTCCATGTGATAGCATGAGTAAACTCCCATAATCTCACCACTAGCTACTCAAACACAACTGGTAGAAATATCACCACCTCACTATGGAACCTTTTCCTTTCTCTGAATCTAAATACATACAAATTTCTACGCACCGATGAAGGGTTGTGTAGGGTGTGACCTAAATAGGATAAGTATGACCCCTCCTAGGTGTTATATAATAAGCATCTATACAATAATTTGAACATGATCAACTTTAAATAAAACATGGTATGATAAACAGTTAAACCGTTTTTATATCAAAAGCATGGTAAATAAATCCCCCTTTTTCTAAATTTCCAAATAACTTAGGGAAAAGAGTTTCAAATCATATATCATATATCAAATAAGTTAATTAAAAGCATGTATATCATATCATATCAAATCCAATACAAATCAAAGCATAGGTAAAATCATGCGAATGATCACTATAGTTTAGATTAGATAGGACAATAATACCCAATCACATAAAATCATGCGCATCAAGTATATATATATATATATATATATATGAATCTAATCTAGAGAGTTAAAGAACACCCCAACATGTGAACCCCCCAAAAGGCCTATCAAGTCCCTAGAAAAATGGGCCTAGGGAGCAGAGGAACACCACATAAGTGAACCCCTGATAATATCAATGGATAATTTCTATTACTAAACCTTACACGTAAGTACCCAAGGCTTCCCATGTGTTATATTTTCCAAACCATTTCATAAAAACCATGCTTTTAAAACTATTTCAAAAAATTATTTCACAATGCTTTGAAAATACCTTTTTTTACCAAAATGAAGGGAAAACTATATTTTCTCAAAAACTTATTTACACACACAAATAAATCATTTATAAAACAAATTATAATTCCATATAAATATAGTTCATATAACATAGGCTAGATATGGAACCACCTACCTCAAACTCTAGTCACACACACCCATAATAGGATTTACAAACACAGAAGAATGAAAAGATAATAATAGTATCCCTAGAATCAATACTCATATCTTAGAATCAATTTAACAAGAAAAATGGTTGGTGGAGAGGATAGATCACAATATACCTCAATAAAATCACACACCGCACCACAACCAAAACAAGGGCCTAACTTCGAAGGAAGATCACACAATAGATATAGGATTAAGAATATTTTCATCATAGATCAAAGGATCTATAAATATAGGTAAAAAATGCTACCACTATAAATGGTAATGAAGAAGTATAAGGATTACTTACCCAGATAAATTCACCACAACTACAACAAATATCAATCACTAAACAAAATGATCTTGAAGGAGGAGAGGTCCCCAAAATTGTCTAGGAGAGCTCATAGGTATTAAGAGAAAAGGGCTACACATGAATGAAAATAAAATCATTAACCTAAAATATATAAACCATGGGAATTATGCACCTTGAATCCCTATTTAATGACATGAAATCTATAAAAGCCAAATACAGTAAAAAATGTGTGACATTAGATTGAAAATATCAATTTTGGCCATTTCATGACATGAAACCAAGACATGGTGTGTAAATATTTCACACCTTGAACCAACTCAAGACATATTCCTAAAAACCAATAAATGATGTGTAACTTCATCACAATCTATAATTTTATATCAAACAATAATGAATCCAAAATATGTAGAGAAAACCAAACCATCTCTGGTGTTATATGAAATTAGAGGGAACCCCAAAACACCTTTGGAATATTTATACCCATACTCCATTAATTACAAAACATATACATCCCTGATTATTAGGTATTTTTACCCAATAAAAAATCTATATCCTCATAAGTCCCAAAACAAACCAAAATAAAGAGGTAAATTAAAAGAGAGATAGAGAAATACTTGAAAGAAGGTAATGATATGTTATATACAGACAGTGTGACCTAACACTTGGAGGTGAGGTCTTCTTATGGGATCTCTTTATAGTAGTGACAAGGCCTTATGAAATCATATTAGGTATGAACTATATATCCAAAATTCATTACCATATTTATTGTTTCATGTGGAGGATGTAAGGGATGGTGTCCTGAGAACCAAATTTTTTTTACTTTGATTACATGAATGTTCACTTATTATATATTGTTCATTGTTCTACCTGACTATAATATAATAATGTCCTAGAATATTTGTTGCATTGATATGGTCATGGAAGATCCCCGCTATGATGAGAACCTTGAAATTCTATAACAATATTCTTAAATAAAGTTCTACGATTGGATGACATACTATGATAGGACACATAATATATAGACTGTCATGTGTGAGTACTCATAAGAAGACAAGACTCTCTCTCATGGAGTTCGCACTTGGTAATCTCCAAGATGCGAGATTATCAGAACAGACCCGCCAGTAGCAATTCCGCATGTCTTGGTGTCATCAGACGTTGCTATATACGAGTGTGTGTAATAGTCCTTAGACTGGAATATTATCATTAACTCATGTCATGACTCACACACTTAGATTTACTGATGAAAACCGTCATGAAAAAAGTTGGCGGGAAGTAGGGTACGTTGGGTGCGTCACGAGTGACATGTTGTTAATGGATAAGTCGAGGAAGGATTTTCTCTTCCATTTATGGAAGTTGATATCTCAGTCCTTTGATTAAAATAGAACTGTCACATTAAATTCCATGGCCATGGTGTAAACAACGAGTTTATTTTAGGTAGTCAAAGAACGACAGATCAAGCATAGAGGTTTATGACACTTCCATGAAACCTGCTTGATGAGATATCAAGACAAATGGATTAAATTACACAGTAAGCATTCGTATGAGGTGATACGTCAATGCATCATTAACTTCTTTCTCTTGGGTGCCTTGACCCATTTCTAGACAGTAATCTTGGACTTTAGGCAAGGATGACTAATGCCAACGATAAAGAGGCCTAGAGTGTTACACACTAAGTGTATTAAAGTATCTCAAGTAGAATAAAGATTATTCTTGTATGTGGTTTAATAATTATTCAAGGAAGCCTAAATAATTTTAATGTTGGAGGAAGAATAAAATAAAACAAGTACATGTTGTGTATCAATGATTACACGTCGTGTAGTTTTATTTTGAAAACAAGTACACGTCGTGTATTATTAAATATACATGCCGTGTAGTTTTCATTTTGGAAAGGAAATGAATAAATAAAAACAAGATATACACACCGTGTACATTGAATGTACACGGCGTGTAGTTTTCACTGAAAAAACAAGTACACTCCGTTTATTTATTAATACACGCCGTGTAGTTTTTCCAGTCAGGATTTTGAGGAAATATCCTTTTATTAAATGATATTTATTATAATCAGTGGGAGCGCATGTCAAGGAATTAATGACTCGACATGGGGTTTTCAAAAGGGAGTTAATGAAATAAATAAAACGCATAACACGTTTATTTATTGTCATAACTCTACAACCTCAAACCCGATTGTAAATATCCTCACAACCCCAACTCTTTTCCTTACACACAAGAGAATCATTGTGCACAACAACTTTAGAGAATTCTTTCAAGGATGAAAGAATATCTTCCTCCAAGAATGCTCTCAAGACCAAGAGAGATCCTCTTCCATCGGATCAAGATGATCTAAGGCAGACAACGCAAGCAAAGGTTTCACCACACTAGCACCCAGAGACTCCTTTGGCGACGTCCTGAGATACGAGGTACACGTGTGGATCACCGCTAGAGGAAGTCTACACTTGGATTCTGTGATGCAACGATGAATCACATCATAACGTGATCAATAACATCAACGAAGAAATAACACCAAAATGTACTTCTTTTCAATTGATTAAATTAATTATAATCAACCAGTAATGATCCTACTTTGCGGTTCCATGACTTTATTTTTCTTTGTCTATTTCTGTGATTCGATCTGTGGAGACTGTCATTCATCGTCATATTGATCCCAGATTGATCATTGTTAATGACAAAGAGCCAAGTGGGCACATCCAACCACGCGCTTCTGCTGTGCCCAGAACCTTCAATTGGTATCAGAGGGAGGTTACAACGTTGATTATAGTTATTTAATTTTTGTTGATAATTTATGCATTTATATTTGATTCAATTTGTGATAAATTGTTCTATTAAATCTGAATGAACAAGATCTTTTCTTCCTCCATTTCTTGATTCACATCATAGAAACGACCTTTTAATTTTAATTTTGATTAAAATAAAAATGAGGAACTCATCTGGAGGACCCACTCTTTCTATCTCTACAACATGAGAATACACGGCGTGTAATGAAAAACTACATGCCGTGTACTTAGGTTTAACAAACTAGCATTGGTCCTCCAAACCACGCCGTGTGAATTGAGTATGCCTAATTATTTATTACACCATGTTGACCAAAATTGAATGGCGCTTGGGAACTAGAATACATGAAGTGTATGTTAGAGCAACACGCTGTGTAATATGATCCGACCCAAGTGAAACCATGTACAAAGGCGAAGTCACGTACCACATACACGGGATTGCCAGGCCGGTTACCACATAACAAGGAAGTACACACCGTGTATGATTTATCTATACACGGTGTACTCCAAAAATTCCAAAGTAGAGAAAACACGCCAAATCCCCCGGCGTCTACTTTGGATAAAGGGTGAAAAGAAATACATGCCGTGTAAATATAAACTACATGCCGTGTACTTTCTAGAAATGTAATTTCACCAGGTTTCCTCCAAAAGTACAAAGACCTATACAAGGAATATGGATGAGAATAATCTCAAGGAAATTTAGAAAGGAATTTAAGATAAAGAATTGATTAATTATAAGATCATAATTAATTGAATTCAAGCGCGAATTATCTTCAATAATAAAACAATTAAAAAAATCTGAATTCTAAATATGCGTAAATGTCGTTTCATGCTATGGATGATCATGAGCTAGACCAAAGACCCTTTTGTATGTGTGTTTGGTTTCATTTAAATTTGTTTAATTTAAATTCGTTGGCCTGTGAGCCTTCTTCCAATAAAATGTAGGGCCTACGTGCCCATGGTTTCTTTAATGTAAACCCCATGTAATGGAGGATCTCCCAAGTCAGAGGAGACAGTTCAAAACCCAAAGTTTAGGCGAAACCAACCCAAGAAGATACAAAGGTGGATAGGTGGGAGCTGCAAAACATGAACCATCGGTTCAAGGTGTTTTTCCCTAGGTCAGGGTTAGCTTATCAAACCACTAGATAAGCTATCCAATATAAGCTCATGATCATGCCATCTTATTTTATTTCTGTCTGATTTCATGGTTTATTTATTATGTGTGTGTTGTCTCAATAATATAATTAATGAAATAAAAAAGCATGCAAATATGGAATAAAATAAAACCAGACTATGCGTAAACATTATCAGAACATGGTTAATCACTTTAGCAAGCATCACTTAATATTAACAAGCATGTGATTATGCGAAACTACTTATAAAGGATTAAAATACCTCAAATACCATATTAAGTTAGACCAAGCCTTCCGTTACTTGATCAAGGGAAAGACTCAATAAAACTATGTGTTTGACCAACCCTTGTTGGGACACTTAATTTTATAAAGGAAGCCCTTATGAAAGGTTTCAGGTCGACTTAACCATATTAAATCAATAGGAGTATCCCTTGCTAGACTTGGTGTAATATTGGAGGCAAGAGTTGAGGAAATTCAAGTCAGGATTTTAGGATTGGGGAGTCCACTCAACAGATCAAGGAACTGTAAGCTCATAGTTGGCAAAGACATGCCTACCTAAATACCTTCAAATAGCTTGAACAACCCTTATTGGGGTTATGCGAAGGGGAATATGGATCCTTTCCACTAGAATGTCAAAGCAACTGGACATTCCGAGTTCAATGGCGATGGCCATTGAGACTTGATAAAATAGTGGGAGACTTAATAAAATTTATTATTTCTCATAAAATGTAATCAAGAAAGTACTGATAAATATGCTCTTTTAATTTGTAGAATCGAAATGATAAACTCGTCAACCACATTTTATCTGTGATAAATTATGGATAAAGACAATATCCTCACCGGCAGTAACTTTCAGTAATGGTTTAGGTGCCTTTGGGTTATCCTACGCCATGAACGAAAGTTTTACGTGCTGGAGTCCTCACTTCCTGATTCGCCCGGCCAAGGGGCAAGTGATAAATATTTCCTGGTCTATTATTAACATTTGAACGATGCACTTGACATTCAATGTTTGATTCTATCATCAATGTCTTGTGAGATCATGAAGTCTCATGAAGACATGGATGCCTATAGCATGCTCGAGCACCTCCATGTTCTATACCAGGAGAGATCAAGACAGAAAAGGTTTGAGATCTCTAAATCTCTATTCCAGAGCAAGCTTGGAGAGGGTGCCCCCGCTGGGCCTTATGTAGTCAAGCTCATTGGCTACATTGAGCACTTGGAGGTTCTAGGGTTTAAACTCCCCAAAGAACTAGGTAACGATCTCATTCTTGCATCACTCCCCAAGAGCTTCTCTAAATTTGTTGTGAACTTCAACATGAACAACATTGATAAGTCTCTGTCTGATCTTCTTATCCTCATTCGCCAAGTGGACAACGACATGAAGCGTGAAAAGCCTTATGTCCTCATAGTGAATAAAAGGAAAGGGAAGGCGAAGAGCTTTAAGCCCAAAGATTATTCAACACCTTCCAAGAAAAGGAAGATCAAAGGGGAGGCAAGAGAATAGGAGGCTGTTTGTTTCGCATGTGGCAAGAAGGGCCACTGGAAGAAAAACTGCACCCAGCCAAGGAAGCAAGGGGAAGATTCATGTACATTTGTTATCGAATTCAATCTATCTATTTATTCCAATTGGGTATTAGATACTGCTTGTGGTGCTCACATCTGTATCCAAATACAGAAACCAAGTAGATTTAGAAAGATTGATCGAGGTGAGGTGGATCTACGAGCAGCCAACGGAGCAAGACTCACTGCTGTAGCTGTCGGAGACTACCACCTCACATTACCTACTGGGATGGTCTTGGTTTTTAAAGGATGTTATTATGTACCCTCTATAACCAAAAACATTATTTCAGTATCCAGATTAGATATTTATGGTTTCATCTTCAACTTTGGAAGTGGATGTTGCTACTTTTATAAAGATAACATTTGTTTTGGTAGGGAACATTTATATAGTGGCCTTTATGTGTTAGACTACACAAACCAAGTAATGGCAATTGATGAAAAAGTTAATTCACATGACTCATACCACACCCAACTTTGGTATCACCAACTAGGTCATGTCAATGAGAAACATTTGACAAAATTACATCAAGATGGGTATTTAGATTCTTTCGAACTAAAACCACTTGGTGTATGTCATGCGTGTCTACAAGGAAAAATGACCAAAGCCCCATTTAGTGGGAAAGGTGAAAGGGATAAAGAGATTCTATAATTAGTTCACACAGATGTGTGTAGACCATTTCTAGTTGAAGAAAGGGGTGGGTTCTCATACTTCATAACTTTTACTGATGATTTTAGTAGATATGGATATATTTACTTAATGAGGTATAAGTCAGATTTTTTTGATCGGTTCAAAGAATACTAAAATGAAGTTGAGAACCAGCTTGGTAAGAAGATTAAGACACTCCACTCAGACAGAGGAGGAGAATATCTTAATCAGGACTTCATTGATTTCTTACAGGAGTTTGGGATTCTATCTCAACTCACTCCTCTTTACACACCTCAATGGAATGGTGTAAGTGAAAGGAGTAACCGCACCCTATTGGACATGGTGAGATCAATGATGAGTCATGCGAGTCTTCCATTATCGTTTTGGGGATATGCATTACAAACAGAAGCACACATACTAAACCAAGTACCAACTAAATCGATAAATGGTATTCCATACGATTTATGGAGTGAACGCAAAGCCATGTTATCAAATTTTCATGTGTGGGGTAGCGAAGAATTTGTTAAGGACTCTTCAGGTAACAAACTTGCACCCCGAGGCACAAAGTGTATCTTTATAGGATATCCCAAGGAAACAAGGGGATATTACCTATACAAACCCTCAGACTAAAAGGTTACAGTGGCAAGACATTCCATATTACTTGAGAGTGAGCACATCTCCAAAAGAGATAGTGGGAGCGAGATAGACTTCGATGAAGTCGAGGCTCAAAATACATAGGAGTTGGTACAGGAACTGATTCCATAAAGCCCCATGGAAGAAAAATTTGTTCCAAAGACACAAGAACTTCTTAGAAGCATGAGAGAGGTGATAGAACTATAACGATATGGTTTTCTTGTCACCGAGGATGGTGAATCATTATTGGTTGACAATGATGACCCTCTTACATACAAGGAAGCAGTTGAAGGCACAAACGCTGCCAAGTGGCAAGAAGCCATGAATTCTGAAATGTATTCCATATACCAAAGCCATGTTTTTATTTTGGTAGATATTATAATTGATGTAAATCCTATTGGTAATAAATGGGTATTCAAGAAGAAACTGGACATGGAGGGGAAAGTCAACACCTATAAGGCATGGCTGGTTGCAAAAGATTTTAGACAGCGTCAAGGAATTGACTATGATGAAACCTTTTCATTGGTTGCAATGCTGAAATCCATCAGAATCTTATTGACCATTGCCACTTACCATGACTATGAAATTTGGAAAATGGATGTCAAAACAACATTCCTTAATGGGAACCTCTTGGAAGATGTATACATGACACAACCTGAAGGGTTTGTCAATCCAAAGGATGCCAACAAGGTATAAAAGTTGCAGAAATACATTTATGGATTAAAGTAAGCATCAAGGTCATGGAAAATTCATTTTGATAAAGCCGTAACAGAATTTGGCTTTTTTAAGAACGAATGTGAGCCTTGTGTATATAATAGGTTTAATGTAAGTGTAGTCGTTTTCCTAATAGTATATGTTGATGACATATTACTAATTGGAAACAAAGTACCTATCTACAGTCAGTTAAGGCATGTTTAGATAAATGATTCTCAATGAAAGACTAGGGAGAGGCATCATATATTATTGGGATCAAGATCCATCGTGATAGATTCAAGAGAATGCTGGGCCTGAGTCAAAGTACATACATTGAAAAGATACTGAAGAGATTTAGTATGCAACATTACAAAAGGGGATTGTTTCCAGTGTCACATGGCATTCATCTTTCCAAGAAAATGTTTCCTCAGACACATGAGGAAAGAAATAAAAAGGCAAGTATCCCTTACACATCTGCGATTGGGTCAATCATGTATGCTATGCTATGTACAAGGATAGATGTTGCTTACGCATTAAGTGTGGTAGGCAGATATCAAGCTGATCCAGGAGACCACCATTGGATGGCAGTCAATACTATCCTTAAGTATCTGAGGCGTACTAAGGATATATTCCTAGTTTATGGAGGAGATGAGGAACTAGTCATCAGAGGACATGTAGATGCTAGTTTCCAGACTGATCAAGATGACATGAAGTCGCAGACTGGATACATCTTCAGTTTGAATGGAGGTGTAGTGAGCTGGAAGAGCTCAAAGCAAAGTGTGGTGACAGATTCTACAGCGGAGTTCGAGTATATCGCAGCTTCTGAGGCATCTAAAGAAGTAGTATATATGCGAAGCTTTGTCCAAGAGATGGATGTAGAACAGAGCAGTAAAGATATTATCACACTCTATTGTGATAATACTGCAGCGGTGGAACTTGAAAAAGAACCAAGTTCACATCAGCAGACAAAGCACATACTTTGGAAGTATCATCTCTTGAGGGATTTTTCTCAGAGAGGTGAAGTTGCAGTGAGCAGTATTTCCACAGAAGCCAACGTGGTGGACCCCTTGACTAAAGCCTTGACTCAGCAGAAACATGATCATCATGTGAGGTCTAGCGGACTAAAATTCATAGGTAGTTGGCTCTAGTCCAAGTGAGAGTTTGTAAGGGTTGGTGTCCTGAGAACCAACTGTTTTGTACTTTGATTACATGAATGTTCACTTATTATATATTTTTCATTGTTCTATATGACTATAATATAATAATGTCCTGGAATATTTGTTGCATTGATAAGGTCATGGAAGATCCCCGCTATGATGAAAACCTTGAAATGCTATAACAATATTCTTAAATAAAGTTCTACGGTTGGATGACATACTATGATAGGACACATAGTATACAAACCGTCATGTGTGAGTACTCATAAGAAGACGAGACTCTCTCTCATGGAGTTCACACTTGATAATATCCAAGATGGGAGATTATGAGAACAGACCCGCCAGTAGAAATTACGCATGTCTTGGTGTCATCAGACATTTCTATCTAGGAGCGTGTGTAATGGTCCTTAGACTGGAAGATTATCATTATATCATGTCATGACTCGCACACTTAGATTTACTGATGAAAACCGTCACACAGTCAGTTAGCGGGAAGTAAGGTACGTTGGGTGCGTCACAAGTGAAATGTTGTTAATGGATAATCCGAGGAAGGATTTGTACCTTCCATTTATGGAAGTTGATATCTTGGCCCTTTGATTGAAATAGAACTGTCGCATTAAATTCCATGGCCATGGTGTAAACGATGAGTTTATTTCAGGTAGTCAAAGAATGATGGATCAAGCATATAGGTTTATGAGACTGCCATGAAACCTGCTTGATGAGATATCGAGACAAATGGATTAAATTACACAGTAAGCATTCGTATGAGGTGATATGTCAATGCAGCGTCAACTTCTTTCTCTTGGGTGCCTTGACCCATTGCTAGACAGTAATCTTGGACTTTAGGAAAGCCTTCCTAATGCCAACGATAAAGAGGCCTAGAGGGTCACACACTAAGTGTATTCAAGTATCTCAGGTAGAATAAAGATTATTCCCATACATAGTTTAATAATTATTCAAGTAAGCCTAAATCATTTTAATGTTGGAGGAAGAATAAAATAAAACAAGTACACACCGTGTATCAATGATTACACATCATGTAGTTTTATTTTCAAAACAAGTACACGCCATGTATTATTAAATATACACGCCTTTTAGTTTTCATTTTGGAAAGGAAATGAATAAATAAAAACAAGATATACACACCATGTACATTGAATGTAAACGCCATTTAGTTTTCAATGAAAAACAAGTACACTCCATGTATTTATTAATACACACCATGTAGTTTTTAAAATTGGGATTTTGAGGAAATATCATTTTATTAAATGATATTTATTATAATCAGTGTGGGCGCATGTCAAGAAATTAATGACTCGACATGGGGTTTTCAAAAGGGAGTTAATGAAATAAATAAAATGTGTAATGCATTTATTTATTGTCATAACTCTACAACCTCAAACCCGATTATAAATATCCTCACAACCCCAGCTCTTTTCCTTACACACAAGAGAATCGTTGTGCACAACAACTTTAGAGAATTCTTTCAAGGCCGAAAGAACCTCTTCCTCCAAGAACACTCTCAAGACCGAGAGAGATCCTCTTCCATCAGATCAAGGAGATCTAAGGAGGACAACACAAGCAAAGGTTTCTCCATGCTAGCACCCGAAGACTCCTTTGGTGACGTCCCAAGATATGAGGTACACATGTGGATCACCACAAGAGGAAGTCTACACTTGGCTTCTGTGACGCAACGACGAATCACATCAGAACGTGATCAAGAACATCAAAGAAGAAAGAACACCAAAAGGTACTTCTTTTCAATTGATTAAATTAATTATAATCAACATGTAACGATCCTACTTTGTGGTTCCGGGACATTCCTTTTCTTTGTCTATTTCGGTGATTCGATCCGTGGAGACTGGCGTTCATCGTCGTATTGATCCTAGATTGATCATTGTTAATGACAAAAATCCAAGTGGGAACATCCACCCACACGCTTTTACTGTGCCCGAAACCTTAATAGGATGTGATATTTCTATATAGACGGATCAAGGTTTTCCTTCATGGGTGAGAAGGAAACCCATGAAGAGTAGGAATGGCTCATGAGTTGGAGTCTACAACTGATTACTCACCATTTGTGCAGCATAACTCTTAGAGTAATAGATGCTATAGGATATTGGTTTTCTACTATGGTGGTGGAGTATGAGGATGTATTTCTGGAGGATATTCCAAGATTACCTCTCTACTAAGATATATTCTTCTACATTGAATTTATCTTTAGGAAAACCCTGATATCTACACCATTATATAGGATTTCTTCCAAAGAGCTTCGATAAATGAGGGTGTAGTTGGAGGACTTGTGGAGAAAGGGATTTTCTATACCCTGTGTTTCTCCTTGGGAAACCCCAGTGTTTTTTTCCAATAATGCAAACAAGATATTGAGGTTGTGTGTGGATTATTGGTTCTTGAACCAGGTTATCATGAAGAATAAGTATCCACTACAAAGGATCAATGATCTCTTTGATAAGTTTAGAGGGGTACTATGTTTCTTGAATATTTATCTTAGATTAGGATATCAACAACTATGATTATGGGATAAGTATATATTGAAGATGACATTCAGATTTCTCTATGGTCCCTATGAGTACCTGATGATCCCTTTTAGCATGAAAAACACCCTAGCAGTTTTCATGAGACTTAAAAACTAATCTTTCAGCCTTTATTAGACCAGTTTTTGGTGGTCTTAATAGATGATACCCTAGTGTAATTGAATCTCAAGGAGGATCATGAGGGACACTTGAGGATAGTCTTAGACATACTACATGAGCACTATATTTATGGGAAGCTATTGAATGGTCAAATATATATTGAGAAGGTCCACTTTCTAAGATAGGTCATCTCAGAAGATGGTGTGATAGTAGACTCAGTGAAGGTCGAGGAAATATTTGCATTGGAGATACCCAAGAGCTTGATGAAGGTGAAAAGATTCCTTGATTTAGTAGACTAATATAGGATATTCATTCCCTATTTATCTAGGATATTTACACCTTTTACTACTTTGAACTAGAAGGGGAATCCATTTTTTTAGATGGAGAGGTGCCAATAGTCTTTCTAGGAGTTACAATAGAGGTTGTTGAGAACCCCTATCTTGATATTTCTAGAGGAGGGTGTTGAGTAAATAGTGTTCTATGACGCCTTAAGGACCATACTTGGTTGTTTTCTAATGCAGTGGTAGGATGTGATTGCCTATGAGTCTCAACAGTTGAGATCACACAAGAGGAACTATGTGACCCATGATCTTGAGTTGGCAGTAGTATTCATCTCCCTGAAGATGTGGAGATGCTACCTTATGGGTCAATATTTTATTATCTATTCTAACCATAAGCGTCTCAATTATATATTCTCTCAGAAGGATATTAACTTTAGATAGAGGTTATGGCTAGAGTTCTTCCAGTATTATGACTTTGAGATAGTATATACTCCTAGGAATGGGAACGTGGTGGTAGATGATCTTAGCAGAATGTTTTATTCATGATTTTTGAACAAGGATTTAGAGAATTCATCCTTGTTACAGTTGTCTACAGTGGATGAGGACGGTAAAACATATATATAGTCTATGGTCGTTACCCCACTACTTATACAACATGTTAGGGAGGCTCAATAGGGAGATACCAACCATGAGACCTTGTATACCTGGATGTCTACTAGACATGCTCCTAATGGATTTTATGAACATGGGGAGTATGTCATAATTTTTAGAGGGAGGATAATGGTACTAGTGAAATTGTAGGAAAAGTTTATGAGAGAGTTTCATACATAACATTTAGCGATATATCCAAGTGTGAAAAAGATGTCACAATACCTTTTACTTTAGTTTTGGTGGCCAGGGATAAAGAAAGGCGCATCAAATATTGTCTCTTGATGCCTTACTTATAAATATATGAAGGATGAGAAATAGGTTCCCATGGGTTTCACTCCGCCCCTAGAGGTTCCAGAGTGAAATTAGGAAATTATATCTACGGACTTCATAATGGGGCTTCCATGGACATATATAGGACATGATTCTACATGGGTGATCGTAGACCAACTCACCAAGTCAGACCACTTCCTAGATATCTAAGAGCAGAGTTCAATAGAGAGCTTGGGATGACTTTACATGTAGGAGATAGTCTAACTCTATGGAGTTTCCTTGAATTTTGTTTTATACCATGATTCTTGCTTCATATAATGATTACAAAGAGGATTATAGGAGGTCTTTAGGACTCAATTGCATTTGATCATAACATTTAACCCCTAGGCTGATAGCTATATTGAGTGGACTATTTAGGTTTTAGAGGGAATGTTGCGGGCTTGCATGTTAGAATCTGGCCATAGTTAAGAGGATCACCTACCCTTGGTGGAGTTTGCATACAATAGTAGCTACCATTCCATCATAAACATTACACCATTATAATCTTTGTATGGGCGGCCATATAGGTTACCACTATGTTGGATTGATCCAGAGGAGTCATCACTAATGGGACCAGAGAAGGTGTATATCTTCTAGGAGCATATTTATAGAAACCCAGGATTAAAATACATGGATATTACATCATTTTTGATGAATATTAATCACATTAAAAAAATATATTCCTAAGGACCGTAATAGTTTAGTGTCTTTGGAAACTTAGAACACAATCTTTTAGCTTGGTGAAATATCTTCAATGTTTTCCACAAAGATCTTCCCATTTAGTAATCCTATTTAAAACCTTTCTTAAACATAAGAAAGGGTGATATCAGATGCTTAGTAAGGGTAAGAAAGTATGATATGTAAGTAATTAATGAACATAAGGGCATGAGAGAATGAAAATAACATTAAAAGATCATACCCTACATAGAAAAGATCATAGAAATGAATCATGGAATACATATTGGTAGTTCATAAGACATGAATCATAAGAAAATAAAGAGAATAAGCCATGATATCATAAAATATGAATAAAACATGGAATCATGGTATACACATAAGCATATAAAATATTATTTTAAGGCTACCTTCCAAGACCTTAATATCATGTTAGGATTGGGATAATCACCTGTGTACCCGCTTCAGGATTGGGATGTCCTCCCATGTACCCTCTTATTTTGGGTTTGGGATTCCCTCCCATGTACCCTCTTGTTATGAGATTTGGATTCCCTCCATTTTACCCTTTTGTTATGAGTTTGTGATTCCCTCTTGTGTTCCCTCTCGTTATGGGCTTGGGATGCCCTCTCGTGTACCCTCTTGTTACGGGTTTGGGATTACCTCCCTTGTACCCTCTTATTATGGGATTGGGATGAGACCTATGTAACCTTTTAGCTCATATACCATTTATAATTACCCAATTAATTGTATTGATATAAATATCCCACTCATTACATAATGAAATCACACATATGTATTCTATAAGATAATAAAACATTCATCATATCATGACCCACAAAAAGAGATGGGTTTCATAAACATCATATCATAACCCATGAAATGAAATGTGTATCATAAAATTTTCATCATATCATAACCGATGGAAATGATATAGGTTTTATAATCATTTCATCATAGAATAACCCATTAAAGGATTCATGTTTCATAAGCATTTTATCATGTTATAACCCGTGGAAGAAAAATGGGTTTCATAAACGACTTTTCATTGTAAACATAAATCATTCAGAGAAAGGATAAGAATGGTGTAATTAGATCATATCACCTATGAATAATAAACTATGTAAAAGGATATCATCTTAGATAGATAAGGATTTTAAAAGATCACTTGAAACATCTCTTAAGTAAATTTTCCTTTATTTGAAAATCCCTTTCATAAAACATTTTCAAATATCATTTTCTTATAAATAAAACTTTTAAATTTTATTTAAAAAATTTATTAGGGAAAATATCCTTTACACTTTGAGAAAAAACTTTTTAAATCATAAAACATTTTTAAAACCTTTTTTTGAAAATATATTTGAAAAATTATAAAGGAAGCTTTGAAAACCTTTTTAAAACCTTTTTAAAATTTAAAAAATTATTGAAAAACCTTTTCCTTGAAAACCACTTTAAAACAACTAATTTATAGAATATTATGAAAAAAATTATATTTAAAAATAACCTTGTAAAATTTAAAAGTAATCTTAAAGGAAATTATGGCCATGACAATGAGTAAATCCATACATACTGAACATTCCTTTTGCACCATAAAAAGTTTCAAAAAATGCATTGATCAACAAATGATAAGAATATTCCTTTTAGATTTTTTTTTGTAAAAAGGTAAAACATGGGTAAAATTTACTTTAAAAAACCATTGGATACAAATATAACATTTTTGAATTTTTTTAGACAACATGGTTTTGTGAGAAAACAAATTTCCAACGAAAGAGAGAAACAATTCAAATTTTATTAAAAACATTTTCTTAATTATATTAAGTAAAAAAGAGTGGGAAAATGTAACCATTACATTAATATATCATTAATAACCATATTATAATAAAATTAATTATAGTTCTTGAGATATGGATCATAATATTTCATCAATGAAATCATAATCATAAACAATCCCGATAAATGTTGAGATTGTAACAATAGACTCTTACCATTTTGGTAAATCTGAATCATAATTCCCATGGAAGAATAAAATTACATAAAGCTTAAAATATCATGAAAATAAGGTGATTAATTATAAAAAATTTCAAAGGGAATTATATACACCTCATAAAATAATATAGATTTATAATATAACATGTGTTTCAAAGAAATCAAATTGAGACAAAATTACCATACCAATTTGGTAACTTTTGAACCGTATGACCCATGAAAGAGAGATCATCAAATGGATATGTTAATACTCATAAATTTAAGTATAATAATCATATAATATATTTATTGGAAGTATATACACCATACAAAATTAATGAGTGGTGAATATGACATAAGTCTTGCAGAAATAAAAATGAGACTATAAATCCCTTTATTGCTTGAGTAACTTTTGAATCATGATACCCTTGAAAGAATAACATAAATTGAAAATTTTAATATCATAAATTAAATGAAATTATTTATATAAAATTTCATAGGGAATTATACACACCACACAACAAGAATAAGTGGTGAATATAACATATATCTCATTGAAATAAAAGTGAGACGAGAAAACCCTTACCTTATGTCTTGAATTTATTCATACACGTTCAAACCTCCTATATAATAAATATAAGTTTATTATAAATCTAAACAATAACCATATTATTATATCTCACACCATATATTATTTTATTATGGCTTTATATCATCCATTTATGAACAATTCCATGTTAAAGTTACGTTTTGGGTAATATCTACTTTGTTTTTTTTGTATATGTTTGGACTTATTATTCTTGGTCCTATTACATAGATCATGATTTAATTATTTAAAAAATGTAAATCATGATATAAATATAATATATATTCATTTTATATGTATTTATAATAATCTATAAAATATAGAAAAATGAAATGGAATACATCATTCATGAAGACATTAGGTCGTACGTACGCATAAATACTGTTTCCATTTTCTTGTTGTATTAAAATAAATAAAACAAATGATATATATATATATATTATAATTATAGTATCATTATTATATAATATAAGTTTATTAAACCCATCCTTAATACATTCTATGTAATGTGTGAATGAATCACATCACTTTGAGGAGGCGGTAGTCCACAAGTTCACAAACAAAGTTATCATATTCCCACAAAATGGAAATCATGAAGGTATGCATTATATAATAATTAAATAAGCATAAATAAACAATAAATATAACATATATCATATAAAAACAGTAATTAAATCATTATTACCAACTTTGGAAGGTGGTAATGGAAGAACGAACAACATCAGTTCTCAAGGTGGTAGTCCGCCGTACACACAGACGATGATTTCTTATCCCATTTGATGGAAGTGAGTGAAATTTCAGTTAATAACATTAAAATAAAAACATATAAGTATATTTAAGTACTAATTTTATTATATAATATTTTAATAAAAATAATTTAATGGGTGGAGAAAGAAATAAAACAAGAGTGCTCGTTGTAGAATGTTACCTCTTCTTTGGGTAACTCCTTTTGGTTTGCACCAAAGGACTTAATTGGTTTGCTTTCTACACAAAGTGAGGCTTCTAGGTTTATAGTATTGATTTTTTGAGATTATTTGGTCAGGTTTATGATGATACAAATGGATTTAGTAGTGTGAATAAGTGAGGGGGTGAGTTCCATTTTATACTAGAGGAGTGTAATTCTTGTAAATATAAAAAGGTAAACACTATTGAGAGGTCTCCCTTACATCATGTGACCCCAATAATTTCCAATTTTATAGAAAATGTATTATATGGTATAAATATGTATATAAAATGGATATTGGACATTTATATATGGTATTTGGGCTCTTAAGTTAAATTTTAACCACTATGTAAACTCTTTTTTACCTTAATCGCTATAATTAATTTTAATTAATTTCACAATTTTTTTTATAAAACTAAGTTTTCCTTAATAGAAATTATAAATTATTCTAATTTAAAATATAGAATATATTTTTCCAAATTATAAACACATAAGTGTCAGAAATTAATTTAAAATTAATCCTCCAGATGAGACGTAACAATGTGGTTTTAAAGTAAAAAGTTCAAAAGTTTGAAATATTTTTATATCCAATTTCAATGTGAAATTGATTAAAATGACATAAATTAGATTAATAGTTGTAAAATTGATCTAAATATACTTTAAAACTAATATAATATTTAATTTAACTATATAAATAAATTAGAAAAAATGCAGTTTTCAATTAAAACTCAGTATTTTTCACTATTCATAAAAAATGAAACTGCTCAGAATAATACCAAAAAATCACCCTAAGATAATTTTGATAGTAATATTTCAAAAATAAATTTTATTTATTCAAATATAATTTATAAAATTTTCAAAAAATATATTTAAAATAGTTTCATCATTAAATGTTGGTAAAACTATTTTTTAGAAAAATATATATTTTTATGCATAAAATTGGATTTATTCTTATTTCTTTTCAAGAAAACAAATAATATGAGTTTTAAATATTATTTTGAATATATAATATATATATTTAATTTAAATTATTCATAAAAATTTGTTTTTTAATTTATTTAGTTAAAATGTGTTTTCACATAGAAAAATAGTTTTCTTAGAAAATAAATCTCTTTATTTTCTAATAGTTCCTACTTTTATTTCAAACCAATTGATAACCAAAGGATCAATTCTATATAAATGTGTAAAAATATTATCAAAATTTAGTTAAACTTATTCATAAATTCCATCTTAATGGCTAGGTGGTAACTATAATAATATTTTAATAATAATATTAATAGTATATTGTAGTTTGGTACAAGTCGGTCTTGCATGTAACAGAAGCTATCAAAGGAAATCAGAATTGTGTGTAACACATGAAAAACATAGTGTTGTGTGTACTATAAGATAATATAAGTGTTTCATGTAGTGAAATATTAACTTAGTATTTCATAAAACACAACCCAAACTTAGTGATTTTATATAATAAAATATATATCCAGTGTTGTGTGAAATGAAAAATATCAAAAAGTTTAAATTATTTAGAAAAAAATATTTCATAAAATATCTGGTTGTTATAGGATTATGACTATAAAAATCCATTAAAATTTCAATGCTGATCAATGATTTAGGACTTTGGAGTTCGAGGATGGAGACCATGTGTTCCAGAAGTTATCACCTTGATGTGGGTTATGGATATTTTGTTGGTGATGCAAGTTTTCTCTGAGATTCATCATCCATTTCAAGATACTGCATAGGGTAGGTAAGGTAGTTTAACAATTGAACCTGCCTCTATATTTTGACCAGGTACATGACATCTTCCAGGTGTCAAAACTGAGGAGCTATGTGCACAAACCATCACAAGTTATCGACTGGGGTGAGTTGGACATCAAGGATGAAGCTACCTTTATGGAGTTCCCAGTAGATATCAAAGACTGGTAGGAGAATATATTTCTTGAGTGAGTGATTAACTTGGTGCGTGTACATTTTCAGCATGAGAATCCTCTAGAGAGAACTTGGGAGTGGGATACCCAGATGTGATCTTAGTACCCAAATATTTTTGAGTAGTCTTTTTAACTTTTTGGGATGAAAATCCCTATTGTGGGGAGAATGTAATGACTTTTTTTTCTATGTAAATATTTGGAATATATCTAGCAATATTTTAAGATCTAGGAACTAATATGGGATGATATTATAAGGCCCTACAGGCCTAGTGTTGATATTATAAAAATATTAAATATATTAATATCACACACACAGTTTTCCTTAAATAGTAGAATAACTCCCAAATGGAGTCTCAGATTTGAAATCTAAGACTACTTTTGAGTTCATAGAATGATTTTTACCCTAGGTGTGATAGAACCTTAGAGAACTTCAGACTCTTGGGTTTATCATGGTCATGGTTAGATAAATAAATAAATAAATAAATTTAATAAATTTAATTGTTTAAATTCCATGAAATAAAACCTACTTTATAAATACCCAGTTATGGGTAAATATTAGGGTTATCAGTATAAACCTGTTGACCTAGAGAGGATCTATTGTAGGATCGTTCTTAAATGAATGGTGACCAGATCTTGGATTGATGATCAGTGTGTAGTGGAGTTCATAGATCTCACTAATGATGGCAATGTAGGACCATTCTTCATTAGTGATCAATCAAAACTCTATGTAGGATCTTTAGTTTATGTAGATTCAACCCATTTTGATATCTTGTGTTGTATGTATAGAAACCTAGGATTAACATACATGGATATTACATCATTATAGATGAATATTCGGTATATTACAAAAACACATGCCCAAGGACTATAATAGTTTAGTGCCTTTGTAAACTTGGGAAAAAATATTCTATCACGGTGAAAGATATTTAACATCTCCCATGAAGATCTCCGCATTTATTTCTTCTACCTAAAACCTTTCTTGATAATATGGAGAAAATAAATATAATAACGAGGTGAGCTCAGATACTTAGTAAGGGTAAATAAAAGAAATGTGTAAGCATAACATGAAAAAAAGGGTATGAAACTTGAGAATAACATTTAAAGATCATACTTTACATATTAGAGATCATAATAAAGATTGGAAGTTCATAAGACAAGGATCATAAAATAATTACAAGAATAAGTCATGAAATCATAACATAGGAATAAGACATGGAATTTGTGAAATTCACATTGGTTTATAACGTTGTAAACATGTATAAGTAGAAACAGGTTCACTCATTAAGTTAAGGACACAAAATCAGGCCCCCGCATCAACTTATAGACATGAAACCAGGTCTATGCATAATATTGTGAATGTGTAATCAGGTTTACACATAACCTTATGCACATGAAACCAGGTACATGCATAACTTTTTGAACATGTAATCAGGTTCACACATAAAACTAAGAACATGTAATCAGGTTCACACATAAACTTATGGACTTGAAATCAGGTCCATGCACAATATTGTAAACATGTAATAAGTTTCACTTATAACATTTTGAACATGTAATCAAGTTTACTCATAAAATTATAGACATGAAACTAGATCCATGCATGACATTATGAACATTTAATTAGGTTCACACATAAAATTTATACTCATGATTCAAATATCATTACCCAATGAATTAGAGGGAGATATAGGTCCCACTAATCACATAATAAAATCAAACAAACATATACCAAAGAACATTAATCATATCATAACCCATGAAAAGAGATGGGTTTTATAAAAATCAAATAATAACCCATGAAATGAAATGGGTATCATTAAAATTTCATCACATCATAACATATTTAAAATAGATAGGATTCATAACTATTTCATCAAATCATAACTCATGAAAAGAAGTGGGTTTCATAAACATATAACCTGTGAATGAGAAATGATTTTCATAAACATATAACCCATGAAAGATAATCAGGATTTATAAACATCATTACATAAAAATATAAACCATTTATGAAAGGATACGAATGGAACCTTTAGATCATTTTGTAGAAGAGAATGAGAAACATTAACAAATTTCATCTTAGATGGAAAGTAACTTGGAAAGATATTTTGAAAACATTTCTTGAGGAAACTATCCTTTCTTATTTGGAAAAGGCTCTTTAAAACATAAAAAAAATTAGAACAATTTTCTTGAAAATAAACTTGAAAACTTATAAATAAATATTTTAAATCATTTTTGAAATCTTTTTCTTTGAAAACATATAAATACTTTTTGATTTTTTTAAAACATTTCTTAAACATAAAACATTCTTGAAAACCTTTTTATTTTAAAATAACTTTGAAATATTTTAAAAGAAGATTTTAAAATAATAAAACATTTTTAAAATAATTTATCCATGAAAATTTTATTCAAGGATCATTTGATTTTTTTTTGAAAACATGGTTTTTGAAAAAAATAGATTTCTGACCAAAGTAAAATAAAATAAAGGAGCTTGATAAAAGATGTTACCTCTTAATCAGGTAACTCCTTTTGGTTTGTGAAAAAAAGATTCCTTGGATTAATTTCTACCTAAGGAGATGATTCTAGAAGTAAGGAAGGGATGTTAATATGTGTATTGTATAGATATTTTCCAAACCTAATAGGTTTAAAAGGTGAAAAGAAGAGGGATAGGTGTTGGCCTTTTATAGGGAAGGAAAAGGACTCACTTGGAATTTTTAAAAACAAATTAGGTGTAGAAATGTTCTTACCTAAAGAAAGCCATAAAAAATAACTAAAATCAATAATTTAAGGTTTTTGGACGAAATATGTCCATAAAATTGGGTTTTGACAAGTGGATAGGTCATTTCCCCCCATAAGATTAAGGTTTAGTCCCTAATTAAGCTTAATTTGACCTTAATCACTATAATTAATTTTAATCACTTTTACTAATATTTTTGGTGAAAGATTAACATGATTTAATTAGAAACTAAATATTATAATAATTAAAATGGTTTATGTATGTTTTTTATATTCAATTTACAGAAGTGGAAAAATTAATATTAATGCTAATCCCCACAGAAGGGACGAAATAAGAGGGTTTTAAAGTAAATTTTTTTCAAAAGTTTGTAAAGTTTTTATATTCAATTTCAAAGTGAAATTGATTTTAATGAACTAAATTGTATTAATAAATGTATAATTGATCTAATTTTAACTTAAAAAAATTTAATTTATAGTTTAACATTAATAATTATTTAAATGAAAAGGTAGTTATTAATTAAAATGCATTATTTTTCACTATTCATCAAAAAATGAAGTTTCACAGAAAAATCCCAAAAATTTACCCTAAGATAATTTAGGAATTATAAATTAAAAAATGAATTTTATTTTTTCAAATTAAATTTCTAGATGGGTATAAAATTAATTTTTTTCTTTATAAAAGGACATGAAAAACAGTTCATTTGAGAAAATAATATTTTTTAACAAATAAAGACTTCACAAAAAATTATATTTTTCATTATAAATATGTTTTATTTATATAAAAAAATTATAAAAATATTTGAAAAGTAGTTATTACTATTCATATTACTAATTTTTAACAACTAGGTTATAACTAAACCATTTAAATAATTATAATAATAAAATGATGTTTCATAGAAACTTGGTATTGCGTGTAACGTACACCAAGTTAGTGTTGAGTATAGAACATGACAAGTCGGTGTTGTGTGTAGTGAAAGCCAAGTCAGTGTTACATGTAACACAATCCAAGTTGGTACTGAGTAAAAGGAATGTTTGACTCAGTATTTTGATATATATATATATATATATATATATAAATATTTATAGTTTCATGTGAAATGAAAAATATCAAAAAGATAAATTAATTTGAATAAAGATATCTCACAAAATCTCAGGGTGTTATAGTATGCATATCAATTCCACTAACAAGAATTAATTTATGCATTGACATTTGATTTATTTTATGATTTATTTGATGGTTTTTTATTTAGTTCTTTATTCTTTGTTCTAACAACAATGAATCAAGGCCAACCCAAAAATGGACGAGGTTCATTCCTCATTTTTTGATTTGTGTTTTGTGTTTTCTCCCCTATTTCTTCACACATTCATCGCAAAAAATTTCTTTGGTCCATGGTTTAAAAAATACCTAGTATTCGATTGTTGTGTGACCATTATTCGATGCAATGGATCAATACCATGGGTGCGGTTCATGGTCGAGGGCGTGATCAAGGTGCGATTATAGAGTATAACCGAAGGTGGATCATATCAGATTGGCGCTCCTTGATTCTTCCCTATTTGGAATGTGACAATGGAATGATGCAATATAGATGATCCTGATCAATAGATGTGGCTATATTCCAACCAATGATGATGGTGAGGCTCAGATGGAAGAGATTTTCAATATTTTAGTGTGATTGGAAACTGATCTAATGACGACGTTGGTGAGAACATACACATGGATGAATCACAAGTTTTTTCACATCATATGCTACACAATGTGTAATCTGAAGACACATTTCATATGTGACCCCTGGTTGTGGCACTAGGGTTTTTATGAAAATTTAAGGATCACATGTCATGTGCTCCCAACCAAATACCGTATAACCCCTTTCCAACAGCTTTCCATGTATCTCAAAGGATACATGGGAATGAATATGGTTAGGAACATAGGCACACATAGAGTAAATGTGCACAGTTAGATACTCATACACAACTAAGTAAATGACCATGAAAACTGTACATGGTTATGGTCTGAAGTACATGGGCATGGGTAGTTGTACATGGGAATGATCACATGGCATGAAAAGTACTATATTGGCCTCTATACACTATGTACCCCAAATGGATACACCATATATATAGAGTTTTACATTCTGTGTGAGATGATGAGACATAGGAAGACCATGGGTTGGAAAGACATGCTATGTACCCTTAGTATACACTATGTACTCCCTTAGAGAGTATTTGGAGCCCTTTCAGTATATAACATGTCCATCTAAGTGTGTTTATTTTGTTCCTTCCCACGAGGATAAAATGTGGCATTACTTACTTGATATATGATTGTGATCCCTCTATGGGTTCAGTATCATATAGAGCTTGGTGTATCCCCCTATGGGATCAGAGTGGAATCATATATAATTTCTAAATGGGGTCCGTGGTATCAGCATGAACACCATGAATAAGTAATTGTTTCTCTATCTATAATATTGATCGAGTAGGGTTGGTAGCATCCCCTAGTGGTCCTGGGTGTGATCCCCTATCTAGAAATCATGATCTTCTAAGATCAAGTGAGTACATCTTGGTGAAGACAGACAAGAAAAAACTCTTGAACAAGTGTCATCAGTGATAGCATGGCTCAGGGAGCAAGCCCCCCCAGATGAGATTTACCTTAAATCCTTGATAGAAAACCTATGACTGGTATTATTGGTTAAGACTCATTGAGACCAGTTGTCTATTATGAGTATATCTAGGTTTATTATTACAATTTCTCTTATATTGTTGACATATCTTGTGCTGAGATGACTACTCTTGGTGATTTATGCTTATCGATTTCAGGGTATCCTACTGGGTATTTTTATACTCACTCGTGCATTAGATTTTCCCATACATGTCATGTCTTATAAAAATTACATGCCATTTGACGGTATCTTATGAGGATTGGGAGAAGGTGGAACTTATATGAGGATAGATATACTGAGGTGTTTAACATGTGTTGTATTTGAAAATAGTCCTTGGAGTAGGTTGGAATCCTTTTCAGTTTTGGTTGGGATTGTATTTGACCCCTTTATCACTTTTAGTACTTTTTTTGTACTTTGATTTTGGGATTAGATGTTATACATGAATTGGAATCGTTTTTTTGTTTACATTTAAACATTATATGGTATTGGAGTTATGTGTGTGCATAACTATATATCAGAATAATTCCTCCCATGTGTGTGATATGCCTACTTGGTGCTGGTCACAAACCCTTGACCTATTAGAGGTGGGCTTGAGGTTTTCACACTCAGCTTATTTTTGGCTAGGCAGGCCTTAGTGGGTTAGGTCATGATAGTTTGTTGAATACTTACAGTGGATTTCAATAAATCTTGCGATCAAAATTTATGACATCTTCACACAGAATCTCTAGAATTCTCAAAGACTTACTTCAAAGAGTCAATATATATTATTAATAATTATCTATTAATATCAAATGCTCACTTCATATAAATTCTCTCAATATCTCATTTCAATTGAAAAATAATTTTGAGAGATTAATGGAGTATAATTATAATGGGTTTCTACCAAGAAAACTTACTTCTTCTCATATCCTTCTGAAACTGGGGATCACTACCAAAAAATTGAGGGACCTGCTCCTTGTCTACTGGTGAAGAACAATAGGGTTCTTACAAACCATAATTGTGAGGGACATGTTTCTTGACTACTTTTAAGATCAAGTGAGAATATCAAAAAATTATCAACATGAGGGGAGGAAACGCAGGGGTTCATATTGAGATATTCCCAAATTCCTTTATCAGACCATGTTTAGTATCTCTTTTAATTTATACATTACATCATTCAAAATCGATACACATAATTTCATAAATTCAATATTCTCATTTTATGCTATGTTTACTCACTTTATTAATATTGAAATTAACTTTATAATATGTATTGAATTTATCAGTTCATCACTTTATCAAATTTATCACTTAATCATTTTAAAATTGTTTAATTTTGAGTTTACCGTTTCATATTTTTTTAATTATTAAAGTGAAATTCACCCCTATTTCTATTTTATTCCAACCAACAATTGGTATAAAATATTCCTTTGTTTTTTATTAAAAATATACTTGTTTTCAAAATTTTATTTATATATATATATATTTTAAATCTTAATAAATTTCAAAGTTCAATCTCTTTATAATGGAATCTAATTCTTATTCTCATACTCCTATTTTTTATGGCATGGATTATTACTATTGGAAAAATCATATGTCATCATTTCTTAGTAGCATATGATACCATGTTTGGAAAATTCTAATGCATGAATATATTCCAAATAAAAAAACTACAGAGACCTAAACTTTTCATAATTAAAAATTGCATCTTATTAAATGAATATTTAATACACACTATAATCATTCACACTGAAATAAAATAGGTTTAGTGTATTTGGAAACTTGAATACATAAAAAAATAGTTCCTAAGAGATCTATATCATCTCACAATAATTTCTTCATAATTATCACCCTTATTAGACATATCATAATTAAAATTTTTCTTAATTACCTGATAAAAGGAAATATAAGAAAGGGTGAGCTCAGTTGCTGAGTAAGGATAAATAAGGGAGATAAAAATTATCAATTAGACATAACATGATCATAGGGGTATGAGAACACGAACTTAACATTTAAAAACCATACCCTTCATATAAAAGATCATAAAATTGATTCATGACATAAATATTAGTAGTTCATAAGATATGAATCATAAAGGAATAAAAAAACATGAGCCATGAGAGCATAACATTGGCATAATACATAAATTTTTGGTATACACATAAATATAGAAAATAATTTCCTTAGTAGTCAAGCATCATTTCCAAGACTATCATAGTGGATTGGGTTTACTCTATAAACCATCATATCCTTAGTCAAGGTTGAATCCCAATACTAACATAATGGATAGATTCCCTTACCGAATTGGGTTCACTCCCCATTATAGGCCTTATTATCTTATGAGATATCCATCTATACCCAAATCGTTAGAGGGATATATAATTCCATACCCACCTATAACATAATGATAATCATACATATGCGTTTAATAAGATTATAAAGCATTCATCATATCATATCCAATGGAAATGAAATGAGTTTCATAAACATTTCAAAATTTCATCATAACATAACCCATGGAAAATAAACAGGTTACATAAAAATATCATCATCATAAACGTAAAACACCCAGAGAAAGAATAATAATTTACTCATTAGATCAAATACCTTTTAAAACATAATTAATATCAAAATATGTTATCATAGATGAAAGTTAATTTAAGAAATCATCGGAATATTTCTTGGGTAAAATAACCTTTTCATTTTAAAATCAATTATTTAAAATAAAAAAATTTAAAAAATTTTAAGGAAATAATTTTATTTGAAAATAACCAGAGAAAATTTGAAGTTAATCCTTAAATAATTTAGTTTTCATTATAGTGGAAAATTCTATTCATGTCATGTATATTAAAACAAATATTACTTTCACATTTTTAGTAAAAAGTAAAAAGTACCTTATTCGGAAAACGACATGAATATTAATTTTAATTTTTTTTTCAAAAAAATAAAACATGGTTAAAAATTGCTTCAAAAAATCATATTATAATATTAAAAACATTCTTGAAAATGTTTTAAATAAGCCATGGACATATAAGAAATTTTTTTTTGACCAAAGAGAGAAATAAAATCACACTTATTTAAAAATATTATTTTAGTATCTTGAGCACTTAAAGAGAGGATAATAAAATAAAAAATGTAATATATAGAAATAAACATAGGATAAAAAATTTAATGATATTCTTGAGTGGTATATTGTGAAATTATCTCCTCGAAAACTTAATTATAAACAATCCTGATAAACAATGAGATTGTAACATAAAACCCCTACCGTAAGTCTCATATTGCTTCGTACACATTTGAAACTCATGTATAATTAGTATATATTTATTATAAATATATTAAAAAACTATAATTATATATATAATACCATATATTATTCACTTATAAAATCTTATAACACATTTATTAGAAAGTTGTTATTAAAATCACTATTCTGGGTGATAACTACTTCGTTTTTCATGCATATTTCAGTTCAAAAGTCCTGATACTTATACTTTTATCATGGTTAAATCAAATAAATAATTTTAATAATTATTTAAATATAATATATATTCATTAAATTTAAATTTATATTCGTATATAAAAGTTATGGATAGAAAAATGAATTACACCATTAATGGAGATGATAGGTCGTAGGTACATATGAACACACTTTTCAAAGGACAGAATTAAATAAAGGTAAATAATAATTCACCTTAATAGAATCATTTTTATATCAAATATGTTTTATATATTCATTAAATTTATCCTAATTATCTTCCATGTAAAACAGAAGTGAAAAATGAATCACATCGCTTCGTGGAGGTGCTAGTCCACAAGTACACAAGAGCAACATTATCATTTTCCAAGGGATGGTAAGAAGAATGATAATGGTTATTATTTTATCATAATAAAAATTAATATTATTTAATATACTTAAGTTATTATTTTATAATGTATACCATGAATTTAGAGGAGGTAGAAAAAGAAATAAAATTGAAAATAATTAGTTAAGAGTTATACATCTTCGTTGAGAAACCACTTTTATATTACACATTAATACTTAAAAGGACGATATTTTGGAAAGAACATAAGATATAGAATGTGATTGAGGAATATAGGAAGGTATTATGGTATATATTGGCTGATATATAAGTCTCATTAATTGTGGTGTATAGAGGATATGTGGTATCTATTTATAGGGGAGGTAAATGACACACTTAGAATTACTTAAATGACAACATAACATATATATCATAATCATGTAAATTTGAATAAAGGAAAACCAAATTAGAATATAATATGTGATATGGATTAAATAAACTAAAAAAACATTTTATAAATTTTAGGAAACATTTTAAGCCTTATCTTCTAGTTAAATCACTTTAATCCCATTTTAACCTCAACTGTGATAATTTAAATTTTTACCATGATAACATGATTATATGAAAAAAACAAAAGGGGACTTACTAAAAAATTTATAACATTGATTCAAAATTTTTAATCCATTTTATCAGATTTAATTTCAATAGGTGGTAGAAATTAGTTTTAATATAAGAACACAAAACACATGAAATGTAGTTTTTAGGAAAATACCTAATTTAAGAGTAAAAATAATTTTACATTAAAATATGGTAATAAATTTATTTCATGATTTTTTGGTTAAATAATAAAATAAGTATTTTTTAATACATTTTAATCAAGGAAAAAATTAATGGAAACTTCAAACCATGTCATTAAACTCAAAGACCCAAAAATAGTTTTTAATTTGAATAAAATATAATAAATCTTCACAAAAGTAAAGATAGGTTTCCCATATTCAAAATAATGATTTAAAATAAATTATTTAACTACTTAGGGATAATTTTTTTGAAAACCACTCACAAAATAGTATAAAGGAAAGTTTTATGGTTATTTTAATGTTTTACCCCATAGTTTTAACCTAACTTTACCTCTTTTACTAAGGTGAAAATATTTACCATGGTTACTATTAATCATGAAAAAAATTATGTTTTACATATTAAATTATATTAATTATACTAATTAAAAATATGGAATCAATTTCATCAAATTAAATTCACATAAGTGGCAGAATTTAATTTAAAATTAATCCATCAAAACACGATGAAAAACAGTTTTCTCTAAAAATTTTATTCTTAAGTATAAACTGTTTTTTACAAAAATATAACACAAAATTAATTCCAATAACATTAATTGAAATAATAAAAAAATAAATGAACTAATTTGACTATGAAGTCATTTTAAATTAAAATTAAAATTTTAAAATGCCTAAAAAAAGAAAGTTTTCAATACAAATTAATATTTTTACTATTCATCAAAAAATATATCTTTTCTGAAAATTCTGAAAAATTCACTATAAGATAATATAAATATTTGGATTTAAAAAATATAATTCATTTGTTTCAAATAAATTTTCCAAAATTGGAATAAATTAATTATTTTATTTGTTCATCAAAATCAATAAGAATCATTTTTGAGGAAAAATGTATTTTTGAGGAAAAATGTATTTTTGAGGAAAAATGTATTTTTGAAACATATAAAGACATTAATAAAAGTTAAGTACTTCATTACCAATATGTTTTATTTATCTAATAAATTTATTTTTATTTTTTATAAAGCATTTATTACTATTCATACCACCATTTTTAATGTTAGGTTATGATGGTCACATTTAAATAATAATATTTTAATTGTATAATATAGTTTATCTAAACTTGGTGTTGTATATAACACAAGATATGAAATAAATCTAATTTATTTAAAGATAAATATGTTCTAAAATCTCTAGGTGTTACATTAAACCCACCTTAAAATTAAATTTTACCTTAAAATATCATCACTACGATAAAAAAAAATGAGGATATGTATGTTTCATCACATCATTAGGTTCCCTAGTAGCTTATTAAAATTTATGCTTCCTCTAGATAACTTTAACAAGGTGAGTAGTGATGTTATATAGAAATTTATCTCTATGATGTAAGATTTATACTGGTTATTCTTTATAGGAAAGATCATGTTCTAGCGGTACATCCTCTGAGTTCAGTATACATGAAGGATCATGTATGTACTTGCTCATGAGAGATTCATAAAACACATCATGAAATTGAGAGAGATTTAGTGGAAGTGACAAGTGATAAGCTACCATCCCTAATCAATCAAGAGTCTAGAATGGGACAATATACCTAGGGTTTATCTTTACTTTATTTATAAATATCACCCCTTCTTCCATGGAGAAATTAAATTGAATACCTTCTTAAAAAATTTTAATTCTATATCTCACCTAAGATTGTAAACATAAATTTTCTAATGACTATGAGCTACCTTGATGTGATATCAAATGGATATGACCTTCTCAGACATTTCCTTAGCTAAAAATAGTCCTAATAACTTTCTTTCGCCAACTTAATTCTACTATATTATAGTTCTATACTTTCTTCAATAGAGGTCTTCATATGGAGTAATTTGAAATCCCGAGTGAAAGATATTATTATATGAAAATTGCACCAAATGAAAGTATTAACACCAACCAACTTTGAAATCTATAGATAAAGTTCCAAAAATCTCTTCTAGGGTTTTATTAGCCCTCTTATACTAACCATTTTTCTAAGGATGATACTTAGTACTAAAACTAAACTATGTATTTAGAGCCTGCTGAAGACTTATCCAGAATTTCAAGGTAAACCTCATATCCCAATTAGATACAAAAAATGTGTTACTCTATTAAATCATACAACTTAATGTATAACTTGTCAAGTTTATCAATAGATAAATATTTTTTGATGGCAGTGAAGTGTGATTACTTCATAAAGAGATCAACTATAACCCAAATATCATCTTTCCCTTTATATATTTTGGGAATTCCAATGAAAAAATCCATGATAATGTTTTCCTATTTCTATTTAGGCATAAGTAATGGTTGTAAAATCCCCTTGTACTTCACTCACTTATTCTTAACTTGCTAACATACCAGGTATTGAGATAAACATTCTACAACATCTCTTTTCACATTATCCCACTGGAAATACTCTTTCATATCTATATACATATTTGTACTTATAGGATGAATAAAGAATGATGAACTATAAGATTCATCCAATAACTCCTTCAATTCTGGTATGGATAAGAGACATAAACGATTCCTATAACTTATTACTCCATCAAAATCAAGGTAAAAAATAGACACATTTATCACCTCCTTTTACAGATCAATGTCTTCCTTTTTCACATATTTAATATTCATTAGGATAAATGGTTGAATAATCATTTAAGAAAGATAAGATTACCCCCATTCCTTTAAAATTTCTAGATCCATACTTTGTAAATACAGAAATATTGTATCTTTTGTGTTACTCATAATGTCCAAGATATCATGGTCCTTCTGAATTAGAGCATCAAACACCTTGTTCGCCTTCCCATAGTGGTAATGTATTGAGTATTAATAGTATTTAATCAACCCCAACAATATTATCTAGTGAATATTTAAATCTTTTTGAGTGAATATATAATTTAATTTTTATGATTAGTATATACGTCACACATTTCTCTATAAAGGTAATGTCTCTCTATCTTTAATGAAAAAAATACCACAGCTACCTCTAAATCATTAGTTGGGTATTTTTTCATGAAACTTTAATTTTTGGGAGGCATAATCTATAACCATATTATTCTGTATGAGGTCATATTTGAGTCCCTTATTCAATGAATCACTATAGATCACAAAACCTTCACCACTATAGGGTTGTATAAGCAAAAGTTCACTTACTAATCTTTTCTTCAGTTACTTGAAATTTTCCTCACATTTATCTATACAAAGGAAATTAGAACCCTTCCGAGTTAACATGGTGAGTGGATTAGAAAATCATGATAAATTCTCCACAAAGCATCGATAATATCCAGTTAGACCAAGAAAACTAAGGATCTTAATCACAGTGGTTAGTCCAGGACAATGTTCAATAACTTCTATCATTAATGGATCCACATATATACCCTCTCTTGAGATTATATGACCTAAAAGTGAAACTATTTGTAGCCATAATTAATATCACGAACCTACCTAGATAACCTGGTACCCCGATACCCAAGCCAATGCTGACATAAACTGAAGGGCGTTCTCGATCCCCATGAGTTGGTAACAAGCACCTGACATTGTACAAGATCAAAGTGGGAACTAGTTTTCAACAAAATAGTGGAAGATAAAATATATAAGTTAGTATGATCAACACTCCAAAAGGATAAAGTTCTAGAAACCAAAACTAGCAAAGAAAAACCCAAAAAATATATCATCAAAGTACTCAATAACTAATGAGATAAAAGTTAAACATCCCATGAAACATGTGTATAACATCTCCACTGGTCCTCTATCATTCCAAACCCAAAGGATTAAGAACATACAGTGATTACAAGTGGCACTTTCCATTTTCTTGGACCTGGAATAAGAAAGTTTACAAATACCCAAAGTCAATGGTAGGGTGTGAGCTATAAAGCCTAGCAGGGTCTCAATAAGTGTTACATAAGCAATACCAAACAATAATAAACAAACATAATATAATTTTAAATCAAACAAGTAATGTAATTTAAAATTTTTCAAAAAATCATGATTTTCAATCAAAAGATTATAAATATATCAAAATAGATTTTAAAAATTAATAAATGAACATTTTATATAAAATATTTTGTATAAATCATTTTTCAAGAATAAAACATTTCCATAAATCAATGACATGCATATCAAATCAAATAAATCACAGAACATAGTCAAATGACCTTAAATACATTATTTACTAGCTATAGGATCCTAACACATATCATTAGTGATCATGGATCATAAAAAGTGTGTATACATAGTCAACACCCCAATAGGAGAACCTATTCCAGGCAATCAATTTATATGATGATAGGGGAACTCATCATGAGAATCCTAAGCCGACTTTGTTTAGTTAGAATTATCATCCTAAATATAGTTCTAGGAGATCAAGATCCCAAAATTCTTGTCACAACCACCTACTAACTACCCTATCTCCCATGTTCTTCAATCAATCAATCAGTCAATAAAATTGGCAATCAATCATTTCAAACCATTTTAAATTATAATTTACCAATTTAAATTTTCAACACTCCTTTCAAATTTCAAAATTTAATCATAGGTTTTCATAATTTCATTCCATTTCAAATCATCTTTAAATTTAGTATATTTTATTAAGATCAACATCAAATCATTTCATCAAAACAATTTAAAAATAAAGCCGTCATTTTTCACAAATACACCGCACAATTTCAATTCCATTGAAATTATGATTTTTATTAATTTTAATGCCTATTATAAATCAAAGATCAAATCATATCAAATAAATGTTTTTAAATATATTTTTTCAAATAAATTAATAAATATAAGGTTTCAATTGAATGTGAAAGCCTAATGAAACCAACTACCTTTGAATCAAGGGATCATAGCGTACAACACCTGTAACAGGGAGCACTAAAAAAGAATGAGGTAAAGGAGATCTAGGAACACAACCTAGAAATAAGATCTAATAAAACGAAATTTAGATCTAAAAATTATATGATAATCCATAAAACTATAATAAGGAGAGAAAGAGAGTGTATAAGTAACCTCATAAGAGAAGATAAATTATCCAAGAGGGATCAAATCTTCCACCACCACTTTGATTCGCAATAGAAACAGTTTGGATGAGCCAAAATTTCCTCTTGGGAGACTCTAAGGATGAAAAAAAATATTTGGGTAAAATGGGGTGATTAGAAACTTAAACTGAGGGTTCAATATTTTTAAATTAATTTTTGGAGTTATTAAAACCTATGTGCATGGTTTCCTTGGGAGGGTCGCACGATTAGAAAGTTTGTGCGCCCTAACCATGAACCCTTACTGAAATTTAGGATGTGGTTCATGGTTTGGATGCACAATTAAACTAACTTTTCACTAATATTGAATTCACCACTGTCCATGGGGTGCACAGTTTGGAGGGGTGGTAACACAGTTTGGACAAACCGCACACCCCCTTCCTATGTCTTTAAATAGGGTGTATGATTTGTTGGGCCAAACCAAATGGTTTTCCCTAACCATGAACTAACTGTGCACAAACCATTATGATTTCAAAATTCTCAAAATTCTCTCAAAATGAACCCAAATAAAGACATGATATTAGGTCCAAAAAATCCTAGATACCCTGAGTGGGGGGATGAATATGGGTATGGATATTCTTTTGTAAATTCTTCCCACCCCACTATATCTTGACCTCTTTATTATAAGGGTCATGTTATTTTCCCATAAGTTTTAATTCTAATCTTATTCTTTCCTTATTTATCTGATGATAATTCTTTGAATCTAATGAAGTAAAGCAAGCATATGGACACAAAAAGTTTTACTTGGTTCACCCTCACTGGGTTACATACAAGGAGCATATAATAATGATGTGACGATTGTACCAAATTCACTAAGGATCACTGCCAATAATGATGGTTTGGGCTAGATCTCATCTATACCCAGACTCACTACCTTTAAAAGGTTCAGGGTATTATCACTACAATCCCAAGGGTCATGCCCTATGTATCTTTCTCTGGATCACTACCGGTGGAAATTATCACTGTCTTCCCCATCCTTTGCTCACTTCTCTTAGAAGGGATCCAATCACAGTTTATGGGATTGTAGGTGGAACACAGTTTACGGAAATGTATGTACCTTAATTATCTCTAATGAATATATCTTCAGTTATAGATAGATGATCTGTTGAAGTTCCACTTTCATCCAACTAATGAATATCACTTTACCATAGATTTACTGGGCAATTCCTTCTGAACAAATTTCACAATTCTCACTACCTTTGTGAAGCTCCTCTTTCATGAAGCTCAACTAGCCTTCATGAAGATCCTTCCTTCCAAAAATGTAACTTATCCTTCTTTAACAACAACTCTTTCACAAAGATCAACTAGCCTTTGCAAAGATCCTTTATTTCATGAATCTTACTTAGCCTTCATGAATTCCCTTAATTTCATGATGCTCATAAAATTTGGTTGGATTTTAGAGCCTTCACAAACTTCTTCACATGAAACTCCTTTCGTGATACTCATAAAATTCGGTTGGATTTTATAGACTTTATGAAATTCTTCACATATAAACTTCACAAACCACCCTTCATGAACAACATTTTTGATTTCATAGCCTTAATATTTTTGTTATGTCTCACTTCTTTTCTGAAGGTGGTAGATGCCTATTTATAGGCGTTTTCACAAATTCTAGAACCTTCTAGCCATGTCATCACCATTTTATGATTCTCCCTCTTTTCTTCTGTGATGATCGCTTTTTCATGATGCTCCATCAAAATTTTCCATTCATGATGCTTGTTGTAATTTCATAGATTTCCGTCAAAACCTTCATGCCACTGCAATGCTCCTCACCTTCGATGTTCAAGATGCTCATCGCTGTCGCATAGATCACCATCAACATTATTTGATCCATTTCAAAACACCATTTGTGAATCCCATCTTCACAAAACTCATTGCTTTTCCATATTTTTATAAGGCCTTCAAGGAAATCCAGTTTTCATGATGCTAGAAAAACTCTAAATTTTGGACCCCAAAAATTTGGAAAACACTAGGAAACGACGTCTCCTTGTGTACACAATTTTCTGTACCACTTCCAGGGCATCCATTCCTTTTTCTGGGATCTTTTTCAACATTACTAGTCAAAAAAATATTTGGACTCAACAAATATCCCTAGAAACCTATTTTTTCAACAAACACAATCAACCCAAAAATACTGCAATGTTACCTTGATAGATTTTTTCCCAATAATCCCCCCTTTCGGTTTTCTGACAACTCTTCAAATTTTGATACCTCATTAAAGCTTCTTCTATATAAAATTACCATTAATTTTTTGCGATTAGGATAACAATAAAATATTTTCTCAACACAGACTCTAACACCACATGATTCTTTCTTGGTGTGAGAACCAAGAGTATTATGAAAATTTCATCAATAAATCACTTCATTCCAAAACCTCTCAACTTCTTTCATCATGGACTCCATATATCATGATATATATACTTTGATCGATCACCTTTAGCATCATCAGATTGGAAAATAACCCTATATTACTGCTCTACCTATCATCTTTAACTCTTGTCTTCATTAATACATTTTTCTTCCCTTTGATAGCCATAATTTCTCCCCCTTTATCAATAAACCCGAAGGTCACTCCATTGTGGTCTAAAATAGGGTAATGAAAAAAGATCATCACATTAGGAAAAAATACACCATAATTCGGGGAGAGGGTGTCCCACATCCACACCTTTTTAAGTGAAGGGAGTTGACTAAACTCCAAGATCCATTCGATTTCGTTTAAACACCTCTTTGGGTAAAGCCTTCATCTGAATGTAAAAAACCTATAGATCTATAGGCACATAATCCAACTTCACAAGTCCTTACTCCACCTTCTACTTGATAAAATGATACTTGATTTCAATGTGATTTGTCCTTGAGTGATGAAATATATATATTTTTTGATTTATAGCACTTGAATTATCACAATGGATTCTGATTGGATACTTCACTTCTACTCTCTTATCATAAAGTTGCTACTTCATCCACAATAACTGCGTGCATCCTTGAGTAGCTGCAATATATTCAGCTTCTATGGTGCTTAAATAAATGAAATATTATTTCTTTCATAGACATTAAATACTTAAACACCAAGATAGAATTCCACACTCGATGTTGATTTTCTATCATCTGTTGAACCGACCTAATCTGCATATGTATATTCAAATAACTGATGCTAATATTTGTCATTGTACATCAAACCAAAGCCAACTATGCCCTTGATATACAAAATTATTATTTTTTTCCTACAATCATGTGTATTTCCTTATGATTACTTTGATACTGTGTTTCTTGAAATTTGGGAAAAAATATCTAGTCTTGTCATTATCAAGTACAATAGGTTTATAATGATCTACCTATATTCAGTGACATTAACTGAATTTCCTACATCATATCATGACAATTTTATCTTGGTAGCCACTAGAGTTGTAATTTTATTGGAATTATCCATTCCAAATATTCTCAAAAACTCCTTTTAAAATTTTTATTGAGAAATTAATGTGCAATTATTTCCTTGTGTCACCTGTAAACCAAGTAAAAACATCAGTTCACCAATAATTGACATTTTGAACTCACTTTTCATGAATTCAAAAAACTGTCTGCACTACACTTCATCTGATCCACTAAAGATTATGTCATAGATACACACCACCACCATCATCATTTGATTATGATCATTATCGACTTAGATATTGTAATAAAATCCTCCATGCTAAAAACTAAGCTTCTTCAAAAACTGATTCAGCCTTGAATACCATGTTCTTGGTTCTTGCTTCAACCCATACAATTCCTTCTTCAGTTGACACACTATATTCTCATCTTCCACTACTTCCTCATGATAATAATCTATATCTTCTTATGAGTCCTCATTTTACTCTTCAACTTCCCCTGAGTTTCTTACCTCTTTATCACTAGCATCATGAAACTATTCACTGTATTGTTGGAGATTTTAATCATACTCTACTACAGTGACATCATTGCTTTCAACTAATTTACCAGCCTCTTGTTGAACCATTTACAATATTCTCTCATAGATTATTAGTATCCTAAAAATATTCATCTAATACCATATTGTTATAAAAAATATATAATCATGAAATACATGAGTTTTTTTTGCCTCTCCCCCAATCAGTCTTATTGATGTCAGACTACATAAACATTCATTCTTTTTATCCCGGTGAGATCTTGTATATGATTAGAAGATAGAATGTCCCCACTATGATGTGAAACTCTTATTATTATTGGGACCACTATTTAGACCCACAAAAATTCTCTTTCTCCTACATCATTTATTCTCATGTGGAACATTACATTGATCCATAAACTAAACCTTTAAGCCTACTAAGTCAGAACTCAGCATAGGAAACAAGAGATAAAGTTAATAACATAATAACTATATATTTCACTCAATTACATCCATACATTTCAAATATACATAAACCATTAAATCCATTCAAGGAATTATTTTAGATTAATTATTCAACTCTTTTGACTGATTTGATTTAATTGAAATTCTAGATCACATTACATCACCATTTTTCATCTTTTGATTCCACTTCCCCTAGGATTATATCTCCCTAAAATCTGAAACACTTGAATCATCAGTTAATATCATTTATACACACGAGGAGAGGGGTATCTATGGAATCATAAAGAAGAGGATTGTGTTCGATCATGATTGATTAACCCTTTGATACTTTCTTACAAAGAATTATACTATTTTTGTGATTTTTCCAAGTACTTACCAACTTTAAATATTCTTACTATATGAATAAGATTTCTTTACCCACATGATGAGTCTTTTTATGATATTTAGATTCTAAAGGCTTGGTATTTCTCACAATTTGGGGTTTAAACCCACTAGTATAAATTTCTTTCTTTGATGTTTCACCAAAATTCAATTTCTCATGATTCTTTCTCTAAGTAGGAATCTATCCATTGGTCATATTCTCTTGATTATTATTCCATTTGAGAGATATTTACTCTGCCTTTACTTCTGACCTTGTATAATGACATGTTACTTTCTCAAGAAATTATTTATTCAATTTTCTTTTATCAATTACCTATTTCAAATTAATCAAATGCCCTAGGAGTGAGTCCTTCACTGAATATACATTATTCTATCTCAGAAATGGAGTAGATCCTCCCTTTTTCTTCTATGTTTTTTCACATTCATTCAAATAAATATTTTGTGAATGAAACCTAGTATTTGATTGATACACCTTTTGTTGAGTTTCTTGTGTATCCCCCAAGACATTAAACCTATTTTTTGACTTATCATTTTGAGTTATAATGTAGGATTTCTTGTTATATACCACTAGAGTTGGGTATATACTTTAAAGTTCCTTTTTCTTCCCTAATTTCTTCATATTGCAATATATTTCTGAATTCCCGTGATTAGAACATATAAAATATCTCCCATTAAAAACATACCTCATGTCATAATTTCTTAGTTGAGATTTTGATATAGTTTGTGTTTTTATTTTAACATTGATCTCCTGAGATTATTTAAACATATTTGTTGGAAAAAAATCCCTCAAGGTATCATTGAATCATTTTTGAGGTGATTGTGATTGTGGACAAACTGAGACTCTATGTTGTGTTTGTTCAAAAAGCAGACCATGATGATCAATTTGTTGACAAAGGAGGTTTCCATGGTTAGTTATCGAGTTCAAGAGACATTTTTAATAATCCATGATTGAAATAAGAACCTTGAAAAAGGAATGGATGATCTAGAGGTGGTATAAAAAGAGCAGATACAAGGTGGCACTGTTTTCCAATGTTTGCCAAATTTTTGGGCCTCAAAATCGACAGATAGTGAAAAGTGTTTTTGGAAAAGGGAATTGTGTACCAGTGTCCTGGAGTCTTGAAAACCTGTGCTCCATATGTTTTTAAAGATCATAACATCAAAAAAAGGAAAAGGAAAGAGGGGCACCCAAGTTTTGGTTTAGGCGCACAAGGTGACTAGGGCGACTTAGACTAGGGCGATTGGACTTGCGCACCGATGCTTAGGGTGCCTAAAATTCCTTTAAATAGAAGTATACCCCTTCTCATTTTTAAGGTAGTTTAACACTTAGAGAAAATTTGATCTCCAATTGTTCTAGTAGGGTTGGTCGCGCAAGTGGTGGTTTTGTCGCTCAAGTATAAAGATATTCAAAAGTTGCGGGCCACTTTATAGTTGCGAGGCAATATTGTTTAGGGTGTAATAGGGTGTGAGTTTCCCAAGTTATGAGTTGGAAAAGGGAGTGTCACACAAGTGTTTAGGTGAAACTTACGCACCAATCTTGGAGAAGCGCTTCAAATCATAGATAAGCGTACCAATCATTCTTGGGTTGCACGAAAGTTGGAGGATCGGCCGGTACCTCTGATGCAAAGTGAGATTCATCTGTAGGTGAAAGTTATATGTCAACAGAGCATCTACATAAAAATAAAAATAAATTCATTTTTTATAATGAAAGGACCTACAATTCTATAAACTTTGAGTGGATCCTTTCCATAGTAGTGAGAAAAGGAAGAGGAAGAAGGTGATCCTCTCTACCAGTAGTGATCCAGAGAGAGACATAGGGAGTGACCCTTGGGAAAGCAGTGGCCTGACTCTAAACTTTGTAAGGGAAGTGAGCCTAGGCATAGAATTGATCTAGACCGAATATTGTAAATTGGAAGTGAGATTTAGTGGATTTGGTACATCATCACTTCGCCATTGTATACTCCCTAGACATAGCCTAATGAGGGTGAACCAAGTAAAAATCTATGTGTCTACCTGCTTGCTTCTCTACATTTCATTCAAAGCATCATCATCAAATAAATGAGGAATGAATAAGATCAACAGTAAAACATAAACGCAAAAAAAGTTACCCTTATAATAAAGAGGTCAAGATCCAGTGGGGAAGAGATAATTTTATAAAATAGTATCCATACCCTGATTCATCCCCACTCTCAGGGTATCTAGACCCCTTTTGGTCCTAAAACTACTCATGATGTGTTTTATTGTTCCACAATAGAATCATTTTATGGATACATTCTTCTAAGATACTCTTCTTTCATATTTCTCAAGATTCTTCATCTTATTCTTAGATTTTGAAATATTTCTATCTTCACAGCATGAAATATAATCCAAATCCTCTGAAAAAACTTTATGTATGACCATAAATCCCACAAAAATAGTACATACTATCATTACTTCCTATAAAAACAATTTTTGGTCTATTTCTAGTATCTATAGAATTTTTCCTATTTTTGGAACTGTTCACAACTCTCATCTTGTCATGCATAGGAGAGTGTTCATCCTACCCAATACTAGTTTTTCCCAAACTATATGACCTTTTAGATGTGAAAATATATTCTTATTTCTCCTCAGAAATAACATATGTTCTTTTAATTTCATCATCACCTATCGAAGGATAATAAAATAGTAAATTCAAATCACCCTTAAATTTAGGCTTACCTTTGGAATTAGATTTATCCACTTATTTCTTCACTAATTCTATATATTCTTCTAGTTGTTGAATCTTAATATCCCTTGATTCAAGTTGAGTATCAAGTTATCTCTTGAGATTGTTCCCACCACTTGTCTCATATTCCAATTCTCAAGTGATCTTATCCACAATTTCACTTTTCTCCTTTATTTTAAATTTTTATTGAGTAATAGAATCAGAACAACATGTATTGTAGCCTTTGGTTCTCCTAAAATAGTTTAGATAGTTGTGTAGCAATATCATCATTCCTGACTTTGATATTCTGAATTTCTTAAAAGTTTATATCCTTCCCCTTGTCATCAGCTTTGAGTTTTTCTATATTTGTAGACATCTTTTTCATTTCTTCATCTTGGGAATAATTATTCTCCCTCAAACCAATAACTAATTCTAGAAGTATTTTATTTAAATCTTTCAACTTTTTGAATTTAATTTCTTACACTTGGATCTGGATAGCTTTAGATTTATTTTCTTCATCTAGTTTCTGATCTAATTCCTTTGTTTTGTGGAAAAATTCCACTTTTAGTATTCTTTAAATTTCTTAATCATAAGTAGCAGGAAAATCCCTTGTAATATTAGGTTCTTTTATCATTAATTTAGCATCATTTAATTTGTGAATAGCTTCATTGTTTGATTCATCAAGGTATTTCTTTAGTACGTTGTTGGTTTCCTTCAATAGAATCATGAAATTTCTGTAGACACTTCCACACTGAGGAATTGCACCAGACTTATTCTTATTATTTGAAGTTATTAACTTTTCCATTGCACAAAAATATAAGAGAATACTAAATCTTAAACTTCAATAGTCAACTAAACCAAGTCATAACAAAAAAATCTGATAAAAGAAACCTACCTCTGATACTAATTATTAAGTCCAAAAGGGGCCTAGATACCCTGATAGGGGGTGGGGGGGGGGGGGAGGGTGAATCAGGGTATGGATATTCTTTTGTAAATTCTTCTAGACCCACTAGATCTTGATATCTTTATTATAAGGGTCATGTTGTTTTCACATAAGTGTTAATGATGATCTTATTATTTCCTTCATTATCTGACGATAATAATTTGAATTTAATGAAGGAAATAAATCACAAGGACGCAATGTTTTTTACTTGGTTCACCTGCATTGGGATATATCCAAGGAGAATACAATGATGATGTGATGATTGTACCAAATTCACCGAGGATTACTGCCAATAATGATGGTTCAAGCTAGATCTCATCTGTACCCACGATCATTTCCTTTATAAGATTTAGGGTCTTCTCACTACATTCCCAAGGGTCACTCCTTATGTATCTTTCTCTAGCTCATTTCTAGTGGAAAGTATCAATATATTCATATTCCTTTAGTCACTGCTCTAAGAATGGATCCACTCATAGTTTATGGACTTGTAGGTCAAACACAATTTATAGATATGTAGGTCCCTTCATCAACTCTAATGAATACATCCTCAGTTATAGATATATGCTCTGTTGAAGTTCCACTTTCATCCAACTGATTAATACCACTTTACCAAAGATTTAATGGGCAATTCCTTCTAAAAAACTTTTGTAACGCTCACTGCCTTCGCAAATCTTCTCTTTCACAAAGCTCAACTAGCCTTTATGAAGCCCCTTCCTTTCATGAAGCTCACTTAGCCTTCACGAAGCACACCTATTTCACGAATCTCAACTAGACTTATTGAAGCTCATTTCTTTAGAAAAGATTACTTATAATTTGAGAATTATCTTACTTTTGAGATGCTCAGAACATTTGGTTGACCTTTAGACCCTTCATGAACTTCTTCTCATAAAACTGCTTTCATGATGCTTAGAACATTTGGTTGGATTTTACAACCTTCAAAAACTTTTTTGTATATCACCTTTGCGAACCAACTTCACAAACAACCCTTCATGAACCACCTTCATGATTCCAGAGCCTTAATATTTTTTTTTAATTCTTACTCTTTTTCTAAAGGGGGTAGTGGCCTATTTATAGAAATTTCCACTGATTCCAGAACCTTCCAACCACATCATCACAATTTCGCGATGCCCCATCTTTTCCATCGTGATTCTCCCTTTTTCACAATGCTCCACAAAAATTTTCCGTTCGAAATGATTGTCATAATCACAGAGATTTCCATCAAAACCTTCACTCCACCATGGTGCTCCACTCTGGATACTTCTCACCTTCAATGTTCATGATGCTCATCGCTATCATGTAGATCACCATCAAAATTATTCGATCCTTCATGAAACACCCATTGCAAAGCCCATATTCACAAAAATCATTCCTTTTCCATGTTTTCATAAGGCCTTCAATGAAATAAAATTTTTGAGATGCTATCCAAACTCCAAATTAAGGACATCAAAAATTTGGCAAAAACTGGAAAATTGCATCACCTTGTGTACAAAATATTTTGTACCGCTTCTAGGGAATCCATTCCTTTTTCTTGGATCTTTATCGACATTACTATAAACAAAATATCTAGAATCCATAACTATCCTTATAAACCCACTTTTCCAACAAACACAATCAACCCAAAAATACTTCAATGTTACCTTGAGGGATTTTTCCTAACACCCAACTTAAAGGAGATCAAAATAAGGGTAAAGAAATATCTAAAATAAGGTAATAGAATGTTAAAACCTCCCCACCATAACAAATTTCTATCCCCGGAAATTTTATAAAGAAATATCCATATCAAATAGATGAGGACACTACTCTCTCACCAGGGCCTCATGCTCCCACGTATCATGTGAATCAGAACTATGATTTCATATCACACAGACTAATGATATTGTACTCCCACAAAGTGCCTTTGACTCAGAATAAAAAATCCTAATTGGATGCTTAGTCACAGATAAATCATGCTCAACATCAAGATCACTCTCGCTCAAAACATGATATGGGTCAGAGAGATACTTCCAAAGTCGTGATACATGGAACACATTATTTATGGATTTCAAATCTGTTTTAAGTACTAAATGGTATTCCACTTACCCCACAAACTCAGCAACCTCAAAAGATCCCACAAAACATAGTGTAAGCTTCCCATATTTCCCAAGAATTTAATAAACAAAATGAAGTAAAACTCTCAAAAAAAACCTTGTCACCAACGGATAACTCCAAATGTCACCTATGACAAATAGAAAAAGATTTGTACCAGCTCTATGATGTCAACATCCTTTGATGAATCAATTTAATCTTCACCATAATTTTTTGGAACAAACTTGGTCCAACTAAGGAATTTTTACCAATATCCTAAAAAAACAACAAATATTAACATGACCAACTATACAAGGCCTTAAAAGGATCCATAATAATTGAATACCAGTAACTATTGTTATAATAAAACTCAAAGATTCCCAAATGGTCATCCCAAGCTCCACCAAATTCAAGAAATCAAGAAAATAGCATATCCTCAGTAATATTTATAGCTCTCTCTATCTATACATTCGCCTATGAATGATATTCAATTCTAAAAAGAACAAAGATCCAATTTCCTCTATAATTCCTTTCCAAAAATAATAGGTAAAACAAGGATATCTATCATAGACTATAGTATGTGGAACTCCATGAAAATGAACAATCTATTTCACATAGAGATTTACCAATTTCTTAAATTTGGTTATATCATAAATGGGTAATTAGAGAGATGATTTGGTCATCCTATAATTCACAACCCATATTGTATTATTCTTTCAAGAGGTATGTGGAGACACAACCAAAAATTATATAGAGATCTCATCCCACTTTTAAGTCGACACCGGAATTGTCTGAAAAAATGAAAAGGTCTATGGTGCTTGCACTTGATCTGTTAGAAATCCTAACAATGAGAAACAAAGTCAACAATGTCTCATCTCATACATGGACACTAAAATCATCACCACATATACTATTTTTTTTGTGGTTCTTAGGTGCATATCCCATTGGAAAATATGGAAATCTCCCATAACAAAATTTCTCACTATAAAATGTAAAACGTACGAACTATAAAAACAAATGATAGCCTTAGAAGAGAATGACCATTTTCTAATGGCCTCACCACCATAAAAAGAGTAATTAATGCCACAGAATTATCCATCAGGTTGTTATTCTTGAAGAATTATCTCAAGAAGAGTAGAGGTCAACTAAGCACTAGCCAAGACAACCTTGGCCCCTGTATCCAAAACTTCTAAATGAAACTGTGAAAAAAGAGCCATACATTTCCACTATTATGATGATTATTTCATATTATAGGTTGGAAATTTAATACTCAAGGAATCAATAATGAAATTTACCTTCCCTAGGGTATAATTAATGTTTAATTAAAAATACTATAGGTACTCTACTCAATAAATCTTTTCGAGGTTCAAATATTTTTGAGAGAAGATATAACTTAGACACTTGTGGTCAGAATAAATGGTAAAAATTTCTTTGAAAATGAAGTAATTCTAACTCTTAAGAGTATGAATAAAAACTAAGATCTAGAGATCATGGGTCATATAGTTCTTCTTGTGTGGTCTAAGATACCGAGGTCCATAGGCTACCACATGGTCACCCTACATTTGAACTCAACCCAACCCTAAAACTGATGCATCACAAAAGACCACATAGCCTTGATCAGACTTTGGAAGAGTAAAAAAATGTCAAAAAAGTAAATATAAATTTTTATATCAATAAAACAAATATGAAATTTCTCATCCCAATCAAACTTCACTCCATTATGAGTGATAGAGGTCATCCGAGAAGCCAAATTTGATAAATACTTTATGAACCAGTGATAATAACCTACTAGAACCAATAATATTTGAATATAAAAAACATTACATGGTTTCTACCACATAATAATATATTTTATCTTCTTAGGATCAAATTAAATTCTATCTCCTGATACTATGTGTCATAATAACTTCACTTCCCGAATCCAGAAATCACATTTTTATAGCTTGACATAGATTCAGTGATTTCTTAACATTTCTAGAACTGCTCTCAAATGATACACATGATCCTCCCCACACTTAAAGTAAAATAGGATTTCATCTAGAAATACCACTACAAAAATATCAAGACACTCATGGAAAATCCTATTAATAAATTCCATAAAGACCGCATGATCATTGGTTAGAGAAAATGACATAAATAGATACTCATAATGACCATACCTACTCTGGAATGGATTCTTCTAAATATATGATTATTTTATTCTCAATTGATGATAACCAGATAGAAGATAAATATTTGAGAACCACTTTTAATCTTTAAATTGGTCAAATAGATCATCAATATATTGTAAAAAATACTTGTTCTTTATTGTAACTCAGTTGAGTTTTTTGTAATCAACATAGAGGCGAAGTGTTCCATCAACTTTATTTGAAAAAAAAGGAACTAACCAAGGTGACATACCCGGGTGTATAAATAATTTCTCTAATGGATCATCCAATAGAGTTTTTTAACTCTTTAAAATCTTATGGTTCTGTATATTAAGAAGGAATAAATACCGGTTGAGTACCACAAACTAAATCAATAGAGAACATTACCCCTATTACTGGTGGAAGACCAGAGAAATCAGGACGAAACACATTACGAAACTTGATAATGATTTGAGGGAGAACATCATTAAAATATTCTCACTCCAAGTCCAAGGAAAACCCTGATATTAATTTCCCCAACTTCAGATAAGACGGTATGTCACTACTTGAACTTGAGTCTCATTCTCCTTAAATTACATGGCACACCCCATTGAGCATATTAAAGGAGACCCATAAAATATAACAATCAATTAAGGACTTATTAAAAATGATCAAATCCATCCCAAGAATTAATTCAATAGGTTTTATGTTGAGAACTAAAAAATTACAAGTAACCTCAAACTCTGATAAAGAGAAAACACAAGCAGGACAATAGACACCCTGCTCTCTCTTCATTCTGAGGGGTGCAATAATATCTATCACATAAGAGAAAATATCTATAGGAATATTTAGTAGGTCCATAATACACATCAATATAAATGAGTGATATATAGTATTATCTAATAAAGTAGTCACTAAAGATGAAGCTATTATAAGGCCCCAGCCTTAAACATTACTTAATCTTGAGATATTTCAAGAATACACCTTGAGGATCTTTTCAGGTTTAGAGTTTTAGAGAATTAGATCATAAAACATGTATTACATTCCACATTTAAGCAAAGTGGTTACATAAAAGATAGTATTAATTTTTCCCATCAACAGAAACATATTTAAAATAAAACATGGATTCTTTCTTGACACTTCCTTGACACTATCCTCATATCATATACCTTTACCTTGACCTGTGAAAAACATTTCAAAAACTTGGGATGAGAATAAAAATCTCAGTAAGGGTTATAAAAATATGGAAAGGAAACATGAGTTCATATATACATAAGAATGAAATCATACTTTACCCATAAAACATAGGCACTTTAACATACCTCATCAAATCATGAATAAATCATAGAAATCATAATACATAAAGGTATCTTGAGGCATTCATAACATTCTTACGTAGGGAGTAACCCTCTTGTTTACGTTTGGAATACCCATCACAGTATATTACCTAAATCTATTCGGAGAAACCTTAACGTTTCACTCCTTCACATTACCCAATTCATTGGAGAGCTACATCGGGCTCACCCACCCTTAGTTTATCACGGAACCACCCATCTTCATAATAATTCCCAAGAACCACAACATAATCGTATCACATAAAACATACATAAAGGAAACATAACATTTCCACCTTTCAATCACAAGATATCAATACAACACATTGATATAAAAACATTATGAAAACCATTTTCAATACCAAAATAAAAGAAAATTAAAACATGGTATTTATTTTTCTTTTAAAAAACGTATGGCTTGTAGAGGAAGCCGAAACTCAAATAATGGTCACGGTGGCGGAGAAGTCATTGTCGCCGCATACGTACGACAAAAAACATTACCTTTTGTCGTTTAGTAAAACGCTTCGTATAAAAAAGATTACTTTTGGATAAAAGTAAAATTCAAAGGGGTTTACACACCGTATAAAATAAGGTTGTGTATAAAACAAAATATGCCTCAATGAAAGGAGATTGAGACGAAGTTCCATACCTCATATCCGACTTGACTTGATCATTATTTAATCTTCTGAATAATAAACTTGAGTTAATTTCTACTTTCTTAAGAACCTTTTTCAAGTTAATTATTCCTTTTATATCACTTATTACCATGTCATGAACACTATGTAATTATTTTAGTTAATAACGGTCGTTTTAACGATCATTGGTACTTGAGTCAAAATACGCTCTTTATAATTACAAGTTGTTCATGTATCCATTATATCCAGAGTTATACTCATGATGTATATATCATATATATCATATATATCATATATATCTAGTATATACATGCATTTATAATATAACACAACGTTTATAGGTAAGAAATGAAATTTACCATTCATGGAGACGGTAAGCCGTACGTACGCATGAACGCTACATTCATTTCTATTTCGTATTTTATGGAATTAAAACATAATGATACATAGTAGTATTTTAATTCTAGTATGGTATCATATATAATATCATTAAATATATCCTTTATACATACCACATATGGTATTAACGAATCAAATCACTTTGAGGGGGCGGTAGTCCGTACTTCCTAAAATGAAGATATCACGTTTACTCATAATGGTAACCATAAAGATATGCCATAAATGAAAAATACAGAAGATTAAGTAAAACATAAACATATTATATATACTATATAAATATAGTGACATATTAATGGCCACCTTTGAAGGTGATATATGAGTGTTTAACAATCATTGTTTCGTGAGGCAGAAATTCGCCATCCACGGAAACAGTATGTTCTTTAACCATTAGATGTAGGTTTGTGTAAGTGTAGCTTGAATCCTTATTATAACAACATCCTAGTATATGGAAGATACTGGTGTTGTTACAAAAGAAATGAATAAAAATAGTTTAGGGGGTTGGAGAAGCAAAATAAAACATAAGAACACAAGAGAAGACACTACCTTTAAATCAGGTAACTCTTTTTGATTTGAGCTCAAAGGCTTCCTTGGGAATATTTATGCCAAAATTGAGGCTTCTAGGAGTTATATAGGGATGTGGAGAGACAAAATGGGCAGGGGTTGGCTGAGACAAAGGCTTTGGATGTGTGGGTAAGGAGGTAGAGGTGGGGGCCTTTTATAAGAGGAGAGGAGGGGCACTCTTGGAAAGTAAGGAAATGTTACTTTATTTTAAAATGAGTTTCGGATTTAAAAGGTCCCAAATTTATATAATTAGAGGATAAGGTGATAAGGGTTCTAAATACACCCATAAAATAGGTTTTGGACATGTGTAGGTCATCAATTTTACATTATCTTTTCATTTTATTTAAATCGTTAAATAATGAGGTAATCGCTGCATCATCATGGTGTCATAAATAATTTAATTTATTTAATGTCTAAAAATTATAAAAAAAATACTATGATGTAGGAAATATTTTTATCTTTCCAATTAAAATTTATAGTCAAAACTATGACTTTTATAACCCCATGTAAAAATTGTTTTAGTAAAACAACTCATGTTTGTGTCATTTTTATTTTAACATTAAATAAAAAGAGATTAATGTCATTTTCCTACCAAAGTGGCTCCATGGGGTCCCAAAGTTGACCCATGGATTGTCTTTGTCGTCCATGACACATAAAATAAGGTTAGGACATGTGTCAAGCTCATATCATATTATTAAAACATTATTCTTACCTTAAATTACACTAATTACCTCTAATCACGATTAAACACTTAAAAGTTACTATTCACCAAAAAAATTATTTTAATCCCATTGAACCACATTTTACTTATTAATGACAAACATGTATGTAGTATTTTTGAAATTTGAACCAAAGAGGTGGTAAAATTTCATTTAAACGAAAAATTAGTTTTTATAAGTACCACTTAGTGGTTTCACTATTCATCAAAAATTGAAGTTTTCCAGAAAAAAACCAAAACTTCACCCTAAGCTATATTTGATATTACAAATTCAAAAATGATGTCTATTTTAAAAAATTAAAAACATATAAGTTTCATTAATTAATTTAATAATTAATTCCCGCTGTCAGAGCAAATAGCGTGTTTTTATGAAACAATAAGTATCAAAAGATTGACACTAGTTTAAGTCAAATTTCAAAGTGAAATTAATTCCAAAGACCACTATTGGATTAAATGGTAAAAATATATTCTAATTGAACTTTAAAAAAAATTCAAAATATAATCTAATCATATAAATAAATTAGATTAAAAAGAGGTTTTGAATTAAAATACCACATTTTTCACTATTTATTAAAAAAAATGAACTTTATCGAAAAAATACCAAAAATTCACACAAAGTAAATTTTGAAGTACCAATCATAAATAATAAGTTTATTTTGACAAATAGAGCTTATAAAATTGTCAAAAGATATATTTAAAAGATGGGTTTCCATCAAAAGGCAGTAAAACAATCTTTTAAAAATATTAGTGTATTCCATGCTTAAGATTGGATTTATTCTCATTTTAAGCCTCTAAAACACTATCTAATTCATTAATAGACATAGATAAAAATATCTATAATTAATTACTTACTTGGGATGTTACATACTTCCTCCCTTTAGAAAATTGCATCCCCACAATTCATTTACTTATCGAATAAGTGTGGGTATTTATCCCTCATTGCATTTTCAGATTCCCGTGTTGCCTCTTCAATCATGTGGTTTTTCCACAAAACCTTTACCTGATGAATCACCTTATTCCGTAACACTTTCTCCCTGTGGTCAAGAATCTGGACCAGTTGTTCCTCACAAGATAGGTTCTCTTCCAGCTAAACTACCTCTGGACTCAAAACATGAGATGGATCTGGGATATACTTTCTCAACATCGAAACATGAAAAACATTGTGTACCTGTGATAAACTCGGAGGTAAAGCCACTCGGTAAGGAACTGATCCAACTCTCTCCAAAATTTCATATGGTCCAATGAACCTTGGACTCAGCTTTCCTTTCTTACCAAATCGCATCACACTTTTCCATGGTGATACTTTGAGAAAAACATGATCACCTACCTCAAAAGAGAGATCCTTCCTCCAATTGTTCGCATAACTCTTCTGCCTGCTCTGAGCTGTTCTTATGTGATTCTGTATCAGCTAAACTTTTTTTTCTAACTCTTCTACCAATTCTGGTCCCATCAACTTCCTTTCACCCACTTCATCCCAGAAAGCTGGAGTTCGACACCGCTTCCCATATAATGCCTGAAATGGTGCCATTTGTATACTGGAATGAAAACTTTTATTATAAGAAAATTCAACCAAAGAAAGATGTTGGTCCCAACTTCCCTGATAATCCATCGAACAAGCACATATCATATCCTCCAAAGTCTGGATCGTTCGTTCTGACTTCCCATCTGATTGAGGATGAAAATCTGTACTAAAATTTAATTCAGTACCCAACAACTTCTGAAGGCCTTTCTAAAAGTTAGAAGTGAACCTGGGATCACGGTCAGATACAATGGAGAGAGGAACTCCATGTAACCTGACTATCTATTTAAGATACAAACAGGAAAGTTGATCTAGGTAAAAAGTATCCCATATAGCAAGGAAATGAGCAGATTTGGTCAAGCGATCAACAATAACCCAGATTTCATTATTACGTCGAGATGTCTTCGGTAATCCCACAACAAACTCTATGGATATATTCTCCCATTTCCACTCTGGCACTGGTAAAGGTTGAAGCATCCCTTTCAGTAACTGCCACTCTGCTTTAACCTGTTGACAAGTCAAACACTTCACAGTAAAATCAGCAATATCTCCTTTCATTCCGTCCCACCAGTAATACTCCCGAAGATCTCTATACATCTTAGTACTGCCAGGATGAACTGAAAACGAAGAAATATGAGCTTCACATAACAACTCTCTCTTAAAATTTGAATCACAAGGCACACACAATCTCTTCCCAAATCTCAAAACACAATCATTATCAATGTTGAATTCAGACAACTTACCCTTCTGAACCAGCTCTACCTTTTTCTGCAACTCACTGTCTTGCTTCTGTGCTTGCTTGATTCTATCTGATAGAGATGATCTCACTGATACCTGAAACAAAACAGAAGAACTTCCTGCACCAACAACTTCTATTCCAAAGTTCATCAAATAAAAAACCAAAGGTTCTCGTTCCAAACGTAGAATGGTTAATGAAGCATTACTTTTCCGACTCAAAGCATCAGCCACTTTATTTGCTTTTCCCGGATGGTAATAAATTTTACAATTATAATCTTTGATTAATTCCAGCCATATCCTCTGTCTCATGTTCAACTCTTTCTGAGTGAATATATACTTTAAATTTTTTTGATCAGTATATATTTCACACTTTAATCCATACAAATGATGCCTCAAATTTTTTAAAGAGAAAACAACAGCAGCTAATTCCAAATCATGTGTAGGTTAATTTACCTCATGAGTTTTCAACTGTCGTGAAGCATAAGCAATTAACTGATCATTTTGCATTAGTATACAACCAAGTCCTTTCCATGAAGCATCACCGTATATAACAAACTCACCATTCCTGGAAGGTAGTTCCATAACTGGAGCATTCACCAGTCTTCTTTTCAGTTCCTGAAAACAATCATCACATTATTTTTTCGAGATAAACTTAACACCCTTCCAAGTTATCTTCGTCATTGGACTAGATAACTGTGAAAAATTTCTAAAAAACCTTCGGTAATAGCTTTCCAAACCAAGGAATCTACGAATCACAGTTACATTTGTGGGTATTTTCCATTCATCAACAACCTTTGTTTTTGCAGGATCAACAGTTATCCCATCTTTAGAAATAATATGACCAAGGAAAGAAATTTGTTGCAACCAAAACTCACACTTGCTAAATTTCCCATACAATTTATTTTCTTTCAAGGTTTTCAAAATAACCCTTAAATGTCTTTCATGCTCTTCTTTACTTTTAGAAAACACCAAAATATCATCAATTAAAACAACCAAAAAATTATCCAAGAACTCATGGAAAATTATATTCATTAAGTCCATGAATACAGCAGGTGCATTGGTTATCCCAAAAGGCATTACTACAAATTCATAATGGCCATATCTTGTATGAAACGCAGTCTTCGGAACATCTTCTTCCTTTACCTTCAGCTGATGGTACCCCGATCACAGGTCAATCTTTGAAAAATACTGAGCTCCCTGGAGCTGATCAAACAAATCATCGATATGAGGCAAAGGATATTTGTTCTTAATAGTGATGTTATTCAAGGCTCTATAGTCAATGAAAAGTCTCATAGAACCATATTTCTTTTTGAAAAATAAAACAGGAGCACCCCATGGTGATGTGCTAGGTCGAATGAAACCTTTATCTAATAAATCTTGCAATTTCTTGTTCAACTCTAAAAGTTCAATTTGAGCCATTTGATAAGGGGTTTTTGAAATTGGCTTAGCATCAGGAACTAAGTCAACAGTAAACTCAACTTCCCGATCTAGTATTATTCCAGGAAACTCATCAGGAAAAACATCAGGATACTCATTTACCACTGGCACATCATTAATCTGAACAGTTCCCTTATTTTCAAAAATATGTGCAAGGTAACATTCATTTCCATCTTTTACAAGTTTCTCAGCCTCTTGATATGTTATCAACAGTAAGGGTTCATTCTTGTACACAGACTGAAAGTATTTCTGAAAAGAAACTTCTTTATCTCTATAATAAATCTTAGCATGGTAAATAGAGAGACAATTCATACCCAGGATAACATCAAACTCTACTAGCGGTAAAACAATAAGGTTCGCAAGTAGGTTCTTTCCACGGATAAGGATATGAAGATTCTTATAAATTCTTTTTGCCTCAACATTTCCCCCAGGTGTTTTTACCACAAGTTCAGGAGTCATTTCTTGAGATGGTATTCCCATTTTACTAGAAAAGGTTTCAGAGATGAAAGAATGTGTAGACCCCAAATCAAACAACACACTGGCATAATCTAAAAAAACAAACAAAGTACCTGATACAACTTCATTTGATGGCCCGACATCTGCTGAAGTAGTTGCAAAGGGTTTCACTACCCCTTTCTGCTTGTAGTATAACTACTTCCCATCACTCAAGATCTTTTTCGGACACTCTTTTGCATAGTGACCCATCTCATTGCACTTAAAACATTTCACTAACTGTAAATCAAATTTGGTCTTACCATCACCCTGATCTTTTTTAGTGCAATCACGAGCCTTATGTCCCATCTTACCGCATCGGTAGCACTTTACAGAATTCAGAAGGCATTCCCCAGCATGCCTTTTCCCACATTTATCACAAACTGGAAACTTAGTTTTCTTACCATCAGACATTTTTGAAGAATTCTTCCCTTTCTCCTACCACCTAGGTCTCTTCTTCTTCTGGTTGTTATAGAACACTTGATCATCGAAAAACTCCATTTCCACCTTCTCAGCACATCAAACAAGCTTTTCATAACTTTTGAACTCACGAGAAGCTAAAGCCCTACGATATTTTGGCTTTAATCCTGAGTAAAAATGATTGATTTTAATATCAAGGTCTCAGATAAAATTTGGAGCATACCTTGCCAATCGAGTGAACCTTTCTTCATAGACAGCCACTAAGTCTTCCTCTTGCCTCAATTCCAAGAATTGATTTTCCATCCTAAGTCGAACAGCCTTAGGAAAATACTTCTCCAGAAACATACCTTTAAATTCATCCCAGTTGAGAGTATCAATCTCATCAGCGTCCCTGATATTTCTAACCATCGACCACCACTGATATGCTTCACCCTCCAAACGGTAAATAACAAGACTAACCTTTTGATTGTCTGAACACCCCATGACATCAGAAATCTTCTCTAGTGATTTAATCCACCCTTCAGCTATCACAGGGTTAGATGATACTCTGAATGATGGGGGATGTTGCCCCATGAAATGTTCCACCACTGACATGTTCCTCTGCGGTTGATCTGACTGATCTCGTGCATGGATATCGCCACCATTTATCGCTTTAGTCAGCTGCGCCATTACTGCAACAAACTGTTCAGTTCCAATTCTGACCATCTCAGGATGCTGATTCGGAAGGTTATTTCCTTCTATATGCCTTCCTAGCACTGCTTCCCTGTTTCCTATGCGGAAAACCATTCTGAAAAAACATGTCTTAGATGAAGCAACATGGTAATCTTCAAATGCTATATCATTTCAATTTGACCATAAAAAAAAATATTTTTAGATAATCATTTAATAAAATTCTAACTCCTAAAGTTATCTAAACCGACCTCTGATACCAACTATAAGGCCCTAGCCTTAAACATTACTTAATCTTGAGATATTTCAAGAATACACCATGAGGATATTTTCAGGTTTAGAGTTTTAGATAATTAGATCATAAAACATGTATTACATTCCACATTTAATCAAAGTGGTTACGTAAAAGATAGTATTAATTTTTCCCATAAACGGAAACATATTTAAAATAAAACATGGATTCTTTCTTGACACTTCCTTGACACTATCCTCATATCATGTACCTTTCCCTTGACCTTTGAAAAACATTTCAAAAACTTGGGATGAGCATAAAAAGCTCAGTAAGGGTTATAAAAATATGGAAAGGAAACATGAGTTCATATATACATAAGAATGAAATCATACTTTACCCATAAAACATAGAAACTTTAACATACCTCATTAAATCATGAATAAATCATAGAAATAATAATATATAAAGGTAACTTGAGGCATTCATAACATTCTTACGTAGAGAGTAACCCTCTTGGTTACGTTTGGAATACCCATCACAGTATATTCCCTAAATCTCTTTGGAGAAACCTTAACGTTTCACTCCTTCGCGTTACCCAATGAATTAGAGAGATATATTGGGCTCACCCGCCCTTAGTTTATCACAGAACCAACCGTCTTCATAATAATGCCCAAGAACCACAACATAATCGTATCACATAAAACATGCATAAAGAAAACATAACATTTCCACCTTTAAATCACAAGATATCAATAAAACACATTGATATAAAAACATTATGAAAACCATTTTCAATACCAAAATAAAAGAAAATTAAAACATGGTATTTATTTTTCTTTTAAAAAAAAGTATGGCTTGTAGAGGAAGCCGAAACTCAAATAATGGTCACGGCGGCGGAGAAGTCGTTGTTGCTGCATACGTATGACAAAAAACATTCCCTTTTGTCATTTAGTAAAACGCTTCATATAAAAAATATTACTTTTGGATAAAAGTAAAAGTCAAAGGGGTTTATAAACCGTATGAAATAAGGTTGTGTATAAAACAAAATATGCCTCAATGAAAGGAGATTGAGACGAAGTCCCATACCTCGTATCCGACTTGACTTGATAATTATTTAATCTCCTGAATAATAAACTTGAGTTAATTTATACTTGCTTAAGAACCTTTTTAAAGTTCATTATTCCTTTTATATCACTTATTACCATGTCATGAACACTATGTAATTATTTTAGTTAATAACGGTCGTTTTAACGATCATTGGTACTTGAGTCAGAATATGCTCTTTATAATTACAAGTTGTTCATGTATCCATTATATCCAGAGTTATACTCATGATTTATATATCATTTATATCATATATATCCAGTATATACATGCATTTATAATATTACACAACGTTTAGAGGTAAGAAATGAAATGCACCGTTCATGGAGACGGTAAGCCGTACGTACACATGAACACTACTTTCATTTCAATTTCGTATTTTATGGAATTAAAACATAATGATACATAATAGTATTTTAATTCCAGTATGGTATCATATATAATATCATTAAATATATCCTTTATACGTATCACATATGGTATTAACGAATCAAATCACTTTGAGGGGGCGGTAGTCCGCACTTCCTAAAATGAAGATATCACGTTTACTCATAATGGTAACCATAAAGATATGCCATAAATGAAAAATACAGAAGATTAAGTAAAACATAAACATATTATATATAATATATAAATATAGTGACATCTTAATGGCCACCTTTGAAGGTGATATATGAGTGTTGAACAATCATCGTTTCGTGAGGCAGAAATTCACCATCCACGGAAACAATATGTTATTTAACCATTAGATGTAGGTGTGTGTAAGTGTAGATCGAATAATTATTATAAAAACATCCTATTATATGGAAGATACTGGTGTTGTTACAAAAGAAATGAATAAAAAGAGTTTAGGGGGTTGTAGAAGCAAAATAAAACATAAGAACACAAGAGAAGACACTACCTTTAAATCGGGTAACTCTTTTTGATTTGAGATCAAAGGCTTCCTTGGGAAGAATTCTGCCCAAAGTGAGGATTCTAGGAGTTAGAGAGGGATGTGGAGAGACAAAATTGGCAGGGTTTGGCCGAGAAAAAGGCTTTTTAAGTGTGGGTAAGGAGGTAGAGGTGGGGGCCTTTTATAAGAGGAGTGGAGGGGCACTCTTGGAAAGTAAAGAAATGTTACTTTATTTTAAAATGAGTTTCTGATTTAAAAGGTCCCACATTGATATAATTCGAAGATAAGGTGATAAGGGTTATAAATCCACCCATACAATAGGTTTTGTACATGTGTAGGTCATATATTTTACATTATATTTTTATTTTATTCAAATCATTAAATAACGAGGTAATCGCTGCATCATCATGGTGTCATAAATAATTTAATTTATTTAATGTCTAAAAATTTTAAAAAAAACACTATGATGTAGGAAATATTTTTATATTTCCAATTAAAATTTATAGTCAAAAATATGACTCGTATAACCCCATGTAAAAATTGTTTTAGTAGAACAACTCATGTTTGTGTCATTTTTATTTTAACATTAAATAAAAAGATAATAATGTCATTTTCCTACCAAAGTGGCTCCATGGGGTGCACAAGTTGACCCACAGATTTTATTGGTCTTCCATAACACATCCAATAAGGTTAGGACATGTGTCAAGCTCATCTCATATTATTAAAACATTATTCTTACCTTAAATTACACTAATTACCTCTAATCGTGATTAAAAACTTAAAAGTTACTATTCACAAAAAAATTATATTAATCCCATTGAACCGCATTTGACTTCTTAATGACAACCATGTATGTTGGATTTTTGAAATTCAAACCACAGAGGTGGTAAAATTTCATTTAAACGAAAAATTAGTTTTTATAAGTACCACTTAGTGGTTTCACTATTCATCAAAAATTGAAGTTTTCCAGAAAAAAACCAAAACTTCACCCTAAGCTATATTTGATATTCCGAATTCAAAAATTATGTCTATTTTAAAAAATTCAAAACATATAAGTTTAATTAATTAATTTAATAATTAATTTCCGTTGTCAGAGCAAATAGCGTGTTTTTATGAATCAATAAGTATCAAAAGATTGACACTAGTTTAAGTCCAATTTCAAAGTGAAATTAATTCCAATGACCACTATTGGATTAATTGGTAAAAATATATTATAATTGAAATTTAAAAACAATTCAAAATATAATCTAATCACATAAATAAATTAGATTAAAAATATTTTTTGAATTAAAATACAACATTTTTCACTATTTATTAAAAAAATGAACTTTATCGGAAAAATACCAAAAATTCACACAAAGTAAATTTTGGTGTCCCAATCATAATGAATAAGTTTATTTTGACAAATAGAGGTTATAAAATTTTCAAAAGACAGATTTAAAAGATGGTTTTCCATCAAAAGGCAGTAAAACAATCTTTTAAAAATATTAGTGTATTCCATGATTAAGATTGGATTTATTCTCATTTTAAGCCTCTATAATACTATCTAATTCATTAATAGTCATAGATAAAAATATCTATTATTTATTACTTACTTGGGATGTTACAGATATAGTGATAGTACCTCTCATAGTTTCTAGACCCACATCCACTTCCTCTAAAGACCCTTCCACTATGTTTAGAATATTTGTTTCAGATGCCTATGGATATAACTCATTTATTTGTGATATATCTGATTACACCACAATAATTTTAGGAGTTGATGGTCCTGTTCCACTATGATAAGTATAAAATAAATGGTAGAATTTTTATAGGTGTCCTAAAAAACCATAAGAACTATAGATCTTTGGAATCTTAGTATAAACACATCTGAAATTCCCAACCTTTACAAATTATAAGCAAGTTAAAGGGCTTATACTAGGCACTGAAGAAGGTTTAGAGGATACCTATTATCAATAACCAACATGATACTCATCACACTTCCTCTTTACTTTAAACGATATCATAGAACTTCCACTGGGAGAAAAAGGAACTCCCATAAACCCTAACTTACCATCTGGTTCAATCTCAACCATCAACTCCCTATCTAATACATCAGCATATGAAGTGAGCTTCAGTAAGAAAACCAGTGAATGAATATCAGGTTATATACCCATCTCTAACTCATGAGTCCTTATCTACTCATTTGATACAATGTTAGGTAAAAACTACATAGGTTTGGAAAAGTGGTTCGAATACTACATTATGGTCCCATAATCCCATTGGAGGTTGAAAAAAATCCATATCCTTATCCAATACCATAGACTATACATAGAACTGATTGGTGAAAAGGACTCTAAATTCCTTCCACTCTACACCTTCATTCTTATTTACTGTCAATATAAAATCCCACGATCTCTGGCTAGGCCCTTCTAGCTTGAAGGTAACACATTTTAAATTAATATCCTCAAGTGTTCCCAAGAAATAAAATAGAAGATCTATATTTATTAACCAATATTCAGAATCTTAAGGATCATTAGATCCTTGGAACATTGGTCTCTTCTAGAGAAGAAACTATTGACAATGATTTTAAGATTCATACCTATGAGATTCCATAACTGGAGCCTAAACTAGAATGGGTGTAGGTTCCCTTCCTATAGCTTAGTCAAAATGAACAAAAAGATCAAATAGATTATGGTCTATGGGAGGATTAACTCACTGTGTTTCACTAGCATCTTTCTCTTGGATCCTATTCAAACATCTTCTTAAAGGAATGGTGTTACACAACATTATAAAACAATAAGATAACATCAGATGATTACTCAGATCAACAAATCAAACAAGAGCAATGGGAATATCAGTCCCATCATATAATATTTTAAGATTTTGATTTCAACATACCTAAATAAAAATCATGGAAAATAAAAGAATTAGATCAAATTATTCCTCAAGACATCTTTCCCCAAACACCCATGGTGACTTAAGGCTCGTTGCAATGATATATGGCCAGACACTTGCTCACAAATACCTCCTAAGTCCCATAAAGACATCCCAAACTACATAATAGAATCAAGGAAATATTCTTAACCCATATTTGATACCAATTTTTCCTGAACCATCTCAGATACCCTGGTACCCTAATACCTGAGCTGGAACTGACATAACTCAAAGGGAATTCCCAATACTCATGAGTTAGTGACTGGAAATTGGAATTATATAAGATAAAATAGGTAATTAGTTTTCTAAAAAATAGTGGAAGATAAAATATACAAGTCAGTATGATCAACACTCCAAAGGGAGAAATTAATATAAACCAAAATAGGCATAACAAAACACAAAGCAGTGCATCATCAAAGTAATCAACAATTAATGAGAGAAAAATAAAATATTTCATGAAAAAAGTTGATAACATCTCCACCGGTCCCCCATAAATCAAATCCAAAAGGATCAAGAACATAAAAAACCTATAAGTGATGATTTCCCTTTACTCATACCTTGTATAAGAAAGTCTAAAAATTCCCAAAGGCAAAGGTAGGGTGTGATCTATAAATCCCAGTAGGGTCTCACCAAGTGTTCTATAAGCAATAGAAAAAACAATAAACTAAACATACAATCAGTTTAAATCAAACAAGGCATAAAACTTACATATTTAAAAAAAATTATTTTCAATCAAAATATGGAAGATATATCAAAACATATTTCAAATAGTATTAAATGAACATTTTATATAAAATAGATTATATAAATTATTTGTAATGAATAAAATAATTCCATAAATCAAAAACATATATATTAAATAAAATAACTCATAACACCATGGTAAAATGCCTTATGGTATGTTAGTTACTGGATATAGGATCCCCACACATCTTATCAATGATCACATCTTATAAAAAGTGTGTATACACATTCAACACCATAATAGGGGAACTTGTTTCAGGAAATCAATCTATACCCCGATAGGGTAACTCATCAGGAGTGTCCTGAGCCATATTGCTTTAGTTAGTGCTATCATCATAAATATAATTATAGGGGATTAATATCCTAGTGTTCTTGTCCCAACCACCTACTAACTACCAAATATTCCATGTTATTCAATCAATCAATAAAATTGGAAATCAATCATTTAAAACCATTTTAAAATACAATTTTCTAATTTCAGTTTTCAAAATTCATTTCACATTTCAAAACAAAATCATTGGTTTTTATCATTTCATTCAATTTAAAGTATTTATTAAACTTAAGTGATTTTATCAAGATCAACATCATATCATTTTATCAAATCTATTTAAAAATCAAGCCATTATTTTTCATAAATTGACCCAACAATTTAATTCCATTGAAACTGAGTTTTTTCTCAATTTTCATGACTATTTAAAATTAAAAATAAAATAATATCAAATAATTGTTTTTAAATCATTCAAAAAAAATCTTTTCAAATAAATCAAGTAATATAAGGCTTTAATTTAATGTAAAATCTATATGGAACCACCTACATTTGAATCAAGGGATCATGACAAACAACACCTGCAATGGGGATCACCAATGAAGACTGAGGTGAAAGAGATATAGGATTATAACCTAGAAATAATAGAAAATAAAATAGATTTTATATAAATTAATTACATGATGATCCATCAAACTCTAAGAAGGATAGAAAGAGAGATCATAAGAAATCGCATCGGAGAAGATCCACTTATTAGAGAGGGATCAAATCTTCCACCATCGCTTTGATTTGCGAGAGAAAGTGTTTGGAAGATCCAATATCACCTCTTAGGAGCCTCCAAGGATGAAAAATACATATTTGGGTTAAATGGGGGAGATTAGAAACATAAACTGGGGATTCATTATTTTTAAATTAATTTTTGGAGTAATTAAAACCCATACGCACAGTTTCCTGGGGAGGGACGCATGGTTAGACATACCATGCACCCTAAATGCACGCCCATACTAGAATTTAGGATGGTGTGCATGGTTTGTTTTCATAGTTAAAATAACAATTTGAAAATAATGTTTTCCCCATTATCTATAGAGTGCATGATTTGGAGGGGTGGATACATGGTTTGGGCAAACCATGAACCCTCTTCCAGTGAATTTAAATAGGGTCCACAGTTTGTTGGGCCTAACTACATAGTTTTACCTAACCTTGTGCCAACAATTTACATCACCTCATGATTATAAAATTATCTAAATTCTCCTATAATAACCTCAAATCAATACCTAACTTAAAGGAGATCAAAATAAGTGTCAATGAATACCTAAAATAGGGTAAAAAAATGTTTTAGTTATCACTTGGTAAAATTTTCATATAGTTTATCCTTCCTTAGGGTCTTCAGTACAGTTCTCAAGTGGTATTTATGAACTTATTTTCTATTATAATATATAATAATATCATCTATAAATACTAACAAAAACTGATCAAGGTATTATCTAAAGACTCTATTCATTAACTTCTTTAAGATTACAAGGACATTAGTAAGACCAAATGGAATCACTATAAATTCATAGTGTCTATTACTTGTATGAAATTTTTTCTTGGGTATATCTTCCTTAATTAATCTCAATTAATGATATCCAGAATGAAGTTTAATCTTGGAAAATTATTGAGCTCTGTGTTGTTGATGAAACAAGTCATAAATACATGGCATATAATACTTATTCTTGATTATGATCCAGTTAAGTTCAAGATAATAAATTCTGAGGCACATCGACCCGTATTTATTTTAAAAAAAGAATATAAGAAACAAAAGGTGATGCACTTAGTCAAATTAATTCCTTATCAATATTCTCTTGAAGTTTTTCTTCAATTCCTACAACTCAATTACATCCATTCTATATAGAGTCTTTGAAATAACTGTATCACTAAGTATTAGTTCTATTGAAAAATAAACTTCATGATTTAGTGGAATAATAGAAAAAGTTTCTTGAAAACATCAAAAAAATACCATACTGTCAGCATATCATAAATTTTGAGTTTCTCCCCAACCATTTGTGATAAACACCCTTTTTGAATAGGAATCAAGAACCATACAATAGATGTAGTTTCCATTAGAATTTCATATTTATCATATCATCGATAGATGATCATAATTTGGTTTAGAATATTAAATTTTACTTAAATTTAGTAGAAATTGAAATGGTATTTATTTAAATGAAGAAAATATCTTCCCAAAATAACATTGAATTCAACTAGAGGAAAAATAATGAGATTTATATGAAGCAAATTCCTATAAATTTCAATCATATAAGAATTATATAATTTCGATAAAATCATCATACCATTAGAAGTTTTCAATTATAATTAAATATCTAGTCATTAAGGATATTACTTAACATTCCTTGATACTTTTCATGATATATAAAATTTCATATTACTAATATAAAATAGGGTAATTTAATATTTGAGTAATCCTATTACCAACTCAGATTCATAATTTTTTATTCAATACCATACTAAAACAAAAATGGTTAGCATGACCATCATGTATCTTTAATCAGATTGATAAACCATGAAAAACCATTCATAGGATGTTTAAATTATGACACATTATTTTAAATTTATGGAAACTTATGTTTAAACTAGTCTATTCATTATCATAATCTATTCAAAATACTTCATAATGATTCATAAATAAAATATAAATTAACCCAATAATATCCCCTAGGAGTGTCAAAACTCATGCATCATAAGGGCATGCTCACCATGAACCAGAATGATGGTTAATATATAATCAACTAACTCTTTTTGGATTTATTACCCCCATATGTATCTATACCAAAACAACATCCACTTGTAGTATCTAGACAAGGATGTTTTTCTAGGAAAACCACACTACTTTCTTTACCATAACCTATGATATTATCTTATACATAAGATTATCCTATGGATTCTAACTAAATTTTTGTCATCATAGTTTCTAAAGTCAACTAAAACATACTTTTGTACCAACTATAGAAACCCATATTTTTCATATATAAATATTACATATTATTAGATGAATATTCAATACATAACATATCCATGACAAAATCATATAAGTTTAGTGTATTTGGAAATTTGAATACATAAACAAATATTTCATAAGAGATCTAAATAATATCCTACTATGTTATTTATAACCATCAACCATCTTAGACATATCATACTTAAAACCTTTCTTCATAACTCGAGGAAAGGAAACATAAGAAAGGGTGTGGTCGGATGCTCCATAAGGGTAAACAAGGGAGATAACAATGATCACTTAGACATAACATGAACATAATGGTATGAGAACGTGAGATTAAAATTTGACAACAATATCATACATATCAAAGATCATGATCTTGAGTCATGGTATACAATTTGGAATTTTATAAGACATGAATCATAAAGGAATCAAAGAACATGAGCCATGAGATCATAACATTGGTATAAGATATAAGTTTTTGGAATAAAAATATGTATAGAAAATAATTTCCTTAGTATTAAATTTTCAATTCCAAATCCATAATATTGGATTGGGTTTACTCCAAAAATCAACATATCCTTATTCAAGGATCACTCCCAAGACCATCATAGTGAATAAAGTCACTTACTTAACTGGGTTGACTCCCCATTCATGTACTTAAAATATCATGAAATATCTATATTTACCCAATGAATTGGATGGATATATAATTCCAATCCCACCCATAAAATAATTAAAATCAGGTATATATATACCATAATTTTATAAAACATTCAATATATAATATCCTATGGAAAGGAAACGGGGTTCATAAACATTTCAACAAATCATAAACCATGGAAAATTAATAGGTTTCATAAAAATATCATCATCATAATCATAAACCATAAAAAAGAAATTATAAGGATGGTATAATTGGATCATATCCCCAATAAATCATAATTAACATCAAAGTATGTTATCATAGATGAAAATTTATTTTAAATATTACTATAATATTTCTTGAAGAAAATTCCCATTTCATTTTGAAATCACATATTAAAAATGAAAATATTTATAAAATATTAAGGAAATAATTTTATTTAAAAGTTACTAAGAAAAATTCTAAATTAATCTTAAAAAATGATAGGTCACGACATAGGGAAATTCCATTCATACCATGTACATTAAAACAAAAATTCATTTCACATATTCAGTAAAAAGTCAAAAGTACCTCGTTCAGAAAAAAATAATAATATTACTTTGATTTTTTTTGTAAAAAATTAAAACATGGGTAAATATTATTTTAAAAAATCATATAATAATATAAAAAACATTATTTAAAATATTTTAAATAAAACATGGGCATGCAAGAAAAAGGATTGTCGATCAAAGAGAGAAATAAATCCAGATTTACTTAAAAATATTATTTCGTTATCTTGAGTACTAAAATTTATGAAAATGAAATTAAAACATCTAATTTATATAAATAACTAGAGGATAATAAAATTAATGTGATTATTCATAGTTATATTTTGAAATTTCATCATTATAAAATTAATCATAAACAATCTCGGTAAATAATGAGATTGTAACATAAAACCCTCACCACAAGTCTCATCTTTTTTCGTACATGTTCAAAAATAATATATATTTACTATATATTTATTATAAATATATTCCAAAAAATAATTATATATATAATATTATATATTATTTACTTATAACATCTTATCACCCATTTATTAATAAGTTGTTATTAATAATCACTATACAGGGTGATAATTACTTCATTTTTTGTGCATGTTTCGGTTTGGTAGTCCCAATCGTTATAATTTGTTCATTGTTACATCATATATATAATATTAATAATTATATAAATATATTATATATTATATATTATTTATATTTAGAGTCATACACAAAAGTTATAGATAGAAAAATAAATTACACCATTCATGGAGAGGGTAGGCCGTATGTATGCATGAATGCAGTTATCACTTTTCAATGGATTGAATGAAAGAAATATAAATAATTATTGACCATTAAATAATTATTATCAGATCATATATATATATATATTATATGTTAATTAAAATTTTCTTTTTTACCATCTATGTAAAATGGAAGTAAAAAATGAATCACATCGCTTCATCGAGGTGGCAGTCCAGACGTACGCACAAGCGACGTTATCATTTTTCAACAGATGGAAATATGGTGGATAATGGTCATTAAATTCTCATAATAATAATTTAAAATATTTAAAATATTTAATTAATATTTTTATAATAGATAACATGTATTTATAAGAGATATAAAAAAATTGAAAATGCTTGGTTAAGAGTTTTACATCTTTGTTAAGAAACTTCTTTTAGCTTACACCTTAAGCCTTGAAAGAATGGTCTTTTAGAAAAACCATAAACTTTAGAATGTGGGAAAAGAATATATTAAGGTATTATAGTAGGTATTTTATAAAATATAAGGATCATGAAGTTTAGAGAATAGAGGATATTTGGTTCTCTTTTACAAGAGAGGGAAAGGACACACTTGAAATAACTTAAAAGATTAAATTATATATATATATATATATATATATATCAATATCATAATCATGTCAAGTGGAACCAAGGAACCGAAAATTATAATATAATATAATATAGGGTTTAAATAAACTTGAACAATAAATTTGGGTAGGTTTTAGATAGATTTTAAGCCTTATCTTCTAGTTAAACCACTTTAAACCCATTCTAACCTTAACTGTGATAATTTAACTTTTTACCATGATAAATTAATTACATGAGAAAAAATAAAAGATGCATTATAATTTTTTTTGGAAATTTTTAATAAATTTTATAAAATTTATTTTCTATAGGTGGTAGAAATTACTTTTCATAAAAGAAGACAAAATGCATGAAAAATAGTTTTTTGAAAAATACCCTATTTAAGAGAAGAAATAATTTTACCGTTAAATAAGGCAAGAAATTGATTTTAATAATTTTTTTGGTTAAATAATAAACTAAGAAATGTTTTTAGACTTTTAAAGAAAGAAAAAATAGAATGTAATCTTCAAACCATTCCATTAAAAGTAAAGACATAAAATAGTTTTTAATTTGAATAAAATATAACTTATCTTCATAGAAGTCAATATAGGGTTCCAAAATTCAAAAATAATGATTTTAAATAAATTATTTAATTCATTAGGGATATATTTGTTAGATAAAAACTCATAAAATTGTATAAATTCAAGTGTTAGGTTTATTTTATTTTTCCCCCACGGTTTTAACCAAAATTTTCCTCTTTTACCGAGGTGACAAATTTTATTATGGTTATTATTCAAAACGAAAAAATTAAAATTCCCATATTAAATAATATTAATTATTAAAATTAAAAATATATAATCTATTTATCAAATTAAATTCATATAATTGGAATAATTTAATCTAAAATTAAACCTATAAAATGTGCAAAAATGGTTTTTAAGAAAAAAGGCCTTATTAAGTATAAAATATTTTTATACTAGAATAAAATATAAATTTAATTAAAGTAACTTTAGTTATATTATTAATAATATAAATAAACCAATTTTATTTTTAAATCATTTTAAAATAAAATATATATTTGAAAATGCTTGAAATGAAAAAAGAGTTTTCAATAAAATTCACCATTTTTACTATTCATCAAAAAATTAGTTTTTTTAGAAAATTTTAAAAAATACACTCTAAAATAATTTTGGAATTCTTATTAAATAACTAAGTTTATTTTTTCAAATAAATTTTTTAAAAGTTTCATAAATTAATTATTTTATTTTTTCAATTAAAGTAGTAAAAATCATTTTTGAGGAAAAAAATTTATTTTCGAAGCATATAAAGACTTTACTAAAAATTAAGTACGTAATTATTTATATGTTTTATTTATCTAAAATATTTATAAAAATTTTTTATAAAGTTTTTATTCATATTTATACCACCAATTTTAACACCTAGGTTATAATGGCCATGTTTAAATAATAAAATTTTAATATTATAATGCGGTTCATTTAAACTTAGTGTTGCATGTAATGTAAGATGTCAAAGAAATTAAATTTATTTAAAGAGAAATATATTAAAAATCATAGGGTTGTTACATTCTCCCCCACTTAAAATGAATTTTACCCTTGAAATTCTACCACTATGATACAAACAAATGAGGATATATCTTTTTCATTACACTCTCAGGTTCCCAAGTAACTTCTTCATATTTTTAATTCTTATAGTTAATTTTAATTAGGTGAGTAGTGTTATTATATATCAATTTATATCTATGGTCCAAGATTTCTACTGGTTGTTATTTATAGTAAATATCATGCTCTATAGGTACATCCTCTATGTTCAGTATTTATAAAGGATCAGGTATGTACTTTCTTATAAGAGATACATGGAACACATCGTGAACTTGAGGGAGATTTAATGGAAGTTCCAAGTAATAATATATCATCCATACACAATAAATAATCTCAAAGGGGATAACATAACTAGGGCTCAATTTTTTTTCTTTCCAAATTTCATCACCTTCTTCCATGGAGAAATTCAATGGAATACCTTCTCACCAACATTGAATTCTATAACTCATTGATGATTTCCAACATAACTTTTCTATCTACACTAAGAATCCTTGATGTGTTTCTGAATGGATCTAAACTTCTAGACCATTTACTCATCTAAATTAGGTCCTAATATATTTCCTTCTCCAACTTTATTCCAGAATGTTGAAGTTATACACTTAACTTCCATAGAGGGATTCATATAGATCCATCTGAATTCTTGAGTGAAAGATATTGTTTTATGAAAATTACACCAATGAAATTTTTTGATCCAAAAAACATTTTAAATATATATATAAATATCAAAAAAATATATTATAGGGTTTGAATGGGCCTCTCAGACTATAAAGCAATGAAACTCAACTCTTCATTCAGTGCCTACTGATGACTTATCCAGAACTTAGAGGTAAAACAAAAATCCCAATCAGATACAATAGAATGTGTAAATACATGCAATATTACAACTTACTTAATATATAACTTGGAAAGCTGACTAATAGAGAAATAATCTCTCATATAAATGAATTGTGCTCACTTTTTAAGGTGATTGAATATAACCTAAATAGCACTGTGTCCTTTTGATGTTTTTGGGAGTCTAATGAGGAAGTCTATGTTAATGTTTTATCATTTCCATTAAGGTATGGGTAATGGTTGTAACACCCCCTTGGACTTCTATCTCTTACCTTAAATTCTTGAGATAATAGGCATCAAGATACATATTCTACAATATCACTTTTCATGTTTTCGCATTTAGAATAATCTTTTAGATCTATATAAATCTTCATAATTCCATGTTTAATAGATAACGATGAACTATGAGCTTCATCTACTTGGTTATTCTTTAATTATGGTATGGAAAATACATATACATGGTTCCTAAATATTATTATTACATCACAATCAAGGTTAAACTTAGAAAAATTTATCACATTTTTTTGTAGCTCCATATATTCCTTTCTCGCCTCTTTAATATTCACTTGAATAGATGGTTAAACACTCATTAGAGAAAAATAAGATCCCCCTTAACTTTAAAATTTCTATATCCATCCATTGTATATTTATAAATATTATATCTTTTGTGATCCTCATAATAGCCAAACAAGCATAGTCCTTCCAACTTAGAGCATTTTCCAACTTGTTTTCCTCTATAGGGTGGTAATGTATTGAGAAGTCATAATATTTAATAAGCTCAAATGATATTCTATATCTCATATTTAACTCTTTATGAGTGAATATATAGTTTAAGATTTTATGGTCAATATATATGTCACACCTTTAAACATAAAGATAGTTCCTCTATAAATTTAATGAAAAAATTACCACATATAACTCTAAATCATGAGTTGGGTAATTTTTCCCATAAACCTTAAATTGGAACAAGACATAATATATAAGCACATAATTATAAATGAGTATGAATTATAGTAACTTCTTTAATTCATCACTATAGATCACAAACCCTTCTACACTAAAAGGTAGTGTAAGAACAAGTTTTCCGACTAACCTTCTCTTTAGTTCCATGAAATTTTCCTCACATTCATCTAGCTAAAGAAACTTAGATCCCTTTTGAGTTAACTTAGTGAGTAGATTAGATAGTAATGATAAATTATCCCACAACCATTGATAATATCTATAAAAACCAATAAAAAATGGATCTCAATCATATTGGTTGGTCAGGTCCAACAATTGATAACTTTTTTGTTTGATGGATCCATATATATACCCAATATTGAAATTATATGACCCAAAAAATGAAACTTTTTATAACCAAAATTCAAACTTGGTAAATTTTGTATATATACTCTCTTTCCTTAGGATCTTCATTGTGATATTTAAGTGGTCATGATGCTCTTATTTTCTCTTGGAATATATAAGAATATTATCTATAAATATTACCAAAAACTAATCAATGTAATCTATATAAAATCCACTAATTAAATCCATGAAGATAGTGGTAGAATTAGTAAGAAAAATAGAATCACTATAAATTAATAGTGTCTATTCCTTGAATGGAATGTTGTCTTGGGTATATCCTACTTATTGAACTTCATTTAATGATATCCATAATGAACTTCAATCTTGAAAAAGTATTGATATCTATGCAATTGATCAAAAAATCATAAACACGGGGGATAAGATACTTATTATTTATTTTGATCATGTTAAGTTCCTAATAATCAATACATATTCACATCAATACATCTTCTTAAAAAACAGGTTCAACCCAAGGTGATTCACTTGGCCGAATGAATCCCTTATCAAGATTATCCTAGAGTTTCTTAATCAATTCCTAAAAATAAATTGGGGCTATTCTATATATAGATTCTTTGAAATAGATGCATTAATAGGTATGAGTACTATTGAAAAATTAAAGTAATGATTTAGTGGAAGACTAGGAAATTATTCCATAAAAAATACCAAAAACTCTCGTATAATAGGAATATATTCAATGTTGAGTTTCTCCCTAACCATATAAGATAAACACCCATTTTTAATAGGAATGAAGACCCATAAAATAAATGTAATTTCCATTGGATGTTCTAACTTATCATTACACCAATATATGATCATAAGTTGCTTCATAATATCAAATGTGACTTCCCTTAATTGTAAATTGGTGTGGGATTTATGTAAATAAATCCAATCCATTTCCAAAATAACATTAAATTTAACTATATAGATAATAAAGATATTTTAAGGAAGGAAATTACCACAAACTTTAATTAGAGAAGAATCATAGAATTGAGGTGAAATCATCATTCCATCATGTGTTTTCACTACTAATTCAACATCTAGTCATTGAGGATATGAATTAACATTCCTTAATAATTTTCCTAATATACATGAATTTCTATAACTAAGATCCAATATGATATTTTAGTATTCCTATTACCACATCAACTTCATCATTATTTCTTTAATACCATACTAAAACCAAAATGGTTAGCATGACTATCATACAACTTTAATTAAAGAGATAAATTATGAAAAATCATTCATAGGATTTATAAATCATGAAACATTCTTTTCAATCTATGAAACCTTATTTTTAACCTAGGCCATTTATGGTTATCATCTATTTATCTCATTTATAATGGTTCATAAATAAAATGTGAATTAACCCATACATATCCTATGGGAGTGTCAAACCAAGTGGACAGTAAGGGAACACTCATTATGAAATATAATGATGGATTAGATATACTCAACCAACTATTTTTGGTGATATTACCCCTAGATGCATCTATTCCCAAACCACTTCCACTTGTAGTATCTAGAAAGTTGTGTTTTTCTATTAAAACCACACTCCTTTATTTACCATAACATTAGATGTTCTCCTATACCCAGGATTATTCTAATGATTCTCACTAAAACCTTTACCACCCTAGTCTCCAAATGAAACAAAACATCACTCTGATACCAATTATAGTGAACCACACTTTTCATATACAAAAACTAGATGAATTTTTAATAAAAAACATAATGATCCACACTATAATCATATTAGTTTAGTATATTTGGAAAATTGGATACATAAAAAACTAGTTCATAAGATATATTCATCATCTCCCACTAAGTCCTTCATAACTATCACCCTTTTTAGACATATCATACTTAAAAACTTTCTTCATAACCTAGGGAAAGGAAACACAAGAAAGGATATGCTTAGATTATTAGAAAGGGTAAACAAGGTAGATGCTAATGATTAATTATACATAACATAAGGATAAGTGTATGAGAACATGATATTAACATTTTAAAACCATACCCTATATATCAAGGATCATAATCTTGAGTCATGTAATAATGATTAGTAGTCCATAAGACATGAATCATAAAATAATTAAATAACATGATCTGTGAGAGCATAAAATTGGAATAATATAGAAGTTTTTGGAATACACATAAGAATAGAAAATGATTTCCTTTACAGTCAAGGCTCACTTAAAAGACTATCATAGTGTATTGGGTTAACTCCCCAAACCATCATATTACTAGTTAAGATTTACTCCCATAACTATCATAGTGAATAGAGTTCCTTACTGAACTGGGTTCACTCCTAATTTCAATCATTATTATCTAATGAGATATCCATATTTACTCAATGAATTATAGGAATATATAGTTTTGATCTAACCCATCACTTAATTAAAATCATACATATATGTTCCACAATATCACAAAAAATTCATCATATCATAACCCATAGAAATGAAACATATTTTATAAACATTTCATCATTTCATCATAGCATAACCCATAAAAAATTAATGGGTTTCATAAATATCTCATCATCATAATCATAGACCATACAGATAAATAATAAGGATTGTATAATTGGATCATATACCTGATAAAGTATAATTAAAATCAAAGGATGTTATCATGGATGAAGATTTATTTAAAATATTATTGGAATATTTCTTCGAGAAAATACCATTTTAATTTTGAAATAACTTATTTAAAACCCAAATATTTATAAAATATTAAATAATTTATTTTATTTTAAAATAAACATGAAAAATTATAAATTAACCTTAAAAAAATTGAGTGTTCATGATAACATTAAATTATTTTCATGCTATGTATGTTAAAACAAATATTCTTTTCACATTTTCGATAAAAATTCAAAAGTAAATCATTCAGAAAATAAAAGGAATATTAATTTTAAACCATTATGTAAAAATATAAAACATGGGTAAATATTAATTTAAAAAAATAATATGATAATATTAAAAACATTCTAGTAAACATTTTAAAGAAAACATGGGCATGAAAGAAAAATTATTTTCAACCAAAGAGAGAAACAATGCCAGATTTCATTAAAAATATTATTTTAGACTATTGAGTAATTAAAGAGAGGAAAATAAAATGAAAACATGTAATATATAGAAATAACTAGTGAGAATAAAATTCATGATATTCTTGATAGTTATATCATTATATTTAATCATTGGAAACTTAATCATAAATAACCCCGATAAACAATGAGATTAAAACATAAAACCTTTACCTCAAGTCTCTTCTTACTTTGTATGAATTTTAAAATACATTTTAATTTTTATATATTTATTTTATATATAATATAGAACCATAATTATATATATCATACCATATAGTATTTAATTATAACATATTATCACCTGTTTGTTAACAATCTGTTAGTAAAATCATTATTGTGGGTGATAATTACTTTGTTTTTCGTGCAAGTTTTGGTTTGTAATTCCCAATCCTTGTACTTTTATCAGGGCTAAATAATCTCTATAATTTTAATAATTATATAAATATTATATATATACTCATTATATTCATATTTATATTCATTCATAAAAGGTATATATAGAAAAATGAACTAAACCGTTCATAGAGACGGTAGGCCGTACGTATGTATGAACACTGTTATAACTTTTCAATGGATAAAATTAAAGAAAGAAAAATAAAAAATTATATATAAAGAATAATTTTTATAACATATATATCATATATATTCAATAAATTTATCCTTATTACCATCCATGTAAAATGGAAGTGAAAAATGAATCACATCGCTTCATGGAGGTGGTAGTCCACACGTATGCACAAATGACACTATCATTTTCCAATGGATGGGAAGAAGATGGATAATGATTGTTAAATTATCATAAAAATAATTTATCATATGTAAAATAAATAAATAATTATTTTATCAAGTATATCAGGAATTTAAATGAGTTATAATAAAAAATAAAATTGAAAATACTCGGTTAAGAGATATACCTCTTCATTGAGAAACCTCTTTTAGATTATACCTTAAGCTTTGAAAGGATGGTATTTTGGAAGTAAAATAAGATCTATAATGTGGGTAAGGAATATAAAAAGGTGTTATATAAGTAATTTTCTAATATATAAGTCTTATGAAGCATATATAAGAGAGAATAGATAATATCCTTTTATAGGGGAGGAAAATGACACACTTGGAATTACTTAAAGCATAAAATAATATATATCATAATATTGTAAAGTGGAACTAATTTACCCAAAATTATATGATAATATGTGATAGGTTTTAAATAAACGAATACAATCACATTTTTTCAATTTTTTGGATAAATTTTAAGCCTTATCTTCTTTTTAAACAACTTAAAACTCATTTTAACATTAACTGTGATAATTTAAATTTTTAGCATGATAAATTAATTATATGATCATAAATAAAATGATTATTTTAATGAAATTTGTAAATATTTATTATAAATTTTAATCAATTTTATTATATTTAATTTTTATTGGTTTTATAAGTTAATTTTTATATAAGAATAAAAAACATGTGAAAAACAGTTTTTATGAAAATACCCGATTTTAGAGTAAAAATAAGTTTACCTTGAAATAAGGTAATAAAAAGATTTAAACAATTTTTTTGGTTAAATAATAAAATAATAAATGTTTTTATACTTTTTATCAAGAAAAAACTAAATTTAATTTTCCAACCATGCCATTAATTGCAAATACCCAAAAATAGTTTTTAATTTGAATACAAGATAAATTATCTTTACAAAAGTCAAGATAGGGTTCCCAAATTCAAAATAATGATTTAAAATATATATTTTAACTACTTATGAATTAATTTGGTTTAAAAAAACACATAAAATATAATAATGAAATGTTTTAGGGTTATTTTAATGTTTTACCGTATAGTTTTAGCCAAATTTTACCTCTTTTATCGAGGTGAACAATATTTAATATGGTTAATATTTATAATGTAAAAAAATTAAGTTTTACCTATTAAATTATATTAATTATTTTCATTAAAAATATGGAATCTGTTTTATAAAATTAAATTCACATAAGTGGTAGTATTTAATTTTTAAATTAAACAAAAAAATGTGATGAAAAAGAGTTTTCTAGAAAAAAATGTCTTCTTAACCTAAAAAGTTTTTAAACAAAATTACAACATGAAATTAATTCCAATTAATTTAATTTGATTATTAATAATATTAAGTAATTAAATTTACTTTGAAATAAATTTAATGTAAAATGTAAATTTTAAAACTTTTGAAACAAAAATACAGTTTTAAATAAAAATAATTATTTTTCACTATGCTTTGAAAAAATCAATCTTTTTAAAAAATTATCAAAAATTCACTATAAGGTAATTTGAAATTATGATTTTAAAAATGAATTTTATTTTGTTAAATAAATTTTCTAAAAGTGGAATAAATTAATTATTTTATTTTTTCACAAAAATAATTAGAAATAATTTTTTAGGAAAAATGTATTTTTGAAGCATATAAATACTTTATTAAAAATTGAGTACTTAATTATTAATATGTTTTATTTATATAATTTTTTTATATTTTTTATAAATTGGTTATTATTATTCATACTTCAAATTTTAATGGCTATGTTATAACGACCATGTTTAAATAATAATATTTTAATAGTATAATACAGTACATTTAAACTTGGTGTTTCTTGTAATGAAAGATATCAAAGAAATCAATTTTTTTAAAGAAAAATATTTTTCAAAATATCAAGGTGATAGAGAAACATAATATTCATGAAATCCTAATGATATTGAAGCCTTTTAGACTAATAGAAAATCCATGAATTTTCTACATTGAGTACTTGAATGAAATGAATTTAATTGTGTTCCTACATGTAAAATTACCCATGAAATATGAAAATTGTGAAAGGCCACTAATTAAGGAACAAAACAAATTTAAGGATAAAAGATTAAACATGTATAATAAATATTTTTAGTGATTTTATATCCACCCAAATGAATCCATTACTAATATTTTTATAAGGATTACTAACATTTTCAATGGTTGAAAGTCTCTTGGTGATGATTTAGCAATAAATCCTTAGTAAATAAGATACTATGGGTCCTACTAAGAATTTGGGCACCCAAAGTCACTATTATACAATAAGAGAAAAATGTGAAGAAAATAGATATCAAATAACTTATTATTTATATAATTGTATAATAAATTACTATGAAGCTACAAGATGAGAAAGAGGACAATAAATAAAAAGATATGGAGCAAAAATTGCCTTTAAAGCTATAATTGACAATTCATCTTGAGGTGAAGTTCAATAATTTTTTCAAATCACAAAGAACATGAGTATATTATTTAAGAAAAATAAATTTTCAAATCCAAACATGTTTGTAAATTAAAATGTTGAATTAAAATTTTCATGCTATGAATTTAAGAAAAAAGGTGACATCAAGTCAAAATGCCACATTTAGAAAAAGAAGGTTAAAGAAAAGAAACAACATAAGAAGGCTATAAAAGATACTACTTAGAGAGAAAGTGATGAATTTATGAACTCAAATTAATTAACCTCTTAATGTGACTCAGGTGATAAGTTACTTATAGAAAAAATTGACAAAGACATTGAGGTTAATACCCCTCTTATTATTTTCTCTTCTTCCACTTCTTTTCCTAATTATTCTCTCTCTATTATTCTTGTTGATCCTTACAAAAAATTAATCATAAAAACTTAAAATATGATCCTAATAAACATAAAAATTGTTTTTATGAAAATATTTCATTATATAATATTCTATATAAGAAATAAAATCATTTTTTTAAAGAAAAGGAACATATTCAAAAAGAAAAGGAATAAATATTCAATAAAAAAAGAAGAATTATCCAAGAAAATTAAGAATCATGTGGATGTCAATAAGATTAAATATATAATAAAATACCTTAATATATCTTTATCAAAATTCAACCAATGTAGAGATAATATAAATAATATTTTAGGCTCTCTAAGATATGGAAATTAATAGGATATATTTTTATTCTCAAATCAAGAAAGAACCTATAAAAATTAATCAAAAACCACTTTCATTAATGTTTTCTCACAAGATATGTTTTACAATTGTTGTAAAATAATTTAATTTTTTTATGAATGTTATTATAATAATTCACTATATGTGATGAAAAAATAAATTCATCAGTCATCTAGTATTTCTAAAATAAAATATCATAATAAAAAAATTTGGATAACTAAATCATTATGAGCTAACATTAGTGGATCCAAGTAAGTTTGGGTATAAAAACCATTGATAATTTGATTTTTTAGAAAATTTTTATTGAGATAAAAGAAAAAGGAGAACTATGGTACTGAGATATTGTTTTCTCAAGACACATGTGTGGTGACCTCTATTAATTCAATCAAATTGATAATCTAGAAGGAGGTCACATCACCTTCAGTGATAACCCTTGGGGTAAGATAATCTGTGAAGGCACCATTGGTTTTTCAAAATCAAATCTTATTAAAAATTATTTACTTATTAGTGTATTGAAACAAAATTATATTAGTATTATTCAATTGTGTGATAGTGGTTTTAAAATATATTTCGAAAATTATTTTTATAATGTTTTTAACTAATTTTTTTATTTACCACATATCATTTTAAAAATGTTTATAAAATAAAATTTAAATATCTCTATATCCAAAAAATCAAATTATTGAGTGAAAAATTTAGTTATTTTTGGATTCTTCATAGATTCCTTGGTCATTATAGTACACACTCACTTATTAAACTCAACCATTATCTACTAGTATAAGATCTACCCAAATTTCATTTAAAAAATTACTTGGTTTATAAAGTGTGCCAATATGTAAAGAAACATAAATCTTAGATTAAATATATAAAAAACTTTCTTATTAAAAATATATTAAATTAATTCATCTTGATTTATTCAGACCTTCTCAAATTAAAACTCTAGGAGGTAAATTCTATACTTTCATTATTAATGATGAATTTACAAGATTCACTTAGGCTTAGTACATATCTCATAAAAGTAAAGTTTTAAAATACTTCATTATGTTTTATAAAAAAGTTAAAAATAAAAAAGGTTATAAAATTATTTATATTCAAAGTCATCATGGTGGAGAATTCTATGACAAGGAATATAATGTTTTCAGATCTTCTCAATACTATAATAATTCTTTTTATACTCCCCAAAAACCTCAATAAAACTAGGTATTAGAGAGGGTAAATCAAACTATTAAAGAAATTATCGAGTCAAAAGAATACTTTTAACACTCTATAACATTACTTCTGAAATTCATAATCCACTTCCTTAAAATTTTATACATTTCTGACATTTATATTTCCCAAGTACATAATATGTTTTTGTAGGAATGTTTAATGTTTTATTTGATTAAAGATATCAATACCATTGGATGAAACTTTTTTATGTATACCATAAAGACATGTACTTTTTTACATTGGATAGAAGAATATTAATTTCATCGGATAAAAGTTTAAAAAGTACAATAGATATAGTAGAACTAAGTACACCAGATAAAGATCTACCAAATCTATTGGACCATATTTATCAAATAGAGGCATACCTATATACCAGATATACTTTTACTAAACCTAATAGATGGATAAATTTATACGTACAATCATATAAAATATCTTCATTCTATCAGATGGTATCTATATACACTATAGTGGTGTAAAACCATGATGACCATTAGATGACGATGCTTTGATGAACTTTACAAGTGAAGAAATAATTTTTCCAATTCCATTGAAACCATATCCAAAAAATGTAGAATATGACCATTGGGAGTTTTCCTATAAATAGATCCACATTTGAGGAGAAGGAATACTTTTACAACCCTAACAATATAAAGTTTATGTGATGTTTTTTGTAATTAATTTTTACTTGAGTTCACTTCATTGTAAATTTTAGAGAATTTTTATTAAGGAATCCATTATGAGGATATCATTATAAAATCCTTAATATCATTTTCTTTTATAATATCTATGTACCATATTATTTGATTGAGTACTCTCAGTGTAGAGAGAAATAAGGATAATTTTGATTGGTCTGAACTGTTGATCCTATATTTGGTATGAAAGGAGGATTCTACATGTCATAAAATTTTACACCAATGTGTTTTTTTATAGAAAATAGTATCTTTTTTTTAAGATGGTAGGTTTTTCCTCCAGGACACTTGAAAATATAAATCCAATAAGACCACCAATGTTTGATGGTGATGATTATGAGTGTTGGAGAGACTGTATGAAGACTTTTATTATCAATACTAGTGTGTAATTTTATTTTATGATGACATAAATCTTTCAAATCATGGAAAATGGATTCACTACTTTCACTAGATAAGAGAAAACTGAATATAAAATTAACAAATATATTAAAAATAGTCTGCTATGTTAAATGAATATATTTATATAAAACCATATTTTATCTCGTGAAACTACCAACAATATTTGGAATAAAATTGAAGTGACTCATTTAGGAACTAAAAAATTTATGGAAATGAGAAGGGAATTTTTATATGAAGATTATCAAGATTTTAATTTCATATCAGGTGAATTCTTTTCCTATAATAATAAATGATTTATTATTATAATAAATATCCTATAACTTATTAGAGATAAATTTTCGATAGATGAAAATTTGTTTTAGAAGATTATAGATATTATGAAAGATGAATGGGAATATAAGAAAATAGATCTTGATGATACTAAAAATATTATCATTTTGAGATTAGATGATATTATTGGAACACTAATGTAATATGGGAATAGATTAAAAATATAAGTAGAAAAATAGAAAAAGAATAATGGAATAACTTTCTCCTCTACATCTACTACAACTAAGAAAGTAATATCATGATAAAAAGTTCCTAAATATTCTTAGAAGAATAAATTTAAAGTTGATATAGAAAGATGAATTTTAGAAGAAAGTGACAATGATATTTACAAAATTATTAAAATAATGAATAAAATCATTAGAAATAAAGATTTTTAGTGCATGTATAAGAAGAATACAAAAGAAATAAATGATAAGAAAGACAATTATGAGATCATTTTCATTTAATGTATGAAACTTGGTCATATCAAATCAGCTTTTCCAAAGTTGTAAAATAATAATAAGAAGGATAAAAGTTAGAGAAAGTTCTACGAGAATAATGGGAAGAAAATTTTAAAATATTTAGACACATAGAGTACAAGCAGTATAGATAATTCTTAAAATTGTTCCTCATACAACAGTAGTGGTGAATAGAAAGGTATGGGTTTTTATTTAGATGTCCTGAATATAAAAAAATTATTCATGGAAAAGGTATCCACTAAATACCTTAAAAATTTATCCTTTAATAAAAACTATAATAATTCCGATGATGAATATTCTATTTCTTCTTCTAAATAAAAATATATTAAATTTAGTGATGAGAATACTATACCTAGTTATAAATAAGATGAAATATATGACACTTTTATTGAGAAACAAAAAAATAAAGTTAAGAAAGATTATGAAAGTTACATGGAATAAATTTCTAAAGTAAATTCAATAATTTTGAAATTTTACCATGTAGATTTAAAGGTTTAGTATATAATTTGATAATAAATCTTGTTCTAATTCAACCAAAGAAGATCATAATTCAGTTATGAAACTAAACTATAAGAAAATTAGTCTGAAAAAATTCTATATAAATTTACTTTGGGTAAGAAATTTTTTGATAACTTATATAGATAGTTAAAACCATATATAAATACTTCTGGGTCTGGATGTACAACAACAAAACTGTATTTTTATAATAATTAATTTGTTCCAAAATGGATTCCTTATGTGCTAAATGTCATAGAGGCGGGAAATAGAAGAATAAATTTTATTTAAATAAGGATTAATATTTTCATTTTTATAAGTACTATATTTTAAAATAATTACTAGATGTCCAACATAAAAATGCTGGGCATATGTGGATTGCTAGAGTACTTTTTACTAATAATCCTGGACCCATGAAAGTAGGTGTATCAAAATCATAAATTTTCTATTTCAGGGAAATATGATTAGTAACAAAAGTCAGAATATTTAATACATGGGTAATGTTTATTCTAGGAACATGAATGGTAACAAGAATTTTTTTATAATATTATTAAACTAAATGGTGAAAAATTAACCTTCAAAGATAATGATCAAGGATAAATTTATAGAATTGGTGATATTGTACTTCTTGGTAAAGCTTTAATTTTAATTTTTTTATATATTTTAGGACTTAAGAGAAATATCATTAGCATAAGTCAATTATGTGATGAATGATATCTTGTGAACTTCAAGAATGATAAATGGAATGTTCAAAGTTTTAAAGGTAAATATATTATTTTTTTTGATAGGAATGAGAATGTGTACACATTAAAATTAATAGTATTTATAAGATAATATCTACCGTGACTAAGTGAAATAAAGGATTAATATTAGTTATATAATATAAGGTTACAAAATTTTAATGTAAGAACATTAGAAAAAATTTATATTAAAGGAATCATTAGAGATATACTAGATCTTAGGTTCAATTCTTCTAAAGTTTATGATCACTATCAATTCACAAAATAGCATAATTCAAGATTTAAATATATCAGTGATGTTTCAACTTCTGATTCATTATAGTTAAAGCACATGGATTTATTTTTTCTAATATAAATTAGATGTTTTGGAGGAAAATACTATTTATATTTATTGGTTGATGACTACAATAGATATACATGGGTCTATTTTATAGATAAAAAATCATAAGATTTATTATTTTTAAAAAATCTATGTCCCATGTTAAAAATTAAAAAATATACCTTTGGAAAGTATTCATAGTGATCATTGTGGAGAATTTTAAAATTCTGATTTTTAAACTTTTTATATTAATAAAGGAATTATACATAACTTTTTAGCTCCTAGAACACATCAGTAAATTAGTGTAGTTGAATAGTGAAATAGATTTCTTCAGGTTATTACTAGAACCATATTGAGTGAATACTCAATTGCTATATATTTTGGGTTAAAGTTGTTAGTACTTCCTTTTATACTATAAATTGAGTCTTAAAAAGTCATTTTCTTAATAAAACTCTATATGAGTTTTAGATTGGAAGAAAACCATAAATTACTCAATTCATAGTTTTTTGGATGTAAGGTATTTATTTTGAATACTAAATATAATTTACATAAATTTTTTCTAAAAGATAACAAATGAATTTTCCTTGTATATTCTACAACAAGTAAGTCTTATCATGCTTTTAGAAAAAAACAAGTACTTTTGAGAAAACGGGACATGTAAAATTTGATGAAACTAATCCGTTTATTTTTAAACAACCCAAAACCATATCTTCTAATGAAAATTTTAAAACAGGTTTTCACCCCATGTTGGAAAATTCTTCATATGAGAGAATAATATTAGATTTTTTTATAAAGTCATACCTCTAGAAGAAGTTCAAACTATTTTTAAATAATAACATTTTATAAACTTAAGGAATTAAATAATATTAAGGATTCATCCCATTGATAATATCATGGGTGATTTAGATCAACTAGTAAAAACTAAAATTTCCTTAAGAAATAAATGTGAACATTATGCATTATTATCATAGTTCAAAACTAAAACTCTTGATGATGCACCGAGTGGTAAATATTGGATAAATGAAATGTAGGATAAAATTAATGGATTTGAGAGGAATAAAGTTCAAACTTTGGTAGAAAATCCTAAATTTTGTTTTATGATTGGAGTAAAATGGGTATTTCGTAATAAATGCAATGAAAATGGAATCACAATAAGAAATAAGTAAAGTCTTGTTGCTAAGGGATATAATAAAGAATAAGGAATAAAATATGAAGAAACTTTCACTCTAGTATCCATAATTGAATCTATTTATAAACTTATATCCTATATAGAATTCATATATTTCACTCTTTATAAAATGGATATGAAGTGTTTTTTTCTTAATAGATATGTATAGGAAGAAGTTTATGTAAAACAATAACCTTGTTTTGAAAATAATAAAATCACTGTATAATGTTTTTAAACTTACTAAGTCCCTCTATAGACTTAACACCCCCAAATACTAGTATGATATGCTTACCATATTTTTATTAAAACAAAACATTGTTATAGGAGATACAAATCCAACTCTTTTTATTAATTTTTTTAAGGAAACCATCATTTTTTAGAATAAAATGATAACCTTCCAGAAAAAGGGTCCCTTAAATAAATAAAACCAACAAGTCAAACCAATCTAAATGAAGGAAAATTACATTTATCCCTTTAAAATATAGGGATTACATCCACAAGAATATGATCATACCATGAAAGGTTCCCCCCATCCACTCCTTTTTTATCCAGACTATCAGCCATAACATTTCCCTCCTTAAAAATGGGTAATGATGAAGTCAATAGATGAGAGAAACTATAAGAAATCAATACATCTATTCACTAGACTACAAAGGATATTGGTAGAAGAGGTTCTAATTGCATGAACAACCATGGTGGAATCACACTCCAAACATATCTTATTCAGAACCATATTCTTAGAAAGATCTAGAATAGAAATGACTCTCAGAATCTCAGCCTCAAGGGAGGATGCAATACCACAAGAGCCAAAGGAGAAACCCAAAACATCTCCAAAGCCATTCTTGAAAAATAATCCATAACCTGAAGGACCTGGATTCCCTATTGAAGAGACATTAGTATTAATTTTAATCCAACCCAAAAAGGGAGGATTCTAAAGAACTTTCATTTTACCAAAAGGAGGCTAGAAATTACCTTTAACCTTATTATGCCCAAGAACTGAAAAAGCATGCACTGATTTGTGAAAATAATCTTTGTGAGGAAGCTTCAAAATTTTCAGAAGTAAAAAAATTCTAGAAATACATGCCTGAGGATTAAAGCCTACTTCATCATGCAGTCCATTGTTTATCACCAGCTAGAGGGAGTGTATAATTTCAGCAACAACAACCTGGAAAAGGATTAGCAACATAGGGGATAAAGTAAGGTAGAATAGACATGCAAGTATTTCTCGAGCAGCAGAAAAATTATGCATTTGAACCTCAAAAATATCAAAAAGTTCATTCCACATAGAGGTTGCTGTAGAACAACTCATAAAAAGGTGATCCAATTCCTCCCTATGTTGATGATAGAGTATACAGATAGAATAAAGGGAGATTCCACAAACCTGTAAGTGAGAATTATTAGGAACTTTACCATGTGCCAGCCTCCACACAAAAGTGATCCTAGAATGGGGAATGAACCCCTATTAAATTTCCCAATATAATATAAACCCAACACAGGAGTACTTGTATGAGTGTAGAAGGATTTTGTGGTGATAATACCAGTGGTGTGTGATTCCTAGATCCAGAAATCACCAACATAGAAAAAACAATAATTATTGATAATCTATTTAACATGATCAATAATAGTAGAAATATCATAATGTTGATCCTTAATAGATATATCAAGATCCAAATTTGAAACATCATGGATAAGAGAATCAATGAAAAGAGGACCATTCCAATTATCTTTCGAAAACATGAGTGAGGAACCCTGAGAGATAGACCATCTTGCATCGACATCAATAAGAGAAAATATGAATTTAAGTGAAGACCAAACAGAGGAATCCATGTGATTGATGTTTCCATTTTTGATTTTAATAAGGAATGTAGACCTCAAGAAGGTAGTGGATTTAGAGTTTTCATTTACAATCTTCCAAGGAAGTTTGTATGTCTTGATTAAAAAAGATGAGATTTTTGATACCAAGTCCCTCCATCTCAAATGGTTTGCAATAAGTGTTCCAAGGAACAGTTACCAATCTTTTTTATAGAGTACTACCAGTCAAAATAAAGTTATTGATGTCCACATTAATTGATTTGATAAGGGAAGAATCCAATTTTTAAACTATACAAAAAATAAACAAATTTGGAAACAATAACAACTTTAACCAAACGAACACAACCCTCCATTGAGAGGGATTTTAATTTCCAAGCAGATAAATGATTTTTGATCTTACCAATAATCATAGAAAAGTAAAAAGCCTTTTGTCGACCCAGAACATAGGAACATTGAGGTAAGTAAAAGGGAGAAGTCTTTCCCTAATCCCCAAATCAGTGATGATTTCTGATTTCCTAATAGGAGAGATATTTATACCAAAGTAAACAAAGGATTTGTTCCAAGTAACCTATTTCTCAGAAACTTGCTCATAATGTAGGAGATATTTCTTGATATTTCTTGATATTTCTTTTATCCCCTTGAGTGAAGAGGATAATATCATCAACATAAAGAAGATGGTTAGGAGCATAGGATCCACAACCAGCACCATTGGCCTTCATCTTTCCATTATTATTCATGAGGTAAAGTAATCTACTAAGATAATCTTCTAATATAGTTTAAATAATAGTAGAAAGAGGATCACCTTGTCTAAATCCTCTTGAACAATAGAAGTATCCCTCTGGGGATCCATTCACAAGAACTGAGATATGAGAAGAAGCAAAAATAATCTCGATCCAATTAATAAAGGTGTCCTAAAAAACCAAATATGGAAAGAATTTTAAATGTAAAACCCCAATATATTGTATCAAAAGTTTTTTTGATGTCTAATTTAAGGGCAATTTATCACCTCAGATAGGATTTTTAAGGAGATATACACACTCCGATGTAGTATTGAGGAAATCATGAATGGACCTTCCATTGATGAATCCAAATCGATTGGAAGAAATTTTTTTATTAGATATGGGAGAAATTCCACCAGAAATAATATTTTTAATAACTTTTTATAAAGTGTTGATAAGAGAAACATGCATGAATAAGTGTATCTCATTGGAATTATCCACCATAGGAATTAAAGCTTGAAATTGAGAATTTAAAGCCTAAGGATTATGAACCCCTCTGTAAAATAAAGAACAATGTAGCAAACATCATCACCAATGATATTGAAATAATTCTGAAAAAAAAGATTACTAAAACCATTAGGACCGAGGGAGCTATCCGAACTAAGGCTGAAAACCATAACCTTAATCGCTGGTTCCAAAGGAATAGAGATGTGTCTTGAATTATCCTTTTGATTTACCAATTTGGGGATAATACCTTTCACAAGAGGGGAAATGGTGGTTGAGACATTAAAGAGATCTTTGTAATAAGAGGTAATGTGCTCAGAAAGATCATGTCCATTATACAAGATTTGATCTCCTCTCTTTAGAAAAGAAAGGGACCTAGATATTTCCGAACTATTTGAAGGTTATTAAAGAATTTGGAATTTTTATCCCCATACTTGAGCCAATTAGATTTGAAAGAATATTTTTTGCATTTCATATTTAATATTGAGTAAATTTTTGAGCTTGAGAGTCACCTTTGATTCCAGAGAAACACCACTAAAGAAGTCATCATGGGTACACTGCTCCTAGAAAGACCAAAGGGAGGATTAAAAATTGGAATGTCCATGTCAATATGGCCGAACCTATCCTTAATCAAAAGTTTAATATTGACCTTGAGGATCTATAGTTTAAGGATACAATAAAATACCTTCCTCTTGTAACCTACCGATCCCCAAACATCATATACAAGCTTTTCACATTCAGGATGAAGAACCAGAGCTTTATTAAATATAAAGGGGAAATGAGATTTATTACTCTTTATTGTGAGGTCCATCATGATAAGGTGATGATCAAAGTTAATCTAGGATAAAGTCATACAGGAAATGGATTCCCAATAACTTAAAGAGAAGTTGTTAACAAAATCCCTATTAAGTTTACTAGCCATCATACCTTTGAGATGCCACCTATAACAAGTAAACTTTTCCCCAAAAATATTCACTTCAATAAGATCACTTTGTTTAATACGAGCCTTGAAATCCCTAGAAGAAATAGAGTTGGTCATAGGACCCATTTTTTCATCTGGATTGATAATCGAGTTAAAATCCCCAAGTATGAACCATGGGTCATCGATACTATTTTTGAGAGAACCAATTTCAGCCCAAGGGGTTCTTCGATCCTAATAACTATTACTAGAATAAATGAAAGAACAAACCTACTTGATTCCCAAATCAGAAAAGGAAAAAGGAACATGTTGATTTATTGATCTGACCAAAAGGGGATTGGAAAGAGAGGAATGATCCAAGACCCAAAGGTTTTTGGCCTATGAAAAAATATTGTTCCGACCTAGTAAAGTGAACCCCATTTTGTCAAATCTAGAAAAATATTTAGAGAAAACTATTTTGGTCTATGTTACCTAAATTAAAACAGGTCTGTGAAGCCTAATATAAAGCTTAAGATACCTTAATATGGCTTCATTAGACATGCCTTGACAATTCCAAAAAAGGATCCTCATTTGGAGCCAAATTTGGGGAAGAGACCCCTCGTATTCTTATCCCCCTTATTCTTTTTAGTGATTTTAGGGGGTCTCCCTACTTTCTTATTGGGTATCTCAGGAGTTTGAATTAGACTAATGATGTCTACTGTTTCTGTTGACTTGTTTTCCTACTCTTGAGTAGAACTCAAATCATCCTTGCTCGAGGTTTGAGAAACATTAATAGTAGAATCCTTTTCTTCTAGTCCAGATTCTCTAGGAACAGTAATTTCGTATGTTTGTATAGTAGGAAAATCAGTCCTTTCATGTCTAGATTCCCGGAAATTAGTATGAGAACTGTTTGATATTTGCTGGGGGTCTATGTTTAGAGAAGAAGAATTTTTAGAGGAAATGATATCCAATTTTCTGGATAAATATAACAGGGTCTAATCTTTTATGATTTTAGGGACAACATATATTTGTTTGTACAAATTCAGATTTTTAGGAGGGGAGTTCTACTTTATAGGGAATCTTACAAAGGACCGAGGGGGCTGTAATCTTAATAAAATATCCATAATATCTTTATCAATAGAGATGGATATTTATTTCTCCTCCAAATTCTATTGGAGACTATAGACCAGTTCAGTTATGCCTTGAGATATTTCGAAAGCTATTAAACTGTCATCAATGTCTCCTCCAAAGGGTAGTGGAAGAGTGGGTGGGCAGGGTTCAAAAGAATAATTTTCTTCATCCTCAATAATATCAGCCCAAGACTAGTCCAGGGTGACTCTCAATGAGGGAGGAAGATAATGTGGTTATTTCCTCATAGGCTTGCTAGTAATCATCATCTCAGGGGACTTATATTATATATATTTTTTCAAAATTCTCAAAATCCATAATTAATTTTTTTATGTTAATAAAAATATATAAAATATTTAATTAAAAGGTCTGGATATAAAAATGATAAGAGTATTAGTAATTCTATAGAAAATAAAAAAACTTTTTATCTTGATAGATATAGTAAACTAGTGGGTCAAAAATTATTTAGATGAATGATTGGTAACTTACTATATCTTAAATCTAGTTAAAAATACTTAATGTTTTTTAAATGGTTATGTCTAATATTTTTATCTAATATAAAATAATCTCATATTAAATAATTTAAATGAATTTTTAATTATATTAAGGGAACTATGGATCTTTTATCATTTAATTCTTTTGGAAATGATTTCAAACTAAATATTTTTTTAGATGCTAACTTTGGTGGATGTAAAATGGTAGAAAAACTACATCTGGAACTTTTCATTTCTTAGAATAATATTTTGTTTTTTTATTATTTTAAGAAACAATACTCAATAGAACTTTATATTTATGAATATGAATATGTATTAGTTAGTAGTTAAAGTGATCAAGTGATGAAGATCCAAAACACTCACCAACATTGTCACATGTTTTATTAAAATTTAATTTTTTTGTGGTGACAGAAGTGACATATATGTAAGAAAAAACCCAACACATCACTCATGAGATAAGAAAATAGATGTAATACACCATTTTCCTTGGGATTAAAATTAAAAATGAGATATTATTTAATAATTTTTTGGAACACAAAATCAACTTACTGATATTTTTATAGAATCCCCCAATTCCAATAGATGTGAATATATAAAATAAAATCATGGAATGATTAACATAAAGAAATAATTTATCTACTTCATGTTTACCTATCTCTTTATCATAAAAAAAACCCTTGAAAAAGGGGAGGACATATTTTCCTTATTTTATATCCCTTTTTATGATTTTTTATGTTCTTTATAAAAATATCTGGATATATATTTTTTAGAATCTTCTTAAGTTTCAATAGGACCGAACTCATCCCTATGTTTAATAGGCAGGCTATTTCATTTGTTTTTTTTATGAAACTAAGAAGTACATATTATCATATTTTTTTAATAAATTTTTATAAAATTTTCTAAAGGAGGCATTTTTTCTCTATCTTCTATTTTTTTCTTTTGTTCTATTTATATCCATTGTAAAATAAATTTCCAAATTTTTTTTATAGGATTTTAAGTTCCATTGAAAGAAATTTCTATTTATTAAAACCTAAAATCAAAATAAAGACTTTTATAAACTTTTTAGAGTTAAAAATTATATAAATTTCTTAAAATGATCATATCATATTTTTTCAAAGATCAAATATCATCCATTGGTTTTTCAAAGTTATTTCTTAGCCATTGGATCTAGTTGGAACTGACTAAAACTTATTTTTTTTGATTTTTAAATAAGTCACTTTTTGGTTTAGTGAGAACCGAACAAGAAATGAGAACCCTAGGTGGATTGTCTTTGGAATCAAACCCAAGTCCAAAGCCGCCTGAAAGAGAAACCAGAAAAAAACTACCAAAATAACTTTAAGGAAAAGTGAGAACCCGCATGAAAACCAAAACCATTGGTAGGCTAGGAAAAGAACCTTTTCCATGACCAGATCCACCCAAAAAAACATCACAACACGGCAGAACCAACAAGAGAGCACTCTGAAAGTTCAATCATCACCATGACCACCTGCACAATCCAATGAATCATGGAATCCATCGAACCCAACCAAATTGGGGTTGTGCAAGATAGAACATGATACAATGGCAGAGGGAATCAAGAAAATGCAGAATCATCCAAGTGCAGAACTCCTCGACAACCGCAGTAGCTAAAAACTGGTCCTAGGATGAACAAAGGGCATCTTTAAAAGTGTCTGCATGCGTCCCGCATCGCGGCTTCCCACATAAACCCTACCCGATGATACTGCACATCAAAGGATCCGACCCGGAGTTGAAGCAGAAGAGAACCAACACAACAGAACTGAAAAAGGGGGGCACGAAACATAACCGTGAAAAAAACTTCACGGACCGATCACTGAATGAAAGGGGCCCACGACATCTCATCTACGGGGGGCATCACACACACAGATAGGATCCGAGGGCTGGAGGGTGCACAACTGTCAGACTCACAGTGGAGGGATCAAGGTGAGGCATGGTCAGTGGCGGACAGTGCTCTCGGGGCATGCTCGATTGTAGTGACCTCACGTCGGTGGGATCCAGGAGTGAAGTCTTCATGATCAGTGCCACACAGGGAAAAGTCACGGAAAGTGCTGGGGATGGCACGGGGTCGTCGATAATGAAGGGAACCAAGAGGTGGCTACTGGGTCTGGAGCTAGATTGATCCCGTCATAGGTGAACCCACCAGCGGGCAGGATGAAGGCGGTGAAAACCCTAGGTTGCCATAGGGAGAGATCTCTTGCAACACCCCTTACGGGCCCAATCTGGATTTGGTTGGAAGATGAATTTAATATCTATCTCAGTCTATATATAGAAGCTATGGGTCACCTCTTCTTCTCCACCGATTTAATTTCATAGATAGATTAACTAAATTTTTTTTCTTCTATATGTTAGTTTCTCAGTTCATCCGATATTTTTTAATTCTTCCAAACATTCTTAGTTTGTTCGATCATAAAATATGGTATCTTTTAGAGGGTTTTATACTAGTGAATTTGTTAAAGAGAATATAATTTATAGATACTCATTTTATAGACATGAATCCTTTATAAAATTATCAATTTTATTTCAAGGGTGGAAATCCCTTTATATATATGAATAAGATTTTGATTTATACTATTTGAAGAGGGTAAGAGAATTATATATTTCTATAGAGTTTAATGCAATCGATGGGATGAATAATGTATCTTTCATCAATTTTCAAAAAACTATAATATAAATATTAAATAGATCACCGATCTCATAGATGTCCCTTTGTAAGGAGAATATTTTTTTTTCACTCATAAGTTTCATGAGAATATTAAAACTTTTGTAAAATCCTATGAAGATACTTCTTTGTTTCTTACCAATGATAAAGTTATAAAATTATCCCATCTTAATTCAGAATAATGTATGTTTCTATTTGGATTTAAAACTTTATGATTCTAAGTAAAGGATACCAAGACACATTAAAATTTCAAGATATCTACATGTTATATTTCTTATGAAACCAGAGGAAGTTCAATATTATTAAGTTCATATTAGGTAATATTAAAGCTATCCAGACCAGGATAGTGAAGCTCAAAATTATCATCTATCCAAGTTTCATTGATCATTTTTTGGTAATTTTCATGAATGAATAAAAATCAATAATTTTGTTCCACTAGTTAAATAAAAATTTTCACACTTTGGTGATGAAACTATAGCATTAATAAAATAGTTTTCATCCCAACCTTGTAAAATTTCATAGAAAAATCCACAAAATTTTTATTTTCTAGAGGTGTTATAAATTTAAATAATAAAGTTTTATAGAAAAGAAAGGCTACTGAATCTTCTAAAAAATCTCCTCTGTTTCTGAGAAAAAAGGAAAAAATCACGTCTCATGAAAATTTTAATGATTTTATGAAAAATAAACAAGATAAAAAGGATAATGATACAATTTTTGGTTTGGATGAAGCTAAAGTTTTGGATTTAAAGGAACAATTTCAAGAAAGTTTGAAAGAAGAAGAAAGAAAAAATAAATAGGTAGTAAAGTAAAAGAAAGCTAAGGTATCTCAGTATTTTCTTAGAGAGTTGGAGTTAGTCCATAAGGTAGTTGGAATTAACGAATAAAATATTTCTAAAAATATTTATGTAGAAAATTAATAAGAGACTACACCTTTTCCATTCCTCTTTTATTAGTTGCTCTACTATTTAATTTACTGGAATAACCATCATCCATTCTTCCTGAAAAGTTTCCTCATACCATTGGAAAATATAATGGAAATCAAGTTATTGAATGTATGAAAGTAGTTTCTTCTAATTTTTTTTGTGAAGAAGCTATTGCTAAAGAATAAAAAGGTGATGAAGTTATTGAAGAATTAAGAAAGTTTTTGTATTTTATAGAAATATATTCTAATACTATAACATCATTATCCAATTAGTGAAAAAAGATGTTTTCCTTAGTGAACCAAAAGAACAATCTCATAAAAATTAAGAGGAAGAATATCAAACAAAACCATCAGACAAAGATACATCCAATGAAGAAATTTATGTTATAAATATTTCTTAATCTCACTTTTCTGAAATAGAATAACTCAAACTATCAAGAGTTCCAAGGCCATCTCTCCTAGATGTTTTAACTAATTTAACAAAATTTTCTCCAAGTACAAGTAATAATAGAATTTAAATAAAGATGATCTATAAGAAAGAGGTTATCAAATAAATTGAGGGAATAATGTATATTTTTCAAGACACACACTCTTGCTATAATTATATCCAAGTAAAAGTTTTTTTTTGGAAAAATAAAGTTATTTAAAACAAATCACATAAATACTTATCCAAAATAAAACAAAATTCAAATATTTTAAGGGAAAATATAAAGTGGAGTATAAGAAGTTAAAAAGTATTATTAGATGGTTGAATAAAATTGAGGGTGATTTAAAATTATTTTTTAAAAAAGTATATGGAATTAAAATAAAAAAATTATCAAAGTATGAAGAAAACATAATTAATAAACTTCATGAAATATAAAAATATATAAATGACTTAAATCCCCTATAGATACTGCAAGATAAAAATATTTCTAAGTAGTGTAAAAAGATAGAAGTTATAGAAGAAGAAGATTCAGTGTTGAAGTTTATTATTACTGACTTAGAAAAGAACCAAGATGATATTATAAAAATGAAGGTGATCATTAAAAACTTTTAAAGAAATATTGATTTCTTTTTAATTCTAAAACATATTGTAATAATTAAACATTGCAGAAAATGTGTTTGTATTTTTTTGGATATTATATCATCTATTGAATATCATTTGTTTTTTTATAGATTTTATTTATAATGATTTAGAGAAAACTTTTTACATCTCAAAATGCTTTCCCAAAATCACAAAGGGGGATAAAAAATATAAAATTTTGAAGAAAGGGGGAGAAATAGAGAAGTTTTAAAACTTTGGGAGAAAGGGAAAAGGTTAAAATTATGTGAAGTTATGAAAGTCAAGGGGTGTATTTTTTTTAGAGTTTTAAACATTATTTTTCTATTTAAAATGTTGTTTTTTATTCTTTTTAAAAAGAGAGAGATGGTTTCATTGAATTAATAATTTAAATAACTTATAACTTTACTTTTGAAAATCACAATCCAATTTCTCAAAACTTTATAAATTAAAAAAATTTATACTTCCCAAGTACTTAAGAAATATTTGTAGTAAATATTAATGTTTTAGAATATTGATGAAATAAATACCATCATATGAAAAATTATTATATATATAAGAAATATATGTACTTTTTGCATCAGATGTATGGATATTAAGTTCATCATATGAAGGTTTTAAAAGTCCCAAAAATATTACATAATGAAGTCCACTAGATGAAGTTATAGTAACTCTATTATAATAACTTTATTGGATGAAGTAAGATATTTATACTGGATGAAATTTTATTAAAACTATAAAATGAAGAAATTTATACATAAAATTGTAAAAAATATCTTCATTCCACCAAATAGAACCTGTAAACACTGTAGTAGTGTAAAAATATGACAACAGTTGGACATAAATGTTGTAATGAAATTTCGATATGAAGGAGTTTGTATAATTAAATTAAATCCACCTTCAAGAAATAAATAATATAACCAGTGGGAGTTCACATATAAATATCATTGCATTCAATTATAAGGAATCCTTTTTTATAACTATGACTATTTAAAGTTGCTGTGACGGTTTCGTAACATCTTGTTACTTGAGTGCGCTTAATTGTAAACTTTATATAGTTTTTATTATGGTATAAATTGTGAGGATATCATTGTAAATTACTTAAGATATTTTGATTTTTTAATAGTTGTGTCTGATATGGTTTGATCCAGGGCACTCAGGGTGGAGAGAAAAAAGGATAATTTTGATCAATATGATTTAGGGTTCCCAAGGTTAATGGAAACAAAACTGTGATTGATGTTAATAATTTTGGACTTATGTGTCTAGGAAGGAAGACTCAATGATATATTTAATATTGTGAATACCTTATTTCTTGTTAAATAGTTCCTTAACATAAAATGTTAAAATGAGAAAACATTGTTATAATGTTTTATTTATGCTTTCTTACATATTTTTTAAAGTTTTTTACTTTATTTTATAAGTTTATATTTCCATTGTGAATTTATATATGAAAGTTTATACTATATGTTATAAACTCTTTATAACTCTGATTATAAATTTAATCATTATGAAACTTCATCTGATAACTTTTTTAATGAGTCTAATTTAAATTAATGGTTTTATTTTTATATACTACAATTCACCCCTCTCTTGTAGATAGTTTTTTACTCTTTCGATCCTAAAAAAATCGCTCAAACTCTTTTAAATGATTTTGATTTAACTAAATTTTTTTGGGTTGAGACCATGAATACTGCATACTTTATACTTATTATCATTATCTTAATATTTTTTCTCAAAAATGCCCCTTATAGACTTTGAAAAAATTTAAAAACTAAATTGGTATTTTTTTAATGTTTTTAGATGAATTTTTTTTATTCTCATCCCCAAATAAAATCTTGAAAAATTTGAATCAAAATATGATGAGAGAATTTTTCTAGGGTAATCCAACTCAAGAAAGGAACTATAATTATTTAACCAAAGGTCTAAAACTTTGGAAGAATCAATCCATGTTTTTTTGATGAAAATTTTCCAAAATATCATTCTCAAATTATTTTTGAAAATATTATTTTAAACGATCCTTTCTAATCTAAATAAGTTAAGGTTGAAAAAGAACCTCCTTGAAATTCACTATATAAATATTTTAAAAAATATAATGGCCATATCCTTGAAAATTTCATTATATATTTTCAATTAGGGAATAATATTAGATGATCATTCCTAAATGAGGTTTAACATCATGCCTTTTTCTCTCACTTAAAACCCCAAAATGTTAACAATTCCATTAATGATGAAAACTGGGTTGTTTGCATGAAATAAAAACAAAAACAGTTAAATATAAATGATGTATGGTATCCCATGGAAATACCTAATGATCAACCTCTCATTGGCTCTAAATAGGATTTTAGAAACTTTTTAGATGAGTTTGGTAATATTAGTAAAAATAAAGCTCATCTAGTAGCTAATGGCTATAATAAGTAGAAATAATAAACTATAGTTAAAACTTTACACCCATTTCTTGGTTATAATACATTAGGATCTTATTGGAATTCACCTCTTAGTTTAATTTTAATCTCTTTCAAATGGATTTTAAAAGAACCTTTTTAAATGTTTTTTAACAAAATTTTTTTTTGGGAAACCACATGGTTTTGAAAATATTTTTTTTCCAAATTATGTTTTCAAATTAACTAAAGCTCTTTATTGTTTAAAATATCCCCCCTGGTCTTGGTATGAATGTTTATCAAATAGTTTTAAAATAGAAATATCATATTCAACTATTTTTCTAAAATATATCTCAAATGATTTGTTACCTATCCAAATTTACATTGATGATGTGAATTTTGTCTCAACCAATGAATATCTTTGTTTTGAATTTTCTTATTTAATGGAAAAAAATTTGAAATGAGATTTATTAGTGAAATAAATTTCAAATTACTTAGTATAATGATGGTAATTTTCCAAAATAAAGAAACCACCCTAATTAACTATTAAAATGATATGAAACATATCATGATAATGCAATTATTACCCCTATAAGTAGAACTTATCATCTAACATTGGATAAGTCTGGTATACCAATTAAAAATAATATTTATATAAGTATGATTTGTAGTCTACATTATCTTACTGTGACCTGAAATTATATATTATTAAATGATTTTATTTTCTCTAATTTTCAATAAAATCCAAATGAATATCATCATAAATCTATTTGAATGATTATTCATCATTTTAAATAAATGAAAAATATTGGTTTGTTTTATCTTAATTGAACTTATTTGGAATTAACATGTTTTTATAATTCTGATTTTGGAGGATGATAAATTTATAGGAAAATTAAAAGTAATAATTTTCAAATATATGAAAAATACATCATATCATTGAGTAGTAAGAAGTAGAAACATATTTTTATTTTTATAGCGGAAGTGGAAAACAGAGCTGCAAGGAGTAATTTTACCCAAATAATATAAATGAAACATACTCTCTTGGGATTCATGCTTACATATTATCATATCCATTTTAAGTATGATAAAACTAGTTATAATAATATTTCCAAAAATTCTATATAAAACTATCACAATAAACACATTGATCACATGAACCATTTCTTAAGAGATCAATTCCAAAAGGGTTAAATCTTATTGGAATTTGTTAAGAAAAATTATCAACTTACTAATATTTTCACTAAATCCATTTATTTGGATCATTTAGATTTAATTAATGGTGATTTAGGAATTGTATGCTTGTGAATATCTCCATTTGGTCATGGAAAAATTTATTAATCCTTTTAAAATTTATTTTAAATCTTGATTTTTTTAAATTTTTTTTCTTTTTTCTTAAAATATTGAAATTCATGATTTTTTCTTTGTTTTATATTTAATTATCTCTCATATATTATCCATATATATATAATGTGATTTAATATAATGAGGTAATTATATATTTAATTCCAAAAATCCTCCACTAGAGATAATTTTGTTTTCCAAAATGTTTTTAAAATTGATATTTTTTAGAGTTATTTTCTAGAACGAGTTCTTTTTGTCAATATTTTACTATTTTAACTCATTAAAATAAACCTATTTTAAAATATTAAATACACTTAGTGTATTGTTTTTATTTTAAATATATTTTAAAATTTATTTTAAAACTTATATAATAAATTATATATATGCTCGACCTATGTTTTAAATAAAAAAATGTTTTTATCACTCTTAAAGGAATATTAATTTAAGTAAAAATTCTATATATAATTATCTCTCTAAAAATGTTTTTTGAGTTTTCTTTAATGAAATTTAAATCAAGGGATGATTTCATGGTATGTTTTCACATCCAAAGGATCTTCTTTTAATCTATTTTCATAAAGGAATCCTTCAATAGAGGAATAACCATTTACTGAGGGAAGAACTGTCTTAGTAAACATATGTACCATATTTTCTCGAAACTCTCTTCTCTTTATTTTTTTGTCTCTTACTATTTTATATATCTTATTTTTTATTTATATAATATAAATAGTTTTTCTAAAAATTTTCCATTACACCTCCCTCCCTCCCTCTCTTCTATTGAGGGGAAGTTTGGAAGCTAATGAATCTTTTCAAATATTTTAAATTTATGTTTTTATTTTTAAAATATCTTTGTTATTCTATTACCACTACTAGAAAAAAAGGCGATACCAATGGTTTGGAACCATTGTTATAGCCCCTCAAATCATTATTATATCCTATACCAATGTTTTGAAGAACCATTGGGTGATTTTGCATTGGTATAGACCTATACAAACAGTTTTACCAAACCATTGGTATATACCACCTATACCCACTATTTTCAAACCATTGGTATAAACATATTTGAATTGGATGGCCTATATCCATAGTTTGGCCAAAATGTGGGTATAAGTACTTTATTAAAAAAAATTACACTATTGGAAATTGATCCTAACACCTTCCAACTATACTCCAATGACTTTACCACTATCTTACAACACATTTTATGTTCTTATATTCAGACACACATATATATGTATATATTTAAAAAATTATTTATATTGAGTTATTTATTTTTATTTTTATTATTATGCAAAAATAATGGGCCAACCTATACCCATGATTTTTCAAACCTTGTGTATAGGTTATTTATTAAAAAAAATTCCACTATTGGGAATTGATCCCATCACCTTCCACTTATACTCAAATGAATTTATCACTATCCTACAACATATATTATGTTCTTATATTAGAAAATATATATAATTATATATAAAAATATTATTTAAGTTAAATTATTTATTATTATTATTACTATTAAAAAATAATTATCCAACCTATACCAATGGTTCATCCAAACTATTGGAATTGGTGACAAGAAACATTACCTATACCAATTGTTTTAGTAAAACTGTTTGTATAAGTGCTTAAAAACATTACCTATACCAATGGTTTTTCTCAAACCATAGATATAGGTTACTTAAACCATACCTATACCAACAGTTTTACCAAATCATTAATATATGGTTCATATACCAATTTTTTTTATAAATCGTTGGTATAGAACCATTGGTATATCCAAGATTTCTGGTAGTGTAACCATTATCTTCAAACTCTTATTTTTAGGGTTTTCAAAATATATTTTTAAATATCTATTAATCTCACTTCTTTCAAATATTTATTTTTATCTTTATACTTACTATCTATGTTTTTATTTTTGATAATAAAAAAGGGGGATAAGTTTCAGGAAATTTATAGGAAAATATTATTTATCTCAAAGGTGAAGTCAAATGTTTTACTCTTATTTATTTAATGTTTGAGGATAATTTACTTTTTGAGTATATTTAATATCTTGTATACTTTGATATCTTTAATATATTTACTATATCATATATTCTTGATTGTATACATGATTTATATTTTATCTTAAGTGTTTGAGATCATCAAAATGGGGGAGATTATTGCACCTCTCTATCTCCTGTTTTGTTTTCATGACCACAACCACTCATTTATATATCTAACGATTTAGTTGAGTGTATTTTTCCTCATATTTTAATATCCAAGTATTTTCATTGATGGAATTGATGAGTATATTCAAAGGAATATTTTGGATTTTGTTGAAGGCTTGAAAATATCTTATTTTATGTTTCAAGACCATATAATCATGTTAGAGATCCATTGAGTTCCTTAGAAGGAATCAAAGGTTGACACTCTTAAAGATAAAGACTTATAGGCTACACTGATAGGATGGTTCATGGTACTAAAAAAACCATTCCATGTTAACTATAATCTTATTTTAGTAGAAGATCACCAGCTAGCCAAAGGAGGAGCACTATCCAGCCCGTGGAGGAGCACCATCCAGCCAGTTCCAAATGAAGAGGTGTTTCATTCTGCAAGAGGACCCCCGACCAACTGATATCCTATAGTGAATATATTGAAAGGGATTTTGTAGACCCATTTAGATACAGGTTACCGAATAGAAATTCGGTGAGGTGAACTAGGTAGTTGGTGGTCTCAAGATAGCATGTATGAGGCTTTATTTAATATTGGTCAAAATGTAATTAATTTGGTCTTCTTGGGATTCCATGATGCAGGTGAATTCAAGAACTATAATATTTCCTTTATAAGCTATAAAGGATACAATTTTAGGTTTATATACTTATAGTTGATTTGAATAGATATTGAAATTGAAATTGATTACATCCTCATAATGAATCTCTAGCATTATTAAAGCCATACATCAAAGAGCCAAGAGAAAATCTCAATTCTTTATCAATATCAATGGATCTCTTCCTACATTTTATCTCAATCTATTATATAAATTATAAAATACTTTTTATATATTAACAAAGTATAATTTTAATGTGTTTTAACCAATTTAACCTTCTTCTTCTCATATCATTCTACAATTGGTGCTCGCTACCAAAAAAGTGAGGGATGGGTTCGTCGGTTTTTAGGAAATCACAAGAGGGTGCTCACATGCTATAATTTTGTGGGGTGGGTTCCTTGATAATATCCAAGATAAAGGGATTATAAACATAAAACTATCAACCTGGGGGAGGATACTTAGGGGCTCACACCAAGATATTTTCAAACTACTTTATCAAACTATATTCTCTCTCACTTTTAATTTATCTATTACATAATTCAACACCAATATGAATAATTACATAAATTTGATAAAATCATTTTTTTCTTTTATTAATCACTTTATTAATATTTAAATTAAATTTATAATATTTAAAAAATTTAACAGTGCATCAATTTATCTAATATATAATTTTATCATTTAAAAATCTTTCAAATTTTAATTTACCATTTCCTTTTAATTTATTTTTTAAAGAGAAATTCAACCCTCACCCTCTAGTCATTCTTCTTCGAACGAAAAAAACCTTAGTATTGTTTTATCATTTAAGTGTATTTCAACCTCCCATTACATTATTATTGAATTGGAGATTATTTGGTTCCACTTTATGATGAATGTGACATTATATTATTTTAATGTTATGGGTATTTAATGTTATGAGCATTTACAATAATGACACTCCTCTCACTTATAAAAGGGAACATCCTATTATAACTTATCCATACACATTGAGCACCTTATATCAACCAATATATTCCTAAATAACTTCCAAAATATCCTCTTTAAGTCCAAGATGTTTTTTTCTCACCAAAAGACCATCCTATGAAGGCTTATAGTGTAATCTAAAGGAGGATACCTGAGGAAGGTGTAATAATCTTAACTGAGTTCTTTAAAGATTATTTATTATATCACCTTATACAAATATGTTGTATCCATCCAAATATGATTAAATAATTATAAAAATATATTAAAATTTTATTATGATTTTGGGACAATAATTATGTAACTCCTTTTAATATAATATAAAATGAAAATTTCACTCTTACATACGTGCATACTACACCTCCATGAAGAAATGTATTCCATTTTTCATCACCACCTCTCATGGATGGTTATATAGATGGATTTAATGAATATATATTATATTTATAACATAATTATTATTATATAATGGTAATTTATTTTTTTACCATTCTTTATTTCCACCCACTGAAAAATGAAATTATTACTCACATGTACGTGCAGACTATGCCTCCATAGAGTGACACATATCAGTTTTCATCAACATTTTACGTGGATTATTATAAAATTTTAAATAATAAATAAATATGAAATTTGGGTCATGATTAAGATTATATAACCATAACCAAGGTGAAAGGAAAAGAATCACCTAACCGAAATATGCATGGAAAAGAGAGTAGTTTCCACAATAATATTTATCTTAATGAATAATTGATAGTAAATATGTAATTTAAAATCATAATGGAATGATATATAGTAATATAAGTAAGAATATGCTTCTATTATATATTTTAAGTAAATCTCAATTTATTATACTATAAGTTAGTACACATATAATGCAATTCAGGACCTAAGGTAAGGGATTATGTTATAATCTCACTTTTTATTAGGATCTTTCATGTTTTAATTTCCATTATAAGAAATTATATGTTATTACTTATATAAATATAATAAATTTTCTTCTCCTTTAGTTAATTCAGGTCTTTTCAAGTAATAACTCCATTTCCACCCACTTCATTACTCAAAAAGTACAAATTAATGTTTTTAAGAAAAACAAACCTTATTTCACCTTTTTACTTGAGAATCATTTTCTTCCAGGTAAATTATCATTAAAATATTTCAAGAATGATTTTTTATTTACTAGAATGATTTTTTAAAGTAATTTCCAATAATATTTGACTTTATTTTAAAGGTTTAACCAATGAATATTTATAATTTTTTTTCAAATGGGTTATATTTTACTTTTTATTAATGTTTGAATAGAATATTTTTTAACATTTACTTAATGAACAAATTTTCTCACCACCAAGTCCAATATTTATTAAAAATATTCTGCTACATGTTTTCATAGTTTGTCAAAGAAAATAATGTTCCCATTTTTATAGGAAATTTTACTTTTTAAAAGTTACCCAAATAAAAGAACATTTCCTCTTGTTTTTAAAGTATATTTCTAATGATTATTTAATAGTAATTTTTATCTCTATCAAAATCCTTTATAGAGCCTTATGATTCATCATGGATATTCTCTAATGATACCAACTGCTTTATTTATTTAGATGACATATGATGATATTTTTTAATCATGTTTCTAGGATACTTGTTTCTTTATAATTGGTTAATTATATTATGACAAAATCATGAATTTTTATGATCTCACGACACAAATATTTTAGCCCCCCCAAGTATGTAGTATGTATTACTTTAAGTATCTTTTTGAATAGCATGTGATATACAAATAACTAAACTAATGTGAATAATAAACTATGAAAATAAAATCTAAACATAAAAACATTATGTATATATAATTTGGAAACAAATAAATTAACACTCATTGGTAAATGATACAGATTATACTTAATAACATTTAATTTTTAAAAGGTTCATTTTTATAAGTGTTTTTTTATTTATATTTTTTATTTAAATTTAAAATTTAAATATTAAAATTTTGTTTATAAAAAATAAAATTAATATTTTAATTCATAAAATCAATGCTTTATTAGGGTGATTTTTTTTATTTTTTTTGAATTAGTTTATTTTTAAGTGAATAGAGAAAAATTCTATGTTTCAAAATTCTATAACTTTTATTTTGATTAAGTATTTACATGGTGAATTTATATTTTGAATAAGTTTTAAAGATTAATTAAACATATTTTTTTATCATAAATCAATAAATTTCATGAGAATCAATTATATACATGATTTTGGTGTGATTTCATTTTTATTCTTAAAAAAATGTTTTTCTAAAAACCATTTTTCATTTCATTTTACATATTTATATTAAAAATTAATTTTTTACCACTACTAGAAATTAAATGTTTTGAATTTTATTTCATATTTGGAATGATAAGGTTAAAATTTTATAATTAGTTCCAATTTATTTTGGTCATATAAATAAGCTACCATCGTAAAAGTTAGTTAACACAGTTAGGAAAAAAATGGTTAACGATGGGGTTAAACTAAGATATAAGGATTAAAATAAATTGAAAATTTATTTTATTAGTTGAGTGGATTTATTCCATAAGATATGAAATATTTTAAAATAGACTAAATTGGATCCAATTTCCAAGATAAATACATTTATTATATATAAAAGTTCTCTATATTTACAAAGGTGCCACTTGACCAACTTATATAAAGTAATATACTATCCTCATTTATTCACACACATTGAGTACTAAATATCATAAAATATCTAGAAAAATACCTCAATAGAATACTTATGCATTACCTAGAGGTTATAGTATTCCCAAAAACCAATCTAAGAAGCTTTAAGGTTTTTTTCCAAAGGAGATTATCCAAAGAAGAGGTTTATATTCTTACCAAACTATCTCAAGTTTCATTATTTGTAAATAATTTCCAAATATTACATCAAAATATTAATATAATTATTTTAGTATCATTAATATTCTAAAACTTTATTATTTTATGGGACCACCATTCTCTACGCCCTTTCCATCCATTGATTTATGAAAACATTGTCCATGCGTACATGCAATCTACCACCTCCATGTACGGTGTATTTTGTTTTTCATCACCACCTCAATTAATTGGTTATATAGATATATATAATGAATATATATTATATATATGATATAATTATTTTTATTTAAAGACAAACTATTATATAATTTCTTTCCCTCATATCTATTAAAAAATGGAAATGTCACCCCTATGCACGTGCTGACTACTACCTCCATGTATGACATATTACATTTTTCATTACCACCAAACATGGATTATTCTAAAAATTAATTTAATAAATAAATATTATATTTATAAAATGATTAATCTTTTACAAAATTTATATTATAATTATACAATAACATGTTCTTACTTGTTCAATCATTATAACACATTCTTGTTTTAGTTATTTTTACCAAATACATGAACATTCTTATAATGATTAGGTCATGATGATTGAGGAATGTATTGTAATATTAATATAATTTAATAATGATGAATTTATAATGTTTTAAAAAATATGGAATGGTAATATATATTTATATACGTGTTTATTAAATCATTTCTATCTATAAAGTCAAAACTTCTAAAAACTAGAATATTTAAGTATTCTATGAGAATTGTCAACATAAGTTCCTTGAAATATACATGTAATTATATAATATTATGAAATAAATATATGAAATTATAATTATAATTATATAGGTGATCAAACCATGACCAAGGTGCACATATCAAAATCATTGAATCAAATCACACATGAGAAACAAGATGGTTAACACATAAACATTAATTTTTAACAAATAATTATTAATAAATGGGTAATTAAAAATTATAAGGGAATGATATATATTAATATAATTATGAATTTGGTTATACTATAAATTAATAATAAATATAAATTTATTATAAAAGTTTTTAGAATGTGTTTTTCCAAGAACAAGTCTAAGGTAAGGGAATATTTAACTCAATTTACTTTTATTAGGTTATATCACTTCTTCATTAAAAATATTATGCCATAATTTTATGTGTTATAAACCATAATTGTTTATTTTTTTTATTTATAATTTTTTTATGTGGATTTAAATTTTTTTCAAAAAATCATTTTATTGATAGCTTCCAATTTTAAATGTTACAATCTTTATAATGATTCTTGGATTCAATTTCAATTCCTTAAGACATGTTTTATATTGTACTTGTTGTTTTATTTTATATATTATAATTACTACCCCATAAATGTATTTTGAAATATTATTTTAAATAAATTATGGTTTTTACATAATTATATCATTTTCCTTTATTCAATGGCTTTTTTATTCAATCACTACCAATTTTTTAAGGGTTTATCATCTCAAAAATATTTCTCTCGGACATGTTTTTTATTGATTCACATATATTTATTTTTATGGTGTATATAATTAGTATTTTAAATATGATTTTATTAATATATTAATACTCATGGTATTTCATATTCCTTCTCAATTACAATCATTAAAAATGTTTTTATTGATTTTAAAATCCATAAGAGAATTTTCTTTAAAACCTTATTTGTTTTAAACACTTTCTCTTACATGACTATATTAAGAAAATTATTTTATTGAAGTTTTTATCCATACATAATGTTTCATAAATTTTATTTTTACAAACTATTACTTTATTAAAAATTATTAAAAGTAATATTTTTTAATTTTTTCTATGAGACTCAATTTGGAATTTCTTTATAAAAGTGTGAAAAGAATGTATTTTTAACATATAAGGCATCAAAAAATTTTCTCACCATCATGATTGTTTTTCATTATTTGGATTCCTTTACAAGATTCATTTGTTATTAAAAATATATTAATATTCTTGCTATTCTATGGATTTTTTATTTTTAAAATTTATAAATATAAAAGGATATTTTCTCTTAATTTTAAATCATATTTCTATATCATTTACAAAAATATTTTTACTCTATATCAAAATAATTAAAATTATTATTATACTTAATTAAGGATATTTTTTAATGTTTCTATACAATCAATTTCTATAGATGAATTATGATAATATTTTTAGGAAATTTTCATGAAAATCATTTCTTTTCCCTATGTTATTTAATCTATACAGAATGATGAATGTTTTTATGAGTTTTATAATGAATGGGAAATCTCTTATGTGTTTTATTCTTATTATAGTTTTTTAATTTTTTATAAATTATAGGTGGGTTCAACATAACCTACCAATGCATTTGGAAATGATATTCTCCTAAGAGGATACGTGTTGGAATTAACCATGAAGGTTATTCCATTGTAAGAGTTATTATAAGGGTGGTTGTAAGGATAATGTCCCAAGATGTCAACATGTTTTTTCTATTCTTATTTGGAGTTATAATGATTCCCTTGAAAAAAGAATAATTCCACATGGATCATTATTTTTTAATTATATAAATATTGTCTTATGTTAAATCTTTATTACATGACACATGATTTATGAGCCATATTTTTTTGGGTATGAATCTCTTATGTCATGTCCATAAACTTTGATTATATTATTATACCCTTATGCTGATCATATGTTCACATATGATATTCGATTGTAAATGCTTACATTTAACCTTACTGGGAATTTTAACTCACTCTTATTATGTTTCCATTTCTCTAGGTTATGAATAATTGTAACACATATATTATATCAAGGAGGGTATCTTATATAGATAATTTTATGGGAGATGAATACTCTATGTAAAATAATAAATTTTTGGTTTAATGGTAAAAATAACCATTTAATGAAAAAGACATTGTATTTTTAACATAAATTGTTTTTTCTTAATTCTATACATCTTAAATTTTAAATTTTATTTAGAATGTGACACAATATTGGTTGTTGATTTTTTTATTTATGGATTTTTAATTTTGGGTTACATTAGTTGGTATCAAATCTAGTATATAAAGACTATATTTTTAGAGCAATATTTTAGAGCATGAGTTTTAGTAATTATACATATATATGGTTTTCACTATGTTATAGGTGGACCTCGAATTATATATCCCTCCAATGAATTAGTTAAATATTTATATCTCACGATATAATATAAAAGGAAATGAGGAGTGAACCCAGTCCATTATGGGACTCTATCCACTACGTCTATGGGAATGAGTAGAGAAACCAATCCATTATGGTACTCTTTCTAATATGTTTTTATGGTATTTTAAGTCATCCTTGAATAAAGAAATGTTTTTCTATGATTATGTGTATGGAAAAAACTTATATATTATGATTAAGAGATGTACTCATGATTGATTATTAATGATTCCATATTCTTATAACTCGTATCTTTTTTTATGAAAAATACATATTCCATGAATCATGATTTAAAATATATGAATTATTGGGTATGATTTTAAAATGTTTAGATCATGCACTCCTATTATGATCTTATACACTTATGCTCATCTTATGATCTATTATGATCATCGAATGAGATATCCCTTATTGACCCTTATTGATAATATGAGGTTAAACTTTCTTATTTTCCATTTCCCTAGGTTATGAAGAAATTTATTAAGTTGGATATATCTTAAAAGGACACCATGTGGGAAGAAATTTGTGGAAGATATTGAATATATTTATAAAATAAGTTCATTATGTATCTGATCTCTAAAGAAACTAAACCTTTACATCACTCAATCATGAATTATTTGTGGCATGTATTAAGTTTTCATCCAAAGTGAAGAGATATATATGTATAAAATGACTGGTTATATTTAGAAACCCTATAATATAGGATACCAGAGAAATAGTGTTGAGTTTATCCGTTTGAGGAGTTAGATAAAGAGTTTTATACTCAACTTTCAAAGTGTCATATATGATATTACTAACATAATGTCCTACTTAAATAACTATGTGATGAGAGGAATACTAAAGTGTAATCATTACTTGGTGATATATAGATCGTGTCCCACTAATTTATGTTTTATTAAATTTAAAAGGTTTTAGTGGAAACAACATAATAATAGTACTTTTTGAAGGACTATAAAAAATGTACACATATAATAAAATATTATGTTATATATAAAATGGAACCATCATCCTTAAATATTAATTTGAGATCAATCATTGATAAATAAATTATTAACGGATGGAAACTTTTTTACTAGTATAGAAGCATAAGAGTTATTATTAAAAAGGAAAAAATATATATTTCAATTAACCCCTTCATGGGTAGCTGAAAGGTGCATCCATTCAAAAATTTTATTAGGATTCTTAAGATAATCATTTGAATAATTTTTTAGATGTATTCACTATCATTATTTTGTATCTAGAGCCTATATTCTAAATGGATATTTGGAATATGGATGCATTAATGATGATAAATACCTTAAAGGGATCCTGGATAACTTAATAAAATTGCTAAAAATTATTGTATTTGTTGTAAATTATTCATGTAGATCAGTGGAAGATGTTAAAGATGTTGTTAGAAGCTTTATATTTTTTTTGAGATAAGTTTAATTTTGAAGATTTTTTTAAGAAGGATTTGAAGAAATTATATATTTATTATGAGCTATAAAATTATGAATATAAAATTTCTAAGTCATTTTAATAAGATTCATCCATAATATTCTATATTATCCATTTCAGCTCTATAGTATAGAATTGGAAAAGGAATATAATTTTAGTAAGAAACATCCTGGTACTCAAAGTGAGAATTTAGAAATGACATTATGATACCATAATAGTCATTTTAATTCTATAAGGATTATTTAGATACTATAAGAGTCATTTTAATTTTTTAAAAATGATTTATATTCCATAAGTGTCATTTTATTTCCATATTGATGATCCAAAACTATGTAAGAGTCAATTATAACATCACTAGAGTCATTGAGTCTATGCATGAATCATTTACATTTATATAATATCGATTGGCATGAAAATAGATAAAGGCATTACACATAAGAGGATCATAAGAGTCATTTACTCTTATGATATATCATTTTTATATAATTCTATGTAATTACTACATCTCAAGTGTCATTGTACTCATATGATATATCATTTGCGATAGAAATTTGAAAAAGGAAAGGAACTACTAGAAAACTATAAGGTTCATTTTTACTCTTATGTAAATTCCTATAAAAGGGAATTCTATAAGGATAAGTTCATTTAAAGAATTTTTAGAAGAAGATATTTGTATGGAAGATAATTCTATAATTTTATCTCTATGAGGAATTGATGAACATAAAATTATAAATATCATAGGTGGTTGTTCAATCCATGATTAAATATAAATATTGTGAAGAATATAATGAGATGATAGTGGAGAAATATCAGTTTGAATTTCATATTTAAATAATTTAAATTAATTATTGATATCAATGTTAGGGAAATTCTATAGTGTGAATAATCATTATTGATATTATAACTGAGAATAAAGTGGGATTTTCAATAAATAATTATGGAAATATTATTTACATAATACCGTGAATATAAAATATAAAAATTTATAAAGGTAATATTGTTGAACTATAAATGAGAGTGTCAATACTTTTTTTTGAGTTATATAATAGTTATACCGAAGAGGGTGAAAGAATATAAGATCAGAAAGTGTGTTAAACTAAATTAATCATATATTTCAGGGAAAGACATCTCATTAATGATCATTTAGAGTATTTCAATGTGGAGGAAAAATAATTTCACTTACTTGAATTCTCTCATTAACATATCAAGTATTTTGAAAGCTATAGAAGGAAGTCCTACAAGAATTTTATTATATTGATATATATTTAGAAGTAAAAGACCTTTCTTGAGGAATAATATCTTATTTTATAATGTAAATGCATTTTTATATTTACAAAATATCTTATTGACATAGAATAGAAAAAGGATATCTAGTAGATTTTTAAAAAAAATATAAATAACACCCATTGTAATTGGGAAACTGATGATACCTAGCTTTGAAAGTGGATGATACCAGAAGAACCATTATGTGGGATTTTTATGCACCTATAGTCACAAAAAATTTAAAATTTTATTATTATATTTCCTTTGAAAGAACTTGAAGCACAACAAGGAGTAGTTTTACTCATTGAATCCGAACCTTGTAAAAATTTACAACATAATATGCATAATTTTTTTATACTAGGTGATAGAATATTTAAAAAAGTGTGAATCAAAACCTTCAAAATACATATATGTTTATTTATAAAAATAAATTAGAAAAATTTCCATTGATTCACCCCATCCCCCTTCCTTTTAAGGGAATACCTATTGACCTAGGATCTTAAAGTGGTATTAAATCTAACCATGTTCCCTATGATATCCTACTATTTTTAAAAGGTGAGTTATAAAGAATATGAATTTTTCTAATAGTATATGAGTTATAATATTTTATGGGAATATATTTTGATCGATAATTTATTTTTTTATTAAAAATATCAGAACCCCCCCATAAAACCATAAAAGCTCATGTAGGTCGAAAATAGTGAAGTCCAAGGGAATACCCTTGGAGAACGTTTCTATATTCCAAGGGCAGGGAGCCCAAACTGGAATAAACAATCTTGTGGTATTAAAAATTGCACCCTTATGAAAGGGCATCCTCATCTTAATTTTCCTCTCTTTTAACATGCCACACCGAACAACCCTGACTGGTCTCCACAGAACATCCACAAACCAGATACGTCAGATTGCAAGGAGGAGCCGCTTTTCCATGTATCATCCGCACCAACGCTTTGTAGTCCGATTCAACCTCTCAGACAACCAGAGCATGAATCTTACAAAATGTAAGAGTAAGAAATATAATTTTATCATCCATATTTGATAAATTTTACATCAATATAATGAAAATAAAATAAGTAAAATAAACATGGGACAAGGTAGAGAAAATGTATGAGGGGAATGTAAAATCTAACGAATCCAAATTAAAATTTTGGATAGATAAATTTGAATAAAAAATAATTTCTATTGTTGAGGTTATTGATGACTGTTTACCTAGGATAAATGAGATAGTCTGTCACATAAGAGGGTTTAGTGATTATTTGGATGATTCAATTGTTTTCAAGATTATTAAGAGTAAATTTCTTGATGGATTTGATCCGAAGATATCATCCCTAGACTATAAGGATGTATTTTATTTAGATGAATTACATAATACACTTCTCAGTTATATAATGATAACGGATCCAGTAATAAAAACTCAATATAAGGAACCAGCCTTAAAAAATTGCATATTATTGAGTTTTATAAAATAACATACATTCTTACACATTTAGGATATTTTTAGGTTTAGATTTTTAGAGAATTAGGACATAAAACATACATAAAATCCCAGAATCATACATGAGGGTATGACTAAAAAAACATCCATTTCTTCCAAAATATAAAACTTTTTAAATAAAACATGATTTCCTTGACAAATATTTATAAAAATTAACTTGACTTACTTATTTATCTTATAAATCCTTATAACCTATGATTTTATTTAAAAACATGGGATGAGAACAAAAATCTCAGTAAGGTATTTATAGAAAGAAATCATTAGTGAAGTGATAAAATAAAAACCTATTAAAACCCATTTCATAAAAACTCGTCAGCATGCATAGAAACAAAATTTAGTTGACTTGGGAAATATTTAACATATCAATATTATAATCAACCTTACACATGGAATACAAATTCGTTCAACTTCCATCTTGAGAGTACCTAATGCATTGGAGAGCTGTAATGGGGCCCACCCGTCATATCTAGAGCTATAATAGGCTCAACCCAACATATCTTGAGCTATAATGGCCTCAACCCAACATATATTGAGATATAATGGCCTCAACCCAACACAAATATTTAAAATTAACATATCATAGTAATAAAGTGTCATAAAATCAGGATAAACAACTCATTCCATATATATATATAAATCTTTTTGAATTTCATTAAAGAGACTTTTAAAAATATTTTAAAAGGAAAGTCCCTTGCAAACATAATTGGAGTGAGAATTAATAGAATGGAATGGATATGTTTATAAAATATAAATATACATAATAAAACATAATATAAATAAAAATTGATCACACAAATAATATCAATGCCATATAATGAATAAATTAAAAGGTTAACCGAAAGAATAGAAATTGGGTTAAGAATTCCCTTACCTCAGTTTTTTATTACTTAAAACATAATTAAACCTCATATATAATAGTTAAAATAGTGTTATTAATACTTTAAATAATTATAATAATTTTTATAACACCTTATATGATCATTTTATAACATCATTCCACCCATTAATTTATAATATTTTGTTCTTTCCATTGTTTCGGGTGCATTCTTTACATGATTTCTGTGGTTGGTTCGTAAAGGATTTCCCTGTCAAATGAAAGAAAAACTCCAGAAGTTAAATGAGTTGTTATTAAAATGTTTCCATAATATTAAATGATTTATTAAATAATTTTGGTTATATGGTATAGTATGAATCATTAGATAGATCATTAGTGATAATCATTAGTTTATTTTGGTGAATTTTGGTCCTTATGAACCACTTTTTTTATTAATTAATAGTATGAATAAACATGGGTTACAAAACATAATATATCATATAATATGTATAATACAATATTTTTAATCATATTAATGATTTTATGAAGATATTTGAAGGAAGTAAAGAAAATTGAAGACACATCGTCCACAATGTTGGTAAATCGACACATCACAGACGATGTTTTTTATTTTGAGAATAAGAGGAAGAGGAGAAGAATTAAGTTGATGAATTTTACATAAACATAATAAAATTGCAGTATATATATGATAATGGAGCTTTCATGACTCTTTGATAAGGGGATGGTAAAATATTATAAGAAAATAAAAATAATTGAAATGAAAATAAATGAAAATGAATGAGGATTTTTACCTCTTGATCACTTCTCATTAAGATCCTCCTTAAGGCCTTTGGTATCATCCTTTTGGAGATAAAATAAGGTCTTGAACATGATGAAGGGAATTGGGAAGAATATTTGGTAGAATTTAGACAATTATCAATGCTTGAGAGGTGTTAGAGGAAGAGTGGGGTAAGGGTGGTATTTATAGTGGAGGAGAGGACGGGTTTTCTATTATTTTAATCATTAGTTTAATATTTTTTCTCAAGATTATGAATAGTATTTATTATTATGAAAAAATATTAATAAATGCATGTGATTTATAACAAATTACCATTTACATCATCCATGAATCAACCATGATTTATGAATTCATTTATATAGCACATTTCATAAATTATCATTATTTACAAAAAAATCAAGTATTTTAGAAAAATCCCAAAAATTCACCCCGAAATTTTTTCGATGTGTAGAATTAAAATAATGAACCCCATTTTATCAAAATAATTTTCTAAATATGAGAATTTTCTATAATTAAAATCATAATTTATTTGAAAATCAACAATTTTAAAAACTATAACAGATTTTATAATACCTTAATAAATTAATTTAGGTATCATAAAAGTATCTTATAACCATAAGAAAATAATTTATGATTAAATTTCATGAAAATATTTTTTCATTTAAATTATTTAATTAATCATAAAATTTTAATTAAATATTTATGAATTACAAAAATACCAACACTTATATAATGATCATATTGTCACTTATAAGATGCCTTTCTACTATACATTCATGGGTGAAGTCACTATACATTTAGATTATTTAATATTCCTAAAGGGAATATTATTATTCATAAGGGTATGTTTCTATTTACAAGGTTATGTTACTATTAACCAAAAATTATATTTGTCCTATTAGACTCCAAATAACTTACTGATTAAAACCGTTTATGTTCATTTTTTTGAAATTCAAAACCCAAAAGCGGAAAAATTATTTTTAACAACTAGTTTATAACTACCTTATTAATTTTTTTTTTCATTATATAGATACTCAGTGTTTAATGCATTAAATTAAATTTATTTGTAAAACCTTGGGGTGTTACATTCTCCCCACCTTTTGGTAATTGAGTCCTCACAATTTTTATTTACTTATTAAAAAAGTGAGGGTACCTTTCCCTCATAACATTTTTAGATTCACATGTTGATTTTTTAACCATGTGGTTTATCCAAAAAACATTTATCTGATGGATTAAAATTTTATGAAATAATTTATCTCTATGATCAATAATATAAATAGGTCTCTCTTTATAAGAAAGGTTCTCTTCCGGCTGAACTACTTCTGAACTCAAAACATGAGATGAATCTGACACATAATTTCTCAACATTAAAACTTGAAAAACATAGTGTACATAAGATAAACTCGTAGGCAAAGCTACTCGGTAGGTGACTAGTCCAACTTTATCTAGTATTTCATAAGGTCCAATGAACCATGGACTTATCTTTCATTTTTTACCAAAACACATAACACTTTTTTTAAGGAGAGATTTTATAAAAAAGATGATCACCCTCCTCAAATGAAATGTATTTATTCCTGTTATCTACACAAATTTTCTGCCTAATATGAGATTACCTCATGTGTCACTAAATCATCTGAACTTTTTCTGACACTTACTCTATTAATTATAGTCCCATCAACTTCCTTTCCCTGACTTCATTCCAAAATTATAGAGTTCAACACTGCTTTCCATACAATGCCTCAAAAGGTTCTATCTATATACTAGAATGAAAACTATTTTTATAAGAAAAATCAACTAAAGAAAGATGCTGATCCCAAATTCCCTGGTAGTCCATTGAACATGATCTAATAATATCCTCTAATGTATGAATTTTTCACTCAGCCTGTCTATCAGATTGAGGATGAAAATAAGTGTTGAAATTTAATTGTAACGCCCCAACCCCGCTAGATAGGAGCTGGTTAATTACTTGTTATATTGGCATGGTTAGAAGGAATGAAATCCCAAATAAATTATTAGTTTAGTAGTCTTGAAGAAACTAGATACATAGATATAAATCAAATTACATTGGAAAATGTTACAAAATAAAATACATAACAAAAACTAAAAACTGCATCCATAGAACTCAATAAATAGTCTCCTCATAATAAACTATTGAAGGTAAAAAAATGAAAGGGGTGAGACCAAATGCTCATTAAGGGTTATAAATAGTGGAATCCTAAATTCAATAATAATTAAATTATAAACAACTTGACATATTCAATATGGTACGGTGAATAAATTAAAAACTCACGCCATTAATAAACTGAGAATGAAACTGCATCCATAGATTTTTTCATAGTGAAAACCTCATAGATAATACTAACTGATAATGAATAAAGATAATGATTATTAATTGGACGTCATGTATCTGGAACATTATACCATAGTACTGTTAAAATGGTTCAGTTTTGTGGGTAAAAACCTGTCTGATTGTTGGAAACAAACTCGAAGGGTTTGTCTCCAACTGATTTGTCGTATGAGACCTACCGATGCATCAAGAGGCTATAGTGGGCCCACCCTCCACTTAAATTACAAATAATTATTTATAAATAGGTTTAATACCAGTTCAATATTTCATCTCAATATCCTTATAGAGTAGAGAATACCGATTCATCAATATTTCCATAGTTAAAACATCTTTCCAAATTAACACCGTGTGTGAAATGGTATAAGGATTAAGGAAATTGTAATATACATGATACAAGAAAATTTATATTTAAAGAATTATAATTTAAAATGAAATATGATCTAAAATAGTAAGTAGATACACCACATATGCAATATTAGGCGAACAATAACAAGTAGGTCATAATCAAATGGAAATTCAGACAAAGTCATTTACCATATTGTAATCAATTGAATAGTATGAAAAAAAGTCAATAATCACTAAATGAATCATAAAATACCATGAATATAAATAGAACCAAGATATTATATATCAAATTTTTGTACACATATACCACATACAATAAATAAGTGGTGAACAATGGAAATATCACAGAATTAAAAGTGAGATGAGAAACCCCTTACCTTATACTTGAGTGTGTTCTTAATTTTTTTTAATGACCTGAATAATAAAATTTTGCTTTATTAATTAATAATTAAAGAACCTCCTATACATGTAATTTATTTAGTATAATCTTATTAGGTTCATTCATGTCCCTTTTTATGGGTTTAAGATGTTCAATTTTATTGTTTTGGAAGCATTTTCTTCCTTGGTTTTCATGATCAGTTTACTTGTATTCATGAATGGAAGTTCGTTTGATGTGTGGTTAAACATAAATAATTTTTAATATATCTTATTAATTAAATTTCAGAGATATAATTGATCTTATAATTATTTTGGGATATATACCATGATGATTAATCATTAGTTAAAAGTTAATTACAAATGTTTGGATTAACTTGGCAGTTTTGTTCATAATGAGCTTGTTTTGTATTATTATTTTATATTATGAGTGTGTAAGGATTACAGAAAATCAATGAGATGAAATACATGTATTTTTATCTGGTTCATCCAAAAAAATGGGTTCATGAACAAAATTGTATATGGTAACGAAAATTGAGAACTTGTCGTCCTTGAATGTGATAAATTAACACATCTCGGACGATGTTTTAATTTTTAGTATAAGAGGAGGGGAGAAGAGAGATGATGATGAAATATTCAATTAGAATAATATAATTCCAGTTCATTTAAGGTTATGGAATTTTCATATCATTTTTATGAGGGGAGATGAGGAAATAAGTATAAAAGAAAGGAACTCAAAATAGAATAAAATTGAGAAATATCTCAAAAAAATTCGATAGCCTAACAACGTCACTTAAAATTTAATAAAATAGTTTGATGAGATAAAAGGGTCATCTCATCACTCTTAAATAATATTTAAAGAAAGGGGAATATTTAATGTCATATCCCAACATAATCCAATTGAAAATAAAAGAGAAATCATAAAATGAAAGCTTTAAGAAAAGATAAGGGTGGTTGATTCTTTTACATTGTAGAGTAACTCCCAAAACATGAAGGTTGGGACCTTGGGGGTTTGAGGATCCCTTGAGAGGACTCCTATGGAGGTAATACTACCAAATATTCGAGTATAATGAGTTTTTAATGAAAGAAAACGAAGGGTGTGAGTGGGTATTTATAGTAAATGAGAGGGAGTTTTTATTAATTAAATGGGACACCTCATTAGTGGTTTTTGCAAAACCATGAGCTTTCCCACGGTATTTGCTCATGTTTATAGACTCTTGGGACACATCATGTCATATATTATTATAAACAAGTCAACTATACTTTTATATTAATTATTATATCTTTATGATGTCATTAAACTACCAAAAAATCAAAAATGTATTTTTACTATTCACGAAAATTCAAATATTTTCGAAAAATCCCAAAAATTCATCCTAACTATTTTTTGACTTGTATAATTAAAAAATGAACTCCTTTTTTTGAAAATAATTTTCTAAGTATTTTTAATTTAATTTTTATATAAAATCATAATTTATTCAAAAATAACAATTTTAAAGGTATAATTAGTTTTATATCACATCAAAAAACTAATTAAGATTTTATTATCTTATTACCATAATAAAATAAAATATTATAATTATTTACTATTTATAAGGTTCATATTACTAGTAATATTACTATTTTTAAGGTTATGTTACTATTCATCAAAAAATCAAGTTGGTTCTATCAGACTCCAAATGAATTACTGGTCACAACTCTAGATAACCATTTTTAGAAATTAAAAACGTAAATGTGTAAAATTTATGTTTAATGGATAGGTTATGAATATATCCTAAATAACCAAGTGTTGTTTCAAAGTAACACATTACTTTACAAAATATAGGCTATGAACAGAATATATTTAAGAGAATCATACCATAAAATGTTTGGGGTGTTATATTATTCCCTCCTTCAGAAATTTCATTCTCAAAATTTTATGTATAATGGCCACAAAAAATATGTGGGTGGTTCTTATTCATGAAATACTCTGGATTCCATGTTTCCTCCTTCATATTCTGGTTTCTTCAAAGAACCTTTACTAGACGAGTTGTCCGATTTCTCAATACCTACTCCCTTGTGTCAAGAATCCCAATAGCCTCTTCATAGTATGAAAAATCAGGTTCCAGTTCTATTTCTTCATAGGTGAGTACATGCATTGGGTCTGACATGTATTTATTCAAAAATGACACATGGAACACATCATGAACTTTGGAGAGACTTGGTGGCATTGCTAAATGGTAAGCTATAACTACAATTCATTCTATAATTTCAAATGGTCCGATATACCTGGGGATCAATTACCCTTTCTTACAAAACCTTAAGACACCCTTCCATGAATATAATTTCAGAAAGTCATGATCTCCCACTTGAAATTCCAAATCCTTTATCCAGTTGTCAGTTTAACTCTTCTGCATACTTTGGGCTGCTTTAATATGGGCTTGTATTGTCTTCACCTTTACCACGGTCTCTTCAATAAGTTCTGGACCTATAAGTTTCCTCACACCAACTCTATCCCAACAAGTTGGAGTTCAATATCTCTTTCCATATAATGCGTCATATGGGGACATTTGAATACTAGAATGGAAACTATTATCATAGGAAAATTCCACCAAAGACAAGTATTGATCCCACATACCTTGAAAGTCAAGAGAGCATGATCTCAGCATGTCTTCCAGAGTTTGAATATTCCTTTCAGACTGTCTGTTAGTTTGGGGGTGATAAGTAGTACTCATATGAAGCTTAGTATTCAAATCCTTCTGGAGACTTTTCCAGAATTTTGATGTAAACTAGGGATCTCGATTAGACATAATTGATAGTGGTGCACCATTAAGTCTTACGACTTCATTAATATAAAGTCTTTCCAGCCACTCAAGTGGCAAATCCTCTCTTATAGGAAGAAAATGTGCTGATTTGTGAGATAATCAACAATTACCCATATCTCATCATTCCTTCTAGGTTTCCTCAGTAGTCCAGTGAAAAAGTCCATTGTAATGTCATCCCACTTCTACATAGGAATAGGTAGAGGTTGGATCAACCCTCTATTATGTTGTATCTCTACCTTCACTTGTTGAAAAACTAGGAACCTTGACACGTAGTCAGCAATCTCCCGCTTCATATTATCCCACCAAAAATGAATTTTCAGATCTCTATACATCTTTGTGCTACCAAGGTGTATAGAGAAATTTGAGATATAACAATTTTCTAATAGTTCATTTTTTAGCTCAGGTACCGATGGAACACATAATTTCCCCTTCCTTAATAATTCTCATATCCATCTTTAGTAGATCCATGAATATAGGATCTCTCTCAATCCTCATTTAAGTCAGAAGTTCATGATCTTTTTTTATTAATTCATCTGCCACCTTATTTTCCTTTATTAGGTGGCAGTGTATTGAAAAATCGTAATCTTTGAGTAACTCGAGCCATCTTCTTTGCCTCATGTTGAGGTCTTTTTGTGTGAAAATGTATTTCAAACTCTTGTGATCTGTGTATATCTCACATTTTTCACCATAAAGATAATGTCTCCATATTTTCAGAGAAAAGATAACAACTTCTGACTCAAGATCATGAGTTTGATAATTTTTATCACTAGTCTTCAATTTCCTTGATGCATAAGCAATAACTTTATCATTTTGTATAAGGATGCAACTCAACCCATTCTTTGATGAATCACTATATATTACAAATACATCACTTCCAGATGGAAGAGTAAAAATTGTAACATTGACCAATCTTATTTTAAATTCTTCAAAGCATTCTATACATTCTTTTGTCAACAAAAACTTAAATCCTTATGTGTGATCTTGGTTAGCGGGTTATCCAGTCTGGCGAAATTCTGAACAAAATTCCTAAAGTAACCTACTAAGCCAATAAAACTGCATACCGCAGTTATGTTTGTTTTATTGGGCCATTCTTGGATTGCCTTTGTCTTTGTAGGATCAATTAGGATTCCATCCTTATAGACAATATAGTCTAGAAAAGAAACTGATTGAATCCAAAATTCGCACTTGATAAACGTCCAATATAATTCATTTCTTCTTTGAGTTTTAAAAATAGTCCATAGGTGATTCTCATGGTCTTCATAGCTTTTTGAGTATACCAGAATATCATTGATGAATACCACAACAATGTTATCAAGATATTACTTGAAAACTCTATTCATTAAACCCATTAAAATAGAGGGTACAGTAGTCAGTCCAAAAGGCATCACTGTAAACTTGTAATGCCCATACCTGGTTCGAAATGTTGTCTTAGGAATATCCTTCTTATTCACACACAGCTGATGATATCCAGATCAAAGGAAGATATTCTAAAAATATTGCTCTCCATGAAGTTTATCAAATAAATCATCAATTCGTAGTAGAGGATACTTATTCTTTATTATAATATCATTTATTTCCCTAAAATAAATACATAACCTCATGGATCCATCTTTCCTCTTGACAAAGAGGACAGGGGCTCCCCATTTAGAAACACTAGGTTGAATAAATCCTTTGTCACTAAACTCCTCCAGTTATTTCTTTATCTCCACCAATTCCACAGTGGCCATTCATGGTAGAGGATACTTATTCTTTATTGTAATAGCATTGATTTCTCTATAATCATTACATAGCCTCATGTATCCATCTTTCTTATTGACAAAGAGGATAGGAGATCCCCATGGAGAAACACTAGGTCGAATAAATCCTTTGTCACTCAACTCATCTAGTTGTTTCTTTAGCTCCACTAATTCCACCGTGACCATTCTATAGGGGGTCTTTGATACTGGTCTTTCACTAGGAATTAAATCAATAGAGAACTCAACTTCCTGCTCTGGAGGATGTCCAGGTAAATCCCCTAGAAATACATCAATGTATTCTTGCACTATATGTGCATTTTCAATTTGAAGCGTGTCTTTGATACAAGTTTTTCACTAAGAATTAAATTAATAGAGAACTCAACTTCCCGCTCTAGAGTATGTCCAGGTAAATCGTCTAGAAATACATCAATGTATTCTGGCACTACATGTGCATTTTCAATTTGAATATTTATTTCCTCACCCATAGACATTAGGTTTTCTTTGTAACAACTAGGCCCTGCCCACCAGTTTCCTCGCAGACACGTGGTCCCTACCCTGGGGCTCACCCACATGCCCGAACGGGTCATATGACTAATTATTGTCCACACATGCCAACACATGTACTTTCTAGTGTTCTTTTTCCTCACTCGCACACACCCTGAGAAACTTCCCATAAGGTCACCCATTCTGACCACTACTCCAGGACAAGAACACTAAACTATGGAGTTCTAATTAGACAGGCTCCTGAAAATTAAGGTGCACCTTGTTGACATGAGTCATATAATTTAGTCATTTATAGGGGGTCTATGATACATGTCTTTCACCAGGAATTAAATCAATAGAGAACTAACTTCCCACTATGGAGGATGTCCAGGTAAATCCTCTAGAAATAATCAATGTATTCTTGCACTATATATGCATTTTCAATTTGAAGGGGGTCATTGATACAGGTCTTGCACCAAGAATTAAATCAATAGAGAACTCAAATTCCCACTATCGAGGATGTACATGTAAATCCTCTAGAAATACATCATTGTATTCTTGCACTATATGTGCATTTTCAATTTGAATATTTCCTTCCTCTCCCATAGACATTGGGTTATCTTTGTAACAACTGGACCTTGTCCACCAGTTACCTCACAAACACGTGTTCCCCACCCTGGGGCTCACCCAGGTGCCCGAACGGGTCATATGACCAATGATTGTCCCCACATGTCAACACATGTCCTTTCTAGTGTGCTTTGTCCTCACTAACACACACCCTGAGAAAATTCCCAAAAGGTCACCCATCCTGACCACTACTCCAGGATAAGCACGCTTAACTGTAGAGTTCTAATTAGACAGGATCCCGTAAAGGAAGGTGCACTTTATTGACATAAGTCATATCATTTTGTCATTTATAAGGGGTCTTTCATACAGGTCTTTCACCAGGAAATAAATCAATAGTGAACTCAACTTCCTGCTCTGGAGGATGTCCATGTAAATCCTCTAAAAATACATCAATGTATTCTTGCACTATATGTGCATTTTCAATTTGAAGGGGGTCTTTAATACAGGTCTTGCACCAAGAATTAAATTAATAGAGAACTTAAATTCCCACTCTGGAGGATGTCCATGTAAATCCTCTAGAAATACATCAATGTATTCTTGCACTATATGTGCATTTTCAATTTGAATATTTCTTTCCTCATCCATAGACATTGGGTTCTCTTTGTAACAACTGGGCCCCACCCACCAGTTGCCCCACCCACAACTAGGCCTCTCCCACCAGTTGCCCCGCAGACACGTGGTCCCCACCCTAGGGCTCACCCACATGCCCAAACGGGTCATATGACTAATGATTGTCCCCACATGCCAACACATGTCCTTTACAGTTTTTTCTTTGTCCTCACTCAAACACACCCTGAGAAACTTCCCAAAAGGTCACCTATCCTGACCACTACTCTAGGACAAGCACGCTTAACTGTGGAGTTCTAATCAGACAGGCTCCCGAAAAGGAAGGTGAACCTTGTTGACATGAGTAATATCATTTAGTCATTTAACCCTTTACCATTCAGGGGTGTTTCAATCACCCTCCTAGAGCACAACGTACTCATTGTGGGCCCTATATCTCAACCTAGGTACTACACCGCACTTAAGGCTGAGTTCCTCCTCTGATACCAAATGTAATAACTATGCCCCGCCCACTAGTTGCCCCGCAGACACATATTCCCCACCCTGGGGCCCACCCACATACCCGAACGGATCATATGACAAATGATTGTCCCTACATGCCAACACATGTCCTTTCCAGTGTGATTTGTCCTCACTCACCACACCCTGAAAAACTTCCCAGATGGTCACCCATCGTGATCACTACTTCAGGTCAAGCATGCTTAACTGTAGAGTTCTAAGAAAATAGGCTCCCAAAAAGAAAGGTACACCTTGTTGACATGAGTCATATTATTTATCCATTTAACCCTTTACCATTCGGGGGTGTTAGAATCACCCCCCCTTAGAGCACAACATCCTAATTGTGGACCCTACATCTCAACCCAGGCAGTGAACCACACTTAAGGCTGGGTTCCTTCTCTGATACCAAATGTAATAACTGGGCCCTGCCCACCAGTTTCCCCACAGACACGTAGTCCCCACCCTGGGGCCCACTCACATGCCCGAACGGGTTATATGACTAATGATTGTCCCCACAGGACAACACATGTCCTTTCCAGTGTGCTTTTTCCTCATTCGCACACACCCTGAGAAACTTCCCAGAAGGTCGCATATCCTAATCACTACTCCAGGCCAAGAACACTTAACTGTGGAGTTCTAATCAGACAGGCTTCTGAAAAGGAAGGTGCACCTTATTGACATGAGTCATATCATCTAGTCATTTAACCCTTTAGAATTCGGGGGTGTTACAATCACCCCCCCTTAGAGAACAACATCCTTATTGTGGGCCCTACATCTCAGCCCAGACAGTGAACCACACTTAAGGATGAGTTCCTCCTCTGATACCAAATGTAACAACTGGGCCCCGCCCACTAGTTTCCCCACAAACACGTGGTCCCCACCATGGGGCCCACCCACGTGCCTGAATGGGTAATACGACTAATGATTTTCCCCACAGGTCAATACATGTCCTTTCCTGTGTGCTTTGTCCTCACTCGCACACACCTTGGGAAACTTCCCAGAAGGTCACCCATCCTGATAACTAATTTAGGCCAAGCACTTTTAACTAAGGAATTCTAATCAGATAGGCTCCCGAAAAGGAAGGTGCGCCTTGTTGACATGAGTCATATAATCTAGTCATTTAACCCTTTATCATTCGGTGGTGTTACAATCTTCCTCTCTAAGAGTTTCATTCAATAGAACTACCAGGGGTGGATCTAGATAAGAATCAGTTTGTGAGGTTTCTGCTCTAAAAATAAGGGATTCTACACCATTTTAAAAGATTGTAACTTCCTCATTCTTGCAATAAATTTTCACATCATAATTTGACAGCCAATTTATACCAATAATTATATCAAATTCAGTAATTGGTATGATGATATGGTTAGAAACTAAAACATGTTTTTGTGTCATGAGGGGGACTAGTTGATATTCCTTTATTACAATGATACATCCCCTAGGAGTTTTGACTGACAACTCTTTCTTTAAATCAAATTAGACATATCTAATTTTGTTAGAAAACTGAGAATATATAAATGAATGAGATGATCTAGAATTAAATAAAGTTTTGGCTAAGTTTTAGGAAACAATTAAAGTACCTACTACCCATCATTAGGGATTTCAACCTCTGCAATTATAATCACATAAGCTTTCCCTTGATCTTGTGGCCTTTTCTGAGGCAAGTTTCCTTGGTGATTAGGACACTCATTTTCACAGTGTTCCATCTCTCTTCAATTGTAGCATTGAACATCATCAAATTTTTTCTTCCCCTTGCATTCATTATATCGATGACCCTTTTCTCCACACTTATAGTGGAGTCCCATGCCTTTCAAGCATTTCCCGAGATGATTCTTCCCATAGTTCTCGCATAATGGGAATTTCTTCATTCCCTTGTTCTTCTTTGATGCTTCACCTTTTTCCTCAGTTATTAGAGTACCAATTCATATATTAGTCTCCCTTGACCAAATTTGATCTAGAAAATTCCTTCTCTTTTTTGATGTCACTTGATATAATTTCATCATATGATGAAAATGTTTGAGATGGTAGTGACCTTAGAAGACTTGGATTAAGACCTTCAAAGAAATGATCAATTTTTTCTGCCGAGTCACATATATAATATATGGCATACCTGGATAGCCTTGTGAAGGTAGCCTCATACTCTACAACACTGACTTCTTCCCTTTTATTTAAGCCAAAAAAAATTTCCTCTTCATTTTGGTTCGTTGCTCACGAGGGAAATATTTTTCAAAGAATATTTATTTAAAAGTCCTCCATTCCATATCTTTTATTTCTTCTTCCTCCGTGGTATTCTGGATCAAGAACCACCATTGATCAACATCACCCTTGAGATAATATACTTCCAGCACTACCTTTTCATTTTAATTGCATCTTAATGCCATGAATATATTTTTAAGGGACTTGATACACTTCTCAGCTACCACTGGATTAGTAGTCCCACTAAAAGATGGGGGATTCTGCCACATGAAACGATCCAACATAGGTTCATCATGGTTATTCGTCACAACTTGAGTATGTTTTCCCAATATGGTCATGATCTGATCCTCTCCAACATTGACTGTGTTGACTTTCTCAATAGGGAAATCCCTACATTTCCCACGAGTATTGATTCCCCTTCTTCCATTAGGCATCATCTCTAAATAATGGAATACAATATATTAGTTTATGAATCTCAAATATAATAGTTCTTAACATAGATTAAAATTATAAGCATAACTAATCTCATAAACATGGTTTATCTGAGGAAAAATTTACATTAAAATCCATAATAATGGATTGTAAAGAAAATGTGAATTATCCTAAGAATATCCCCGAGGAGTGTCAATACCAAGAGTGAAGCAAGGCCTGTTTTCATGTACCAGGATACCCCGGGTCAAGCCCGAAACTCCTTGTCAGAGTTTTCACTCCTAGGTACATCTGTGCCAGAGCCACCTCTACCTGTTTATATCCAGACAGGGATGTATTTTCTAGAAAGATTCACATAATCTATTCCTTACCAAAATACCAGGACAATCTTGTACATTTATCCTAAAATACTACCTTAGGGATTTTTTCCCTACTATACATTTCCTACTCATGTTTCCATGTTTTCTGCAAAACTTTTTCTGATACCAACTGTAATGCCCCGAACCATCTAGAATGAAGAAAGTGAATTACTTGTTATATTGGTATGGTTAAAAGAAATAAAATTTCAAAGGAATGATTAGTTTATTATTATTGAAGAAACTAGATACATGGATGTAACTCAAATTACATTGTAAAAGGTTACAAAATACAATACATAACAAAAACTAAAAACTGCATCCACATAACTCAATAAATAGTCTCATCTTTATAACCTGTAGAAGGTAAATAAATGAAAGGGGTGAGCTGAAATGATCTGTAAGGGTTAAAAATAACAGAAGCATGAATTAAATAATAAGTGAATCATAAACAACTTGACATATTCAATATGTCATGGTGAATAAATGAAAAACTCACGCCATTAATAAACTGAGAATGAAACTGCATCCATAGATTTTGTCATAGTGAAAACCTCATGGATAGTACTAACTGGTAATAAATAAAGATAATTCTTATTAATTGTATGTCATGTATCTGACACATGATACCATAATACCGTTAAAACGGTCTAGTTCTATGGGTAAAAACCTATCTGATTTTTGGAAAAAACTTGAAGGGTTTGTTGCCAACTGATTTGTCCCATGATACCTACTGATGCATTGAGGGGATATAGTGAGCCCCACCTGCCACTGTAAGTCTAAATCATTCTTTATATATAGGTTTAATACAAGTTCAATCAGCCTTCTCAATATCTGTATAGAGTAGATAATACAGATTTGTCAATATTTCCATAGTTAAAATATCTTTCCAAATTAACACCGTGTGTGAAATGGTATATGACTTAAGGCAATAGTAATATCCATGTTACAATAAAATGGATATTTATATAATTATAATTTCAAATTAAAGATGATCTCAAATGGGAAGTATATACACCAAATATGAAATATTAGGTGCACAATACCAAGTAGGTCACAATGAAATGAAAATTCAGACAAAGTCATTTACCATATTGTAATCAATTGAATCATATGACCAAAAGTCAATAATCACTAAATGAATAACATAATTCCATGAATATAAATAGAACAATGTTATAATATATCCAATTTTAGTACACATATACCACATTCAAGAAATAAGTGGTGAACAATGTAAATCTCAAGGAATTAAAAGTGAGATGAGAAACCCCTTACCTTATGCTCGAGTGTGTTCTTCATTTTTTTTAATGACCTGAATAATAAAATTTAGGTTCATTAATTAATAATTCCAGAAAATCCTATACATATAATTTATTTATTATAACTTTATTAGGTTCATTCATGGCCCTTTTTATGGGTTTATGAGGTTCAATTTTATTGTTTTGGAAGCATTTGTTTCCTTGGTTTTCATGATCGGTTTACTTGTATTCAGGAATGGAAGTTCATTTGATGTGTGGTTAAACATATAGAATTTTTAATATATCTTATGAATGAAATTTCAGAGATCTAAATTATCTTATATTGATTTTGGGCTATATACCATGATGATGAATCATTAGTTAAAAATTAATTACCAATATTTGGATTAACTTGACAGTTTTTTTCATAATTAGCTTGTTTTGTATTATTATATTATATTATGAGTGTGTAAGGATTCCAGAACATTAATGAGATGAAATAAATATATTCTAATATTTTTCAAACATAAAAATGTTTTCATTACCATAATTGAATATGGTAACGAAAATTGATAACCCATCGTCCTTGAATGTGATAAATTAACACATCTCAGATAGTGTTTTCATTTTTAGTATAAGAGGAGTGGGAAAAAGAGATGATGATGAAATATTACATTATCAAAATAAAATTATATTTAATTTAAGGTACTGAAATTATCATAGAATTTTGATTAGGGGAGATTATGAAATAAGTATAAAAGAAAGGAATATAAAATATAATAAAATCGAGAAATCTCTCATGAAAATTCAGCATCCTATGGACGTCACTTAAAATTTCATAAAATAGTTTAATGAGATAAAGGGATTATCTAATCACTATTTAATAATATGGAAAGAAATGGAAATATTTAATGACATATCCCAACATAATCCAATTGAAAATAAAAGAGAAAACATAAAATGAAAGCTTTAAGAAACGAGAAGGGTGGTTGATTCTATTATCTTGTAGAGTAACTCCCAAAACATGAAGGTTAGGACCTTGGGGGTTTGAGTAAACCTTGGGAGGAATCTTTGGGAGGAAATACTACCAGCTATTCTAGGATAATGAGTTTTTTAATGAAAGAAAATGAAGGGGGTGAGTGGGTATTTTTAGTAAATGAGAGGGAGTTTTTTTATTAATTTAAAGGGACACCTCATTAGTGGTTTTTGAAAAACCATGGGATTGACCATGGTATTTTCCCATGTTTTTAGACACTTGAGACACCTCATGTCATATTTTACTGTACACAAGTCGAACAGACTTTTATATTAATTATTATATCATTATGATTTCATTAAACTGCTGAAAACTCAAAATTGTGTTTTTACTATTCACGAAAAATTCAAGTATTTTAGAAAAATATAAAAAATTCACCCTAACCATTTTTCAATGTGTATAATTTAAAAATGAACTCCATTTTTTGAATATAAATTTCTATGTATTTTTAATTTAATTTTTAAATAAAATTATAATTTTTTCAAAAATAACAATTTTAAAGGTATAATTAGTTTTATATCACATTGAAAAATTAATTAAGATCTTATTATCTTATTACCTTAAGAAAATAAAATATTATCATTATTTACTATTCATAAGGGTCATATTACTATTCATATTATTATTCATAAGGGTATGTTACTATTCATCAAAAAATCAACTTGGTTCTATCAAACTCTAAATGACTTACTGGTCACAACTCTAGATGATCGTTTTTCAAATTTCAAAACATAGAAGTGTAAAATTTATGTTTAATGGATAGGTTATGAATATCTCCTAAATAACCAAGTGTCGTTTCAAAGGAAAATAGTGCTTTATGAAGTATAGTCTATGAATAGAATATATTTAAGAGAAGCATACCATAAAATGTTTGGGGTGTTATATTAATTCTGTGCCTAATGACTTCTGAAGGCCTTTCCAAAAGTTATAAGTGAACTTGAGATCATGGTAAAATACAATGGAAAAATGAAATACATGTAACATGACAATATTTTTTAGGTACAGTCAAGAAATCTAATCCAAATACATAATATCATGAATAGGATGGAAATTTGCAGATTTAGTTAGATGATCAATAAAAAACCAAATTACATTTTTACCTCAAGATGTCTTTGGTAGTCCTACAATGAATTATATGGATATATTTTACCATTCTCACTCTTGAGCTAGTAATTGTTGAAGCACCCCCTTCAGTAACTTCCACTCTACTTTAACCTATTTACATTCCAAACATTTCATAGTAAAATCAGCAATATCTCTTTTCATTCTATCACACCGATAATACTCTCTAAGATCTCTGTACATATTTGTACTACCAGGATGAACTAAAAACAGAGAACTGTGAGCTTCACATAACAACTCTTTCTTCAAATTAGAATCACAAGGAATAAATAATCTCTTCCTAAACCTCAAAACACAATCGTAATCAAGATTTAATTCTAGAAACTTACACATTTAAACAAATTATACCTTTTTCTGTAACTCACCATGTTCTTTATGAGATTGCTTAATTATTTCTGATAGAGATTACTACACATAAACCTGAAAAAAATAGAGGAATTTCCTACACCCAAAACTTCAAAGACATAGTTTATCAAATCATTCACCAAAGGGTCATTTTATAAATGTATCATGGTTAATGTTGCATTAATTTTCCAACTAAATTCGTTAGAGAATCTATTTACTTTTCTAGGATGGTAATAAATTGTGAAATCCTAATCCTTGATTAGTTCCAGCCATCTTCTCTATCTCATGTTTAATTGCACTTGAGTAAATATATACTTCAAACTTTTATGGTCAATATATATTTCAAAATTTTCTTCATACAGATGATGCCTACAAATTTTTAATACAAAAACAACAACAGATAATTACAAATCATGTGTAGGGTAATTTTAATCATGAGGTTTCAACTGACATGAGGTATAAGAAATTACCTGATTATTCTATATTAGAACACAACAAATTCCCTTCAAAGAAGCATCACTGTATATGAACAATTCATCACTTCTATAATGTATGGTTAGAACTAGATCATTCACCAATATTCTTTTAAATTCCTAAAACAATCATCACATTATTTTATCCATATGAATTTAAATCCCTTTCAAGTTAACTTAGTCAGTGGTCTAGATAACTGTGAAAAGTTTTCAACAAACCTCTGGTGATATCCTACCAAACCAAGAAAACTAAAAATCTAGATTATATTTGTGGTTATTGGACATTCTTTAACAACTTTTGTTTTTGAAGCGTCAATAGTTTTTGCATCTTTAGAAACAATGTGACCAAGGAAAGAAATTTATTGCAAGAAAAATTCACACTTGCTTAATTTTACATACAATTTCTTTTCTTTTAAGGTTTTAAAAACAAACCTCAGATATTTTTAATGATCCTATTTAATTTTAGAATATAACAGAATGTCATCAATAAACACAACCACAAACTTATCCAGGAACTCATGAAATATAATATTTATAAGATACATGAAAATAGAAGGTTTTTTTATTAACCCAAATAACATAACTAAAATTCATAATGACCATATCTAGTAAAGAACACAGTCTTCAAGATGTCTAAATATTTTACTTTCAGCTAATGGTACCCCAACCTCAGGTCAACCTTCGAAAAATACTATGCTCCCCATATCTGATAAAAAAAAGCATCAATATGAGGAAAATGATACTTTTTTTAATAGTGATATTATTCAAGGATCTATAATCAATGCAAAGTCTCATTTAACCATATTTATTTTCAAAAAACAAGTCAGGATCACTACATGAAGAAGTTCTAGATTTAATGAAGCCTTTATCTAATAATTTCTATAACTACTTTTTTTAATTTGAGAATTTACATTTGAGCCATTTTATAATGGGGGTTTAAAAATTGTATTATCATCAGGAACTAAGTCAATAGAAAACTCAACCTATTGATTAGGAATAACACTAGGAAAATCATTAGAAAAAACATCTAGGTATTTATTTACCACTAACAGATCATTAATCTATATAGTTCTCTTATCTTCAAAAATACGATAAATATAACTTTCATTTCCATATTTTATTAGTTTCTTAGCATCCTGATCTGTTATCAATGGAATGAGTTCATTATTGCACACAATCTGAAAATATTTCTGAAAAAAACTCCTTTTTCTCTATAATCCATCTTAGCATGATAAAAAGAAATTCATTCCATACCCAGAATAACTTCAAACTACAATAGAGGAAATATAACAAGTTTTGTAAGTAAACTATTTATACAGAAAAAGATAGATAGATTCTTATAATTTCATTTTGCCACAATATTTCCTCTATCTTTTTTTACCAAAAGTTTTGGTTTCATTTCATGAGGTGGAATTCTTAATTTGGTAGAAAATTTCGTAGAAATTAATGAATGTGTAAACCCCGAATCAAACAACACATTTGAAAATTCTCTAAAAACAAGAAATATACTTGATACCACCTCATTTGATTGCTCAAAATCTACTGAATTGGTTGAAAATGATTTTTCCACACCCTTATGCTTTCAATCTTACTGATTTTCTACCTGAGTGGCTAGCTTCAGACACACATTAACAAAATAACCCAATTCTTTATAGTTAAATCACCTCACCATAGACTTCTCATTAATTTTTAGATAATTTTCCTTATACTCATGGGACATGTTCCCAAACCTTCTACATTGGTAGAATTTCCTATAATTTACAAGACATTTACTTGGATTCTTTTTACCACGCTTTTCACAAGAAGTGAAATTGATTTTATTAACTCCAAATTTCTTTGATGAATTATTCGCCAATGCCTACCAACCTAACTGCTTCTTATTCTTATCACAATGAGACACATACGTTTAATAAAAATCCATCTCATTTTTTTAGTACAATGAACAAGTTACTCATAGATTTTAAACTCTCATGAATCCATAACTCTTCGTAAAAATGGTTTCAAACCAGAGTAAAATCAATTAATTTTACTATCAAAATCCCGAGTAAAATCTGGTATGTACCTAGCTAGTATTGTAAAATTAAATTTATATTCTACCAAAAAATCATCATCTTTTTGCTTTGGTTCAAAGAATTGTTTCTCCATTCTAAGTCAAACTGTTTTAAAAAATATTTTTCTAGAAAAATACTCTTAAAATCATCTGATTCTAGTCTATCAGGACCATCTCTTTCTCTCATATTATTAACCAGAGACCACCATTGATCAAATTAATCATAAAAATGATAAATGGATAGTATTAACTTTTGATGCTCTGAACATCCCATGACATAAAATATTTTTTCTAGAGAATTTATCCATCCTTCAGCTATCACTAGATATGTGGTTCCATTGAATTTTGGAAGACGTTGCCTCATAAAATGCTCCACAAAAGACATTTTTCTTCATGGTAGTTCAAGTTCCTATCTAGCATGGATACCACCAACATTTATCACCGGATTCAACTAATCCATTTCTATCACAAACTACTCTATTCCAATTCCCACTATTCTAGGTTGCAGATTCAGACGAATATCAGCCTCTTGGTGCCTTCCCACTTTATCTTCACTATTTCTTCTGTGGAAAACCATTCTAAACAGACATATCTCAGACAAAGAAACATGGTAATATTTAAATTTTATATCATCTAAAATCAACCATAAAGTAAAAATCATTTATTTTATTATATTAACATCACCTTAACCCCATAAGTTATCGAAATCATCATTTGATACCAACTATAATGACACAACCTTAAAACATTACATATTATTGAGTTTTAGACTAGAAAATATATTATTAAACATTGAGGATATTTTAAGGATTATATTTTTAGAGAATTATTCTATAATACATATAAAACATCCTAGAATCATACATGAAGATATAAATAAAATAGTATCAATTTCTTCCAAAATATAATTTTTTAAATAAAACATGATTTCTTTGAAAAATATTAATAAAAAATCACTCAAATTCATTATTTATCATAAAAATAATTATTAACTATAAAAAAAATATAAAAAACATGGAATGACGAAAAAAATCTCAGAAATGGATGTACATAAAGAAATTGTTAGTCTAGTGATATTATAAAAACATAATAAAACCAATTTCATAAAAACTCATTAGTATGTATTGAAACATCATGTAGTTTCCTTGGGAAATATTTACCATATAAAAATTACAACCTCCCTAACACATGGAATAATTTTTTTCAAACTTCCATATTAGGAGTACACTATGCATTGGAGAGCTATAATAGGGCTCACCTATCATATATTGAGAGATAATGGGCTCAACCCAGCATATCTTGAGCTATAATGGGCTGAACCCAACATATCTTGAGCTATAATTGAATCAAACCAACTTAAATATGTCCAAGGAACATATTATAGTAATAAATTATCATTAAATTAGGAGAAACCACTCATTCTATATATATATATATAAAAAAATATTTTTGAATTTTATTCAAGAGATTTTTAAAAAGATTTTAAAAGGAAAGTCCCTTGAAAATATAATTGGAGTGAGAATTAATAGAATGTAATGGATATGTGTATACACTATAAATAAACATAATAAAACATAATATAAAAAAAATCATCACACAAATAATCTCAATACCACATAATGAATAAAGTAGAAGGTTAACCTAAATAATGGAAATTGGGTTAAGAATTCCCTTATATCGGGTTCATCTTACTTCAAACATGATTAAAATTATTGTATAATGGTTAAAAGAGTGTTATTAATACTTTAAATAAGAATAATAATTTTTATAAAACCTTATATGATCATTTTATAACACCATTCCACCCATTAATTTATAATATTTTTTTCTTTCCATTGTTTCAGGTGCATTCTTGACATTATTTTAGTGGTTGCTTTGTAAAGAATTTTCTTATCGAATGGAAAACAAATCCAAAAGTGAAATGAGATGTTATTAAATTTTTTCAATAATATTAAATGACTCCATAAATCATTTTGGTTATATGGTATGAGTATGAATCATTAGTGATAATTGTTAGTTTATTTTGGTGAATTTTGATCATTACAAACCACTTTTGTTTTAATAATTAATAGTATGCATAAACACTTGATACAAAACATAATATATAGTATAATATGTATAATATAATATTATTTAACCATATTAATAGTTTTATGACCATATTTGAAATAATTATCTGAAATTGAAGACACATCCTCCACGATCTTGGTAAATCAACACATCACGAACGATGTTTTTTATTTTGAGAATAAGAGGGAGAGGATAAGAAGTAAGTTAATGAATTTTCCATATACATGATGACATTAAAGTATATATATATATATATATATATATGATACTGGATATTTCATGCCTCTTGGATAAGGGTATGGGAAGAGAGTATAATAAAAGAAAAAAAATTGAAATGAAAATAAAAGAAAATGAAAGAGAATTTTTACCTCTTGATCTCTTCTCCTTGAGATCCTTCTTAAGGCCTTTGGTATTGGAATTTTGGTAAGAAAAGTAGGTCTTATACATGGGTAAGATACTTGGTAATAATATTGGGGAGAATTTGGACAACTATAAAATTTTGAGAGGTGTGAGAGGAAGAGGGGGGTGAGGGTGGTATTTATAGTTGAGGAGAGGAGGGGTTTTCCATTATTTTAATCATTAGTTTAATATTTTTGATAAATACTATGAATAATATTGATTATTATAATAAAAAATAGTAATAATTTCATATGAGTTTGAACCAATTTCCATTTAATTCATACATGACTCAAGAATGATGCAAAAATTCATTTATTTAGCACATTTAGTAAATTATCAATTTTCACTATTCACCAAAAATTCAAGTATTTCAGAAAAATAAAAAAAATTACCTCGAACATTTTTTTATGTGTATAATTAAAAAATGAACTCCATTTTATCAAAATAATTTTCTAAACATGAGAAATTTGTTTTTTAATTAAAATCATAATTTATTCGAATAATAACAATTTTAAAAACTATAACTGCTTTTATAATACCTTGAAAAATTAATTTAGGTATCATAAAATTATCTTATAACCATAATATAATAATTTATGATTAAATTTCATGAAAATATTATTTCATTTAAATTATTAAATTAATCATAAAATTTTAATTAATTATTTATGACTTACAAAAATACCAACACTTATATAATGATCATATTGTCACTTATAAGATGCCTTTTTATTGTACATTAATGGGTGAGGTTACTATATATTTTTCCATTTTACTATTCATAAGAGTCATATTACTATTAATAAGGGTATGTTACTATTCATAAGGGTATGTTACTATTTAAAAACAATTAAGTTGGTCCTATCAGACTCCAAATAACTTACCAATCACAATCGTGTATTTCTATTTTTCAAACAGAAGAAGAAAAATTATGTTTAACTAATAGTTTATAACTATCTTCTTAATAAAAGTTTCATTATGTAGAGTCTCAGTGTTTCATGCATTAAATTAAATTTATTTGTAAAATCTTGGGGTGTTACAATAAATTTGTGAAAATTACATTCATAACTCTAAACAGACACAAAATTAATGGGGAAGTTGAGTCCTCAAGTGAATAAGAGGATGATTATGTGAATGATAAAGAACAAAAGTGATTAATGATGCATATATCTAAAAATATAAAAAAGGGAACAAGTAAATACAAAGGACAAATTCAACTCATGTAAATTAGATGTGATGTAAGAGGAAAATTTTCTATTGATTTCTAAAATAAGAAAAGTGTGTAATATGAAGATTATGATGATGAAAAAGACACCAAATAATGATTTGGGGGGGGGGGGATTATAAAGATACTTAGAGTTCAAGCGAGAAAATAGGGAAATATTAAAGAATAAAGTGGAGAAGAATTTTAATTATGGAATAGGAAGACTTCTATACTTAAAGTATTCATTTGGAAGAATTAAATAATGTAAATTTTAGTAACAACATAGAATATATTGGAATATAAGAATAAAACTCAATAAATGAGTAAGAAGTATAAGAAATCCACACTAAACACATGTTTAAAGCTGATCCTGAAGTGTGTTCTAAGAGAAACACACTACACATGAAGGAAATTAAATACCTGAAGAAGAGGTTATGATATTAAGGAGATACAATTATGAATTACATTAAAAATAATGTTATTATATTGAGAAAATTAATTTTCTTAATGTATTTTTTTTGGGAAAGTGAGGATATTTAAAGAGTTATAATATTAAGTTTCTACAAAATAATAAAAGTTAAAAAAGGATGAATTAACGTGTATTAAGGATTTGAATACCATAGAAAAAAATGATAAATAAAATTGAAAATTCTGTTGAAATAAAGGTAAAATGATCACAAATATCTGAGAAAGGTTATACAAAACCCTAGGTAAAAACTATTTTTGTGATAAAAAATGTTTAAACCGTTTCAACTAATAGTGTTGGTTATAAAAAACAATATTTTAAATTATGGTTTGAGAAATATCTAAAAATTTCATTTCTACATCCAAGAATTTTAATAGAATATTTATAAGGTAAGATTCACTACAATAAAACATGTTGGTGGCTGGAAATATTCCAAGACACCAAGCTAGAAATTATAGGCATAGTTAACAGTTTCATTGAAGAACTGGATTCAAAGGATACCATTAGTAATTAAAAGTTTTAAGGTATTAATCATATATTTTTGGTCCAACATGTTACTTCCATGTGACTATATAAGGTAGGAATTTAGGGGGAGCTATTTAGAGAATATAAGGATTAGCTCTAGGATAGAGCTAGCAGCTAATAGAAATTCATCATAGTTACCTACTGAAAATAGATTTTAATATCTAGAATAGATTGGTGGATGGTGTGACCAGTAGGTTCATGTGATGATAAATGCATGGCCATGCTCCAAGGGAAAAAAATAAAAAATCTACTGAATGAAAGAAGACTCAAATATCAAACAAAATAAAAAAGTTTCTTCTCATTGAAGTAACTCTCAAAGCTAAAAAAGAAAAAAAACATGGATTCTTGATAGTGGGTTCTTACTAAATATGAATGGGGAAATAAAAATCTTAAGTAACATTTAAGAAAAAAATGGTGGTTCTATTAATTTTTGAAATTAAAACTCTTTGAAGATTAAAGGAATTAGTTATACTAAAATTCTACATCAAAAGTTAAAGTCTGAAGATGTTTTTTTTGTTGGGATTAAACATAACCTAATATGTGTATATAAGCACTATGATAAAGGAAAAGAGAAAAATTTCAATTGAAAAAATATCTCATCATGAGAATTTAATTTTTAAGGGTCATGACTAATGGTGAAAGGATAAGTGGAAATCATTTTCATATTATTGATCTATGAAATTCCTAATTCCCTAGTACACAAAAAAAGAAAATAAAAATTGGCATATGATACATGGTATTATTGGTTGGAAGATTTTGAGTAAATTTTTTTTATAGAAACTCATGTGATAGATCTAACTAAATTATGTATAGATAGATATGTTTTTTTCACATCTTTTCAAAAGGGAAATATGTTATAGGGAAAACAAAAAAGAGTAAAAATAAAATCAACCAAGATAGTTTAATTAATCCACTCAAATATATGTGTTACTCTAAGGAATAAATCCACTAGAAGTGGATTAGACATTTTAGAATTTAATGATGATTATACAGGGATTGAAAATGTTCCATTTATGAAATATAAGTCACATGTAGTGGATATGTTTAAATTTTTTAGAGGGAAAATTGAGAAAGAGTCAGGGGTTCCGATAAAAAAATTAATAGAATAAAATAAATAGGAGTTTAATATGAATTATTTTGAATAATATTTTTATAAATAGGAAATCAAGATTAATTAAAATAATCTATATATCCCCAGTATAATTTTATTGTTTAGATAATGAATATAGGTCTTATAGATTTAGGAAGAACAATTCTTTATGAGTTCAAAAGGATAAAATTTTTCTATAGAGAAGTTTTGTGTACAGTTGTGCATATTTAGAATAGGTTTGTGTAGAGAAATAATTGATACAATAATTCTTATGAAATGTGGTATAAAATAAAACTAATTTATAATGTATTTAGAGTATTTAGAAGTCACTTTTTGATATTAACAAATGAAAAAAATTAGGTATCTTTAATGGGATATATGAGGAAGGTATCTTTCTGGGGTACTTGTCTAATAAAAAAGGCTATAGATACTAAAATAATAATATTTATAAGATGGTTGAGAGTTATGATTAAAAATTTATAGAAAATAATTTAACCATTGATACTCTATATAATGCAATTTGTAAAGCCTCTTATGAATGTAGTGAGGGTATTTATGAGAATGTTAGTGAAGAAAAATCAGAAATTGAACCACCTGTTATTGATATTGATAGAGATACAACCGGTGATAAATAAGAAGATACTAAATTTGAGAACAAAAAGTATTAGAATCCAAATAATTATTTAAAATTAGATAATATAATTGTAAACCAAAATGATCTAGTTTATACTAGAAGGAGACCTAGACAAGAAAACCAAAATTATCTTAACTCATATATCAAGCCTCATTTTGTTTCATAGGATATCAAACATAATTAATGGTTTGATTAAATGAATGATAAAATATATTAAATTGAGAATAATTACACTTAGTATCTTGTTTCTAGACAAAAAGGCAAAACATACAATTGATACCAAGTGGGTGTTTAGGAATAATATGAATCATAAAGAGAAATTCTCAAGGAACAAGAAATTTTTTTTATGTAAGGGACATTAAAAATATTAGAGTATTATATATTAAAGGGAAATTTTCAACAATTTCAAAACTAGAAGATATTTGGATGTTATTAGAAGTAACAGCTCATAAGTAATAAAAAATATACCAGATCGATGTAAAATATTCCTTCTTGAATAAAGATCTAGAAGATAAATATTATATTAAGTGTCCTAATTTATTTATCCCTAATAGTGATGGAGCAATTATATCCATACTAAAAAAGTATCTACTTGGGTTAAAATAGGTTCATAAAGATTCATATTCTAAGATGAATGGATTCTTGAGAAAGATGATGTTCACCAAGGTAAAAGTGAAAAAAACCTTTTTATAATGAAAGTGGATACAAACACTCTTAGTATAATATTATATGTTTCTAAAATTATATTCATAGGTTACTAAGATAGTTCATTAAATGAATTTTCTATGCAAATGAAGACTCATTTTGAGATGTACAAGCTGGGGAAAATGAGGTATTCTCTAGGATTGTATGTGCTGTAAAATAAATAAGTTATTTGTATTTCCCAAGAAAATTATTTAATATAATTTTAAGATATTTTTGTAATAGAATACTAAAAGAAATTTGACACACATATAAAGTTTGGTATGAATATTTAAAATTATACTAAGGGAAAAAGTGTAAATTAAATAGGGTGTACAATACTGATCAATAGCTTAATAAATCTCACTATTTCTAGGCCTAACATTGTATATGCAGTGAACTTGTTTTCAAGATACCAAAGTGATAAAAATTAATAAAACATAGTGAATATCAAGATAGTTCTCAATTATACTAAAGGAAACATTAACTTTTGGTTAATTTATAGAATAAGTGAGCACATTAATATGCATGGTTATATTAATACTGAATAGAAAATTAATTATAATGACAACATGTCTACTTTACATGGGATATTTTTTTTCTAGGAAGAATATATATTAACTGGAACTAAAATAAGAAAAAATTAGTTGCATTAATAAACATATAAATTTAATATGAATATGATACGAGTTCTTATACCTTTATGTTCTAGATGAAAGAACAATATGAATGTTTGATGGTTGAGATTGATAAACCACTCAAAATTTCATGTTTTAATAGAAATTCAATTTGTCTCTCTAAAAATAAAATACAACACCATTTGTTTAAAAAAATAATATAATTTTTTATTTCATAAATTAAAGGGCTTCCAATTGAGATATAAAATTATAATTCATTCCTACTAGAGATCAACTTGCTGATATCATCAACAAGTCAAGGACCAAAGATAGATTTGAGATTTAAAGGATGAACATGAATGTTTTTCCCATGCCTAAATCTTGAGGAAATTTTTAAGTTTACCCCCATTATGTTATGGATAATATTTTCAAAGAGAGATAATAATTATACAACTGTGATTTTTATTTATGTGAATTTAGGGCTATTTTTCTAGCAAAAAGGATAAAAATGATGAATAAGTGTTTAGAATGTGGGGGAGAGTGTCTAGATCACTGTGCCAAAAGTTTCATGTCATTGAGGGATGAATTTTACTAAAAATAACTACATTATTAAATTGTTAGTTCTCGATATTTTTTTATGTTTGATAAAGTATTTTATTTGGTGTGTCTTCAAGTGATCTATTAAGTTTGACAATAAATCCAAAGGGTTTGACTGAAGAACCTAATTTATTTGTTAAAAAATATTTTGTTTGTATAAAATATAATATTTATTAGTTTAATATGTTAATTGTTTCTTTAAAGGGATTTTGAGATGATTTGAGGCTATTAGAATAATTTTTAGAAGGCTTAGGGAAAATTATGTATTTATTCTGAGATGCAAAATTATGAAGAAAAAAACAGGGAATTCATTTCAATAAGAACCTTATAGAAATTCCACAAGATTAATTTCAATTTTGTAGAAGATAATTTTAAAATTAATTAGATTTCTATAGGAATCATACGTGTACTTTGAGTGAGAATTTGTAAACTGAATTCATATACCATATGAGTCATTTGAATTCAATAATGTCACACCCGATTTTTCATGTCTTTGTTTTGATCCGGTTCATTTGAAATCCCAATACTTTTCTTGGGAATTGTGTGAGATTAATGTTGAGTTTTTAAGTTTCATATATGTCTAATCACCCTAATTTTGGTTCACCATTTCTTGTTTAGGAGTTTTTGGAGAAAGGTTGGTTACGTCATGATTTGGGCCAACTACGAACCCATTTCCAGTTTTAAAAACCAAATTTTTTTCTTTTATAACTCCTTTTTTTTCAACCTTTTTCAATCATTACACTTCCCACATGGCCTAAAAAAATATATTAAAACTACCATATCCTTTTGGACCCCTTAATAATTCCTAATCATGGTTAATTGTGGTTACTTATTTTGGTATTGGACTAACCCATGGGTCTATTTCCATTTTTACAAAAATAAATTGTTTATTTTATATCTAATTCAATATTTTATATTTTTTCGGTTATTACACATGACACTCGAATAAAATACCTCTATCCTCACCCCCATTATCTATTTTCCATATTTGGATCTCATATGAGTTTGAGATTAGGGCGATTGTTCTCAGGTTACCTCAAATCTCCCAGAATGGCGAAGGTAAATTGTTTCATACATAACTCATTCAATTCATGCTATTTTTCAAACAAATATTCTTTTCATGATTTTTCCTAACCTTAGGATACTCTACAAGAAGTTCCATCCCATTACATATTCTCTAATGTTGCATATCCAATGGAATATGAAGAGTTTTCGAGTTGAAAAGGTGAGATGCCTTCTCATTTATCCTTCATATTCTTCCTCCTTTCATTATTTCTTGGTTTTATAATATCCCCTAGTCCTGTTTGACTTAGGGTTCTGTTATTCCATGGTTTTTGATGAATTTTATATTCATTTAGGTCTGTTCTTCATAGTTTTAGGGTTTATAATCCTACGGTGGGTGATTTTGTGTGTGTGTTTCCATTACGCCAAGGATTCGAGGTAGCATGTCCCTTTCACAAGACTTTATCATTTAAGTTTCATCATTATCATAATTTTATAACCTTATTTATATGATATGTTCTGCTGTGAAACCTTGGTTTTAAAGGTTTTGTGTGAAAATTATGTTTTATGACTTATTTTGTTAAAATATAGTTGTTTTGGTATAAATGTGCACTCCTCTTGTTTGATAAATTATTCCATGAGATTATGAACTTTTTTATAGTATTTTGAATATACTTCAGTATCTTTAATAACTTTATGGCATGAAAATGGTATTTTATCCCTTTTAAGTGCTTAACATAAGTTTTTTTAAAGAGTGCATGCCACGTATTCTGTAAATTGCTCGGTTGGCTTTTATCTGTCTAGTGTAATTTAAAATAATTTTTTTGGATTTATAAATACATTGGAATCATGTAAAAAAAATTATTTTGGGATCTTTTTAAGTATTTCCAATTTGTATTTGGTTTTAAAAATAAATTTATTTTGGTTTACAACATGTTTTGGCCCAAGTTGCCGAAAAATGGCCTCTTTCACATTCTTATAAAAATGGTTGTGTTTGGAATATGTAACCTGAGTGTTTTATGGGATTTATAAATGTGGTTTGATTCTGTATATGGTGTGTACAAACCTATTAAAAAAATTGAAATGCATAACATTTTTAAATGATAGTTTTGGGAAAATGTTTAATGGCTTGTTTGGCCTTTCCTTAAAATGAAGAATGAGTGTTTTACTTGTATATACCATGTTGTGTCAATTGGAATTGTTTTATCATGCAAGAAATGATTTTATTAAATGTTTTTAGGGCTTCCAAATATGTTTTGGTATGGTCTTGTTGTGTTTTTTATAATTCAAATAGTGTTTTTGAATGAGTTTTATGTGCAAAGCCTCAATACACTCCTTGAAATTGTTTTACGAAAATTTGTAGTGGTTTGTTGATTCATGAAAGAAATTTGAAGAAGGTTTATGGGATGTTTTTTTATGGTTTGGGAATGTAATTTTTATGTGAAATGTGTATTTGATAATATGTGTAACTTGATTGAGCACTAATGGGAATCCCGGGTATCTAGGTGGGCGTACGTGTACTAGTATTCTAGTGATTCTGTGGGGTTTGGCCCTTGTTTCACATAGAAAGTTTGATGATGACAAAACTAACTAAACTATGATGATGATGATGTTGGGGGACCACTAGTTTATAGGTATTCTCCCTAATTGTGTCTCATGTTCACAAGAACAGATATTTATTATGGTTACTTTCACTGAGATACGAGGTACCTGGGGCTCACAACTAACTAGTGCCTAGGGGCATTCTCATGAGTTGTGCTCATTGACTATTTTGTACTCACCGTCAACATATGGTGTGTTTGGTTTGTAAATTCATTAGTGTGTGTTATTTATTTAAAATTGTACAATCTTTAAAGCATCCCTCGTTAAAAAAAATTTCATTTTGAAGTTGCACCTCTTTGAAAAATTATTACTTGCATTTTTTGATTATAAAACATGAAAGTTTTTGTCTGATAACTATTATAGCATGGAAACTCATTTGAAAAACATTCTTTTATATCTTGTAATTAAAACATTAAATTTATGTTTCTTTTATTTTAATGGAAGTGCATTGGGAATAGAATATTGGGCTAACCTACTGAGTTTTAATACTCACGCCTATAGTCTTCTTCTTTTTTAGCCCTTGTGCAGGTTTCAGTTTGATTTCAATCGCCTTGGGAAACATTTGATCATTGTGTTGGAGAGTGACCAAAGATGTCACATGGGGTTATTTGTTCATCAAGATTTTTCAGTTGAGTTGTTGGTTTTGTTCTAATTTTAGTTTCTTGTACAAATAATGTTTAGTTCAATTTTTATATAAATTCATTTTGGGATGTCCATTTATTTTCGCTGTTTGTTTGATTGTTTATATATGGTCGAAATAATTCCCTTTTGTAATATATTGATGAACTTTTGTGCTTGTCTCCATCTCGGGAGGATCGGGAGCACCTCTTGGGACTTGTCGCATGCTAGACTGGGTGACTGGTTCAGGGTCGACTCAGGCTAGTTCGTGACAAAATGGTATCAGAGGAGGTCAGATCTTAGCAGACCATTATTTTTAGAGCACCCTTGTTATCTGGGGATGTCAAGGTATATAGAGTATGATTTTTGGGACTTTAGGGGTAAGTGCGGGAAGAGAGTCGTGAACTGTTGCCCGTTCTGATCCTCGGGTTTCCATGAGAAGTTTGGTTTTATTAGTGTCCTTTGTTCTTGTTGATTGTTTGGTGTTGGGATATGACAAGGGGAGTCTGACTAATGGAATCTGTGAGATCGTAGGGATTGGAAAGCCATGTGGAGCTGGGTAATGGTCCTAATAAGTCTCTCTATGTTGGTGTTGTATTTGACATATGGCCTCCAACCATATGGTCAAGTCACCCACCGACACTAGTTCCCTTTTGTGGGTTTCTTGGACCTTTCATGAATTCTGAATTTTTGTTTTGAAAATCATTGTGTGAGAATTATGGAAATGGGTTTTAAAGGAAGTATTGGATTTGGAAAAGTAGAAAATGGGTTTTCAAAAAGTAAATATATGAATAGTTTTGGTTAGGTTGTCTTTTTTTTAACAAATTTTGGGGAGGAAGTGGAAATGATTTAACGTGATTGGATTTTCCCAATTCTAAACATGTGGTTTATTGAAATAAAATTGTTTGAAAGAGTGAATCATTTTAAAGTAATTATGAAACTTTGTTTTAAATGTGGTGTTTTTTTCTGTTGAAAAGTGTTTTAATATGATGAATAGATTTTGGAAATTCAGTTTTGTGTGGCTGGGGTTTTTTGGAAAGGGGTTTTGGCTTTTGTGGTTGTCAGATTATGAAAAAAGACCTTGCTGATGTTTTTAAAAAATGGGAAAGGGATATTTGGAATAGAATGGTTGTTTTTTATGTTATATTAAATGAAATGGATTTTTTTTTAATAAAATGGTTCTTGATGAAGTGTGGATTATTTTATGGAATATGAAAAGTGTTTTTGACTTAGTGGTTGGTGTTCCTTTTGACGGTACATGATTTTTGGAATGATGTTGTTTTGTTTTAGCCTTTGGTGTTTTCATGGGGTCTCACATGCATGGTTTTACTGATATATTGAAGTATGTCCTATATGGAATGGTTTTTGAGTGCTTGAGGTGGAATGTAAATGTTCATGTCAGTGAGACTCGATGAAACACCATTGGTGAATGTGAAAATCTATCAAGTTAGTTTTCTTTTCAAAAGTGTTTTTAGCTGAAAAATTGTGGTGTTTGTTTTGAACCAACGATTATGTGGATGGTTTATACTATGTCTTAGTAGGTTTGTCTATTAAGTATGATCTCTAATGATCTATAATTCATACTCTTGTTGAATCTTGAGATGGGATCTTGTTGGTGGCTCAGGTTTGGAGTAATGTTCAGTGGGTTTATAAAGAAGCGTTGGATGTTGTGATGTGGCCACAGATAGTTCTATGTTTGCAAGATTTACAATTGATAAACCTAAGGATTATTTATCATGTTTCACAAGCTATATCCACCTCCTAAAATAATTCCTCATCACATCAGTTTAAATAGAGAGCTGTTTGGGATTGATTTAAAGTGCTTCCAGTTCGTGATAATTCTTGTGGACATAGCAGTTGTGTTCGATAATGTTCATGCTTTTCGTCGTATTTATTGTCCATTCTGATCCTCGTTCTGAGTGAGATAGAATTTTTATATGTATATATGAGTTACTTTTTAGATAAAAGTATTTTATTGAGCAAGTGAGTTTTTTTTGAGTGGTGTGATACTTAGAACCTGACTGTGGGGCAGCAGATGCTTCCTAATTTAAGGGTCCAACCATAGGCCTCAGAGTGAAGATTTTCACGCAGTCAGGAAATCTACAGAGGTTTGGGGAACTTGACCAGGCTCCTTCCTCCACCATTTTGGTAAGGTAGTTTCTATGTCTATATTGTGGTTTCTAATTACTGTGAATTTCCATTTTTCACAACCAGTGTGGTGGAATTATCCCTCACATAGTTTCTATGGTTATGCCTTCATGGATACAGGTTTCTAATAAATGTCCCTTTGTGGGCACCTTTGTAAATCGGGTGCAGTATTGGTGTTACCTATTCATAGGTGGAGATTTTTTGGGTAGTTCCTTGGTTTATTTTGTGGTTCCAGTGGCCAAATTATTGGGTCCCCTTCCCCCCTCCCCGAGTGGTGGGAGTTCGGATCCGTGTTGAAAGTTTTAGCCATGTTCTCATCCCCTCTATTCAAGAGTGGGTGTTTTATATATTCATGTTGTAAACCTATTAGTTTTGGGTTGTGGGTTGTTGTGGGAGAGTTTTTTTGGACTTGTTAAAGTGAGGTAATGTTGAGTTCTTGTTTTTTTTTCTTTCGTTGCTATTTGGGATCTAATAGTGGGGAGACCAACCACAGGTCTCATTGATTTTTCCTCCTATGAACTTGTCTAGTGAAAGTTGTTTATTAATTTTGGGGAGTCCATTATATACTCCCATAGATTCCTTTGTTTTCTTGAGTGCTCTTTTATTTGGGTGATTGTTTGTTTCATTTGGAGAGGGGCCAACAATCGGGTTCTTGGCTTGGTTGTGGAGGTGGTGGCTTGAGAATTCTGTTGATTTTCACAAAGTGGTTGTGAGTTAGTGTTTTTTTGGAAAAGAGGATTAAGTTATTTTGATGGAAAATGATATTTAACTAGATTTATAGGTTGGATATTGTTTATAAAGAATCCTTATTTTTTTATCTTTCAGTTGGAAAGTGTTATGGCTTTCTGGGGGCGGAAAGCTTTAATGGTGGGAAGAATTGTCACACCCGGTATTTCATGTCTTTGTTTTGATCCAGTTCATTTGAAATCCCGATACTTTTATTGGGTCTTGTGTGAGATTAATGTTGAATTTTTGTGTTTCATCTATGTATAATCACCCTAATTTGGGTTCCCCATTGCTTGTTTAGGTGTTTTTGGAGAAAGGTTGGTTACTTCATGATTTGGGCCAACCATGAGCCCATTTCCAGTTTTAAAAACCAAATTTGTTTCTTTTATAACTCATTTGTTTTCAACATTTTTCACCCATTACACTTCACAAATGTCCTCAACAGATATATTAAAACTGGAATATCCTTTTGTACCACGTAATAATTACTCATCATGGTGAATTGGGGTTACTTATTTTGGTATTGGGCCAGCCCATGGGCCTATTTCCAGTTTTAATAAAATAATATGTTTATTTTATATCTAATTTAATATTTTATATTTTTTGGTTATTCAAACCCCAACTCTAATCAAATACCCCTATCTTCACCCCAATTATCTATTTACCCTCTTTATAGCTCATATGAGTCACGAATTAGGGAGATTGTTCTCATGTTACCTCAAATCTCTCAGAATTGTGAAGGTAAATTGTTTCATACATAACTCATTAAATTAGTGCTCTTTTTCAAAAAACTATTCTTTACCTGGTTCTTACATACCTTATGATACTATCCAATAAGTTACAACCCATTCCCTTTTCTATATGGTTTCAGATCCAATGGAGTACGAAGAGTTTTCGAGTTGAAAAGGTGAGATTCCTTTCCTTTATCCTTCCTCTTCTTCCTCATTTCATTATGTATTGGTATTATAATCTCACCTAGTTTTTTTCGACTTAGGTTTCTATTATTATGTGTTTTTTGATGGATTTTATATTCATTTATTTCTGGTATTCCAATTTTTAGGGTTTATAATCCCGCGACGGGTGATTTTGGGTGTGCGTTTCCATTACGCCAAGGATTTGAGGTAGGATGTCCCATGAACAAGACTTTATCATTTAAGTTTTATAATTATCATACTGTTATAACCTTATTTATATGATATTTTCTGCTATGAAATCTTGGTTTTAAAGGTTTTGTGTGCAAATTATGTTTTATAACTTATTTTGTTAAAAATTTAGTTCTTTTTGTATAAATGTGCACTCGTCTTGTTTGATAAATTATTCCATGATATTTTGCACTTGATTTATGATATTTGGAATATTTTTAGTAGCTTTAATAACTTTATGGCGTTAAAATGGTATTTTATCCCTTTTTAAGTGCATAACATAAGTTTTTTTAAAGAGTGCATGCCATGTATTCTGTAAATTGCCCAGTTGGCTTTTATGTGTCTAGTGCAATTTAAAATGATTTGTTTGGATTTATAAATACATTGTAAGCATGTAAAAAAATTATTTTGGGATCCTTTTATGGATTTCCAATTTGTATTTTTTTTAAAAATAAATAGATTTTGGTTTACAACATGTTTTGGCCCGAGTTGCCGAAAAATGGCCTGTTTCACATTCTTATGAAAATGGTTGTGTTTTGAATATGTAACCTGAGTGTTTTATGGGATTTATGAATATGGTTTGATACTTTATATGGTGTGTATAGACCTCTTAAAAAAATTGAAATGAAAAAATATTTCAAATGATAGTTTTGGGAAAATGTTTAAAGGCCTGTTTGGCCTTTCCTTAAAATGAAGAATGAGTGTTTTACTTGTATATACAATGTTGTGTAAATTTGGATTGTTTTATCATCCATGAAATGATTTTATTAAATGTTTTTAGGGATGAAAAATATGTATGGGTATGGTCTTGTTGTGTGTTTATAATTCAAATAGTGTTTTTGAATGAATTTTATGTGCAAAGCCTCAATACACTCCTTGAAATTGTTTTACAAAAATTTGTAGTGGTTTATTGATTTGTGAAAGAAATGTGAAGAAGGTTTATGGGATCTTTGTGTTGTTATGATTTGGGAATTTAATTTTTATGTGAAATGTGTATTTGATAATATGTGTAACTTGATTGAGCACTAAAGGGAATCCCGGGTATCTAGGTGGGTGTACGTGTACTAGTATGCTAGTGATTCTGTGGGGTTTGGCCCCTGTTTCACGTAGAAAGTTTGATGATGACAAAACTAACTAAACTATGATGATGATGATTTTGGGGGACCACTAGTTTATGGGTATTCTCCCTAATAGTATCTCATGTTCATGAGAATAGATATTCATTATGGTTACTTTCACCGAGATATGAGGTACTTGGGGCTCACAACTAACTAGTGCCTGGGGGTGTTCCTGTGAGTTGTGCTCATTGGCTATTTTGTACTCACTGTCAGCATACAGTGTGTTTGATTAGTAAATTCAGTAGTGTGTGTTATTTATTTAAAAGTTTACAATCTTTAAATCATCTCTCATTAAAACAATTTTCATTTTGAAGTTGCACCTCGTTGAAAAATTGTTACTTGAATTTTTTGTTTATAAAACATGAAAGTTTTTTTCTGATAACTATTATAGCATGGAACCTCATTTGAAAAACATAATTTTATATCTTGTATTTAAAACATGAAATTTATGTTTCTTTTATTCTAAAGTAAGTTCTTTTGGAATAGAATATCGGGCTAACCTACTGAGTTTTAATACTCATGCCTATAGTCTTCTTTTTTTAGCCCTTGTGCAGGTTTCAACTTGAGATCAATCACCTTGGGAGAAGTTTGATCATTATGTTGGAGAGTGACCAGAGGTGTCACATGGATTTAGTTGGTCATCAGGTTTGTTCAGTTGTGTTGTTGGTTTTGTTCTACTTTTAGTTTCTTGTACAAATAATGTTTAGTTCAATTTTTATATAAATTCATTTTAGGCTGTCCATTTATTTCTACTGTTTGTTTTATTGTTTATATATGGGCAAAATCATTCCCTTGTGTACTTTATTGATTCCCTTGGTGATCTTCACCATCCTGGGAGGATCGGAAATGCCTCTTGGGACTTGTCACGGGATGGCCTTGGTGACCAGTTCAGGGTCAACTCGGGCTGGTTCATGACAAATAAGGATGATTCATATACTATATGAGTCATTTGTATTTCGTAATGATGATTCAGGTACTATAATAGTCCTTTAAATTCTCTAAGGATGGTCCAAAACTCCATAAGAGTCATTAATAACATCCTAAGTGATATTGAGTTTCTATAAGAATAATTTACTCTTATGAAATATCATTTGGAATAGAAATTAGTAAAGGCATGAAATGTCATAGGATTGTAATATTCATTTACCCTTACAATATATCTAATGTATGGAATTTTGGAAATTTCCTACATCATAAGTGTCATTTTAATCTTATGATATGTAACTTGAGATAGAAATTTAACTATGTCTAGGAACTACTAGGAAATCCATAGATACAATTTTACTCTTATTTAAATTCCAACACATGGAAATTTCATAAGAATAAGTTCTATTAAATAATTTTTAAGAAGTGGATATTTTTATATAAGATAAATTTAAATTTTAAACCTCATGATGCTTAGATATAATTTAAATAATAAATCTTATAGGTGTTTGGTCATGCCATGATTTAAGCTATTTGTCATGGAAAATTTAATGATAAGACTGTGGAGAAATATTAGTGGTTATTTCAAATTGAAATATTTGAAATTCGTTATTTTAGTCAAAGATGGAGAAATTCATGGGTTCCATTAGTTAGTATTGATATTATTACCAATAACTAAGAGATATTTTCCATAAATAATTGTGTAAATATTATTAACATAATTATTTGAATATAAAATGGATAAATTTATAAAGATAAAATTATTAAACAATGAATGAGAGTGCCAATACTTAGCTTAGTTGTAGAACAATTGCATTAAAGGGGGAGAAAGAATGAATGATTTACAAGTTCCTAATACTACATTTATCAACTATGTCGAGGAAACCGATCTCATTAATGATCATATGAATGCATTATTTTGACAAAGAATAAGACTACCATATTATTTCATTCTCTCATACTTTTGTTAAGTATTCTGAAAGCTTGAGAATAAAGGATGAAGTGAATGATATTTTGGTGATATATCTATGGAATTAAAAGACATTTCCTAAGTAATATGAACTTATTTTCTAATATAGATACATCCTGATATATAATCAAAATATTTTTCACACAGAAGTGAAGAAAGATATCTTGAAGTTTTTTGAAACTAATATAATCAATTCACTTTGCAACTGGGAAGTGGATAATAACTTCATTGGAAATTTGATTATACCTACCAAAAAATTACTGGAAACTATTATGCACTTGTAATAAACATGAAATTGAAAAATTGATATAATCTATATTTCACAAGAACCCAAAATATAGTATGTAATAGTTTTCCTCAATGGAGTAAAACCTTGTAAAAATTATCTACGTGTTTGTACATATTTTCATTATTATTTAATATGAGAAGAGTTAATGTTTAAATAAGAATGGTTCATGAACATAATAAGTCATAGAGGTTTATTTCAAAATGAAATTGAAAATATAGTTCAATTAATTCACCCCCACCCATCAATTAATGATATACCTATTAACCTAGGTTCATAAAATGTATCAAAAATATGATTAACACGAAACTTATAAGTTTTTGAAGGAATTAGTTATATAAATATCTATAGTAAAACTTCAATATACAGTCGTTTTTAAAATATTATTGAGTATGTTAATGGATTGGAGAGTTTGGGGTCACCTTTGAGGTTTTATCTAACCATGCACATTATTTTTCACTTTTTTTAGTATATTTATGATAGTTTATTGTGATTTACCATAAGAATATGATTAAAAAAAATTACATGTTCTCCTTAATATGTTTTGTATTGCTGAGTAAAACATAGGGGGGATCGAGATCAAGTTTTTTATTGATACTAAAAGAGGGTAAAATTTAAAAATTAAAGCAGAAAAGGTATACACTAAAGACCAGTAATGTTTTTGCTAGTTTCTAGTCAAAGTGTATGAAACCAAAGGGTGGGTTTAAGAAGGATTGGAATTACTTCCATTGTAGAAATATTGGTATCTATAGGAGAATTATATTATAATAGATTAAGGTTATAAAAAACCAAATAAATATTCCACATTAGGTATAATGTTATAGAAATAAATTTTTATATTTTAATGGTTATATGATACCAATTTTTTTATTTTACAAGAGTTATAAATATAAAAGTGTTTAGAATTAATGAATTGTTAGAGATTAAATTATTCATTAAGTTTATGGAGAAATCAATAACTAAACTAAAGATCTGAATATAGTGTATTTCCTTAATAATATTATGTATCATGAACAAGGATTATGTATTATCATATTTCCTTAATGATATATGATTAAAGGTGTTATTGAAAAACAAATAATTGTTAACAGAGAAGAAGATATTGTTTTTATACACATATATTTTTTTGATCTAATTATATAAAATGGTTTGAAAAGGAGATAATCATGAAAATAGTTGTATCCATGATAAAAATATTTTTCTAAATTATTTATTAAAGTATGATATAAGAGTTACAACCACCTACCAATGGAATATTTTAAAGTATAAAATCTTGTTTTGAAAATAATTTTCTGAGAATATATAACATTATGTGAGATATTGTTTCAAATAGTTTATATGCTAAATATTCCCAAAAAAGGAAGTAATTTTTATTTTATAACCCAAAAGATTTTGTGTGTTATAGATTGATATTCTAGAAATAATATATTTTTTAAGAAACAAGTGGAAGTATGTTTGTATTTATATAATTTTAAATGATTATAAATAAATATAATACACGTCCATTTTCAAAGTGTATTTCACTTTTAATCATAAAAGTGTACATGTTGTGTTGGTAAAAAATTATTATTGTAAAGAGTTATATTTTGTTAAAATATTGATCTTAAAGAAAATATTCAGATTTAAAATTTCCATAATGATGATAACAAACACAAAAAGATTTATAAGTAGAAAAAAAAGTTATTATCATTATATCATTGGATATTGTAAAGTAAATAAATCTGAATACTTTTATAAAGATTTAAATAATAGAAATATGATTCCTATTATCACAATTATTCAAATAATATTTCTTCATAAATTTTATTTATTAAAGGATTTGAGTGGGAGAAATTTTTTAGATGGTCATATAGAGATATGGTAGGAATTACCTCAATATTTATCAAGATTAAAAAACCTAAAATATATAAAACATAATAAATGTTTAGGGTTATATTATATGATATATGAGATTGGTGATTATGTAGGGTTTTCTTATTATATTATTAGAATAGTTTTAGAATGTATTAAAACAAATATTTTTATATATAAGAAATATACACTTTATTATTTATTCATGGTGGTTATAATAAAAACATGAAGTGATTAATAATTATATAATAAATTTTTGACTTTGATTTATCCATTAACAAAGTTTAACACTGATTATTAATAAAAGATATGAAATTTTAGGGTTAACATAAGTTGGATTTTAAATTTAGATATGGAATATTCTCATGATACACAAAACATGTTTCGAGTGATAGATGAACCGTGATGTATACCACATGGAATATCATACACAATATATTTAGTATACTAGGGGTCCATGGTTCATATTTAGGTTTCTATATTTCCTAGGGTTAAATAAGATAACATGCATGAGAACCTTTATCACTTAATACCATTATTACACAATCCTTAATATTGAGCAAATTATGGTGTGGTTTGGTATATTGTTGACCATGTTATACATTTTGTTTAATCAGGATCAAATATTTCATCTTATAGGATGACTATGTAATATATACATTTGATTCCGGTAGATAAAGGAGTGTGTGACAATCCATAGAAATAAACACATTATGTGATTATCTTTTAGATAAGGGGGATGTGATATGATCAACTATTAAGCTAAATAACATGTGGTTTGATCATATGTCTAGTTAGTGTAAACAAATAGAATCCAAAATATATTACTAGCTATATGGGATTGAAATACTCTATGTCCCATTGTTACTTAATTCTCGAAAAAAGGGATCATATGATTTTGTATGATAGTATACGATAGAGCTGGTGGATATAAATATCGATATACATGTGTTTGATAGAGTTCAATACAGATCCATTTATAGCTCGAATAACATTGATGCATTATTAGGGGAATCTATTTAGTTAAATTTATGAGTGTGGTAATTCATGTTTTTTAATGCTTCAAAGGCCTATAGAGTTACAATTTTTGGTTTACTGAACATGGATTAAGTTTTAATAAACATAGACAGCTACTTTAAATGTCTATTAGATTTTATCCTACACAAGTTTTTGATAAATATTAAAAACGTTTTACATATGATATGATAAAAGGTGAAGTGAATGATATATTTCTAAAAGTGTTTTGGAAATATATAAAAATAATTTATGGATAGGATTTCAAAAGTTATTATATATTTTATAATATAAAGTTAGATTGTACAAAATCTATATAGATTTTATATAAGTGAGAAATTGATGGAGATATGAACCAAATAAAATATAAATCATATGAGTTTCTTAGTCTATATCATAGTTTATGATATAGGGAAGTTGTATTGTGTGAAATCTATGTTGAAAAGGGAATATTGTATGGCTATGGAATATTGTTATTTCAGATATGATAATATCATATAATCATTACATGACTAATCATAATATAAGATATGGTTATATCATAGTAAAATAAAAAATCTTAATAATACCATAATATTAATAAAGAATTATATGATTGAAAAATGGAATATTAACATTATGTGATAATGGTCACTTTTTATATATAAAAGATATAATTAATCATAAATGTTTTAAATTATTAAAAGTATAGGAGATCAAATTTAATAAATTTACATGATAAAATCACACATCTAATAAAGGGCTAAAAATGGTTTATAATCACATTTAATTTACTTATACATTATGAACGTATAAGTAAATGTATGGAAGACTCAAGGAGTATCCTCTATGAATATATAAATATGTCAAATCCATTGAAATGGGGGCTATTCCTCTTGATTATATAAAAGAACTCTTATGCTTTATCCTTTTCCAATACAAGATACCAGCATATCATTGTTGTAATATGGATCCCAACAAATCATTGGGTGATTCATCATCCCATGTAAGCACCTAGTGGGAAATATTCATTTAGTTTTTTCCAGATGATATTTTTTAATCATTTTATAGATGAAAAGTGATTCAACCAACATTAGTGAAAGGTATACATGTTCTTTATTTTACTGTATGCACAGTTTTAGTTTAAATTCATGGAGATAATTGTTAAGGGTATCTTATTTTCTTTTTAATATTTAGTGATTCTTATTAAATCCAATAAAAAACATCAATTAATTAATACTGATAATTTTCTAGATGTTTAAAATTGATTTATTATAGAATTTAAAATTTTGAAATAGTACACTTATAGTGAAATGAAACAAAATAATGTTGAAAAATATTGTAAATATGAGTATATTGAGGCATATAACTTATATTATGAGATTATAAATGACATTTATCTATTTTTTTCAATTATATTATATCTATAATTTATATAAAGTATTTTGATTTGATATAAGTTTTAGATAAAGATAATGTCACAATAAATGAAACATTCTATAGAGATATAATATATATAATAGATATAACTTATATAAAATTTTCAACTTTCATGATTATAAAAATAATTAAACCCCATTTGAATAGAGAAGAGTATAGATTATAATAATATTAATAAATAATAGATCTATAAAGGTATATTTAATATCTATAAGAGGATGATGTAAACACATTTCCTATACATCTAATGGAGTTTTTTATCAATGATCAATGCATAAACACTTATTTTATGGTTTATGGACATTGAATCATTTTCCACCATCATACCATGGTAATTTATTAGACCAATATATGACTAAAGTCAATAAACACATATTTTTTAGAAGGAATTCCATCAATTTTAGAGAGATTTAATCATATTTAATTATTTTTATCTTCATTTACTTAATCATTTAAAGATAAATGTGGTGTTTATAATACATGATAAGTTGTTTAGATCATGATTTTCTAGTGATGAAAGGATAATTATTAATCACGTAGAATGTTAACAAGTATGAAAGAGTATCTAAATGATGTGTTCAATTTTTTTTTTCTAATCTTCATAATTCATATATATTATATGAATCATGTATTTATATGATCAATTAGATATGGCACACGATATAGATGTATATGAATTGTTTTTGGTGGAAGAGAATCAATATGTTAAAGTTGAATAGTCTTCGAGTGAATATGTAAAGAAAATAAGGTTTATAGAAAAATTGAAGATAAAATTAAAAGGAAATTTATATGTGAAAATTATAAATTCTAAAGGCTTTGTAATAGATAAAAAATTGTGTATGTTTGGATTAAAAAAATATGAAGTTTTAATAATAATATAATGTATAGTAGGAGACTCATAACAATGAGTAGGTTTTTGCATATGAATATCTGATGAATTTAAATAGTTAGTAAAGTGTGATGTATAAAAAAGTGTATCATGGCAGGGTTTCTTTGGGTCTGCCTAATAGCGGACCAAAAAATATATTGGTTTTATAAAAGATTTTCATTATGGTAGAGTCCTATGTAGTAATGAATAAATATTTAAAAATCTTGATTAAATGGTATAAATATGTTTTTAGAAGAGAAGTGAGTTCTATGAAGGTTGTGAAGGGGTGAGAACAGTTCCATGTAATGGTGAATAGTAGGTTTCATAAGATTCCTAAGAGTGGAATAGTTATATTTATACTATTTCAGACATAAAGAAATTCATTGTTAGTTTTCATTAATTTAATCCTTGATTTTAGGAGGTTTTAATTATATAATAATCAATCTTAAATAATTGAAATTATTTTTTTCAAGGTCAAGGTGGTTCACAGTCATTATTGAGGCCATTATGATTATCAATTAATAGGTAATAAATATTGCGGTCATTAGAGTTATAAAGGTACATAAAAAAGAATAAGAGTAAATAAGGATAAATATGACATGTGGTGTATAGTTGATTATTATAATACTCAGAGAGAAAGGATAAAAAGTCAAGATAGAAAGAAAGAGATTAAGAGAGAGAAGATCAAGGGTATGATTCTATAATTTTTTTGGAATAGTACTCTAATTCATTTTACAAAGATAAAAAATATTTTTGATGAACATAATGGCATAGATAAGAAGGAAAATATGATAAAGTCACCATGATATATCATCTATCATATTGAGAAAGGATATCATGATTTGAATTGGTATTCATTAATTTTTTTTGTACTGAAGCACACATGCTACTGAAAGACATATCATAAGGGGTTCCAAGTTATACCCGTTATCTATTATTTTTTAAGTTATAAAAAGATTATTAGTATGTGAAATAGGATAATGACCATAATAAACCAAGGACTAGATACTCACATTGAGAAGTAAACCTTGTAAATCCTGATGTTCTTGTTGTATTGATACATTCATTCTATATTACAAGTAAAGTAAGGCATAAATATGTAAGGTCACATTATCTGATTTATATAGAAGGATTCAGTGGATTATATTAATAAAAAATTATATTGTAAGTATAGACTAATTTACCCACTATTTTAATATGTCAAAAATTATATTGAACCCCTATAATCAGAATTAGATTGAAGATTCAGGTTTTTCTTGAAATATATTTCTCCCACTATGGTTTTGATATTTTTCATTGAAATTTTTAGTCTAATGTGTTTTTTTGTTCTTAATAATTGGGGATAAAATAAATTTAATAGATAAAATGGATATTTTTACCTTTCATTAGAGAAATTATCATATATAGAAGGAGAATAAGTTTTTTTATTAGTTATCCACGAGTCTTAAAATTCTTAATGTGGTGACTATTAGTAATCTACCAATGGATAAAATCACTACAATGAAAATTACTATAAATATAAACATTTGAATAATAAATGATCACATAATTATATCTTAGGATATCTATCAAATAAGTATTTCTGGAAATTTATTTACATCATGATAGAAAAAGGTTTCTGATATAGATTGAAGAATATTTATATTGGTGAAATAAAATACAAATAATAGAAGATATATATTTGTAATAAAAAGTTTAATGATGTTCATATGCTTGATGATTACAAAATGGATAAGTTATTTACTAGAGTTAATAATATTATAGGTGCCATAAAGTTTATTAGTGTTAATTTTTAATTTTTATTAATTATTAAGAGGATCCTTAAAATCCTATAAGATTAGTTTGAACATAAAGTATCTTCTATATAATATTTAAAACTAATTTATTTTTTCTTTGATGAATTTCATGGTATATTGGTTTCATAAAAATTAGTAAGTGAGAAAAAATCAATAAATAATGGTAATGATAAAAAATAATTTTCCATTAATTAAGGAAGAATAATAAGAGATAACAAGAATACATAGTTACTAAAAATGATATTCAAAAGAATAAAATGTTAACTCCATGTTTAATATTATGGTATCTCTCAATTGAAAAAATTTCATAAATTAAAAGTAAATTATTTAAGTAAATAACTTTTAAAAATACAAATTTTGGAGTTATTATATACTTTTCATAAACAATCCCATGTTTAAGAAGATACTAGAGATTTTGAAGTTTATTATTAAAGAAATTTAAAAAATTTAATGTTAATGAAGTTTAGTGAAAAAAGTATTATACAAAAAAAAGGAAAAGAGTTATCTTAAAAAATATTAATATTTTTTTTCTAAAATAAAGAATGGTACTAGTAAAATCTATATAGATTAAGGTCATTTTTCATGTGAAATAAAATAGAATATATTTATGGTTAAGATCAATAAAAAGGAACCATTAATTTATTATCAACTTTTTAATGATGAAGAAAATGTGAACAAAATAGAATTGACATATAAATATGAATTAATGTAATGAATGTAAAAGATATCAAAGATATAGATAGAAAATGGAAATCTAAGTGAACTCTATTAATACTTGAGTTTTAATGATATATTTAGGTGAAAAGGAGTCAGTTTTGGTGAAAGAGATTGAATGATTTAAGGTGTCTCTTGAAGAATAAAAGAAAATAAATCAAAGGATGTACTATATACTAGTATATAAATAGAAAGATATTGAATCTATTTTGAAAATTTGTATAGTTGTTAATAATTACCTGAACATGTCCATGTTCAAATTTAATAAGTATACATAAGATGTTTAAAGATACAAAAGGAATGATTGTAATTTGAAAGATTCTAAAATCCCAAACAAATGTCTAAAGTTCTAAAAAACTTAATCAAAAGCTTCTTAATCAAGGGGGCATGGTGGTTATCACAGAAGAGGTGACAAGAATAGAGGTTAAGTACTGCATGGTCTATTTTTATGTTGTTGTCATTTGTACCCTAAACCCCATCTTGTGCTTGTATGTTTCCCTTTATTTTAATAATAATTTTATGGTTCATGAACTCACATCCATGATTCACACTGTTTGGTTAAAATATGTAGATAATCTAAATAATAAAGGAGAAAAGTTTTTTCCTTCACATTGTGAAGTCCATAAATATTTTTCTCTAGAAATGGAATCTTTAAAGAAAAAATTACTAAAAATAAGAAAAAAACTACTTAAAAGAAGAAGAAGTATAGAATATAAAAAAAATTTGGTTTTAAAAATGATCTTAATAAAATTCTAAAATAGATAAAAAATGTCAAGGTGAGGATTCTATAAAATATACAATTTCTATAATCACTTTTATTTTATTTTATTGTCATTATGATTATTGAAGCAGAAATATTCTTGGGACAAAGAGATGTATGTTCAATGGTAGACTTGATAAAAACTCAAGAAGTAGTAAATAACTAATGCTTTTTGTGAGATAACCTATTCAAAGATAAAATATTTCTAGAAGGACTAAAAATTTATAATATAATTTGAAAAAAAGTTTCAATTATTGAATGAGTCGTGTGAAAAATATGATCGATTAGGTTATTTTTCTAAATATTTTATCCCCGTACTATTAGCTGAGTTAAGCATCAATAATAGCACAAAAATTGTTTAGAGGAAAAGAAAAGGAAACAAAGATTCATGTATCAAAGTGGTTTCTTTGATGACATTGACAAATGAATGTCCATGGATTTTTGACAGTGGGTCTTCTTCCCTTGTGATATGTGATCTAAGGATTTTGTGAAGGTTTTTAAAGAGAAATGAAAAATATTTGATGTTTAGGAATGATAACTAAATTTAAATAAGTGGTATTTGGTATATTAACACTATGCCAAAATAGGTGCTTAGCAGTGGTTTAAACTATCGCTAAATTATTTTATGATAGTTTTGAAAAACTATCACTAAATCATGCGTCAACATTTATTTAGCAGTGGGTTTTCAAAACCATCGCAGAACGATTTAGAGGTGGTTTTTTAAAATCGGGAGAATACCTTAGCTGTGGTTTTTTATTTTATTTTATTTTATTTTTTAAATTTCTTAAATTTTTTTAATATTTTAATATTTTAAAATTCTCATAATTAATTTATTAATTAATTAATTATTAATTATTTATGATTATATTTATATATTATTATTTTATTATCATTATTATTATTTTATTATCATTATCATTATTATTATATTATTATTATTATTATTATTGTTATTTTATTATTATTTTTTATTGTTATTCTTGTAATTATTTTATTATTTTTGTTAATTTCTAAACTCTCGTAATTAATTTATTTTTTATTTATTACTATGCATATGCACATGCATACATATGATATATATAGAAATTTTTCATTGGGTGAGATTTGAATTCCTTACCTCTTGTTTATGCTCCAATGACATTACCCTTTAGTAGACTCTTCTTGTGGTGAATTAGCAGAACTTAATATACTTATATATATGTATATAAATGTATAAATAAAAAAAAGAAATAAATAAAAAATAAATAAAAAATAAATAAGAAATAAATAATAAAATAATAAATTAAAATTTAATAATAAATTAATAATAAATAAATAAGGAATAAATAATAAATAATAAATAAATAATAAATAGTTATTTAATAATATTCTAATAATAAAAATAAATTAATAAATAATAAATTACTAATAAATAAATATTAAGATAATAAATAAATAATAAAAAATAACTGAATTAATAATAAATACTAAAGAAATAATAATAAATAATAAATAAGAAATAAGAAATAAGAAATAAGAAATAAGAAATAAGAAATAAGAAATAAGAAATAAGAAATAAATAATTAATAAATAATTAATAAATAATGAATAAGTAATTAATAAATAATGAATAAAAAATAAAAAATAATGAATAAATAAATAAAAAATAAATAAAAAACAAAAAATAAATGAATTAAAAATAAATAATAAAAGAATAATAAATTAATAGTAAATAAAAAATGAATAAATAATAAATAATAAATAATAAATAAAAAATAAATATTAAATAGTTGTTTAATAGTAATTTAATCATAAAAATAAGTCAATAAATAATAAATCAATAATAAATAAATATTAAAATTATAAATAAATAATAAATAATAATTGAATAAATAATAATAGCATTAAGAATAAAGAATAAAGAATAAAGAAGAAGGAATAAATAAATAAATAATAAAGAAATAATAAATAAATAATAAAGAAATAATAAATAAAAAATAAAAAATAAATAAAAAATAAATAATGAGTAAAAAAATATTGAATAAATAATAAATAAATAAATAAATAAATAATAAATAAATAAATAAATAAACAATAAAAAATAAATGAATAATAAATGAATAATAAATAGATAATGAATAAATAATAAATAATAAATAATAAATAATAAATAAATAAGAAATAGAAATTTTACCTTATTTTAATAAAAAAAATAAGTCAACAAATAATAAATTAATAAAAAATAGATATTAAAATAATAAATAAATAAATAAAAAATAATAAATAAATAATAAATAATAATTGAATAAATAATAAATAATAAATAATAAATAATAAATAATAAATAATAAATAATAAATATAAATAATAAATAATGAATAATAAATAATAAATAATAAAATAATAAAATAATAAAATAATAAATGGTTTTAAACATCTATAAATGTATATACGTATAACAAAATTTACATAAATGTATATAAACACACATTTATGTTACATAAATACATGTAAACACTATCAGAGAGACCCTCTTTGGGGGTTGTTCTTAAGCTGAGTGTGGCTTATTTATGTTTTTTGGATTTAAATTATTTGAAAGTGATTAAAAGAAAATGGTTTAAAAAAAGAAAATAAAACATGTGAAGATGAAACCGAATATAAATACAAACACATGTTTAGAAAGAAAGGCTCAACCCTTAAGTGGATACCAATGAAAACCATCACTGCCTAAATATTTACCTCCCTCATAGTCAATGTGCACTTCCCATCATACAAGAACGCATCTGCTTGTTACTTATCTATGAATGAATAATTCACCAAAGACCTCTAATAACATCACACACCCACCTCTTCTATGAGTAAGCGAATGAAAGAATCCTTGACCGTGAACACCCCCACCGACTTCCCTGGTGTGGAAACACACCCATTCAACACAAATATCTTGGCTCCACCGTATTCCAACATGAAGTAAATGAAATGATATAATGATTTTCAATAAGCTGGAAGAAACACTACTGGAAAAATACCCTATACCAACGGTTTGGAACCGTTGGTATAGGCCCTCAAACTGTTGGTATAGGCTATACCAATGGTTTGGAGGACCGTTGGCAAGTAAGCCGTGACAAGAGGTCAATACCAATGGTTTTGGGAAAACCGTTGGTATAGACCTATACCAACGGTTTTGAAAACCGTTGGTATAAGTAATATGAAAACCTATACCAACGGTTCTCAAAACCGTTGGTATATGTATTTCAAAAAAAAAACATTCGGTGGGATTTGATCCCAGGACCTCTAGTTTATAATTGAATGACTTAACCACTAACCTAACATGACTTTTGTGAACATAATTTCATAAATATGTATATGTATTGTTTTAATAATTTTAAATTTTGATTTATATAATGTTCTCGGTAAGAAGATTCGATTAAAAATTGAAGGACCTATACCAACGGTTTTGAGAACCGTTGGTATAGGTCCTTTGATTTTAGGACTTATACCAACAGTTTTGGACAAACTGTTGGTATAGGGGGGACCTATACGAACGGTTTGGCCAAACCGTTGGTATAGGGTCTCTATAATGGACCTATACCAACGGTTTGGACAAAACCTTTGGTATAGGTCCAATAGGTCCCCCCCTATACCAACGGTTTGTCCAAAACCGTTGGTATAGGTCCATATAAGTGACCTATACCAACGGTTTTGGCCAAACCGTTGGTATAGGTCCAAATTAATGAACTATACCAACGGTTTGGCCAAAACCATTGGTAAAAGTCATATTTCCAGTAGTGAAACAAAAGAGGGATGGGGGTGAAGAATAACCATTAACTACCCCCCATTCTCAAACCCCACTTGTAACAACGTGTGACCTGATTACCTTAATTAAGGTGTTATTAAGGTTTTTTAGTTCGAATTTTGGATAAGTTAAAGGAAAATCCTATTTAAATTTTATATTTTGATTGAAGGTTTGTATTTTGTATTGGAATTTGGATTTTATTTTGGCTGAATGAGGATGGAATTTGAGGTATTGTTTGTGATGTTTTGAGGAATCGTAGGAGGTTCAGAAACTTAGAGTGGGGTTTGGGTGTGTTTAGGGGAAGAAATCCCATAAAGTGGTGGCTGAAAAAGGCCACTAGAGTTCCTGTTGGTTCTGCTAAAAGTCTGGTGGAGCCTCTAGTAGCTTACTTTACTTCCATTAGAGTTTTGGTGGATCCCACTAGAGTTTTGGTGGGTTTGAGACAACTTTTTTAAGGGATTAAAATGGTCTTTTTGACCTAAAATCACTTAACACACCTCAAAATGGACCCCCCGACCCTCATTTCTCCATCTACAATCATGCGACCAGGGGATCCCTTGGTGACCATCTACAACTCCTTTTTTTTCTAGGGATCAAGGGTGCTTCATAAAAATTTCCTTCATTAGTTTGAGGTAGAGTATCTACAACTATTCTCTTCTCTTTTCCTCTTTCTCCTATCACTACTCCTTTACTACATATGTGTATTTCTTGGGATTTCACTAAGATCATGGTGAAATCCATTAGATTTCCTATTATTCTTTTTTTATGTGGGTTAAGGGATACCTATGTGATCCACCGCTATTTAGTAGTGGTTTTTAGAAAAATTCCACTAAAAAAGTTATTTTTTTTAAAAAAAATTCAAAAATTCAAAATAATATAATATAAAAACATTTAGTGGTGGTTTTTAAAACTGACAGTAAAAAACCACTAATAAATCAATTTTCTTCTGTAGTGTAAGATTGAAAAAAATAATTTTATGATGATGTAATAATTTTTTATTGAAGTAATGAAGTATAATATACTCTATATGTCCTAAAATTGCAATAAATGTAATAATTTTGTCTTCAAAATGAAATAATATTGGGTGAAAAATATAATATATGGTTACATGCTACCAAAAGGATAATGAATAATAGGTAATAAGTTTCATGTTGGTAAATCTAAAAGCTTATATTTTTATGTTTGACTGAGGAGAATTAATTGATAAATTGATTCGTTAAACTCATCTATCAAAATTTGGTTACTTATGCTAAAATTTAGGGAAGGAATCACCCTTTTTTGAGTGTGTACATTTTAGAGGATCTCAATATTGTAAAAAATAAGAAAGTTATAATTTTTTGAAAAATAAGTGATTTTTCTAAACAAGTGAAGAATTATTTTTTTATATATGTTCATGGTGTTAAAACTAAATTATCCTTGACTTTTTAAATTATTGAGAATTCCTAGGAATAAGATCATGTATTTGATAGGATAAGAATATTATTAAATACACTAACTCAAAATCTTTTATTTTCTTAAGTGAAACTGATGATTAATTAAAAATCATTAGATTTGTTAGTAACTCCTAGTAATAATTTAATAATGGATGAAATAATAAAATAACCAATGGCAGATTAATTATAGAAGCATAGGATGATGATGGATTATCAACTATTATCACTTGATGAATTTGGTATATATATCCATCAACATTCCATGATTCATTGGATCTTTATTATCATAGATTGTGATTTGAATAAAAATAAGGTAATGAAAATATGTTATTAAAAGATAAGAGTATTTATTTAGGGAAATGTGGAAGAAAATTTGGTAGCCATGAATTCAAAAATATTGGTTGAAATATTTAGATTTTATTATTGAGTAGATGTGTATAATAAAATAACATGTGTATTGGGTGAGAAGGATACTAAAGTTGAGTTTTTTCAACTATGAAATAGATATTGAAATATGAGAGTGTGTTTTTATAATTTAATCAATTATTATTTGGTCTATTTGATTCAACATGTGATACATAATTGAATAAGATATAATATAAACATTTATATGTTTTGATATATCAATCCTGTTCTCTAAAATGAGTATACTCATGTCGAAAAATAGTTGATTAATTGATGTTCATTGAAAAGTGGAGAGTCAAGTTTTTTATATAATTTACCTAGTTCATATTAGATTATTACTCATATATATATATATATATTTATATTTTATTTTAATCAAAATCTTAAAGGGTTCATTAATAATATAAGTTAATGTGATGAGGCATGAAATATTTTCAAGATCATAATCCAATAGATTTTAAAGCATAGTTATCAAAGAGGGAAAATGTGGAGAAGTAAGATAGATAATCCTAATTATGTTTTGTCTTTTATTTTTAACTATATTATCCTGATGAATCATATGAATCATGGTTATATATGGTCAGGTGGATGAGGAACATGAAAGAGTAGTATAATAAGTGATTTATAATGAAGAGGGATATATAAAAGAAGTTTAATAGGTTATGAGTGAAGATGAATATGAAATAACTTCATCAGAGAATTTAAGAATAAATAAAGGTATTGAATAATGGTGGAAGATAAATTAATATTTTTATAACACAATTTTTTGATCAACGTAAGCATTATAAGAAATATTTTATTGTTTTATAATGGTAGAATACATGGAAAGAGTTATATACAATTGAGTTAGTTTTTACATAAGAGGGATTGAATATTTGATGACCCAGACCCCACTTGGTCCCTTCCTTTGCCAAAAATCCGGTTTCCTTGTGGGGTACCGATCGGTGAGACCGATCGGTGAGACCGATCGGTGAGACCGATCGGAGAGACCGATCGGTGAGACCGATCGGTGCGACCGATCGGTGAGACTGATCGGTGAGACCGGCCGACGTCGGCCGGCCTTGCCAAGTTGTTCCAGTAACGTTCCTTTTTCGCAAATAGGGTTTTAAACCCTATTCTGCCTTGTTAAAAATGTCTTGGGAATCCGAAACACGCACAAAGGTTTTAATTAAATGCTTCATTAATTCATGGGTCGGTTAAAACCACCCAGTGCCATTAATGATGAGTCAAGCCACGTGGTCAACCCACGACTCCCTCGTCTTCCGTGGTTTTGTGTTTCATCTCAACCGTCCCCAGCTCTTATAATTAAGGGTTAGGCCGTGGTTTCCCCCCTTCTTCGATCGTGGCTCTTCTGGTACATCGGGACCGCCGCGTCGTTATCCGTAAAGTTCCGCGCCCCCGGCCTAAACGTCGATCATCTATCAACAGGTAGGGAATTTCTCTCGTCTCTCACTTTTGTGTATCATGCGGGGTGGGCGCTACTTTTGTTCCTATGGAATTGGTTGAACCAAACCCTAATGAAGATAATAAACGAAGTTCTAAAGGAAGAAGGGGAAGGGGTTGTGATCGTTGTTATGCTTTATCTTGTGATCATCCCTTTTGTTGTACTGGTTTATGTTTTCTGAAAATTGAGGCCGTTGGTGGTCGTGTGTGTGCACTTGAATCCCCTCATGATGTTTTAAATAGGTTGCTGAAATTGTGAACTCCTGCTGTGAAATTGGTTAACCACGTATATCCGGCTGAATAATTGAAAGCACTAGGATCGGCCCTTCTGTGATAACTCCCGGTTAGAACACACGGAATTTGAAATCATGGAGTGTGTTAAATCGTTTAAATCTGAAAATCCCTGACTTGTGTTGGTAGTGGTTAGTGGTTGTTTTCCCTTCGGGCCGTTTGCTGGAAATGTGGGAGGGGATGGGATCCCCTGTTCTTTTTATACTCTCGGTGGCTGTGTGAATTTGGGGGATGGGATCTCCTGTTGGCATGGTTTCAGTGGTTGTGAGTTTTTATCACAAATTGGGGAGAGATCCTCTGTTGGCAGAACCGGGTGTGAGTGTTTTGGTTGATCTATGCTTTGACGTTTTCCTTGGTTATGCTTATGGTAGTTGCCCAGTAGTGCTTAAAATTAATTGAACATTTTGACTGAACGTGAAACAAAATGGGACAAATGGTTTTGTGGGCAAGGGTCGTGAATTGTGACTCGGACGCTGTGGTATTGTGTTCTGTAGGTTGGCTAGGAAAACCTAAGTTTTGGGTGAGTGTTTGTTACCTATATCTATACTTGTAGCTTTGTGTTTCTTATTCGCGCCCCACCCAAGTTGAGCACTTAGTGCCGAACACCCCCATTTATGGGGGAAGGGTGTTTTTCCCAACACTATACTTAGTGGCTGGTTATTAGCTCCTTTTCTGCTCCCTTTCCCGGATAGCCCAAGTACCTTCGGGCAGGCTGTGATGGCCTGAAGTCCATTATTAGCCTAAGAACCATCGGGCAGGGTGTTGTGGTGGTTGGCCAGGTGTGTGCGGCAGGTGGTTTCCCAAGTGTCTTCGGGATGAGGCCCAGGTGTTTTCGGGCGTGGAAGTGGATCCTTTAGCCCAGGTGTCTTCGGGCGTAGCGGTGGTTGTTCTGGCCTAGGTGTTTGCAGGCATGGTTACTTGTGACAGTTGAGGCCCAGGTGTGTGCGGGCGGGATTTGGCAGTGGGACTGCGTGTGGTTGTGGCCCAGGTGTGTGCGGGCGGGATTTGGCAGTGGGACTGCGCGTGGTGGTGGCCCAGGTGTGTGCGGCCGGGTGTGGCTGTAGAGACCCGAAGCCTGACGTACATGTACATTACATTACTTTTGCGGAATACTTAGTACATAACAAAAACACACACACAAGGATCGTAATAGTTTAGTGTCTTTGGAAACTCGGAACGTAATCTTCTAATCGTGGTGAAAGATCTTCAATATATCCCATAAAGATCTTCCTTTTTTTTACCTAAAAACCTTTCTTTATATCCTGGGGAAAAGAAAACATAAAAGGGTGAGCTCAAATGATCAGTAAGGGTATACAAAAGAAATAAAAATCATATCATATCTTTTTGAAAATCATAACCTGCAAAAGAGATCATAATATCTTAACATGGAACAAATCATAGAAGTGAAAATAAGATCACCATAATCATAACATGAAACTTGACACTTTGTGGCATGCACACATAATCATGGAAAATCATTTCTTGTTAGTCATGACTCATTGCCAAGACTATCTTAGTGGACAAAGTCCCTTTCTGAATCGAGTAACCCTCGTTTCAGTCCTGTTTCACTGAACCGGTATAACCTACCATTTCAGCCATGTCTATCTCATGAGATATAAAATCTTTACCCAATGCATTGGAGGGAGATATAGGTCCCACCCATCTTATAATGAATCCTTTCTTATGTGTGCCACATAATCATAAAACATACATCATCGCATAACACATGTAACAAAAATGGGATTCTTGAAACATCATGACATCATAAATCAATTCATATAAGATAAAGGAATTCATAAAAATAATTCCATTACAACATGATCAAATCAATTTAATAATTGGGATAAAAACAGAACCCTTTATTATCTTAGATGGAAAATAATTTTGATAAAACACTTGAACTCCATTCTTGAGGAAAATATCCTTTCTTCTTCAAAAAAATTTTTCCTTTCATAACATGTCATACGACATTAAAATAAAAGAAGTTGATTAAAAATAAACTTGAAAACTTGTAAAGGAAGTTTCTTGGAAATAATGTTTTAAAAATCCATTCATGCCGTATAAGTTAAAAAAAACATTCTTCTCATACTTTTGTCGGATAAGTCAAAAAGTACCTCGTACGAAAAACGACAAAAGATTCCTTTCATACATATTACTAAAAACTCACCGAAAGGTAAAAATGGATTTAAAAAATTGTAGGTGGATGTAAATAATATTACATATTTATGAAACATGGATGTGGATGATAAAATACACCCCAGTAAATACTTACGAATAAACAATCTCGGATAAAAATGAGATTGTGATATTTCCCTTACCTTAGGTCCAATTTGCTTTGTATGTGTCCGAACCTCCTGTATAACGATTTAAATAATGTCATTGACTTATTACAGAATCATATTCATTGTTATGATATCATATATGGTTCACTTATGACATTATATTACCCGTTCTTTTGTAAATTCCATGTTAAAGAAGCGTTTTGGGTAAAATCGTTTCATTTATCGTGGGTGTTTTGACTTGTTGTTCTTGACATCATTATTAATTATATCATGATTTACTTACTTCCAGAATGTAAAATATGATTTATATATCATATATATTCAGTATATATATACATAATAGATAGATAAATAAAATGAAAAACACCGTTCATGGAGACGGTAGTCCGTACGTACGCATGAACGCTGTTTTTCTTTCCTTATTGTCTTGAAAAGGAAGTAAGTAGATGACATACATATGTATATATATAAATAAATCCATTAGCTTTATAATGTCATATATTTCATTATTATTTCTTATATATACATTATAATCATTCTTAAATGGTTAACATGGAGAATGAATCTCATCGCGTCGTGGAGACGGTAGTCCGTACGTACGCACGAGCGATGATATCATTTCCATAAATATTGAATTGAATTGGAGTGGATTATACAATATATCAGAATCAATATGATGTTGTAATAACTATTTATAGTTATTATTTACACCATTATACCCATCCATGTAAGGTGGTGGTGGAAAATAGATTACACCACGGTGTGGAGACGGTATTCCGTACGTACGCACGCGCGGTGATTTCTTTTTCCATAGGATGGATAGATGGTGAAATAGGGTTGTTTCATACTTATAATAACATATCAGTATATGAGTGATACTGATGTTATTACTTCATAATGAAACAACCTAAGAAGAAGAAGTGGAAGAAGAAATAAAGATGAAAGAATTGGTAACGGTAATTACCTCTTCTTTGAAGCGCCTCTTTGAGACCTCCTCTTAGGGCACTAGAATTGGTCTTTGAGGAAGACCAGAACCTCTAGGATGTTGCTAGGGAAGTGGAGAAGAGATTTTGGCAGGGGTTGGCCGAGCTTGAGTGCTCAAATTGGTGTGAGGAGGAGGGGGAGAAGGTGTCCTTTTATAGGGGAGGAGAGGGGCACCTTAGGAATATCTCAAAATATTATTTTATATTAAAGTCAAAATCGGTTTATAATGGTTCAAAAGGGTCTTATTTCGAAGCTAAAGTGGGGATGGGTCGAAATACTACCAACCAATAGAATTTAGACAAGTTTAGGATATTATTTTAACCTTATCAATTAGATTTAACTCTAAGTTAAATAATTTAACTTTTACCATGTCTTTTTGTTTTCTTTCACTATATGGTTAATAAACTTACTATAACATGCCAAACGAACCCCAAATTGTTTATTATTAATATATATATCCTTTTCTAAGTCATTTGGCCGAACGTTAGATTTTTAGGAATACAATAACAATTAATAATATAATATTTGATTTAAAAACTATTTTGTGTCAATTTTGACACTATTTGATATATGATTTTTGTGAAAGTCATAACAGAATTAAATGTTCGAACCAAGTTGATTAAATCAACATTAATATATCATAGTAACCTAGAAAATTAGTGGAATTCATAAAAAATCTCAAATTACATTTATTTTGGTGTTTATAACATCAATTATGTCAATATTTCATTAATAAGATAATTACTGCATCATCGTTGTGTCATAAATAAATTAAATTATTTTATGTCTAAAAATTACAAATAAAATACCATCATGTAGGAAATCTTTTTAGCTTTCTAATGAATATTTGAAATCGAATTTATCTTATGTATAACCCCATATTAAAAATGATTTACTTATTAAACTTTGATTTTAACTATTTTAACCTTTCTTTAAATAAATTAATAATAAATGTCCTAATCTAATCCAAGTGGGCCAAAATGGTCATATTTTATTCCTAAGTTTGGTTTTGGTCGAATTGCACTTGTCCAATAGAATTAGGACATGTGTTAGGGTAATAGTAATATCATATTTACCCTTAGTTACCCTATTTACTATTAACCGCGGTAAAAAAAGTAAAAAGTTACTATTCACCAAAAAATTATTTTCATCTCATTGAACCACATTTTAGTCCTTGATATTAACCGTGTCTCTCAGATTTTCGAAATTCCATTCACAGAAGCGGCAAAATTAAGTTTTATGAAAAATTCAGTTTTTTTAACCTACCACTTAGTAGTTTCACTATTCATCAAAAATTGATGTTTTTCAGAACAATGCCAAAATTTCATCCCAAGCTATATTTCATATTCCGAATTCAAAAATGAAGTCTATTTTACCAAATTCATAACATAAAAGTTGCATTAATTAATTTTATAATTAAATCCCGCTGTTAAAACAAATAGCGTGTTTTTAAGAAACAATATCTATCAAAAGATTGACACTTGATTATGTCTGGTTTAAATGTGAAATTACAATCAATGACCAACATTGTATTAAATTGTAAAAATATATTCTAAATATACTTTAAAACCACTCAAATTAATTATTTATCACTATTAATTATTTCGATTAAAAAAGTTGTTTTTAATTATAATTTAGTAATTTTCACTATTCATGAGAATATGAAAGTTATCCGAAAAGTACCAAAATTTCACCTTAGGCTAAATTCGATACTCCGAATCCAAAAATGAAGTTCATTTTGAAAAATAAGATTTACAGAATTTTACTATTCATAACGGCTAGTTTTAATAAAATTTTAATAGCACATCGTTGTTTAGTGAAACTCGGTATTGCGTATTACACACGCTATCGAGGAAGGTCGCGATTGCGTGTAATGCAAGGCAAGACAAGGATGCGTGTTGTGCAAGATCCTTTTGGTGTAGCGTACAACACAAGAAATTAATAAAATTAAAAAGAATATTTTTTTATAAAATCTTGGGCTGTTACATTCTACCCCCCTTAAAATGAATTTCGCCCTCGAAATTCGTCGGGGTTATAAATGGTTTACTATTCGAAAGTTTCTTTAATAGAAACCCACATCGTAAAAAGGAATATCAAAACCAATCTTTAAAAACAAAAGTATGAAACGTAACGGTTACCCAAATAAACTAATCATTGGGTTTCCACATAGGTGAAAATATGGATATGGAAGAGAAATCTAACCATCACGTTCTGATGGAGAGTGGTAGAGAACATGGCTATGGAAAAACCAGTAATCACAAATCCATAGATTTGTGATGATATAAGGTACCATCTGATTCATCAGGTATAAGATCACTAGGACAACATTTTTGGTTTTCAAGATCATTTCCCCTAAAGTTGAAAATTTGAATTTTAATAAATACTTACTTTATTTTGGTACAATCTCACTGTTGTTCGTGCCTTGAACAATTTCCACTTCATCTCTTAAATAAATGAAGTTGAATTTGTTATTCGTGAAGTGTTAGCAGATCATGTGATAGAATGACGGGTCATTCCATCTGTCTCAAACAAAAGGTTAGCAAAAATTATATGCATAAATCGATCTATAGTGAGATTAATCATATATGGTTCCTAAAATGGACTTATACTTCATATATCATACTGCTTAATATAATAAAACTAGTTTCTACTAAACAGGGACTTCCTGTAGGTCAGTGGTAGGCGATAAAGGCCAGTCGCACTTCGGTTGTGGGTTCGATTCCTACAGCCTTGTCCGAAGCGATGGGCTGTCGCCCGTCCTGCAGGTTGTCCTTTTTATAAAACTATATTACTATAACATCCCATCAATAATATCAAAAAAAAAAAACAAACAATACTAACTTATGTCCAACATAATTCATTCCAATCTTTAGGCTTATCCATAATACTGCAGTCGACTCTCATAACATAGTGAAAACGATTACCAGATATTTAACACCATCGTCGAACCCCATATATCATAAGATATGTTTTGTTGGTCACATTCCAAACATTCAAAGTCCTTAATCGTTTATTCTCTTGAATACCTTAGTGAAAACATGAATGGAGTTTAAAGTTAACACTTTCCACATACCAAAATTCTCAAAATTCTATATACTCAAACCATGATATCACTTAGTCCTTATATCAATCATGAGCTCATGAATACTATTAAACATTTCATTTTCTCGTCTTCATTATGCGCATATCATCTTATTTCCAAAAAATATCTCAATCACTTTGAATACCACATCAATAAATATTGCAATACTCAATGATACAACATTATTTTGGAATCCCATTACATAAACACTTAATCATTCCACCACATCGTTGTCATATTCAACATTGCCAATAGTGATCGCATGTGATTTCCCTTTGTCCTTTGCCTTCAGTGGTTGCTCATGTTGATCATCACTAACCCTTGGATTAGGGCAATTATTAGCATAATGCCCCATTTCCTTGCACTTGAAGCATTGAAGTGTTGGCGGTGCGTTCTCTGCAGTGTTTGCTTTATTCACATCATTAGAAACCCTTTTTCCATTACTTCGACACTCAGCTGCTCGATGACCTTCTTTTCCACACTTAAAACATTTTCTAGTCCCTTTTAGACAATCTCCACCATGCTTCTTTCCACACTTTGTGCATAAGGAAACATTCATCTTCTTTTCACCATTATTCTGAGATTTCTCCTTGAACTCTATCTTTCGTTTCTTGTCAAAACCATGAGATGGATATGTAACACCAACTTCCATTTCTACCTTGATAGCACAACGCACAATTTCTTCATAGCTACTGAAGTCTCTTATAGCTAATGCCCTTCGAAGACTTGGTTTTAAGCCACTGAAAAATCGATCAACTTTACTTTCAGGTTGGATGATAATTCCAGAAGCATACCTTGCAAGTCTTGTAAAATTTACTTCATAGGTACCAACAGATTCATCGTCCCTTTGCTTCAGTTCAAGAAACTCTTTCTCCATCTTTGTTCGAAGAATACGAGGGAAGTACTTATTGAAAAATAAGTTCTTGAACTCGTCCCATTCCATGGACTCAATTTCATCTCTTGGCCTCGTATTCTTGATAAGATTCCACCATTGATCAGCTTCACCTTCCAAACGATATACTACTAAGATGACTTTATCATGTTCAGAACATTGAAGAACTGAAAATATCTTTTCAGTAGTACTGATCCATTGTTCAGCCACAAGTGGATCAGAAGACCCACTGAAAGAAGGTGGACGTTGCCTCAGGAAGGACTCAATAGAATATTGTTCCCTTCTCTGCTCATTTGGAAGTCCAGAATGATTCATAGCTTGTGTAAGTATAGCAATAAGATTTTGCACTCCATCTCCCATAACATTTGTTTGTTCAGGAGGACAATCATTGCATTGTCCATTGCATTGATCAACACGGTTCCTTCGGGTTCCAGCCATCGTCTAAAACCCAAAAAGAATAGTGTGAGAGGCAAAAATCATGCTAGGGAAAACAACATAATAAAGGGGGAGTACCTTCAATATCCAACATCTTAGGTTTAATTCTATGATCGTTAGCATAATTCTATTACTATAACCTATACGTATACTTATCCCTAGGGACATCCCTAGACATACCTTAGAAATATCTCTAGGGATCTCACTAACGTTTTCGCATCCTAGTTTCCAAAGGTTGACTAAACCTTTCCTTTGATACCAACTGTAGAGACCCGAAGCCTGACGTACATGTACATTACATTACTTTTGCGGAATACTTAGTACATAACAAAAACACACACACAAGGATCGTAATAGTTTAGTGTCTTTGGAAACTCGGAACGTAATCTTCTAATCATGGTGAAAGATCTTCAATATCTCCCATAAAGATATTCCTTTTTTTTACCTAAAAACCTTTCTTTATATCCTGGGGAAAAGAAAACATAAAAGGGTGAGCTCAAATGCTCAGTAAGGGTATACAAAAGAAATAAAAATCATATCATATCTTTTTGAAAATCATAACCTGCAAAAGAGATCATAATATCTTAACATGGAACAAATCATAGAAGTGAAAATAAGATCACCATAATCATAACATGAAACTTGAAACTTTGTGGCATGCACACATAATCATGGAAAATCATTTCTTGTTAGTCATGACTCATTGCCAAGACTATCTTAGTGGACAAAGTCCCTTTCTGAATCGAGTAACCCTCGTTTCAGTCCTGTTTCACTGAACCGGTATAACCTACCATTTCAGCCATGTCTATCTCATGAGATATAAAATCTTTACCCAATGCATTAGAGGGAGATATAGGTCCCACCCATATTATAATGAATCCTTTCTTATGTGTGCCACATAATCATAAAACATACATCATCGCATAACACATGTAACAAAAATGGGATTCTTGAAACATCATGACATCATAAATCAATTCATATAAGATAAAGGAATTCATAAAAATAATTCCATCACAACATGATCAAATCAATTTAATAATTGGGATAAAAACAGAACCCTTTATTATCTTAGATGGAAAATAATTTTGATAAAACACTTGAACTCCATTCTTGAGGAAAATATCCTTTCTTCTTCAAAAACATTTTTCCTTTCATAACATGTCATACGACATTAAAATAAAAGAAGTTGATTAAAAATAAACTTGAAAACTTGTAAAGGAAGTTTCTTGGAAATAATGTTTTAAAAATCCATTCATGCCGTATAAGTTAAAAAAAACATTCTTCTCGTACTTTTGTCGGATAAGTCAAAAAGTACCTCGTACGAAAAACGACAAAAGATTCCTTTCATACATATTACTAAAAACTCACCGAAAGGTAAAAATGGATTTAAAAAATTGTAGGTGGATGTAAATAATATTACATATTGATGAAACATGGATGTGGATGATAAAATACACCCCAGTAAATACTTACGAATAAACAATCTCGGATAAAAATGAGATTGTGATATTTCCCTTACCTTAGGTCCAATTTGCTTTGTATGTGTCCGAACCTCCTGTATAACGATTTAAATAATGTCATTGACTTATTACAGAATCATATTCATTGTTATGATATCATATATGGTTCACTTATGACATTATATTACCCGTTCTTTTGTAAATTCCATGTTAAAGAAGCGTTTTGGGTAAAATCGTTTCATTTATCGTGGGTGTTTTGACTTGTTGTTCTTGACATCATTATTACTTATATCATGATTTACTTACTTCCAGAATATAAAATATGATTTATATATCATATATATTCAGTATATATATATATATAATAGATAGATAAATAAAATGAAAAACACCGTTCATGGAGACGGTAGTCCGTACGTACGCATGAACGCTGTTTTTCTTTCCTTATTGTCTTGAAATGGAAGTAAGTAGATGACATACATATGTATATATATAAATAAATCCAGTAGCTTTATAATGTCATATATTTCATTATTATTTCTTATATATACATTATAATAATTCTTAAATGGTTAACATGGAGAATGAATCTCATCGCGTCGTGGAGACGGTAGTCCGTACGTACGCACGAGCGATGATATCATTTCCATAAATATTGAACTGAATTGGAGTGGATTATACAATATATCAGAATCAATATGATGTTGTAATAACTATTTATAGTTATTCTTTACACCATTATACCCATCCATGTAAGGTGGTGGTGGAAAATAGATTACACCACGGCGTGGAGACGGTATTCCGTACGTACGCACGCGCGGTGATTTCTTTTTCCATAGGATGGATAGATGGTGAAATAGGGTTGTTTCATACTTATAATAACATATCAGTATATGAGTGATACTGATGTTATTACTTCATAATGAAACAACCTAAGAAGAAGAAGTGGAAGAAGAAATAAAGATGAAAGAATTGGTAACGGTAATTACCTCTTCTTTGAAGCGCCTCTTTGAGACCTCCTCTTAGGGCACTAGAATTGGTCTTTGAGGAAGACCAGAACCTCTAGGATGTTTCTAGGGAAGTAGAGAAGAGATTTTGGCAGGGGTTGGCCGAGCTTGAGTGCTCAAATTGGTGTGAGGAGGAGGGGGAGAAGGTGTCCTTTTATAGGGGAGGAGAGGGGCACCTTAGGAATATCTCAAAATATTATTTTATATTAAAGTCAAAATCGGTTTATAATGGTTCAAAAGGGTCTTATTTCGAAGCTAAAGTGGGTATGGGTCGAAATCCTACCAACCAATAGAATTTAGACAAGTTTAGGATATTATTTTAACCTTATCAATTAGATTTAACTCTAAGTTAAATAATTTAACTTTTACCATGTCTTTTTGTTTTCTTTCACTATATGGTTAATAAACTTACTATAACATGCCAAACGAACCCCAAATTGTTTATTATTAATATATATATCCTTTTCTAAGTCATTTGGCCGAACCTTAGATTTTTAGGAATACAATAACAATTAATAATATAATATTTGATTTAAAAACTATTTTGTGTCAATTTTGACACTATTTGATATATGATTTTTGTGAAAGTCATAACAGAATTAAATGTTCGAACCAAGTTGATTAAATCAACATTAATATATCATAGTAACCTAGAAAATTAGTGGAATTCATAAAAAATGTCAAATTACATTTATTTTGGTGTTTATAACATCAATTATGTCAATATTTCATTAATAAGATAATTACTGCATCATCGTTGTGTCATAAATAAATTAAATTATTTTATGTCTAAAAATTACAAATAAAATACCATCATGTAGGAAATCTTTTTAGATTTCTAATGAATATTTGCAATCGAATTTATCTTATGTATAACCCCATATTAAAAATGATTTACTTATTAAACTTTGATTTTAACTATTTTAACCTTTCTTTAAATAAATTAATAATAAATGTCCTAATCTAATCCAAGTGGGCCTAAATGGTCATATTTTATTCCTAAGTTTGTTTTTGGTCGAATTTCACTTGTCCAATAGAATTAGGACATGTGTTAGGGTAATAGTAATATCATATTTACCCTTAGTTACCCTATTTACTATTAACCGCGGTAAAAAAAGTAAAAAGTTACTATTCACCAAAAAATTATTTTCATCTCATTGAACCACATTTTAGTCCTTGATATTAACCGTGTCTCTCAGATTTTCGAAATTCCATTCACAGAAGCGGCAAAATTAAGTTTTATGAAAAATTCAGTTTTTTTAACCTACCACTTAGTAGTTTCACTATTCATCAAAAATTGATGTTTTTCAGAACAATGCCAAAATTTCATCCCAAGCTATATTTCATATTCCGAATTCAAAAATGAAGTCTATTTTACCAAATTCATAACATAAAAGTTGCATTAATTAATTTTATAATTAAATCCCGCTGTTAAAACAAATAGCGTGTTTTTAAGAAACAATATCTATCAAAAGATTGACACTTGATTATGTCTGGTTTAAATGTGAAATTACAACCAATGACCAACATTGTATTAAATTGTAAAAATATATTCTAAATATACTTTAAAACCACTCAAATTAATTATTTATCACTATTAATTATTTCGATTAAAAAAGTTGTTTTTAATTATAATTTAGTAATTTTCACTATTCATGAGAATATGAAAGTTATCCGAAAAGTACCAAAATTTCACCTTAGGCTAAATTCGATACTCCGAATCCAAAAATGAAGTTCATTTTGAAAAATAAGATTTACAGAATTTTACTATTCATAACGGCTAGTTTTAATAAAATTTTAATAGCACATCGTTGTTTAGTGAAACTCGGTATTGCGTATTACACACGCTATCGAGGAAGGTCGCGATTGCGTGTAATGCAAGGCAAGACAAGGATGCGTGTTGTGCAAGCTCCTTTTGGTGTAGCGTACAACACAAGAAATTAATAAAATTAAAAAGAATATTTTTTATAAAATCTTGGGCTGTTACAGTGGCAGTGGGACTGCGGTGAGAATGGCGGGATTGGTCCGATGCGTAGGATGTCTCAATAACCAGTGGGGAAGTGGCGCGGGGTACCCAAACATCGATGTGCTCTTATTATATATATTACTTGACTTGCGTTATTTGGGGAGTGAGCCTTGGTGAGGCCTGGGATGGATAGTTTGCCTTGTTAGTTGTTTGGTTCACTCTTTTCTCACGGGACTTTAGTACGTTCCCCCCACTTGTGCACGAGAGTCTTGGTTTTCCCTACTGAGTGTACTTGTATGCTCACCCTACGTTTACTTTCAGGTTTCCAGGAGGACTACCAGGGCTGCGCGGGACCCTATTAGTCGGACAGTTGGAGTTGTCGCTGTTGTCGTATCTTTGTTTTCTTTTGGTATTGTACTTGAGAGCTTTCTTTTTATTTTGTGCTTGTACCTTGTTGTAAACTGTTTAAACATTCATGGGGTCTTTATTTGGGTTCATTTATATAAACTTGTTTCTTTTCCTTTTTGGGAGGTCGACTTGTCCTTTTTCCCGATCCTAAATAATAAAAAGGGTAATGCCTTCCATTTGCGAGAATTTTCTATACCCTTGGTGCTAGTCGCCACTCCGGGACCTATTGAAGGTGGGTTTCGGGGGTCATTATCTCTCCTTCAACTTAAAGAAGGAAGGGCCTGGCAATCCGCTGACTCTTCCCTCCTTTTGGTGAAGGCGGGTCGTGACATAATGGTATCAGAGGCGAGGTTGAGAGATAGGGCGGAGTCTGGAGTTAGGCACAGTAAGGATTGCATGGGATGGTGAGGCAACAATGTTGGGTGACCTTGGTGCGTGAATTAGGCCAGGGAGGACCGGCTAGGACACAGGATTTTAGGGCCCCCCGTGATCCGATGCAAGGACTCTGGACCTACCGAACGACCAAGTGAGGCCACACTGATTGCAGGGTAGAGACCCTAGGAAAGGTACATGCATCATAAATGACTTGTGTTTTTGTGTTTCTGGGATGTCTTGGGAAATTAAGAGTAAATTAAATCTTAATAAGTTTTGAGAACGGTTTTCCTTGCACTACTGGGCTTAGGCATTCCTTGTTTACCTTGCAGCTATGGCACCTGGAAGGCGACCACGTGTGGTACAGGCGATCGAGACTCCTGAGACTACTTTGGCCAATCGGCAGAGAGCTGGTCGGGAGGAAGAGGACGACCAGTGGCAGAAGACTCTTCGAGCCTTTCAGCGATAGGCCCTCGAGAAATATGAGGGCAGCACCTCCGACGTGAAGACGGAAGGCTGGCTGGAGGAGCTAGTCACAGCCTTCGGCCTGATTCGGGCCCCGACGGAGTACTGGGTTCCTCTGGCTGTTAGCCAGATGCGAGGAGCGGCACGTCAGTGGTGGATGCTTCACCTGGGGAGTAGGAAAGAGTCTGAGGTTGCTTGGGCGGACTTCGAGAAGGAGTTCCGGGTGGAGTTCCTCTCCTCGACAATGAAGGCGGAGAAGAGGCAGGAGCTACTCTCCCTCCAGCAGGGGAGCATGTCCGTGAGGGAACTTGGAATCAAGTTCAAGGACCTCCTGCGTTTTGCTCCGGACCTCTTTCCCGATGAGGAGTCTCGGGCAAGACGTTTGGAGGAGGCGCTCCGACCCTCCCTCCAGTATGCTGTTACCCCCTTTACCCTTCCGACATACTTAGAGGTTCAGAAGAAGGCCGAAGTGGTGGAAAGGATGCACGCTCTAGGCGGACTGTCACGATAAGGGATCCAGCTGGGACCATCGAAGGGGAAGGCCGTCAGCACCAGGCCTCCGGCATCGGGACCCTCCAGGTTCCGACCCGCAGGGAGCAGGCCGCAGCAGTTTCAGTTTCGATCCCCTGGCCCACGTTCTTTTCCTTCAGGCTCGGGGCCACGGTGCTTCATCTGCGGGAGCCCTGGACATCTTCGGAGTCAGTGCCCCGATCGGGTGCAGTACAACAGTGGCAATCATCCTCAGCGTCCGCCGCAGCAGCAGTTCCCAGCCAGACCCTTCCAGCAACAGCAGCAGGGACAGCGAGCTCCCGCTCCTCCGCAGACAGACATAGGAGGGGGAGGCCAACCTCAGGCCGCTCCGCAGGGACCTCGACCAGGGCGTGGTCGGGGAGGTGGCCGACAGCCGAGGGGCAGGGGAGCTGGGCGTGAATAGTTACACGCCGCAGAAGCAACAGTTCTAGCAGGGCCAGAGGTTGTTCGAGGTACGATCAGTGTGTTTAGCACTCTTGCTTATGCTTTGTTCGATACCGGAGCTTCACACTCCTTTGTTTCACACAGTCTAGCCCGCGCCTTGGGTCTAGATGCCAAGAGACTTCCAGTGCCCCTGGTGTTGAGCACACCAGTTGGAGGTCAGACCGACTTGCTGTTCGTTTGTCGGGGATGTAGACTGATGTTGGGGCCACATCAGTCGGTTAAGGATCTCCTTCTGCTACAGATTCGGCCGTACGATGTCATCCTAGGCATCGACTGGCTATTTTCTGTGTGCGCCGTCATCGACTGTTTCCAAGGGAGGGTGGTGTTCTCTGGTTTGGACGGCCAGCGTGTTACTTTCACCGGCGAGCGGAGCTGTCTGAAGGGAAACAGGAGGGAGGAACCTCTCCTCTCCTTGTTGACCGAACTGACGATAGAATCAACAGATGAGGAAATGGTGGAAGTACCAGAGATCGTTCGTGAATTTATGGACGTCTTTCCTGAGGAGGTGACGACTCTACCCCCTCGACGTGACATCGAGTTCGGGATAGACCTGCAGCCCGGCTCTTGACCAATCTCGATGGCTCCTTACCGGATGGCACCTTCGGAGCTACGGGAGTTGCGGATACAGATTGACGATCTGATGAAGAGGGGTTATGTTCGTCCAAGTGCATCACCGTGGGGTGCCCCAGTCTTGTTCGCAAAGAAGGCAGATGGTGGCCTCAGGTTGTGCATCGATTACAGGAGGCTGAATCAGGTAACGATCAAGAACCGCTACCCTCTTCCGAGGATAGATGATCTTTTCGACCAGCTGAAGGGGGCAGGATGGTTCTCGAAGATCGACCTGCGATCCGGGTACCACCAGCTGAGGGTGAAGGATAGCGACGTCCCAAAGACGGCGTTCAGGTGCAGGTATGGGCACTTCAAGTTCGTGGTCATGACCTTTGGTGTTACTAACGCCCCGGCCGTGTTCATGGGGCTTATGAACTCCATCTTTCGGGAGTACCTGGATCGGTTTGTGGTGGTGTTCATTGATGATATCCTGATCTATTCAAAGTCAGAAGAGGACCATGCAGAGCACCTGAGGACGGTTTTGGAGGTCCTCCGACAGCACCAGCTCTATGGGAAGTTGTCAAAGTGCAAGTTCTGGGCACGAGAAGTGCACTTCCTCAGACATGTAGTGTCTGAGCAGGGAGTAGCAGTCGACCCATCAAAGGTTGAGGCAATTCTTTCTTGGGCAGCACCCAAGAATGTGGCGGAAGTTCGGAGTTTCCTCGGACTGGCAGGCTACTACCGGAGATTCATACCCAACTTCTCCCGGGTAGCATCCCCTTTGACGGCTTTGACCAAGAAGGACCAGGTTTTCATGTGGAGCGAGCAGTGTGAGTCGTCCTTCAGCTACCTAAAAGAAAAACTGGTTAGTGCCCCAGTGTTGAGATTTCCAGAAGAAGGGATGGCCTATGATGTATTCTGTGATGCTTCAGGACAGGTCCTGGGGTGCGTATTGATGCAACGACAAGGGGTGATCTCTTACGGGTCCAGGCAGCTACTCCCCCATGAGCAGAACTATGCCACCCATGACCTGGAGCTTGCAGCGGTAGTGTTCGCATTAAAGCTGTGGCGACATTACCTCTTTGGGGAGCGCTTTGTGGTCTTCACCGATCACAAAAGCTTGCGCTATATCTTCTCCCAGCGTGACTTGAACTTGCGACAGCGGAGGTGGGTCGAGTTTCTCCAGGACTACGACTTTGAGATCTCATACACTGAAGGTAAGGGAAACGTTGTGGCTGATGCCCTGAGCAGGAAGCCGCATCAGGAGGTGGTTCGGGAATCTGCTGATGCTTGGAAGGCGATGGGGGAGTTGGCTGCCTTGCACTTGGATGCAAGGGTGGAAGGTACTAGAGGCTGTTTGTTTCAGATGACGGTACATTCCTCTTTGTTGCAGCAAGTGGAAGAGTCTCAGTGGGGAGATCCTGAGGTGGAAGTGTTGCGGGATCGTATCGATCAGGGGAACGCCCCGGAAGGATGGTCGGAGGACAGCCGACGTCGGATGCTCTTTCATCGGAGGTTGTTTGTTCCAGAGGTGATGCGTGATGAAGTCCTTCGTGAGTTCCATAGCTCAGCCTTGGCAGTACATCCGGGTGTTTCGAAAATGTACCAAGGCCTGAGGGGACAGTTTTGGTGGCCCGGGGTGAAACGGGCAGTGGCAGAGTTCGTGGCTAAATGCCTGGTGTGTCAGCAGGTGAAGGCTGAACACCGTGTTCCTGGTGGTCTGTTGCATCCTCTAGATGTTCCCGAGTGGAAGTGGGACGACGTCTCGATGGACTTCGTCACGGGACTACCCAGAGCTCAGGGCGGGCATGATGCTATCTGGGTAGTGGTGGATCGATTGACAAAATCTGCTCACTTCTTGGCTATCAAGGAGTCAGGACCCGTGAGTACCTTAGCACAGAGGTACGTGGATGAGGTGGTGCGTTTGCATGGAGTTCCGAAAACGATCGTCTCAGATCGGGACACTCGATTCACCTCACGAGTCTGGAAGGGGTTACAGCATGCTTTTGGCACCCAACTACGCCTTAGCACTGCTTTTCACCCTCAGACTGATGGGCAGACAGAGCGGACTATCCAGACCTTGGAGGACATGCTGCGAGCATGTGTTCTGGATTTCGGAGGATCATGGGTACGACACTTGCCTTTAGTAGAGTTTGCCTACAACAACAGTTTTCACTCTACTATCGGCATGGCTCCTTTTGAGGCATTGTATGGAAGACCATGTCGTTCACCCTTATGCTGGGTAGAGGTTGGTGAGACTGGTACTCTTGGACCAGAAGTAGTGCAGAGCACCACGGAGAAAGTCCATCTAGTACGGGAGAGGATGAAAGCAGCTCAGGATCGGCAGAAATCTTATGCTGATCGTCGGAGGAGGCCCCTGAAGTTCGAGGTGGGAGATCATGTGTTTTTGAAGGTTTCCCCTCGACGGGGGCAGCGGAGGTTCGGGAAGGGGAGTAAGCTCTCCCCTAGGTTCATCGGACCTTTCGAGGTGCTGAGGCGAGTTGGCGAGGTAGCATATCAGCTGGCCCTACCACCTCAGTTGGAGAGGGTCCATGACGTCTTCCATGTCTCCCAGCTTCGTCAGTACTTACATGATGACTCTCATGTCATCAACTGGGGAGAGCTAGATGTGGTAGGAGACGCAACCTTCGAGGAACGGCCAGTCAGAATCGAGGATCGCAAGGAGAAGTGCTCCGTGGACAAACCGTCGGCCTGGTTCGTGTGTTGTGGAGACATGGCGGCCTCGAAGAGAGTACGTGGGAGAGGGAAGCACAGATGCGTGCCCAATACCCCGAGTTGTTCTGAGCTTTGAACCTTTGGTACCTGTTGTGACAGAACGTTTGACCTTTTTGTCTATGAAATGTGCTAGATCCTTTCCTCTGTTATGTGTGGAAAGCCCCGGCTAAAGGGAAGGGGAAACCCGACCCCTAATCAGGACGCATTAAGGTGGATGCGATTAAACCCGTGCGGGCGAGTCAGTGCCGCCCAAAGCGGATAATATCTTGACATGGGGGAGGGGAACTCCCCAAACCCACATGACCGGGCGGTTTGGCGTGGTATGTTGCTTGGTTCTTGACAGGGAGTGTTTTCAATTAGCGGGGGTCCACTCCTAAGAGGTATCTTCGAAGATGGTTGTTCTGATCCTCTCTTTCCTTCTGGTTTGTTTTGATTCTCGGGGACGAGAATCGTTTAATAGGTATCTGATGTGATGACCCAGACCCCCCTTGGTCCCTTCCTTTTCCAAAAATACGGTTTCCTTGCGGGGTACCGATCGGTGAGACCGACCGGTGAGACCGATCGGTGAGACCGATCGGTGAGACCGATCGGTGCGACCGATCGGTGAGACGGATCGGTGAGACCGGCCGACGTCGGCCGGCCTTGCCAAGTTGTTCCAGTAACGTTCCTTTTTCGCAAATAGGGTTTTAAACCCTATTCTGCCTTGTTAAAAATGTCTTGGGAATCCGAAACGCGCACAAAGGTTTTAATTAAATGCTTCATTAATTCATGGGTCGGTTAAAACCACCCAGTGCCATTAATGATGAGTCAAGCCACGTGGTCAACCCACGACTCCCTCATCTTCCGTGGTTTTGTGTTTCATCTCAACCGTCCCCAGCTCTTATAATTAAGGGTTAGGCCGTGGTTTCCCCCCTTCTTCGATCGTGGCTCTTCTGGTACATCGGGACCGCCGCGTCGTTATCCGTAAAGTTCCGCGCCCCCGGCCTAAACGTCGATCATCTATCAACAGGTAGGGAATTTCTCTCGTCTCTGACTTTTGTGTATCATGCGGGGTGGGCGCTACTTTTGTTCCTATGGAATTGGTTGAACCAAACCCTAATGAAGATAATAAACGAAGTTCTAAAGGAAGAAGGGGAAGGGGTTGTGATCGTTGTTATGCTTTATCTTGTGATCATCCCTTTTGTTGTACTGGTTTATGTTTTCTGAAAATTGAGGCCGTTGGTGGTCGTGTGTGTGCACTTAAATCCCCTCATGATGTTTTAAATAGGTTGCTGAAATTGTGAACTCCTGCTGTGAAATTGGTTAACCACGTATATCCGGCTGAATAATTGAAAGCACCAGGATCGGCCCTTCTGTGATAACTCCCGGTTAGAACACACGGAATTTGAAATCATGGAGTGTGTTAAATCGTTTAAATCTGAAAATCCCTGACTTGTGTTGGTAGTGGTTAGTGGTTGTTTTCCCTTCGGGCCGTTTGCTGGAAATGTGGGAGGGGATGGGATCCCCTGTTCTTTTTATACTCTTGGTGGCTGTGTGAATTTGGGGGATGGGATCTCCTGTTGGCATGGTTTCAGTGGTTGTGAGTTTTTATCACAAATTTGGGAGAGATCCTCTGTTGGCAGAACCGGGTGTGAGTGTTTTGGTTGATCTATTCTTTGACGTTTTCCTTGGTTATTCTTATGGTAGTTGCCCAGTAGTGCTTAAAATTAATTGAACATTTTGACTGAACGTGAAACAAAATGGGACAAATGGTTTTGTGGGCAAGGGTCGTGAATTGTGACTCGGACGCTGTGGTATTGTGTTCTGTAGGTTGGCTAGGAAAACCTAAGTTTTGGGTGAGTGTTTGTTACCTATATCTATACTTGTAGCTTTGTGTTTCTTATTCGCGCCCCACCCAAGTTGAGCACTTAGTGCCGAACACCCCCATTTATGGTGGAAGGGTGTTTTTCCCAACACTATACTTAGTGGCTGGTTATTAGCTCCTTTTCTGCTCCCTTTCCCGGATAGCCCAAGTACCTTCGGGCAGGCTGTGATGGCATGAAGTCCATTATTAGCCCAAGAACCATCGGGCAGGGTGTTGTGGTGGTTGGCCAGGTGTGTGCGGCAGGTGGTTTCCCAAGTGTCTTCGGGATGAGGCCCATGTGTTTTCGGGCATGGCAGTGGATCCTTTAGCCCAGGTGTCTTCGGGCGTAGCGGTGGTTGTTCTGGCCTAGGTGTTTGCAGGCATGGTTACTTGTGACAGTTGAGGCCCAGGTGTGTGCGGGCGGGATTTGGCAGTGGGACTGCGTGTGGTTGTGGCCCAGGTGTGTGCGGGCGGGATTTGGCAGTGGGACTGCGCGTGGTGGTGGCCCAGGTGTGTGCGGGCGGGTGTGGTAGTGGGACTGCGGTGAGAATGGCGGGATTGGTCCGATGCGTAGGATGTCTCAATAACCAGTGGGGAAGTGGCGCGGGGTACCCAAACATCGATGTGCTCTTATTATATATATTACTTGACTTGCGTTATTTGGGGAGTGAGCCTTGGTGAGGCCTGGGATGGATAGTTTTCCTTGTTAGTTGTTTGGTTCACTCTTTTCTCACAGGACTTTAGTACGTTCCCCCCACTTGTGCACGAGAGTCTTGGTTTTCCCTACTGAGTGTACTTGTATGCTCACCCTACGTTTACTTTCAGGTTTCCAGGAGGACTACCAGGGCTGCGCGGGACCCTATTAGTCGGACAGTTGGAGTTGTCGCTGTTGTCGTATCTTTGTTTTCTTTTGGTATTGTACTTGAGAGCTTTCTTTTTCTTTTGTGCTTGTACCTTGTTGTAAACTGTTTAAACATGCATGGGGTCTTTATTTGGGTTCATTTATATAAACTTGTTTCTTTTCCTTTTTGGGAGGTCGACTTGTCCTTTTTCCCGATCCTAAATAATAAAAAGGGCAATGCCTTCCATTTGCGAGAATTTTCTATACCCTTGGTGCTAGTCGCCACTCCGGGACCTATTGAAGGCGGGTTTCGGGGGTCATTATCTCTCCTTCAACTTAAAGAAGGAAGGGCCTGGCAATCCGCTGACTCTTCCCTCCTTTTGGTGAAGGCGGGTCGTGACAGAATAATTGAAAAGGACATAAATGTATGAGGTACATGGAAATATACCACATAAGGGTTTTATGGTGTTGTGTAATAGCGATATGAAAAATCTAAGGTTTTATAAGATTTATGTGTATTTTTGTAGTATGAATAATTATGCTATATAATGAATCATGATTTATAAATATCATGTAAGGGTTACAAATAATTTTTTTAATAGTCAAGTGAATTTCAGAACAGTTTTTGTAAGGGTGAACATAATGCTTTTTAATAGTGTATAATGAGTATCACGTGATATATAAGAGTATAATCATGGTATTCATTATACAGTAGAATTTAAAATATTATTCATCAGCTTTTACTGATTGAATCCATGATTTGAGTAGATTTAAATCGATAAATAATTTCCCATTAAAGGTAGATATTATTATAGTTACTGTCAATGTAGTTTAATATCATTAATGGGTTAGTTATAAGTTTTAATGTAAGGGGAGTATCTATTATTACCATACAAGTTATAGATGAGAAAAAAAGGAGAAGAATAATGGAGTAAAAGTGTTTTCTATACTCTGTAGTTGATTATTTTATGACATAGTAAGAAGTATATGATATTTGATTAAAGGAGAGAAGTACGATAAAGTTCATGATGAATTGATAATTGTGGCGTATTCATGTGAGATATTTTGAGTGTAAGAAGAAAAATATTTTTCAATGAGAATATTCACACAGAGAAGAAAGGGATGAAGTTGGAGTCTCTGTGATATTTTTTTATATTGAAAAAGTACCTCCTGATATATATTGGTATTCATTAATTATATGAGTTCATGGTAACACAAAACATCAAAAGGTAAATTATAAGGGGTCCAATTTTATCTAATTTATCTAATTATTTATACTTGTTATAATGAGTATAACCATGTAATGTGGGATAATAATGACAATACACTAAGGAATAGCTACTCAAATTGAGTTGTGAATCTTGCAAATCCTAATATTCACTTTTTTTGACGGATTTATTTTCTTTTATAATAAAAAGTAAGGGTTAAAAAAAGTGAACACTTTTTTGACTGAAACTTATTTTTTTTATTAAGAAAAACACTTTTGTGGGAAAAGTGAGAAACTGAAAGGTTCAACATACACCAAAAAACCCCAGCAGGAAACCAGAAACAGCCCCGACCAAGCAAAGATAACAACCACCCACCCCAATGTAGGATCACTCGGCGATCCCATGCAAGCATTGTCCCTCTCGAAGGCAAAGCCCTCCCTCTAAATCAACCAAGTCCCAAATGGACTTCAAAGGGGAAATGAGTGTACTCTAGCCCATCAGAGCCAAACTGGCCCTCAGACTTTTCCACACACCTCAAAGGGGGATAACAGAATCATTGACAACCAATTTGATTCTGCCAGAACCCATATCCCTAAATAACTTCCACGATAAAAGGGATACCTGATAGAGTGAATCCTACCTTAACAGTTTTTCAAGTGTAGAAGTCATCTTGTTCTATACCTGGATATATTCCTCTAGTTTGATCGTCCCCTTGTTGAAGCCACCAACCAGAATCATGTTTTGCTTGTCAACCCAATTACACTACTCCTCATTGAGATTCATGTCGAGGGACCGACCCATAATCCTCGCTGCATCCTCTTCCGAAGCATTGAGAAATAAAACCTTCTCTTTCACCTCCTCGTACGAGGAAAATATCAAGTCCAAGGGTGGGTCAAACTTACCTGTTGGAATTGGTTGATACCTAACCCCAATTTCCTGCTCCACAACCACAGTCTTTTTTTCTGACCGAGTCCTCATAGGAGGCGGCAGGGAGGAGTAGTCCTTGTTACCCCTCCTCCTCCTGTCACTCCTATTGCACTTCATAACTTGTTCTCCTTTGGAGTATCCCTTACTGACCTCCAAGGATTCTTCATACGTCTCCTCTTCGTACTCTACCTCAGCAAGGCTGGAAAATCTGTTGCTCAAGGTGACCGGAGTCCGAGTTGGAGGAACTGCTCCCCCTGCCTGAATGACCGGGATCGAGCCCCCTACTTTTCTTGCACTGGCTAGAAAAGGGATTTCCCAGACCTCCCCTTGTATAAAACCAGTTTTGTCCTCCCATATCCCCTCCTGAGAAGCCTGTTCTGCACTACCAGTATTAACCAGACCTTCTTCCAACCGCCTGTCCCCTGCACCAGCCTCCATAGAGCAGCTGGCCACCCATCCCTCTCCTCCATCCACACTCTTCAACAAATTGGGTGTAGGGTTCTGAAATGGGCTCACTGGCACGCCGGGGTTGTGTTGCATCTCGAGACCCCTGCCCATAAACTGGAAAGCAGCATCAAGGTTCAACACCTTGGAGTGTCCAGTCTCCCTCCTGCACATCTCAGAAACATCCAAAGGAAAAGCCGCAACATCCTCAGATAAAGGTGCCTTCCCTCTAGTCTTATCCAATCCTACATCCTCCTAGGGAACCCCTGGCCCCATTGTGGTATTGACCTCGCTTGACTTAGAAGGGTCCTGACGAGCATGAGGCTGGCCTGCATATGTGTTCTGGGTACTACCATAACCAGCATTAGTGGTGGTTGCACCACCCCTCAAAGATACATCAGTGGACACATCTGTGGTCACAGATGGTCGGGCGCTCCCAGACCTTCTTCTGCAACCAAGCTCAATATGACCCTACCTACGACAATAAGAACAAAAGTCAGTCCAGGATTCATAAACAATCGGCTGCGCATACCTATACTCCTCCACAATAACAATCCATACTATCTCAGGTGGAATTCTTGAGAGATCCATCTCAACACAAATTCTTTCTGACATGGGATGCGACAAGGATGCTGTTCTCTGGTCACTGTACACAAATCGACTGATAGAATTCCCAATTGACCTCAATAATCCAAGATTCTAGAATAGGAGAGGCAGGCCAAGCAATTGAATCCAAATCGCCGTGAAGGGAGAATCGTGGTTCATGTGTACATCAAAAGACCAGAGGAGTAAATGGAAAGGGAGGCCGGAGAAAGATTTCCTCTTTCTCGACCAAGCTCTCCCCAAACTATCTTCATCAGCAAACAGAATAAGAAATTGTCTCGGACCCATAATACATACCTGCACATGATGTTCCAAACCCCAATCCTCAATGAAAGCCTTGGCAAAGTGTTCCACCAGAGGTCGCCACCGCGCAAAACGTACAATCAGAGCCAAGGAAAGCAATGCCGACGCATCAGTGAATTACCTAACCGAAACCAACACTATCGGCTGACCTGAAACGCATCCAGGGACCTTCAGAGCCACCTAGATTTCAAGAACGAAAAAGCCCGCAACCGACGAGGAACGAAAAGTATCGAAGTCACCCAAATGCGTAGCTTCAGGAACAAGAGCAGAAGGTTGAGACCCCTCCCCCCCATGGGAGGATGGGTCGCAGCGGGCAACATCGCCGTAGGGTTATCCGGGCATCATCGCCCTCGCGGCATCATCGCCGTAGGGTTTCCTTTCACTTCCTTTTCATTTATGTGAACACTTTTTTAAAATGATAAATAATGCTTAAACAAAAATGTGTTCATAAAAAGGGAGATTCCAAGTATACACTAATTGAATACACATATTATTGTGTGAAAGTCATATATATTTTGGGTTGAAATTATTATTATTTCAAAATAATAATAAAAAAAATATTTGATTCCATTTCTTAATCTAAAAAAGATATTTTTATTTAAAGGGATCGTACGACAGTGCCAACCAAGACATGTTATTTTAAAATGTTTTAATAAATAAATATAATTACTAAAAAATGTAAAACCATTTGAGATTTTTTAGAATTTCGGAATTTGGATCAAATATTTTCTTATATGTGGTTAAAAGGTGGTTACACTATTTTTAGCAACATGTTGACCAATAAAACAAATGTGAGAATTATATTGAAAAATCATTTTAACAACCTATTACATTTATCCTTATATAACCAAAAAACCTATTTACGCATATAAAAACCATAATAAACCAAAAAACTTTGGAATATTAAGTGTATATGTTAATATAAGGTGACTACATAAAGGATAATAAGATGAATAACATTACAAATGAAAAAAATAAATGTGATTACCAAAGAATAAAAACGCATAATAGAAGGTTTAGAAAATTAATAGTATCAACGAAATAAATGGATTTCCTTAATGAATATAAATTATAATAATAAAAAATGATATTTTTATGTTGTAAGAATAATATATGTCTCAATTAAAAGAAATCATTACATTGTTGGCATGAATATTCATCATTTTCCAATGTAAAAAATCTTATGATATACATGTGTTACACAATAAAAAAGATCATTTATATAATTTTTGAGACCATACATCATAAAAAATATATCCCTAAATATTTCCACCATTTAAAACGATAAGTATTTATATCATAGTTCATCAATAGTAAATCAAAAAAAAATGATTAAGTTATTAATAAATGGCTAGGAGTTATAAAATATTTTCACAAGGTCTGAAAAAACATAAATCAAATTTGGGTAATTATAATGTATTATAAAAACTCCATAAAAACTTATATGAATTTAATTTATATTTTTAAAAAATTTGGATACAAATATTCTCAATTAAGAGAGATATAGAAACTCCCCTGATGAAAGGGGTACAAGTTTTATAGTAATTTTGTAATTCCTCTAAATTTACTAAATATATGATTATATAAAATCTAGTTTGTAAATTCAAGATAAAATAACAAATAATGTTTTATAATACTTTTATAGGATTATTTGTACAAAAACTCATAATGAATTTATTAAAATTTGAGATCATAATATGGTTAACTCATGAAGAAATGGGTATGAGATAAATAAAAAATACAATTCATCAGGAAAATTTCTAGGGAAGAGAAGAAAAAAAAATGATTTTAAATAAATCGGAAAAAATATGTTATAGGATATTAAATATTCAACAAAAATTATATAAAAAAAATCACCAATTTATATACAATAAAGACGTACTAACATAGTCAATCCCTGAATAAAGAGGATTGTATTATATAACAATTTTATATGGAATTATAAACAAATCAATAAAAGTATGGACATTAAAAATTAAATATAAATGACCATGAATGTAATCGATAACTATATATATGATTTAAAAAGTAAAATGAAATAAATACCCTAATATAAGGTTGATAAATCATGTAAAATTTAAAGGGAAAGAGAGATAAATCCTTTTATAATAAGAATCGACTTGTTTAAGAATTATTAATCTTCTTATATGATCAAATTTAATTCATTAATATTTTATTATATAACAATATTTAATTTTACGTTGAATATAGTTGAATATATATTTTAATTTTAATTATTATTATTTAATTATCTATTTTTTTATTATCTTTAGATGTCCCCAAAAGAGGATATTCTAAATGAATAATAATTGTTATAGTATTTCAATACAGTTCCTTAAACATTACTCTATTCTTTTAATTCTCAATAATTACAAGTAAATTAGTACAAAAACGATTATATATATCTTAATGTTATATGTTATCATCATCACAAAATTAGTTCCAATTTTAAAAAATTATATTTCACATTTTCTAGAATTAAATGAACCATAACTTGACAACACATTTTTTTTTAATTATATAAATTTAACTATATCATTCTTAAGAAATAAAATTTGGTTAATATATATCATTAATACTTTATTTAAACAATTATTATTATGTAACAACCATTGATGGAGATGGTTTTATTATCTCTAGTTTCTTTTATAGAACAACTTAGCTATTACTTATAGTTTGGAATATATCTTAATTTCATTTAATTTACTAGATATTGGTTTAATGATATATTTTTATTAATTTTATTGAGCTTCATGAGAGGTTTTAAAGTTAAATATTGTTTGTGGAAATTTAATTCCATTTGGATTAAAAATGTTTTTTTAATCAGAGTATGATTTCTTTAAATAAACATTGAAATTTAATTTGAGATTGTGAGTTTTCATTTGGATATAATCCTTTATTAATTAGTTTTCATTTAAAATTTTTATACATGGTTTATTTTAAATATATTAAAATATTAAAATATAATAAATAAACAGCCTATTTTTATTAACATATTATTTTAGTATTTTTACATGACAAATTATGAACTTATCCCTTAAATATTTCCTCCCCAAGAGATGCTGACTGTCAAGGGAAGATTTTTCAAGTGAACAAAAGTGGATTTTATAAAATAAGACATTATTTATTAATTTGATCTTATTTAGAATAATATTTTATATTATTTATATTTGAATTAATGAAACATATATATGCTATGATTCAATACCTTTCCCTTAAAGAAATATAAACTTAATTTTGAGGAAAACATATGAGTGTAACAATTAAGAGAATTTAATGTATAGTTATATAGATTTGTTTGAGAAATGTTTTCATATTATCATTTATAAAAGTGTGATAAAATTACCTTCTATTTCAATCAAGTAGTATAATATATATCAACATGAATATATCAATTATAAGAATTCCATGATATGAAGACTAATATGATTATAGTTATAGATTGATCATTATATTTGAGAGAAGTTGGGTAGTATTATATCTCCTATATAATTATTAATGGATTTAACAATTGATTTTCATGTTGTAAAATTCAGTTATATGAACTTTTATTTGATACAAATATATTTTTTATTTTTTTTGATAATCAAATACAAGTTGCAACACCTACTGTGTCACTATGACATTAATTAATTAATTAATTTTAATACATTGTGGGTTCCTAATATTTTTGGGTTGAAATTATCAAATTTCTAAAGAAATAGGTATTTAAATGGTTAAGAATAAATATGCACCAACTTTACATCAGTGGTCTTCACTTTATAATGTCAATTTTCACGGTCTGAGCATGGTTAGATTAAATGTGTTACCCACTTAGGAGTAACTATCTGAGCACCTCATACTTTTCTAGTAGGGACAACATGGTTGGCGCATAGTTCGGTAAACAATTATCCTAAAGCATACATGAAACACAAAATTTTAAAATTTTTTATTTTTCTTTCAAAAAATACACTTAAAATTTTTAAGGTATTTTAATCCATTCCCCCTCCTTTTATCACACAACCAACCCCAACTGAGACCCCCTCCCTCTATGGCCATGTGCCTATTATCTCTTGAGTCCTCCTTTACTTATGTGTTTATTATGAATTTATTGGGTATTATTTGTTAAATTATCAAGGTAAAGCCTTTATTCCTTCATCTCTTCCATTTTGTGGTGATTTTCCCCATCCCTATTTCCCCTCTCATTCATATAAACCCTAGTAAAGATAATTGAATTGATTTTTGTGGTTATTTAATTTTTAGGGTTTGAGATGGGTCTTTAGGATCATCTCCTTTCATGATTGGGTGTTCTATTTCAATGGAGACACATTTTATCCCTCTCACAACCAATTTGAGGTAGGTGTCTCTATGACACCCCCTTGTAAAACATTTTATAAATTGATTACCTTATTAAAATGTTTTTTTTAAATTTAAACACCTATTATATGTCATGGTATGTGTGAAATAATTTTGAATTAGTTTTTAACACTTGTCACAGGTCTTGGATGAATTCGAAGTATTTGAGAAATTTTTTTCATATATATTAATTTTTTTCCAATATCTTAAAATGTTCTCCCACTTATTTGAATGGATTTGGAAAAAATTATTGGTTTTTATGGTCTTTGAAAATGGTTTAAAGGATTGGAATAGTCCTTAGTCATATTCTAAATGTCGCATTAAATGTTTTTTTTTGAATTTGATAAAGCTATTTTAATATTTTTTAAGAAATATGTTTGAAGTTGGATTTCTTTTTTAAAAGGGTAAAATTTATTTTAAACTCTTGTTTTAAAAAATTTAGGGGGTTTACCCTCTTTTGAAATTATTTAAGACCATGGGTCTTGGGGTATTTATAAATTTTAATTTTAAAATAGAATGTGTTTTTATTGTAAAAAGGGTTCTCAACACTATTTGGTTTCCATGAAGGTGAAACATTTATTTTAAGTTTCTTTCATGGGAAGACTTAGATTTCCAATTATCTTTCAATGTGTGGTGTGTTAATTATTCATTAAAAGGATTTTTGGAAAGTGTATTTACAATTGGGTTTCCAAATGAGATGTTTGAAAATATTGGTTATAGTATTTGAAATGATATTTCAAATGACTTTAAGAATTAGGCATGTGGATTAAAATATTGAGTGGAATGTTTTAAAGGTCCATTTATCACATTAAAATGGTTTTATAAATGGTGTAATAACCTATTAAGAACCTATAATTATTGTATTCCCTTTGTGTCCTGTGATCCCATGAGGGGATGTTTCTTTTGATGCATGTGTATATACTACTTATATTATTGATTGTGAGGATCATTGCTTGTGAGGGTGAAGGAGGCGAGGTGTGGGTTATTTATAAATGTTTTACATTTGATGCAAGTAATTTATAATTTCTCTCCTCCTTTCTTTACATGTAATGGTTGACCTTGTGGAACGGGGAATGCGACTTGGGTTGTTGATGCTCTATCCTAGGTTAGTGATTAAGAGTATTTTCTTAGTCCCACACAGACCCATTAAGAGGATTATCCCATTAATCCATGCATGCTCATGGGATGTTAGGTACCAAAAGAGACCTAGTGGGGATTGAGAGATCTAAGGTAGGACCAAGTGAGCCTCCAAATTTTTATAGGTAAATCCAATTCTATGTGAACCATGGTTCATTATAAGTCATGATATCACCCATTATAACCCATTAGTTAGATCCATGATGCTAATATCTTTTTAGGATCATTTAGGGGATCTCCCTTTGTGCTTTAATTGTATCCCATACTGCTCATTTTATTATCTTGCACATATGTTCTTGTCATTTATTAATCCTTTTCGTGTGACTTGACATAGTGGTTCCTGGATTTGTACTTCCCTCATTTTTTTACTTTGACTTTAAAATGTTTTAAAGGGAATTATTAAAGGTTTTAAAACAAGGGAAAAATAAAGTGTTATTTTCAAGTTCTTTAATTTTTTTAGAAATGAGTTTTAAAAGTGTTCTCAAGTGAGAAAATTGAAAATTGTTTGGGTATTTATTTAAGAATTTTAAAGAAATGGGGTTTCCTTGAAATTTATTATGAAAATGGGATTCTTTTATATGATTTAAAATAGGGAAAATGTATTTTTATTTATTCTCCATGGTTTAAAGTCCCATTTTAACTCAATATAAAGTTTTAATTTAAAATATACAACTATCCTTGTTTTTATTTTATAAAAGGGTAGTTTCTTGAAAGTGTGAATGTGGTTTTGTTTTTATAAATAATGGGAAAAAATTATTTTTATGCCTTATGTTAAAATTAGAAATCTATAAACAATTCTACAAAAGAATTTCCATAGATTCACTGGGTTGTTGTTTCCTACTGAGTGATTATGTGATCACAACTATTTTATCTCTATTTTATGTTCCTGATTCAGTTTCCCGGATGCTCTTGAGAGAATTGATTCATTTTTGGTTAGTTTTAATTTTATTTCATTTCTCTAGTTATACCTATTACTTAGTTCTGAAAGGGCCATCTTTTACTTTCTTATAATTTATTTGTTATATAACTTTATTTGATTTACTTTTTTATTATTTCAATTGATAAAGGGAAACTATAGTTACTAGTGGATGAAGAAAGGGCATCAAGTGGGTTCCTTTTCTAAATAAGGGATGGAGAATTAGGGGTGAGGGAGGTTTTTTTTTGATTAAGTTGTTTACTACTCCATTGATCGTTTATTGTTTCCTACCTATTAATTTTGGTATGTATGTCTTACATGCAGATGGTCCATGTCAAAATTTTATTTACTTTGTATATATTATTTTATTAATTATTTATTATGAGAAACTATTCCCAAGTGTGCTCCTTTGATGCATAGGAAGTAGTTTCCAGCCTGTGGGGATGGGAAATTCCCTTCTTCCCAGTAGAATACTAATTCATTCATCTATAAGATAAACATACCGGGTTAGTTTGATGAAAATAATATCAATGGTTATGTTATTATTCTATATAGTATCATAATCCTTTGGAGAAACCTCTATTATTTTGGGTGTTATGGTAATATTGAGTTAGAATTTTTTATTAGAACATGAGAGGTAAGTGTTGGGAAAGTTTAGATATCTCTTGGTTTCCCTGTGCCTAAATTTTCCATGGGTAGTGGGTTTGAATTTTGAATTCATATTATTATGGTTTTACTGTTGATCTTATTTTGATCCTCATTGGTATAGTGTGAATTTCTTTGAGGTCCGAGTTGTATTTTGGGATGGGAATGGAAAGCAGATCGATGGTGTGAGGTTGGTTTGCATGTCCTGATAAACCATAGTAGTGAGAAAACACCCAATATTGAAAATACTATTGGAATTATTTTATATTTGGACCATGGTCCATCAAACCCTATGGTTAAGTCAAGTATGGTTCTTCACCCCATTGGTTTGTTGTTTAGACCTCCCTTTAGAGATCCCTAATGTAGTGGGATGAGTCAAAGTGAGTCTTGTGATATATTGATAATGTGTAATGGGTTTTTATATAATTGTGGGGTGCTTACATTTTGATTTGAAATGGATGTTTATGAAAAAGGATTACTTTTGGAATTTTTTTTTGGGTTTCAAAGAATCCTTTAGGCTTTTTCATAAAATGGTTTTTTGGAGTTTATGAAACTAGTTTTTGTTTGAAGAATTTATCCCTCAAGTTTTTATTAAAATAAAATTTGGTTTTCTAATTTTTTTGGACATTTTTTATTTTAAACTGGTATTTGAGGTTTTTTGAAAAAATATTGGCTATTAAAACCAATTTTTTGATTAATTTTAATGGAATTTGAAAAGTCATGGGGTGTTTATTTTTGAGGAAGTTATTATTTTCATTTAAGGAAAATAAAGCGATAAATGCTTTAGAAAATTTTAAAATCTTGATATTTGAGATGATCAGGTGGTTTTCAAATGTGATTGAATTTTTTTAGAGATTCCATAAATAATTGGGGTTATTTTAAAAGCTTGTGTGTTTTTACTACAAAGTAAAAATTTTATTTTTGTCTAGATAAATACAAAGAAAAACAAGCTCTAGGTGGACAAAAATAGTAGAGATTGAGTACATCTTCCATAAAAATACCACTTCAAGCAGGTGTGAGTGTACCCAATCTAGAAAATAAAAAGTACTAATCCCCAATGGAATACTAGGATTCTAGGAAATATGCCACATTATTCCCCTTATTCCAAGTATGAATAATTTCCACCCATGAATGGAGTAGTTTTTTGGCATTCTGAATGAGATAAATGATGACCCATTGAATTTTAATCTTCTCTTTTAATCCTTCATGAATCAAAATTGAGTAAATTTTTTTTGATTCCAACATGATTTTGTGACCCAAACACAACTCAATACCTTTAAACATCACATTGGCCTCCACCATAAGGTATTACCCCTATCTAAATCTACTACTAAAGGATATAAGCACCACCTATTGATGGTAATAAACCCCCACCACCCTACATAACACTTGAGGTACATGATCCATCCACATTGAGATTAAGGACACTATAAAGGGGTGTACACCTCACCCACATTACCTATCTATTATGATTCCAAATATTTTTTATTTTTGGAAATTTTTTTTATTCCTTTGGGGAAGTGGTTGTTTTTAAAGAAATGAGATTTTGGCATGTGGGTTTCCTTATTTTCTTGATATTTTTGGATGTTATCACTTCAGGTGGGTTGAGATTATTTTATTTGATTTATGGAACACGGTTATGTGGATTCTATGTTTTATTGTATATAAAGTAAACCTCCAAGAAGAGTCTCAATAAATGTTGAGCAATTTATTTTATGGGAAGTTACTACCTTTTTATTTTGGATAAAAGTGGAGTGAAAAGTGTTGTATTTCCCTTTCGTGATATAGAAGTAGGTTGGATATTGGGTTTTTTGTCGTATAAGGCTAGGTGAGAATTGGGTAGTTATTTGGGTGACTTAATGAGGATATATCCTCTTAATATTTTGGGGTTAATATTTATTTTGGGATGATGGTCTATATTGAGGTATTTTACTTGATGAGTTTAGGGATTTTATAGCCTTAAGTGATTTTTTTGGTGTGATACATGGGTGAACCTTTTATTTCTCAATCATAAGCAGTTTTGGATCATGTATCAATGTGTTTTTCTATTTTATTTTGTGGATTCCTTATTATTTTTTGTTTGGATGAATGCCTTTCAAGTTAGTTGTCTTCTTTTGGGGATTCTGAAGTTTTTTAAGTGTTTTGATTATGAGGAAATATTGTTTAGGGGAAAACAAGGGATAAATTTGGTTATGTGATTGTGTAATTAGGATGGAGGTTTCATTTGGGAAGTTAAGCACCTGATTGTGATATTTTTATGAGGTTTTTCATGATATGTTGTTCCAATAGAAGATTCCTAGTTTACCCAATGATCACAGTGACCCAAGTCGAGATCCCATGTTGTTATTCATTTTTTATTTATCATGAGTGGTTCATCATGAGACTTATGGTTTTAATTAAGTTTTTCATGGTAGCAATCCTTGTCTATGGATTTTGAGTTCCCTTAGGTTGTTTTCCCTTGGGAATTGGAACTAATATTAAGATCTTGGATGTTCCTTTGCTTTGGTATCCATTGAGTGTATCATGGAATATGATTCCTCTTTGGAATATTCTTCCCCAATGTTTTATTTTTCCCTAAAGATCTGGAGCTTCTCGACGGTTACCCTAATCTTCAGATCTCAAACTCGGAGTTCTTGGAGTCTTTGGCGCTTCTGAATCTCACTGTGGTTGCCCGCTTCTTGCATAGGTGGCCTTCAGTTGATGCTTTTGACAGATTTGTGTTTAGCTCTTGGGATCTTCAAGAATAGGCGGTGGTCGGTTTGCTTGACAGTCACTAGATCATGATCTATTTCGAATCGGAGGCAGATCTCATTCAGGCATGGTCTAGGGCTCCGTGAAGTTGCAACAGGATGAGTTTCATCCTCCTTCGATGGACTTTCGATCTTCACATGAAGTGTGATTTTCCATCAATAGAAATCTGGGTTAGTTTACCTAAATATCCTCCTCCATTTCAGAATCCCTCTATTCTTCAGATGATTGATAATATGGTAGAAATGTTTCTTTGTTCTGATAACCGCACTGTAGCTCTATGTCATCTGGTTAATACCCAGATCTGTGTGGAAGTAGATGTCCCTTGTCCGCCTTTATATTTTGTATGGATCACCATAGGCGAGGAATAAAAGTACCAGAAGAAGGTTGTTTATGAGAATTGGATGGAATTCTACTCATTTTGGAAGCAGCTGGGACATCCTTCGAAGGTCTGCCAAAGGAGAGCTCCCCCATGAAGGTTGAAATCTAAGGATAAGAGGGTGAGGATTGTGTGATGAAGAACTCAGTTCAGGGAGATATGGGGATGGATCCTGATAAAATCACTCATATTTCTGAGCCACCTAAGGATGTGGTGTCCCCTATGAAGTTAGTGAATGGAATGAACCGGTGTGGTGTGCATCTTGTTTCTGAAGGGTTAGCGGATATTCCAAGAAACAAGAATCCAGAATATGAGATGGAAATTGATCATGTTCAGAATGTTATGGGTTTGATGGATGGAGGGAAGGTTTCTCTTATGACTAACATTGTGGTGGGGGACCAACCTTCTTGCTCCATGTAGGTGACCTATGGTGAGGTCCATGATGCAGAGGCGGCTAGAGGGTCAAGGCTAAAGTTGATCCCGCGGGTTTCTGATGTTGTCAGCTGGCCGAGGCTCAGTTTGGAGAACATTGATTTTTTACTCTGTAAGAAGGGATACTTTTCAGAATGAGGAGGAGAGATGTTCCAGACCTTTAGAGGTGATCTTTCTGGCCTGTGCTAAAAATTCTCGGGGATTGGATCCCTTAGCCAGGTCTTTCCTCACTCTTAGCAACTGGTTTAATGATCTTTCGACATGCATGTTGGAGGATGGAACAGTTGAGGATGTTGATGTATGGATGGATAATAGTGTGAAAACACCAGAGGGTATTCATGGTATGGGGAACGATACCTGCACTTCAGATGTGGAGGAAGCTACTACTGACAAGAGGAGGACACCTTTTTTGGGAAGTAACACCCCAGACCAGAGGAGGGGGATCATCTCTAAGTCGCATGGTACTATTTTGGAGGTGCGAGCTGTGTTTGGAAGGGAGAGTTATGAGGGAGGGGAGGAAAATGAGAGTGCCCCCTTTGGCCGGTCATTCAGTGATGTGGTTCAAAGTGGGAATCAGAAGACAGTTACAACAGAAGGGCCTTTATCTACTACTCCAAGAAGAAGGACAAGAAAGGAATACTCTTACCTCCCACGGCCGATGCGGACCAGATCAGCCTCTAAATAGAACAGCGTGGTTACTATTTCCTTTAAAAAGGTTATTGTAGTTGAAAAGGCATTGCTAGAGCAACCTTCTCTGGAGGATATTAAGAGTCAGGTTCATAGTGCTAGCTTCTGGAGGTCTCCAGACTGAAAATCAGCCACTAAAGATGATGGATCCTACATGGGGTGGGGTGATGAGTCTGGATACTATGATGTGTAAGTTTCACTTTTTTGTGTTTGTGGTTGTTTTTTGGGTACCAAAAACCCAAAAAATGGCTTTTAAAAAGAGAAAAAAATGATTTTCAGTCAGTCTTCTATAATTCTAAGTGGTTGAAACCTCTACCTTGACTAGGGACTTTCTAGAAGAAGAAAGTAGCATGGTGTGGAGGTTTGTGACACCCATCATGTCACTTTGGAATTAATTTATCAAATTAATTTTATGCTATTGTGGGTTCTTAAGATTTTTAGGATGAAATTATAAAATTTATAATAAAATAGGTGTTGTGCACGATTTGTGCATAGTTAGGAGTAACCATATGTTGACTATTTATGAGGGGTCTACACTTTATAGAACTATTTTTCATAGTCTAAGCATGGTTAAATATATAATGAAACCTACTTAGAAGTAACTGTGTAATCACATGGTGCTTGTCCACTAGGCATAGTATGACTAGAACACAGTTTGGTAAACAATGCATGACACCAAATATTTTATTTTTTTTTAATTTTTCCTTCAAAAAATTCACACAAATGTATTAGGGATATTAATCCCTTCCCCCATTATGTCACATGACCATCCCTAACTGATACCCCATCCCTCTATGGATTCCCAATTATCCTCCATTTAATCCCAATTTCCTCAGTATTTCTTGGGTATTCTCAATTGAATTATCACGGTAAGGCCTCTTTTCATTCTTCCATCCAATTTCATGGAGATTTCCCTCTCAACATCACCCCTCTCATTTGACAGAACCCTAGTAAAAGTATTTGAAGAAATTTTTATGGTTAAATTCATTTTTAGGATGTGGGATTGGTCTTTGGGGTCATATCCTTTAATTATTGGGTGTTATACATCAAAGGTGACACATTTTGGATCACTCGCCACCGATTTGATGTAGGTATCTCTATAGAACCCATTATAATACATGTTAAAAATTTATTTCATGATTTTAAATGCCTTATAATAAATTTAAAGACATATTATATGATGTAGTATTCTTGTAATAATTTTTATTGGTTTTTAGAACTTGTAATGGGACTTGGACACATTCCAAGTATTTGTAAAATTGTCCATATGGCCCTTTAAAATCATATCATGTATCTTAAAAGCTTTTACCATCAATTTTAATGGGTGTGTAAAACCATATTGGTTTTTATGGGATTTGAAAATATATTAAAGGCTTGGTATAAAACTTGGTCACATTACAAGTGTTAGATTATTTTCCCATTTAGAATTTATAAAAGTATTTAAATATTTTTTTTAAAATATGTTCAAAGCCATTTTTTTTAAAAAAGGGTGCAATTTATTTTAAAGGAATATTTTATAAAAAGTGTGTCGATGACCTAATTTTAAAATTATTTGAGACTATGGGTCTTGGGTTGTTTTTAATTTTTCCTTTAAAAATATAATGAGTGTTTTTTGTAATGAGGGTGCTCGAAACAATTTGATTTCCTTTAAGGAATCACATTTATTTTAAAAGTGTATTTTTTTTGGCAGAGTTTGATTTCGAATTAGATTTCAAAGTATGGAGTGTTAGTTTTTCTTTCAAAGTATTTTTTAGAAAGTTAATTTACAAGGGGGTTTCTAAATGTGATGTTAAAAATTGATGGTTTTAAAGTGGTATTTGAAATGAGATTTTGGATTACTTTAAGAATTTATCATGTGTCCTCGCATCCCGATTAGTGTGTTTTAAAGGCCTGTTGAGCACTTTAAAATGTTTTTATGAATTTCGTGATACCCTCTAAAGCACCTAGGATTATTATATGAATGATTTGGCTTGTGATCCCATGATGGGATATTTCTTTTGATGCATGTGTATGTACTGATTATATTGTTGATTATGGGGATCATTCCTTATGAGAGTAATAAAGGTTTGGTGTGGGTCATTTCCAAATATATTAAATTTGATTCATATAATTTATCATTTCTCACAAACATTCTTGACTCATCATGGTCGACCATGGGAATAGAGTAGGTTACTTGGGTAGTTGATTCCCCATCATAGGTTAGTGATTATGATCATTTTACTAGGCCTTTGAAATCCCATTAAGGGGATGATCCCCCTAATATGAACATTCTCATGGGTGGTTGGGGACAGAGATATCCCTAGTGGGGACTAAGAGAGATTAGGGAGGACTGAGTGATCCTCAAAATATTTGTATCTACATCAAGTGATATGTAAAACTAGGTTCATTTCATGTCATGATAGTACCCATTAAATCCCATTGGTCAGATTCATGACACTGAGATTATTTTTAGGATAATTTATGGGATTTATATTTAGGATTTTATTATATCCCCTAATGAACACTCTATTTTCTAGAACATATGTTATTTTTATTTATTTCTCATTTTTGTGTGAATTGACATAGTGGTTCTTGGATGTGTATTTTCCTCATTCTTTGTGTGATTTACCTTTTAAAAGTTTCAAAAGGAATGGTTAAAGGTTTTAAAATAAGGGAGAAATAAAGTGTGATTTTAATATTCTTTTAGACTATTTTAGAAATTAATTGGAAATGTATTCTCAATTGAGAAAATTGAAAATGGTTTGGGTATTTCCCCCAAAGTTATAACGAAAAGGGTTTATCTTAAAATTATTTTTGAGAATGGGTTTTCCTGGGATATTTTAAAAGGGAGTAAATGTGTTTTGATTTTTTTCTATGATTTAAAATAAACTTTTATCCAAGTTTAAAGGTTTAATTTAAAATGTATAACTATCCATTTTATTTTATTTTATTAAAGGGTGGTTGTTTAAAAGTGTACATGTGGTTTAGTTTTTATAAAGGATGTGAAAAAATTATTTTTATTCCTTATGTTAAAACTAAAATTCTATAAACTTTTTACCAAGGTATTTCTATATATTTAGTGGTTTGTGGTGGCCTACTAAGTGGTTATATGATCACACTTATTTTATCTTAGTTATAGTTTCCTGGTTCAATTTACAAGCTGATCTTGAGAGAATTGATTCATTTGAGGTTAGTTTTTATTTTATTACATTTAGTAAGATATGGAAATTATCTAGTTTTGGTAGGACATTCTTTTAATTTCTTATAATTTTTGGTGTGTGACCCTTTACTTAATATACTTTGGACAATTATTCATTTTTTAGTTCTTTCTATGGATGGACAGTAACTCATGATGTTTTTGGGTGAATCAAATATATTAGGTCAGTATCATTTCTACATAAGGAAGGGATACCAGTGAGTGATGGAGGTTTTTATTTTCTCATGATGTTTACTACTTTTATATTCTATTGATAGTTTTTTGTTTCTTGACTATTTATTTTAGTGTGGATTTCTAAATTATATATGGGTCTTTTTAAAATTTTATTCTTTTTATAATACTTATTTTATTAATTATTTATTGGGTGAAACCATTCCCAAGTATATTACTATGATTCCCATACACTAGTTTTCAGGCGGTGGGAATTGGGAACACCCTTCAGGCTTGTAGAAGACTGGTTTGGGAATCCGTCGGATAGACGAACCAAGCTGATTTGTTACAATTTTTTTTCCTGGGTTCTTGGTTTTTTTGGTGGTTGTTTATGGATGGAAATAATTGATTATTTTTACTTATAAGTGAGTTTGAATAATTATATAAACTTTGATCATTAATATAATAGTATAAGGTAGACAATATTTTCATATATATTCTTTATCAGGGTGTAAATTGTAGTTCTATATGGATCAAGAGACTGAACAATAAAGGAAAATATAGTGAAGTGTCTCAAAATATGACTATATATGTGGCAAAAATAGTCCAATACATAAATTTTTATAGATTGGTTGATGAAGGATAATAAGCATGGTCAGGTAGTATGGCATGTTCTAGAGGGTACATGAGGGTTATATATATCACTCCATGATTGATAGAGATGTTATTTAGAGTGGGGAATCGTGTGTAAAGTATGAAAATCATGTCATAAATTCTATTGTGCTCATTTTGACTAATTTCAACTCACAAAGGCTTGTTTGGAACACTTTTGAGTTGTTTTGTTGTTCAATTTGACTAGTTTAATTTTTTTTGTTGGATAAACATCTACGATGATGTATTAATTCAAAAAATTTTGTAGAAATAATACCACTTATGATATAAAAATATTAAAATGTTTATATTGGATTATTATATTGGTGATGTGAATTTTATGAGGCAACAAGTTGGAATTTTAGTAAATATTTTTTTTTGATTCTCATATTTTTATTATGGACATCTAATAATGATTATATGAAATATATAAAATAGTGACAAAGAATGTTTTAAAGATCATGGTTATGAGGTGGATATTTTTTAACCATAATGTATTAACATTAGGTATGGAATTTTATTTTTTAGGAAAATATTCTACAATAAATATTTCAATATAGTTTGCATAGGTTGAATTCATTGATGGTGAGACTAATTTTATTGGTAATGTTTCACCAAAATATTTAATATTTATTTTCACCCACTAGTCTGTGTTTATGGATTAAAATATATATTAGACCTACCCACGAATTAAATCATGTATATATTTTCAAGTGTTTCATTGGTTTTTATGAATTTTAGAATGTGTAATTTTTTTGATTATTTTATATATATATTTTTAAAATGTGTTTTGTTACCATAAATTTTCATGTGTGTTTTATTGAAAAAGATGATAAGGACATGTTATGTTACATGAATACCATAAATGTAGGTATTTAGTGAGTTTTATTTCCATTAAGAGATACGTTCAGTGGTATATCTATATATATAAAAAGTGTTACAACTGTTACCCCTCTCTAGGTATCCATTGGTAGTATAGAGGCATTGATAAAATTGATTGGGTTCTTAAAGTCATTTTAATGTATATAGTATATAAATTCCCTTTTATTTGTGAAATTATGATGTATAGGCTATATTTATATGCATTTACCTTACTATTTTGTGAGTGTATTTAAAGTGAGATACCTTGATCTATAAATATAAATTTAATTTTGGTTTTTAATTTTGTATATAAAAATTTCATATTATTTACAAGTAGTTATTCGTTTTTCATATAGAATGAAAAAACTATTAGGATTAAAATACTGAGTATTTTTATTTGACATTACATTCAAACATGCATGTTTTCACTCTTTTGTTCATATAGATCTTCATGTATAGTGTGTAGGTTTCTTAGGATGATCATATTCTAGTGGTAGATGAGTTGTAGTCTTATCCTATAATTTACTTGATATTTCTGATTTTCATAATCATTTTAGTTTTATTCTTTGGATGTATTATTACTTTTTGGGTTTAATGATATTTTTAAATATATGAATTATCAAATATCAATAGTTGGGTTTTAGTCATTATATGTTGGATCATATTTCATTATTTTAAGGTGTAAGGTTATTTATTATGTAATTTAGTCCCATATTGTGTGGATACCTTGACAAGAGTCACTAACCACATGCATATATGAAAAACCCTTTTGGATTTCAATAACCAACTGGTCAGGATCTAACATATTGTTATCTATACATTATGTTAGATTTTTTTTATGAAAATTATAATATTTGGGAAAAATTAACTATAGTGACCAAAGCCTTTAACACATATTATTACACGATTTTCAAACATAAATATCCAATAATTACAATCCAAAAGATCATTAGGCATAGCGTCTTTATAATAATAGGATCATAATACATAAAAGGATACCAAAACATGGAATACTTATTTTTTTCCCATAGTGTGCTTCTAAATCCATTTGAGCTCCTAAAAATATGTAGAATAACCTAGGGAATATATAGAATAAAGGGGTGAGCTAGAAATACTAGTAAGGGAATAAACGTGATAAGGAATCATAACATGTAACTCAAAGACAATACATGATATCATAAAAGATATAGAAAATGAGTAATCCCATAGAATCATAAGATTATGGAATTAAAGTAAATGTGGAATCAATACAAAACATGATATAGACATATGTCCAAGATAACTATCGAGACAACATTATATGGTGGATAGAGTCCCATAATGGATTTGGTTCACTACCTAATATCTTGCATGACATCTTATGAGATAAAAACATTACCCAATGAATTGGAGGGATATATAATTATGGTCCCACCCATAATATTCATTTCATATACATGAATATTCATTCTAGATAAGGAATAAATCATAAGGAATAAACTTAATAATTACCCATGGAATTAAAATGGGTTGCATAATCTTATCTCATATCATAATCAAAGTAAATTACATAATTAAGAAATTTGAGAAATGAACATAAGGCATATATTACACCATAAAAGGAATGGGGTATAATCTAGGTATACATTTTAGAAACATATATATATATATATAATTTATAAGCATTTTATAACTTTAAATATCATTTTTTATGAATAGAAAGAACTGTATAAAGATTGAAAAACTTCTTGAGGAAAACAACCTTTATATTTTGAAAATCAATTTTGAAAAATAATTTTCACAAAATTTTGTGGAAATAAATTTCTTTTAAAATATATTTTGAAACTTATATATTAATATTAAATGAAAAATATTGGTTATTATGGTGGAAAATATCATTCATTCCTTAGAGGTCAAAACAAATATTCCTTTCACATTTTCAGTAAAAGTAAAAAAGTACCATGTCTGAAAAATGATAGGAAGATTACTTTTATTTTTTTAAAAAAAGTCAAACATGGGTAAAAAATTAATTTTAACAATCATATGATAATAGTAAAAACATTTTTTTAAAACATTTTTTTAAAACATTGATAAGGAAGAAAAATATTTTCGACCTAAGAGAGAAAGGAAGTCAGATCTTCATAAAAAAATTTCTCAATATTATTAAGTAAAAAAGATAGGGAAATGGTATTATTAGTTGAAAATTTTATGAATAAACATAGGATAAGAAACTTAAAGTGTTTTTAGACAATTATTAGATAATTTTATTCAATGGAAATTCAATCATAAATAATCCCAATTAAAATTAGATTGAATCATAAATCCTTTCCATTTTGGTAACTTTTGAATCATAACCCACTTGAATGAAGTAAATAAATTGTAACATTAAATACCATAAATTATAAAGGATTAATTATATGATATTTAAATATTTATTATATATAAAATATAAAAGAAATTAGGTTCATAAAATAACATGCATCTCAAAGAAGGAAGTTTTGAGATGGAATCCCTAACCTCGAGTCCAAGATTTTTGTGTATGTATTTTATCTATTGTATAATAAAAATATATCAATTATTTGTTTTTTTAAGTACCTTTTACAAGTATAAATAGTCATAATTAAACCATTTACTTAATTTATTTTAATGATTTGATAAATTACATAGTTAGTTTTTCCAATGTCGAATGTTTTGAGGATGCTTAGTTCATTATCTCAAAACAATATTTGTGTGTTGACCATGGTAAAAGAGGCCATTGTTCCATAATCTCTAGAATGATAATCATGAAATTATTATTATTTATATATATAAATTATATTTTTAAAAATATCCATGAATTATGGTTATGGAAAATGAACTACGTTACAATCATGGAGAAGGTAGGTCATACGTACACATATGTAATGTTTCCATTTTTTAATGAAATTATGGAAAGAAGGTAAGTGTAATTTAATCATTAAAAAATTATCATAATATCATTAATATAATATTATTTATTTAAATACACTTACATATACCATCCATGTTATGTGGTAATAAAAATTAATTACATCGCTTCCGAGGTGGTGGTCCACTGTACACACGAATGACATTATCATTTATTCAATAGACAATAAGGTAAAAAAGTATATGATATATTTATTTTAAAAAAATGATTAATATTTCATTATTATCATATATAAACATAATATTAATACTTTTTACCTTCCATGAAATGAATAAATGAAAAACGAATCACATCTCTTTGCGTGGTGATAGTCCGTCATCCACATGAGCGACATTATCGTATTCCCTACAGAATGGAAAAAAAGGTATATGTGATATTATAATTAAATAAGTACAATTTTATAACAAATATCATATCTAACCATTTTATATATCATTATATCTATCTGTGGGAAGTGGTGATGGAAAAAAAATTATGTCGATTCGTGAGGCGGTAGTTCACCCTACACACGATCAATAGTTTCATTTCCCATTTTAAGGAGTAGGATATGGTTTTAGTCCATTCCATTAACATTAAAAAATATCAATATATGTAATATATTTATATTATTATATCATTATTATTTAAAATTATTTTATGTATGTAGAAGAAGAAATAAAATAAAATGCTTGGTTAATGACATTACCTCTTCTTCAGACAACTTATTTAGTTTTCACCAAAATCCTCTATAGGTTGGATTTACAATGAAAAAGGATTATAGGATTATATAAAGGAATTAAGGAATTTATTTGGGCAGTTATTGGCCAAAAATGGGGTTTTGAAGTGTGGAATAGAGAGGAGAATATGTGACCTTTTATAAGTGGGGGAGGGGAAACATTTGGAATTTTTGAAAAGAAAGAATTACACCCATATTTTTATTAAAAAAAGAATAAAAATGGAACATTTTAGAACAATATAAGTGATAAGTTCTAAATATAACTAGAAAATAGGAATTATAAAATTTTTGGGTCATTTTTAATATATCTCATTATAGTTTAACTCCCATAGTAAACACATTTTTACCTTAACTGTGGTAAATAATTTTTATTATTTTCACTTTTAATTATGGTAAAAAAATTATATAACAATATTATATAATATAAATTATTTTTATTCAAATAATTTAATCCTTTTTTCCAAATTTAACTTACAAAAGTGGAATGATTTAATTTAAAATTAAACCTGTAGAAGTGTCGAAAAAATGATTTTTCAAGAATTTCATTTTTAAGGAAAAAGGATCTCATATTAATTATATGAAACGTAATAATAAAGAAATTAATTTAAATTAATATATATACACATTATTTTATTTAAATAATTATTCATTAGGGGTTGTTTTAATTATTTAAAATGGAGAAACTTTATGCAATTTAAAATAGTTTTCAGAAAAAAGTTATTTAAAGCTTAAAAATATACTTAAAAAAAATTATAGTATAAATGTTACTTAAATGTGATTAATTATATTTAATATAAATAAATAATAGTTATGTTAATTTTAAATTAAATTAAAATAATAATGGGACTTAATTTATTAAAAATAAATGAAAATCTTATAAAAATCAGTGTTTTCACTATTCACTGAAAAATTAATATTTTTTGTAAAAATCTCAGAATTTTACTCTACGTTAATATAGATATAATTATTTCAAAAAAAAAAATTCCATTTTATCAAATAATATTTTTATAATCGAAAAAAATAATTATATTATTTTCTCATAGAAATTAGTAAAAACCATTTTTGAAGAAAATATATTTTAGAAGAATAAAATAGATTTTCTTAAAATTGATTGTTTTGTTAATAAGAATTTATAAATAAAATTATATTGAGTAGGAAATTAATATAATTTTTATAATTTAGTTAATACTATTCATACCCTCTAATTTAATATCTAGGTTAAAATGATCTTTTGTAAATAATAGTGTTAATAGTATATCGCGGTTTGTTAAAACTCGGTGTTTCATGTTACACAAGAAAACAAAGAAATTGAATTTATTGAAAAAAATTCACAAATCATAAGGGTTTAACATTATCATCTAAGATCAGTGTAGTGTTTTATATACACTTTAAAAAATAATGTTATTCTTTTAAAATCTTGAGGTGTTACATTCTACTCCCTTAAATAAATTTCATCTTTACAATTTAATATTGATCACAATAATATAGGGTTTGAAATTTTAAAACAACTTTATTATAAACCAAAATTAGAAAAAGGGTTAATAGAACATCCTATTGATAAGAGATAAAGTTTAGTAGGAAGGTTATTTTGAATAACATGTACTTGGTTTCCAAATAGAAGAACATTGGGGAAATGTGAAGATATAGACATGGAAGAAAAGTGCACATAATTATTGAGAGTAATAGGAATAATTGATCATAAATAAGTGAATGATCAATAGTAAGTTAATAACCGAAAAAATATAAATCAATGATTAGTTAAATTACCATTGATTCCTCAGATATGAAGTTAATAAGATAATATTTTTGTTTCAATATCCTTTTCCCAGAGTTGAATAATTCCTTACCATATAGACTAAGAACATAATAAAATATACTTACTTGATAAGTATAATTTTACCATTTAATCAATTTCCACCACAATATCATATTTTTATACAAATTATGAGTATTTAAGATGACTTTTTTGTGCATGAAGCAATAAAATTAACATATAATGAATCACATAATCCACTAAAGAATCACAAGGTATTAATATTGTCTTTACTAAAACCAAATTGGTTAGCACAAGTTATCCAATATAATATATTAATCTCTAATACCTCAATAGTAACTTCCAAAGTTCAACTTAATCCATTACATAAATTTCTATCCTTAAAACCCTTTAACAAACATATCTATAAACATAATATTATTCTTCCTAAATAATCCTTTATGTTATAAAAAAGGTTATATATAATTTAACCCAATAAAATGTCTCCCAAAATATCATTAGTAACCATGAAATACAATTAATTAAAACCTCAAAAAGGGTATTTAAGAATTTGAACTTATGGTAAACCTTAAAAATCATAAACCCGTGATGGTACCCACAAATCTTACATTAATCTAACGTAAAGACATATATTTTTCCATAACTAACACAATCCTTGTATGTTTCATGATTATTATAACCAAAATACCATTTGTAAAAATATTTATACCACATAATTCTTGAATCCCAATACATAAATAATTCTACAGTTTTACTTCAATGATTTGGTATAACATATGTCATTCCTTGGTCTAGGGTATAAACCTTATTTTAGGGTATTTAATTAGATAAATCACTACCACAAAACTAGATTTATCCAGCACTAGGGCATTAACAATGAACGCTAAAAACACTATTAAAGACTCCCTTTGTTAGAGCTAAAAAAAGCATTGTTAAAGGGGGGTATTTAACAGTGCTTTTTAGTGCTGTTAAAGGGGGTCTTCAACAGTGCTAAAAAAGCATTGTTAAGGGGGGAAATTTATCATCTCTTGTTCACAAGCATTGATTAATGCAGGTTTTTATCAGTGCTTGTAAAAAAGCACTAAAAAGGGGTGGGGGTTATCATCATTTTTTTAGAAATGATGATAAATGCCCCCCTTTATTAGCACTTTTTTACCAGCATTGAGAAAAGTATACTTTAAAAAAATTATATTTCATTAAAAATAGTATATTAATATATAAATATATTTATATTGATATAAATATGATATGTATTTTCTGAAATATGTTTTAGATAAGGTAAATAGGCATTTACACTTAAAATATAAAATTTTTAGTGAAAATGGATTATAAAATTACTAAAAAAATATTTTTAATTAATAATTTGCTTATTATTACTGATTAATAGTAATTTAATATCAATTTGTAGAAAAAAAATTCAAAAAATAATAAAAGATCTAAAATAAGTTGAAATAATAACTCAAACTTTTAACAGTCATAACTTTTGATCCAAGTGTCCGTATGGGCTATACCACATATAAAATCTAAGCCTGTGACAAGATATACACCGTCATGAATGGGGGGAGGGGACCCAATTCACTATTTTTTAGAGACCAAAGGGCCCATAAGGCCTCAAAAATTGAGTTTTTAGTCGAAGTACTCCAATTTTTTAACTTTCGATGCATTTTAAGCCTTGTTTATGGGGGTATTTTTTTCCCTTTTTTAGTGGGGACTAAATTTATTCTTAGGGATTACATTCATATTGATATTATGGATTTTAAATTTTATCATTTTTTATAATATAATTTTATTTATAATCAAATATATAACAATATATACCTATTTTTCTATATATTATCACACATAAAAATTTTATTTTATTAAAAAATAAATTAAATATATCTACATATAAAATATATTTATTAATATATAATCATATAAATAAAAATTTATATAAATATATGGATAACAATTTAATGAAATATATATAAATATATAGATATACCATAAAATGTGAAACAAAATAGTTTAGGGGAGTGGAAAAGTATTTGATGTATACGCTGGAGGTCTAGGGTTTGAAACTCGCTAGAGGTAGAGGCATGTGGGGGAGGATAAAACACTGATAAATGGGTGGGGGAAGTGCAGATAAAAGGAGTGGGGGTGGGGTAAGAGGTGATAAAGGAGTATGTGGGGGGGGTGAGTGTCTTGAAAAAAAATATTTATACACTTTACCAGTGGATCCATCATCAACGATTTTATAACACTCATAAAGGGGGAATTTAATAGCGCTAAAAAACATTATTAAAGAACCCATTTAAGAGTGATTTTTTAGTGCTGTTAAAGGGGGAGTTTAACAAAAGAAATTCAACACTGATAAAAGTTTCATGGTTTTACCTTTTCTTTGATTATAAAGGCTTTTTTTAACACTGATAAAGATATTTTCTAGCGCTATTAAAGGCCAATTTTGTAGTAGTAATTCCCAAGGTCGCAAATTATAATACATCAAATTCATTGGAAATTATTTTCTTTATAACCTACATTCTTACATAGAAAACATCTCACCCTCCATTTAAGATATTATTTTAGGCCCCGTTTCCCACCTTATTAACATGTAGCAAGTTAAATCTTCATTCCTATATGTTCATTAACACACGAGATTTCATAAAAGTCTATACTTATATTATTTTTCTTGTTAGAAATATCACCCAAGTTAAAATTATTAATAATATATCATGATAGATGATTAGTAATAATCATAATATTTTTCTCTCCAGTCATCATAGAATTTGGTTGCTGATAATCACCAAAGTTTCCATCACATTCAGTGCTAACATAATTCCTCCTAGTTCCAAACATTTAATAAGACAACAATTTATAGTATAAAAAATAATAATCATAATTAGAGACCACATAATCATGAAAAGTAATTCATAGGATGTTTAAATCATGAAATTATTTTAAATATAAAAAATCTTATGTTTATCCTAGGTCATTCATGGTCATAATCTATTCAAATACTTTATGACGGTTCTTAAAGAGTTTATTAATTTCCAATGAATATCCCATAGGAGTGTCAAAATAGGTGTGAAGTAAGGCCTATTATTGTATACCAGGTAATGATCAAGTCAAGATCAATGTTCATTTTTCAGAGTTATCACCCCTAGGTACATCTATTCTAGAACCTTGTCCACTTTTAGAATCCATACAAGGATTTAATTTCTCATAAACCACTCACTTTATATATTTGTAAGATTCTAGGATATTTTCTATACTTAGTTTTACCCTTCGATTTATCTATAGGGTTATCACTAATGTATTCTTATCCTAAATCCAAAGGTTAAATAAACCTTTGATTTGATACAAAATATGGTGACCTAATCCTTTTACACATATTATTACATGATTTTTAAACATAAATATCCAACAAGTAAAATACCAATGAGCATGAGGCCTAGTGTCTTTGAAATACTCGGATCATAATACATCAAAGGGAAATAAAATAAATAATCCTTATTTTTTATTTTCTATAGTGAGATCCTACATACATTTGAGTTTCTAAAATTACATAGCATAACCTGGGGAGTACATAGAAGAAAAGGGTGATCTAGAAATCCTAGTAAGGGAATAAACATGATAAGGAAGCTTAACATCTGAGTCAAAGGTATAACATGGTATCATAAAGGAGAAGGCACATGAATAATCAAATGGAAGCATAAAATAAATAACATGGTATCATAAGATCATGGAATCATAGAAAACATGTTTGCAATATAAAACATGACATAAACATAAGTTACGGATAACTGCTGAGACAACATTACTTGGTGGACCGATTCCCATAATAGATTATGTTAACTTCTTATTCCCATATATGACCTATCATGAGAATAAAATATTACCCAATGTATTGGAGGGATATAAAAATATAGGCCCCCATTATAGTAATTTTACATACATGCATATGATTTCCACATAATGAATCAATCATAATGCATAAACATAAAAATTACCCATGGAAAGAAAATGATTTGCATAATATTGTCTCATATTATAATCAAAGTAAATTACATAATGAAGGTATTTAGGAAATGAACATAAGTCATGTATCACCCTATCAAATAAAAGTATAATAAGATATTTATAAATGTGATATACATATATAAATAACTTATAAGAATTTTATAACTGTAAATATCATTTTCATGGATGAATAGAAATACATTTAAAATGATTAAAAATACTCTTGAGAAAAGTGACCTTTCTACATTAACAATAACTCTTGGAAAACTAAATTTCAAAAAATTTTGTGGAAACACATTTATTTGAAAATACCCTTGGAAAATTATAAATTTATATTAAAGTAAAATGATGTTTATGATGGTGGAAAATAACATTCATTCTATACGCATTAAAATAGAGATTCCTTTCACATTTTTGGTAAAAGTTAAAAAGTATCTTTTTTGGAAAATTACAAGAAGATTCATTTTAAAACATTTTTTAGAAAGTAAAACATGGGTAAAAATAAATTATAAAAATAATAGGATAATAGTAAAAACATTTTTGAAAACATTTTTTTGAAAACATGGATGTGGAAGAAAAATATTTTTGATCGTAGAGAGAAAGGAAGTATACTTTTTAAAGAACATTTTCTTAAACATATTAAGTACCAAAGAGAGAGAAAATGATACTATTACTTTAAAATTTCATGAATAAATATAAGATAATAAAATTAAAGGGTTTTATTAAATAATTATAAAATAATTTCTTTCAATGGAAATTCAATCATAAACAATCCCAATTAAAATGAATTTAAAGCATAAACCCTTGAAATTCTAGTAACTTTTGAATCATAACCCCGATGAATGAAGTAAGTGAATTATAAGTTAAAATAACATGAAGTATGAAGGATTAATGATGTAATATTTAAAGAGGAATTATATACACTATATAAAAAAATTATGTGTATAATAGAACATGTATCTCAAAGAAGGATGTTTTGAGATGGGAACCCTTACCTTGAGTCTAGGCTTATTATGTATGCATTTTATATATTGTATAATAAAAATATATCAATTATTTTTTATCTTAAGTGAATTTTAGAAGATTATATAATAATACTTAAACCATTTAATTCATTTATTTTAATTATGTGATTAATTACATAGCCAGTTATATCCACATTGGGTGTTTTGAGGATGCTCATATCATTATCTCAAAACAGTTTCGGCGTGTTGAACATGGTCAAAAAAGTAATTGTTCCATCATCCAAAGAATAATAATAATGAAAAAAAATTAAATTTTATACATAAATTATATATTTATAAATAACTATGAATTATGTTTATGAAAAATGAACTATGTTAGAATCATGGAGACGGTAGGCCGTATGTACGTATGTCTAACATTTACATTTTTCAATGACCATGATGGAAATATGGTAAGTGTTATTTTATATTTATATAATTATCATAATATCATAAATATCATATTTTTTTAAATATACTTCAAAAATACCATACGTGTGATGTGGTAATATAAATGAATCACATCACTTCACGAGGTAGTAGTCCACTGTATAAACAAACAACATTATAATTTATTTAATGGATGGTAAGGTAAAAAAGAATATGATATATTTATTTTTCATAATTATTAATATGTAAATAATATAATATATAAACATAAAATTAATCCATATTACCTTCCATGAAAATCATAATTGAAAAAAAAATCACATCGCTTCGTGAGACGGTTGTCTGCTTTACACCCGAGTGGCATTATTGTATTCCCTATAGAATGGAAAGTAAGATGGTATATGTGACATTTTAATTATAAAAGTATAATTATATCAAAATTATCACATATAATCATTATATAACTCATTTTATCTATTCATAAGAAGCGGTGATGGAAAACAAATTATATCGGTTCACAAGGTGGTAGCCTGGTATACACACGATCAATAGTTTCATTTTCCATTTGAGGGAGGAGGAGGTGGTTGTAGGTAATTAATTTAACATAAAAAATATCATTATATTTAATATAATAAGTTTATTATATTATCATTGATTAATATGATTTTAAGTATGCATAATAATAAATAAAATAAAATTCTCGGTTAAGGACATTACCTCTTCTTAAGACAACTTCTTTAGTTTGCACAAAAATATTTTATAGGTTGGATTTTTGATAAAAAAAGGTTTAGAGTATGAGTGTAGGGAATTAAGTAAGTGATTTGTTTAGTGATTTAATGATCCAATTTTGGTTTTTATGGTTAAATGGAGAGAATATTTGGTGGGATTTTATAAGTTGGGGAGAGGATAAAATTGAAATTTTTGAAAAGAAAAAATTACACCAATGTTTTTCTCAAGTCACATGGATAAAAAATGAAACATTTTCAACATTTATAATATCTATGGTTAAAATATGACTGTAAAATTATAATTAAAAATTTTTGTTCTTATTTTTAACCCATATAGGTTTAGTTTAACCCCGGGTAAACCTGTTTGTAGCTTAACCACGGTAAATAATTTTTATTGTTTTCACTATTCATTATGGTAAAAAATTAAGTTGAAATTATTTGATAATATAAATTATGATTAATCAAAATATTGGATCCATTTTTAAAAATTAAACTCAGATAATTAGTTGAATTTAGTTTAAAATTTAACCTATAGTCATGGCGAAAAAATAATTTTTCAAGAAATGCATTTTTAAGGAAAAAATGATCTGATATTAACTATATGAAAAGTAATAATAAATTAATTAATTTTACTTCATATTTATCAATATATATTCTGTGAATTTAATTTAAATTATTTCTCATTAGTATTTTTTTAATTAGTTTAAATTGAGAAACATTATGCACTTTAAAACAGTTTTCAGAAAAAAGGTTTTTAAAGCCTACAAATAAAATTAAACTAAAATCCTATATAAAGATGGTTTAAATATAAATAATTGTATTTAATATAAATAAATAATAAATATTTTAATTTTAAATTAAATTAAATTAGTAATTTGACTTAATTTATTAAAAATAAAGGACAATTTTATAAAAATTGGCGTTTTCACCATTCATTGAAAAATAATATTTTTCGGTGAAACGAAACATTCAACCTAAGTTAATATAAATATTTTTAATTCATAATTTAGGTCCATTTTATAATAGTGTAAAAAAATAATTATATTATTTTCTCATACAAAGACGTAAAAATCATTTTTGAATAAAACTTATTTTCGATGAATAAAATTCCTTTTCTTAAAATAGAGTGATTAATTAATAAATATTTATATATAAATTTATATACTTTTCATAAATTATTTAATCAGATTCATACCTTCCAATTTAACAACTAGGTTATAATAGTCTTATTTAAACAACAATGTTAATATTATATAATGGTTCATTAAAACACGGTGTTGTGTCTTACACAAGATATAAAAGAGATTGAATTTATTTTATAAAAAGTATCATAAATTAATGGGTAGTTACATTATCATCTAATAATGGTGTTACATTTCATATATGGTATCAAACATAATGTTATTCTTTTAAGATTTATGGCTTTACATTAACTTATGGTGATGTTATATGAATGATATAAAATATTTTAGTAATAATTAATGAAATATCAAGGATGTGTTTGGTTGAGGTATTCATTTGTTATTCTCACATTGAGGACTATTTAATTGATATATTTGGATTAAAATTCACTGGGTATATATGAGGGAGACATGCATTATATAGAGTAAGGCCACAATTCTATGCGTATGTTTCATTTTAAGGAAAATTGAATAGGGATAACTATTTGGAGTAAATGAAATCCCATCACATCAAATAACATAATCTATAATCATTAAATCATTTATAATTTTATGATTATAGAGTTATAAATATGTCACCATAAAGATTTTGAGTTTTACCAAAGGAGGATATGTTGGTCCATGAGGCAGTATTAACTACATTTTGAAAATATAAAGTTGGGTTAAATTAACTCTTGGAAGATGATATATAGTGTGGTGGGGATGGAGAACTATAAGTATCCAAGGGAATAATTTTAATACTAATGGTTTATGATTATGATGGGAATACACGGGGCTCAATTCTTACTCAATTCCAATGGTTAATGTGCCTATGTTTACCAAGTAAGAACACAGACTAGGTAACTATTACATTGTTCAAAAAAGTAGATATTTAATTCTAATTAGTGTTCAAAATAATAGATCATTAAGTTATCGTGGTGGTTATTTTACTTTGTGATACAATAATATATTGTTGTTTATTAGTATGAGGTTACATGCTGTAGTTGATATTTAATTATAAGGACATCCATAATCACTTTTATAGGTATTTTCTATTAATGAATATCCATATATATTGGTAGTAGGATCTTTTTGTTTTATGATATTCACCGAATATGATAGTGAATGAGAAGATAAGATCAATACACATTAAGAAAACTTTATAAACCAACATCCAAATTCATATTAGAGTCTTATGATCAAATACTTATGTAGACATAAAATAAAGTTTTATAGTGTAGGAGTGATTAATACCATAAATAAATATAAAATGGGAGTATTTATAGTGGTTTGGTAGGGGGAATTCATGAGTTATCATGGTCTAAGAGTTATAAAAACATTTTATTAGGATTTATGGGACAAAGTTATTAGTGAGATTATTACTATAAAAATCATCATTATTCTTCTCTATCATTGGAATCAAGGGTGGGTAGTCATTATCCCCTATGATGGACCCATTGATAAGGACCAACATGTTATGGATAAAAATGTACATCACATGAGCCTTTTAATTTTACAAGAGTTAAAATACATTATAATAGATTATAATAGAGAACAACAGTGGATGTCCCATAGAAACAACTCACAACTTTTAGGCTATAATATATTAGTTGCATATAAAGTTGAAATAATATTTAGGGAGGGTATATATAGTTTTCTATTGTTATGGGTTATTGTTTTTGTGGTCCATGAACATTAGAGTCACAAGGGGACTGAAATTAGGGGAATGGTACTCCCTAGTGGCACTAGGGTGGATTTTAAGGAGGAAAGGTTGGTGGGATAGATAGTTAAAGTCACCTATTTATATTGGATATGGAATAGGTAAAGGAAGTGATAGGGCCTAAGGGCGTTAGAGTTATAATCGTTGTATTGTTTTATTTATATCTTATCTTGATTAATAAATTAGGCTCACATTTATATATTACTATGGTCCTCACGAGGGATCTTGGTATTCATGTAGTGAAGTATGAGAGACCAATAGAATTATCAATGCTAGTTTCTAAGTGATATATATTTTACAAGTATTTGGGTTTGAGTTTTGGATCTTAGAAGATATGGGATGATGTGATACCATATTATTTTAGATATTACACCTTAAAATTCCATTCATGGAATTAATCAACTATCATTTTCTCAATATAATATTGATAGTTTTAAACATATGGTTACTAATTGTATTCCTAGTGAGAAGTTACTAGTTCTTATTGGAGATAGATATTTCCATCATGAGTTATTTTATCAAGTAAAACAAGTAATTACTACCCAGTTAACCTATTAGGTTTTTGTGTGACATAATAAAAATCAAAGGATCATCCAAAATATGTAATGGAATTCATAGATTTATTCCCAATTGTGGTGGTTAGTTCACTAACTCATTGAGTGGTTTATTTTATAATAGAGATAATTTAAAGAATATTTCCAATCTATATGGATCCAAAATAGATGTATTTATCTATGTTAAATGAGTTGAGAGCACATGTGGATGAATTTTCATGGATAAGAATTATTTGATCGAGAATGTATCCCTTGGGTCATCAAGTTCACTTCACAAAAGAGGGTGATAAAATCCTAAAACTTTGTGTTGAATAGTATTGATTGAATATGATGATGGTAAAGAAGAGATACCCATCACCATGTATCAAATACTTATTTGATCCATTTATAGGAGCACAATAATTTTATAAGAATGATCTAATATTAGTCTATCACATGTTACAACTTTTAAAAAAACATATTGAAGATAATATTAAATTATAGGTATACAGATTATGAAGTGTTTTTTATTCCTTTTAGAGTGACCAATTTTCCTATGGTAATTATGAGAATTATAAATAAAGTTTTTAATATATAATTTTATATATTAATTGTATCATTTATCAATGATATCTTGATTTACTCATGAATTAAAGTAGAGCATGCAAATAATATTAAATTTATATCAGAGATCTTATGTCAATATCAGATATAAAAAAATTACAAAAATTATAGTTTGGGAATCAAGAGGTTAAATTAATGGGGAAAATTATATTTGATGTTAAAGTTATTTTTTATCTAGAAAAGGTAGAGTTAGTAGTACCTTAGAATCCACATAAGAATATTTTTTAGTCTAGAAGATTCTTGGAATTAGATAAATATTATCTATATTTTGTCTAATATTTCTTCTAGGAATATATATATCCTTTTCTAGATGAGGTGACACAATTTGTTGTAATCTATAAATCTCTCCATTTAGGTCATCAAAGTGTGTTGATTCAAAATAATGTAGTTATTTCATATTGGTAGGAGTAGATATGGAATTATGGGTGGAATTATAATAACAAAAATGCATTTTTAGTATATTTCTTTTACTCCTTAAATTTATAGTAATTATTTATATAGAGATATATTTAGGGTTTTTAATTACCAAAATATCCCATGATACATATTTTCTTACAGTGATATTTCTTTATCACACTTTGTTTGAATTTTATTTTGTTTTTAATGAATTTCAATATGTTTTTGAAGAAAAAGTATCTTGGATGTTGAATGAATTTTTTGGTGATGTAATATTGATTATGTGGAATCCAATCTCTTTCGAGAAGAGATCCCATGATAGGTAATGATTTATGATTTGTTCTTCAAAAGTCTAAAAGAATTGTGTAAGAGGGTAAAAGAGCACTGCCTATAATATATTGGAAGAGTTTTCATGTATGAATACAAGAAATGTGTAGGCGGATAAAGAATTATAGTCTATGACATCATGGACTAGTTTTCAAGTGGTTGAGAAACACTGAAGATGAGCTATGAAGATTTCATGACGTTAACCAGCACTGGATATGAGCATAGAGTGTTTTAGTTAAAATAATGCGAATTTTGTAAATTTTATAGATCCATGTATGAGATTTTTAATATTTATGTAGATCCACATAGTTGATTATGAAAAATAGCCAAAATTTTAGTGATGCATGGAAATCCATATTAATCAATGCTGATGCGTATTCAATTTCAAGATTCACATAGGAATTTTGGGATTATGCAAGATATTTTTTGTGACTTATATTAAGTGAAACATGGAGGATAATTCATTCCCCATAAAATATTCATGTAAGAATTTAAGAATGATGTAAAGGATTATATCCTTATGTAGAAGAGTTCCCTAGAATCCAAAATTCTGGAAGATTAATTTGGTCGATGCTAAGCATAATGGTATTTAATAGTGAATATTAATCAGTAAGAATTATCATAGTTCTTGAAAAAAAGATATGAAAGAGTAACATATAAGGATTCATAATCATTCAAATGGATTAGAAAGAGTGTTATGGTATATTTGAACAAAGATCATGATATATAAATGTGATTAATAATTACAACCAAGTCTACAAAAGACCTTTAGAGATTCATAAATGAAAATTATTATTATAAAACAAGTGTCATGAAGAGTTTGGAGAGATAATAGAGGATTATTGGATCAGTCGATTCTAGGTATTATGTTTCTGAATGAAAAAATATAACGATAATACATTCATTAATGATGAAGTTTTAACGAAGTAACAAGATGTATTTTTAGAATAATTATATAAAAAAAATAAAAGACTCTATGATCATAGTGAAATAAGGCATATTTAGGTAGATTAAATACATATGCACATGAGCCTCTGCCTAATTGGTGAGGTCTCTCTAAGTGAATCCAAGAGACCCAGGTTCAAAACTAGGAAGAGGCATAATTATGAGTTACTGTAGAAGTACTGTAATAGGTACTGTAATAGGCACTCTAGTAGATACTGTATCAGTTACAGTAGCGGGTACTATTCAATACTGTAGCAGCCATAACTATTCACCTTGGGCCACCGGTTTGGGCTTGGAGTCCTTAAGGACATTAGGACACCCAGGCCTTCAGGTCAGTAAGGATTTTGGGCCACCTTTAAGGCCTTGAGCCACCTCACGGCCTTCTGGCCACCTAATATGCAGATGCCCAGACCGATTCTACAAGGAATCAGCTCTAGAGGAGGATTCAAGATCATAGCGCATTCACCAGAGCATGGCTAAACAGATTGGAAGAATGAGAGGGTATAGAATTACCATAGGTACTGGGCCTGTGCATCATTGCCTTGAATAACTAGCTGAACAACCATGCATAGGTAGAGAGATGATCACAATGAAGATGCTGGGGAGGGACGGTTTTACGTAGTCATAGTCTGTATGATATTCTTAAGACCTATGGGTCTTGTAATGTCTCCAAGCCTATGGGAAATGTAATCTCTAAGACTACGAGCCTTTTAAGGGTTCCCCCTCATCCCTTTAAAGTGGGGTTATTAAAAATCAATAAAAAATAAGGCCTTTGGGACATTCAGTAAAATATATGTAAGCCACCATAGATAGATAAAGAAGGTGAAACCAAGAATGGAGGGAGGAAACTACGTCAATTATTCTTAAGTAGTTACAAATAAATTTGAATATACATGGTTATTTTGTGTGAATTTAAACAAGATTTATTATGAAAATATGGATAAAGGAGATGGGAAAAGATTCTGGAAGATTTGAATTACCAAGAATCCGAGTAATAAAAAATATTATTTTACACGATTTATCCATAACGGTATGCAATTTCAAGACTTTATTGAAGAGGCTAAGTAGGAATTAAAATATGGTTCTATAATATAGTTATGGATGATAATTTTTGTGATTTTAATTTAAAATATTCATGTGGTATTGAGTGAATATTGAAATAAATAAGTAATAGAAATTAGAAAAATATTAATGCTTCATGGTATTATCATATATACATTCTTACTGTTTAAGAAAAAAGATGCAGTTCCAACACTTTTATTCAAAATAATATTTTATGTGTTTGTCAAAAAAAATATATGACCCATAAAAAATTATAACATGAAGAATATATGTGTGTCAAATATTGTGAATAAGAACTAATGAAACTCATATGTGCACCAAAGGTAAAGAATAATTAGAAGGATGAAGAATAAGAAAATACTGAGTTGGACATGAATTTCATAATAAAAAAAAGATACCTATACACATCTATTCACTTAGAAAAATAAAAATAAGAGGGAAGAATTAAATAAATAATCATCTTAATTAGTCATAAATGTAATCAAAAGAATAAAATATCAATGCTCCCCAATCCACATAGAAGAAAATAAGAGAGGAAGAGTGTTGTGAATTCTAGTTTACATAGGAAGGAAATGGAAGAATAAGTAACATCCTATCAATTTTATACTATAAATAAGAACAAATAATTATATGTTATATTGTGTATAAAAATAGAATAAGTTAATTGTTACTTTTTAAGGGAAAATTAAGAAGAAAGAAACGACACATAAAAAATAAGGAGGTATTATCAATTGGTGTAAAAATTTATTTATACCCCTATATTCATTATAATTGTACAATACATACCAGAGTGTGAGATACACCAAAGAGATATGTTTGGTACACTCTCTTGTACACTTTTAAAATAAAAAATAGTATAGGGGTCATAAGGTTTTACTAGTGCGTTTTGTGACCATGGGTTTTACCTGATCACAATAAGGATTAACCATCTCATACTAATAGTTGAATTTATTAAATTATTGTGCCTCTTGTATGTATGTGTTTAGTTGTGCTATGAAAAATAATAAAGGATAAAAGAGAGAACAAGGGAACGAATCACCAAATATAGAAAGAGCTAATAATATGAAGGGATGAAAAGATTATTGTAAAATTTTATTAAAACTAAAAAATACTATGTCCCCCATCCCCCTCCTAGAGTGGTTGATATCTCAATCAGTCTTTTCAATTGGTGTTACAGTGAGGTTCACCTTTGATTAGATTCCCTATATTTGAATGTTTTTTTCTTATAATGATTTGAAGTTTCTTTTCTGTTTCATAATGAAGGGTATTTTTAATGAAGAATTATCTATTTCATATCGGAATACTATTTATAAAAAGACTAATTAATCGGAGAAAGAAAGAGAAGAAGATATTTGGTAAGATGACCCTCTTTTTAAAAAATTAACAAGGTTTAGTTCCACTAATCATTAATGAAAAATAAGAGAGAACTAGAAGAAATAAATAAGAACACACAGTTCAGTGTACCACTATGGTTTTGGATATCCATTCCACCTCAATAGGATTTAGTAAGTCAAGTGATCATGTGGTATGTGAATGTTCCTATGTTATATTTTTTTAATAAGAATAATCATGTTTTAGTGGGAGTGATTATATATCAATATATATGTATATATCAAGGTATTAAAGAATTTGATACATGGATTATCTGATAAATTATTTTCTATAATTATTTGGAATCTTTAAATAATAATGGATTAGATCATCCATACTAAAGGTGAGGTAGAAAACTTTCAGAAAAATTAAAGAGAAGAAGCTATAACATGTATAAATATTTTTAAACAAGTTGTTTTCAATGAAGAGAGGAATGATAATATTAAATATATATTCTCTAAATTTGTATAATATTTCCTCAATACAATTTATGTGAAGGATATGGCCACTTATGAGTTTGAGAAGAAGTACTATGCCTTGGATGTCAACCAGAAAAATAGCCTTGATATTAAGAATTAACAATTGGAGGTTAAAACCAAAAAGATCAAGGATATTGACACATTTATTAAAGATAATTATAAAATTCATAATGAATAAGTTTGAAGAATAATTTAAGAGTGTGAATACATATTGATATTGATTGAGGATTAAAAAGAACATTCTCAATGTGAAGAATCTGGAGTTTGAGATTATATTAGAAAATTTGAAAAAAATTAAAGAAATATCTTTCTAAGGAGTTGATGAATAAATAATTATTATAAGAATAAATTATAAGGACTATTATTAAGTTAAAATACCTCAATTAATTTTAAATAATATTAATATATCATAAACTAATCATTCTCAAGTAGACTAAAGGAGAGCGGTACCATCCATATTTTATAATAATGTTTTTTGTAAATATTTTTTCAAAGAAAATGTATGTTTTAAAACAAAATATATATGAGTATGGATGAGGATAAATAAATATGATTCTTCCACCAAGTATATGATGGATAAAATAACAATTTTGGTTGCTGTTTCTATAAGGCCCCGACCTTAAACCTTACTTAATATTGAATTAAATGAATAATTCACATTGAGGATCTTTTCAGGTTTAGTATTTTAGAGAATTATATCTTAACTATTACATCTCCAATAATTACAAAGTATACACTTATACTAAGTTTCCATAAAATAAAAACTCTTAAAAAGAAACATGTCTAGTTCTATGTTTTAGACATCTTGACATTTCCTTGATCCCATCCTTGGCCCTATTCAACATTATGTACTGTGAAAAACATTTCAAAAAAACTTGGGATGAGCATAAAAAGCTCAGTAAGGGATACAAAAAGAATGAAAATTTTTAGTTTTTCAAAACAACAAGTAAACCATGTATACTTTATCAAATTAATAATTTTAACCTTTATGAAGTAGTAAAAAACTATTCAATGAATAAAAGATCATTACATACCCTTTTGTAACCAAAATATTACCGTAAAACCCATATAAAGAACACATAACATAAAAAGGTAACTTGGGACATAAACATACTTAAATGGAATAACTATACGGTCGAATTCCACACATACTTAATGGAATAGCCATATGGCTGACTTCCACACATACTTAATGGAATAGTTATACGACCGACTTCCATACCCAATGCATTGGAGGTTATAACATAACCACCCGTCCTGGTATTCACGACACCACCCTTCATAATGTCCAAGTACCATTATAAAATCATAAGACATTAAACAAATATAATGGAAAGAAAACATTTCCACATTTTGATTACAATATATCAATTAAATATATCGACATAACAAATCCTTTATAAAAACCATTTTCAATACCAACATACATAAAAGAGTATATGGTATTTATTTTATTTTAAAAACATTACGTCTTGTTGAGGAAGCCAAAGACCGAATAATACTTGCGGCGACGGAAAAGGTCGTTGTCACCGCGTACGTTAAAAGAAAAATTCCTTTTTGTCGTTTAGTAAAACTCTTCATATAAAATGATTCCTTTTGAATAAAATTAAAAGTCAAAGGGGTTTATACACCGTATAAAATAAAGTTTTGTGTAAAAACAAATATTCCTCAATGAAAGGAGATTGAGACGAAGTCCCTTACAAAGCCTGTATCCTTAGATTAAGGATAAATCAATTACATGATTATGTGTGAAAAATAAGAATACAAAAAATATAAGTGGATATTAAGTGTAAAAAAATCAGAGGTAATTCACACATAATCATGGAAAAACAAAACCAATGACATATATGTTTAACTCAATGAAATGGGATTGAGTTATGACTTCCGATACAAGTCCGTCTAAATGACATTAGAATTTATCAATGAGATGATTATGTGTAGAAATTGTATATCCACACAAAGGTTTGTGGAAACTAAAACATAGAGATTCCAAACATAATCTTGGCATAATAAAATCACCATTATAGGTTTAACCCAAAGAATTGAAAGTGGATTAAGAAGTTCCCTTACAGAAATTTGACAGCCTAACGGCGTCACTTCAAAATTTATAAAATGAGTTGATGAGAGATAAAAAGGGTATCCCATCACTTGGACATAAAATTTACATTAATAAGTATATAGAAGAAAATATCCCAACATAATGGTATGTGAATTAAAAGACATAACAAAAGAAGTCTTTTAAAAAGAGGAGGGTGAAATGTTCCCTTACCGACTTAGGTAACTTTCGAAACGTACACCCCATTGAAGAAGGGTCATATAATGAATATGTAAGTAAAAATAAATGAAATTATATTACACAAATAGTATAATAATGGGAAGTACATATAACACTCAAAGGAAATGGTGGCAAATGTAGCATAAACCTCACGGGTCTAAAAGTGAGATGAACAATCCCTTACAAAAACTCGGCAGCCTAATGACGCCACTTAAAACATCCAAAAAATGGATTGATGAGATAAAATAGAGTATATCATCATATTAAAATAAAATGTACAGAAATAGTAATATAAAAGAACATTCCCCATCATAATAAATAGGAGATTAAAAGAATTTACATAAATGAGAATACTTAAAAAGAAAGAGAGAGGTTTGATCTCTTACGAAAATTCAGTAGCCTAACGGCGCCACTCAAAACTTCCAAAATGGATTGGTGAGAGAAAATAGGGTCTCTAATAATATTAGCATAAAAATTATAGTAGGAGTAATATAAAAGAACATCCCAATCATAAGAAATATGAGCTTAAAATTAATGACATAAAAGAGTGTACTTAAAAAGAAAGAGAGGGGTAAGATCCCTTACCTCGGGTCCGACTTGACTCGATCATTATTTAACATCCTGAATAATAAACTTGAGTTAATTTACACTTTCTTAAGAACCTTTTGCAAGTTCATTATTCCTTTATATCACTTATTTCCATGTTATAAGCATTATGTAATCATCTAAGTTAATAATGTTTGTTTTGTCGATATTTGGTTCTTAAGTCGAAAGTGGACTTCTTACAATTACATGTTGTTCGTGTGGTCAAAGGTTCATTATGTACAGAATGATATTCATGATTTGGATATCATATATATCATATATATCCATAATATACAAGTATTTATAATATTACATAATCATTTAGAGGTAAGAAATGAAATTCACTTTACATGGAGATGGTAAGCCGTACGTACGCATGAACGCTACTTTCATTTTTATGTCATATTAATGGAATTAAAACCAAATGAGAGGTATGTATATTTTAATTCAAGAATTATATTCATAATTTATATGCAACATACATAATATATAATTACTTTAAATCCATCCTTTATACATCCCACATATGGCATTAACGAATCAAATTACTTTGAGGGGGCGGTAGTCCGCACTTCCTAAAATGAAATTATCATGTTTACCCACAATGGAAACCATAAAGGTATGCCACAAAATAAAAATAAATAAGATTAAGTAAAACATAAAAATATTATATATCATATATAAATATAGTGACATATTAATGGCCACCTTTGAAGGTGTTATATGAGTGTTGAACAATCATCATTTCGTGAGGCAGAAATTCACCATCCACAGAAACAATATGTTCTTTAACCATTAGATGTAGGTGTGTGTAAGTGTAGCTCGAATGATTCTTATAACAAAATCCTAGTATATTTAAGATACTGGAGTTGTTACAAAAGAAAAGAATAAAATGATATTAGGGGGTTGGAGAAGCAAAATAAAACAAAAGAACACAAGAGAGGACACTACCTTTAAATCGGGTAACTCTCTTTGATTTGAGCTCAAAGGATTCCTTGGAAAGTATTCTTCCCAAAGTGAGGCTTCAATGATGAAGATAGGGATGTGGAGAGATTAAATGGGCAGGGGTTTTCCGAGACAAAGGCTTTAGAGGTGTAGGTAAGGTGGTAGAGGTGGGGGCCTTTTCTAAGAGGAGAGGAGGGGCACTCTTGGAAAGTAAGGAAATGTTACTTTATTTTAGAATGAGTTTTGGATTTTAAATGTCCCACATTGATGCGTTTCTAGGATAAGGTGATAAGGGTTAGAAATACTCCAATCCAATAGGTTTTTGACATATGTAGGTCTTAGATTTTACATTATCTTTTCATTTTATTTAAATCGTTAAATAATGAGGTAATCACTGCATCATCATGGTGTCATAAATAATTTGATTTATTTAATGTCTAAAAATTAAAAAAATACTATGATTTAGGAAATCTTTTTATATTTCTAATGAATAGTTATAGTAAAAAATATGACTTGTATAACCCCATTTAAAAATTGTTTTAGTAAAAAAACTCATGTTTGTGTCATTTTTACTTTTACATTAAATAAAAAGATATTAATGTCATTTTCCTTCCAAAGTGGCTCCATGAGGTCCCCAAGTTGACCCATGGATTGTATTGGTCGGAAATTACAAATCAAATAAGGTTAGGACATGTGTCAAGGTCATTTTATATTATTAAAACATTATTTTTACCTTAAACTACACTAATTATCTCTAATCGCGATTAAAAACTTAAAAGTTACTAATCACCAAAAAATTATTTTAATTCCATTGAACCAAATTTTACTTCTTAATGACAAACATGTACGTCGGATTTTTTAAATTCAAAACATAGAGGTGGTAAAATTTCATTTAAACGGAAAATCAGTTTTTTATAAGTACCACTTAGTGGTTTCTTCATAAAAAATTGATGTTTTTCAGAAAAATACCAAAACTTCACCCTAAACTATATTTGATATTCCAAAATAAAAAATGATGTCTATTTTACAAAATTAAAAACATATAAGTTACATTAATTAATTTAATAATTAATTCCCGCTGTCAGAGCAAATAGCGTGTTTTTATTAAACAATAAGTATCAAAATATTACCACTAGTTTAAGTCCAATTTCAAGATGAAATTAATTCTAACGACCAATATTGGATTAAATGGTAAAAATATATTCTAATTTCACTTTAAAACCAATTCAAAAGATAATCTAATCATATAAATAAATTAGATTAAAAAGAGGTTTTGAATTAAAATACAACATTTTTCACTATTCATTAAAAAATGGTCTTTATCAGAAAAATACAAAAAATTTACACAAAGTAAATTTTGATGTCTCTATCATAAAGAATAATTTTATTTTGTCAAATATAACACATAAAATTGTCAAAAAGTGGATTTAAAAGAGCTTCGCCATCAAAAGGCTGTTAATCGACATTTTAAAGAATATTAGAATATTTACGCTTAAAATTGGATTCATTCGCATTTTTAATCCTCTAACATTTATCATAAAAAGTAAAAATATTTGACAAACATATATAATCATTTTTTAGTTAGTTCCCTTCATTACAACAGCTAGGTGTTAACATAAAATTATTTTATTATTGGAGTGCAACGTAAGATTTCAAAGGAACTTGTTGTTGCGTATTGGGTAAGCCATCGAGCATAGAATTCCCTTTAAATTAATATTAACATTTTATTCACAAATAGGGATAATTATAAAAATTTAATATTCTTTATTTACCTGGGGTGTTACAGGTTCCCCAAGAAAAACACAACAAGCAATGGATAATGTCCAAAACTAGCATGCTTTAACATCTTTACAGCTAGATTGTTTGAATTGGTGATCATGATTTATTGAACTATTTTTCTTTTATAATTGGTTCAGGTACTATTAATTGGATTATTGGAACAATCATATAAATTTTAAAGATCAAATGGAGATCAATTCTATGGGTATCATGAAATAGTTGGAGAAATATCCATAGATAATGGAATTAAATATGTCTTCCATACGAAGATTCATCGAACGTGAAGAATTATAAGATGTTTTAAATGGATGTGGTCATAGAAGTGATACATTAAAATCTATGTATGTATAAAAATATAGCAAAATAATACCACACATTATGGAGAAGGAAGAAGTTGTAGCCATGGAAAAGAAGTTAATGGGATTTTCAATTGAAAATACTCCCAAGCATACTAAAAAGAAAGTTAATGGTTCATCCTTCACAAAAAAACCCAAGCAGTAAAAGAATATGTCATCATATAAAAAGTAAATTGAGATAAAATGAACCCATAAGATTTTATGTGGAAAACCAAAACAATCTTACAATGTACCCAATGATACCTCAGTAATTTGGATAGAAGATATGAATATGACAAGAAGGTTGGAAGAGGAACAAGAAATAGAAAGTCCCAAAGTAAAAGAATAAATTCCACACGAAAAAATTTTAATGACATGTTATTAATATATTACAACCCCTATGTCAAAGAAAAACTATGTGAATGATGAAATAAGGATAGACACACAACAAGATGTCGTTTAACAACATTTCAGTCACAAGATGAAGTCATAAAAAACGATATATATTGCACAAGATTTTTTAATATGATTTAATGAATAGAGAATTAAGAACCATTACACACAAATAAATAGAACATGTGAGAATATCCATACTCCCCCAATTTAAATTAGTTCCAAAAAATTGATATGGAATCATGAAAAATGGAGAAACATGCTTGCGAAAATCCTTGCAACCTTGTTGTTCACAATGAGTGCAGGTACCAGACGTGTAGCAGAAGACCCAAAACTAGGATTTTATAATTTTTACACCGATGATCTAAATGAATTCATTATTTTCAAATAAATGCTTCATTATTACCTCTTTAAGATCTCATGAGAATAATTTTAATCAAAAAATAATAAACCATAAATACCCGGTTAGATCTGAAGCTGCACATGATGTCTGCTCATCGTCAGGGATCATTGCTTGAAATATCTGAAGTAAAATACCTCTAGATCATCCACACATGATTCAAACCCTATGGGAACATCGATCATTAGAATCTGGGTGCTAGTTTAGAGTTCTGATGACTCCTTCGATGTCCTGATGATCACCATTTCTCTATTCCATTGATCCATGAAGAAGAACTATGATTGAGTACCTAGAACTAGAGAATATCTCTCTAGGAACCCAGAGAGAAGATAAGAGAGAGGATGTCACCATTGAGCAGTGAATAGTAGTTTTCATGAGATCTATCTCCTCTATTTATAGAGAAATAATAAATATCTAAAATAAAACCCCCTTACCCATATATTTATTTCTCACTAAATAAATAAAATATTTTGACTATTGTGCAGAGTCATAAATATAATTTATATTTTAATCACTTTATTATAATATAATAAATATATTATGTGATAAAACCCGATCCATTAACTCGACTCATCATTCCTGTAAATATAAAATAAACTTTGAATATTTCAAACTAATATTCGATCAAATAATATATTTCATAATAAATAAATTTGACAAAAATTATTCTTAACATTAATAATATGAATTTATTTATTCCTTTTGTGATCGTACAACCTTGTTAAAAACCCGGACCCCAGTGGTGGAGCCCACCATGCATAAAACTTCTATTCACTAGAATCAGGCAGACTATTGAATATGTGATTGTGTGTGACCCTCAAGGCCCTTGTCTTGATAGTAATGAATACCATTCACAAACCAATAGTGGAGTCTAGCAACCAAATGATGCCCCTAAATATATAAGAATAGTCGTAGAAATTGAAACCAACCTACAAACACACGTTGTGTAATATAATCTCTTAGTATTTAATTATCTCATAAATCCGGACACACACCCTTGTCATCATCATTTCTTACCTTAATATTTGTTGATCTAACTGGATGGATTTACTATAAACTACCATATACATGGATTTATTAAGGTACTATCATCCTAATCAGTTAGGCCTAAGATATATTACTTCCTTAACTTGGAAGTGAAAAATTATATCTTGATCATTCAACCAATACCATACCACCAATGATGAACCAAACACAAGATACCTATCCATGATTTATTTATCATGGTTTTTTTCGTGCATCAATGTACATGATTAAATGACACACATTGATAACGATCTCAAGTTAGAAGAACAATACACATGTCCATTGATAGGAAAATCCAATGAAACCCAAAACATGAGATGTCCTATTGGAAGGTCTGTCCTTATGTTCTCACTAATAAAGATCACTGAGGGAGAACTTCATTAGAAGAAGTCTCAATGCTTATGAGCACCCAACACCTGATAGCCAGAAATCATCTTTGTGAAGTTAGTATGATATATCTAGAATATATGACTTTTTTAAGAATAATTTCATTGTATCTCAAGGTTCTCATTATAGAATGGGATCTACTATAACATTTTGATAAGAAAATTAATATATGGAAATTACTATTTCAATAGTGGATATAAAAAATTATACTCTATAATGGTAATAATACATCATGTATATATTTCTATATAAATGTTATGATAATCAAAAGTACTATTCATGTTGTGTATAGGGAACCCACTTTTACAACACTCCCACTTGCACTAGATCTAACTTGCTGACAAACCTTGTTTTCTCAACTACTACAAAAATGGTTTTATCCATCTCTAGGGTTTTAATAGCACTCGATAAAAGTGATGTTAAAACCCCATTTCTCAACACTAGAAAAATAATTGTTAAAGGGGGTGTTTAATAATATTAAAAAAACATTGTTAAAGGGGGACCTTTATTAGTGCTTGTAAAAAAGCACTGATAAATTCCCCCCTTTAACTCAAGTAAAAGAGCATTGACAAATCTAGAATTTATCAACACTTATAAAAAAGAACTAATAAAAGGGTGGTCTTTATTAGTGATTTTTTAGAAGAACTAATAAATACACCCTTATCATATTTTTTTACTAGCACTGATAAAAGGTATATTTAAAAACAAAATTATATTTCATTAATGGACACCCCGAGTAGAAGTTATAGCTATTTGGATGCCTTATAAGATTTTTTTGGGATCAATAGAGGTGATAAAGGGTTCTAGTAGGTAACCTAGGCATAGAAATCATCGTAATATTTTATTTGATATGTGGTTGAGGAAAAATGGACACTAGGTTCAAAAGATATGTCCATTTGAAAGGCCATCGAATGTGAAAACCCCTTAAAACCCTAAAAAACTCTGAAAGGATCATAACTTTCAACTCGAGAGTCCATTTCAGTTTCACAACCAGTCAAATAAAATCTTATGAAATGATTTAAAAAAATATGAGATTTAAATCATGTGATAATAAAAGGAATAAAATATATTACAATTTCAAGAAGTCAAAAATCGAATTCGAAATTCAAACCACCATAAATTTTAATTTAGGTGTCCGTTTGGGCTCTAATGCATATCAAATTGAAGACAACAATGAGATATATTCCAAATATGGACTGGGATCAAGGTCTGTTAGTTTTTTCATATTTTTTAAACCACCGAAAATGACCATAAGTCCTCTAAAACTGAGTTTTTAGTCACCTACCCCGGTTTCTTAAAATTTAAATGGCTATAACATCCTATCCAGGTGTTCGTTCATCCTATACCACATATCATATTGAATATAATTTCATGAACCTCGATTTTACTAGTTTTAGAGCAGAAATAGACTCCCAGATCAAAAGTTATAATCATTTCAGGGTTTTTAGTGGTTTTAAGGTTTTCAGAGTTTTTTAATGTTTTTATGTGTTTTAATGGTTTTTAGATTTAATATCCATTTTAAATAGAATATGTAAATAAATATTTATTTTGAAAAATACATATATAAATATATATATGTATATAAACATAAATATATATACAAACACACACACATATATATAGATAAAAAATATAACGAAATACATATAAACATATAGATATGTCATAAAATGTAAAACAAAACAGTATAGCAGAGTGGAAAAGGCACTAGTTTATAAGATGGAGGCCCTAGGTTCAAAACTCGCTAGAGGAAGGGGTGCGCACTAAAGTGCTGATAAAGGGGTGGTGGAAGCGCCGATAGGGGGTTTGATAAAGAGTGGGGGGGGGGATGATAAAGAGGTTGGGGGGGGGTGAAAACAAATTATACCCTTTATCAGCAGGGAATTTATCTTTTATTTTTAATGCTTTTAAAGGGGGTTTTAACACAACTAAAAAAGTGTCGATAAAGGTGGCCTCTAACAACGCTAAAAACGTGCTGATAAATGTGGACTTTAACAATGCTAAAAAAACACTGATAAAGCTAACCCTTTAACATATCTTATATTATAAGTGCTTATATAGTGCTGATAAAACCCTTTTACTAGAACCGTTAAAGGTATGATGTGCAGTAGTTCTCTCACATGATCAAAATCCTGTTTCTGCTCAATCACAGATTTAGTTACTGGGTCTTCCACATTTCCACTATGTGGAAATTTTTCTATATTCAACCTCATATCCTTGAGTAAAACTTCTCTAGAGATGGTATCCTCAAGTATATTCCCTTTTCACACTCTCATAACTTGAAATATTATCTAGTAAGAATATTTACATTATGATAATAATATACGTACTATATGTGATTAAAATAATTAGAAAAATACTTTATTTTAATTACTTATTAGCTGCCTTAGAAACTATAATGTACTCAATATTTTAAGGCAGGGATACCACTGGATTGAATTATTTTTTCTTGCTTATCACCTTATCTTAACTATTATATTAGATGACAATGATCTAAGTAAGATTAGTTTGTATCCCCTGAAAACTTGTATCCTTTCTTCTCTATTTACCAGGTACATATCCTTTGTAATAGTCCAAGTAAAATGGATTGTTCTAACTACTTCCCTTCTAGTGATCCAAGATATAAATAATATATACCTAATATAAAGTATATCTTATTAATATCATTTCTTTTAGATAGCATAGAATACATAATTGATCCATCGCTAAAGCTTATGGAATTCAACTCACCATGTTATTATCCTCCTCTATTCCAGAAATGTCATTCTGGAGAGATATATGTCATGTGACACTTGAAAAAATTCTATCTAATTGTTCTAACTTGTATTTTCAATACTAAGTTACTATATGTATGATTTACTAGGTCTAAAAAATCTTTATATCTAACTCAGTAGACCCTATTCCTTAGAACTTAGGTTTTTACATCAAGTCAATCACTATAGAATATATTCTTTCATTCCAGTCTTAAGTAACCTGAAGACCAAGAATTTTTTTCCATATGTTACCGGACATATTTTATTTGGAAAAAATTGGCGCTCCCATTAACTTCTAGTAGACACATGAAAAACATTCATTCTAAATGAAAATTCTATGATCTAGTTTCTTACTTCAATACTAAATTGGATTTAAGTAACCTGTACCTTTTATTACCATTCTGTGATATGATCATCCCTTTTTGGTTGTTTCATATAGAAACCTTCCATGAAGGTGGTATTGAAATCTAATTCTCAATTAAATGATCTTAGAAATTAGATATGATAAGTAAAATTTTAATGGATTTAGGAATAATTAATTGGTGTAACCAATCAAGTCTTATTAGTACCACAATTGTACCATCCATGTATGTCATCACTTGAATACCCACCACAATATCCAAAATAATAATTCCTTTTCACTTTGATACATGGAATGAATTATTGAATTTTAGTTTCTCTTTCCAACCTTAGATTATTTCCACATACTACCTACTTGTAGGAGTTATTATTCCAAAATAATAATGTATCACTTATCGTAGTGAATATAAAACCATTACCATGGTTTTATCCTTCTTATTAAGTATGTATCTCTCAATCATTCATTTCCATGTGACTTGTGGAACACTTTCCTTTTCCAACTATTTGTGCATCTCTGGCATTAACTAAACCCAAGTCAATCTGGCTCCCACTATATCTAATAGATATGTTCACCCTTATATAGAAATGTAGTATATCACTTGAATACCACTTTTCTATGTTAGTTATTTATGTAATATCCTATGGAACATTTAGGATTATTACGTTAGATGCACATTGTGTTTTACTTGATGGAAGTTTTTTTATGTTCTAATAAACTCTTTTCATCCAAACACATAGTTATTATGACATAATGTATTTCTATCAAAATAATACTGTTATGATATTCATTAGTCATTTTAGTTTCCCTATGGTTATAGGATATCACCGTTATTTGAAAATCACATCTTGAAATACAATGGAAGTTTCTAAAAAATGAAACATTGATACTCTTTACATCACAACTCTAATGTATAAAATGTGCATTTAGGAATTGAACCATGCTACATTTTTTTGATCAGTGTTAACATATATGACTTAATCATTTATCCTCCTCATTAAAATCAATTATGTGATATATTTGGCATGCCATCCAGAAGAAAATAATATATTCTAACCATGAATATTATATACCTCACTTTACCATTCCTTAAATACTTAAAGGAATATCATGAAGTATATTTACCACTAGCTTAACCATGGAATATTACACACTCAATTTCTGAACTAATTCCAAAATTCTTGTGTCTTACCTTTATTTCTAAAGGTTACTTTGTCCAAAACTAAGTGTATTTATTGATAATACATAAGGTTTTTAGCTGATCTGGGTATAAATTCTATACTGAGTATATCCTGGTCTTCTACTTTTGTTTTTATTGATAAATATTTATCTTTCCACAACTAGGTAAATAATTCATACATTTTATATTCATCAGGTATTGCCTATGATTAATGTATCTATGTACTATTGGTTGGGTATTAAATACCAGAAAAAAAATTCATTTTGAAACCAAGAATAATGTATCGTTGTGTTCAAAGGACCTGCATGATAAATTTTTTAGTTATACTCTATAATAGTTTTACAAGAATCATTCACTTTGACATATAGAAGTTGTGTACTTTCACCGCTAACCTAGGCACCCTCCTTTCCCAATATCTTAGAGAATACACCTTACTTATAGTAATTTTTCTATACTTACTTGGTTACTTAATTTAAATAAATTTATGTGATTATAATATTGTATTAAATAACCAATAAGTAAAACTGAAACATTACCTTAAATGATGAATATTCACTAAAGAAGAAGATAGTATTTTCTAATTTCATTCAATTCATTATGTTTAACTTCCTTATAATTTATTTCATGTTGTGCTATGAAAATAAAATCATTTTAATACCACTTTCATTGATGGATGTTGTGAATGTGAATTTGATTTTATTCATTCCATTGGCCTTATATCCTTTCCTTTCAATTTATTCCCCATAAGAACTAAAGATTAATATGTATTTTATATTCTTACTTACATTTTGAACCTTACCTAAAAAGGTAATGAAGTGTTTACTCAATACTATTCATTTTGTAACCTAAAATGATACTTTATTACATGAGTGAAAATGATACGAGAAAGGGATCCATTGGAAGATCATGATCCATATTTCAGTTTACACATGTCCGTGTAATCATTGCCTTATTCATATCTTACTTCACCATATCCTTGTAAAATTCTCAGAGACAAGACTAAATGTTATATCATATATGTCCTGACATATTAACCATAAATGGTATCATATGTTAATGATAGAATAATGACATAACTATCATATAATTTTATATGACTCTCCCGTAAGAAATTTTACACCCTCCTTTTCTGAGGTGTCTTAACAGGTATATGGACACCAATACCTATAATTTCCCATATCGTAGTATTGTGCACAAGTGCCTGTACAACACTTGAAAATTCATTCTAGTTTGGACATTTAATTTTTCCAATATTTATCATAATTTTTCTTATGGTATAACTTTCCATTTTCTACAAAAATAAAATTTTAGTAGATTTGTACATTTTATCTTGACTACCGATTTAGAAATTTTGATTAATTAAATAAATAATTAAATATCCCCCACTATTTTATCAAATCCTATGAACCCTATGTGCTAGAATTAGAATACTCTATCACTTGAGTATTATAGTGGAAAGTATCCCTGAACCTCCCCTCAAAGTTTGCATGATTTGGCTAGCCACTACTTGGTGGGTCCAAGGTAGGTGTTCGGATGGCCAATTGCATTAACGTGTGGTTCCTTGATCTGTTGGGCGAATTCTCAGCTTCTAAAATCATAACCTTATTTACTAAACTCCTACCTCTAAAATTAAAATAAGATATATTTGGATAGTTCTTTGGTGAAACTTTAGTTAAGTCTACCGCCACTCTCATAAAAACTCTATAGTAGTAAGGGGAACCCTCAAACTTGACTGATGAGAAGCCTGAACACCAATTTTTGTCCAAATTTGATTAATGTAATCTAGTTAAATCTTAATATTTCTTTGAGGGTTTTATATTTTTTATGTGATGAAATAAAATCAATTTCTATCTCATAATCATGTACCATGTGATCGCAGTCTCAACTGACTATGAAATTAATAAAAAAATACATTGCATCACATGTTCATTTTATCTGAGCATGTTTCTTTATTATTCTACGTGAAAATACATAAACTACACATACACAAAATAATAAACATTTAAAAAAGAAAATGATGATGTTATCATGATTTTATACTAATGGTTGAACCATTGAGTGAATAATATTTTATACTAGACCCTAGGGGTAATACCTTGATCCACATTACTTGTGACTCGAGTTTCAACACCTGACCATTCAATGTGTCAAACTCTTGTATGGTGTGTCACTATAGCTTGGCACGAAGTGCGTCACTACTCATCTTTTTCATTATACAACAGTACTCACATGCAGTTGAGGAGGTCTCAGTATTATAAAATATAACTAAGTAAAATGGACACGCGTGGCCTTATACATATAATGAGATTGATGAATCACATATAGAAATATAATAAACTAATTATTATAAACTAAAATTTCAATAAATAAATAAATAAATAAAACATGCACCAGACATGAATTGGTTGGTATAAGGATCATGATTAGTCAATACACATTAAAGTTGTGCATTAAAATTAAATTCAAAAAATTAAAATTAAACTTGCATTAAATTATACTCGAGGTGTTTGATGCACAGATCTAGTTGGGATGTAATGATCTCAGTTTCCATTTCTAGCTGTAACTCCAATATCTTCAGTCTCGAGGCTTCGATCTTGTGTATCTAGTTGCATATAGCTTAGATCCTGTCTCTTTCGCGTCATTGGTGTTTCAGATGATGTGTGTGGGATCAGTGGCATTGTTGATAGTGTTAGTAGGAAGAGGCGGTTGGTGGGATGTCGATATGGGGGGGGGGGGGGGGTGGACATGGGTGATGATTGAAGGTGGAGCATAGAGAAAAAATAGGCAATGGATGATGAAGGAAGATTTCATGGCGACAAAACCACATGGGTAGCAGGGCTAGGTCGAATGACTGGAAATCAAGATGCCAATGTGGGGGTGGAAATATTCACAAGGAAATGGTCAGAGGATGGACACAGTGAAACAACCGACAGTTGAAGCGATTCAACTTTGAAGAGGCGGCATGACCAGGTCGAAAGGCCAGTGATTGGGGTAGGTGAAAGAAATTATATGTGGTTCATGGTTCCACTGGTCAGGTGGGTAGGGTTGTTGTCCTATTGATAGGTTTGGGCCTTCCAGTAATATTGTATTGAGTTTTAAGGACCAATGGAATCTCGGGCCACTTGATTTTAAGTCTATGTGCCTTTGGACCTTCAGGTTTGTAATGGGTTCTCCCCCAAACCAGTTCAAAAAAGGATTCTCTTTTTATCTTTTTTTAATAAAGTGTATTTCACCAAGACATTTCCATAAAACTACTTAGGCCCTGAAAACACTAGATAGGGCTTGTGTGAGTCAGTTCGAACCTATTTATACCCATTCCGAGCCGTGAAAACCCCATGTGGTGGTGTTCTACACTAGTTAAGTATAGACAAACATGTTAAAGGTTGGGAAAACTCACCCCGATGAATATCAGATCAAAACAGGTCTATGAAAAGGGTTACCGCACACCTAAGTTGCAGGAAGGGAAGACTGATCTTGGAATATGAAACTTATAGGGGATAACTCAATCTCAACAATTAGGGTTTTTTTCTAGTGTCAGAAAGGAAATTCTAGAGGTCATCCAACAATGAAGAGACCTGATTTTTGGTGATCGAATTATGCTGTAAATCATGCGGGTGGCTCGAATCTAGCCAGATGGCAGTGCACTAGGTGGAGGTGCATCAGGTGTTGACCATTGGTGGGTTCAACTCCATTGATCGAGGGTCGATTAGAGCACAGGATGAAGCCGAACCAATTCTGGCTGGGTATGATCGAGATCAGGGTGTTTGGTGACTGTGCAATGAAGGATCTTGCGGTGGGTAGGGTGTTTCTATAGGAGGAGGCCGACAAAGGTGTACCATAGGGCTGACCGACACAAGGGTTTTCTGGCTATTGCAACTAGGTTTGTGGTTCGGCATGGGGTGAAGGTTAGTCTGGTGGGACCGATGGAGGAGGAGGTAGCCAATGGGTGACCTCGAGGAGGTGCCGACTTCTTTTCATGATGGATGATATTGATAGGGAGGACCACAACAAGGTCTCAGTGATGGGTGGCTCGAGGTGAAGGATAAGCTGTATGTAGGTGGCCGAGTGTGGATGGAGGTGGTGCCAAGGGAGGAGGAGCCACAAAAGTGCCTCATGCCAGCTAGTAGGGGCTTTCAGAGGTGGTACATCAGGGTGACATGCGTAGAATAGGGTGGTACACCCCTTTCGACTACATCCTTCTTTTATTTTATTTTTCTTAATTTCAATCCAACAAACAACCCGCCATCACCTTTATTTCTTTTCCAAGGATATAAATTAACCTTTTTTTAAATAAACAAAAGTTTTAAATTACACCACTAAATTTCTTAATTATATCTACTAGACTTATTATCAAATCAATTAATTAATTTCCATAAATCAGTGGGAATGATGCCCTGTCGGAGAACCCTATTGTGGCCATTAAAAAATGGTTGGAAAACTCATGTTCACCAAGATCATTTTGGAAAACTATTATATATATATATATGTGTGTGTGAGTTATTGAAAAATAATACTCGTTACAAATTATTTCAATAAACAATAAAACTTCGGATGGTCATAACTTGGCCATCCAATGTCGAATTTACACAAAGTCTGAGATGTTGGGACTAAAATGATGCTCTCTTCTAAATTTATTGGAAATTTAAATTTTCTTAGCATAAAATAATAATACATTTCATTGATACCAATTTCAGGTATCAGGTACACAATAGAAGCCCCAAAAATTAGATTTTAAAAATTTTCTACAGATGATCGACATGACTTTGTTATCATCGGTGAAAAATAGCTTGATTACCTCTAGGGGATCTCATTAAGGAATTTTAAGAAAAAAAATAATAAACCATAAATACCAGGTTAGATCTAAATCCACACTTGACGTCTACTCATCGTTAATGATCGTCACTCAAATTATCTGAAGTGGAATCCATCTATATCATGAACACATAGTTCAAAATCATGTGGGATTATTGATCATTAGAATCCAAGGGTAAGTGCAGAGTTTTGATGACTCCTTTGATGTCCCAAAAATCAATGCTACTCTATTCTGTTGACCCATGAGGAAGAACTATGATCAAGCACATGGAACATGAGTGTCTCTTTTTAGGAACCAATGGAGAAGATAAGATAGAGAGGCTCTCACCATTGAGAAGTGAATAGTAATTATCATGATAACACTCTCCTCTATTTATAGTGAAATAATCAATATCCAAAATAAAATACCATTACCTGAATATTTATTTCTCACTAAATAAATGACATATTATGACTATTATACTAATTCATAAATATCATTTACATTTTTATCACTTTATTATAATATAATAAATATATTATATGATAAAACCTAAGCCATTAAATCCACTCGTCATTCCTGTAAATATTAAATGAACATTGAATATTTTATACAAATATTCATTCAAAAAATATATTGCTTAATAAATTAATTTAACACCAATTATTATTAACTTGAATAATATGAATTTATTTATTCATTTTGTGATTGTACTACCTTGGGAAAAACCCAAACCCCAATAGTGGGTCCCACCATGTCCAAAACTCTTATTCACTAGAATCAGGTAGACTTTTGAATATTCTATTATGGGTGATCCTAAAGGGACTTATATAGATAGTAGTGAATACCATTCACAGACAAAGAGTGGAGTTTAGAAACCCATCAAGGTTCCAAAAGATATAATGATAGTCATATAAACAATAACTAACCTAAGAACACATACTGTGTAATATAATTCCTTGGTCTTAAAATATATCATAAATTAAGAAACACAATATTGTTATCGTCCTTTCTTGATTTAATATTTGTTGATATAAATAGAAGGATATACCTTGGTCTACCATGGTTATGAATTTATAAAGGTACTACCATCCTGATCAACTAGACCTGGGATATATTACTTTCATAAATTAGAATTTCTAAATTCTATCTTGATCATTAAACCAATGCCATAACACTAATGATGCACCCAAAACAGGCCACATGACCTCAATTTCATTAGCATGGTTATTATCTTTCATAAAAGTACACGATCAAATGGAACACATTGATAATGATATCAAGTTAGGAGACCAATACACATATTTGTAGGTAGGAACCTAGAATGACACTGAAAACATGTGGTGTTCCTATTGGTAGGTCTATATTCATGATCTTACTAATAGAGATCACTAAGTGCCAACTTCATGAGAAGAAGTATCAAAGCTTATGATCCCCTAACACATGATAGTTAGACATCATCTGTGTCTAGTCATTATGATGTATCTAGACCATATACAATTTGTTTAAGATTCATGTCATAGTATCTTGAGGATCTCATTATAGTATGGGATCTACTATAACCTTTTGATACAATAATTAATATATGGACATTATCATTTCAACAGTGGACATAGAAAATTATAAACTATAATGGTAAGAATACATCATGTATATCTATATTAATACATGATATGGTAATCAAAACTACTATTCAAGTTATTTTTAGGGAACCCACTATTACAACATTGTGAAAAAAGGAAGACCCTCCTTGTTAGTTTATATTTTTTGTGTTTTATTTGTGCATAAAATGTAAGGAAATAAATTTAAAGTATTCTCTTAGGATGAGAACCTAATATTGTGTATGTTTTTTCAACACTAGATAAAATCATTTAAAAAAGTCACCATATAAGATTTATTCTTTAATTTTTATTATGGAAAAAGTGATGAAAGGACCATATTTGATGAAGTTGAAGAGTGTTATGTCAATACAAGATAACAAATATAAGAAGTTACATCTTGGTTTGATCTAAAATTTTATAATTCCAATGAATATGGGGATAATAATTAGTGAATATGTGGAAGTTATCAAATCTGGATGACCACAGGAAGAAGATCCATTTTGGTTTATTATCACATAAAACATTACGTGATGCATCTAATGAAGATATAAACCATTATAAAGATTATGAATTCTTTATTCTCAAGTTGTAGATATCTATATAATTATAAAGAAGATTCCATAATCATCATTTCATAGAAATCAAAATATTCTATAATGTGCTTGGAGAATGTTTCATTAATATGGTATGTTTTCTAAACTCTCTCATCAATGGTAACTAGAATAAAATCATAAAATTAAGGGTAAAAATTAAATTAATAAATTACATAAGAATATATGTTTAAAGATTCACCAAGGGTGTTGATCTTACCACTGTGTATTTCAATGTTTTAACTTATATATTGAAGTGAGTACAAGAAAACTCAGGTTGATTTATTTAATAAGAAACATGTATCTCAATTTTTATTTATCAATTCTCATAGCCTGAAAATAGTTTGATAGACTTTGAATACATTTTTTAAGTTCTCATTTCATCTAGTATAATTATATTTTATAAGGTAAAACTTTGATGTCTAAGTCAAATCCTCTCATATTTTACATTGAGCATTGCTACCATAGACTTGAGTGAGATGATTTATGGTTAATTTATAAAGAATGAATTGATTCCCTTTTTCCAAGTACATTATATTTTATTCCAATAAGGGATGGAGAAAGGGAGTAAGGAATTTTTTATAAGAAAGTAGATATGAATAATTAAGGGAAGATAACATATTGACATATTATTTAGAAGCTATTGTTATTGAAAATAAATAAAAAGTGGGAGTCTGATGATCCCACTTTTTATAAAATATGGTTGTTATCAAATAATTTAAATATGTTTTTAAAGAAAAATTAGTTCAGATTTTCAATAAAGATGGTGATGATGAAGAATCCAATCTCATTTATGAAGAGATCCCAAGACTTGTTAAGATTATTGACCCGTTATTTAATAGAATCAATGACACATGTAGGTAATAAAGGAGAACTGTCTACAATATATTGGAAGATATTTCACATGAGATTCAAGGTCATGTGTAGTTGGATGAAGGAGAACTATCTAAAACATCTTTTAAGAGTTTACATATGGTTAACAAATTATAGAGTTGATTTGAGAATTTTTTACATGGTTGGGTAGTCATGGAGATGAGCTAAAAAGGATCTGGTTTGAATAAAGTGATGTTTGGAAATTCTCTAGATTAATGGAAGTGATTTTCATCATGTATAAATACCTCTATATTTTATTCTATTATGTATCAAAAATTCAAAAGATGTATTGAAACCCACATAAATTAATGTTGTTGTGTATTCTATTTCAAGATTCAAAATGTGTTTTGGGACAATGTAAGTGAATGTTTTGGTGTAGATAAAGTGAAATATATATAATAATTCAATACATGTACATGATTCACATAGGTGCTTTGGAATGATATAAGGGATTATATCCTTATGTGGTTGAGTTCTACAGAATACAAAATTAGTAAAGGTCAACTCGATCATTGCTAAGTTTAGTGGTCTTAACTGGTGAATATATCACAATAAGAATTATCATTATTCTTGAAAAATGGTGTAACATCCCATGTTTTGAACTAGTTGGAAATTCTAAGAGAATTTGAACCTTTCATTGGGTGGATGAAAAAAATCTTAAACCAAGACTCAGAATGTAAATCCAAGAATTGGAATAATTAAATGTGATGTCTTTAGATGGGGTTTAAAGTTTGAGATGTGTTGTAACAGCCCGAGATTTTATGAAAAATATTTTATTAATGTCTTGTGTTATACGCTACACCAAAAGGAGATTTCAAAATACACATCTCTGACCTGGCTTGAATTATACGCAATCGCGACCTTCCACGATAGCGTGTGTTGTACGTAACACCGAGTTTCGCTAAACAACGATATGCTATTAAGATATTATTAAAACTAGCCGTTATGAATAGTAATAACCACATTTTGAAATTTTGTAAATTTTATTTTTCAAAATGGAATTCATTTTTGGATTCGTAATATCGAAATTAGCTTAGGGTGAAATTTTGGTACTTTTCGGATAACTTTCATATTCTGATGAATAGTTAAAATTACTAAATTTTAATTAAAAACAACTTTTTTAATAGAAATAATTAATAGTGATAAATTATTAATTTGAGTGGTTTTAAAGTATATTTAGAATATATTTTTACAATTTAATACAATGTTGGTCATTGGATGTAATTTCACATTTAAACCAGTTATAAACTAGTGTCAATCTTTTGATAGTTATTATCTCTTAAAAACACGCTATTTGTTTTGACGACGAGAATTAATTTTTAAATTAGTTAATGCAACTGATATGTTTTGAATTTGGTAAAATAGACATCATTTTTGAGTTCATAATATCAAATATAGCTTAGGCCTAATTTTTGGTATTTTTCTGAAAACTTTCAATTTTCGATGAATAGTGAAACCACTAAGTGGTAGGTTAAAAACTGAATTTTGCATAAAACTTAATTTTACCGCTTCTGTGAATGGAATTTCGAAAATCCGACAGACACGGTTAATATCAAGGACTAAAATGTGGTTCAATGAGATGAAAATAATTTTTGGTGAATAGTAACTTTTTACTTTTATTTACCACGGTTAAAAGTAAATAGGGTAATTAAGGGTAAGAATGATATTAATATTACCCTAACACATGTCCTAATTCTATTGGAAAAGTGTATCTCGACCAAAAACAACCTTAAGTGTAAAATATTATCATTTAGACCCACTTGGATTAGATTAGGACATTTATTATTATTTAATTCAAAGAAGAGTTAAAAGAGTTAAAATCAAAGTTTATTTACTAAAACATTTTTAATATAGGGTTATACATAAGATAAATTCGATTGTAAATATTCATTAGAAATCTAAATAGATTTAATACATAATGATATTTTATTTATAATTTTTAGACTTTAAATAAATTAATTTATTTATGACACAACGATGATGCAGTAATTACCCTTTTCAAGGAAATATTAACATAATTGATGTTATAAATGCTCAAATGAATGTAATTTGAGACTTTTTATGAATTCCACTAATTTTATAGGTTACTATGATATATTAGTGTTTATTTAATCAACTTGGTTCGAACATATAATTCTGTTATGACTTTCACACAAATCATATATCAAATAGTGTCAAAATTGACACAAAATAGTTTTTAAATCAAATATTATATTATTAATTGTTATTTTATTCCTAAAAATCTAATGTTAGGCCAAATTAATTATACAAGGATATATATATTAATAATAAACAATTTGGGGTTTTTTTGGTATGTTATAGTAAGTGTATTAACCATATAGTGAAAGAAAACAAAAAGACACGGTAAAAGTTAAATTATTTAACTTAGAGTTAAATCTAATTGATAAGGTTAACATAATACCCTAAACTTGTATAAATCCTATTGGATGATAGGATTTCGACCCATCCCCACTTTAGCTTCGAAATAAGACCCTTTGGAACCATTATAAACCGATTTTGACTTTAATATAAAATAATATTTTGAGATATTCCTAAGGTGCCCCTCTCCTCCCTTATAAAAGGACACCTCCTCCCCCTCCTCCACACACCAATTTGAGCACTCAAGCTCGGAAAAACCCTGCAAAAATCTATTCTCCACTTCCATAGAAACAACCTTGAGGTTATAGTCTTCCTCAAAGACCAATTTTAGTGCCCTAAGAGGAGGTCTCAAAGAGGCGCTTCAAAGAAGAGGTAATTACCGTTACCAATTCTTTCATCTTTATTTATTCTTCCACTTCTTCTTCTTAGGTTGTTTCATTATGAAGTAATAACATCAGTATCACTCATATACTTATATGTTATTTTAAGTATGAAACAACCCTATTTCACCATCTATCCATCCTACGGAAAAATAAATCACCGCGCGTGCGTACGTACGGAATACCATCTCCACGCCGTGGTGTAATCTATTTTCCACCACCACCTTACATGAATGGGTATAATGGTGTAAAGAATAACTATACATAGTTATTACAACATCATATTGATTCTGATATATTTTATAATCCACTCCAATTCAATTCAATATTTATGGAAATGATATCATCGCTCGTGCGTACGTACGGACTACCGTCTCCACGATGCGATGAGCTTCATTCTCCATGTTAACCATTTAAGAATGATTATAAAGTATATATAATAAATAATAATGAAACATATGACATTATAAAGCTACTGGATTTATGTATATATATATATATATTTATGTCATCTACTTACTTCCATTTCAAGACAATAAGGAAAAGAAAACAGCGTTCATGCGTACGTACGGACTACCGTCTCCATGAACGATGTTTTTCATTTTATTTATCTATCTATTATATATATATATAATGAATATATATGATATATAAATCATATTTTATATTCTAGAAGTAAGTAAATCATGATATAAGTAATAATGATGTCAAGAACAACAAGTCAAAACACCTGCGATAAATGAAACGATTTTACCCAAAACGCTTCTTTAACATGGAATTTACAAAAGAACGGGTAATATAATGTCATAAGTGAACCATATATGATATCATAACAATGAATATGATTCTTTAATAAGTCAATGACATTATTTAAATCATTATACAGGAGGTTCGGACACATACGAAGCAAATCGGACCTAAGGTAAGGGGAAATATCACAATCTCATTTTTATCCGAGATTGTTTATACTTTGGCATTTACTGGGGTGTATTTTATCATCCACATCCATGTTCCCTCAATATGTAATATTATTTCCATCCTTCTACAATAGTTTATATCCAATTTTACCCTTCGGTGAGTTTTTAGTAAAAGATATGAAAGGAATCTTTTGTCGTTTTTCGTACGAGGTACTTTTTGACTTTTCCGACAAAAGTACGAAGAATGTTTTTTTTAACTTATACGGCATGAATGGATTTCTAAAACATTATTTCCAAGAAGCTTACTTTACAAGTATTCAAGTTTATTTTTAATCAACTTATTTTAGTTTAAAATTGTATGACATGTTAAGAAAGGAAAAGTGTTTTTGAAGTAGAAAGGATATTTACCTCAAGAATGAAGTTCAAGTATTTTATCAAAATTATTTTCCATCTAAGATAATAAAAGGGTTCTGTTTTTATCCCTATTATTACATGAATTTGATTATGTTGTGATGGAAATATCTTTATGAATTCCTTTATATTATATGAATTGTTTTATGATGTCATGTTGTTTAAGAATCCCATTTTTATTACGTGGATTACGCTATGATGTATGGTTTATGATTATGTGGCACACATAAGAAAGGATTAATTATAAGATGGGTGGGACCTATATCTCCCTCCAATGCATTGGGTAAAGATTTTATATCTCATGAGATAGACATGCCTGAAATGGTAGGTTATGCCGGTTCAGTGAAACATGACTGAAACGAGGGTTACTCGATTCAGAAAGGGACTTTGTCCACTAAGATAGTCTTGGAAATGAGTCTTGACTAACAAGAAATGATTCTCTATGATTATGTGTGTATGACACAAAGTGTCATGTTTTAAGTTATGATTATTGGGATTTCATTTCACTACTATGATTTATCCCATGTTATGAAATTATGCTCTCTTTTGCAGGTTAAGATTTCCAAAAGTTATGTTCTTATGAATATGATGTGATTGATTTTTCTTTTGTATACCCTTACTGAGCATTTGAGCTCACCCTTTTATGTTTTCTTTTCCCCAGGATATAAAGAAAGGTTTTAGGTAAAAAAAAAGATCTTTATGGGAGATATTGAAGATCTTTCACCACGATTAGAAGATTACGTTCCGAGTTTCCAAAGACACTAAACTATTACGATCCTTGTGTGTGTGTTTTTGTTATGTACTAAGTATTCCACAAATGTAATGTAATGTCCATGTACGTCAAGATACGGGTCTTTACAGTTGGTATCAGAGGAAAGGTTTAGTCAACCTTTGGAAACTAGGATGCAAGAACTTTAGTGAGATCCCTAGAGATATTTATAAGGTTTGTCTAGGGATGTCCCTAAGGATAAGTATACGTATAGGATACAGTCCTATAACTACGGTAACGATCTTAGAATTTAACCTAAGAAGTTAGATATTGAGGATACTCCCCCTTTATAATGTTGTTTTCCCTATCATGATTTTTGCCTCTCACACTATTCTTTTTGGGTTTTAGACGATGGCTGGAACCCGAAGGAACCGTGTTGATCAATGCAATGGACAATGCAATGATTGTCCTCCTGAACAAACAAATGTTATGGGAGATGGAGTGAAAAATCTTATTGCTATACTTACACAAGCTATGAATCATTCTGGACTTCCAAATGAGCCGAGAAGGGAACAATATTCTATTGAGTCCTTCATGAGGCAACGTCCACCTTCTTTCAGTGGGTCTTCTGATCCACTTGTTGCTGAACAATGGATCAGTACCACTGAAAAGATATTTTCAGTTCTTCAATGTTCTGAACATGATAAAGTCATCTTAGCAGTATATCGTTTGGAAGGTGAAGCTGATCAATGGTGGAATCTTATCAAGAATACAAGGAAAAGGGATGAAATTGAGTCCATGGAATGGGACGAGTTCAAGAACTTATTTTTCAATAAGTACTTCCCTCGTATTCTTCGAACAAAGATGAAGAAGGAGTTTCTTGAACTAAAGAAAAAGGATGATGAATCTGTTGGTATATACGAAGAGAATTTTACAAGACTTGCAAGGTATGCATCGAGCATTATCATCCAACCTGAAAGTAAAGTTGATCGATTTTTCAGTGGCTTAAAACCAAGTCTTCGAAGGGAATTAGCTATAAGAGACTTCAGTAGCTATGGAGAAATTGTGCGTTGTGCTATCAAGGTAGAAATGGAAGTTGGTGTTACATATCCATCTCATGGATTTGACAAGAAACGAAAGATGGAGTTCAAGGAGAAATCTCAGAATAATGGTGAAAAGAAGATGAATGTTTCCTTATGCACAAAGTGTGGAAAGAAGCATGGTGGAGATTGTCTTAAAGGGACTAGAAAATGTTTTAAGTGTGGAAAAGAAGGTCATCGAGCAGCTGAGTGTCGAAGTAATGGAAAAAGGGTTTCTAATGATGTGAATAAAGCAAACACTGCAGAGAACGCACCACCAACACTTCAATGCTTCAAGTGCAAGGAAATGGGGCATTATGCTAATAAATGCCCTAATCCAAGGGTTAGTGATGATCAACATGAGCAACCACTGAAGGCAAAGGACAAATGGAAGTCACATGCGATCACTATTGGCAATGTTGAATATGACAATGATGTGGTGGAATGATTAAGTGTTTATGTAATGGGATTCCAAAATAATGTTGTATCATTGAGTATTGCAATATTTATTGATGGGGTATTCAATGTGATTGAGATATTTTTTGGAAATAAGATGATATGCACATAATGAAGGGAAAACGTGAAAATGAAATGTTTAATAGTATTCATGAGCTCATGATTGATATAAGGACTAAGTGATATCATGGTTTGAGTATATAGAATTTTGAGGATTTTGGTATGTGGAAAGTGTTTACTTTAAACTGCATTCATGTTTTCACTAAGGTATTCAAGAGAATACATGATTAAGGACTTTTAATGTCTGGAATGTGACCAACAAAACATATCTTATGATGTATGGGGATCAATGATGGTATTAAATCTCTGGTAATCATTTTCACTATGTTATGAGAGTGGACTGCAGTATTATGGATAAGCCTAAAGATTGAAATGGATTATGTTGGACATAAGTGAGTATTGTTTAAGGATAGAAGTTTTTTTTATTTGATATTATTGATGGGATGTTATAGTAATGTAGTTTTATAAAAAGGACAACCTGCAGGACGGGCGATAGCCCATCACGTCGGACAAGGATATGGGAATCAAACCGAGAACCGAAGTGCGACTGGCCTTTATCGCCTACCACTGGCCTACAGGAAGTCCCTGTTTAGTAGAAACTAGTTTTATTATATTAAGCAGTATGATATATGAAGTATAAGTCCATTTTAGGAACCATATGTGATTAATCTCACTATAGATCGACTTATGTATATAATTTTTGCTAACCTTTTGTTTGAGACAGATGGAATGACCCGTCATTCTATCACATGATCTGCTAACACTTCACGAATGACAAATTCAACTTCATTTATTTAAGAGATGAAGTGGAAATTGTTCAAGGCATGAACAACAGTGAGATTGTACCAAAATAAAGAAATTATTTATTCTAATTCAAATTTTCAACTTTAGGGAAATGATCTTGAAAACCAAAAATGTTGTCCTAGTGATCTTATACCTGATGAATCATATGGTACCTTTGATCGTCACAAATTTATGGATTTTTGATTACTGGATTTTCCATAGCCATGTTCTCTACCACTCTCCATCAGAACATGATAGTTATATTTCTCTTCCATATCCATATTTTCACCTATGTGGAAACCCAGTGATTAGTTTATTTGGGTAATCGTTACATTTCATACTTTAGTTTTTAAAGCCATGTTTTGGTATTCCTTTTTACGATGTGGGTTTCTATTAAAGAAACTTTCGAATAGTAAACCATTTATAACCCCGACGAATTTCGAGGGCGAAATTCATTTTAAGGGGGGTAGAATGTAATAGCCTGAGATTTTATGAAAAATATTTTATTAATGTCTTGTGTTATACGCTACACCAAAAGGAGCTTTCACAATACACATCTCTGACCTGGATTTAATTATACGCAATCGCGACCTTCCACGATAGCGTGTGTTGTACGCAACACCGAGTTTCGCTAAACAACGATATGCTATTAAGATATTATTAAAACTAGCCGTTATGAATAGTAATAACCACATTTTGAAATTTTGTAAATTTTATTTTTCAAAATGGAATTCATTTTTGGATTCGTAATATCGAAATTAGCTTAGGGTGAAATTTTGGTACTTTTCGGATAACTTTCATATTCTGATGAATAGTTAAAATTACTAAATTTTAATTAAAAACAACTTTTTTAATCGAAATAATTAATAGTGATAAATTATTAATTTGAGTGGTTTTAAAGTATATTTAGAATATATTTTTACAATTTAATACAATGTTGGTCATTGGATGTAATTTCACATTTAAACCAGTTATAAACTAGTGTCAATCTTTTGATAGTTATTATCTCTTAAAAACACGCTATTTGTTTTGACGACGAGAATTAATTTTTAAATTAGTTAATGAAACTGATATGTTTTGAATTTGGTAAAATAGAAATTATTTTTGAGTTCATAATATCAAATATATCTTAGGCCTAATTTTTGGTATTTTTCTGAAAACTTTCAATTTTCGATGAATAGTGAAACCACTAAGTGGTAGGTTAAAAACTGAATTTTGCATAAAACTTAATTTTACCGCTTCTGTGAATGGAATTTCGAAAATCCGACAGACATGGTTAATATCAAGGACTAAAATGTGGTTCAATGAGATGAAAATAATTTTTGGTGAATAGTAACTTTTTACTTTTATTTACCACAGTTAAAAGTAAATAGGGTAATTAAGGGTAAGAATGATATTAATATTACCCTAGCACATGTCCTAATTCTATTGGACAAGTGTATCTCGACCAAAAACAACCTTAAGTGTAAAATATTATCATTTAGGCCCACTTGGATTAGATTAGGACATTTATTATTATTTAATTCAAAGAAGAGTTAAAAGAGTTAAAATCAAAGTTTATTTACAAAAACATTTTTAATATAGGGTTATACATAAGATAAATTCGATTGTAAATATTAATTAGAGAGCTAAATATATTTCCTACATAATTATATTTTATTTATAATTTTTAGACTTTAAATACATTAATTTATTTATGACACAACGATGATGCAGTAATTACCCTTTTTAAGGAAATATTAACATAATTGATGTTATAAATGCTCAAATGAATGTAATTTGAGACTTTTTATGAATTACACTAATTTTATAGGTCACTATGATATATTAGTGTTGATTTAATCAACGTGGTTCGAACATATAATTCTGTTATGACTTTCACAAAAATCATATATCAAATAGTCTCAAAATTGACACAAAATAGTTTTTAAATCAAATATTATATTATTAATTGTTATTTTATTCCTAAAAATCTAATGTTCGGAAAAATGACTTAGATAAGGATATATATATTAATAATAAACAATTTGGGGTTCGTTTGGTATGTTATAGTAAGTGTATTAACCATATAGTGAAAGAAAACAAAAAGACATGGTAAAAGTTAAATTATTTAACTTAGAGTTAAATCTAATTGATAAGGTTAAAATAATACCCTAAACTTGTCTAAATCCTAGTGGATTATAGGATTTCGACCCATCCCCACTTTAGCTTCGAAATAAGACCCTTTGTAACCATTATAAACCGATTTTGACTTTAATATAAAATAATATTTTGAGATATTCCTAAGGTGCCCCTCTCCTCCCTTATAAAAGGACACCTCCTCCCCCTCCTCCACACACCAATTTGAGCACTCAAGCTCGTCCAACCCCTGCCAAAATCTCTTCTCCACTTCCCTAGAAACATCCTTGAGGTTCTGGTCTTCCTCAAAGACCAATTTTAGTACCCTAAGAGGAGGTCTCAAAGAGGCGCTTAAAAGAAGAGGTAATTACCATTACCAATTCTTTCATCTTTATTTATTCTTCCACTTCTTCTTCTTAGGTTGTTTCATTATGAAGTAATAACATCAGTATCACTCATATACTGATATGTTATTTTAAGTATTAAACAACCCTATTTCACCATCTATCCATCCTATGGAAAAAGAAATCACCGCGCGTGCGTACGTACGGAATACCGTCTCCACGCCGTGGTGTAATCTATTTTCCACCACCACCTTACATGGATGGGTATAATGGTGTAAATAATAACTATACATAGTTATTAAAACATCATATTGATTCTGATATATTTTATAATCCACTCCAATTCAATTCAATATTTATGGAAATGATATCATCGCTCGTGCGTACGTACGGACTACCGTCTCCACAATGCGATGAGATTCATTCTCCATGTTAACCATTTAAGAATGATTATAAAGTATATATAATAAATAATAATGAAACATATGACATTATAAAGCTACTGTATTTATGTATATATATATATATATATTTATGTCATCTACTTACTTCCATTTCAAGACAATAAGGAAAGGAAAACAACGTTCATGCGTACGTACAGACTACCGTCTCCATGAACGGTGTTTTTCATTTTATTTATCTATCTATTATATATATATATACTGAATATATATGATATATAAATCATATTTTATATTCTGGAAGTAAGTAAATCATGATATAAGTAATAATGATGTCAAGAACAACAAGTCAAAACACCTACGATAAATGAAACGATTTTACCCAAAACGCTTCTTTAACATGGAATTTACAAAAGAACGGGTAATATAATGTCATAAGTGAACCATATATGATATCATAACAATGAATATGATTCTGTAATAACTCAACGAAATTAATTAAATCATTATACAGGAGGTTCAGACACATACGAAGCAAATCAGACCTAAGGTAAGGGGAAATATCACAATCTCATTTTTATCCGAGATTGTTTATAATTTGGCATTTACTGGGGTGTATTTTATCATCCACATCCATGTTCCCTCAATATGTAATATTATTTCCATCCTTCTACAACAGTTTATATCCAATTTTACCCTTCGGTGAGTTTTTAGTAAAAGATATGAAAGGAATCTTTTGTCGTTTTTCGTACGAGGTACTTTTTGACTTTTCCGACAAAAGTACGAAGAATGTTTTTTAACTTATACGGCATGAATGGATTTCTAAAACATTATTTCCAAGAAGCTTCCTTTACAAGTATTCAAGTTTATTTTTAATCAACTTATTATAGTTTAAAATTGTATGACAAGTTAAGAAAGGAAAAGTGTTTTTGAAGTAGAAAGGATATTTACCTCAAGAATGAAGTTCAAGTATTTTATCAAAATTATTTTCCATCTAAGATAATAAAAGGGTTCTGTTTTTATCCCTATTATTACATGGATTTGATTATGTTGTGATGGAAATATATTTATGAATTCCTTTATCTTATATGAATTGTTTTATGATGTCATGTTGTTTAAGAATCCCATTTTTATTACGTGGATTACGCTATGATGTATGGTTTATGATTATGTGGCACACATAAGAAAGGATTAATTATAAGATGGGTGGGACCTATATCTCCCTCCAATGCATTGGGTAAAGATTTTATATCTCATGAGAGAGACATGGATGAAATGGTAGGTTATACCGGTTCAGTGAAACATGACTGAAACGAGGGTTACTCGATTCAGAAAGGGACTTTGTCCACTAAGATAGTCTTGGAAATGAGTCTTGACTAACAAGAAATGATTCTCTATGATTATGTGTGTATGCCACAAAGTTTCATGTTTTAAGTTATGATTATTGGGATTTCATTTCACTACTATGATTTATCCCATGTTATGAAATTATGCTCTCTTTTGCAGGTTAAGATTCCAAAAGTTTTGTTCTTATGAATATGATGTGATTGATTTTTCTTTTATATACCCTTACTGATCATTTGAGCTCACCCTTTTATGTTTTCTTTTCCCCAGGATATAAAGAAAGGTTTTAGGTAAAAAAAAAGAAGATCTTTATGGGAGATATTGAAGATCTTTCACCACGATTAGAAGATTACGTTCCGAGTTTCCAAAGACACTAAACTATTACGATCCTTGTGTGTGTGTTTTTGTTATGTACTAAGTATTCCGCAAATGTAATGTAATGTCCATGTACGTCAAGATACGGGTCTTTACATGTGTCTTTAGTAATCATTTTAGTTTCAAAAGCATCAGACTTTGAAATATGGGTTTTTGGAAAGGAAAAGTGGGGAATACATGTTTCACATAGTTAGTACAAACTATACACCCAAATCGTGTGGCCATATGGGGGGTGTCATATGGTTTTTCAAAATGTGTATTTGAGGATGCACAACCATGTGGGTTGTCTATAAAAAATTATAGAGGAGATCACATGGATTAAACATGGTTTGTCAAACGGGTTGGCTAGCTATGTGAGTGGGTGTCCCGTCTAACAGTAGCACCAAACAATTAGTACATGGTTTTCCAAACCATGGAGATAAACCTTAAGGCTCATTAAATAGATATAAATAACCATTTTTTAATTCCATCCTTTAACTTTACCTCTCTTGTATCCTACATTATTTATCTTACACTATCACCCACTCAAGCTTCCCCCTTGACCTACTCTTAGGATTTTTTAGTTCTTCATTTTTCATACTTAGAATCAATTGTTGTTAGGAATCTTGGAATCATAGTGTCTAGTCTTAGATTCAACGTTTTTTCTTTATTTATATTTCTTTATTTAATTCTATTTCAATTTGAGCTCATATTCTCTATTTTTACGCTGTTTTCTTGGTTATTCATACCTGAATGGCCCGAAGGCCTTCATTTTTTATTCATTTTTGATAATCCCTCTTTTAAGGGTTGAAGGGGAACCCTTAAATGGACCGTAGGATTCATGACATTACAGGACCCGAAGGTATTAAAGGAATTCATTATAGACTATGACTACTTGAAACTACCCCTCCCCAACATCTGCCTCATGATCAGCTCTCCACCTTTTTATGGCTGTTCAGATAGCTATTCTATGTAGAGTTACACATGCTTGGTACTGATGGAAAATTCCATACCCTCTCATTATTCCAAATACACCAGCCCTACACTGGTGAATGCGCCTTTCCCTTAATATTTTTGTACCACACACACGAATTTTCACACTTCTCTCTTAAAACATGAATTACCTTAAATTGAACACCAATAATTCCCTTAGACATTCCATAACACCATCATAAATAGATGGAGGTTAAAGACCTCAATTCAAATTTCCACTTGAGGTGAGTAGGAATAATTTTTAATGTTTACCACCCTTGATTTGTGACTTTTACTTAAATCACCCCTATGGGTGTGTCTAATTATTTTACCTTATTGAACTTTATCTGTATTTTGACCCCACACCACTGAGGTGTGTTTGGTTAGACTCCCAATAAGGTAATTTTATTAATTTTATTAATTTTATTTTTACAATTATATTATTATGGGTATAATTTCTTGGCCCTTCATCCCTAGAGATAAATATTCTTATTGAAATATCATATTTTTATAAATTTCATGTAAACTTACTTACCTTTTATCAATCTATATAAATATGTCTTGTTGAGTAATAAATCACCCATGGATTTGATGAGATTTACCATTTATAGAAGGAGAATTGATTGAATTAAATTAATTAGTTAATGATTAAACACATTTATGTGACCCTCATTATCACTTGGGAGTGTTTTAATAGATGAATTTAATGTAATGAATTATATCATGGTCTTATTAATTGTTTATAAATTAAATGGACCAATTTTGTAATTTTAAATAAAATATGGAATGATTGAATTTTAATGGACTATTAATTATTGAATTTGAACTATCTACACTTTAATATAAATCTTTGAGTGAACCTTGGATTCCCAAGTAAGAATAACTTGAACGAGATCATAGTCCAAGGGTATTACATTGTGGCTTGAGAGATATTAGATTCCTATTTAAAGAACACCTTGGTTAAGGGATAATTGGTAAAGTTGAATTACCTTATATATGACTATTATTGATAGGTCTCTTTTAGGATTGTTGGAAATTATATTTCACACCACTTGGTTTGGGATGTTGGACATGGAGTTTTACATCCATTTGGGTGGTCAGACATGATGTTTCACACCCCATGATGAAGTTGTTAGGCATGATGTTTCACATCATGTTTTGGGATAGTTGGTCATGGTTCTCTGTATCCTCTATTCAGATATAAGGGATTATATGCTTATTTATATGATGAGACCCTTATTATATTATTAAAATTATATTTAGATGCCTTGGTCATATTCCTTGAGTCCTTGCCGATGCGTCTATATCTCGACATAAATATATGTTCACATATATGCATATATATATATATATATATATATGAAGACATGTTCAGTGATATTTTCGATTAGGATAAAGCTGGTATGGTCTGCCAGGTTCCCATGAAGAACTTGATCTCAGATTTTTTACATTTTATTTATATACTGTTTATTTATTATACCCACATACTTCTTCATTTAATACTCATTGATTGGTTATGAATTTGACACCATTAGTGGTGACCTATTAATTTTTACTCACACCCTGTTCAGGCCTCCGGTTGGTACCTAGAAAGATCTCACGGTTTTCAGTTAGGTTAAAGGGGGATCCATTTATGAATGATTTATTTCTTTGTATGGGAGAAAAGGATTGAGCCAAGGGTTGGAGATTGTTATAGAGATATCCCTGGGGTCTTTTGTTTACATTTATTTTACTTGTGTTGTATGTATCACCTATTGTATGTGTGACTATTTTTTATTTATGGATACCATGTTCATACAGGGTTTATTGTTGATTATTTATATTTATTTTAAGTTATGATTATTACACTGCCGATCTTTATATTTATTTTATTCTACTATTGAAAATCCCTTATACCACTGTGCTACTCTGATCATGAGGGTATAGTCTCCCCACCACACCACCTTTATACCCCTGATTCTTTTTATTAACCTTTTGAATATAGGGATTTACATTTAATTCCATGCGAATAATTAGATAGGGGAGCTTTTTAGTGGATCCTGGGTCAGAATGTGACAAATTCATATCAAAGGGTGGTTTTGATCATCCAAACTATGGGTTATGGACCCACTAAACTCATGCTATTCCACTGTAATTTATGATATTTACCTATGATATATGGATTCTTACCCTTGGCCCACTATGACAAGGAAGTATTGTTACATGCATCATAATAGGCACATAAAGATCCACATTCCATGAATATGCCATTCCATGTTGGTCACATTCCCGGTATATGATATTTTACCATATTAATTAATGATGGAACCTTAATTAACCAATTATGACATTTTTGAGCCATGAACCATTGGCTGCATGGGCTGAAACATTTATGGTATTGATTAAATGGGAGTCAATAGAAATTTATAAAGCATATGGGCCTTTATAATTTGGGAATGGTAACCCATATAATTAAACTATAATATATGATATTTTTATATTCTGATATCAAAGATGAAAACCTGGTTGTAGTTACATGAGTTCCAATTATATATTATAAAGGAAATTACCTTTATAACATAAGAATGGTAATTCATCTAACTGAACCATGGTATATTTATATAAATACATATACTTGTATGGATTTGGAATGATGAAACATATGATAAAATCTCTAAATACATAACTAGACTCAAGTAGGTTAGTTGGGGGATGTTACTTATGAGATAAACCCATTAAATGTGTGTTAAATCTTGAGTGAAATAACTGTCATGGTTTTCATTTAAATGGAATACTAGTTGTAATTTATAGATCAATGAATCCATAAATCAGGAATGAATTCCAATATATCTGAACCCATAATGGATTAATGGGACCCTCATAGGCCACCTTTACTTCTTTTGGTGTTTAGTACTTAACCCTATAGGGGTGTAATAACTTTGCATGGAATGGATATTTAAGGTGTTATCAGCCACTTATATGGTGTTAAAAATAAATTTATGGTTCTATATTACTAAACCGATTCCATTTAAAATGATAAATGACCTTATCTTCTTTTGATCTTTGTTATTATGAGGCTTCTATTAATTAAAATTCCAATTATAAGATAAAGGGTGTTTTCCTTTATATCATGGAATTGATTTTTTAATCTAATCCAATTTTTATAATTTCATGGTTAAATAAATAATTTTTAAATGTTTAAAAGAAAATTATACTATAATTATACCATTATTCTACATGGTCTCAACTAAATAAAGATCTCAATATAGTTTTCTTTTATAACTCTTACTTGATAACATTATTACACGAGGTACTTAATTTTTTTTGATAAATGTGCATCGATTAAATTCCCTAAACCTGAAACCTTAATGTGGTGTTCTTTGTTTTTACCCTCAAGTAAGGGTATCTTAAAAAAATTGTTAACTTAGATGGGAACTTGGACATTGTACATAAGTCTCAATTGAACTCTTTATTTTATAGTGATTTTAGAGGTTAGTACAATAAGAATAGCAACCTTATCGACATGACCTAGTTATATGGTCAATGCTTTATGCTTTAATAAGGGACTATAATGGTTGAGCTAGTTCCATATGTAGTAAATTAGCTATAGTAAATGATTTATTTTAGTTTTTAGATGAGAGGTGGTGTTTAGGTTCCATATAAGTTAGGTTAGACTCTTAGTTTATAGAATGACACCTAGGTTTGGTAGTGGTCATGCGTTAGTTGATATTTTTTTGGAACTGTGAGCATGATTTAATGCTCGAGTTTAGTGGGTTAGACATTCCTAGGGCATGGTCATCTGCTTAATTGATCATGTGACGCTTTTTTTCAATGATGGAAAACATGGTGAGTCACCAACCACATTAATAGTCATATGTGGTAATATGAATATTTATTTATAGTTTCATTGGGCATGTTAAATTAAAATAGATGGTAGCTCCCATTGTGATTTTTTTTGTTTTTATAGTAGAACACATTGTTACATGTGGTATCTTTAATTATGAAATGGTACAATGAACCATATGAGTTCATTGAGAATCATTTAAGCATAGATATGTAATTTTACATTTATGGGTCACTTTTGGAGTAGAATGACCCAAAATTTTATAGAATTTTGAGTTATCCCAATATTTGGTGATGGCATTGGATAGATTAGTGGGCACTATAACACCGATGATTGAGTTTGGTTCATATCCTATGACTAATGCTAATGATGGGTGTGAGTGTGGATTATGATAGTGTCATACATATGTCTATAGTGAATATGATCTAGTATTATTTTATGTAGTTGATTTTCCTCTATTTTTGAATTATCCCTTGGTATAATCATGTTAGCAATGTCCATGAACCTCATCCGGAATATGGAGTGTGTTTTGCGGAATAAGTTTTGTTTTTAATAATGTGACAACCATGAAACTTCTATGGTGGCTAGTGTTGCATCGGTTTTATGGAGTATATCCTTACATGTAGAGAGAATATGACCATATAAAACCATTCATAAATGGTCATAACGACTTTTGAATGATCATGAGGCTAGTGAGTTTGAGTTTTCTTGTCCTATAGATGGTGATTGATATAAAATCTACTTATGGGTTGAGATGGAGTGTGAATGATATATTAAGACTTAGGATGAATAAGTGATCTAGGTTTTTGATGTGTTAGGAGCATGTATTTGCTTGCAAGACAACATGATAGAATTTTGGTTAGTTCAGTACCCAACCATGGATGAATGCTAAAATTTAGGGCTGTACTTTACTGGTTACATTGAATGATCACAAGTACCTATGGATTTAAAGCAATATTATTGGGATTTTGTATTAAAAAATTGTCTATTAAGTTGGTCATCTCTTAAATAGGCGAATCAAGAGTGGATTGATTCAAATTTTGTTGATCAAATTTTAAAGGTGATCTTAGATTACCTTGTTTTCATCGGGTTAAACATGACTAGTACATTATAGGGAGTGACCATTAAAATTTAACTGTAAGGGTAAGAAAGAGGCTTTATGGTTCCATGAGGTAGTTGAACCATAGTTGAACCAAATCACACATCATTGGGAGATGTGGATATATGTATTATTTCATGGTGAGCATATACAGTTTTGATGAAGCGTGACTCGAGAGACAAGTACCCACCTATTGGTGGTATTTATGGTTATCACCTTGGTGTAATCCTGGTTCATACATAATGTTATCCCCTATATTAAAATATTATTAATTATGACGGGACAACATCCTCTATATGTTGAGATAATCAAATGACCTTATTATTTGATGGATGAACCCTCATGTGAGAAGGTTCATGGGATCTTGAGGCAAGTCATTGGAAATTTTTATTGGAACTTTAATGCCATTGAATTATAGAATTGGAGATGGTTTGTCTAGGGGATGTCAGTATATGTCAATTCAAATTTTAGTGAGTGCGATCGAAATGACCCAAATGGACCTTGGAATAAAGGCACCAGAATTAGGTTTTATAATGAATTGATAGTTAAAGACAATAGTTTTTAAGAATAGTTGGTCGAGGGTGGGTCAAATTGCATTTTCATGGTTAGTTGAATGAGATTAGTGAGGATTTTAATTAAATACTTCATCAGAGTTGACAAGTATAGTGTAAGATTCATCCATGGCCTTTCAAGGAATATCCAACAAGAATAGTTAAAGCATGGTTGATTGGTATTTGAATATTTAGATATAATTTTGGACTAGTATTATAGTTTTTTAGAACCAAATATTTTCATTTTTGGAATTAGAGTGTATTTTATGTTTGTTGTCAATACACATTAGGTTTGATTAGAATGTTTTCAAGGAAAGTCATATTATTGTGTAGATAGATTCATTGTTTAAGAAGATATCATTTCCCAGTATTTATCACATTTTTATTGCTCAAAATCAGGAGGAAGGATCAAGACTCTCAAAAGGTGGTTTTCTAGGATTTAATATTCCCAAATATGGTAAAGGCATGAGTTTCATGAAGGTTGAGAATTATATAGGTGTGGAGCATCATGAATACGTGATGAAAATATGGTTTTCTTTTTTGACTATGATAAGGTTCATGAATTCATAATGGGATGAAGGTAAATCTTTGTGGATACAAGAAGCTTTATGAATGGGTTAAATTTCACTGGATCTTTGTGAAGATAATGATCTTTTTGAAAATGAATTTGGAGGTTCACAGAAAGGTTGTTGGAATCTTAGAGCTTTGGGAAGTTAGGAGTATATAAATAGGAATCCTCACACACTTCATTTGATATGAATAGAATTTGAGAAAAGTCTGAATCATTCTGAATTCATGAAGATTGGGATCTTTTTTGAATCAAGAATCTATTATGAGTTTGACTCTTTCTAAAATGATGATTTAGTCTTGATAAATGATAAGGGTTTTTGGAAAAGGGGGTTTCATGAAGAATTTGAGGTTTGTAATGACATAATGTTTAGTGAAGGTATTTATACTCAAGAAGGATATGAGCTTTATAAAGGTTTGGAGATTCTTGATGGTGTGTGGGTATAAAAATTTTATAATTTCATTGAATCATAAATGGGTTTTTTTTGAAATATGGGAGCTTCATGAATAATAGTGTTGAATATATGGTTTCAGTGAATAGTTATTTCAAGTGCATCAACTCGTGACTTTGGTACAAGAATAGTCTCATGCTAATCAGGGACAAAAACTTAAATTCTCAATCTATTATGAAATAATTCAAGTTGTTAAAATGAGTAAGACTTTATCCAAGGTAGTGAGCTAGGGGGATTCAATTGAACTATTCTGAGAAAGGTAGTGTATTGTCCCTTAAATTATTATCAAGGTAGTGTGCCTAGAACATAGTGACTATGTTGGATCTTTTGTACTCTATAATCACAAGTGAAGTTTAGTGGAATTAGGTATGACCAAAATAATGTCATCATATTCTCCTTGAAGTATCCCTTAGTGGTGAACCAAGTAAAACTACTGTGTTTCCTCTACGAATATGTTTATTTAGTAACTTTATGATTCCATGAAATTGGTTTTACAAGTTTTTACCAACGTGGGAACAATATCCATCTCTTTAAAAGAAAAATTTAACACTCTGATTTACCTCTCTCATATCAGGGTGTTCTAGGGTCCTACAAGTGGAATCAAAGCATACATGTTTTTGGTTTTAAAATTTTCTATATTATTTTCATGGAAAATTTAGTGAATGTTAGGGGAGTACCCCTTTTTGGTGGAATAAACTTCCAAATTTGGTAGAATAGGATGAGATCTCATATGCGATCTCCTTGGATGGATGTTCTTTTTCCCATATCTCAAGGGATCTGAGTCAGAGATGCAACGAGTCTTTTTATGAAGAAAACAGATAGGAAAAATCTTGAGGTAGATGATAAAGAACAAAATTCCCTTACTACATCTATATATGATCAAATGTATTTGAAGGTTATAAGTTTCACTTTAACCAAGTCCATGTGGGTGAAAATGAAAAATATATAGAAAGGTGGTAACATAGTGAAGGTAGCCAAACTCCATGTTTTTTACAATATGTTTGATGATCTGAAAATACATCCATATGAAAATGAAGAAAGATTCTTTAACTAAATTACTAAAGTTATTAGAGAAATTTGAGGACATGGTGAATAAATTAAATATATTGTCATTATAAAGAAAATAAAGAGAATAGTTCCACAAATGTACAATTCAAAAGTGTTATCCCTTGAGGAAATGGATCTTTATAAACATTCTCTTGATGATCTATTAAGAAGTCTTGTGGCTTATAAAATTATGGTGAAACTAGAAGAAATAATGATCTGAGAAAGAAAAAAATGGCATTAAATCCATGAAAAATCTTGAAATTTTCAAAGGCAGTGACGATGGAGATGATGTACATAACAAATTTATTTCTCTTATTTCTATAAAATTCACGAGAGTAAAAGGGAGATTTTAATTCATGATTCCCTTGGATTTCTTTTGGTGTCGTAAAGTAGGGCACATTATCACTCGATGCCCAAACAAACTTGATTATGTATAAATTAGAGTAGAAATCTTAAAGAACCCTCATAAGTGGTTCCATTATAAGGGATAATTTAATTCAGTAAATAAATTATAGAGAAGTATATTTCTATGAAAATAATAACAATATGATAATGAATTTTTGAAGGATGTATAACTAGAGTTTAAATTTGAACCTGATGCATCCATGATGGCTATAGTTGAAAAGGTATAACCTATAAAAGATGAAGATAATGATTTAATTGGTTTTTTTGATCATAAGGTAGAACTTGAGGGTGATCATAATGTGATCAAAATTCAAATAAAGAAAAAACGAAATATGGGAGATGTGTTGAAAGATTCATCTGAGTATGATGATCATTAGAAATTGATCATCTATAAGGAGAAGAATAAGAACATTTAACAACTCTTGGAATCATGAAAGTGGTTATGGAATTTAAATTCAGGATTTCAGAGTAGGAAAAAGTCATCAATGACCTTACATCAATACTGTAGGAAAATATTAAGATAATTGAGGGAATTGAAGAATAAGTGGTTAATTTAAGGAGTAAACTAGAACTGAATCAAAATCAAGGGAAATGAAGAAGAAATTAAAGTTTGAGATATTTTCTGATGAAGATTTGTTGGAAAGATCAAAACATGTCTATGAAGGAGTAGAGAAGGCATTTAATAACCAGAGATCTGCATTTAAGGGAAAATTGGAATTGCCTGTGATGCAAAAACATTAAAGGGTTAAAAAGTGAGGATACAAAATTAAGGTAAGAAGAACGTTTAACATTCCACAAAGGCACCTGATGCCCCAAAAAAGAAAGATTCAAACAAAATATAAAATATAGTTTAAAATAATCCGCAAGTATCCATTGAGTATATTAGGTCAAATACCTTTACAAAACAATGGGACATGTGGTGGAATGGAATTGATAAGACATTTCCCCTAATGAAATGTCAATTTTTTGGATTTATGGGCCATTCTATGACTTACCGTGAAGGGGAATGAAGATATATGAATAGTAAAGCTCCCAAAAGTTAACAAAGGATAATGGGACCATATCCTTCATCATATAGAAGAAATAATTTATTTGGAAATTTTTTTCACTATTCTAACTATGGCCATAAATGTTTTTATTAAAAGTAGAGGAAAAGTGAGAATAATACCTACAAAAATCAGAGACAAGTCAATACATTCCAACCCATCAGAATTAATCTAAAAAATAGTTATTCTCTTCTAGAATAAGAATATGAGTAAGATGAAATCATGTACACTAAAAGGTGAGTACAAAGTCTATATTTATCCACAACTCAATCATGTTTCTCCTAGAAGGAAAAGAAAAAGATTGAGAAATTTAATCTCACATAAATAGCTATCAAATCTACAAAAAACAATTGCACTAGATTTTTTGATAGCAGATACTCATCTCACATAATGGGAAATGAATATTTTAGGAAAAATTTTAAGAAAATATTTAATAGAATAGTGATATTCAGCAACAAAGGTGAATTAAAGATCAAAGTAAGTGTAAATATAGAACTAGAAAATTGTGAGCTAAGAAAAATTGAAGTTCTTCATGTAGACAGTTTATATCACAATATTCTAAGTACAAGTCAACTCTATAACTACATATTGGTAGTAAAATTTAATAATAATGGGTTCACTATCAAGAGAAAATATAAGTAATTCTCTCATGAAAAGATGTAGAACAAATAAAATGTTTACCAGGTTGACAGTAAAGAGAACACTTGTTTCATAATAATTGAAGAAGAAAACAACTTGTGGCATAGAAGGTTAGGTCACATTAATCAACAAATCATGGAATACATATCAATGCATAATATTGTTGTTGAAATTCTCAATCCTTAGTGTGATTGAGAAAATACACATAAAACATGAATGTGAGGAAAGATGCTCAGAATTTCATATCAACTGAAGAATAAATTGGAATCGAATATGCTTGATCTCATCCACACATACGTATATGGTCCAATGAATGTGGCTGGAACATATAGAGATAGGTTATTTATTCTTTTTATTTATTATTATAGTAGAATGGCTTGTGTGATGTTTATATAGAGGAAATTATAAATGCTTGATTTTATGAAGAGTTATCATGAAAGAGTTGAGAATGAAACTATCTTCACAATCAAGATTATATGATCTTACAATGGAGAAGAATACATATCCATTGAATTTTAAAATTACCTAAAAAAATATGAGATAAAAAATGAGGTGTATGTAATGCGAATCAATAAACAAACAATGTTTTTTAATGCCGAAATTGAAAAGTGAACAATATGTAGAGAACTATACTGATTGAGATTTTTGTTTCTCATCATTACTTGAAAGAGGTATTTCAAGTATCAGTGTACACTCAAAATAAAACATGGATTTTTATAGGAGAGACCATGGAACCGTATGATATATGGTATGGAAATAATCCCTCTCTGAGGTATGTTCTTGTTTTTTGAAGAGAATGTTTAATTTGAAACAAAGAAGGAAATCAAGGAAAGTATGGTGATGCCGTAGATGAGGAATATTCCTTGGATATTCAATGAAGATTGAAGACTACAAATATTGTAATAATTGTATTATAAATATTGTGGAAAGAAATTTTTTCAAGATCATTGAAGGTAAAACCATAAATACCTAGAGGATATAAAATATTGATATGATAAAGGATAAAGAATAATGTAGACAAGGGATAGATTCAAATACAAAAATCATAGAAGGCTTGGAAAACAATCTAGGCTCACAAAATAATGAATATTTAGAAGAATAATGAGAATAGGAAACCATTTTTAAAGACACTACATAATAACCTCATAGGAGAAATGGAAGAGTAAAAATTGATCAATCCAGTATCATTGGGGATTGGACCACACCTACACATACGTAGATAATGAGTAATGAAGCACATTTTTCCTTCCTATCACTTTTGAAACCAACCTCATTTGAAGAAATAGTTAAGGAAGAATCATTGCTTAATTCCACAAATGAAGAACTAAATCATATTGAAGAGAAATGTACACAAGATCTTGTTAGAAGACTAAAGAATCATAATGTGACTGGAACAAAGAGGATATTTATAAAAAAATTCACTGATCATGGAAATGTGATAAAAAACATGGCATGATTGGTGTTTAAAATATATACATAGATTGAACACATTGATATTGATGAAACATTTTATTAAATAGATATAATAGAGTCGACCAGGTTCTTCCTGTCCATGAAAATTCAAAGAGAGTACAAATATTATTATATGGTTGTCAAAAAAACATTCTTAAATGGTTTTCATGAAGAAGAAGTCTATATTTAACAAAAAGAGGGATTTATAATTTGAAATGATAAATCAAAGGTTTGTATATTAAATAAGACTCTCCTTGGTTAAAAGAAGAAACCATGATCATGGTATTATCGATTGGATTTTTATCTGAAAAGATAGAATTTAAGAGGGGAGGTTTCAACCATAATCTCTATGTGAGTAATTGTATGAAAGATCAATTTATGGTTCTTGTGTATGTAGATGATATTATTTTTGGTGGAATTAGGTAGGGAACAGTGGAATAATTTTATAATCACATGAAATATGAATTTGAAATGTCTATTATTGGTGAACTCAAATACTTTTTGGGGATGTAGGTGGTTCAAAATAATTATTACACCTTCACTTATTAGAAAAAATATGTCAGAGAGCCGCTGAATAAATTTAAAATGGAAGAATTCCAACCAATGTGAAATTTGATTACAGTTGGGTGAAAACTTGGAAAGCATGAGGATGAGAATTATGTTGATCCCACCTTATACAATATGATCATTGGGATATTATTATACTTAGTTGATCACTTCTAAAGTAATCCGAAGAAAGATAATTTTTCATCCGTTAAAATAATCATGTGGTATATTCAAAGTGCTCTCAATTTTGGATTATAAATTGTAGTTGGAAGAGATAATGAATTATAAGTATTTTCTAATGCTAAATGGGATGGAGATGTGGTGGATAAAATATCCACAAGTGGTGGAATAATATTCATTGGAAAAAATGTGTGGGCTGGTTTATTAAGAAATAAGAAATCACTTCTCTTAGTACTACTGAAGTAGAGTATAACTATTTTATAATGGCATGAACTCAACTATGGTGGATGATGATACAACTGAATGATATTGGTTTTGAGGTGAAATAGTCTATGGTGAATTACAATGACATTAATAGTAAGATCAAACTCATGAATAATCAAATTTATCACTCTCATACCAAACATATTGAGATAAAATATCACTTTATCAAAGAAAAAGTTGAACAAGGTGTGATTAAAAAAGATCATGTTGGAACTGATGACCAAGTGGTTGATATCCTGAATAAGCCCTTGGAAGCACCAATGTTTTAGAAAATTCGGTCCAACCTCAGTGTTTATCCACCTCCCATTTCACGAGGAGGTTACTATTGGTCCCCTCTCCCTATTTTTGTTAACTTTTTAAACCATTTTGTGGATGTGATGTAGGCATATGGGGGAGATATTATCTATGGGGAGTTCGTTTTGATAACTAAAAGCACAAGTACTAGTTTATTGGGTTCATTGGAAAAGGGGGAGATAAGTGAAATTCAATGAATTGTTGGATTATAGGATTGTTCAGTAGTTTCTCTAGGTATGGAATATTTTTTTCCACTCTTGTTTTCAACACTAATCTTTTATCACATAGAATTAGAGTGATGGATAAGTTATTTCATTTCTATCAAGTTTTTATTAAGGATGGTGATTTATTTAATTTATATACTGATTTCTAGCAAACCTAAAGGGAGAGATTGTTATAGTAAAGGATTTTCATTTCTGAAAATGAAGTGTATTTCATGTTTTTTTCCAATTCACACTAGGGTTGATCAGGGAGTTTTCAAGGAAAGTGATCTTATGGTGATGATGGATTCAGTGTTGTAGGTGGAATCATTTTTAGTGTTTTCCAAATTTTTGGACCTCAACATTAGGAGGACGGGTAAAGATTCATGAAAGGTTGTTTTCTTGGAATGAAACTTCCCAAATATGGTAAAGGTATGAGTTTTTTGAATTATTAGTTTTGTGAAGGTTGAGATCCATGAAGGTGTGGATCATCTCAAACATGCGATATAAATATGGCATTCTTCGTGACTATGATAATGTTTTCAAATGCGTGATGGGATAATGGTAAATATTCACAACTATGAGAAGCTTCACAAATGGGTTAAATTTCATTAGAGCCTCACAAAGACAAGGATCTTAGAAATTGTTTTTGAAAGGTTTGAAAAAATTCCCATGGGAGCTTGGATCTTTATGGAGGTATGAATATATAAACAGGTGGCCTCACACAATTTATTTGATATGAATATAATTTTAGAAAAGGCTAAATCATTCTTAATTCATAAAGGATATGAGATTAAAAAATTAGGAATCCATTGTGAGCTTGAGAATCTTGAAAAGACTAGTTTATTCTTGACTGATGCTATGGCTTTCCAGAAAAGGGAGTCTTGTGAAGAATAGAAGTTTCATGATGACTTAGTGTTCCATATAGGATGTGAGCTTCACAAATATAGTTAAATTCATTAAGGGTATGAGCTTCATGAATGTTGGGAGCTTTTCAAAGGTGTGTGGGTTCATGAATGCTAGAATTTTTTTGAAACATAAAGTGGTTTTCACAGAAGATGGGAGCTTCATGAACAATAGTTTTGAACATATGGTTTCATTTAGTAGTGATTTAAATTACATAATGTATGACTTTGGTGTATGTAGAGCCTCATGTTAATCAGGGAAAAAGACTTATATTCTCAATCTATTGTGGTGACCTTCATGTTATTAAACTGAGTAAGGCTTCACCCATGGTAGTGAGAAAGGGAATATTGAAAGAAGTATTCTGTGAGATAAAATTTTATGTCTCTTAAATTCTTATGAAGGTATTGTACCTGACACAAAGTGACTATATCTGATCTTTTGTACTCCATAATAACTAGTGAAGCCTTGTGTATTTCGGTATCACAGACGCATTTTCAGCATATGATTCTTATACTAGCCTTTAGTGATGAAACAAGTAAATTATTTATGTTTTATCTATTCATATAGTTGTTTAATAAATTCATGATTACACCAAACATGTTTTACAAGTTCATACCAATGTGGGAATATGATTTGTTACTTTAAATGAAAAATTTTCTACCCTGATTCACCCCTCCTATCATGAAATATCCCAAGATTCTATCTATCCCAACTCCCAACCAAGCCCATGGTAAGACATGAAGGGCATTCCCGATCCCCATAGGATATAAAATAGTTCTTGGGCATCAAAATTTTTATTTGGGAATGAATTAGACCATAAAAAACAACCATAAATAACCCACAAAAGATACATCACACCATGGGAAATCACTATAACTAAAAGAGATATAACTATCACAACTATCAAAATTTAAACATTTTATATTTTTAACCAATAAAAAATACCAAAAAAGGGAGGGGAACCAAATAAAAAACAATACATCCATGAAACAGGAGATCCAACACTCTCATGGACCCTCCACTAACACCTTAAATTATAGGAACACTAGAAACCATATCCACCACCGCCACCACAGAACATCATTCCATTACCTATGTCAAACATAACAAGGTCTACATACAACCAAGGGTGTATGTAGGGTGTGATCCAATTCCCACATGAATACCAGCCAAAAATCATAAGGAAAATCAACATGAATTTTATTAATGAAATAGACTACAAAGCGAAGAAACATTTTTAAATGAAAACAATCTCTGAAGTTATAAAGGAAATAAAGTTCACCATATGCTGATGGTAAGAATAACATCACATGAGTACCATGGGTAATACCTAATGGAAATAATAATAGTGGGACCCTAGGAACCACATACATCAGCAATATGGTATATAAATTATGACCCAAAACATCCCCATTCACGAGCTACTAGAGAAGAATCTATAAAAAGTTCTAGTGCTCCCTGATCATCATCAAATGTTTATTTAGTATTGTAGAATTAATCCTTATAGGGGGAACCAGGCCTCATCCATACCGATCCACCTAGTTTACTAGTCCTAGTCCACACATATAGAAAACTACTATTCCCTTTGTGATAAATTAAATTTTCCATGTCACATGAATCCTCTTTTTCTCAAACATACAACTAAAAATATGATCACACATGAAAAATAAACATTTTCATCAGAAAAACCTCTTTCAAACCCGAACGCACCCTAAATCCATTTGAAAGTTTGTTTCACACAGCTCACATAATTTATATAACCAATATATAAAACATAAAATGCATACCAAAATCATTTAACAATGTTAATTCATGGAACCAAATATCACAAGCTTGGAAACTTTATTAAATTGGTGGAAAACCATAGTCGCACCATAAGGAGACCCTATAAAGGAAAAGGAAATCCATAAATATCAATATTAAACAGAAATAGAAAAGTTTCAATCCAATTTAGGGAAACCAAACCTATAGATAAAGGAAAACCCAAGGTAAAAGGAAGAAAAACTTAAGAATAATGAAGAAACAAGATAATTATAGACTTAATTAAAGAGTTATTGAAGATATAAGGCTAAATCCACCAAGAAAATGGAGTCCAAGGGAGACCAGAGGAAGGGGGAGTCATTCCTAGGGTTATATATCCCAAATGGGGTGAACTAAGGGGTATTTTTAGTTAAAAATGGGGAAGGTTTGTTTATGAATTTAATCATTTTTAATTTCATGGCATGCCTCAAGGTTTGGCCTCAATGCCTTCTAGATCATACACTAACAATACGACTCCCTCTATATAAGAGGAAACTATCTGAATAGGTTTCTTAGAGAGGAAAAATTCCATTAAATTATACCATGTGCCTTAGAAAGACCCACTTGTCTGGGTGCATAGTTAACCTCATGCATCTACAACATGTCGTGTGTCCAAGATAGTGCCACTGTTATGGTGTATTGTATCTTCTGGGATGGAACAAAATTTTTACTAACTGTGCACCAACCATGTACCACCTTTTGTTGGTCAAAAAATTTCCATTTCTCACCAAAAACACCTAATAAATCCAAGAGATAAATATAATACCAAAAATAAACAAACTAATACCTCTAAATGAAACCACAGATGAGACAATTCTCCCCACCATGAAAAAATTCCTCCCTTGGATACTCCTTCCAAAGTCTGATCAGAGAACAAAAATATGTACTGCTCCTCAATCCAATAATTTTGTTCCCAAGTCTCATTTTTATCATTACCATGCTTCCAAAGAACTCAAACTAATGGTATGGACTTCACTTAAAGCACTTTCTATTGGGAATCCACATTTTATACTATCCTCTCAAACACAAATACGTCTAGTTCCTACTCTAACTATTCCCAATCCAGCATCTGACACATGTACGGATTATAATTATTTAGTTGAGAGGCATGGAACATGTCATTAATTTACATCAACCAGGATGGAAAATCTAACCATTATTCCACCTTAATAATTATCTCTATAACCTCAAAAGGCTTGACATAAGTCGATTTCAAATCCTTACTAAGATAATGGTGACCCAAGCAAGGGGCCACATTTAGAAACACCTGATCACCCACTATAAATTATAGGACTCGGTGCTTCTAATCGGCATAAGACTTATGGAAAATTTATGCTATCAATAACAAATTCTTTATAAAAAACATTATTAGATGTCTCCTAGAACTGGCTTGGTGCTAATAATGAGGTCTCACCCACCTCTACCCAACACAAAGGCAAACAACACGACTGACCATAAAGTGCCTCAAAGGGATCCATTTTTATTAAGGACTGGTAAAAATTATTATATAAAAGCTCTACCAATCCCAAATGGTTATCCCATGATCCTCCAAAATCCAACACACATACTCAGAGAATGACCACCAAGATTTTATTTTCCCATTCCATCTAACAATCCATTTGAGGATGGTATGCCATACTGAATTTGAATTATGATTCCATTTCCATCTAAAGGACTCCCCAAAACCATAAAGTAAAATGAGGGTAATTGTTTGAAACAATAGATGATGAAACACCATGATTCCTCACTATATTCTATACATACAACCGAACCATTTGATCCACTTTGACTGAATCCATAATTGAAATGAAGTGGTTTGATTTGGTCATATAGTCAATCACTACCCAAATCATGTTCCTTTTTTAGGGTGTATAAGGTAAGCCGATAATTAATTCCATAGTGACCTTATCCTTCTTCCAGGTAGGAATGGGTAGTGACTAAATTAAACTAGTGGGTCTTTAATTATCATATTTAACCTATTAATATTTATAAAACCTAGATACAAAGTCATATATATCCTATATCTTTCCTAACTACTAGAACTGATGGTGAACATCATAGAGAATCTTGGTGGTCCCAAGATGAACAAACCACTAAGACAGGTGGATATCCTACATCACCACCTTCAGTAACGATGAGGAACCATGAAGTGACCCTTGAAGAAGAGAATTCCCTCTAGAGATGAAGACCACTTTCTAGGAACCTCCCCACCATGAAGAAGCTTCATTGAACACTGACACAACTCATCCCCATACTACTATTCCCAAATCAGCACTAGAAGTGAAGCTGTTAGTAGAAAAATGGATAAGAAAACACATCCACTATTCTCCTTAGATTTAAGATGAATTTGGGAAAATCCCCATCAAAGTACACTACTCACTAGACTCTTTTAAATATTTCAATAACACTTTCCTACTCAAGTCATCAACTACCACATTACCTTTTCTTGGGGTGTAGACGATATCAAAATCAAAACCCTGAAGGTACTCAAACCAATGACGTTGCCTCAAATTCAGATCCTTCTAAGAAAAAATGTAGTCTAAGCTCTTTTAATCTGGATAGACTACAATCTTCTCCCTGAATATGTAATGACATTATGTTTTTATGAATTGCATCACCACTTATAATTCCTTATCATGGGTTGTGTAATTATTTTCATGTGGTTGGAGTTGGAAATAAATATACACCACCACATGGTTATACTACATCAACAAACACCCAATATCCATACCTGATGCATTAGAAAATACCATGTATCCTTTCCCAAGTTCTGGAAAGATAAAAACATGGGCCAGGGTCAAACACTACTTAAGATCCTCAAAATAATCTTGAAAATCTAAACTCCATTCAAACTTTACCAATTTCCATGTAAGAATATTCATGGGAAGATAAATCTGAGAGAAATCCTAAAAAAACCTTCAGTATTACCCTTTTGGACCCAAAAAGACTGTGATTTTAAAGACATCCCTCAGCTGATCCCATGAAATTACTGCACTGATCTTCCTAAGATCCACTAAAACCCCACGTTCAGAAATAACGTGGCCAAAAAATTTTCCTCCCTGATCTAGAAGAAACACATAGAAATATTTGCATGGATACGGTGGTCTCAATGAGTTCCCAACATGATCCTTAGGTTGTTATTAAGTTCTTCCTAAATCCCAAAGTAGACCCCAATGTCATCCACAAACACCACAACAAATGATTGAAGGTTCCAGTGGAACACCTATTTCATAAGATCCATGAAGACCATAAAAGAATTCATCAATCCAAAAGGCATAACCAAATACTCAAAGTGTCCATGCCTACTTTGGAAAGATGTTTTCAGAACACCCATCCCTATGAATTTGACCAGTTGATACCTAGAACATAGGTAAATTTTAAAGAAACACCTTTTCCCCTTGAGTTGATCAAAAAAGTTATCGATACAGATAAAAGGGTATTTATTCTTAATTATTACCTTATTTAACTTTTGGTAATCGATAAATAAATTAAGAGATCCATTGTACTTATTTTCAAATAGAACTGGGGTGGACCAATGTGAGATGCTCGGGTGAATGAACCCTTTGGATTCCAAATCATCCAACTATATCTTTAATTTCCTCAACCAGTTAAGGGTTATAGAATATGAGGGAATAGATATGATCTATTTTCCTAGTGAAACATTAGTGGTTAACTCTATATCATGCTCTAGAGGTAAACCTAAAAAATCACCTTGAAATAGATATGGGAACTAATCTACCCCAAGAGGTAATCCAATCTCAAATCTCTTATCATCATCCTCTAACATGATCAATGAGATACGAAAAATAATGTTTCCCAACTTTTAAAGTTGAGGTACAACATGTCCCGAATGAATATCCCATTCACCCTGAAATACCAGGGTACTTCCATCAAGCACTAAAAATCTCACTCTGTAATGATAACAATTGATGTGTGCCTGAAAATGAACCATCTAATCTATACTGAGGATCACACCAAAGAGGTCCATCACCAAAACTAGGAAAACCCTTTCTAGATCAACCCCTGACAGAGTGAGAGAACATGATGGAAACCTAAAACCATGATCTTTATTCTTACCAAGCAGTGTTACCAATTATATCACATACAAAATAAGATAAATTGAAAATTTGAACAAATCCATGAGATAAAAAGATATAAATGAATTAGAAGCACCCATGTCAAAAAAAGAAACAACTATGGATGATTCAATAAAAATAGTACCTCGAACTATAGAAGGTCTGGTATCTAATTCCATTAGCCTTTGATAAATATCATGAAGGTTCCTAATATATTCATAGGCCTAAGGATGAATACTAAACTATATCTCCACCTTGAGCTGAATAATTCTATAAGAAGGCCATGACCTACCACTACTACCACAAAACCGAGAACCTGCTATCCAAGATGGTTCTGATTGGGATTTTGTTCCCCTGGTGGCTGTGGAACCTGTACCACCATGACATAGACATGAAACTATGAAAAACACTTAAAGTTTCTTATATTTCCACACTAATGGTAGGGTCTATGTGGGTTTGGGCATGCCGACCACACATGGATCAATTTTCCACACTTATGGAATAGAACTGATATGGAATCCGAAGCCAAAAATAAAGGAGGACAGGAGAGATGGACCGAGCTTCGACCTCCACTATTTTAATTCTCATATCTCTTCATATTACTTTCAGATGAATTACCACTACTCTGGACCACTTCTGAAATTTCACCAGAAAATCCAGACCTTCCACTCTGATCAATTTTCACCATCAAATCTTGATCAACCACTACAGAATACATCTTCACTTGATTAGGAAGACCTAGGATCAGATATATAACCTCAAACCCATTTGAAACCATTGACACTTAAGTATATTATTATTGGAGACTACCTCAAGTGTGAACTGAACTAAATCCACAAAGTAATTGGCATACTCCAACAGAGTTTGATCCCCTTGGCTTAGATCCATAAACATCTAGGTTTTGGATAGGGAAAAGGTCTCAGGGTAATAATTCTTATTGAATACAACCTTGAATTCCTTCCAACCCATCTGATCATACTTTCAAGCCTAAACCACTGAGTCCCACCACCTCCAACTAGGACCCACCAACCAAAATGAATCACATTTTACCTTTAACACCTCAGGAGTTTTAAGAAACCCAAATATCCCTTAGATATTTTCAATCAAATCTCTATGATTCTTAGGAATCTATGCTACCTTAGAAATAAGGAGTCTTGTTCTTGAGGAACTCTTGAGCCTTGTCCTTTCTCAGACCTGGTTCAGCTTCACTAACCTAAGAAGGACTAGATCCCACGCTCGGATCTAATGCCTAGAAAACCTGAACAATAGCTTCCACTAGTATTTGATTGACTGGTGAGGGATAAATTTATCCGACCTCTTCCAGTGGTTACATAGGAAGTCTCCATGGAGGTATCTTGCTAAAACCATATAAAACACAAGAAAATAAACCAATAACAGGATGATAAGAAAAGTTTCAGCAATAATAACTCTTAAACATCTTTATAAATCAAAACCAAAAACAGGACAAGAATAATAACTAGTCAAACCACACTTCCCTTCATTAGGTGTCCATGCACAGTCTATAGCTTATACATATCACAAGGAAATAGAGTCAAACAAAATCCTGAACATCCCATGGAGACCTGAGGAATATCATGAGGAGTATTGGATAGAAACCCCTCTCAAAACCATAACGTCAATCCCCGACAGTCCTAGATCTTGTCTGTATAGACTCCCCCATATATCATGGCTCAAAAGAAAGGGAGAAACCATGCTCTGATACCATTTTTTCATTAATTGGCCTAGGATTTCATCAAACCTGACACTTGACCCAGCCCATGGAAAGCCCTGAAGGGAATTCCCAATCCCCATGGGATGGAAACTTGTGACTGGGCATCAAAAATTTCATTTAGGATTAATTATATGATAATAAATAAACATAACAACCCACAAAATATACATCACAATGGAAAATCAATATAACCAAAATCGATAAAAATATCACAATTTAAATATTTTATTTTTTAACCAAAAATAAAAATAACAAAAAGGAGAGGGGAACCAACTAAAAAACCATGTTTCCATGTCACAAGAGGGTCAACACCCTCATTCCCCCTCCACCAATACCTGTAAGAAGAGTAAAAATAGAAACCAGATTCACCACCACCACCACAAAACATATTTCTTTTACCTAGGAAAAAAAACAAGGTATACATACACCCAAGGGTTTATATAGGGTGTGATCCAATGCCCAGTAGGATACCACCCAAAGAGATTCCATGTAATAATATTATAAGACAAATCAACATGCATGTTTTTAATGAAATGAAAATGAAAGAGGTGAAACATTTTTAAATAAAAACATGCTTTGAAATTATAAAGGAAAGTAAGGTTCACCATATACCGACAATAATAATAACATCATATGAGCACCATGGGTAATTCCTAAAGGAACAAGTGATAGTGGGACCCTAGTAACCTCATACCTTGGTGACATGGTATATAAACCATGACCCACAACTTCCTTGTGCACAAGCCACTAGAGAAGAATCCATCCAAAGTTCTAGTGGTATCCGATCATCATCAAATGTTTAATTAGTGTTATATCATCAATCCTACTAGGGGAACTAGGACTCGACCTCACTGATCTACCTAAAATACTTGTTCTATTCTTATAATCTAGACAACAACGATTATATTTGTGCTTAATCACATTTCCCATGTCACAAAAATCACCTTTTTCATAAAAACACACAAAAAAATATGAACACACATGAAAAAAACCATTTTCATTGGAAAAACCTCTTTAAAACCTGAATGAGAACCAAATAAATTGAAAACATGTTTTTCACCACTAAAAAATTCATAAAACCAATTTATAAAACATAGAAATCATACCAAAATCATCCAAAAATGTTAAAGCATAGAACCACATACCTCAATATCGGAAACTTTTAAAAACTGGTGGAAAACCACAACCACACCATAAGGGGATAATAGAAAGGAAAATGAAATCCATAAACATCAAGATTAAACCCAAATAGACAAGGTTCAACCCACTTTAGGGCAACTAACCAACTGGATAAAGGAGAACACAAGAAAGAAGGAAGAAGAACCCACAAAGAAGGAATAAATAAGGAGAGGAGGGGATTACATGATATTTTATTGAAGATAAAAGACCAAATAGACTAATAAAATTGAGTCTAGGGGATCCAAGAGGAATGGGAGGCCCATCTATGGATTTAGATGCCAAATTGGGTGATCTAAGGGGGATTTGGGGTTAAAAAAGGGGAAGGGTATTTTTTGAATTTCAGTATTTTTAAGTTCTAGGAAAGCCGAACAGTTTTCTAGACCATTTTCTAACCGTACCGATCCCTTTATCCAATAAGAATCCATCCATAAAATTTTCCAGGGGAGGAACACGCCTATGCGGTTGACCGTGCACCTCATAAATACCCACTAGTCTAGGAGCATGGTTTTCCACACGCCCGTCCAGCAGACCATGTGGCCTGGATAATGCCACTTTCCAGGGAGCATAGTCTTTTTAGGGTTGGTGTATGGTTTCTAGCAACCATTCTAAAACCATGAACTACATAATGTTGGTCCAAAAATTTCCATTTCTTACCAAAACACCTTATAAATCCAAGAGATAAATATATGACCAAAAATAAAAAAAATAAAACCTCAAAATAAAACTATGGATGTTACAATTCCCTTATCAGGGTGTTCTAGGATCCTACATATTCCTCATGTATGGTCAAGTTTCATGATTAAAGAATCATTCCTGAAGCTTCATTTAGATGCTAAAGTCCTATTTCAATAGGAAATTCCAATGGTGGGAGTACCATGGCTCATAATTTCCAGTTGAAATCTAGATCCTATAGTGGGGAGTGATATAGTCTAGATGGTGAAAGAGATAATAACATGATCATATCTCAAGTTATGAGGGATCATGTAAGAACTTTATTGATGTTTTAGTTTTGAAAATGATAATTGGATTGAGTTTCAATGGCTTAAGTATGATGTGTTATAAAGTGATGCTTGGAGAAATGTTAGCCATTTGGAAATTCTATGCAACCATTTGAGTGGAAGTTCATAACCCAAGTAGGTTTGATAATGTTTTAATTGTTCCCAATGTCTTATCAAGGATTATAATTTCTAAAGCGAGGATATTGTAACATCTTGTGTTTTGAATTGGTAGAAAATTCCATGGGAATTTGAACCTTCCATTTGGTGGACAAGAAAAATATTAAACCAAAATTTAAAATGTAAATACGATCATAGGAAAAGTTAAATGTGCTGTTTTTAGATGGTTTTAAGGAATGATATCTGTATTGGGTTTTCAGTTGAGTTTTGGAAGTGTCGGGATTCTAATGTTGGGTTTTTGGAATGACAAAGCGGGGTACACAATTTTCACATGGTTAATGAAAACATTGCACCCAAACTGTGTGACTATAACACCCCTCTTACTCTCATTGTCTTGAGAGGGTAGTGAGACATTAATAGGCCTTAATAGAAATCCCCAAGAATCCAAAGCTAGAAATAAATTCCAAATGGTATCAATACATTTTGGGGATGATTTACCCTTTAAGAATAAAACCACTAACAAAACAAACCATAACCAAACTACCAAAAAATGATGCATGATAACAATGAAAGACATCTCAACTTTCCATTTATCAAAATAATACTAGAATCAAGTACCATAGTGCAAAACTATAATATCAATGTAAATAGAGGAAGACAAACCAATAAAACTCCAAGAAAACTACAAGACTTCAAATCTCTATATGCTCTAAGCTCTAACTCCACTGATAGATCAAGCATCAAGAAGTAGCTCTGAAGACATGTGATACTTTACATTTTCCCAAGTCTTAGTAGATGAAATCTTTAAAATCACGAATGTGCCAAAGAAGGGGTGAGTACTAAAACTTAATAGGGTTTACCCAATTACTTCCCTACTCACACCACTCAGATATAAAATTTAGCAACATTCATATAAAAAAATTTCAAAAATAGTTTATAAAAAAATATGAATCACTTCCATATTAGTCATTTTTCCATCAAAATATATTTTTCAAAGAAGGTAACCAAACAATTCTTTTATAACCATTTCACAAGTTCCATTTGGAATAAAAATTTCAATCCACATATCCATACCCTCAACCATGCACACATCATTATGATAGTTCTATACTCATGAGAGGTCTCTCATCGATCTATCATGTCATCACAAGGTAATTATATCCTATATTCCATTACACATTTGGAACCAAGTATAAGGTCATATTTAAACCAAGCCTCATAAATACAAAATGAACACAAACATCAAGTATTCCCAAAACCATTTCCATAACCATCAAGACAAAACCATTTCAATAAAACACCATTTTTATTGAATTTTTTTTAACAAGATAATTAAAAAATCTATCAAGGCCATATTTTAAAATTAGAAAACCAAATCATTTTTCACAACAATTTACCACAATTCTATAATTTCACAAAAAACCATAAATAGTCACAAAAGAGGATTTATTTCATGATTTTCACCAATATTTTACAATAAATTTCAATAAATTAAATAAATTTTAAACTAATACAATCAGTTCTGACAAGAGGAGTCAAGAGTGAAGTAACCTATCTTTAGAGTTTTTGACAGAAACAATAAATGAAAAAAACATCACAAAAATAGGTTGAAACTCCATGAACTCACCTTAGATCTATTCCCCTAACATGAAACAAGAAAATTGTAATCATATTTGGAATCCAAAACTTAGATCTACCCACAAAGAGTGTATATATAAGAAACCAAGATGGAGGGTGAAGTAGATTTAAGAAAACACATCAAGAATGATGAAGAACAGAGACTTAACACTAGAAATTGGATTCTTATCATGAAAGAAGCCTTAAAATCACCAAAAAATTGATGAAAAAACCTTCCTTGGCCTTAGAGAGTGATAAATATTGAGTTAGGACTGCATAGAAGAAAAATAGAATGGGTTAAAGGGAAAACTGAGTGAGATCACCTTTTTAAAGAGTTAGTTTTGACGCATGCATAGTTTAGTCACATGGTCAAATAAACCATGTGCTATTGTGCTTCTACTTTTACCTTAAGAAAGAACTCACATGGTTGGATCGAACAAATTCCAAACCATGTGCCGACCATTCCAAAGATCTTTGTCTAACATCCACACCATGATGAGTGGTTTCTTCAAGTATTAGGCATGATTTGAACAAACCATGGACAACCTATGTGCCTCCTCTTTATCCCTTATATCACCGTGCATGGTTTCCTTCAAGTTTTTCACAATTTTTTAAAATCATGCACCACCTTTTAACCTGTAAAGAATCCTATAAAACTCCAAAAAAGTTCTCGAAACAATCCGAACCTTCACCCTTATAATTTATATTTATAAAAATAATAAAAAAGGGTTATATACCATAAAATAGGGTTGGTATATTCTCCCCAACATCGATATTTCTATCCCTAGAAAGTAGAAAACCATCATTTCCCTTAAAGAGTTACAGCCATTACTCTCTCATTTCCTTCTTGCGTTCTCAAGTTTCTTCCTGAATCTGACCATGTTCCTATAAAACCTATACTAGAATGATTCTATTTCCATGAAAGAAATTATCTTTCTTATCCAAAATATGCATCAACATATGTACTAATGAAGCATCTAGCTCTAGGTTAATGTGATCACATCTGATCACATAGTCAGGGTCAAGATGATACTTTTTCAACTGAGATACACAATTTTTTGTTTGCACTGAACTGAACCGTGGTGGTAATGACAAATTATATGCCACCTCTCCAACCTGTTTCAGTATATGAAAATCACCTATTTATCAAGGATATAATTTTCACTTCTTTCCAAAATATTGATGTCGAATCCTTGGATAGACCCTCAAGAACACATGATAACTCACTGTGAATGAAAATGATCATTGACGATGATACACATAATATTTGTAATGACTCTTAGACATATCCATAATATTTCTAAGAAAATGAATCTTCTTCATTATCTATTGGATAAGGCTCAACCCAACTAGTGAATTATAACCTGTTTCAACCCAACAATGTGGAGAATGGAAATGACACCCATAAAATGCCTCGAAGGGATCCATATGTATTAGGGAATGAAAAATATTCTTATATGAGAATTACATTAAGTGTATGTGATCTTCCCATGATCCACAAAAATACATTACACAATCCTACAAAATTTAATGTTTTTATCATTCTTTTGGATTTCGCATCCGTATAAGGATGATACATAGTACTCATAGTTAACTGAGTTCCAAGGTACTTCTACTAGGACTTCAAGAAATGATACATGCACCTTAGATCTCTATCTGAATCTATTGAAACTGGTATCCCATTTCTATTTACCACTTCTTGGATATATATTTTGGATAGATCCTCCACCACATGATTTTTATGAATAGGGATAAAATGGGTTGACTTGGTGATCCAATCCACTGTCACCCATATAGAATCGTGCTTCCAAAGAATTTTAGGGAGATCTATAAAAAAATACATAGCTATCAGCTCCCATTTACACACTAGAATAGGTAAAGACTATAACATACCTATAGGTCACTGATTCTCTTCCTTAACTTGCAGAAATTTAAGCATCTTGAAACAAAATCACCCACCTTCCTTTTCATGACGACCCAAAAAAACTACACTTTCAACGCATTATACATCTTCTGTATTTATAGATGAAAAACCCATCTTGAATGTTGTGAATCATGAAGACGTTTTTCCTGATAATCCATAGGTTTAACCATTCTAAACCTAAAACAAAAAACTAAACTCTCATACAGTTCCTATCCCTCAATGGTCTCTCCACTATTGAGTTTGACCTCATTCAAACACATTTAGAATCAGATGTCTGTGCCTCGTTTACCATCTTTAAAAAATCAGAAATGAGTGAAACTGGAAAGAAAAACGCAACATCACCCCAGTCTTCACATTCCACATGCATTTTTTTGAGAACCAACATCAACTGCCACCCATTTGAAGCATCTTTTTTCCACTGAGCATATGAATTTTTTCTTAATGCATCGACCACCGAATTTCCTTTACTCGGGGTATACATTAAATTAATGTCCAAAATTTGGAGAAATTCCACCCATATTCTTTTCCTCAGATTCAAATCATGTTGTGAGAAAGTATGATTCGCGATCTTATGACCTGTGAACATAGTAAATTTCTCACTGAAGAGATAATGACACCAAGTATTTAAAACATGGATGACTACAACTAACTACAAATTGTGTGTTGGCTTGTTCTTCTAATGAAACCTAAAATACCCTGAGCCATAAGAAATGACATGGTATCCTAGAATGATAACATACCACTATCTAGATCCCAAATCATCACAATGAACAACATACCCTTGTCTTGATTCTAGAAATATCAAGATAGGTGCTGATATAAGGTGAACTTTTGACTCTTGAAATGATTTAAAGAATTCCTCAGTCCATTAGAATAGAATATTCTTCTTTTTTAAAAGCTATCATTTTAGAATAAAGTCATGAATTGTCACGAACAAAGAATGGTAATAACCAAATAGACCACGAAAAATCCATAACTAAAAGGCATTTTTTGGCAGTTTCCACGAGATAACAACATTTATCTTTTTTGGATCCACTAAAACACATATTTCTGAAATTAAATGGCCCAAAAAACCAACCTATTGAATCCAAAAAACACCACAAAAAAAGATTCCATATATAACTGAAATATGTAATTCATCAATTCCATAAAGAAAACTGGTGAATTCATATGACCAAAAGTCATTACCATGTATTCATAATGGCCTTATCTTCTTCTGAAGGCTGTTTCTGGAATATCCTCCTTTCTAACTCTAATTGGTGATATCCTGATCACAAGTCAACTATGAAGAACCACTAATCTACCATTAATTGATTAAATAGATCATCAATGAATGGAAGTGGATATATGTTCTTTATCATAACTTGTTTAAGATTACAATTATCCATACAATGCCTTAGAGTTCCATCAACTTTATTTACGAAAAAGACTGGTGCTACACATTGAGACATGTTAGGCCATATGAAACCCTTTCTTTCTGGTTCTTCTAACTAAACATTTAGTTCCCTTGATTATGTTGGTGCCATTCAATAAGATGTAAGGGAGATATTAATGGTCCCCAATAATAGATAAATCATAAACTCCACTTCCCTTACCATTGGTAACCCAGATAAATTTTCAGAAAACACATATGAAAACTATTCAACCACTGCAAGAAAAACTATTCTCAATTTATTCCATTGATTCTAAAGACAACACTGTCAACTGGTATGAGATCGTTCTGACTGCTATTACCAACAAGCATGTTTCCCCTGTATTTATAACCCTTTCTCCTCTAAAGAGATGATCGATGCCATACTCAGTCTCAAAACTAACTGTTCTACTATAAAAGTCGATGTGAGTCTAGAATATGGTCAACCTAACCATAACCAGTATAACATCATATAAATTCATCTACAACATAGAGAAATCCCGTTTCAGTTTAGTTCCATATCAACAGTTATAGAACATTCTCTATATAAAAAGGCTCGACATTCTCTTTAACCAAGAAGAGTTAGAGGTTTTATTATGGAAGGAATAATCTCAAGTTTTAAACTCATCAAATCAATATCAGAAGAATCAATAAAGGAATGTTATGTGCTAGTATTGAACAACACTTTCATAAGGGTAGAATTTAAAAGAGTCGTACCTCTCATCGTAGATGGTCCATCCTGATCATCCACAATCACCCGATCATCTCTATATAATTTGTTCTTAACTGCAATTTTCTCCTTGTTTACTTGTTGGTTTTTCCCTACACAAGGAGTCATGGTATTCCTAGAATCACCATGGATAGCTCTGTTTTTCTGATGATTCTAATTCTGCTATCCTCACCTCGACAAAGCACACAATGACTATGATACCTGAGAAATGTCTCGAGCACCTGAACTCCAAGCACTGTGACAACAGCACTGAAGATGAACCATATTGTTGCAATTATGTAATTCCCTTAGAGGTTCATGTATAGTCTCACTTCATGTGGTCAAGTAAACCACATTGAAAACATGCAGCTTTTATCATGGGTTGTGGAGGAAGAATCATCGATCCAGTTGTTTGATTCTGATTCACACTCCCTCTTTAGAAGTAGGTGTCCCTCTTTCTCTTGCTCACAACATTATAGTTTCCACCATCTCCCATGGGTATCAACATGATTCCTCCTCCCATAGCTCCTAATATGTCCCTTTTTTCCACTATCTCTCTATTGACCATCTCTATATAGTTATTAATACATAACATGAAAAGCTTTGAGAAAATATCATATCATATAAGTAATTAAACAAATCATTCCTTCAAGGACACACTATCAGCAAATTCATATGAAAAGAACACTATATTGATGAATTTATTTTCATACTCATTGAGAGAGAGAATTTACTACTTCAGGATGAAGAATTCCATCATTATTTTAATCTTGAATGTGTGAGTATTGAATTTTTTGTTGAAAAATTCCTCAAAATCCTCCCAAACAAGGCCTTAATACACTTTGACATGCATAGATAGATCCCACCATTAATGTGAAAGATCCTATATCATACATGTTTCCAGCATGACTTTCATCTCTATGGGTGTGCCAATGAAATTTATGATTCGATTCATCCAATTCAGCCACACCTCATCCGTTTCTGGTTTTAGAATCACCCTAGAAGATGGGTGGATTCTACTTTTGGAATTGGATGGAATGATCCACTTTTTTTGGTCCATCCCTCTGGTTCTATATGTCCACAACCTGATACGCTTGGATGATACTCTTAACCAACTATTAGTTCACCTGTGGATCAGGTGCAACCACATTCTCCATAGCTTCTTTCGGTTGGTTTATATGACACATACTAGGTTCTATTTTCTATACATCACAACATTCAATATGTTTTACTCTCTTTCAATTGAAGGCTTAGAATTTCAAATTCTACCACATCAATTATCACAACATGTTTTTTCCAAAATCAACCATTTCCATGTTCAACTGGTTTTTAAAAATCATTACTTGCTTTTGAAAATCATAAAATATTCAAAATAAAAAAATTATGCACTTTTCAAAGTCTTTTATTTGAAAAAAATTTCAACATTTGTAAAAAAACAATTTTTCATAAAATCGTGAATCATTACTCTAAATGATGTATGCACTCTTAGTGGGAAGTAATTCCTCTAATTAATATCATTCTCTTCTCATTGGATACATCCATAACAACGAGATTCCAAACCATATAAGTGTCTCCAAAATACTTATGTACCCCACTCCCTGGTAACTTGATGTTCAATATAAAAAGGATAGATATGTATTTTTATGCTCTAAATTTCAAATCCCAAAAATCCTACTATTTTCTATGATCCCAACTCAAGGAATAGACATTTTTGAATTCAAATACAAGACTGACATAACTAATTATTTCTTTTTCTATAAGGAAAGGGACAAGCTGTTACTCTTATTGAATTGAGAGGACACTAAGATGTTACTAAGAATTAATAGACATCCCTAAGACACCAAATCCTGACAATAAATGATGAAGGATTTCAATACATTTAGGGTACTATTTACCCTTTAAGAATAAAAACACTAAAAAAACCATAACCAAATAGCCAAAAAATGATGCATGATAACAATGAAATATAACTCAACATTATATTTATCAAAATCATACTATAATCAAGTACCAAATCAAATAACTACAATATGAAAGTAAACAACAGAGGAAAAAATAATAAAACTCCAAGATAACTACAAGGCTCTAGATCTCTACATGTTCTGATCTCTAACTTCATAAATATCCCAAGTATCACGAAGTAGTGGTAAAGACATGTGATACATTACCTTTTCCCAAGTATTAGTAGATGAAATCTGAAAAATCACCATAGTTCCAAAGTATGGATGATTAATAAAACTCAGTATGTTTTCCCCAATGACTTCTCTACTCACACAACTAGTATAGGAAAGTTACCAAAATTTATATAAAAAAATTTATATAAAACAATTTCTAAAATAGTTTATAACTAAATATCAAAAAGTTCCATATCAATCAGTTTTCCAAGAAAATCCATTTTTCAAAGAAGGTAACCAAATAATTCTTTCATAACCATTTTACATGTTCCATTTGACATAACCATTTTATTCCACATATCCACACCCTCAACCATGCATACATTGTTATGACAGTTCCATACACATGAGTAGTCTCTTGCCGATCTACCATGTCATCCCAAGGTAATTATATCCTATATTCCATTACACCTTTTGAACCAAGAACAAGGTCATATTTCAACCAAGATTTATAAATTCAATATGAACACACACACACACACACACACACACCAAGTATGCCCAACACCATTTCCAAAACCAACATGCCAAAACCATTTAAATAAAAAACCATTTTTATTGAAAAACTTTTTCCATCAATCCAATTCTAAATTCCAAAAATCCCATATTTAAAAATCAACATTTTAAAATCAAGAAACTAAAGCACTTTTCACAAAAAATTTAGCACAATATGACAATTTCACCAAAAACCATAAATAGTCATTAAAGAGGATTTGTGTTATGCTTTTCATCAATATTTTACAATAAATATCAATCAATTAAATAAATTTGAAACTAAGATAATCAATTATAATAAGATAATTTGTGAGTAAATCCACCTACTTTTGAGTGTTTTTGGCGGAAATGATAAATGACATGAAAAATTTCATAAACAAGGGTTAAAACTCCATAAAATCATCTTAGATTTAGTCCCCTAAAACGAAACAAGACAAATATAATCATATTTGGCATCAAAAACCTTATATCAACCCAAAATAGGTGTATATATAAGAAACTGATAAGGAGGGTGAAGTATATCTATGTAAACACATTAAGAATGATGAAGAATGAATCCTTACCACGATAAATCCAATTCTAATCACCAAAGGAAGTATTTGGATTACATTCAGATCGATGGAAGAACCTTACTTGACATTAGAGATAGAAAAACCCAAATTTAGGGCCGAATAGGAGAAAAAATTAATTTGTTAATGTGAAAACCGAGTGATATCCACTTTTTAAGGTGGTAGTTTTGACCCGTGTACAGTTTTGTTGCACATTTTTATAAACCGTGTGCTAACCATGATCTTACTTATTCTTTAAGAAAGATCTCACATGGTTGGATCTCATGGACTCCAAACCGTGTACCAGAAGTTTAAAATCTCTCTATCCAATATATGTACCATGCTGCACGATTTCTCTTAGGCTTCTGCACGGTTTGGAAAAACTGTGTGCAGCCTGTGCGCCTCCCCTTTAGCCTATGTCTCACAATAAAGGGTTTCCTGTAAGTGTTGCACAAATTTAAAAAATATTGAACCACCAATTAACCTTTATAAAATCCCCTAAAACTCTCAAAAAGTTCTTAAAAATATCCCAACCTTCATGCTTAAACATTACATTCATAAAAATCATAAGGAAAGTGTTACATACCGAAAACTAGGGGTGTTACAGTGACCCTATGGGGGTGTCACACATTTTTTCAAACCATACACCTGAGTCTACATGACTGTGTGAGTTTCCTATAAAATATTACATAAGGATCACATGGTTTGTGCATGGGTTGTCAAATTGTGCACTAATCCATGCAAGGGGGTGTCCCTTCAGACATCCACACCAGATGGTCGACACACATATTACAAAACCATGTGGCCAAACTATGCAACTCATTAAAGATAGTAAAATTAAAATTTCCCTTAAAACATTTAATATTCTTTGTACCTTATACTCACTTAATTATCCCATACCAACATCCACTCGAGCCTCCCCCTTGGCCTCCTCATAGGATTCTTTGGTTCTCCCTCATCCTGACATAGAATCAATCACTTTTAGGTGCATTGGAAGAATAATAGTTAGTCTTAAAATCCACTTATTTTTTTCTTCATTTATATTTTTATATTGAATGAAATTGTAATATGTGATAAAATTCCATATTTTTAGGTAATTTTATTGGTTCTTCAATTTCTATCATTCTAGATTGAATAAAAGAACAAAAATAGATGAATTAAGCTTCATATGTATAAAGTAGGAAGATAGTTTCTTTTCCCTTAAATGTCACATCGTTATAAATTAATTACATTATGCCACACACCAAAATTTACACATGTTGATACTAAAAAATGAATTACTTTAAATTAAATGCCTAGAATTCTCTTATACATGCTATGTTACCTTCAAAAATGGTTGGGGGCCAAAAAACTCAACCCAAACCACCACTTGAGGTGAGTATGACTAAATGTTAATGTTTTATACCCTTAATTACTGAATTTTACTCAAATCACCCCTATGGGTATGTCTCATTATCTACCCTCACCAAATTTTATTTGTAATTGTCCCACACACCACTTAGGTGTGTTTGGTCGAACTCTTAATAAGGGAATTAATTAAATGTTTGTGAATGGATTATTAAAATTACATTAGGATGGGTATGGTTTCTTGTACATTCATCCCTTGTGAGAAATATGGTTATTAAAATGTTCTATTTTAATAAATATCATATAAAATTACATACCTTATGCAAAACAAAAATGGCTTGTTGAGTAATAAATCACCTATGGATGTGATGAGTTTTACACTTTCTAGAAGGAGTATTAATTGAAGTAAATTAATTATTTAACAAGAAAATAACTTTACATGGACCTCATTATCACTTGAGAGTGTTTGAAAAGATGAATGTAATGTAATTAATTTTATCATTTAATATCTAACTATTTACAATTAGAATGGAGCAATTGTATAATTTGAAATGATAGATGGAATGATTGAGTTCTCATGGAATATTGATTATTGAATGTGAACAAGCTACACTTTTATATAAATCCTTGAGTGAAACTAGGATTCCTAAGTAGGAATACCTTGGTTAGGATCATAGTTCAATGGTATAACATGTATCCTTGAGTGATATTGGGTTCCTCTTTATGGAAACCCTTAGTTAAGGGATTATCGTGATAGTAGGATTACCATATACAAGACTATTATTAAGAGGCTTTGGTATAGGTTATTGGACAAAATTTTATACCCCTATAGTTTTGGATATTGGACATGGTTTCTCACATCCATTTGGGTGGATAGACATAATGCTTCACAACCCATGATGAGGATGTTGGACATGATGTTTCTCATAAGTTTTTGGGATGGTCGCACATGGTACTCCCTTTCCTCTATTCAGATGCATGGGATTGTACCCTTATTTATATGATGAGACCCTTATTATATTATTACTATTATATATGAAAACCTTGGTTATACATCTTGGGACCTCATCGATTCATTTATATATCTACATATATACATTTTCACATATATGCATATATATACATGATGACATGTTCATAGATATTTCGGGTTAGGCCGAAGAAGTTATAGTCAGCGAGGTGTCCATGAGGAACCTAATCCTGATTTTTTTAAATTTTATTAAGATACTATTGAATTATTATACCTACACACAACTTCATTTTATATTAACAAACTGTATATTCATTATAAACCATTGGTGGTGGCATATAGAGTTTTACTCATACATTGTTGAAGTCATCAATTAGTACCCAGATAGACCTCATGGTTGCAGTTATGTTAAAATGGGATCCTCTTATGTATTCTTGTTTTCATTGGATGGGAGAAAAGGACCAATCCACAGTCTTAACATGCATATGGAGATAACCGATGGGTCTTTTTTATTCATTTATTATACTTGTGTCATATGTATCAACATTTGTATATAATATTTCTTTGTGTTTATGGATAACATGTTCATGCATAATTGTTTATTCATTGTTTATATTGATTGTCAGTTACGATTATTACACTCAATATCTTGTTATTTCTTTGCTTCTGCTATTTATTATCCCATATAACATTGTGATACTATAATCCTGAGGGTATAGTCTTCCCACCATACCACCATTATATCTTCACTACTGTTCAACAGCCTTTGGCATGCAAGGAGATGCACTTGCAGCCATTTGGCGAACCATATCACAGAACTGTTTAGTGTCTCTCAGGTCAGGATGTTACACAATTGAAGAATGATAATGATATAAGGAGTTATAAGTGTTTATAAAGATTTTAATGATTGGTATGGGTCATTTGGTCAAAGTAGATGAAATATAAAAGTGATTCAAATTTATAGTTAGATCTATAATGGTCATTTAGAGTGATAAGAAGGTAAATTATTATTACATGTAAGGTTTCATTAAGATATTAAAGAGATCATATAAGTGTATTGGATCATCTGATTCCAAGTATTATATTTTCGAATAAAAAAAATATCATGATAATATTATCATTATTTGAGAAATATTAATGAATAATGATAAATAAGAATTTAATGAATAATTCTATGCCTCAAATAAAGGATTACATAATCAAAATTCATGCATTAATATTTATATAGATTAAATATATTCATATCATCATGGATAAATGAATTAGAAGAAACATAAAATAAAGAGAGGAAACTGTGTTAGTTCCACAATCCATTTTATTATTATTTTTAAAGACCACTTTTTGGTTTAGTGAGAACCTACAACACTATTCACGCCATTCATACACCCAAAAAAACACCAAATACAACCTATAAAATTCAACTTTCAAATTCAAATTTCAAATTTCAAACTGGTTCATTACTATTGATTAGTTAATGATAAATTTCAATATACATTTATATTATATAGATATTTAAAGAAGCCATACTATATAGATTTTTATAGAGGGAATGGTTAGTGTTTTAGGGGGATTTAAATTAGAGAGAATCTTGGTATTTCAAAATATAAATTTACATAGTTCATGCATAACATGTTGCAGTTTCAAGAAGATATGGAAGAGGCTCAATGGGAATTAAAATTTGGTTCTACAAGACAATTATAGATGATAATTCTAGTTTTTTGAATTTAAAATATTTTCACAGTATTGAATGAATATTGAAATAAGTAAGTAATATAAAACAAGAAAAACACTAAAACTATATAGTATTATAATATATATTCTTGCAGGTTTATAATGATATAAATATTTCTACACTATTTTTCAAAAGTTTATTTATGTCGATGGAAAGAGAAGACTTGATATATATTCTATCATGAATAAAGTCCATGTGTTGGATCTAGTGAAGAAGAACCAGTGTAAAATATTTATGATAATAAGGTAAATAATAACTAAAATGAATAAGAAGAATAAGTGATTGGGTTGGCCATGAATTTCATCACAAGATGAAGAGATTACTATTCCACTATTCACACCAAAGGAGAAAAATAAGAGGGAAGAGGTAGAATAATAATAATATGAATTGGTCATGTATTTAATAAAAAATGAAGAGAGATATACACCCAAATTCATGTAGAAGAAAAAAGAGGAATATTGTTGTGCATTTCAGTTTTTATAGGAAAGAAGTGGAAAAAGAAGTAGCAGTATATCAGTTTTATACTATAAATAAGAAATGATTATATGAAGTGATGTGCATAGAAATATAAGAAGTGACTTGATACTATGAATGGGAATAACAATCATAAACAAATAACAAATAAATAAAATACAATATTCTTAATTTTTGTTACAATATCTTTTTTTACCAATAAATTCATTATAAAGATAATAATTGTACCTTATTTCATGATACACCAAATAGATACACATGGGATGTACACTCATACACTATAATGGGACTATTTTATGATGCTCATAGGTTTTTACTAATTGTTAATATGACCACCGGTTCTACCAGATCACACCATGAATTAGTCTTCTCACATTTATATGTGAACCTTGTAAATTGTTGTTTCTCTTATGTGTGTGTGTGTTTTTTTTGTGCTGTGAAAAATAATGAAGGATAAAATAGAGAATTATATAATCACTCCCCAAACTACGAAAAATGTAATAAAATAAGGGATAAAAAGTTTAATATAAAATTTGATGTTTTCAATATTATTCCTGACTCGGAACCCCGAGTCTATATGAACCATGATATAGTAAACTATTAAACCTTGACACAAAAATTAGATTACATGAATAATAAAAACTAATTTATTAATAATATGTATAAATGTTTATAATAATGAAAATTTATTGATTAATTCATAATAAATAATTACTCAATTTTTAGTAAAGTCATTTTACGCTTTAAAAATATGTTTTCTTAAAAAATGATTTTTATCATATTTTTGAACATGAAAACTATAAATAATTTCTAAATTATTTAGAAACTTTATTATAGTAAATTAATATAATTTTTTAAATAATCAGGTCAATATTATCTTAGGGGTGTATTTTTATGATTTTTCTAAAAAGAATAATTTTTAGTGAATAGTGAAAAATATTGATTTTTTTAAAAATTTCCATTTATTTTCAAGTAAATATCCCATTATGTTTTTGAATTTTATCTTAAAATAACATAATTATCTATTAATTATAAATAAAATAATTAATAATATAGTAATCATCATTATACTTTATTCTGGTATAAGATAATTTTTAGTCATAAAAACAATTTTGATAAAAAATATATTTATATGTGAAATGTGTTTTTATTTTAATATATCAATTAAATATATTTTTATTAATAGTTTAAAAAAATCATTGATTACATATTCATTATAATATTTCACCATTAATTTTATGATTTTTATAAGGTATGAAATGCAAGTAAATTATGTTTTATGCATAAAAATTCATTTATAAAAAATGAGTTTTTATTGTAGTTTGTGCACTTAATTAAATTAAATTATTCCACTTATAGAAATTGAATATAATAAAATGGATTATATAATTTTAATCATAATAAATAATATAATTTATTAGGGTTAACTTAACTCTTGTTCATATTTGATAGTAAAAATAATAAAATTTTGTTACCACAATTAAGGTTTAAACGGGTTTACTGGGGATTAAACCTTTATATAAGGGTAATATTACCACCCAAACCTATAAAATTTTTATTGTATTAATATATTTCAACCTTATATTATTATATATTTCAATCCATGTCCATTTTTATCCACTTTCCTATGAAATATATCTTAAATCATTTAATGTGTTTAAGAAATTCCATGTCTGTCCCACCCCTCGCTTATGAAAGGGAACCTCTTCTCTATCATTTTTCACCATTTGAGCCTTATAGATGAAAAAATACCGACAAAAAAACCTTTATATCATACTCAATATAAAAATATATCTTTTTATATTCTCTTAATATTAATCATTCAAGGATTAATGAGTAATCCAAAGGAGGGACTTCAAAGAAGAGTTATATATCTTAACCAATATATTTCACTTTTATTTCTTCTTATACATCCCATAAACATTTTTTATCTATAAAAAACATGAAAATTATGGTATCATAAATGTAGTGATATTTTTTATGATTATTTAATGACAATTTACCACCACTTATCAATCCAATGGTAGATGAAAGTACCACTCGTGCATACGCGTGGACTACCATATCCACGTAGCGATACAAATCATTTTCCACCACCATAATTAATAGTTAGTTATTATGATATATTTAATGTTTATATATTATATTTATGTTATATTAGTGATTCTTTAAGTTTTAATTAATATTTAACTTTATTTCATTCCATCCATCAAAAAATGGAAATGTTAATTATGCGTACATACAGACTATCGTCTCTATAAGTGATGTAATTAATTTTTCATCACCAGTTTATAGGAATGGTTATAAATATGAATATAATGAATATTTATTATATTTATATCACGATTTTAATTTTTTTATTATTTAACCATGATAAAAATTCATGGACCATAATTGATTAACTAAAATATACTTGAAAAATGAAGCATTTAACACTTGAAAGGATGACGATGATAATCAATGACTATTATTGAGTGGGAGATAATATTTTATAAGTAAAAAATATTTTTGTATTATAGGTGTTATTATGGTTCTGGTACATAATTATAATAAATTTAAATTTATTATATAGGATCTTATAGAACTTACGAAGCAAGATATACTTGAGGTAAGAGATTTATGTTACAATCACATTTTTACCAGGATTTTTTATGGTTAAATTTTTTGATGATGAAATTGTATGTTCTATATATCCAAAATATTATATATTTTATTATTATATATTTATTTCTATATATTTCATTTTTTTCTTTCATTTTACTCCTTTTATATACTCAAGAGATAAAAATAATTGTTTTAATGAAAAATGACCTTGTTTGTCCCTTCAGTCAGGAATATTTTCTTAAAATGTTTTAAAGAATGTTTTTAATACTCCAAAAATATTTTTTTTCCTTTTTTTAATATCTCTTACTTTAAATATTTTTTTTAAATTAACCTTGTTATTATTTTAAATAAGTGTTTTCATATAGAGAGGGTATTTTACTCAATAAATGTTCTAGTGATATTTTAAATGTGTTTTCTCTATATGAATGTATTTTGTTTTTTATTATGATTTATAGAGTATGTGATCATATGGTTTATGATTTTGATGATGAAATGTTTATGAAACATGTATCCTTCCCATAGGTTCTGATTTTATGATATGATGATTTTTTATAATCTTTTGGAACCCATATGTATGGTTTTCATTATGTGATGGGTGGAACTAGAATTATATTGAGCTCCAATTCTCTGGGTAAATAAGGATAGATAATGTGATAATAAGGACTTGAATAGGGAGTGAACCCAGTTCATTGTGGAAAATTTTCTAATAATATATTATTGGGAGTGAACCTTGATTAAGGAAATGATGCAATAGAGAGTGAACCCAATAAACTATTATAGTGTTGGATGTTTTCCTTAACTAAGGAAATAATTTTCTATGCTTATGTGCATGAAAAAAACTTATGTATTGGGATTATGATATGTTTTCATGGATAATGATTGATTATTGTTGAATCCACACTCTAATGTATTACATCACTTGTTTGAAAAAAATACACCATGTTACTTTATTAAATATCTTTGACTAATTGGGTATGATTATTATAAGTATATATAATGTTATCATACCCTTATGTTTAAATTAGTCTTAATTAAGACAATTTATTTATATCTCTTATGTTTACCATCATTGATAATCTTATCTCACCCTTTCTTATGTCTCCATTCCCTAGGTTATGAGAATGGTTTTAAGTATGATATATCTAAGAAGGGTTCTAGTTATAAAAAAGTTAATAAAAAATGATGTAGAACTTTTATGTAATAGTTTTTTTACATATCCATATTTAAAAATACATAAAACTCTATAATCATCATCCATGTATTAGTGTGAAATTCATTGAATATTTATCTAAAATGATGTAATATTTATATATCCAAATTATGGGTCTCTATTGTTGGTATCAAAGGAAAGGTTTATTAACTTTTATAATCTAGGACTAGGAAAATTTAGTAACAACCCTTAGAAAAATTATAAGTGTAGGAGAACATCATATGTTATGGTAAATAATAGAGTGTGGTTTCTATAAGAAAATACATCCATATATGGATACTACAAGTTGACATGGGTTTGACACTGATTTATCAAGGTTTAATAACCCTAAAAATAGTAGGTTTAGTATATCTAATCCACCATTATAGTAAACAGTGAATGAGACCTTAATGTGCAATTGGTTTGATACTCCTAGGGGTTATGCTTCAGTTAATTCAATTTCTCTTTGTGATCCATTACAAAGGATTTGAATAGATAATGACCACGGATGACCTTTTTTAAACATATAGTGTTACAGATTGAAAATAAGGTGTCATGAATTAGACATCTAATGAAAGATTTTTCTATAATAATATGATTTTACATTATGATTATTGGTTCTTATACTATGTTTTTTGGTTTTTGTTAATGGATAAAACCATAAAGAATAACGTTAACACTAAATGTGATGGAAAATGTAATGATTATCACCATATGAAACCAAATGTTATAGAATTTGGAATGAAAAGTATTGTTTATATATTTACATAACATTATTTTTATATTAATATTTTTGATATTTTAAATGAGAAAAGAAAGGAACAATGTATTTTTGAGTCCTTCATGAGGCAAGGCCCACCTTCTTTTAGTGGGTCCTTCAATCCAATAATTGATATGTAGTGGATCAGTACCATTAAAAATGTATTTTATATTCTATAGTTCTTGAAACATTAAATATTATCATAGATATTTATCATTTAGAAGGTGAAGTAGATCAATGGTGGAATCTTAATAAGAATATGAGGAAATATGAAGAAATTGACTCCATGGAGTGGGATGAGTTTAGCATATTGTTTTTCAATAAGTACTTTATTTTTAGTCTTTGTATAAATCATGAGAAGTAATTACATGAGTTTAATAAGAGGGATGATGAATCAATTAGCACCAATGAATTTTTTTTACAAGACATACACAATATTATTATGGTATTATAATTAAACCAACAATTATAACGAATCAATTCTTCAGTGGCTTAAAACCAATTTTATGAAGGGGATTATCCATAAGAGACTTAGATAGCTATGAAGAAACCATTAGTTTTATTATCATGGTGGAAATAGAGATTGGAGTCATCGATCAATATCATGGAATTGATATGAAAATAAAGGTGGAATTAAAAGGAAATAATAATAATAAAAACCATGGGGTGAAGAATATTGTTTTTCCTTTATGAAAGAGGTGTGGAAAGAATCATGGATGAAATTTTATTAAGGGATATGGAAAATTTTTTATGTGTGTAAAATAAGGTCAGTACGAAATAAAATGTCAAAGTAATGGGAGTAAATTTTCTAATGCTGGAAATGGAGAAAAATCACTACAGAATGCACCAACCACACTCCAATTGTATAATTGCAAGGAGTATTGATATTATGCTAACTAGTACTTGGATATGAGGGTTAATTATGATGATCGATGCTAATAACCACTTATGCACAAAGATAAAGGTAAATCTCATGTGTTCGCTGTTGTTGATGTGGGATGAGATAATAAAGCAGTGAAAGGTACACTAACCATCCACTCTAGAAATACTCATGTATAATTTGATTATGTTTCTGCCCATTATTTTATATTTCAAGAATTTTATAAGGGAATCACCTTACCACAATAATTATTAGTCATTGAGACAGCATTAAAAAATAATAATGGTATGATGATCACATATAAAGTCTATGACTCTTCCCTAATTTAAGTTTGTGGGAATGTGCTTCCAAAAAATATTGTTATTCTTCCTCTAGTTGAGTTTGATTTTATTTTGGAAATGAATTCTGTTTCTTTATATTAATATTATATCAATTAATGATGAATGGATTCCACGTTTGATATTCCAAACCAACCTATGATTGTGTATCACTGTGAGGATAATTGTGAAATCCAAATTGAAATTACATCTATTGTAGGGGTCTTTATTCCTATTAAAAAATGGATATTTATCTTACATGTTTTGGGGGAAACTCAACATAAAATATATCCCTATTGTATGAGAGTTTGATGACGTTCTTATGAAAAATTTTCCTTGTATTACTCAAAAATTTTAAGTTTAGATTCCAATAAAATTCATACCTAGTGATACATCTATTTCAAATTAATCTATACAGAATTACCCTGATTGATTTGTAGGAATTAGAGAAACAAATCTTGCAGAATATTGATAAGGGATTCATTTATCCAAGTACGCCACCATGGTGTGCACCTATAATGTTTTCTAAGAATAAATATAGCTCAATGAAACTTTCATTGTCTATAAATAACTTAACAATATCATGATCAACAACAAGTATCATTTTACCTATATTGATGATTTTTTTTTCAAATTATGAGGAGGTAAATATTTTTCCAAGGATGATGTTTGATTTGGATACTATTAGTTGATGGTAAAAAGTGAATCCATAACCAATAAAACCTTCTAATAGAGGTATTGAAACTATGAATTTATAGTCACACCATTTGGTCTTACTAATTCTCCCACTACTATAATAGATTTAATGAAGAATTCCTTTAGAGAGTACCTTGATCAGTTTTTTTTAGTCTTTATAGATGATATTACTATATATTCCATTTTCAAGTAAGAGCATGAAGATAACTTGAGGGTTCTAATAAATACACTAACAATAGATAAGATGTTTGAAAAATTTCCCCATTGTGAATTTTTCTTATAGAGAATTTTATTTTTGTGTTATATATTCTCAAGTGAGTGTCTATCATAGATCCATCTAAGATAAAAGTTGTTAAACATTGGCCCAAACCAACCACTATTACTGAAATCAATGGTTTTATTTGATTAGATGGATACCATTGATTCTTTTTGAAGTATTTATCATGGATATCTAAAATACTAACCAATTTAACTCAGAAGGTAGTTAAGTTCCTTGGTCATGATGAATGTGAATAAAATTTTTTATAATTGAACGAAATGTTGGTCAGTGAACCTGTCCTCACACTACCCTATAATGGCGAATGGTTTTTGATTTTTAGTGACGCATCAAAGGAGGTTTATGGTTGTTTTATTATGGAAAATTATATGGTGAAATCTTATGAATCATTATAATTGAAGGTTCATTTTAAAAATTACCCGACTCATGATTTGGAGTAAGTGGAAATAATATTTTCATTAAAGATCTAGAGAAATTATATTTATGGTGAAAAATCTAACATATATACTAATAATAAAATTTTAAATTATATTTTCATTAAGAAAGTGTAGAATATGTTTTGTAGAATATGGTTGGAGTTGAATAATGATTATTACTACTCAATACTCCATCATCCTGCGAAATCAAAAAAGGTGACTAATTATTTGAGTTAAAAGGATCATTCAAGATTATCTTTGATAATGATCACACAAGATCCAATATTTTTGGAATTTTAATGGATGTACCATGAAATATTAAAGGAATTGGTGATCTTATCTTTATCAAATGAGTGTTCAAAAAACAATCCATGTAAATATTAAATAGGAAAAACGAGGATGTGGAATTGAAAAAGAAAGTGAGAAATATTCCTAAGTTTAAACTTGATTATGATGGAATGATAAGTATTAGGAACCAATTATGTGTCTCGTAGATATGAGAAAAAATAAGGAACAATTTAAATAATCTTATAGATCATCTTTCTCTATTAATCACGGATGTGAGAAGATTTTTGGTGATTATAAAAAAAATTTCTAGTGGGTCAACATGAAGATGGATATTGTGGAGAATGTATCTTTAATCTTGGTAAGTCATAAAGTTAAGGTTGAGAGATAAAAGTACAAGGGGATGTTACTTCCATGAAACATAATAAAATAAAAATTGGAAAAAATTACCTATACTTCATCATTGGACTCCTCCCAAATACTAAAGTCTATATTGTTATTCAGGATGTAGTCGATTTCCTTATGAAGTTACTGTAAAGACCCAAACATTAAAAATGATATTTTTTATTGAATAAATGTTTTGTATATTATATATAATAATATAGAAAAAATTTATATAGAAACTAACAACATTTTATTTCATTAATAGAGATAATTCCATTAGTCATCAACTAAACCAATAAAAATAAAAAATATTACAATGGGGAAAAATATTAAATAAACAAATTAGAATGAGAAAACTTGGATCATTCCAATATGCACGAATTATCTCCCCATGAATAACACTATATAAAAGAAAAAAATATTTTTAAACCAATAAAAATATTAGAAAAAGAAAATATATTTCTTTAGGAATTATAGTGAATAATGTATGAAGAAATTAAGATGTATTTAAAGGATATAATGTGACCATTGGATTAGTAAGGTGATTCTTGGAATAATAATTTAACCATTATGAATAAAAACTTGAACATTGAGAATAATAACCTAACTATTAGAATAGTAATTTGACCATAAATTAATCAAATTTAATATATATAAAATTTATAATGATTAATTTAAGAAAATAGAAATACTATAATACCATAATTTAAATAAAAATATTAAAACACTCAACGAATTATACACACTTTTTAATAAACTCTATTTTAATTCCTTTCGTAAAAATCATAATTTTTTTATTTTAATAATTAATATTTGATATGATAATTTTTTTGATAAAATGAATTTCATTTTCAGAATAAACATATTAAAAAATATTCCAAGGGTTAATTTTTAATAATTTTTTGAGAAACTTCCATTTTTACATGAACAGTAAAAACACTTTTACTCAAATACTCCATGTTTTATGATATAATGATGAACTAGTAATGACTTAATAAATCTTAAATTAGTTATTTATGCCTAAAAATAAATTTAATAATCTTTATGGGTCATTTGAAAACAATAAAATTAATTTCCAAATCTAAAAATTATTTTCTAAATCCTAAAAGTATAAAGTGTCCCTTTAAATAAACATTTTTTTTTCATTTTCTCATTTCCTTTTAATTAAAATAATAAATTGGAATTTTAAGTTTACTAAAAGTTTTAATATCATGTTATTTTATTCAAATATATATAATAACATAAAGAATATTACTACATTAATGGTTTACCATATATATAATAATTTATCCAATATTTTACCCTTAAAATGTCGCTCCCCTCAAGTATAAATAACCCCTGAACCCTCCCTTGGAAAACCACTTACCCCACACTTATCAATGAAAATTATTTCCCCAAATTCCCTATATAGACCCCCTTATAATCCTTAGGTATGTTTTGGATCCACTTAACTCCAAACACTCATGGAGTTTATTATTTTAGAAAAGAATAATCATCGAGAAGAGGGTAAGTTTTCATCTACTTGTCTTCTCATTTTCTTATTCTATTCCTCTTTTTATCTAATCCATTAAAACCAAAATATTATAATATTAATTTATTTTAATTTTATAAATATATTAATGATGTTAACCTACTATAATTTTTATATTTACAATGTATTTATATTTAATACTTCTGTTTCTTTTTCTTTTGACAATGTTCTGTTAATGGTTGGTTAACCACCCACAAGGATGTTGGAAATTATTATTTTTATCTCCATACTTATGGATGGTTATAATAAATTATTTATAATATATAAATTTATAAATATAAGCATTTATAATATTTTGGAGTTAATATTAATAATTTATAAATTGAAATAAATTAATATCTTTACATTTAAGTGATAAAATATATTTTTAAAAAATGTGATATCAAAATGTTTCACCTTTAACAAAGGGAATTTAGGAATAGAATATAATGATTATAATTGATAAATAGTGACAAAAATTAACATATTTCACTTTTTATTCCATGTTTTAATGAACCCAATTTTTTTATTTAGGAGGTATAAAAGAAAATAAATAAAGAAAGATTTAAGGTATGGGGATTCTCAAAGCTGATTCATTATTTTTGGTTTATCTTATCTTTTAAATTATTATTAGTATGTATATTATGCTATTTTCCTTAAATCATCCTATAAAAATTATTTACCTTTAATTTATGGGTATATACATGTTTTTACCTTATCAAAATGACTTCTAAGACAATTATAATGATCTTTTGAAAAGGATTTTATTTTTTATAGCATCTATTTGACTCATATTAAGTTTGTTTATTATTTAAATAAAAATTATATTTTGTATTAAAATATTATCTTACTTATTAATTTTTGAACCCCAAAGGTTATTAATTAATTTTTTATTTATGACACCCGTAATAAACCCATTAATATTTATGGGGTTATTTTATAACTATGACTGTTATATGTTCTCTTTCTATGTGGCATGCATGATTATGAGTATTTTATGATTTTAAAGGTGGAACTATAACTCTATATCCTTCCAATGCATTGGGTAATGTGATATATATCATGATAATATGTTTATTATGCATTAACATGATTCTATATTAGTTCCCAATTATATTGTTCTGATTTATGTATAGATGTTATGCATGAACCTGATGCTGGATTTGTTTAAAACTATGTGTGGTATTTAAACATTGTGTTATGATTGATTATTAAGCATATAACACACTCCATTATTTTTAAAATGATTCCCTCATGCTTATAATGATGATCCCATGATTATGATATTATTATGATGATTAAGATCACCCATATATTATTGATTTATGTCCCTTATTCTTCCAATTATATTCCTTGAGTTACTAGGCATTTAGATCAGAACACTCATTGATGTATATCCTTAGGTGATTAAATGAACTAAGTATAATGTGAGATTTTTTTGGGGGATAAATAATAATTATTTAAATAATATTTATGTTTTATTATGTATAAGTAATTTGTGGTCTTTATTTTCTAGAGATATAAAACTTTCCGATCCTTGTATGTATTACTATTATGTTATTTATCTTAAAAAATGATGTAATAGTCTAGTAAAAAAAGGTTGAGCCATTATAGTTGGTATAAAAGGTACAATTTATTTAATTTTATAATTAGGACTAGAAAACATTAGTTAAAACCATAGGCATAAGTTTTTGGTTTAATAAAAACATCATGAAGTTTTAGTAAAGTGTAATAGCATGTGGTTTCTGAGAAATAAAATCCTAGTCTGGATATTACATGTGGATGTGTCTATGGTACAATTTACCCTTGTGGTAATAACTATAAAAGGTAGGATTTTATATTAAATCAATCATCACATGTTGAAAAACAAATAGGCTTCGTTTCAAACCAATTTTTTCACTCCAAGGGGATATTATTTGGTTAATCAAAAGTTCTATAAAAAATATTATGAATGATATATAACATAAGTGATTATACCTCTTAAAAGTCAAAAAAGGATTAAAGTAAATAAAATTTAAAGAATAATTTTATAAAAAGGATAAACAAAGGGATCCCATGATATATTAATTTATAATTAATTCAAGCATAATAATATATTTTTTATTCATTATTTATTTACTTATGTTTTTTAAACATTTTCAATTTAAAAAAATATTGGGAAATATGCGGAAACATACCAATAACCCATGTAAGGGACAATACAATGATTATTTGTGATTATTATGAGAATAATGGACGAAAATTTTAGAAAAATAACCATAAAGGTTTTTTTTACATTTGATGGATCATTAACCAATTGTGCAAGACATAAACATCATAACCAATGAAATTTTCCCATCAAATATTGAAATAGAAATCCAAGAACCCAGAGATAATATTTTACATGTTAAATTTATAATTAATTTAAATTAGATCTAAATAAGGGTTACCTTGTCTTAGGACATTTCTTTTATGAATATATTTATCATCTAAAACCCTTTTCACATTATCATGATTGAATAGGTAGGACCCAAAGTAGAGATACTCTACAATTGGTGGTAGAAAATTCCATTTAATGACAGTTGATATATTATTATTGTAGCATCGAATATTCTAGTGGTAGGATGGTTGAACTAATGTTAGTAGTATTAGAGTTATATAAAATTTTCAATTTATTATTTTTAATAGTAGAGTCACTTTTTCATATACTGTATAAGTGTTAGTTAGCGATTTCCTAAAGATAGAACATAATTACATTTGAAAAAATCTTATAAAAGTAAGTAAATACTTAATTATAATAAATAAAAAATGATTTTTTATAATTAAAACAAGTAATTTCTTGGAGTAATCAAACAAATTTTTTAATAAACATATGTTAATTATTTAGGAGGTGGAAAAGTGATGAAATTATGCAGGATTTAAGGTAATTGGATTCTTGAACCCAATTCCTTATTTTTTTGTAATATTATATTTCCCATTATTACCAATATGGATGTTCTTATATTTTCCTTAAATATTACTTTTATAATTATTTACCTTTTTTTTGGGGGATATACGTGTTTTTACCTTGTCCAAAAGATATTGAAGCCAATTAGAAATGCTTTTTCAAAAAAGATTTTATTTTTTAAAGAATTTAATTGAATTATATTGAGTTGTTTATTTTTCAAATAAAAATGATATTTCATACTAAAATATGAGACTACTTATTAACTTGGGAACCCCAAAGGTCATTACTTAAATTATTTTTTATGACACCCTTATAAAACCCATTCTATTCCATGGGTTTATTTCATGACTACGACTGCTATATGTTCTCTTTCTATGTGGCATGCATGATCATCAACATTTTATGATATGAAAGGTGGGTAAGTAATTATATATACCTAAAAATAATTATACAATGTGATATATCTCGTGAGATTATTTTTATTATGTGTGAATATGATGTTATATTTTTTTTCATAATTATTATGTTACAATTTATGCTCATATATTATGCATGAACATGATGGTAACTTTATTCACAACTATATATGGTATTTAAACACTATGTTATGATGTTTTATTATTAAACACATTCCATAATCCATGATTTTTCAAATAATTACCCCATTATTATAATAATGATTCCATTATTATGATATGATTATGATGATTATGATCACCAATGTACTATTGATTCAAGTCCCTTATTCCTCCCATGATATTCCTCCCCTTACTGGGATTTTAGATCACTCATTTATATTATGTATATACTTAAGTGATTCAATATAATAATAAGAACATGAAAAATTTTAATTAGATAAATAATAAGGATTTAAATAATTTTTATGTTTTATTATGTACAAGTTATATATGAACCTAATGTTCAAAAGATACTCAAGATTTCGATCCTTGAATGTATTAATATTAAGTTTTTTTATATTAAATATGATATAATAGTAAAGTAAGAAAATGGTTGGTAACTTTTTTAGCACAATTAATTTCTATATGAGAGTATTTATCTCTTGATCATGTTACAAGGATAAACATTAAGGAAGTTATGAGGTTTCATGGGGTACCATATTATATTGTATCTAATCAGGATCCAAGGTTACCTTAAAGTTCTAGAGAATTATTTAGAAGGACATAAATAAAATTTTGTGTTTAAATACTTATTATCATCCTCAGATATATGTCCAATGTAAGGGTACCATTCAAACCCTATAAGATATGTTGGGATCTCATTATCTAGATTTAGAAGGTGGTTGGGATCAACACCTTCCTCTAGTTTTTTTGTTATAATAATATATTTCACAAAAGAATTTAGATGGTTCCTGATGAAGAAATATATGTAATGAAGTTTAGAACTCCAAAATATTGAGATGAAGTTAGAGAAATAAATATATTGGGATCTGATCTAGCTAGGTAAATTAGATTTATGGTTGGATCTATCAAAAAATACATCAAGGCCGCCCAAACTTGACAGAAGAGTTATGCAGAAAAACATTAGAGATATCTATAATTCAATGTTGATGAAAATGTTTTCCTATAAATTTCTACATAGAAAAAGGTTATGAGATTCATAAATAAAGGAAAGATAATCCCTAGGTATATTATCCCCTTTTACGATCTTGATCAATTATAGACTATATCATATCACTTGGCACTCACACTAAACCTCTCTGAGGTTCCCGATGTGTTCCATGTATCTCTTTGAAGGAAGTACATGCCAAATTCTTTGCATGTAATAAAATAAAAGGTTATACTTATAGAGCAAGATATTTATTATGAAGAAAAACTAGAATAAATCCTGGATCATAGAGATAAAATATTATGAAACAATACTACTTACGTAGTTAAAGTTATTTGGGGGAATAAAAAATTTGAGGAAGCCATATGGGAACCCAAGGACGTGATGAAGTGGTGATATTCTCATTTTTTTACCATAATGATGGAATTTTGAGGTTGAAATTAATTTTAATTAGAGTATAATGTAACAACCCAAGATTTTATATGTATTTCCTTTGAAATAAAACGTGAATTATTTGATAGCTTTCCTTACATGCAACCCCGAGTCTATATGATCTACGATATGGTAAACTATTATAACCTAACTATTAAATTAGAAGGTATGAATAGTAATAAACACTTTAAAAAAACATGAATAATTTTTTTAATAATGAAAATAGATTTATTTATGTATAATAACCACGTACTCAATTTTGAGTAAGGTTATTTTACGCTTCAGAAATATGTTTTCTTAAAAAATGGGTTTTATCAAATTTTTGCACACAAAAATTATTGTTAATTTATAATATTTTTGAAATTTTATTTTACAAAATGAATATAATTTTTGAAATCATAATTTAAAAATTATCTTATGGAGAAATCTTAGGATTTTCTAAGAATATTTACTTTTCATTGAATAGTGAAAAATACCAATTTTTGTAAATATTGTCATTTATTTTCATCTAAATGTACCATTATGTTTTAAATTTGATCTTAATGTAACCTAAGTATCATTTAATTATAAATAATATAATTAAATAAATATTAATATTTATTATAATATATTTTTGTATAAGTTATTTTTTTTGGGTTTAAAAACATATTTGTCAAAAATATGTATTTATGCGTGCAATATATTTTTATCTTAATCAATTATCTTAATATCTATTGATTGATAATTTGAAATGAAATTTATCGATTATATATTCAATATAAAATTTTAAAATTCATTTTATGGTTTTTAAAAGGTAATGAGTGGATGTAAATTATGTTTTATGCTTAAAAATTCATTTTTTGAAAATATGTTTTCATGACGTTTTATCACAATATTAAAATTAAATTCTGCCACTTATAGAAACTGAATCTGGTTAAATAAGTTAATTTTTTAATCATAATGAATAATATAATTAATTATTTTTAAATTATTTTTTTTTCATAGAGAATTTTAAAAATAGAAAATTTTGTTACCACAGTTAAGGTGAAAATGAGTTTACCGGGTGGGGTGGGGGGTGGGTGGGTGGGGGTGGGTGTTAAACCATGAGATAAGCATACGAATAACATCAAAACCTATAAAATCATTATTATTTTAATAATTTTAAACCTTATATTATCATAAATTATAATTTATATCCATTTGGACCCACTTTCCCATGAAAGTTACCTTAAATCATTGAACTCTTTTAAGAAATTCCATGTGTGTCCCTCCACTTACTTAGAAAAGGGAACCTATTCTCCTCCATTATTCACACAATTTGAAGCTTTTAAAATGAAAAATAATTACTAAAATATATTCCCATAATTCTTAACTTAATATTATAACTTATTTTATTCTCCTAATACAAATCCTTCAAGGCTTAAGGAGTACGACAAACGAGGTCTCTCCCAGAAGTGGTATTGATCTCAAATGAGCTCTTTAAATATTATTTCTTATTATAATTCCTCTAAAAAAATTTTATGCATAAAAACATTTAGAATATAATATAATAAATATACTCAAATGTTGTTACTATTATTATATAAAACCCATTTACCACCTCTTCTCAATCTAATGGGAGATGAATGTGTCGCTTGTGCGTATACGTGGACTACCGCCTCCATGTAGAGATATAACTCATTTCCACCACTATAAATCATGGTTGGATATTATGATAGATTTAAATTTTATATATGATATATTTTTTATAATAATTATTATTTTAAAGTGAATTAATATTTACCTTTATTTCATTTCATCCATCAAAAAATGGAAACGTCACTCGTGCATATGTACGGACTACTATCTCCACATAATGATGTAATTAATTTTTCATAAGTGATTTATAATAATGGTTATAAATATTTATATAATTAATATATATTATATTTATATCATTATTAACATTATATATATTACTTAACCATGATAAAAGTACATGGAAAATAATTATCGATTCAAAACATACATGAAAAATGAAGCAGTTAACAACCAAAATGATGATGATAATGAAAGATTGTTTTTGAATGGTTCATAAAATGTTATAATTAAAACATGTATGGTATTATATGTATGATAATTTTTATTTTATATAATTATATTAAATTTAAATTTGTTATTGAGTATCTTATAGTACTTATGAATTACGATGAACCTAAGGTAACTGTTTTATATTACAGTCTTATTTTTATCAGTATTGTTTATGATGAAATTTAATAATGATGGAATATTATGATATATATCTCACAAATACTATGTATTTTATTATTCCATGTTAATTTCTTTATATTTCACATATTCATTTAATTTCCCCCTCTTTATATACTCATGATACTAAAAGAATGTTTTCAAGGAAAACAAACCTTGTTTTCCCTTTAGTTGGGAATCTTTCATTCAATGTTAATATTTTATATAAAATTGTTTAAAAAATATTTTAATATTCTATAAATATTATTTAAATAAATTTTTACTATATTTTACTTTACTTAGAATATTTTAAAAAGAACTTTATTATCATTTTAATAATGTGGTACTTTTGAATTTTTACTAATAATATGAAATGAATTATTGTTGTAATATATAATTAACTAATATCTTCCCCAACATCATGAATACTAATTTATTTAAATATTAATTTACAATTTTCCATTTTTCCTTTTCAAATCAAAACTTTTTCCTTAATATTTTTTGAAACATTAATATCCTCAATATTTGTTTTTTCAAATAAAAGGGTATTTTCCTTATCAAATGTTCTAGTGATATTTTAAAAGATTTTTTATCTATAAAAACATCATTTGATACTTCTTATAATTTAATTTGAATAAGATATAATGTCACCATATTTATTATTTTTCAGGCTGATTTTTTATTATTATGATAAAATGTTTATGAAACCCATATCATTACTAAAAGTTATGATTTGATGATATGATTAATGTCTTATGATCATATGGAACACATATGTATGGTATTTATTATGTAATAAATGGGAATAAAATTATATAGGCCTCCAATTCATTGGGTAAATAAAGATAAATCGTGATATAATTATGACTAGAATAGGGTGTGAAACCAGTTTAGTTAGGTAATTTTTCCAATAATTTAGTCCTGGGAGTGAACCTTAACTAAAGAAATTATGTAATGGGGAGTGATCCAAATACACTATAAAAGTATTGAAAATGAGCCTCAACTAAAGAAATGGTTTTATATACTAATGTGAATTCTAAAATCATATGTATTATAAATATGGTATTTTTTCTTTTCTCATGAATAATTATTGATGATTGCACACTCTTATGTCTGATGTCATTTGTTTGAAAAAACCCTTACACTATGATTCATGATTAAAGATATTTTACTGATTGGTCATGATTGTTATAAGTCTTGATCATGTTATCATACCATAATGGTTATATTATGTTGAATTGTGATCAATGATTAATATATCTTATGTTTACCCTTACTATTCATTTGAGATCACCCTTTCTTATGTTTCTATTCCCTAGGAGATTACGAATGGTTTTCAGTTTTTTATGCCTTTGAAGGGTTCTAGTTGTGAATAACTTAACCAGAAATGATGTAGATATTTTATGTACCAGTTGTTTATGTATCCAAGTTTCCAAATACACTAAACCTCCATAGTAGTTAGTCATGTATTATTTTAAAATATATTTAATATTAATTTAAAATGTTATAATATTTTTGTTTAATAATGGTTCGTTATACCACCCACCAGTGTGGTTCATATCTCAATCATTCCATTCAATTTAAGTTCAGAATAGTTTTGTTGGATAGATATTTGAATGGATAATGATATCAATATTTATTATTACCTGATTAATAGTAATTTCATATTATATGAATTTATTATGAACTAATATTAAAAATCTGAGCGCTAATATTTTGTGCTGTGGAAGGTCGTAAAGAATTTAGAGGTGTTAAATCCTGATTATTGAGAGATAGAGACACAAACATGTTTTTATAAATTCACAGTGACCATTAACAAGGTGAATAAAATTATTAATATGATGATAGGAGAACATGCATATAAGGGTTTTAATGACATTATAATTCATTTTGGGTCACTAGATGGGTTTTTAAAGGTGTATAAAACTATATTTTATGTTAAGAAAATTTAGTTGTTCCTAAAGAGTAATTTAAAGAGGATTTATTAGAGTTTTATCATTTTAAATTGACACTTTATCCATGTGTGGGAATGATGTGTTGGTAAATGAGGAGACTATTATTTTTAATAGGAATAAATAGAGTTATGGTTGAGTTTTAGTTGAAATGATTCAATATTCTATAAGTAAAGTCAAAACATCATATAATCAAAGGATTGAGGCTATATATTTATGTTTCATAGTGAAAGTGAAATGATATTTCTATATATTTTATAATAGTTTAACCATTTATGAATGGTAATAATTATTCTATATGGGTATTTATTCATATATTGACTTTATGTACTCATTTATTATTGATTCAAGAGTAGTGTTGGTAGAAACTATAGAAAAATTATATTTAGATGATTTAATTAGGCTATATTGTATTCTATGGACAATTTCTATAGGTTAGATCACTCATTTTACGTAGAGATTATAGAGGGTATTATAATAGTATTTTCATAAACAACTTTGTTAGGGTACTACCTCTCATCGTTAAAAAATGACTAGGTAAAGAGGATGAATTAGACTTTGTAAGACACATTAAGGGAATGCATATTGGATTTTAAAATTGTATTTATAGTTAATTTTCCCTTAGATATGTTATTATATAATAATTAAAATCACTCAATTATTGGTATGGAACCCATTTATAAACAATATGTGAGAAATTATATATATCAAATGCGATCAGTTAAGGTTTACAAGTTCATCATTTTTGGGACATCCATAATTCAGTGTATGATATTAAATGTGGAACAGATTCATGATCATAGTTTTATAATATAGTGTTGAAAAAATAAATATGTCGTTTATTGTTATAGGACTTAGTATTTTAATATTTATAATCAAATTTTATTAAATATCATACCATGATGGGGATAAATTGGGTTTGGTATGAGTAAAAATTGCATCTCTAGTGTTTTTCAAACCATTTGTGATCTTGAAATTATTTTGAGTGGTGAACATCACTTAAATATACCACTAAAGTTTGAGAAGTTTTATATGGAATTTCATGTATCATAACTATAGTGGTATCTAGTTAAATATTTTCATGTGGTTTTATAGATTGGTCTACAATTATGGGAGGATTAAATTATTATGGAGAAACCTATGGAGTTCTAGAATCATCAATTTAAAGTTATGCATGAGTTGATTATTCCATTAGTTTGGGTGCTGAGTTGGCATGATAATGTTGATGAGAGTACTTTAGAATGATTTAAACCAATATTACATTAGTATCATCACATTATAACATGATATATATATATATATATATAAATATAATTATCTTTTAGTTATATGATTTTAAATTTCAAGGTTAAATAGTTTTAAAATATAGGTAGAATATATTAATTTATTGTCTATTTATGATTTACTTATTTATAAATTTTTCTTTTCAAGGAAGAAATGGTTTATAGTTGGAAGGATGTTGTATATTTGTTTTCCTTTTTAGAATGAATTATATTTTGATTATGTTTACCCAACCATTTTCATTTTATTGAATTCATTATGGTCATTATTATTTATTGTGTAATTTTGAGGTGAAATTTACACTCATGTGAGAATTGGATGGGAAATAATGCTACTGTTTTTTGGTTGATTAATGGAAAATTTTAATCCCTTATTAAATTTAGTATTAGATTAATAAATATTTATATTCATTTAATCATGGATAATTATTTTTGATTTTGGTAAAAATTTAGTGCAATATATTATTATTTTAATTTAGTGTCATTAATATTTTTGAAATATATTAATATAAATATGATTTAATAGAGAAAGTATGATTTAAATTAATTGAAAATGAGATTTATTTAATTATTAACTCAACCATTTCTCTTGGATTATGGGTTTCAAGTAATAGAGGTTTTAATCTGGTTTGATATCTATGAATTCTTATTGGGTTCTATATAAAATGTGGTTAGTTTTGGAATGTTCAAAATCATATGATTATTGTGTTTTATTTCTAAAGTGTGTTATAGTTCCACAATATTTCTTATGTCTAGTGTTGAGTTTGATATTTTTGAAATATTATGTTATTTAGATATCATTCACATAGGTAGTGCATGAGTTCCACATCCATCAAGAGTGGCATGTAGGGTTATATATTTATATGGATATATTTTTATTAACATTACCCTATTCAAGAAATCATAGGCCAGATGGAGGTATTTGGATAAGTGCCTATGTTTTGGGTGAGATATAGTAGGATTTAGTTTATGGGGACCATTTATTCAATGAATTAAATACTGTATGTTATATGTCTATAATTTTTTATTATTATTTGTTGAGATATAGGTAACCTTAAATAATAATTTCATTATGGATGTTAATTTAGTACATATGTACATCATGTTGTTCATGCAAAATTATTGGGTTTATAATGACTTTGGCACATTTCTTTTGATAAATATTCTGAGTATCATTACTAATCCTTGAATATGAAGTTGAAAATTTGTTTCTATTGCGATAATTAATATGATTGGGTGAAAATTTGGGGTGTATCTAGAAGAAAATATCACAAATGTTATATGATTTAATTCTAAATTAAGTTATATGATTAGTAAGATATTTTTTATTTATTGAGTTAATTATTTAAATTTTACATAGATATATCAATGAACTTATCTCTAACCCTTGGCTAAGGGGAGGAAATCTTGGGGATTTTACTTATTAGATATTCATGATTCACATTGGTGATAAATGGAGTGTGGAATCATCCACGTTGTTTATTAAATCAATGGGAAAAATTATTAAGAGAATATAAAATACAAAATATTTGGTTTTTAATATACATTTTAAGATGTTATATAAAATATATTATGAATTTATAAAGTTAATTAATAATTATTAGTAATATATATAAAAATTAATATAAAAAATTTATATAAAGGTTTTTTACCCTCACATTGAAACTAAAAATATTTTTGTTTCCTATTAAGATATGGAGATTTGATATTTTATGCAATAAATATTCAACATTTTTTTTAATATAAGGAGAAAACATTCACTGGGTATTTTGTGGAGGGGTAAATTAAAGTGTGAGTTAATTTTTTTGGTTAAAATTCTATTTATACGTAGAGACAAGTGAAATTATTAAAAATACACAATCCTTTTTTGGATATGGAATATAATTATTCAAAATTATGATATTATAGGCAGCCAAAAAGTCACATTAAAAAATATATCATGCATACAAGATATATGATATTATATATATATATAATATTATTTTATATATATCATATTTTTTCACATATCACTTTTGAATAATATATTTTCTTAGATATAATAAATTCAAAATTCCACCTTACCAAATATTTCTATCCTAATTTCAAGTTTAATACTCATTTTTTCAAACATCATTCCACATTTATTCCACTTTTTCATGAAAATCGTGCGCACGTTCTTTTAAAAAGTTTAATATCGTTCTATGAATTGTTATGGGCACACTGGGCCTCATAATCGCACGTCGTCTCAACGCCTAGTCTCGAAATCAATCCATATAATATCTAAAAATAATACATGGAAAATATAAGATATTAAAATGAGTTTAATTCCATTATATAAATGGTATAGTATATTATCTCCGTCTTTAGTTGGAACTTGTTTTAGTATTTTTGATGCTATTTCTAACATGTATCCAGAAAAGGATAATGGAATACTCACATGAATCATCATTGATCTCACCATGTACAACAAGGTGTGATTCCTCCTTTTTCTGACACTATTCCAATAATTTGTATAAGAAGGAGTGACTTGAGATAGTATCCCAAACTTCTGTAAATAATCAATTAAGTCTTGACTAGGATATTATCCACCAGGGTATGAGAAGAGTTTCTTAATCTTATTACAAAGCTAGTTCTCAACTTAATTACTCTATTCCTTGAATTTATCAAAATAAAATAGCTTATACCTCATTAAATATATTTATACATATCTACTAAAATCATTAGTTATGGTTATAAATTATGAGTACTCACCCCTTTCATCAATAGAAAATTTTCCACACACATAGGTATGGAATAATTCAATAATCTCTTTAGGACTTTCCCCTTTCCCACAAATTGGCGCTTTGGTCATTTTACCTTATAAACATACATGAAATACACTATGTGTATTTGGTTCAAAAGAATCTAAATATATTTTTTCATGTAGTTTATTAATATAATTTTCATTTACATAACCTAGATGGTTATGCCAAATGTATGAAACCATATCTTCTTTTTAGGTATGGATCCTATTTTTCTGGTGTTTTGCGAAAAAGAGGAGTTTCTAGAAATTTAAGGAGTACATGTCATGTACTTAGGAGTACGCACCATGTACCCACTTGCCGTGGGTGACCGTGTATTGGCCATGTAATGACTGAGTACTTGGCCATGTGGGGTGATTTAGAGACTTCCTAAAGAGGGGCCTCGTAAAGGCATATACAAAATGTGTACTTTTATAAGAAACGCCGTGTAATTTTCCTTTTATTTCATTAAATGGACCAGGGTTGTGGTCTCGTTCTCAGATTCATCTTTTTCTAACCTCGTCTCATCCAAGAATGACCAGGAGCGATGATTGTTCTCTGAGCCACCGACCTTCCATCCGTGCTCCGAATCAACCGCCATTGATTGTGTTGTAATCGCAATGGTTTTTTCTTCTTTATTCTATAACTTCATCTCTTTATTTCACTCCTTTCATGAGATATACTTGTTTTAATGATTTATATGCTTTTGTAGATCAACCGTGTTCTAGGAAAGATTGAATGGTTGATGCAGTGTATATCGATCGTACAACGTCGAGGTAGGTGGTTTGTGCCTTTCCACAATTGGTATTTGAATATTATGTGCAATATTACCCAATACCCTAGGAATAGGGTATTGTGTGTTTAGGGTTATTTTCCATTCTATGGATGTGTTGACCATGTTCGTTTTGAGATAGACCATTTGCTCTAGATTTTCAAGTTAGGCTGCTTTCCTTCCATGCCTAGTATTGTTAGGATGGAGTGATTTTATCTGATGTTGTTATATTCTTATAGCTATTTAGCCAATTAGTTCTTGAATACTGTTAGCCAAGTAGTTGTTAAGGTTTAATTTGGGTTGTTGAACATCGTTGTGCACGGTTGACTTACACAACGCTGTGGGAACCTGGTATAGTAGACCATAGGGGGAATGGACGTTTAGGGCTTCTCCAAAGTGTCTAATATACTTTCACATTGCGAGAATATAGGGGGGTATGTACATGAGTAATACTTCATAGTGTCTATTGTTCCACGTTGCGAGACCACATGGGGAATTGGACATTGACTGCTTCCTCAGAGTGTCTATAGTTAATTATACAAGACCACATGTGGAATGGACGATGAGTGCTTTCTTAGAGAGACTTTGCTAAAGCTGAACCAGAGGGGTTAGACTGTGAGTACTTCCCATAGGGTTTCTTGTTTTTGATTGGGTGAACCAAAGGGGTTAGGTTGTGGGTACTTCCCAAAGTGTTACTTTTTTTGATTAACTACTTACTGGATAAATTAAAATGAATGCAATTGAAACATTAGTATTGTTTAATTTTGAGTAATTCTTTGTTTACTGATTTTTTTTTTCTCATTGCCTACCATATTTATTCACTGACTATTGGGAACAAATCTTTGGGTGGTTTCATACTGGTATTTTTCTCACACCCAGTTTGGGTCATGATTTTGGGACCAAATAGATTATATTTCTGTAGGTATAGATAAAGGCAAGCACCCTTCTACTTCAGGTACTTGGTTGCTGTAGAGTTGGAGAGCATGGGACCAGTCGAGGCTTGCGATGCTGCGGGATTTATTTACTTGTTTTCTTCATACATTGGTTTAGTACTATATTACAGCATTGTGACTTGTATGGCTTCTTTCTTAGATACTTGTGACATGAATAATTATTGATATATATATATATATACTACAGTTTCTTATTTAATATGAGTATTTCACTATTTACTGTTGTATGGTATTATTATTTCTTCTGCTAGTATTATCTATTATTTCTGCTGCATTACTCTGCCAAGGAGGGAATAGTTTTCCCACTATCACACCCAAGGACCTAACTTCTAGTTAGAAGCCTCTGGCATTTGGGGAAATGTACTTGAGGCCATGTGACCAAATGGGTATCGGGAACCTCTGGGTGTCACCCAGAACTGGGACGTTACAAAGTGGTATCAGAGAAAATATTTTATTCTTGAATTACTGTTTGGAACCCATATCCATGGATAAGAAGGAATAGGTAGTTGGTAATAATCGGTGCCTGGGAGTAGCTAACCTGTGTATATGTAAAAGCCAATTTACCTCATATATTTCATGTTTTTTTGGTTTTTCAATTATTACAGTTGATTTGATTTCACCCTTGGGTGATTCACATGTTTTTTTCTATGATTACTATTGTTATTAAGGTTCTATTTATGTTGCAACCTGATGAGATGATGATATTCCATCTCATGCATCATATAGGAACTTTCTAAACATGAAATGTCATGCATTCTTTCCATGCCATTTAGGGTGCATTACTGATTTCATGTTGTTGTGATAGATTTTGTGCTAGATATGAATGCTATTGTGATATATGCCTTGATAGAACACCTTCTATTTGATAGGGTATTGTATTGGGTAAGTTTTCATTTGTATGAACGCCAAACCTTGGTTCTTGAGGTGTTATGGGCCCTCATGGATCGGAATTTGGTGGATCATTGCACTATTATGCTTGTATATGACATGTATAAGATGACAAACTATGATTTGCAGGGAGTATGGGCCCACACGAATCATAATTTGGAACTTTAATGTTTGTTTCTGTGTTTTTATGGGTCCTAGAGTAGTTTCTTAGGCTTACGATTCAGAAAAACCAAGAATACATAGTTTGTATTGCTGAATACATTCCATGTATCCTTCTATTTTGGAATGAACTGTTTTTCTTAAGTACACACCATTTACAGTATATACACGTCGTGTAATCTCTAACCATGTCACTTGATGTGTGGGCATAGACACAGGGTTGGGAAATCTTTGGTGGAACATATCATGTACCAGACATACACACCTTATTTTATAGACCATGTGTCCACCCGTGTGACTAACGCCATAGATGGATGAAACTTAGGTTATACACACCATGCCAAGTTTGAACATGCCGCATCGTGTAACCCATGTATCCGGCCATGTGACTAACAATACGATTTAGTAAAATCTTCTAGTACACACTATGTCTAGCATGAACATGTCGTTTAGTCTCATTCTAGGAGATCCATCTGGGTTAGTCGTGTAGAAGAAATCGGGCAGGGGAAAATGATTCAAGTAAACACTTTTTCTTGGGAGAACACGCTGTTTGTATAGGGTGTTACACGACCCGTGTTGGTAGGAGTACACGCCCATGTGAATGATTTAACGAACACGACATGTAGGGGTTATACACGCGGTGTATCACTATTTTGAAAACATTTAATGATTTCCTTCCCATGTTCTATTATTGAACTTATAAGTTTTAGTCCTTGATAATCTTGAACTAAGGTGTGCGCTTGACCTTACAGATTCATACCATCACAATGTCATCTAATTGTATGACAGAATCAGGGTAGTGACTAGACACCTGACATGGTAGATCAGGGATTACTAGCAGATCCTCTCTTCGTATCTATCTTAGAACTAGCCATCATTCTGGACACAGGTACTGATGCATAGTTCCGAGAAGTCTTCATGAGGTTTATGAAGACCTTCAAAGGAGTACCCCTCCTACCCTCTCTATGGAAGAATTGACATGGGTCTTTCAACAGTAGCATCCTACCACTTTCTTAGGGGATGTAGGACCTTGGGCTGCAGAGTCATAGTTAGAATCCATGATGCCAATCTTCGAGCATCTAGAGACGTCTCCAGAGAGGAGAGTGAAGCTCGATACATATATTCTTCGGGATTCCACAAAGAGATGGTGGGATGTGATCTTACAAGAAATATTCTAGTAGGTTATGTCTTGGGATGAGTTCCAGCGTTCTGTCTATGATTACTTCTATCCAGAGACTTTGAGGGCCGATCGAGCCTGAGAGTTCATGAGTTTGGAGTAGGGTACTCTCTCAGTCATGGAGTATTCTTCTCGCTTAAAAGAGCTTCCGGGATTCACACCCATTATAGGGGAGATGATTTATTTATGGTGAGGATGTTTGAGTATGGTCTCAGGAATGACATCCAATCTCAGGTGAGAATCTACTGGTTGACTACCATCACCTCTATAGTCAACCAGGCACTGATCACAGAATGCAATTTGAGATATTCTGGGGTTGTGAACCAGGGCCGCTCAGCATCTGGAGTTGGTACCCCACCTTCTGACAGCAAGAATCACCATAAGGAGTCTACGCATGGATATCCGAGAAAGAGGCAAACTTATTTTGGAATCCATGTGGTGTGATACCAGTGTGGAAAGAGCGGGTATATGAGGCCACATTTTTCGAGAGACCCAGTGGAGTGCCAATCTTGCAAAAAGATGTGTCATATTCAGTATTTATGTTAGTTTTTATCATCAGAATCTGGTGATATGGGTTCTATTATGACTCCTCATTCAGGAGAAGTACCAAAAGTTTCACATCAGTCAGGAAACTGGAGTTCTTTCGGCTGTTTAGGCCGAGGTGGAGGTCGCAGTTGTGGTAGCCAGTCGGTAGTCTTTTAGTGAAAAGAGGGTGGATCAGATCAGGGTGGTCAGTTAGGTTCATAGGGTCGTGGTACATTCCAGACATTGGAAGTGGAGAAGACTGAGTAAAATCAGGATCCTAGATCCTCTACAGTTCGAGGTACGATCCAAGTTGACTCAGTTTTAGCATCTGCACTTTCTGATATAGTTTATTCTCATAGTTTCATATTTTTTGCTATTGTGGAGAGCCTTAGGCTTTGTATCTTTTATTCTTTACATATCTTGGATATGGACACTCCATTGGGGACAAGAACATCTAGTGTACGTCAGTGCAAGGAGTGCCCTATTGAGGATGGTGGGTGTCACTTATTATGGGACCTCTATATCCTAGAGATGACAGGCTATGATTTCATTCTCAGAATGGACTGATTATTTCCCTTACAAATATTGTCGACTACTATCTCTATTGGGGGAGTTTCACATCACCATAGGGTGGTTTGTTCTTTCATAAGGGTGAATGGGATGTCCAGGAAAGAAGAGCAGGTCCCAAGCATCATTGGTTGGGAGGAGTTATAGCCCAGATTTCTAGTATATATATGGATGACCAAGGGACTTCATAGATGTACTTTTCTCTTGTGGTGGATTAATTTAGGGATGTATTTCTAGATGAGTTTTAGGTTTTCCTCCAGAGCGAGAGGTGTATTTTCTATTGAGCTTATTCTTAGAGCGACACCTGTGTCCATTCCTCCTTATTGGATGGATAGAACATAGTTATAGGATCTCAAGAAGTAGTTAGAGGAGTTGCATGCGAAGGGTTTCATCAAACACATTACTTCTCCTTGGGATTTTCCTGTCCTATTTGAGAAGAAGGCAAATGATACTCTCAGAATTTTCATGGATTATCAGAAGCTGAACCAGTTGATAGACAAGAGCCGATATCTCTTGCTGAGGATTGATGATGTATTTGGTCAGCTTTGAGAAGACCAGGTGTTCTCAAAGATTTACTTGAGATCCAATTATCATCATTTGAGCATTAAACCATATGATATACCTTTTACTGACTTTCCGAGCAGGTATGGTCTGTACGAGTATATGGTTTTGCCGTTCGGTCTCACAAACACACCAGCAATTTTCATGGTGATGATGAATCAAGTGTTCCATCCATACTTGGATTCTTTCATGGTAGTCTTAGTGGATGATATCTTTGTGTACTCTCACACTCGACATGACCATGATACCCATCTTGATATTTTTTTGAGTACACTAAGAGAGTATTAGTTAAATGATAATCTCTCAAAATTCCACTTTTGGATGGATCAAATTCCCTTATTGGGTCATGTTATATCATAGAGAGGAGTATCCGTAGACCTAGAGAAAGTGAGAGTAGTGGTTTTATAGGAGCATCTAAACAACGTATTCAAGGTGTAGAGTTTTCTAGAGATGGATGGATACTATATACATTTCATAAAGGATTTTCATGATTAATAGTGCCACTGACAGACCTAACTAAGAAGGGTGTGATGTACTTAAGGTCAGATTGTTGGGAGTCAGCCTTTCAGGAGCTAAAAGAGAGGTTGACTTCAGAACTGATCTTGATTTTTCTAGAGTTGGGAAAGAGTTATATTGTTTACCTTGATGCTTCTAGAGTTGGTTTGGGAGCAGTTCTTATCCAGGGGGAAGGATTTGTTGCGTTTATGTCTTGGCAGTTGAGGACACATGAGAGGAATTACCCGACACATGATCTCGAGTTGGATGCATTTATTCATGCTTTACGCTGTTGGAGAAATTATATTATGGGAGAGAATTTTGTGGTATTCACAGACCATAAAAGTCTCAAGTATATATTTACTTAGCGCAATCTGAATTTGAGATAGTGAAGGTGGGTTGAATACCTTCAGTACTTCGATTTTGAGATGGCCTATATTCCTGGGAAAGGAAACATAGTAGCTGATGCATTGAGCAAGAGGACTCGGATACAGACAATTAAAGAGGCCAATAGTGAGTGGAAGCTTATGGCTCTGTTCTTTGAGATGCATTTGGACGTGCAAGATAGACAGGGGAATACATTTATTTCTTCTGTAGATGTGACATATACTCTACTTTATCGAGTGAGAATGCGGTAGATATTAGATTCTGAAGGCCTAGTCCTATAGGAGAGTGTTTTCGGAAATGACCCTATTCTTGGATGGACTATAGGAAAGAATGAGATCTTGCATTTTCATGGGTGAATATGGGTGTCAGCAGACATATGTGAGGAGATGATGTAGAAGATTCACTCCTCAGTTTGAGTAGTTAATCCTGGTGTCACCGAGATGTATCAAGATCTACACCGTCAGTATTGGTGGCCAGGTATGAATAGATATGTTTCTAGGATTGTCGTGAGGTGTTCAAAATTTTAGCAGGTGAAGGCGGAGCATCAGTGACCAGTAGGGATTTTGCATTAGTTACCCATTTCATGGTGGAATTTGTGATGGATTTACCGAGGTCAAATTGATAGAATGATGTAGTTTGGGTGTCATTGACAGACTCATGAAGGTTTCTCACTTCTTACCAATTAAGGAGACCTTCTGTGTGGATGAGTTGGGAAGGCTGTACATCCAAGATATAGTACGTTTACATGTTGTTTCACACTCCAATGTTTCAAAGAGGGATGCCTATTTTACTTCTTAAGTTTATTAAGGACTACAGAGGGATTTGGGTACACATGTACTTCTGAGTACAACTTACCATCCCTAGACAGATGGCCAGTACGAGTATACGATACAAGTGCTAGAGGACAAATTTAGAGCATGCATCCTAGATTTTGGAGGTTATTTGGAGAAACACATACCTCTTGAAGAGTTTTCCTACAATAATAGTTTTTAAGAAACTATTCAGATGGAACCTTATGAGGCTTTATATGGTAGGCCATTCCGATCATCGTTATGTTGGTTAGAGTTAGGAGAGGGAGCTATGCTAGGACCTTATCCTGTCCAGGAGACCACAAAGAAGATATAGTTGATTCAGAAGAGGATGACTACTACAAACTCACGACGGAAGTTTTATGTTGATAAATGAATATGACCTCTAGAGTTCGAGGTCTGAGATTAGGTTTTTTCTATGTGACACACTGAGGTTTTTAAACACAAGTATTAGGAGACATGGCAAGATTTCATCGAGATATGTTAGACCGTTTGAGGTTTTGGGGAGAGTCGGTCCGGTTCCATATCAGTTGCTGTTACCTCATACGTACTGGGATATGAACGACGTCTTCCACATTTCTCAAATACAACATTACTTCTCGGACCCATCTCATGTTTTTCAACCCGAGGAGGTTGAGTTGGAGGTGGAAGCCTGGTACAAATAGCATCATATCCAGATTGTTGATCGAAGTGTAAAGGTTCTCCATGGCCAGTCTATTCCCCTGGTACGGGTGCTATGGAAGCACAGGAAATTATAGAATGAGACTTGGGAGGGGGAGGCTGATGTACAATCGTAGTGGCTAGAGCTGTTTGGGGATCCTTCTTCTTCTCCGCATTCTTAGAGAAATTCGGGGATGAATTTCTTTAAGGAGGGAAGGTTGTAAGAACGTGAATCATTTTTAGGTATAGATCCCGTTTTTTGGTGTTTTGAGAAAAAGAGGAGTTTTTGGAAATTTAAGGTGTACACACCATATACTTAGGAGTACACACCATGTACCCCATTACTGCGGGTGACCATGTACTGGCCGTGTAATAACCGAGTACATGGCCGTGTGGGGTGAACTGGAGATGCCTAAAGTGGGGACTGGTAAAGGCATATACAAGATGTGTAATTTTTCTTTTATTTCATTAAACAGACCAGGGTTACATCTCATTCCCAGATTCATCTTCTATTAACCCCATCTCATTCAGGAATGACCAGGAGTGATGGTTCCTCTCTGATGCACCGACCTTCTGTCCGTGCTCCGAATCAACAGCCTTCGATTGTGTTGGAATCGCCAAGGTGAGTTCTTCCTTATTATAGAACTTCATCTATTTATTTCTCTCCTTTAGTGAGATATCATTGGTTTAACGTTTTAGACATTTTTTGTAGATCTACCACATTATACATCTATTCAAGGGATGATGTAAGAGTATATCGATCATACAACGTTGAGGTAGGTGGTTTGTACCTTTCCATAGTTAGTCTTTGAATATTATGTGAAAAAGTTCCCAATACCCTAGAATGTGGTATTGCATGTTTAGGGTTATTTTCCATTCTATGGATGGGTTTCCCATGTTGGTTTTGACATTGACCATTTGGTCTAGCTTTTCCATCTAGACTGCTTGCTTTCAATGCCTTGTATTGTTAGGATGGAGTGATTTTATTAGATGCTATTATATTCTTGTATCTATTTAGAAAACTAGTTCTTGATAGTTGTTAACCAAGTAGTTCTTAAGGATTACTTTGGCCGTTGAACACCATTGTGCATGATTGACTTACACAGGGCTGTGGGAACCTGGTGTAGTAGACCATATGGTGAATGGATGATGTGGGATTCTCCAGAGTGTCTGTTATACTTTCACTTTGCGAGACCATAGGGGGTATAGACGTGAGTGCTCCCTCAGAGTGTCTATAGTTTCACGTTACGAGACGACAAGGGGGAATTGGACGTTGAGTTCTTCTTCAGAGTGTCTATAGTTACCGATACGATACCACAAGGGGAATGAATAGTGAGTGCTTCATTAGAGAGTCTTTTATAAAGCTGAACTAGAGGGGTTTGACTGTGATTACTTCCCAGAGGGTTGCTTGTATTTGATAGGTTGGACCAAAGGGGATAGGATATGAGTACATCCCATAGGGTTACTTTTTTTTGATTAGATACTTACTTGATATATGAAAATGAATGCAATTGAAATTGTAAGATTGTTTACTTTTGAGTGCTTCCTTGTTTACTGCTTCATTTTTATTTTTTCCTATAATATATATTCCCAGACTATTAGACACAGATCTTTGGGTGGCTTCCTACTAGGATTCATCTCACACCCTGTTTGGGTCATTCTTTTGGGCCCAAAAAGATTATATTTCTACAGGTATATATAATGGAAAGCACCCCTCTAATTCAGGTACTTGATTGCTGTGGAGATGGAGAGAATGGGACCAAGTTGAGACTTGCGATACTGTTGGAGTTATTTAATTGTTTTCTTCATACATTGGTTTAATACTATATTCCTACATTGTGACTTGTTTGGATGCCTTCCTAGATACTTTTTGCATGCATCATTATTGATATATATATATATGCCACAATTGTTTATATACTTCCAATCTTCCACTTTTTACTATTTTAGGGTATTATTATTGCTTCTGTTACTGTTATCTATTATTTATGCTGTATTACTCTTCCAATGAGTATATAGTTTCCCCACTATCATACCCAAGGCCCTCGCTACTATTCGAAAGCCTCTGGCATTTGGGGAAATGTTCTTGAGGCCATGTGACCAACCGGGTACGGGGCACCTCTGGGTGGCACTCAGAACTGGTACGTTACACCAAAGTTTGGTGTTGTATGATTCATATAACATAGCTTCATTATAGACTTCCATTACTTGGTTGTGTATTCTAACACATAAATACAATTATTTAATTGTGTCTTACCTTAAAGATTTTATATTTATAAAATAAGAAACATTTATTTCAAAATTTAAAGTAAAACCATCTATATGTAGTCTAATTACTAATATAGTGTTTTTGGTAAGTAAAGGCACATAATAAAGACCCTTTTAAAACCAATATAATCTTGGTTGGAAATGTGAGGTGGTTGTCACTGCTAGCTAAAAAAACTAATTTAGATTTGTTGGTTTCTCATATATCTGCATCCTATCCATAAATATTTTGGAATCTAGTTGGTTCCTGTGTTTGAATACATATGTGATCACCATAAGATGTTTCTAATACCCAATTTATAGAAACAAATAAATTTCACTCAATAAAAACACACCTGAAGCTTCCGCATGATTATTTGGATGGGTGCAATTTTTCTTCTAGTGTGCCTTCTTTCCACAAAAAAATAGTTAGAATCATATTACTTAAATTTTCCTTTGATCTTCCTCTTCTTGAAAGGGGATGAATAAGCCTTATTATTAAAGATATTCACTTTCCCTTTTCATTTGTTCACTATAAATACAAAAGGCTTTTCATGCTTCATATACTTATCTACTTGGAAAAGGAGATTAAGAAGATATAGAAGAGGCTTCTCAATGTTGTTCATATTAAAATTCATAAAAAAGATATAGAATCTATGAGGGGGTGATTCTAGAATGAGATCGACACCCAATTATTCAAAGAATTTAAACCCTAGAACCTCTAGACCCTTAATGTAGCTAATGTGATTGACCATGTGAGGCCCAGATGAGGCACCCTCTCCAAGAATTCTTTTAAAGGTAACTTTGGAAATCTCAAACTATTCTTGTCTAGATCTCTCATAGTAAAGACCATAGAGTTTCTCAATAAATATATACACATCAATGTTTTCATGAGACTTAATGAGTTCAATAGACATAGATTAAATCATCAAACATTGAATGTAAAATATATCGATCAAATGTTTGTTTAGATAAATAAATCATCATTACTCGAATCTCTAGAAGGAATATTAGGCATTGGGATCTTAGCACATAAGATTTCTATTCATGGCGTAGAATTACCCGAAGGTGTCTAACCCACTCTGAGAAGTTACTTCTAGTGATGAGGTTGTCTTTATCTAATATTGATCGCAAGTATAATGTTGATGATGAGATTTCCATTTTATTCTACAATTAAAGAGACTGTTATTAGTACTTATTTTGATTACAAATTATGAGATAATTAATTAACTAAGTAATAAACTTTTATTAAATCTATGAGTTTTTTTCAAGTACCAATATCCATAACCATTGAAATTAGAATGTCTAGTTACCATGAAATTCTTGTGGAAAGGATCCATATACCCCTTCACATAACCCCAATGAGGGTTGGTCAAGTTACCTAAAGGCATTTAGGTAAGAAGGTATTTTATAACTAAAGGCCTATAAATCGTTGATCCATTGAGCATAATCTACTATCCTAAAATAATGACTTAGATTCCATCAACACTTGCCTCAAAGTTACATCACGTATAGAAAGGGATACTTCTCTTGATGTAAGATGGTTAAGTGAACCCATGAACTTCATAAGAACTCCACATTAAAAGTAAGTGTCCCAAAGAGGGTTGGTCAAACACTTATTTTTAAGGATTTAAATCCTAATAATGTATTGAAATGATAAGTCTAAAATAAATTTTAATTAATGTATTTAAATAAATTATGAATAAATTTTTATATTTTTTATCCTTTAAATGTCTTGTTAATATTAAGTAGTTGTTACATAGGTTATTAATAATGATAGATAAAAAAATTTGTGCATAATTCAGTTATTTAATTTATGTATTTTCACATTCATTCAATTATTTAAGTGATATTGGCCTTTAATCCATAAAATAAATAATTTCATAGAAATAAATAAATAAATAATTAAATGACCAGATCATTAGCTTTATTGAACATTTGATTTATTGAGAAGACATTAAATAAACCTTTAACCTAAGGGAAATAACTGTTATTTATAGTCTTGGAATGGGTTAGAATATTCCACCTATCTACCTATTTATCACATGAGTTGGCATCATAATGGTTTCATCTTGAAGAACCTACATGTTCCTTGAGATACTCTATTAATTACATGTATTTATGACTCACACACAGGTGAGGGGAACCAAAGGATTAACTAAATGGGGATTACATAAATATCTTTGGACATGAAGGTCCTACATAATAATAGAGGGATAGATGACTCACATGCCATTATAATTAATTTAATAATAAGTATTTGAAAATCCATTCAATAAATTAAATTAAATAATCCTATACATACATAGGTCTTAGTCAATATCCTGAATGGTCATACATGCAATGAATAAGAAAAATTAATTGGCTAAAATTCATTTCTTTATTCTTTATTTATTATTAAGATAAACACACTTGTGTTAATTAATTAATTACCTTTCATCTTCATGACTATATGAATCCTCTTGGAGATAACCATCATAAAGAAATTAATGGAAAATAAATGATAGAACCAACAGATACAAATTTATTGCAATAAATTAATAAATAAATTAAAATTTATTAAAAACATTATTAAATTTTCAAACACTAAAAGTTTAAATCCAAGAAATTGGGTATTAGTGGTGAAATTCTTAGTTTAATATAACTTTTAATTCTTCCATTAATTTGGAGAATACACAGTGTATACTGTCTAGATACACACTGTGTACCTCGGTTTCCATGTATCCGGGTTACAAGACTATGGATTCGACATGGTGACTTGGACAAACTACATTGAATGTACATGATAGTTACACGCCATGTATCTGCTTTCCATGTTCCCAAGATTCTCACCTGGGTATTCAATGTGTCTCTTTAATGAGAGAATAAATGACGTGTATAGAACAAATACATGCCATGTATCTCTTTATGTAATGTGTCTACTTTTCTTACCAAGTGGATCAGCATGCATATTGGATGTAGGAATTGATTAACTATACACCGTGTACACCATATACATGTCATGTATATCATAAATACTCTAGGATGTCATTCTATTGCAATTTGAACTTGATAATGACAACACAAATTATGTGATTTACACTGCTAACTTCTATAGACTACATAGTGTGGACACCATATACACACCATGTAATCCAAAAACCATGTTCTATTTTGGATGACCATCATACGATATACACTATATATAATTAACTATATGTAATTCTGTGTATCCTGTGGCATGTACTTATGTATCGAACTTGGGTATATGGTGTGTACTTCTGAGTACACACCTTGAAACCCTATCCTACCAGCCAAAAATTTATAGTTCCCACTGACACATCCAGTAATTCTTTATCCGTTCTTAAACCTTTTATAAAATAAAACACTGAATTAATAAAAATGAATATGTCAAATCATGGCAATTGAAATAAAATAAAATAAATAATAAATGGGAATGAAAATATTACCAAAATTTCACAATGACCAATAATGAAATACATAATTATAAATCTAAACATAACCACTTTGATTCTACTTGGTGGTTATGAGTGCAATAGAAAAATTCAGTGGTGGATGATATATTAAAATTTCTTCTAATTATAATTCCTCAAAACCAAGAATAATGATCTTGCACATAAGATTTATAATTAATTTATTCAATATGTAAAGAAATTAATACAATATATTTTGATATTTCTTTGTTGATGAATGTTGATAATATGAAAAATACCCTTTCAGATTTCCTTTATTATTCTTGTGAGGATCCAAGGGTTGAATCCCTCTATTGGTGATCCATTCCAGCTCTAATAGTCTTTGAGAAACACCACTCGATTTCCATATACTGGAACATCAAATTGAATGTCTTGAATTTTTCTTTATTCATCACTCTTTCTTTTGTATTAAATAAATATCTCTTGCATTATTTTTCTATAGAGGGAGGGAGATAGAGGAGTCAAAAAATAATTCATTTTTTACAACAATTCTATCTTTTCCAATTGCACTGATCGATTCCCTAAAAAATGAACATAACATTCTATTTATAGATTTATTGTTTAGGTTAATATAATTATATAATTTAATTATAACTATTAAATAACATAATAACCATAGATAAACCCCATTCCACATAATAAAATAATAATAATATTATTTTGTAGCATGTGACAACTTGGGAAATAATAAGTATTATTTAACCAGCTTGTTAATTAATATTTGTCACCATACTCGGTCTTGGTCTATTCGAACTCATATAGAATTTATTTAATACCTAAATAAAATATTTTAATCTCTTAAATGAATAATTTATTCACAAACCAGTAAATTAAAATTAATTAAATATTAAATATAATAAATAAATATATTTTATTCACAATCCATTAAATAAATATTTATTTAATTTGTATGATCAATAAAAATTGGATAAAATTATTCCTTGGTCTTGAGAATAATATTTATTTCGTTAACTAAAATAAAATACTATTAATCGAGATTAATAGAAACACTTAGTGTGTGACCCTCTAGGATTCATTCTTGTTGGAATTAAGTGGGGTTGCGTAAAGTTTGACATTAATGTTTAGCAATGGGTAATGGAACCCAAGAGAAATAACTTAATATCACTATGATGATAAAAAATATGAATGCTCACTATTTAATATATCCCCTTTGTCATAATATCTCATGAAGCTAGTTACACATCTGTGTCACCAACCTATATGCTTGATACGTCTTTCTTTGACTATATGAAATAAATGCGTTGTTACACCATGGAAATTTAATTTCGGGTGACAGTTATATTCTAATAAAAGTTCCAAGATATCATATTACATAAATATAGATGGGAAAAAATACTTCCTCAACTTATCCATTAATGACATGTCAATCGTGACACACCCAATGTATGCTACGTTACAGTGAACAGATGTCATCACTATTTTTGTTAGAAAATATAAGTGCATGAGTCATGAAATGTATTAATGATAATATTAAATTCTAAATACCATTACACACACTCTAATATAAGAATATACGATGAAATAAAAACATGAGTAATTTCTATTGGCGGGTCTGTTCTCATAATATCCCATATTAGCGATTACCAAGGGAAAACTCCATGAGAAGAAGTCTCATCCACTTATGAGTACTCTCACTTGATAGATTAAATAAAATGATTCCAATCATAGTATTTTATCCAACCATATAACTAAATTAATAATATTTTCATAGCAGTTCAAGGTTCTCATCATTATGAGGAACTACTATGACCTTGTTATTGCGACAAATACTCTAGGACATTATTACATTAAATCCATTTAGAAAAATTAACAATAGTTAATAATATGTTTAATTAGTATTCAATAGATCAAATATACATGTAAAAAGTATAAAACATTGGACCTAGGACACAAAATCCAATACTCTATTATCAAAACCTCTAAAAGGTTTTGTTTTAAGTAAATTAAAAAGTTATTATTTCCTAAAAAAATTAAAATAACTCATAATTTAAGGATAACAAGTACTAGTTTCAAAATAACTGTACTAGACATTTTATTTAGCTAACTCCATGTAGCAGTAGATTTTTTTCCTCATAATTTTGTTTTTAACCATTTTAATCATCCATAATTCCTTATGATTGGCATAGTTAAATAAATTTTCAATTTATAAGCTATAAAGGAAAAAAATATTAAGGTTGTTACTAGAATTTTAATTAACTAATTCCTCAAAATAATAAATCTCAAAAGTAGGAAAAAGGGGTGTTTACTAAATAAGGGGACTGGTCAAGTTAGATACCACCATACATTTATATGTAACACCATATAATCAGTTGTGGAAACATTAATTAACCATATCATTAATCATGAACAAAACCTCATGGGGTTATGTAACGAGGAATAAAATAATCAAAGGTGACCTTTGAGGTTTCCTTCATGTCAACCTAGGTTCAATTAGATGGGTATCCATTCCCATTTTATAGAGTTAATTCTCTATAAATTAAAATTGGCATCCCGTGTAGGTGTAACCCAATAAAAGTTGATTTCAATATAATTTTTATATATAAACTTAATGGGTTCTTCACATAATCATACGATATAATTATTTAACTACTTGGGTCATGTCTAGTTTATCTCATAAGTAATACACCCCAAACGACATAGTTGTGTCCAGGCATGCATTGATGAATTTAGTCATATGGGTAATCATTCCCAAGAAATATAGGTAATAGAGTTTATAAAGGAAACCATTTTCTCCAAGGATGTCAATTTATCATATATCGTGGCTCAGATAGATGAATTACAATTCTAAAATTAAAAAGATAATTTCCTATATAAGATACAAATTAAATTCATGCATCAGAAACCATTTTTTTACCTTTGACTTTAGAATATGAAAAGCCCATATATATAATGTTTTGATTATATGGGTTACCATTCTTAATTTATAAGGGCTGATACACCTTATTAATTATTATCAACACCAATTTAATCACAACCATAAATGTTTCAGACTATGAAAGCAGTGGTTCATGGATCAAACAAGTTATTGTCGGTTAGTTAAATATAATTACATCATCAAAATATATGGGAAAATACTGTTTAGGTTGATGCATACACTTTATATAACTAACCATCCATTATGATTATTAAAATTCATTCTATCATATAAATAATATCATAAAACATGAAATATATCAAATAAATCTAATACATAATCAAGAAACACTATAAATAAGGTAGGAAATCCAACAAGCATGGTATACAAATCACCATGAATCAGGAAATCTTGAAAGCGTGTAATATGCAAGGAATGTGAATATCTATGTGCCTAAAATGATGCATGTAGTAATACTTCCTTATCATAATGATCCATGGATAAAGTTCATAAATCATAACTCAATAACCAATGGAAGTAAAACAATCACCCAAGGTTAAATTATAATCAAATGTAATATTGAACAACAATTCCATCCTTGGAAACTTATACTTTCCCCCATGATAGGGTTGGATGGACCCAACCACGAGCTATTTCTAAGTGCTGACACATTCCTAGTATCTCAAATACAACCCCAAATTATTAATAATAAAGGTAAAAAAACCTATGGTACCACTTTGTAAAATCCCATCCCAGGAACCACATAAATAGTGCTCTGAGCGGGTTGGTCAAATAGCCTCAAGCACGACTCCCTATACAATAGAGGCTACTGAATAGAACTAAGGGTATACAGGTTGCATGATGGGGAGACTATACAATTTTTATAAGAGTAGAAACAAAATATAAATTATAATCAATATAAGAATAAATGTAAATAAAGATAGTGAAAAATTATAATAAGTGATAATAAATAATAAAGGAATAAGTGTTCAAGGATAAACATGCTACAATGTATAATCTATAGACATATAAAAGGTGTTACAATAAGTAGGGGCTATATAAAAAACTTTAATAATATAATAAAAAAAATCATAAAGGGAAATTTCCATGAGTATCCTATACACTAACTCAGTCATGTGATCCTAAGCTCCCATTCATAATAATAACAAAACACATCATAAAACATAGTCCTAAACCCATAATTAGATGATATCTATTTGGTTTCCAAACAACATCATGAAAAGGGTGTGAGATATAATCAATAAAACCCAAACAATGGTTTCTAATTCATAATCCATTCCATGTATATAAAATAAAGAAGTGTGAATTTTTATCGAAAGTAAGACAGTGCATTAAATGTAAATGTAATCAAGTCGACTCAGGTTTCTCAAGGAAACCTAACTGAACATACTTACTTTATCCTTAGATGGAATGTCTCTGATCATTATATCATATATATATAAGTATATAGGTGAGTATTTATATAGATATATACATGTAAAAGAATGGACGTGTGGCTTAGTGCCCATAAGTCCACAAAAGAATAATAATAATAATAATTTTGACATTTTAGTTTTTGGATTCGAAGCTTGATTATCAGGAATAGTAAGGAATTCCATGCCCTTCAATCAGAGGAGAATAAGGAAAACCATTACCATGAATAATAATGGATGTAATGGACATGATTTAAATTGGATTCCAATCCCATGATTAATAAGATACACATTAGCCATAATAATAATGGGATCCTTGCCCGTAATAATGACGAAAGTCTTTCCCATAGTAATAAGGTATTCCTTGACCATAATAATTAGGTATGCCTTTCCTGTATTAATAAGGGATGAATTTCCCATAATAACGAGGGATTCCTTACCTATAGTAATAAATAACACCTTTCTCATAATAATGAAGGAATCCTTTCCCATATTAATAAGGTACATGCATTTAATAATTTAGTACAGTGCATGTTATTAAGAATGCCACATTACAATTAATTTATAAAATTAGGATATGTTAAGATACATACCATACTACAATACAAAAATTTAATTAAAATGGTCTATCATGAAAGATCATGGACCATGGGGTATTAAACGTTGTATCCAACCCACCTAGCAAGTCACTTCAAACCATTTATCATTTCTCATTCCCATAATTAGGTTCGAAAATTTACATTTAATATTCGAGATACAACCAATCGTGGTTCCTTTCTGTTTAATAATCCATTTATATCAATTATTCATTTTATTTAAAACTATGAATCAATCATAATATAATTAATGGTGCAATCTATGTGAGTCATCCACCACACTTATATTCTATTTAATTACAAAAAATATCATTCATTAAGTGGCAAGTTATCACACTCTAAATGGGTGGTTTATTTCTAAAGATAAAACATAGGGATCATATGAATATATAGGGTTGGTTTAAGTGATGTGGTATAACCTACAATTATTAAAAAACTATGTACAAGGGATAACTAATTTAAGGAATTAGTATATACTTAATTAATTTCACATTTAGGAAGAGACACATAGAAATTACAGTGCATATAACATTAGAACATTTTATAAATAGAAATAAATTAAGGGAAAAGAATGTAGACTACCTACCTTATACTTAGGATAGTCCACTCATCTAGTACTAGGCTTTGAATTGATCTAAAATGAGAGAAATAAAAAGAATCATCACACACTATGGAAACAGGGTAAAATAGTTCACATAGTATTAGTATTCCATATATTGAGGGAAAATGAAATAAGAATCAAGAGGAATAGAGAGATTACCAATACACTACCAATGTACCTGAAGACATTCGAATTGGAGCTCAAAATAGGGAGTTACAGGGAAGACTAACCAAGGAGGAGAAGGAATCTCGAGTAGCCTTGTAGTTTAGAAATGATGTAAGAAATGGAGAAAAAAATAATTGAGGTGAAAATAGTAATTTAAACCCCTTTAATGATCCAAAAAATTGGACGCATGATTTTCCAAAACCATGCGCTAACCATGAAACTTCATCTATTAAGGAGCCACACCCCACATGGTTTGGCTACACATTTTGGGATAACAATGAACCAACCATGCAGTGCTACTGGATAAGTGGCACTAACCATATGGGCATAGGTGCATAGTTTGGAAAAGTGTGCGCAACCCGTGTTCCCACATCTATAGTTTTTTTGTATACATTCTGCACAGCAGTACACCCCTCTTTGAACAGTTTAGCACACCATGAAATAAATTTCTTAGGGATTAATGATTTCTCTTGAGGGGTCACATTGTTTAAAAAAACAATACACCCTATATATTTATCCATGAAAGTGGTCTTTCAGAGCCTGATGTTCTTGAAACTCATCCAAACTTTAGAGACACCTCTTGGGAATTAAGACTTATAAAAAACCAATACTTTTATGTGTTCTAAATCCTGTAAATATGTTTCAAGAATCAATTTAAGATTCATCTCATCATCCAAAATAATGGTTCAAAATATCTTAAAATTTTCATCTAGTTGAAAACATAGGACGTTAAATGACTCTTATTACTTCAAAAATTATTACATAATAACATATGGTGATTCTTCTCTTTATTTTAATCTTTATATTACTATACTCATTTGAAACTATCCATTGGTAGATTTTATATTCCATTTAACTATATTTTTCCTATTAATATTTTAGGTAAATATATATCACTTTAACTGGACTAGAATATTAATTTATTATTTTTTTATAAATAATATGATGAATTTTTTTCTTATTTTTTTTTATTTTTATGATAAAATTCTCTATTAAATGAAATCTAAAATTTCCATTTCCAAGATTTTACTATAATAAAAAAAATCAAAGTAATTTTTTCTTATGCATACACCTGAAGTGTTATTAAAAATATATCAATAATATATTTTACCCCATGAATAAAATCATTTCCAAAGTTTAAATCATATCTATCAATTATGACATTTGGTTGAGAAACATTAAAATTTTATTTTTCTTTCAATATAAATTGTAGTATTTCAATTAATTTAAACAATTTTTTTTTCAACCACCCTAAATTAAAAATAGGTTTGAATAAAATTAGAAATATGGAATATAATGTGCTATTTTTTAATGAAAAACAATAATATCTACTAATAACTACCATAGGTTATGGAGTTTTTTATTGACTATAAAACCACTTTTGAATCATTATAATGATTTTAATTAATAAAAATCCTAACATATAAACTTATATCAGGTTATCAACCAAACTAAAAAGTACCACTTTTATGTCAATTGTACGATTGAGAGTTTCATAAAATGATCACATCCAATAGGAAATGGGTTGATGACTAGAACTAAGTATGTAAAACTGAAATATAGGGGGAATTTAATTTTTTATGAATGGGAAATAAATAATAAACCACTAATAAATCACCTAATATGATTACTAATAATACCCAAATATAATAATAATACTATACAAAATTCATATAATGAAATACAATCAAATAATATATAACAACTCAAAATGTAAATACTAATGAATCAAACATATCCTAATTAAAACAATGACCCTCAAAATATTATAATCACTACTTACTATTTTGTATTTACTATTTCATTTATTTGACACTATCTATCAATTTTTTGAAAATATAACATAGTTATATGGGTGGGAGTACCAATATAACTAGAAATTTACTCCCTAATATCTCTAGTATCAATAAAGAGAAATTATAATAAATATTTCATTAATATAAAATTAAAATAACAAGATATCCTATACCATGGTCAGATATATTCCTAACTCACCACAAGAACACTATCCCAAATCATATATAGTATAAGTACACTAAATCATGTTATATAGAAAGAGTGTTAACCCATTAATCTTGTAATGGTTTGGAACTTCTTGGTCCATTTCTATGTTTGTTTTGGGTATAAACCTTGGTAGGAGGCTTGTTGGTGCTAAGGATGATTTTGGGAAAGTTATGGATGCTTAGAGAGGGAATTTGGACACTCTAGGGGTCACCATTCCCTGAGGATGGGTGAGATGGTGGTCATTTTGACTGGGAGCTCGACCTGTGTAAAATGGGTGGCTCAAAAATTTCCAGTGAAGGTGTGGCATGGGGTGTGGTGTCTCAAGGGACATACTATCCAAAACATGGAATACAGGATTACCAAGTTGTTACGATAGGTGTGGTGAGGGGAAAACATTTAGATATTCGAAGACGATCCATGGTGGCTGGTTATGTAAATGTGTAAAAAAGGCTACCATGGATTTGACCATGTCGTGGTGGATACCCTGGTTGTAGTTTAGGTGAGTTTTAATGTAGTTTTTCAAAAAATAGGAATAATTGAGTGCTTTGGAATCTTTAAAATTTAAATATATTAGATCTCATTTATTTTTTTTAATTCCACAGATCTAAGGGAGAGGATTTTTTGACCCTCTATAAGAGAAGAGATTGACCCATATATCGGGGTCACCCCAGTTTCTCATCTCTCAAACAATTGATTGATTTATGGGATTCTCTAGGAAATTTTACTTTCCCTTGAACATTCATACCTTCTTGAATCATTCTGTTTGTTTTATTCCATATTGACATATTATTCTCTTCTTTTCATTGGATTATTCTTTTTCTTTCTATCTGGTTAGAAATAATAGACTTGGTGTGTAACTTCTGTGAATCCCTTTTGATGGATTTGATGCATAGTGTCCCATTTTAGTATTGAGGAAGATTTTTGTGGTTTCAATTGTGCTAGTTTTTGTTTCTCTTTTCATAAAGTATCTTTGATTATTGAGTTATAGGATATTAAGTATTATTTCCTATATTCTATAATTAATGTACTTAAATAGGATATTTTTGTTTTTATCCGATTATAATATGATTTTATAGGGACTTTTGATATATGGTAAAAGGAATGATTTCCAAAAACACCTTTAAGGAAGTAATAAATTAATGAAGAGGATGAGCGGGTTAAAAATAAATTCAAAGGGAATAAATGGATATTTTTTTGGTATTTATGTTTCCCATGTTATTTAAAGATATTGGATATTAGAAAATTATTTTTAATGTTATGATTACAACAATGATGAGTTTTTTATGTCTCATAATTTTCCCCACTATTTCTAATGGATCCTTAAACCTACGAATTTAATGATCACTTAAAGAGGCCACAAGAATGAAAATTTTTTGGAATATAAAATTTTAACCATGTTAATCAATTATTGTTTATTTATGAACTATTTTTTATTAATTTCTTTGATTTTGAAGGGGTGCAGTGATATTGATATATATTATGACTTCCATGAATCTGGCTAATTTTTTTTTGAATTGATAATTGGAATTTGGATGAGAAATTAAAGGGAAGTGGGTTGTAGATGAATGGATAATGAGAGTAATGAAAATTTATGGCATGAAGAAATGTGATAAATAGAGGAAAAAATAATGAGAAATAAAGTGTTTAATAGTTAGAAAAGGATAAAATAAAAATAAAAAAATTAAATGTGACTGGGAACCAATGATTAATTTGTATTTGGAATAAAAGGGCTATGATAAATTATTATTTGTGTGACATCACATTTATGGATATTGGTTGTGTTATGATTTTTATTTACTAACATTGAATTTGTGTTATTTGATGTGCGATTATTATGTCATGGATTGAAATTCTAGAAGTGTTTTAGAAGAAGGGAATATATGATTGTATTTTCAGGGTCTATAATGGCTCACAATGGTTATATATTTTCATGGGATATAATGGATTTCAATTGTCACATATTTTCATTGGATATAATGAACCACATTGGTTATGTATTTTCCTAGGATATAACATCTAAAGGTTGGTGTATATTTATAGGATATTATTTACAAAATTCAAATGTGAAAAATTGATGATGTTGATGAAAATACATTGTGGCTCATAGTGGGTGCCTTGCATGGTAGGGGAGGGATTGAGGTGGATGCTTTACATTTTCATAATTCCCAACTATTGGGAATGAAATTGTGTTAGTGGTAAATATACAGGGAAATAGGATGAAAAGAGGTTGATATCCTTCTTATTTACATTATCCTATCGATAGATTGTTAGGAATGTGATGGAATTATTGATATTATGGGAATATTGTTATAAATATGGATATATGGGATTGCAGTGGTGTGGCTACAAGTTTACAAAATGATGGTTGATGATATATTTCTCTTATTGATTCATAATTAATTCATTTTTCTTGGAGAGATAGTGATCATATCAGATCACTACCCATTTGAGTGGGAGAACACCTAAATTGACAGGATTGATCTAATATGAGTATATTCTAGGCCTAAAGGAAGAAATATTTTGGTTTTGTATGACAGGTTTACGTTTTTTGGGAAACGTGGTTCTAGTTGTAGATATAGAATGAAACAAAAAAGGACGATGGTCATGGATTTTTTGATTCTTTATTGGTATATTTCTAATATTGTGGCCTTTGATTTATTTCTATTCTCATTCTATTTATTACTGATGATTATGTTTTCACCATTTTTTGTGGTTTGTTTTACCCATTATTATTCTTTCATATTTATTGTACCTAAATATTGATATGTTGATATATATTATCATATTTATTACTCCCATGTTCTCACCCAACATGATTTTTTAGTGTTTTCAAGAAAGAGAGATAGATCTAAAGCTACTATTTGGGAATCCTGGAAGGATTTGGTAGTTAGATTAGAGTTTTGAGCTTCTTTTTCATACATTACTTGATGTTTTACTTTTTCATATAAGAATATTTTTGATTGTATTAAATTATTTATGGTATATAAAACCCCTTTTTAATTGATTGGATAATCTCCCTTTATCCCTTATACAAATTTTTAAGGGTAATGGCTTCTATGTGTTATATTTTTATACCCTTGGTGCTAGTCGCCAACCTAAGGCCTACCGAAGGTGGTACTCAAGGGTCAGTATCTCCATATATCCATTACTATCACAAGAGGAACATCTTTGAAGGGAGGGGGTCATGAAAGAGTTGTATCAGATGTTTTGGTTGATATATAGGGTGTATATTGGAGTTAGATATAGGTGAGGTTGCATGGGTTTGGTAGGGAAGTGGTGGAACTTGACCCTAACATGTGATGCAGACCAATGAGACTATATAAGACATAGATATCACAATGGACCTTATGATTTGATTTAAGGACATTTAAAACCTTCTGAAAAATTTAAGTGGAAGTGAAATTATTTTAGGGTAGAAATCATTGGGAGGTACATGCATCATGATTATTAGTTGTATCCTTATTTGATGAATCCAATATTTTCTTATAGGACTTTTCTTTAATGTTTTAGTTGTTAGAAACATTCTATTGATTTTAATTTGATTTTATAAACATAATGGGTTTAATTGAAATGATAATTAATTGAAATATACTATTTAATTTAACACCTTATTGAAAATTTAATTTTTCTCCATGTTTTTATAAACTATATTTTCTTGAAATCATTTTCTATTCTGAAATTCCTAACATGTTCGATTTTTCTGTAAGTTCATAAATTTGTTAGCTAAGAATACTTAATTTATTTCATTTTAAATAGTTTCTAAACTTTTTGAACCTTTATAAAACATGATTACTTAAGTATATTTAGTACTTTTTTTCTAAAATTAATGATTCTCAAAACATGATTATGAATATTATGAATTTATTGAAAGTTTATATGTGATGTTCTTATTTTCATCCATGATTTATTATAAGCATGTGATAGAGATTGATTGTGGAACATAGTTTCGGTGATTTAAATCCTATAATTCCATGAAATTACTAGTATTTTTATTTATAATCAATGTAAATTTTAGAAGTTGACATGAATGAATTTCCACTTCTCTTTTTTTTCATGACCACAATTTTGTAGCATTAATTCAATTATATGTTTCATTCTATTCATAACAATTTGTAGAAAGGCTGAAATGTTGGTTTTTTATTTCCAAATTTCGGAAACTTTATAATTATGAACAGTGATAACCATTAACAATATGAAAGATTTCCAAATTAATAAATCTATCTCAATTTCCAAGAATGGTTAAAGGAGTTTTAATCTTGAATTAATTATGCTTTTGAATAATGAAATGTGAATATCATGCCATGCATTACATACATCTCATGATGTATACATTTCATATATTAGGGAATTATTTTATTATTTTACATTGTTAAAAAATCCTGTAAAATGATAAGAATAATCTATAGTAACCAATTGATAATTTAAACCATTTTACCTAATTGAATTTATTAATTAAAGATTAATGAAATTTATTATACATAAATAATTATTCCTTTCATTTTAATTCATTATTACCATGATTTTAAGGGGTTGAAATATAGATAATGGTTTCATTAAATTTAGTATAAGAGAATACCAAAAGATGACAACAATTTTAAGACTTTTTATATATATTGTGACTATGTAATTATCAATCACATTACATATTTAATATATTTTATTTAGAATAGGAAATCATGTTATGTGTTTCTCATGTTGTGTCTAAATATTGATATAGAATCACATTTTCCTTATTATAATGTATAATAATTTTTCTCAAGTGACGAAACATTTAAATATTGTTTGGTTCAAGCATGCTAAGCATGATACATAATAATAAAACATTTGAGGTTTAAATATTTTGATATAAGAGTATGTTTTATTTTTAGGATTCTGAAATCATGATTTATTTTAAAATTTGAAATCATATCACCTATATAATAAAATACCAAAAAGTAAAATTTTAATATAAATAACATGATGTATGAAATTACATATGAGTATTTTGTTTCTGAAAACATGTTCCACTTGAGATCAAATGTTTATATTAAGATTCCAAATCTGATTTATCTAGTAATTATATGTAGTTTTTGTTTTTATCTTGGATACATTCTTGAATTATTTAACTTCAAGCCATAATGATTCCCCTAAAAATTATTTGGAAATGTTGAGTATTATGTGTGATTTCTCTATTTATTGATTGTTTTCTTTGAAACATTGATATGCCTTACCAAAAACATGTTTTCGAATTATAAAAATTATTTTTATAAATAATATCGTCCTTGATTATGATTAATAAATTAACTCTTTATATCACATAACTTTGAAACTATGTGATCACTGAGGTGATGTTTATTTCTATTTCAAACATGTGCCCCTTATATGATTATGTGTTGTGTTACAGTTGAATTTATGGAAATAACTACCACCCATAACATTTTAACCATTTAGATTCAGTAATAAAAATATTATTTTTTAAATCTTAAAATTGATTGACATGAACTTTCTAGCCACACAATAATTGTTATAAATAAGTGATTATTTTATACATATTTTTGTTTGGTATTGTTTTTATTGAGATTATTATATTAATTTGTGTTATGGATTCATGTATATAATGAGAGGGAAACCCCTTCTCCATCAGGTTAATTATTTATGACATGTTATAAAACCCTACGAGTGAATTATGGCCACCCATGGTAGCGAATATTGTAATATGAAGAGTGGTTATCCTAGATTTGTGTACTTATAATAGTTATGATTTGGATACTTTTCTGGGATGGGGGGGGGTGTTATGTGGTTTTTGTGGTGGTTTTTTATGCGAACTATGGAAGTTGAAATGGTTGTGTGGATGGTTGTGTAGAAATCTAGTAGATTTTGGATGATGTGGAATAATGTGCTATTATTCCTGATGAAGGATGGTGATGTAGATGTGTGGGGTGTTTCATAGGAGAGTTATATTGTTTTTATGTGCTTAGTATTATGTGATTATTTCCTTTGTTTTTTTTACTTCAGTGCTTGTGTGGTTTGTTCTAAACTTGTTTTTTCATGGTTTAAATCTTTGTTGTTCAAATATTATCAAGGTTTCTGGTGTGAAAAAGTGGAATAAAGGTCTTGTCATAGAGCCTTATTAATGATCCAAAATAAGTAAGTAATGATTTTCTTTACTAGTTCGACCAGATCTGAAACTATTGGAGGGGGTTGCAGTTTCTTTTGGGTTGGTGAAGGCCCTAGATAAATTCCAAGTTTCTCTACCAATAGTCTTGTATTAAAAACTGGGTTGAAGATAGTGTGGGATAAAGTGTGTTTATCTAAGAGATATATATTTGGAGACATTTATTGAGTTATTCAAGAAATATTTTCTTTCCTGAGTGAATATGTGTGATCATTTGATGTATCTTTACAAGCATCACTAGGGGATAAGAGTGTGTTCATATTTGGGGTCCACTTTAAGAATCTAATTTTCTAGATTTTACATTATTTGACCAAGGAGAAATTATTGGTGAAACTTTTTGAATCCTACTTAAGGATGAAAATTGAACGATTCATCGATCCTTTATCGTTTCTATCTTTGTAAGTGGTGAGATATTATACAGAGATCATAAATAATGGTTTTTATTTGATGTGGGGTTTTGAAAAAGATATATCCCAATTATTTGGGGTGTTGGAGTTGAATAATCTAATATATGTGGTTCAATGTTAATAGAGGAACATAGTGGAGTGTTCTACTGAGGCTAGGGAATATCTTGGTGCTTCGCGGTTGATTGGTTTGAGGTGTCCTATATCTGGTGAGAGAATCTATTTCAAGTATGATTTTTTGATTCAACGTTAGAATTATTGTCCTAAGGTTTAATATGTTTAACTACCTTCATTGTAGAGTTAGTAGAGAAGAGATATCTTGGATGAGTCATACCCATTTCACTGAATCCTTGTATTGGGTTTTTATTTTTTTTGAAATGGTGTTAAATAGATTGTAAAAATTAATTATAAATGTTTTCATAAAAAATTATAGACTACATTTTCCAATCAAATGATATTTTTTAATCATGATGAGGAAGTTTTTTATCTTGAAAACATGGTTAATGTTGAAGGAGTATTTGGAAATACATGGTTATGAGTGAGGGGGGATGGTGTCACTTTGGATTCATCCCATGGTGGTGTCCTTTTTAGAGGCATCTCCCATTATTATGTGGGTTTCCCAATGATTGTTTTGGGAGGATAATGTTATAGATTTTTTTTTATTTTTTATGGTAATATGTTTGTCCCATTTGAGAGGTATATATCGATTGTTTGATCCAGTGGTGGTCGTATTATAGTTGTAATATGATTAAGGAGAGGTATCTTGAGGGATAGTTATTTTTACTCTTCCATTTCCTTCCTAGTGTTTTGTTTAAATTCTTGAGGATGATAATTGTTTGAGATGTATATAACATAATGTCCCATACCTTTATAATCTATTATTTTTTGTGTTTTGAGGATAAAAAATCCTTGGAAGAGTCTTAGAGGTGTTTAAAAGTTGTTTTATGGTGTTTAAGAGGCTAAAAGAGGTCATTTTTCCATTCTAGGGGCCACCACAGCCATGTGGATCACGTAATAGAGGCCATTTTGGCTAGGAGATTTCCTTATGAAAAACTTGTGCCTCATTAATTCTTAGAGAAGCTATGGAATCTCAGGGGACCTCCTATCCAAAATAGGGAAGAGGGTCTCACCAAACTATGGCCTTAGGCATGGTGAGGGGAATACAAATAGGTGTTCAAAGCCTAAACAATAATGTTGGCTATAGAAATGTGTCAGATGGACTACAATGACTTGGAAAACAAAATGGTGGGGGTCTAGTTTTTTATGTATTTTAAAAATACATGAGGAATAAAGGGGTTTTGGCTCTTTCAAATCCAAATATCTCATATCTCCTATAATATTTTTCAATTCCCCAATTCTAAAGAAGAGGCTTTATTAACCCAATTTAAGAATAAGGATCAACCCATCTTCTAAGTTTGACACGGTTTCCCTTATCTTTAACTTTTGGCCGATTTCATGGTCTCTATTAGGTGTTTTCATTCACATTTGGATTATTTAATTCACGATTCACAGGGTTTACTTTATCTTCCATATTAAAGTATCATTATATTCCCTTCATTGGGTTATTGTTTTTCTTCTCTAAATGGAAACAAAAACCTTTTTGTGTAACTTATATGAATCCCTCTTGACGTGTTGATGTCTAGTGTCTTATTTTATGATTGAGGAATATTCTAGTGTTTTCAGTGGGTCTTGTTTTTTGGTTTATTTATGTAGAGTATATCATATTATTTAGGTAGGGGATCTAGATATTTATCCCATATCTCATGTAAATAATATTCTAGAATATTATTATTATGCTTCTTTCCAATTATGTTTTTATTTAATAGGTCCTTTGATTTATAGAAAAGGTAAGTATAAAAAGAAACACCATAATGTAAGTAATAAGCTTTTGAACATGATGACCTTGTTAACAATAAATTGAAAGTGAAAATAGATATTTGTGTTTGTTTTATGTTTCCCTTGTTATTACCACATTTCAGACCTTAAAAGTTTATATTTAATGGTGTTATTACTCTAATGATGAAGTATTTGATGTTTCATGATGTATTTTATGCTATTTCTATACGATCATGGAACTCCCAAATTGAATAATCACTTAAAGAGAAAACACGAATTTGATAATTATTGAATGTAAAATATGAAAAATGCAATTAAAATTTTATATTTGTTTAATCTTATGTGGAAGGGGGTGTGGTGATGCTGATTTCAATTATTACTTCCCTAAATTTGGTTAAAACTAGTTTGTAAAATGAAAATGGGAATTGTAATGAGTAAATGAAGGAAAGTTGGTTGTAGATGAATGGTTAATGAATGTAACGAATGGTTATATCTTGAATAAATTTGATGAATACATGAAACTTGAATGTGATATAAAATAATTAATAGTTAGGAAATGATAAATGAATAAATGATAATTAAATGTTCTTGGGAACTAGTGATTAACGGGGAAATGGAATGAAATGGTTGTGGGAACCTGTTGTTTATGTGACCTCACATTTATGAATATTGGTTATATTATTTTTGGTATTTCCTTGTTGTGGATTTTTATTATTTGATGTGTGACTATTATTTTTTGGCTATAAATTTTGGAAGTGGTGTGGAATAAGGGAAGATGTAGTGGTATTTCCATGGGATATAATGTTCTATAGTGTTTATGGATTTTAATGGGATTTAATGGATCGTAGTGTTTATTAATTTTCATGGGATATAATGGGTTTTAGTTGTTATGTAGTTTCGTGGGCTATAACCACACAATGTTAGTATATAAAAAAGGTTTGTGATGGCTGGAAGTCAAAAGTGCACAAGAGGTGATGTTGAAGATACGTTGTGGTAGTTCATAGTGGTGGTCATTCACGGAAGGGAAATAAATGAGGTTGATGATCTACATGTTCATGATACCCTACTAATGGGAATAGAGTGGTGTCGATGAGAAATATACTTGAAATGAGGATGGAATTAGGTTGATGTCCTTTGTGTTTACATTGTACTACCAATAGATGGTTGGGAAATTGAGGTTAGTTTTGTGGTTGTGGCAATGTGGTTGGGATATATATACGTGGGATCATGGTAATGTAGCTATAGGTGTATGGAATGATAGTTAAAGCTTTATTGTAGGTGTTTATTCATACTTGCATCCCAAGGATTTTTGGGAGGGTTATTCTACTGGATCAATTTTAGTTTGAGTGGGAGAATTCATGAGTTTATAGGTTAGATCCGATATGAGTTTATTCTGGGCCCATTAGAGGATGTGTTGTGGTTATATATTAGTGGTTTGGGTTATTTGGGAATGGTGGTTCCATTTTTTGATATTGATGGAAATGAAAACATGATGGTGGATGTGGTTTGTTTGATGCTTTATTTTTCTATTTCTATCATTTTTTCCTTTGATTAATTAATATACCCCTTCTGTTTATTATTGATGACTATGTTTTTAATATCCTTCTTGGTTTGTTTCACCCTTTCTCATTATTTTATATTTATTTCACATAGATGCTAATCTGTTTAAAGGGATGATCTTACTATGTACTCCCAAATACTAACCCAACCACATTTGATAGTGTTTTAATGACAGATCATTGAAGATAGAGCTTCTATTTGGGTATCCCAGATGGATTTGGTAGTTTGATTGGAGTTTAGATCTTCTTTTTCATTAATCCTTTGATGTTTTAGTGCACCATTTATGAATTGTTCAGATTGTGGGATGCTATTTAGAGAATTGAAACCCCCATTTGATTTACTGGTGAATCTCCCTTTACATATTTTTCTTAATATCTTAAGGGAAATGCCTTCCATGTGTGAAATGTTTATACCATCGATGCTAGTCACCTACTTGGGACCTACTGAAGGAGGGACTCAGGGGTCATTATATCCCTTTCTCTATTGATGGCTCCATAAGGGTACCCTTTGAGGGAGGGGTAGTGATAGATTTTGACACAATTATATGCTAATAATATGTTCCCAATTTCTCTCATCACTTCCCATATTAACATACTGCATCATACCAAAACCAAAAACTAGTCATACCAAAAACACATAAAAGACTACCTCATAACACAACCATAACCACAACTGTACCAATAATAACAACCACATCCATGGAAAAAAGGGATAATGAGATAGGGTTTGTAGTTGTTCATATGTTTCCAAAATATCCATGATATTATGGTCATCCCAACTCACAAATCTTCATATGGGCATTAGTTATGTTATATAGGTTGAGTGGTGGTGTATAACACCATTGAATACCATATCCCCTAATTCTAACATTTCTAAACTATAATGACAAATATATATAAATAATATGTTCTAAAAGTTGATGTCAAATCCTATTAAGGTAACCTATACCCACCCTATTACATATTCCATCCTTGTTAGATAATTTCACCCCATCAATTAAGATGAAAATCATATTTCAACAAACAAACACGTAATTTCATGTTTACCAATTTTTTAACCATTTTCCCTTTTCATAATCATCTTGTAATTTCTATTAAAAAAATTAACACATTAATCAATTTATTCTAGAATATATCAATTGATTTCATATTATAATGTTAGTATATTCATATTATTTACTTCATTCATGAATTTATATTCCTTATCTAGGGAATGAAAAGCTTCATCTAAATAAAATAGATTGAATACAATACCCTTATAATTCAACACATAATAACCACTTAATGATTCTAGTGAATTTTAGTTTTAAATATATATCAAACATTGAAACAACATGATATTATAATACATAACATTAATAATAACACATACACATCCCTTATAGATTCTAATTTGAAATATATTATTAATAAATATCAACAACTTAATCACGGAACCCAAAGCATAATAATTTCACATAAAAAACTAGTAAATATAATAGATTCCTTGAAACAATGACCACAATATTATTCTTGATCCCTTGAATTATTAAATAAAATTAGTTAAAATCCCAATCTTCACATTCTCATAAAGGGAATCTAATGAATCTATATTATATTAATAGAAATCCTAACATGTATCAATAAATGCATATATCATATATAACCAATAAAATGAGAATGATATATTTAAGTAGAAAGATTAAAAATGAATACATTTCATCTCATCACATGATAGAAATAACATGATGATTTAATAATAGAAATAAAAAAATTACAAGTTATATTAGTTTTCAATGTATGTTTACAAAAAAATAAACTAAATGGGATGTGAGAGATCCATTCAAATTTATAATTAAATAGAGATATAAAAAATGATAGCCTAGTAAACTAAACGATTCCATGTTCTGGGTCAATATAGTGTTATTAAAAAATTATTACATCAAGCATTTTTATTGTCTTAAAAATATTTATGGGTTTTTTATTTTAAAATTCACATGTTTGAAAAAAGCCATGGCATGGTTTTATCTACCACACATGGTATTTAAAATAATCCTTTGAACCATGATATAGAACTGAAAAATAATCCCTTTGATCTATATCATATAGTGAACCATGAAAATAAAGCATAAAATTGTTTCCCCCCTATTTGAAGAAATAAATTTAACAAAATATATATATCTATACTAATATATATACCATAGAACTTTTAAAAAGAAAATGTAGTTGAATGAAAAATTTGAATGTAGTTTCATAGAACATACTAAGAAGAAGCTTCGCCAACATCTTTATATGAGACGACATGATATGCCATGATGAATCCATGAACCGTGACATAATAAAGAAACCATATTGTATTTAGGAAACAAAAAATGACATTGTTTTCCTTAGAAATAAATATTTATATTTTTCCTCCACCACTAGATTCTAAACCCACATTTTTTTCTCTAGAAACTCTAAATCCATTATGTATAGAAATAAAAATTACCATTTCACTAAAAATAATCTTTATATAATAAAATATGTTATCCCAGTTATATAGTAGAATAAGGCTCAATGTGTGTGTGTGTGTGGGGGGGGGGGGGGGTAAATTGAGTCCTTTAAAAAATTTCACTAATTTAAAACATCCATCATTAAGTTTGTGTCGATTTATTATTTATCTTCAAATATGATTTGAAATATAAATTAAATAAAAATATATATTTTTACATATGTGGGTTTTATAGTTGTTCAAATATATAATGGACTTCCCATAGTACACTCCACCAATAACTAATATAATCTTGGTGATTTTTTATCGAATGTTTTTCCTAGAGATCACAAAACTAATTAGAACTAGGTGAAACTAAGTACAAGGTATAATAAAATTTTTCAGGATCTACATCATAAGAATTTTATAAGGCTGTTCTATCAAACATATAATTATTAGTGTGCTCTCACAATAAAAGTAGAAAAGATACAGAATTTTGAAAAATAGTTCAATAAATAATTAAAATCTTAAATTATTTATAGATTATTAAACTTATTTTAAAGAATATATAAGTATTAAAAATTAAACATTGAAAAATAATTTAGAAGAATATTTAAGAAAACATAAAAATATCAATATTTGTTTCCTTTTTTTTTCTCCTCTTTCAAAATTTCCTTCCTATCTTTTTTTTCAATCATAAGGTATTATAGAATTGCATCAGTTGAAAAAAATATTTATATTCAATAAAGTTCCATTACCTTTTTATACTATTTTAATTTCTATAAAACTTCCTAGAATATATATATATATATATAATCATGAAATACATCGGTCAATGTAATCCTCAATTTTCACCATAAGAGTTGGAACTATTAAAATTAACGTTTTCCTTGAATTTCTCCATGAAAATATAATTTCTTATATATATTATAGTCTTTCTTCCTAGAAAATAAAACCTAAAATAATCTATGTATAAATCGATTAAATAGATACGATTTAAAATAAGAAATAATCTTTTAATAAATAAACATCTTCAATTCCTCATAACCATTAAAGAATTTATTTCCTTAAATATAACTAAAAAATATCCATTCAAATTCTTAAATACATACCTTGAAAGAACTACTATTGTATAGATTTTATTTTTAATTAATTTATATTTGAAATAATCTCTTTAATTTAAACAAATTAAAATATCAATTTAAATCCTCTCTAGATTAACTTCTTAGAAAAATACTTATTTTGTATATAGTATTTACATAACATATATAGCTATATATGAATCATTATTACTTTACTATAACACATAAGATTCATCTCCTAAGACAAAATATATTGTTAAGAGTTATATCCACATTCTACATAGAAATCCGTACACTCTAAAACATTAAATACATAAGTTGTTCTTCTCTAAATACATAAAAGAAAATTTTGGAATTCATTTATAGACATTGAATATGTAAGAGTATCTTCTCTATGTATGAAGAGGTAAAAAATTTATTTCACTATAATACATGATGATAAATTTTGAATATGGGTTCATATATAAAAGTAAAACTTGAATAGGTAAGGGTCTTCCAAAAGTATCATCATACATGAGAGTAATACATCAATATATAAAAGTTAACATTACTTCATAATATATACAGAAGGACAATATCATAATTCATAAGGGTATTCTCATTGATAAATATAAAATAAATAATATTAATTTCCAATATATACTTTATTTGTAAAAGTATTTACTTAGGAAATTTTTTAAATTATATTATATGAAAAACATGTAATATAAATTCTAGAATAATAATGAAAAATAAAAAATGAATAATAATAACTAATGGTAGAAAATAATAATGGTGAATAATAATGAATAATGAGAAATAATAATAATAATGAATAGTAGTAAATAATAACAGTAAATAGTAATTGTGAAAGTATATAAATCACTGTGAGTGGGAATATATAATTATCAAAAATTATAAATCAAAGTAACAAGGATAAACTCAACATTACTTATCTATTTGACAATTAAAAAAACAGAACAAAGTGTCCCCTATCTTATAAGGATAAAAATATAAGATATTTTTTATTAGATCACGTAAAAACAAACTAATAGAATATAACATAATTAACAAGTAAATGTGAATTAGAAACATAAGATTCACCCCATTTTTAAAATAATAAAGTATAAAAAATACATGATTTTAATAAATCATAACATGTAAATAAAACTAGCATTCTTTACTAGTAAATAAAAAACAACTATATAATGAACATAATAAACATTAAATAATACAAGTCAATAGATAAACAGTCATGATCTATATAGAAATTAACTCTTCATGCATAATAGAAATATTTTTAAGGAATATTAAAACAATAATATATACTCTCCCTTAATCCAAGATTCTTTTTTTGAAAAGATATGGCAATGAATTTTAATCACATTAAACTCCCCTAGAAAGTGTAAATTAAAAAATAATCTAAAAAAAGTCAAAAAAATTTAAATAATTGAGAAAACAATTTCAATTAATTAAATAAATAACCAATATTTTATCTCATGGATGTAAAATAAAATAGTTAATAGATAAAAAAAATTAAATATAACTCCCCCTTAAATGAATATTTTTCTATTAAAAATAAATATATCAATGATATTTTAGGGATTTAAAGAAAATTAAAATAACTATATATAAATAGTTTTAGCATATGTCATGGATTATAAATATATGTAATAATTCATAATACATGACAAAAAAATAATTGAATAATTCAATTTAACATTTGAACACCAAAAAATATAAGGTACCTAAGGAAAAGAATTTACAATTAAGAACATGTACATTGGTATGAAAAATAAATTAAAAAAAGTTAAATAAGAGTCTGGTAGTGACTAATAATGATAAAAAAATAATTTGTAGAATACATTTTAATACCTTATTTGAATATAAAAGATGAGGACATAAATAAATACATTTTAATATGAGAATAAAAAATTAAAATATTTTAGAGTTAAAAATAAATCTACATAATAATATTTTGTAATGATAAGATATCCAAATCCAACCCCCCTCTATATAAAATTGTAAAACATGTGAAAAAGGTATCAATAAACACATTAAACAATAGATAATACATGATTTTCAATATTCACTATAAGTTGTATCCACTTTAATGAAAAAATAGGATATGAATCTCAAATGAATGAATAAATATATAAGAGGAATGATTAGTATATGTCATATATATGATATAATTTATGAAGACACTACCTATGATGATGGAATCATATGTTTAGTGAACACTCTCTAGATGTAACAGATATGGACTAGTGACCAAAATTTTTTTTCATGAAAACTAATTATGGATTACCAACCAATCCAATTCTAATGATCTTTTTATCCAAATTATATCCAAAAGTAACATATCTATATCAATATTGACAAGGAATAAAAATTTAAGAATATTTATTCATATATCCTGAGAAGCTGTAATACTTAAAATATTTCTCATTATTTTTGTATCATTCAATAAAAAATATCAAATATGAATGTTTTTTGGTACCGATATGATTTTGGACCTCTCATTGTTAGAAATAAGGGATTTTGGTAACCAAATCATCCTATTTGAGTGGATTTTAAAATTTAATATTAGATAATTATTTTTAAATATAGGCATCCATAACACAAAAAAGTTTAGGAAATGAAAATAATAATAATTAGCATAACGTACAAAAATTCCACAGTAAAAACATATAATATTAAATTTGTTTTTTATTTTTTGATATAGGGATAAAATGATTTCAATTAAAATCTTTATTTTCACCATTGATTTTAATTACATGTTCACCAATATTGTTTTAAAACCATGGGTTTTTTATGTAAATCCTCCCCATTAGTGAACATAATACATCCAATATAAAAGAATCAAATTTGGAAAATAATTCATTAGTTATGTTATCAAGAAAGGTATAATAAGATTTATCTATATCATGTTTAGACTTTAAAAGTATATTTAGAAAAATTATTATTTTCAATAAAAACACTACTGTAAGAATTTATACGATTTTTTTGTTCTTTAATTAAAGTATCATATTTATCTTCATAATGAAACATTACTCATTAATATTATAAAAATATAAATTTTCATATTCATAAGTAGGATAGAATAATGATTATACCTTTTTTGTTTGAGTGATGAGATACATATTTTCTTTTTGATTTGATTGCTCAGATTCAGATTTAGAATGGGAGTAATCACTTGAATCCTTATAAGGACTCAATGTAGCCTTTATAACTATTTTTACTTTCTTCAGGAACCTTATTTTTTTGAAAAATATTTTTCATTTAGTTAATGATAGTCCTGTTTGATACGATCACATTTACTTACTTTTATAGAATCTGAACCACTATTTGTTTCCACCATCCCTCATGAATTTTTAAAGGATTTCTTAAATCCCATTCCCCTCTTGTTCAAATTATTAAATATTCTATCAATTATTGTAAGTTCATAATAAGAATAAAAAAAACTATATTATTTATAAAATTTTCCAAAATATTTTTCTTTATTATTTTTATCATTCATTCATGTTGAAACATTAAGATCAACATTGTAATTTTTAATAAACATGTGACCATAATCTTATACTTGAATCATAACTTTACAAATAATAAGTGTTTCAATTATATTATAGATTTATAGATATTTAATATGTGTGGAATACGTAATAGTAATATATATTACACTCCATTTAGTAGGTAGAAATATAATAACTTTTATGGAATGATCTGATTCTTGTATAGAAGATACAAAAATATTAAAAATCATTCACTATCTTAGAGAGTCTTCAATTCATTTGAATAATAATTTTTCCACCAAACATCTTGAAATAATAAAACAATAGATTTGAATAATTGAACCTTAATTATATTTAATTAATGGTTACTTTTTATAAAATAGAGACATATACCCACTTATCATGAGGTATATCACCTTGAAATACAATATTGAACTCATTAGGCCATATTCTAAAAATGATATCATTCATACAATTCTAATTCATACCATAATTAGACTATTATTCATAACTACATAATTTATGTTATCTATAATGAACATTATAAGGATTAACTACCTTTATGTAAACTTTAAATATAATATTATTAAAATAGATAAACATTCTATATTTATAATAACCATATTTAAGACCATTGAAATAATGATCTCTAATCATTGACAGGACTTCTCAGATACCTTCTATTAATATTTTTTTCTTATTAGAAATTTTTCTCTCAGTATTTTTATGGATGATAAAATATAATATCATTTAAGTGTAGGCTATAATACCAGGTGTTGGTATTAGTAAGAAGTTAAATTTATCATCATGCATATATAAAGAAATATAAATAACTCATGTATCTTTCTCTAATAATTTTTTTTATTTGGAAATGTAGCTGTAAAGACTAATTAACATAAATAATATGGATTTAATACCATGTGTTTTCATTGTTTTATAGCAGATAAATACTTAATATAGGAGTGAAATGAGTCCTTTGAAATATTTCATCAAATTAAAAAACCCCTCTTCAAGATATTCTAAAATAGTATTTTATCTTAAAATAAGGTATTTAGTGGAGATTAAATGAAATTAAAGAGAATAAAAAAGAGGTTTCTATATCTTGTCATAGATATAAAGAACACCCCCTTGTCCAATCCACTACCGCCTAATGATTTCTTCACGATTTTTATTCCCAAAATTTTCCTAGGGATCTCAAAGATAGTGGAAAGCAGCTAACACATAGTACAATATACAAGAGATTTTACTAGGAACTCCCACACAATGATTTTATAAGTCCCATCTCCTATATATATTAAATGATATTTTCACTTATAAAAAAATAGAAAATATATATATGGTTGAAATATAGTTCATAACATAGTTTCAAACTTTAGTAACTTGTAGATGTTGAGTCCTATTTCAAATAATATTTTACTCTTAAAAATTTATCTATAAAAATAACTTTATTATAATCTAATAAATAGTGTTAGAACAATAAGATTCTATTATTTCCACATTTATTCCTCTATCTTAGTTTCCCTTGTCTATATATTTCAGTTGTAAAGAAATCAGGAATTAAAACTTTGGATAATAATAATGATATTCATAATTTATCAACTCTCTTATATTATTATTATAGCTTCTATAAAAACTCAAAGAGTGTATAAACTACTGCAAAAATGGGCAAGGGAAGTGCCACCATTTATCAGAGCTAAAAAAGTGCTGATAAAGGGGGGCTTTATCAGTGATTTTTTCCTAGCGCTGATAAAATTTATATTTAAAAAAATCATGAAAAATAATATATTGTTATATAAGTATATTTATATTTATATAAATATAATATATATTTTTTAAATATGTTTTTGACAAGTATAAATAGACTATTTCATTTAATATATAAGAAATGTAGTGAAAATGGATTTAAAATATTTTAAAAAATATTATAAATTATAAATTTCATATTTATCATCAATTAATAATCATTTAATAACAATCTGAAGACACAAAAAACCAAAAAAAGGAATAAATGATCTAAAATAAGTTAAAAATGTAACTCAAACTTCAAACGGCCATAAATTTTGATCCGAGTGTCTGTTTGAGCTCTACAACATATAAAATTGAAGCTTTCGATGATCTCTACATGCTAGTGACTTAAGGGTACCTTCAGTCACATTTTTAGAGGCCCAAAAGGTGGAGAAGACCTCCAAAACTAAGTATTTAATCTGGAAACACCGATTTTTTAACATTCATATAGGTATAAATTCTGATCCGGAAGTCCTCTAGGCATGTACCACATATCATATCGAAGATTTCTTTATTTTATTCGATTTAATTGGTTTTGGAGTTAAAACAGACTTATGGATTAGAAGTTATGGTCTGTTTAACATTCTATGGATTTTAAAATACACTTATATATATGTATTTATTCGTGTATATATATATATCATTGTGTGTGTGTTGTATATATGTATTTATGTATGTATTTATTAATTTAAAACCACACATAAAAAATATATTTTATAAATGTATTTAAAACTAATTTTATAAATAAATAAATATATATCTCTATGTGTGTGTGTCTCTCTCTCTGTGTGTGTTGTATATATGTATGTATTTATTTATAAACACACATAAAAACATATTTTATAAATGTATTTAAAAGTAATCTTATAAATATATAATAATATACAAATAAATGTGTGGATAAAAAATTATAACTAAAAATATATAAATAAATAAATATAAATATAAATTAATATAAAAATAAATATATATATACTAATATATGAATAAATATATATGTATTAATATAAATAAATATAAATATATTAATATGAATCTATATTAATATACGAATAAATACAAATATATATAAATAAACAAATATAAATATACCTTAATATACGAATAAATATAAATATATATATATTAGCAAATGAATAAATATATATGTATTAATATAACAAAATAAATTTATATTAATATATATCTATATTTATATTTGAATAAACATAACATTATATATATATCATTAAATAAAGAGAAAAAATGAAATTTCTTAGTGGTAAAGGTGTAGGCCCGCAAGGGGGAGATCACGGGTTCGAGTTCAGGTGGAAGCAAGGAGGTGAATGCGGGCATGTTGGGTGATGTGCGGGCAAGGGTAGCGTGAGAGAGAGTGGTAGGGGTCTTCCTAGCATTGATAAGGGGGGGGGGGGGGGTGGTCAAGCGCTATTAAATGCTCCTCCCAACACATTCTAAATTATTATTATTTTAATATTTTTAACGTTTATCAGTGCTAAAAAAAGTGCTGATAAAAGGTGTCCTTTATCAGCGCTAATAAAAGAGCTGATAAAGGACCCCTTTTATCAGTTCTTTTTTTAGGAATGATAAAGGGGACTTTTATCAGTGCTGATAAAAGGGGCTTTTATCAGCTCTTTTTCTGAGTGCTGATAAAGGGGACCCCCCTTTATCTTCTCCTCGATTAAAAATGCTTTTTTAGCACTATTAATGAAATTTTCTAGCACTGATAAAGGCCATATTTTTATTAGTGATATATATCATGAAAAAATATAATCAAATTAATCTACAATTTTAACATTGAAAGAATGAAATAGTAAAATTATGGTAGTCCACAATTTTCTCCTTGAAAATTGATTTTTAGATACCCATTGGAGACTTTATTCCCAAAAATAAATCTTGAAATAATATTGTTTAAATGATTGAAATATTTATGATTTTTAATCTAAAATCATCTACTTAAAATTAAACATTCTCAATTACTCATAACTATTAGATGAATCTAATTTATATTGATTGTTTTATTATATATTTCATTAATTAAATCTTTTATTTTCCATTTATATTTAATTTTTCTATTTGCGGGAAAGTGATTTCATTTTGAATTAAAAGTGTTATGATTATTTCGGGATGATTTTGGAAGATTTTGGTTGAGAAACTGAATTTCGAAAAGAAAAACCATGGGTATTATTTTTTCTATAACTATTCATGAGATGCTATCTAGAATTGGAAAAATGTAAAAGTCTTGAACATACGGGGAGATACATAAGATATATTTCAAGAGAGTTAATTTTTGGTAATATCTCAGGCCATGGTTCCCCATATATGTGAGTGTTTCACTTGGATTCATTGTTCATTCATATTATTCTATTCTTGAGTATGTTTTTTACATTACTACAAATGTGGAATTGGTGGAGAATAATATCCTTTTTTACAACATTTTTACCACAATGAAGGTTACATAAGAGTTCAATCGAATACATATTATCTTCTTATTTTTTACTTGAATAGTGTAGTGGTGCCTAATCTCTGAGGTGTGTAATATATTATGTAAATACATAATTTTTTGGTATTTACCATTTGAGTAGAGTTTCACATTGTGGAACAAGGGATGATATTTTCCCATGATTATTGTCAGATATTTATACATACTTTATACATAATATTTTAAAAGTCATGGAGAGACCCATATACATGATGTTAGGAACTTAGGCAATGGGAAGTTGGATGGATATTGCATCATAGCCTATTTTATCATCTCATAGTGATACATAATATTATTTCAAAATCTGGGACTTTGGAAAAGTGTAACTCCATATTGATGTTATGTAAGATTTTTTATGAGGAGTGAAGGGATAAAAAATATTTTATCCTTATCTATTTGATGAGTAGAATACAACCACATCCAAAAAATTTTACCATGGAATAGAGAGTCATAAAATATCAGAGCCATGGAACTCAGGCTACCTAACCTCTACACAACAATAATGATTTACATTCTAACCTACTCCAGGGTTCTTTAAATATTATAAAATGATGATCGAAAATATTAAAAGAAATGTTTCATGATCACACAGATCATTGATATTCAAAAGATTATATTTTTCATTAATACCATAATAACCCATATTCCCAACAGATCTAGTCAAACACTTTTTAGAAAAATTGGGATTTATTACTCCGTATAATTCTCTCCTTGGTTGTTCCATGGTGATTAATAACCTATTTTTTTTAAGAATACAATCAATTTTAAGAATATTAATATTTTAAAACTCATTAAGAAATAAGTGATACTATAGGATGAAGTAATATGAAGAGGAGACTTCCAAGGTGTGATTTGAACATTCCTTTAATACATTGATGTTTTAATTCATAATTTAGGATTTAGACAGAAGTGTGTATAATATTTAATTTTTAATTTTTTCCCTCATTTATTTCCTTATTTAGCTTCCTTTGAGTATGGGTCTTACATCCATTTATTCAACTATTTTATTTGTGATAGTTGATCAATTCATCATTTATGAGTAGTCTATTATATGATAGTGGATCAATTGATGGTGTATGGTATTTTATCAAAAATAATTAATTATTTTTATGAATTAATCATGTTATATTTAGATTAAATTTTGATTAATTCAATCATATCCCACATACACCTAGAGAGAGTGATGGAGATTCGGGGATGAACCCTAATGTGGTAGTGGGGTGTGGGAGTGCCAGAGAAAACATTAACTCATCTATTTTATCTTTATATTGATCCCAATAAATATAAGTCTTACTAGGTTACATCCCAAATAATAATTTAATAGACTTAGGTATTTCTAATTTTAACCAATAAAGTAAATTATTAATTCTAAAAGTTCTCACAATTATTCGACCGCACTAATTCATAAAACAAACACTTTATAATCCTTATGAATACATCCCCTAAAATTATTGGATAATATTTCTCATAATATTAGGTTTCCATCAATAATAGATTTTTGTTTTCACTAATACCTTCCTTATCCTAGAACAATTCATCAATCCAGGGTTTTGGTTTGTGATCATCTATCAATTAATCTAAATAAACAGCTGAGAATGATTTTATAGATTAAGATCTTTTATGATCTCAATGCTTCAACCTTTGAAATAAAAATATCCTAACTCAGCACTTATAGTTTTATTGATTAGGATTATATCTTATTAATTTTAAACTATAACCAATTACCCCAAAAGTATAATATGCATGGGGATATAGCATATTTTTTTAAACATTATCAGGGACAAAAAACAATAATAACATGAGAATCCCTAATAAATTGGCTGTTTTATTGATTTTCTTTCACTTTATGTTTTCACAGTTTATTCTTATTCAAGTGAATGATTATTTTTTTCTTAGTTTAGAGTGTATATGCATTATATAATCTCCACACAGATGGTCATAAAACATGGGTTTCATGGAAACCCTTTATTTACACTTAGAAATCGAGTGTTTTCTATCACACAAGTAGATAAAAAAATGAAAATTAATCAAGAAGATCATGAAATATGGGAGGAGATAGCTAAAATGATGGACATAGAAAAAAATATCCAAAATGGATGACATGATGTCCTATAGTATTAAATTAAAAAAAATTGGCAACTCCATGTATTATTACAATTCAAATCGTTCCTATCATATCTGAGATGAAGTAAAAAATACATCATATAATCATGTATTTTTGGTGGTTTTGAGGAATACAAAATGATGATCGCCTTAATCATCTTTTCGTATTTTTATAAATAAATGTAATATTCAAGAATAAAAGAGGATTGAGTGATGTGATCTAGATATTAAAGTTTGTATTTTCATTTATGGGGTACACCAAGGAGTGATTGCCACAACTTCTAGGATATATTATAGCATAGGAAGAACTCTACATTAGATTTCTAGAAAAATACTTTTTACTTGTTAAGATTGTGAGGATCATAAGTGATATCTAAAATTTTATGCATAAATATGGGAAATCAAACTATAAGTCTTGGGATAGATTCAAGGAGCTACAAAGAGGTTACCATATCATGTAATCACTCTATTCATATAGCTGAAATCCTTTACATCAAGGTATAAAAAACTCCGATGTTAGAGTTTATTAATCCATAGGAGGAGGAATAAAAAAAATACTCCCAATAATTCTAAAACTGTTTTGGATAATTTAAAAAACAATATTTCAAAATGTAAATGAGAGATATCCTCATCCAAGAGGGGTGTGAATCAATATAAAAGATAACCAATTTATCTACTCAACTTGGGGACATGCCCAATTAAATGGAAACGTTGTTGTCTATCCACTACCAAATATCACCCTATGACCCCCTTAATTTTTGTCATGTAAAATTTCTATATTTTATATTCTCTTTTTATTATTTCAAGGTAGATTTAAAGGAACCTTGATCAGTGAGGTGAACAGTATAAACTTCAATTGACCTAAACCATACTACCAAAATAAATACAGCCAAAGATTCATGCTGATTATATATAATCAAGGCTACAAAGGCAATGGAGGGTTGAATTATATTTATAATTAGATCCCACTAAGGTTACCATAAGGATAGTTGACACTTAGACTTACCAATAAGAAATTTAAAGGACAAATATTCAATTTTAACACTAGAAACAATACCGATGAGAGATGAAATAAACCTAGCCCTCATTTGAGGATATAATCACTAAATTTATTTAGAAAAGTGGCAAAAAAATCTACAGGTGAAAATTACCCTATATAATGGAAAAAACTATCTAGAGAATCATCAGGATTACTTCAAAACAATGAGATACAATTGGGATGACCTTTCAAAAATCTAAATAAGAGGTCACTTGAAGTCTTACCAAGTAACACAAAATTATGGAGAGAATTGGTGAAGGAAATCACCATATAGAGTGAATAGTAGTGATAAGATAAGGATGAGTTTAAATAAATGTTGTTTAGTAAAAAAGGAATGAAAATCATAAGAAGAGTTTAATAGAAGTAATGTAAAAGAAGGATGGAAAACTACATTAAGATACAAAAAGAAAAAGAAAAATAGTGGATAATGTGGTGATAAATAAAGAAATATAGCCATACTTGACAACCATTACATTCCCACAAAATGATATACCATAAGAAAAAGAAGATAAATAAAAAACGTTTTTGGATATCTTCATGCTTCTGCACATAAATGTTACATTTAATGATGATGGAACACATATACAAGAATACATTTTTTTTTGAGGAGTTACTCTATAATAAAAATAAATAAGAGTTCTTGGTTGTAATTACATTTATTGACAAATATTTTTCAATTTTACAAGGAAATTTCCCACCCAAGATTGGAGATATGATTTTCATTTATATACCTTAAACCATCAGATCATGCACATTACGAAAATGTATTTATGATCTTCGAGTAAGCATAAATTTTAGGACTCAAAATGTTTTGATGAAGCTAATATTGAATAATAGAAAAACTATAGTATCCATTTTAAATTTTAAATATAGATCAACAAAATATCATAGTGAAATCCTTAAATATGTCTTGGTGTAGGTGAGAAAATTCATTTGTACCACCAACATTTCGATTCTAGTGATGGATGAAGAATGAGAGGTTCTGATCTTCAATGGTTATCCATTTCTTGTTATTAGAGAGGTCCTCATCTACATCAATAAAAGATGACTTATTTTCCATATATGATATGAAAAGGTTCAATATGATCTCAAAGAATTAGTAAAATATAGAGATGAACTAACAGACTGTCATCTTATCACAACCAATAAATAGAGTTATAAATTAATGGAAAAAAATTTAAAAAGTTGAATTAAAGTTTATTATTGATTAGTTTAGAATATGGGAGAAAAATATTGAGGATTTTGTGATAAAATATAGTTTATAGTTTATAGAAAAAAATTTTATGGAGAAGTTTTGAGATTTATGTGAATCAATTTTAAAGGTATTGAAAATTGAACTAAAATAAATCCTTAAAAATATTATTTACTTATTTATTGGTGAAGGAAAAGTGATATTAGTTATTATAAAACTAACCCTCTCAATTTAATAAAAATAATTATTGTTTTTAATTTTAATGAAAAGGAAAAAAGGAAATCCATTTGAGAATTATATACATTAAAGGCACCCTCCCCTCCTTATGATCCTATACAGTAATACTAGAAGAAGGGATGAATCCATCATGATATTACCAAATAAGGATAATCCATATTACTAAGTAGGACATGATAAATGATTTTTTTACACTATTTGATAAAGGAATAGTATACCCCATTTTGGATAGAGAATAGATGATCCCTTTCAAGGTTGTCATAAAGAAGGGGAAGATTACTTTTGTGAAGAAGGATGATGAGATAATTTCAAACCAATTTATAATGAGATTGATAATGTGTGTTGAATACATAAATTTTAATTAACAACCCTATAAGTATCTCTTTAACCTTATAATCATTTATTATATGTTGGAAAGATTGGGGAGTTGAAAATTTTAATGTTTTATAAATGGTTATTCTATGTATAAATAGATTCCTCGAGAGCATGTGGACTAGAGAAAGACTACCTAAACCCTATAATTTTCAAATATCTCTATAAAACCATGAAAATTTAGTTTAAATAAATATTATTCTCAATATCTATATTAACATGGAACACTGATCTTTAAGCGAACTATGATACACAATAAAATTAATATTATTTTAATGAGACTATTATAACCCAGATATTAAATTAGTGATATGAATAAGTATAATAAAATTATAAAAATTATTTAAAAAGGTTTTATATAATGAAAATTTATTTATTAGTTTATAATATATTACTACTCAGTTTTCAATAAATTCATTTTATGCTTAAAAATATATTTTACTTAAAAATTATTATTATTTCATTTTGTATGTGGAAATTAAAATTAATTTCTAAAATTTAATGAAATTTTATCTAATTGAATTAATATAATTTTTAAATTAATCATTTCAATATTATATTTGGGTATTTTATTTTGTATTTTTCTAAAAAGATTAATTTTTTAGTGAATAGCTGAGAAATGCAGATTTTTCTAAAATTTACATCTCTTATCATTAAATCAAGTAATTTAAAAGTATAATTTTTATTTTAATTTTATCTTAAATAAAAATAAAAATAATTTAATTATAAATAATTAAATTAGTTATATTATAATTATCATTTTACTTTATTTTACTATAAGCTCATTTGTGGGCTTAAAATAATTTATCTAAATAATGGGTTAATGTGGGACAAGTGTTTTAATATTAATAAATTAAATAAATAAATATTTATTAATAGTTTTAATAGAATTTATGGATTATATATTTATTAAAATACTTTGATATTCATTTTATAGTTGTTACATAGCAATCAATTGAAAAAAATTTAGTTTTATGATTGAAAATGCATTTTTCAAAAAATGTGTCATTCTAGTGTTTTGTGGGATTAATTAAAATTAAATTATATATTTATAGAAATTTAACATATTAAAATTGATTCCATATTTTTATTCACTATATATAATATAATTTAATATGTCTAACTTAATTTTTTCCATAATTAATAGTAAAAATTATAAAATTATGTTACCACGGTTAAGGTTAAAAGAAGTTTATTGGGAGTTAAAATAAGAGATAAGGATATAAATTACACAATAAAATATATAATTATTATATTTTTAACGGTAATTAAACCATATTTCATATTATCTTATAATTATTGTCCATTTTTTTTCACTTTATCTTGAAATTGAACTTATATTTTTGAAAATTTTTAGGAAATTCCATGTGTGTCCCTCCTAAGACTTATAAAAGGGAACCTATTATTATACCATATTCAAAAATGTTAACCACTATATATAGGAATCTATATTAAAATAAAATTCCTTGATTACTTACCTTCTTCTTAGAGATTGTTTCTTTAAAATGAGACCAATATTTCAAAGATTAAGGTGTAAGCCTGCAGAGGTGACTCAAAGAAGAGGTATAAATATTAACCAAGATATTTTAATTTTATTTCTTATTACACCTTAAATAAAAATTTTCAATAAATAAATCATGTTGAATAAAATATCATAAATATACTAAGATGTTATTATGATTATTTTACAACCATTTCTCACCTCTTCTTCATAAAATAAAAAATGAATGTATCGTTCGTGTGTACATGTGGAATACCGCTTATAGAAATATGATTCATTTTCCATCACAATATTTCATGGTTGAGTATTATTATCGACTTAGTTTTAGTATATTATATTTGTGAAATATTTATTCTTATTTAGTTATAATACTTTATATAGCTTCTTAGCATCCCATCTGTTGGAAAATGATAACATCCCTTGTACATACGTGTGGACTATCACCTCCTTGAAGCGATCAAACTCATTTTTCATTTCTGATTTACATGGATGGTAAAAAAGACAATATAGTTGAATAAATATGATATTTATTGTGTAATAATTATTTTATAAGGTGATTTATTATTTACCTTTACTTTATTCCATCCATCGAAAAGTGAAAACATCACTTGTGCGTACGTACTGGATACAGTCTCCACAAAGTGTTGTAATTCATTTTTCATCACCATTTTATTTTAATATCAATAAAAGTGAATATAGTGATTAAATATGATAATTATGACATTATTATGATTTTTATGTGATGTAACCATGATCAAATTGAAAGGAATATGACTATTGAACAAAAACATACATGAAAAAAGATAAAGTTATCACCTGAAAACACAAATTTTAATAAATAATTATGAATAAAAGGGTGATGAAAAGTTTTAAGCCAAAAATATGGTATTATAGGTATGGATATTATTATTTTATAGATTTATGTATCATAAGAAGTTAATATAATGGAGGTTACATCACTTAAGAAGAAAGATAGACTTCAGTTAAGAGGTTATTTGACTTAAGTTTTAATTCATTGAGAAATGTTTATATTATACACCATGTTTTCGATTAAAAAGTAAAAATACAATACAATTATAATTTTGAATCATGATTAAATTATATTTTATTATTTTAAATTTTTTATTCAATGAACATTATCTTATGGGGTTTTGAATCAAATATTACAAAAGCAGTAAGGGTTCCTCATCTCAATATTATTTCATTGAGACATGATTGATGTTATGAAACTATTTATGTTTATGAGGTGTATATAATTATAATTTGAAATTTTATATCATGTATACTTCTTAATTATAGTATTTAATGTTATAATTTAAATTATTTCATCCAAGTAGATTTTATTTTTATGCTACCAAAGTGTTATGGTTTTACCATATAAAAGTATCTTTTTTGGGACATATGTTATGTTATTAACTTATATTATTTTACGAGGTGTATCTAAGAACCATTTTGATATTTCATATAATTAATATAATTATGTTTATGGTATTCAGATACACATTTGACATTATTCCATTCTTGATATTCATAACTCAAAAGTTATTAATGTAGTAACAATTTTACATTACAATATATTTTTTACAAGGATTATTTATGTTTAAATTTAAGATGATGAAATAATATGATACATCTCTCCAAAATTTTATTTCATTTATACTCATCCAATTATTTTTAAAGATTATATTTTTCCCATTAATTTTACTCTCTTTATGTACTCATGATAAGGAAATATTTTTTAATAAAAACTGACTTCATTTCTCTCATTGATTGGGAATCTTATTCTTAAAAATATATATAATATTTATAATGTTTTCATGAAATTTTTATTACTACTCATTGATTTTATAAGGCCATTTTACACATGTTTTAATTTCTATAAAATGGTTTGAAAGGAATCTTCTTTCTATTTTCTAAATGAGGTACTTTCAATTTTTTATAAAATGTGAAATAATTCGTGTTTTAATTTTCATTTTATGGGAAAATTTTCCCATTTTTATTACATATATTTTTTGAGTCAAAAGTATCCTTTTGAATTTTACATTACTTTTTTTTGGAAATCACAAACTCATTCTTCAAAATACAATATCTAATTACTTTTATGTCCAAATTATTTTTACAGTGTTTTTATAGAATACATATTATTTTACCAAAGTTAAAATAGTTTATAAGAATTCCTGAATTTACATTACAATTATAGTAATGATCATGAATTATATTATGATTGGATTCACCTTATAAAATCACTTTTAAAGACTTTATATGTTGTATTTATACTGAAAAAAGTTTTAATTGGATTTAATAATTGGATCCAATACTATCGAATCAACACCTATTAAGTAAATTTTAATAACATGTAACTCCATTAGATTAACAATCCATCAGTTTAAAAATACATCATATTAAGAATCCATTAGAATTAAAAATCCATCGAATTGACCTTAGTTTAACTCCTTTATATGAAAAAATGTTTTATTATAATGGAATATATTTTAATATGTATGAAAAAAATGATGTCGTGATTCAGTTACAAGATGATCGTTGAAGTGCTAGGTGTCCAGGTCCTCCTTAAAATCTCATAGAAAATACGACCATTGGAGATCAAGATGACCATTGGGATGAACACTAATAAATACTAGATCATTTTATGAACACATGAATAGTTTAATGAGACACTGTGTGAGAGATCTGAATTTTTTTACTATGTTTGATAACTCCAAATATTATAATAATGAAAAACTTTTTCTTTTTCTTGTAATATCTTAGATTTTGTTTTTCATTGTGTGACTCCAATTGTTGTGATTTCAGTTAAGGGATTTTGAGGCTAGGAAGATAGACTATTATTATCTTGATCGAGGGATTGTAAGGATAGAATGATAGAATTTGATCCATCATATTGAGGGATTCTAGGGATAGAAAGATAGAGGAGCTGATAAAATTCTTGATCGAGGGATTACATGGATAGGAAGATAGAAACTGATCATCGTATCGAGGGATTACCCTAGTGTGGGTAAGACATAATTTCACGAAAGTATAAATCAAGGTACCTTTATCCATGATTACTATATACCCTTATATTTTGGTAAAAATAATTCAATTCAACTATATTACTTATTACCTACAAGTCTTTTATATTCAGAAACAAATTGTAATAGAATCTGAATTATTTTATATATTCATTTCTCTATTCTGTTTATCATAACTACTCGAATTATGATACTTTTTTTATTACACATTGAATATGATTTCTGTGATTACAATTACCACTTAATATTATTTAGATTCTATATGCAGTAAGGTAGAATAATCCTTTTAGTGATCTAGGACTTAATAATAATATCTGAATCAATCTAATTATGATATTCTTATAATCGGACCCAAGGGGAAATCTAATTTCTATTTAAAATAAATAATTGGACTTGTTAAATCAATTAGTTTAAAATCTTTTGAAATAAATTCTTATAAGGATAAAAATTAATGTTTTTAAACTTACAATTCACCCCCTTGTATTTTTTCATCTACATATACATTTTGATCCAATAATTGGTATTAGATCCATGAATATGTATTACTGATACTCACATTTGGTATCAAAGGAGTATTCCACTTCTAATACTTTATAAATTTTACTTGTTTCTTTTTTTAAGTTCTTTTTATAAATTTTTGTTTATAAATGCATATTATACTAACGTGTATTATGGAAAATATTTTTGTCTAAAATATGGAAGGACTCAATGTTAGTTTAATTGAAAAACTCAATCCAAATAGACTACCAATCTTTGATGGTAATGATTTTTAATATTGGAGAGATACAATGAAGAAATTTGTAATAAACATGGGATTTGATAATTTTTTTATATTAATAGGAGATTATTATATTCCTCGTATGGAAGTAAATACTTTTAAAAACCAAGATAAGAAAGCGTATGAATTGAATTAAAAATTAAGAAATACCTTACTAAGTTCTATGAAAACAAATATGCATAGTCATATTTTTTCTTGTGAAGGTAAAAATAGTCTTTGGAAAAAGTTATAAATTACTCATTTAGGAACATCAAAAGTTATTGAAATATGAAGATATATGCTTAGAGTTGAATATCATGCTTTTTAATTTCTATATGGAGAACCTATTTCAAAATTAAAACAAATATTTATAAAAATAGTCAATAATTTACAATCTATGGGAGAGAAAGTTTTGTATGATAAAATCTTTATCGAAAAGAATATTGATATTATTCCCAATGAGTGGAAATTTAAGAGGAAAATTGTTTTTGAGTCAAGAAAGACCACAAATATTACTCATGGAGACTTTTTTGAAACTCTATTACAATATTAAGTAATCTTAAAAAGAGACTTTGAGAAAGTAAAAAAGAATAATGGTGGAGTTTCTTTCAATACTACTACAGTTTCTATCTAATATATAACACCAGAAAATGTTATCAAATATTCTAGATAGAGAAAATTTATTATTCAATATGTTTCAAGTGATTCTAAACATTATGAAAATGTGTTAGATAATATTTCTCAATGAACTAACATGATAGTTGGAAATAAATATTTTCAATATCATTACAGGAAATATAACATGGACAGAAATTAAAAGAAATATTATGAAGTTATTTGTTATGAATACTGGAGAGTAGGACATATCGGACTCAATTTCCCTATGTTAAAAATAAAATATAGAAATTAAAGATATTTTGAAAGAAATTAGTAAATGTATTACAAGAAAAAAGGGAATAAAGGCTTGAAATCCAATGAATCATGGAGTGCTAGTAGAGGAGGTTAATTTTATGATTCATCAAAGAATGAATATTTTGGACGCAGATATACTAGTTTCTATACCAGAATACCTTTTAATAGTTAATGTATTATGGATAAGGTACACACTTTTGACTCTTTAAAAAAATATATTTAGATGAAAATTATATTGACGAGAAGGTTACATTTCTTACAATGAATAATCTCCCTCATAATAAGATTATTCTTTACCTTCATATGATGAAGTATATATATTTTCTAAATTACATGAAAATGAAAATTGTAATGTTTGAAAAATACCTGGAATAAAAATTCTAGAATATATGTTTTGAAAAATTAAGTATAATATATTTCTAAATATCTTGATAATAAATCCTTTTACATTGATTATATTTCTAAAAACATTGAAAAATATAATTCTTAGAAGGATAAACTTTCCCAATATTTTGAAAAATTCATTTTAGATAAAAATGTTTTTGAAAAAACATTTAACTTAAAAACTATTTTATAAGGGGATAATAATTTAGTTATCAAACTAAAATCTAAAATTTATTCTTTAATGAAACTCTTACCCAATTATACTATTTGATTTTTTTGATAATATTTATAAAAAAATTCATTATCAGGGTAATAGTTCTGAATTTGTTACTCTAATTAAAAAAAATTGAATTAAAATTAGTTTTTTCTAAACAGTGCGCCTTATTTTAGTAAATGTCAAATTGCAGGTCACTAGAATAAAACTTCCTCCTTAAATAAAGTTCAATAACTAGTATTTCACAAAGAAAAATTTTCAAAAACAAATAGGGATTCGTAAGATTTGTTTCTAATATTTTCAGACCCATGAATGTGTGGGTTTCAAAAACCTAATTGTTTTGTTTTTAAGAAAATAATAGAAGTACCAACAACAACAATATATGGTACATGTATAGTGTTTGTTCCCAACATATGACTAGTAAAAAATATTTATTTGAAAAAAATTATCCAAATAAAAGGTGGAAGAGTTACTTTCAGAGATAATGCTTAATGAAATATTGTAGGTATAGGTAACATTATGTTTATTGGAAAATATTTAATTTAAAATATTTAATTTGTTAATGGTATTAAGAAAAACCTTATAAGAATAATTCAATTATATGATTAAGGTTACCCTATGAGTTTTAGGAATGATAATTTTTCAGTACATAATTCCAAGGATGAATTCATTCTTTCTACCCATCAGTACAAGAATGTTTACTCACATAACTTATAATACCTTAGGTTACAAGACATACCTTGCCTAAGTGAAATAGAAGATCAGTCTTGGTTATAGAATAGAAGGTTAGGACACTGTGACATTAGAGAATTATGTAAACTAACTAAGAAAAAATATTTTTAAGGTTCTACTAGAGATTATATTTGATTCTTCAAAAGTTTGTGACCCTTTTCAATACTGTAAGTAATATAAGAAAAACTTTTAAATCAATTTGTGAACTATCAAAATCTGATGATTTATAGTTAGTGCACATGGATTTATTCAGTCCTAAACAGACTCAGAGTAATGTGGGAAAGTATAATATATTTTTCTAGTTTATAATCACACTAGATATACATGGGTCAATTTTCAAGCAAAGAAATCTAAAGCATTTGGTTATTTTAAATATTTTTTAGGAAAAGTTAAAATTGAGAAAACCCTCCCATTGATAACTATTCATAGTGATCATGGGGGAGGATTTGAAAATTCTGATCTTGAAACATTTTGTTGAAATAAAATAATTACACATAACTTTTCTTCTCCTATAACTCTTCAACAAAACGATGTTGTTGAACAAAGAAATATTATTCGTCAAGAAATAATAAGAACCATGTTGAGTGAATACCAAATTTCTAAATATTTTTGGGATAAAGATATAAATATTTCTTTTAATAGTATAAATAGAGTTTTAATTAGAAATTTTATCAATAAAATACCTTATGAGTTATGGAAAATCCCAAAACATGATGTTTTATACTTAATATTATTTGGATGAAAAGTATTTTTTTTGAATAAAAAATAAAATTTACACAAATTTTCACCCAAATATTATGAAGGTATATTCTTAAGATATTATACTACTTCTAAGACATATAATGTTTTTAATAAAAACTATTTTAGTGTTAAAGAAATAGTACATGTTAAATTTGATGAAATCGACCCTTTTGTTTTAGAAAAACCCAACTAACATCCTTCGCTGTGTTTTTTAGAACTGATTTTCAAAAATCGATGGAATACTCTACTCTTAAGGAAAATAATGAAGAATTTTTTTTGAAGTATTTACTCAAGAAGATTTTCAACCTTATATTGTTGAACCAGTTTCACAAAACCCAAGTCATTTGTTTCATAGGAATCATCCTAGTGATAGTATCATTGGTTATGTTAATCAACATGTTAGTAGTAGAAGTTATTTTAGAAATGAAGTAGAAAATATTGATTTTATTTCTCAATTTGAACCTAAAATTATTTATGAGGATTTAAGTGATGAATATTGGATTAAAAAATTAATTATGAGATAAATTAATTTGAGCAGAATAATGTCTGGACCTTGGTTGAAATACTTAAAGAAACTCTATAGTTGGAGTAAATTATGTTTTTAGATTTTTTTTGATAAAAATGAAATAATAAATATAAATAAAGAAAGACTTGTTGATAAAGGTTATAATCAAAAATAGAGAATAGAATATGAATAATGCTATGATTAAATAGATAGACTTGAATCTAATTTTATTCTATTATCCTTTGTTTCATTATTTAATTTCAAACTTTTTCAAATAGGTGTGAAGTGCCTTTTCTTAACAGATATGTTCAATAGTAAGTTTTTATTAAATAACCTATTGGTTTTAAAGATATAAAACATCTTGAATGCATTTTTAAACATACCAATGCTTTATATGGACTTAAACAAGACCTTAAAGACTGATATGATAGATTAACATGATATTTGTTAAAAACAATTATTTTAAGGAGACTTATGATCCAGCTATTTATAAAAATAAAGATAACAAATTTTTTTTACTATTCAAATATATTTTGATTGGATTATATTCGAATCAACTCAATAATTTTTAACATATTACTCTGAGAACATTATGAAATTTGAGTTTGAAATGAGTATGATGAGTGAGTTAAAATTTTTTCTTGGTTTTTAAATTTATCAAAAAGTATAAGGAAACTGTATATCCCAATATAATTATATCAAGGATCTACTTAAAAAGTATGTATAAGACAATACTAAAAGTATTATTACTCTATTCAGTACCATAAATACACTTGATCTTAATGAAATGGGAAAACCATTTGATCAAATAACTTTTATAAGTATGAAAGGAAGTCTAATACACCTAATAGCTCGTCATATGAACCCAATATTTTCTATATTCTTATGTGAAATATATCAATAAAATCCAAAATAATACCACTAAAATACTGTAAGAATAATTTTTTGTTATTTAAAGGGAACCATGGATTTAAGATTTTTCTATTCTCCTAGAAATGATTATGAATTGAAAAACTTTTTGGATGCTAGATTTGGTGGTTGTAAAATGGATATAAAAATTAATTCTAGAACATGTCATTTTTTTAGAGATTAATTAGTTTATTCAACTTATAAGAAACAACACTCGATAGATATTTCCACTATAAGAGCTAAATATGTGGCTGTTGTAAGTTGTTTTTCCCATGTGTTATGGATGCAAAAAACACTCAATGACTATTATATGAGTTTTACAAAAACTAAAATACTTTTTTGTTGTACAATTTCCATTAACTTAAGTAAAAACTATACACATCACTCCCATGAAAAACACATAGATTTTTGGCATAAAATTTTTAGAGATCACAAAAAAAAAGAGATATCATTTTATAATTTTTTGGAATGTAAGAAAAACTTGATGATATATTTTTTCAAAACTTTTAACTTATGATATATTTTAATACATTAAACATAAGCTATAAATGACCAATTTAATGTAATCATTCGTATCTACTTACTATTTAAAACATATCCTTACATTAACACAAACATTTTCCTAGGGGGAGTATATATGATTGTTTTTTATAAAACTATTTAGTCCTTTGAACTTGAATATGTTTTAGAATAATCTTTGATTTTTTTGGATTCTTACATATAATTGGATTTAGAAAAAAACCATATTTGAAATTCTAATCAGATTTAGAAAAAGAACTGGATTTAAATTTCTAATCAGATTCAGAAAAACAATCAGATTCAAAAAAATAATTGGATTTATAATATCAGCCGGATTTGATTTTTTTAATCGGAATTAAAAAAATTCTCTTATTATTTTTTAAAATATTATTATAAAAAGTTCTTGTAAGGTTTAAAAAATACATTATTTATTTTTTTAAAACAAAGAAGAAAAATTTATCATATAAAATTTTATGCTCTGAATGGTTCTCTTCTTACTTTTATTCTTTCACACTATTTCATTAGTTTCACTCTGGATTGTTGTTATATTGAATACTTTTAATTTTTTAATTTCTTAAGCATATTCCCCTAATATGATAAAAACAATAAAAAAACCTCAAGTTTTTATATTTTAATAAAATATTTCAATGGGTTTAATCTCAAAAGTAAGATTAGAAAGATTGAGTTTTAGCCGTCAAATTAATCTTTGAAGTTCAAACATCACTCAAATTTTCCTATAAATAAGGAACCACCCTTCTCCCACATCAATCATTCTCATGTTTTCCTCATGAAGAACTAAAAAATTTAAATCTAAGACTCTGATTCTTTTATATTTTCATCCTCTATTTCAAGACCAAATATGATGACTCAAACACAAGATCATAGGAAATGTTTCATATTTTGAGAAATTTTAGTATCTATATCATTTTATAATATGTACAATTCTTCATTTGAAATAATGATCTAGTTAAATGGATGGGAATCACTTCACATATACCAAAAGGATATGAACTATGATTTGTTTAACCAGATATTGTTTTTGATATCTGTGAATCTATCATGTTTAATATCAAAAAAAGAAAAGATATGATTTCAATTCATATTTATGATAAAAACAATGATATATCCAATATTTATTATCGTTTCCATAGAATATCAGATAAGGGAGATACATTTTTCCTTTCTCACAAATTACTAAAGTATAAGGTGTCATTTCAAAGAGAAAGACCTGAAAAACCCTTGTTTAAAACAAATGAGTATCCAATAAAAGTTACTCATATGATTCCTAATAATATAATTTTAGAAACTTGAATGCAAGGTTTTCACATAAAGATAATAGGTGATAGAGATACCCTTAAAGTTCATGATGTATTTATCTTATATTAGCCAATAAATATGAGAAAGAAAAATCTTTCTAGGTTTATTCTATTTACTTTCACAATATCAAGAATAATTCAATCAAATATCAAATCATAATGTTTTCCAAGGTGATTAGTAAGATTATTTAGAATAGTCTCAGCCATTTCAATATAGAAATAAAATAAAAAATTGTTATAGAAAAGATTATTTTTATCAGTGAATTCATAGTGAGAAGGATTAAATTTGTTTTTTATCCAGAATAATTTTTTTTACAAATAATACCATAGTCTATGCATTAGAGGCAGAACCTTCCTCGACCAAGAAAAATAATAAAGATGAGAAGAAGAAAAAAACATATGATTCCCTACCTAGTAAGAAAGAAAAGAAACAAAAGAAATATTAAAAAGAACTAGTTGATCGATGGAGGAATACATGAAGTAATAAAAGATGGTGAACTATAGTTTGGTCATGAACCTACAGAAGCATTTACTGTAAAACTTCATAGTGAAGAAGTCATAGAGAAACAAGAAAAACAAAAGAATCAAATGAATATTATTTCCGAAGAATAAATCTGTGAAAATTTATTGAAGGGTGTAAAATTAGCCTCATCTAAAATTATTTTACCTAAACTGGATGCTGATATAGTATTGAAATAAACTGTTATTTTTCATTCCAATGTTACCTCTTTCAATGATGAAGGAAATGTAATTATTGTTGCCCAAAGAAAAAATCAAGTGGGAAAAGATGATTTCAGGATAGATCCTAAAATTCGTGAAATAATAGTGAAAGGAACTAAAGAAGAGTACAATATATTCAAATAGATAGAATAATATGAAGAAGTATAAGGAATATAAGAAGAAAAAAAGAAAGTTCAGATAGTCAATAATAAATAAACTCCGAAGAAATAAAATAAGAGTATAGCTTGGATAAAAATTCTATAAGAACTTCTCTAGACTCATCAAAAAGAATATCTTCATCATGAAATAATATTGAACAATATACTATCCATGATAACCAAAAATATCTATTGATTCTTAATATTATCTCTTCATCAATGAAGGATGAGTAGATAAAAATGGATGAAAGAAGCAAGAAGGTTGAAATTGAATTTATTCAAATTTCTAATAAGAAGAATGGTGATCAAAGGGATTAGAGACCAGATGTAATAAAAATAAAAATGAGGTAGCGTAAAGATGAAATTGGAACAAGCAAGAGAGTCATCAAATAAGAATCTAATTCCCAAAATACAATCACTTCTCAATGAATTAATTTTGTTCTCCATAACATAACTAGACTGGATAAGACAATTCATTTCTTTCCAAGACTCGAAAAAAAGATGACATGGTGATGGAAAACCAATATAAAGACTTTTATTTGGTAAAAACATTCATAAAGAGGATGAAAAGAGTTGAAGCTGATTTTAAAGCATTTAAAGAAATTGTTGAGGTCTATAGAAAGATTTGATTTATTTTTGAAATGTTCTCGAGGAGTTGATGAAGATTTTAAGATACATGATCAGAATCATGGTAATTTCAAGAAATCCCTAGATGAAACTAATACGGCCTAAACGTTTCTACCAAGAGATACTTGAAACAAGGTAATGTTTCTTGATACTTTCAAAACTGACTATGAGATGATGGAAAAATAAATTTCAAATATTTAAACAAACTTTAACTTCTTGATTAAAGATATTTCTAGAAAAAATTTCTATTAAGATGATATTTCTAACTTTTTGATTCATTGAGATTTTTCTTAAAAAGAATCAGTGTTTTGAATGAAAAGTTTTAGACTCAAGAAATAGAGAATAAAGAACCTAATGAAATTTTATAGATTAAAGAGAAAATAATTTAGAAGTTGGAAATAAAAAAAATTTCTCAAGAGGATCTTTTGATAAAATTTTAAGAATATAGAAAAAATTTCAAGAAACTGAGAGAAATTTTTAAATAATTGATGCCATCAAAGAAAGACTTACCTTCTTAAAAATCTTGTTGTATTATCAGTATTTTTGAAAATTTCAATGAAACACTTTTTCATCTAGATTTATTTCTGATGAATGTCTTCCAATTTTTCTTGGTTGAATATTATTTCACTTACAATAAGATGATCAAGTACTTTAATTTTTTTCTTATAAATTGTTTCTCTAACCTTTTTAAGTACTTTTAATTCCTATTCCTTTTTGAAAATCACAAAGGTGGATAATGTTTTATACGAAGGGGTAGAATGTGATAAGGAGAGGATACAATAGATAAAAATATTTTTTTTAAAAAAAATCCTATAGTAAGGGGGAGAATCTCTTAAAAAATAAAAAAATAGGATCTTTAGGGAATTTATTATCCAAAAGAGGAGTTAGTCATATTCCATCTTTTATTCAGAAGAGATATAAGCTCATGGGGAGATAAGTAAATGTTTACTTCTAAATACAATAGTTATGAAAAATAATTTTGGACGTTAATTTTTTAAAGAAATTTTTATTTAAGCTTTGTGGTTTGTGATTTCCAAAAAAGGGGATATTGTTGAGTCAAAAGTATATTTTTTTACTCTTCTATTCATTTGGTTTTAGAAATCACAAAATCATTATTAAAAATAAAATATCTAATTACTTTTATATACAAATTATTTTTATACTTTTTTTATAGAAAAATATTTTTTTACCATAATTAAAATAGATTTGAAGAATTCATGAATTTACATTAAAATTACCATAATGAGCATGAATCTGATCATGATCAGATTTTCCATATCAAATCACTTTTAAAGACTTTTTATATTGTATTTTTACTAACAAAAGTTTTAATCAGATTTAATAACTGCAACCAACACTCTCAGATCTACACCCATTAATAAAATTTTAATAAATAAATCAGATTAACAATTCATCATATTAATAATCCATCAGATTGACCTATATCTCATGCTTGAGTACATAAAAATATTTTAATATAATGGATTTTTTTTTAATCTGTATAAAAAACGACTTCATGCTTTTAGTTACAAGATGTCTATTGCAATGCCAGGTGTCCAGGTCCTCCCTAAAACATCCGAGAAAATACGACCGTTGGAGATCAAGATAACTATTGGGATGAACACCTATAAATTCTAGGTCATTTGATGGACACAAGAATATTTGAATGAGACACTATGAAATATCTCTTCAAATTTTTCTACTGTGCGTGATAAATCTAAAGCTTACAAGTATGAACAACTTGTTATTTTGATTTTAAAATTTTAGAGATCATTTTTGTTTGTGAAACTCTGATTGTTGTGATTACGATCGAGGGATTATGAGTCTAGGAATAAAGAATCCGATCAGCTTGATCGAGGTCTTGCAATTCTTCAAAGATAGAATCCAATACATAGAATTAAGGTCTTACATGGATAGGAAGACAGAAGAGCCAATAAAATTCTTGATTGAGGGATGTCTAAGATAGACATACAGTAACCGATCGTCATATTTAGGGCTTACCCTGGTGTGGGAAAGATAAAATTTCTTGAAAGTATAAATCAAGGGGCGTTTATCCAAGGTTGATGGATACAATTCTCTTTGGGATAAAATAATTCAATTCAATTTTATTACCTATTACTTATAAGTATTCTATATTCTAGTGAAATTTTTAATAGAAAGTGAATTATTTTATATATTCATTTTATATATTCTATTGATTGTAATTACTTTGATTATGATACATTCTCTATTACACTTTGAATATGATTTCTGTGATTATGATTATCACTTACTCTGATTATGATTCTATACGCTGTAAGGTGGAATCATCCATTTAGTGACCCATGACATAATAATAATATCAAAATCAATCTGATTATGATATTCTTAAAATCGGACCTGAGTTTCGGTCTGATTTTTTTAAATACATAATAGGTTTTGTGAATTTAATTAGTTTAAAATCTTTTAAAATAAATTGTTTTATGGATAAAAATTAATGTTTTTAAACTTACAATTCACCCCTCTTGTATTTGTCTATCTATAAATATATTTTAATACAAAAATATTAACATTGATGATTCTTTCATATTTTATGCATGGTTTATTTCAATTAAAATTTTTTACTTAATATTTCCGATTTTCTTAAAATATTGATTTCAAAATGAACATGGTATTTTCTTCATGAAATATTTCAATGATGGTATTTTAATCTATAACAATACATTTTTATGTTACATATGGATTACTATAAATATGATCTAATGTTACCATTATTATTTATTCTCTTGATGGTTTATGATTACTTTTATGAAATATTGATGAAACCCATGTTATTTTCTATGTGTTAATATTTTATATAATAATAAGTTTTTTTAAAATCCTGTGGAATACATATGAAGGAAATATTATTATATGACAGGTGGGACTACTATAGAATTACAATTAATTGGGTAAAGTTTAATATTTTATGAGCTGAAAGGGTATATGGGAGGTTATCCCTATACCAATCCCAAAATAGTGTAAAAACAAGGTCGTCTCAAGCCTAAAATATGGTACACATGTGCTTATCCTAATCCCAGAAGAGGGTACACAAGAGGTTATATGAATCCCAAAAGAGGGTACATGGGAGGTTATCCCATGCCTGAAGTAGGTACACATGTGGTTATCCCAAACCTTACATGTGTTGAATGTCTTGGTGGGTATACTTGACATAATATTTCTATAATTATGAATATGACACACTTTATTCCACTCTCTTATGACACATTCTTACACTAAATTTAGAATATCATATCTCATGATATTTAATTATCTTAGGATTCATGTTTTATAAACATCCCAAGATTTATACCATGATTCATGTTTATGATCTATGAATTATTGTGTATTATTTTATAATGTTAAGCTCATTATCTCACACCCTTATGTTTATCTCATTCTAACTTTTTATCATTGACCGATATCTCCCATGTTTACCCTTACTGAGAATCTAACCCCACTCATTATTTTGTTTTTACCAAGGTTATGATGAAATGTTTTAGTAGGGTATGACTAACACTAAAAAATGGGATTTAGTGAAATTTTTGAAAAACATCACTAATTTTAAATTTAGATATATATATATATATAGACAGACACAAACATATATTTATATATTAAAACACATATACAGATACATGTGGTCGAGGTACCACTCAATCCTAATGGGTGCTTCAATTTCGTAATGTCCTATACCTGGAATAAATAATATACGTATATATATATATACAGATGTACACAAATATATATATATATATATGAACATATATATATATATTAATATGAATACACACACATTTATATATATATAAATAAAATTATATATATATATAAACACATAAACGCAAATATATAAACATATATATAGTATAAATATAAATATATATATATATATATAAACACACACACAGAGATATATATATATATAAATTTATATTTATATACAAATACATTTACATATATTTAAATATCAATATATATATATATATATAAACACAAACACACAATATATATATATATATATAAACACATATATATTTTAAATTTAGTCAACTTTTTATGAAAGAACAACTAATTTATATATATATATAATTATATTAATGTTTATATAAAAATAAAAAATTACAATTCTAATTATATATATATATATGTTGACCTCCTTGTTTTAATGATCACAAAATAATTATTATTATAATATTAATGTGTTTCATGTTTTCTATAAGCATCTTATAGTCTGAGACATCTGATGAAATTTTTCCTAAGTATGCGTCTCTGTTGAGAATGATACACCGCTAAGGATGAGTCACCATCATGGCTAGCTCACCACGAGACAAAGTCTCACTGTCATCTGTGTCATAACACTAAATAAAAAAATTGATGAATTATGAGTCACCTCCAGCATGACCTACCATCAGAGTAGTCACCTCCCGACGGATGACTCACCATTAGATGAGATAGATCTAGTAAAAGTCACCATCAATATCGAGACACCATTCCAATGTCTGATCACCAGACATAGAAACCAATATAGAGAGAAACCATTACAAATACACCTAACCAAAATCTTTTCACCCATCTAGGAATCACCTCCATTATTTATCTACTTATCATTTTGAATTCAATTCTATAATGACTAGTTTATTAAATTTAATGCCAAATGTTATTTTAATAATTGTTTTATTAAATTTACAACATAATTAATTAAAGGATGTGTCAGCCTTATGTATGAGGAAGTAGAATATCCAGATGATCATGTGGATACACATGCATGCTACTGATAAAAAAGGAAGGATACTTCCTCGTTCAATAAGGAATAAAAACAGAGGTCGCATACTGAACCCACATAGAGCTGAAGTTGATGGCAAGAACACGAACTTAACTGTTGAATCCTGCTACACTCAATTGAGGAATCCAAAGCTCAATACACATCTGATTCCTTCCTATAGTCAAGAGCATAAGTGTCCATGACACACTGTTTGACTGATGTTTTCAGAAGAACTTGACTCAAGATCCACTGAAAATCAAAATCAAGAGTCACAAGTTACACTACATCCCATACTAACCATTTATGTCCCTTTACAACTTTTAGAAACACAGTTTTTTTATATTCATTACATTAAGAGTAGTTTGTGCTATAAATTTTTTATATACAGACACTATATTTTTCATTAAACTGGAAAAAACATAGATATCTTGTCAATTTTTCTTTAGTTTTTTCCCATGGAAACGTTGATATAGGTCCTCTGTGACCTCTTATATTTTATCCTCCTATAGATAATAGTGGAAGAGGCCCTGTTTGGTCAGGATAGGTGTATAATGTTGTAAAACATGATCCAATTTATGGATACAATTGTTTATTTATATAAACTTCTTAGTGGTTGGTGATCATGAATTAGAGAGGACAAAGTTTCAGCTTGATACTGAACCTAGTTTTTAAAAAATTCCACTACATGTTTTATTTTTTATTTGTAATGTACTGTTTAAAATTAAAAATTATTTTCAATAGTAAACAAAATTAATACCTTTATATATAACCATAATTAGTGTTTTTATAATATTTTAATCAAGTAAATTGATTTTAATGGATTAATTAATATTTTATATTATTTCACTCAAGACCTAATCAATATTCTAAGAAATATTTTGAAATATTAAAATTTATCAGGATCTGATGTTTTGGTTAACTAGGATATTTTAAAATTAATTTGGGGAATCTATTTTAATCCTTTTTGAATAGAATTTTTTTTGGGAATTCAATCCCTCCCTCTTAAGTTAATCACTCAGAAAAACATTTGGTATCAAAGGTTATAAGCTTTGGTATCAACGTTTTTCCAAAAAAAATCAACCGTGATTCTTATTAAGCTGTAATGATCTTAAATTTCAGTTATTTATAAATTTAGTTCTTTAAATAGATTCTAGAAAATATGGCTGTACTACTAACATACCTCATTTTTCAATGGTAACAATTATAATCAACGGATAATTAAAATGAAAATACACATTGAGAGTTTTGTGGTTTGAAATTTGGAGTACTATAGAAGATAAATATAAGAAACCTTCTACTACTAGAAATTATTGGGTTGATTCTATAAATATTGCATATAATAATAATTTTAAAGAAATGAATTCTATGTACTATGATTTAGGAGATGAATAATTTAATATAATATCCACTTGCAAAATTGAAAATGAATACTTTATCTATTTCACATGAGGGAACAACTAATGATAGGGAGATGAGACTTAACAAATATTCTATTAAGTATGATAACTTTAAGATGAAACCTGATGAACATTTTTATGACTTGTACCTCAGGTTTAATGATACTGTGAACACAATGATCTCACTTGGGAATCCTATATATGAAAATGAATAGATTGTGAGAATGCTTATATTTTTACCTAAAAGATAGAGAGTGTTATCTATGTCAATTAGAGAGTACTGTGATATTGGAAAGATACCTCTAAAAGTGTTGACTGGTAAAATGATGATTTATGAAGAAGTGTTAAAATTTTACTAGGAATACGATAAAGATCCAAATAGAATATCTACAACCTTTAAGATAACTAAATCTAAAAAAAGGAAATGGAGAAGGTTTATTTTACAAGTTCAGGTTATAGCGAGTAACAGCCAGATATTGATGAGGAGATGACCCATCTGACCAAGATATTAAAGAAGTTTTATAGGAAAAATAATCTTTTCAAAAAAATTAGTTACAAATTAAAGTATGATTCTAGAGGAACCTGATGAAATATTGGAAGAAGGATGAAAATGTATTCCCCTTCTATGAGTATAAAATAATGGAAATGTGAAAGCTGACTATCCAAAATTAAAGTACAAAAAGGGATATGATGAAAATGATAGAATGTAAAGTAATGAAATGAAGGCCACATGGAGTGCTTCTGAGGATAACTCTAGTGATTCCTACTATACTTCTGAAGAAAAATATGATAGATCCAATATGTTATTTACGAAAAAAGTTGTTGAGCTACCTACTCTATCATTTGTAAATATTTTTTATAATTTTGAGAATGAACATAATGGTGATGATATAACTAAGGAACAAATGGTTGAATACTACATCATAGTAAAATACACATTTAATGAGCTTAAGGATAAGTAGAAATTTCTTTAGAGAAAACATGATTCATATAAAAATATAAATATGATCTATTTGTTGAAAATAAAAAAATGATAAACTATTTAAAGAGAATACTGAACTTAAACATTCAAAAGAGAAACTAAAGAAATACTAAAAAAATCACTAAAGGTAGAGAAAATTTCACACATATTTTAGGGAATAAAGTTTCACCTAAATATGTTACAGGTCAAGGCTATCAACCTGGAAAGAGGAGAGTTATAAAAATTAATTTTTTATCGAAGTAAAAACCTGAAATATATAATGATATATATTTTTCTATAGGACCTAATGAAGTCCTTATTTCAAAAATTATTCAGTTTTTTATAGAAAACCTATAAAAATAATGTGAGTTATAAAAGTTTTAATTACTAAATTCTCTTGACCCAAATAGATATAGGTACCAAATTCATTCCTTGTATAAATTCTATTTTACTGGAAAAATGTTTGAAGACCATCTGTAGTAGTATATGGTATTTTGATAATAGATGTTTAAGAAATATTAAATGATATTATTATTACATTAAGATCTTCATTATGTTTGATGGAGGTCATGTCACCTTTGGTTATAGTGAAAAAGGTAAAATCATCAACCTTGAAAAAATTGGTAACAATAATTATGTTTTAATTTCTAAAGTACTATTTGTTGAAGGTTTGAAGAATAACCTACTTAGTATGTCATAATTATGTGATGATGGGTTTTATGTTAAATTTGAGAATGATTATTGCAATTTTTTTGATTCTAATAATGCCTTAATTTTTATTGGATTAAGGAATGACAATTTTTATAATGGTGATTTGAATTATATGATTTCTCAAAATGTTTTCCATTTGAGTGATTTTCACAAAGATTCATGGCTTTGGCATAAGAGACTAATCAATTACAATATTCACTCACTTAGGAAACTGACTAGTAAAGGGTTAGTCTATTATGTCAAAGCCATGATTATTTGTGAAAATATTGAGGATGATTTGTCTTCTCTAAAATTAAATTCAAAACCTTTCGATTATTCTATGAAACAAGATGAAAAATAATCTAGTTCTGAAGAATTTCTAGAACATCCTGAACCCAAACATATAGAAGAACTTGAAGTGACCAGACCTACTTTATCTAAAGTTGTTAAAAATATTAAATACCACCCCTTATATGTAATTGTAGGATATCATATAAATTTAAACATATAATATATTCTCCTAGAATTTAGATTGAACATCAAGCATTATTGTCTCAGCTTGAACATAAGAACATCAATGAATCCATTAATGATGAATTTTGGGTGATGGAAATGCAAGAAGAATTAAATCTTTTTGAAAGAAACAAAGTATGAAAACTTGTTCACAGACCCAAGTACACCATGACTATATGAACTAAATGGGTTTTTAGAAACAAGGTAGATGAGTCAGGCACAATAGTTAGAAAAAATGAAAGAATAGTTTCACAAGGGTATAGTCAAGAAGAAGAAAAAGACTATGAGGAAACCTTTTCACTAATATCCATACTTGAAGCTATTATAATTATGATTTTCTATGCAACACATCAACATTTCAAACATTATAAAATGAATATCAAGAGTTTTTTCTGGAATGGTTTTATAGTTAATGATTTTTTTATTTAACAACACCTATTTTTCAAAATCCTTATTTTCCAAATCAAGTTTTCAAATTATCTAAATCTTTATATGATTTTAAATAGATTCCTAGAGCATGGAATGATAGTTTCAAAAATTTTATTATTTCAAATTTTTTTAAAAAACCATATTTATGATCCTACTCTTTTTATAAAAAGAATTTCAAAATATTTTTTTGTAGTACAAATCAATTATGATGATATTATTTTTGGATCTTCAATAAGTTATCTCAATACTAATTTTTCTAAAATGATGAAAAATGAGTTTGAAATGAGTTTGATGGGTGAAAATAAGTAATTTCTTGGATTTCAAATATTTCAAAATAAAATTGGAATCATTTTTAATCAATGTAAATATACATAGTATCTTTGAAAATGTTTCAACTTAAATAGTACTAAGAGTAGTGATACTCCCATGAGTACAACCGGTAAATTGGATCTTGATGATTCTAGAAAATCAGTTAATCAACCTAGTTATAGAGTTATGATTGGAATAATTATCTACTTAATTAATTCTTGTCCAAATATAATGTTTTTTTGTGAGTATGTGTTCTCATTTTCTAGCTAATAAAAAAGAGTCACAATTGGTTCCTGTCGAAAGAAATTTTAAATTCCTCAAATATACTACTAATTTAGGATTGTTTTACCCTAGAAGAAAAGAATTTTGTTTAGTTAGTTATTTTGATTATGATTTTATTGGACGTAAGATAGATAAAAAAATAACTTTTGGAACATGTCAATTTTTGAGAAAAATTACATTTCAATATCTACTGCTAAAGTTGAATACAAAACTATAGGTAGCTATTGTGAAAAAATTTTATGGATGAAACAATCATTAATAGACTATGGATATAAATTATGACATGTCCCTATAAAGCGTGACAACAAAAGTGTTATAAATATTTAATAAAATCATTTTTTTCATTCTAGAACAAAACATTTTTATGTAAGATATCACTTTTTGAGAGATATTTTTCTAAGTGTTTATATCACTTGTGAATAAATTTTTACATAACATTCATTGGATGATATATTTACTAAGGCTTTGAATTATGATAGAATTAATAACATCAAACATGATCTAGGAATAGTTAATTTTGATTATGTTTTATTTTTTTAGAACACACTATTAGGTATGAAACACCCTTGGGTATGACACACTGATGGGTATGACTCACTGTTTTTGATTGTCTCACCATTGTGAACTTCACACTATTTTGTTTTATGCCTTCTCTAATTTTAAATTATTATTTTTGAATCACCTTGTTTTTTAAATTATTTACAGTTTATTTAATTTTTAAGACATGATTCAAAATTTTCTCCCAATTATTAATTTTTATTTTCGGATCTATAAAAATCCAAAATGATTAATGCTATAATCTATATTTTCCAATACACATATTTTCTCATATATTTATTTCCTCTCAAGACCAGTACAACCCTTCATCTCCCAACCTTCAAACCTTCAACCTTTCTCTTCACCTTCGGCTGAGAAAACTAAGCCGTATGAACCTTTTTGTCTGGCTATATTAAAGATACCTTCATCGTATTATCCAAATAAATCGTATCTTGCTAAGAAATAGAAATAAAAATACAATACTTGAGTTACTATAAAGCCTATAAATACTGGGCATTCAAAAAGAGATTTAGTTCCTGAAAATGAAGTTGATGTTGAATGGCTACTTTTTTGTAAGTCTTTGGTTCTCAATGTACGTCATAACAAATGTCGGTTAGATTGGTGATCTTCAAATAAGAGACCCTTTTATCATATTCTTGTTTACTATTTTTTCCAATATGTTGTGTTTGGTTTTAATGATAATGAATAATAATGGATAATAATAAGAATCAGTGTTCATTGAAGATATTTTTCTCAAAATAGTGGGAAAGTTTTGTGTGTGTTCCACATATAAGTGTTTTTGATGAATAGAGATGGCTTAAAGATCCCTCTATGAATTCCTGATAGGCGCCTCCAAAATTTAATTTTTTTTAACCATTTCCATTTCCCTTAATAATCCTAAAGATGGTGTAATGGCCTCCTTCGGTGGATGCATCCCACTCATTCTCACGGGATCATCTTCTGGAGTTTCCACCAGAACCCCATTTCAGCTCGTTTCTGATCCAAAATCTTAGGGGGTTGTGTGAAGGCCCCTCGATAAAAGATATCCTCCTCCAGCCTGATCCATCTCCGTCAAGAGGTTTTTATCATTCCCCTAGGTTCTTCTATATAAGTTCAGATAAGTTGTGGTGGATGGTTTTTAGATTATTTCCTTCCTAGATGGAGATTTTAGTATGGTTTCTCAACATATTTGATGGACATTGGTGGTGTGATTCGATCTTGACCATCCCCCACTCCCAATTTTCCAGAAGGTGGTTTATTCTTTGGGCTTGGCATCTCTAGTGAGGGTCTTAGTCCTAAATAGAAAATATTTTTTCATAGTTATTAATTCCAATGTGGATTTCATGAAAGCATGGTCATCTTCTTCAAGTTTGTGTGGATACAAGCACTTTATATTGTTATGTTGGTCTATTGAGGTTCACTTTAGGTGTGGCACTCTTATTCTTGTAGTTTGGTTAAACCTTTTAGGTCCTCCTTTACACTTTAAGTACATTTCATTCTTCAATTCCACTAGCAATGTGGTGGGATATTTTCTATGTGTAGATGATAGATCCTACAAGATTCTCAAAGCGTTGGTGGCTTGGATTTTTAGGGAAGTAAATCTCTTGAGTCCTCTACTAGACCACATTATTCTTTATGTAGGTTCAGAGTTATCATGGAGGAAGAAAATTATTCGAATGTCTCAGGGGATGTATTGTGTTAATTTCAAGCTTCAAGGCCACTCTAATCAGGAATGCAGTAGGTACATTACTGATTCTCAGGCATTTGAAGCCGGTTCTTCCTCTGGTGGGGGTAGTTCATCATCATCCTCACTCTAGGGTACCAATAGTGATTAAGAACGCTCTTCAGAGTCTCCTCCTTCTGACCCCTACCCTTTTCTCGACGTCTTTCTTGCTGGTACACCATGCCTCAGTCATTCATCCTAAGTCAAGGTTTCGTTTTCTTTAAATCCCATATCTCCCTCCTCTTCTTCATGTATAAGTTAGTGATCCACACAAGATCTTGGTGGTGTATAAGGATTTGAGTCAAACCTAGGAAGTTCCATCTCCTTCCCCCACTGAACCTATTTCAAAAAGGGGAAATAAATAATCATTTCTCTATTTTCCCCTCCCCAGTTTGATGATCCATGGCCTTCAGGTGATGGTAGTGTCCCTCTCTCAGATTCTTTTTTGTGCTCTCTAACCGCCTTGACCTCCTAAAAAGGTGGTTGGAGATATCTATTCTACTTTAAGTTCCCTTTATCCTTTCAATAGAGCGTTAACCATGTTCCAGTCTAGACGCATGCAGTCCTCGGGTCCTCACATTAGTTCTTCCTCATTGAAAGTGGCAAACTCTCCATTACCATTTCCAAAATGACTACCATATTAATTTTGAACGCCCGTGATTTGGGTTCTCGGGCGAACATTGACTTTTAATCACATGAATTAATTCACAATAATTTTTTAATTTTGGATATTATCATGCTGAAAAAAAATATTTAAAGAGAGAGGATATTTTTGTATAAACATAGGTTGTTGAACTTCTAGAATGATGACCCTCCAAATCATTAGATATTTTTTTCTAAACATCCAGCATTTCGGTTGTGGGGAAAAAACTAGTTTCTTACAACTGAAAATAACATTAGTGTACATAATTTCTTGTTTTCATTTATCTATCCAAAGTGTGATATAGCTACTAGAGGGTCTCTGTGGCTAGAACTTCTCAATTTTGATCTAGGTGGTTTTGCATGGCTTTTGGGTGGGGATTTCAATGCTATGCTGGATCCAAATAAGAAGAAGGGAGGAGGACTTTTTCTGAGGTGGGAGAGCCTTGAATTTTAATCCGTATTATCAGGAAAGGGACTATTAGACATAGGATTCTCTGGATATCACTAAACATGGTTTAATAACCATTAGGGGATATGTCTATCCTAGTGTAGACTCGATCATTTCTTAACCAATACCCAATGTATCTCCTCTTTTCAAGATGCACATGTCTCTAATCTTTATCATGCTCTTTCTAACTATTCACTGATTTGGCTCAACCTATCTCCAAACAATTTCAATGAAAGAAATGTTTTATTTAATCAGGGATAGACTTCTATTATTGTTTATCATCAAGTTATTTTTTTATCTTGGAAGAAACCTTCATAAGGTGGTATCTGGATAGGTTTCCACAATAGGTAAATACACCTAAAAGGTGGTCTCCAAACCTAGTATCATCAAGAACCTCCACATTTTGGGGATTTGAACACTCTAAACTTGTAAATAGAGAAGATGTAGGTGATACTTGATAATGAATTGAATACTGACCTTATTCATTATTTGGTTCATAAGAAGGATGATTTGGTGGAGAAAATATTAAAACAGGAGTGTATGGAGAGGGAGTAATCGAGGATCAATTGGATCAAATAAGGGGATAGGAATAACTCTTTTTCACAAGTGTGCATCAAAGTGAGACAATAGTTCATGTGACCGAATATAATACCATAATAAGGGTCATTCTCCAGTGATCATGAAATAGTTGGTGGGTATGGATGAAGAGTATTTAAAAGATATCTCATAGGTAAGAACCCCCACATGTATATAAGGTACCCATCCATCCTTCCAATGATTTTTGATTCAATCCTTAGACTAGTGATGAGTAAGGGTAACACAAGTTTTGAATCCATTCTAGATGAATAAGAAATCTATAATGGTGTGCTCTCTTAATGGATCCAATTCACCAGGTTTAAATGGTTTCTTGGGGTTCTTATATACTGTTTCTTGGGACCAGATCATAGATTGTATCGTGGAGGCTAATCTAGATTTTTTGTGTGGTGGTATCACCCCTCAAGTGGCTTCAACAACATCACTGGTTTTACTTATGAAGATCAAAGACCCTTCCTCTCTTAAGAATTATGGACCAATTACCCTATGTTACATTTATTATAAAATTATGGATACTATGATTCATAGGAATCACTATTATCACCTATATAAATGGATCTATGAGGAACACCATGATTTTGTGAGAGGAAGTTCAATCTAGAGAGAGATATGGTTATCATAAAACATGATCAGCGACCTTAGCAAGAAATCACTCAAATAAAATATTTCAATTAATCTGGATATGTATAATGATTATAAACTAATTGAGTGGTCCTTAATCATTAGAGTTCTGTCTAGCATGGGATTCTCTGAATGTTATGTTGATATTCTTTTCATGTCTTTTATTTCATCTTGGATGGCTATTTCTTTTTTGGGGAAGACACAAGGCCTCTTTAAATCTGTTCGGGGCCTATGGAAGGGTGATCCATTATCCCCAACTATATTTATATTAATGAAATATTTTCTTAATAGATAAATAAATAGACCCATCCATGTTGGAAGAGTTACTCATTTCTTGATTATATCTCACTTATAAGGGAAATCTCACCTTAAATTTACTGATGACACAATAATTTTTGTTAATGGTAGTATGTGATCCGTCCGAGGTATCAAGGAGGTCATTGATGAATACTAAAAGTGGAGAAATCATTTGGTGATTTGCAATAAAAGTAGTGTTTTCCTCCAAAATCAATGCCTAGATAGAAGAGTGAAGGCTATTGAGTCTGTTTTGGGATTTAAGAGAAGGGGATTTCCTATTGAGTATCTCAAAGATCTGATATCACTAGTCCAGTTACATGTGTATCACTTTGACATGCTAGTGGATGAAGTTACCAATATAATTTGACACTAGAATAGACACTTTTTTCATTCGGGGGGAGAATTATGCTTCTTAATAGTGTATTATTCCCTATACCTAAGAATGTGTTTTCCACTTCCAACTTTACTCTCTCAGTCACATCTCAGTTGAAAAAATGATGGCTTCTTTCTTATGGGATGCTCATATGGAGGGTAAACACCACTAAGCATCTTGGAGAAGAATGGATCAACCTATTAGGGTGAGTGGTAATGGTGTTAGGGGAATGTTGTAAATGATGAATGGGTTTCAAGGAAAATTGGTGTAAGATGTGATAGAAGGTAAGTTACATTGGGGTTGTTTTGTTGGTATAAAATACGATGATATTCATGTGTTCCTAAGAGAATATATTTCTTTTATATGCTGCATAGATAAAACCTACATCCCTTTTCTTGTGAAAATTTTTTGTTGGATTTTCGGATAGGGTGAGATCAGTTTCTAGTTTCATAACTTGGACAATGTTAAGCGAGGTTTTTTGGGTTATCCCACCCCATACCAGAAATTACAGTAAGATAGCATTAATCTAGTGCTAATTTAGATTTTTTGGATAGAAACCAATGATCAATATTTGATCTTATTGAGATTTCTCATACTCTAGGCTTCTATGTTTTTATGGGGCCAATATCTAAAGTTTTCTCAATTAAGGACTACTACATGTTTTTGTGTGCACCTTCAGACCCGACTGAGTGGGGTGAGGTGGGGTTGGGAAAGGAGATCCCCACTAGGTTTAATTTTATTTTCCAGTGAATCTGGAATAAATATCTTCCCACATATGAGAATATAAAATTCTTCAATATCAGTATGGGGTCTCTGTTTAGCTGCAACAACAACCATAAGGAAGAATCCATGTGTCATTACTTATTTAAGGGGAAGTGGGAAAGATGGGTTTGGATTGTTGTTTGAATATTTTTTGGTGAGTATCTTTGATATTACTTGGGGGAAAATATCTATGATTACTAGTTTTATGGAGCATGGATGAGTGTATTGGAGTTAAATTCTCACACAATTATTTTGTCAGTTCGAAGATGATATTTATGTTAGGATAGGAACAAGGCCTAGTTCAAGGGGAAATCCTCTTCAAGGTTAGCCATTATTTCCAGAAAAAGGTACCTTGTGTATGACTTATCTTGTATTATTTTAACTAGGACTCCGCCCCTACTTTCATGAAAATCTGGGCCACAAAAAGTGTGTTGATCCTGTCCCCATTCTTCATTCTAGATGGTGGATTGGAAGAAATCCCCAATTTAAGGTATTGAAACTCAATACTGATGGTTCATTCTATTTTCGAATCATGTATGGGGGTGGTTTGGTTTAGGGTTCTTAGGGTTCATTAATCATTGATTTCTAGTCATTATTTGGGAGTGGAAACTATTTATAGGAAGAATAAAATTCTATTGTAGATGGTGTTGATTTTTACAGGAGAGGAAATATCTCATGGGTTTAGTTAGAAATGGACTTGAGAATAATCTATAGGTCTCTTGTTGTTATCAGTTGCAATACTTGGTATATGTTGTATAAAATCAGAAAAAGAAAGAATATGATTGGTAGTGGAATGATGATTTCCACACATCGTGTGGTGACAACAGAGAAACTCACTACCCTACATCCAAGGTTCCACTTGATGATACTTTTACTTTTTTTCTAGTTTGGGGTTTATTACTTATGAATAAGTTAGTATTTTTATTATGGACGCACTTGGTCTTCATTATTTTAATCCCCCATAGTTTCTTTGTACTTCTTTTCTTATCAGGGTCCCCTTATCCTTTAATAAAAATTATATATTTTCTGTGTTTATGATGACTACCAAGGATATATTCTAGAGGACATTGATGTTTTTGTGTATAAATATGCTTTAACCAAACTAAATAGTGTAGAATAATAAGAAGAATCCTAGATTCTATGTTGGATGGGGAATAAAGACTTTTCTTCATGTTTATACAACACATGTTATTCCCTAGAATAGGTAACTTTTCCACCATAAGGTATCTTAATGTCAACATAATATATATTATTAAATAATAAAATTAGATAAATTTATGTTGATATATTATGGTTCATTTTTTATAAATGATCAGACCTACTCCACGATTTAACTCCCTAATTTATCCAAAGATGAATTCATCCATGTTAAAAGAAAGAGGGTTAGTTTCAGATGATGATGAGACTATTATTGAATGCATTGGTTTTTGAATTTCTAATGAAAATTTTACAGGAATGATAATCATCTTAAAACCCTTGGAATAAGCTGTTGGTAGCTGATGGTGAGAAAATGTATGTTTATTTTAACCTTATTGATCATCCTTCAAGGCCAAAAGGCCGTATTGATCCTATTTTTGAACTAGATGAGATATTGGATTATTCTGATGAGAAGGAAGAAGTCTCTATTGGTGGAAAAGAAGAATAGGAATATCCTGTTGATGAGGGAAGTGATCTAGATCTATCTCATTTATCTCCACCTAGAACATATAGATCTCATAGTCCGCCTAAGAGACTTCCCAAAATAGAAAAATTAGAAAGAAGTGATAAAGGGGAAATTGAAGTTTTTAGGGAATATTAGTTCAAGTATAACCTTAAATATGCTGCTGATGATGGGGAAGAATAAGAACAAGATGAAAAAATGAATAAGGAAGTGGTTATGGAAATGATGATGGTGATTATGATGATGGACCAGATCCAAATCGTCAAAGTGAACAAATTGTAGTTGAGATTAAAATGCCTCCAAAATGTGCCTCATCTTTTGGATCATCTAAAAATAAAGAAAGACCAAATCTTATTGAGGTTTTGAAAAAAAATATTAGATAATAGGAAGAATATTTTTTATGGGGATAAATCCCCATGTCATAAATTTATTTATGGAGATACTATTTTATTTGATTTTGGTGATCAGATAGAGTTTGATTCAGTGGTTGTTGAGTAGAGGAGAATCATTGCAGCTGTTGAGCAGCATGTGGCTGAGTAAATGGATAAATAACTTGATTCTAGTGAGATATATGGTGATGATGTATAGTTGGATTATATATCTACCACTAAGTTCTCTTTTAATGAGACTGTGGAATCTAAATCAACTTCTATTGTGAAAATGAAGATGATCAGATGGAAGAAGACCCTACTGTTTCTAGTGAACGGACTGTTGTTTTATAGAGTATAGTTTCCTAGAGGCAAGTTTAAATACAAGTTTTTTTACCTAATATAATGTTAACTACCACTTATACTTCTTTAGTTTCTTTGATTTTTTAAAAACCTAATGACTGATGTATTGATTATATAATAGAGGAATGTGTTAAGTTCTCTGGTGAAATTGAATTTACACTAAATTATGGTGGACCTAATCATTGAAATAAGAGGGATCCTAAGGGATCATTGGTTAATAAATTTTTTTCATTAGGTTAGATAGAGATATTTGATTATAATAGAGATCCTGAACTTTCTACTCGTACTCCTATTATTTCACATGTGCCAATGGATAGAGTCACCAAGGGTGACTTGGATTCTTTTAGAGAGAATATTATTTTAGATTTTGATAAGGTTTTGAATAATCAAGCATATCTACTCACTAATATAAGTCAAAATGATGAAAGATACCTATTAGAGTTACCGATCCACCATATTCCACTGAAGATGATGCATCACATCCAACAGATTTAGATTTAGAATAAGAGGATAAGTAATCATCTGAAATCGATGAAATCGATGTCTGAATATTTAATGTCTACATTTAATGATTATTGGGGTGGGATTCTTAAAAGTCTTCAGAATTTATATTCAGTTACTTCTATCTCTAAAATACCTTAAGTTGATTCTAATATGATTAGAACCATGGTTATAGAATAATTATCTACTGTGACCAGTGGATCTTCAAGCGGGGAACCTATCATTCCTTTGGTATGTTTTATGATGTTTGAGAAAAGTACTAATCATGATCAATTGATGATAAGAAAGTATTAAAAAGTCTTGAAATCATATATGAAAACTATAAGAATTTGAATTAGGTATTATATATCAAGGATCTACACTAAGCATGAAATGGATTCCAAATTCAAGTTTTTGGCTGAGAATTTGAGGATTCCTCATGTTAGCTATGAATTTAAGGAGAAATTTAGAAAATGGAATGAGATGTCTTAGGTTCTTGAAAGATTTATGGAAGAGAAAAGTGACTTTTTTAGTGACATGGTGAGAGGATGGAAGATCATCATAGACATTTTACACCTTATGAAACCTTTCATTCATGTTCACGGAACTTCTTTTTTCGGATCATGAGGACATTCTAGTAACTATTAATTTGGCTCCTCTAGCCACAACTCTAGGAGTTGTTGTTAAACTCTACCTTCAGCTAGGAGTAACCATATATCCACTTTATCCTCTTCCAACCAGTTTCTAGCCATTTTATTTTTCTTTTATAGGATCTGTTTGGCACCTCAAACCCATCATTACCATATCACCTCGATCTTTACTTTGTGTACCTTCAACCATTCCTCGACCTCCTTCCACTACAACAGATGTTCCTGCTGCAACCTCTATCACTATTTCTTCAACCTAAGACCATAGCCAAGACAAATACAAATTCAATTAACTAATATACCCTTCTTCTAAATGTTGAGATTGTTGTTAGATTAGATATTTTATCTTTAATGGGATTTATTTATTTTTTATAACATTTTGTGGATGAAATTCTAATGTTTTTAATGTAAATTCTCATGACATTTTTATAATACTTCATTCTGTTGTTCAATTTTCCTTATGCACTTTTTGATAATCCCAAAAGGGGTATAACTGTAGTATGGAACTAATTTATGTTTTTATAGGTGATTTTATTTCTTTTTCTATGAAATCACCTGTATAAAATGTATTTCTTTATCCTTGATATCTAATGAACGATATTTAATGATTTATTTTTTGATCTTATCATTGATTATAGGATTTACGATCATAAAAAATGGATAGATTTGTTAACCTACTTATTCTAATGATCATTAAATCCTGATTATTATAATAATAATGAGTTTCATATTTTATATAATCACATTATTGTATGAGATAGGTGATGAAATTTTTCATAAGTATGAGTCACCATTGAGGATGAGAAATCAATATGGATGATTCACCATTGATACTGATTCAATTCTAGAAAAAGTCTCATTGTCATCGGTATCATACCATTGAATCATGAAATTTGGTAAGGTATGAATCACCACCATCCGGACTAACCATCATAGGAGTCACTTCCAAATAGATGAATCACCACAAGATGAGACACCGCTAATACAATTCACTGCCATCATTGAGACACCATTACAAAGTATCACCATCAGACAAAAACATTACTACAGAGATACACCATTACAAGGACACACCGCTAGAATCTTTTCACAAGTCCAGGACACACGACAATAAAAATCTTTAAAATATCTCACAAATATCTTTACATATAGAACTATTTTTAGTCATACCCTATTTAAAAAATTGATTATAACATAGGAAAGGAAATATAGGAAATAGGGAGTTTAGATGCCCAGTAAGAGTAAAAATAATAGATATCCTTCAAAGATCATTAGTGAACACATGATAAGCATAAGGGCATGAGACGATGATCATATCCTAGAATAATCATAACCAATCAATCAATGCTCATTAATCAAAAATCATGGAATCAATATTTTTCACAATAAAAAAATTCATAAGTTTGTGGAATCATCAATAATCAATCATAGTCCATAAAAACACATAATAAGAATTAGAAATAAGTTTGTGTCATAGAAATTAGTAGATAAAATAATTTCCTTAGTCAAGGATCATTTCTAGGACTATAATAATGGATTGGGTTTGAAATTTTTTCCTTTATATCATTATACATTGTTTACTCCTAAGACTATCATAGTGGATAGATTCCATTAATGAACTAGGTTCACTCCCAATTCCAATTCTAATTATCTCTTGATATATCCATCATCACCCAATGTATTAGAGGGTTATATAAATATTGGCTCACTAATAACATAATCATAATCTATTAATATGTGTTTCACATGATCATAAAACATCCATCATATCATCATATCATAATCCATGGAAAGGAAATATATTTTATAAACATTTCATTGTCATAATCCCAAACCATCTAGATAAATAATAAGAATGGTATCATAGTATCATATACCCAGTAAAGTATAATTAACATTAACATATGTTATTATAGATAAAAATTTTCTTTGAAAGTTAATTGGAAAATTTCTTCAAAAAAATACAATTTTAATTTTAAAATGACTTATTTAAAGTAAAAAATATTTTCTAAATATTAAGGAAAAAATTTTCTTTGCAAATAAGCTTAGAAAAAAAGATTATATTCACACATTTAGTAAAAATTACCTTATTCATAAAATAAAAAGAATATTATTTTTAATTTATTTTAAATTAAAACATGGATAAAAATGATTTTAAAGAATCATTTAAAAATATAAAAAATATTCTTATTTCTTTAGAAAACATGGATATGGAAGAAAACGGTTTTCTGAATAAAAGAGGAGAAATAATACAAAATTTTTTTAATTTTTTTTCTAAACTATTTAGGGAAATAAAGAAAGGAAAATGGTACTAAAACATAAATGATCTAGAAATAACCCAAGGAGGAGAAGCATTAATTCGTTTTATCAGATAAGAATCATATAATTCTTTTCAATTTAAATTCAAGCATAAAGAATCCCGAATAAAATAAGATTGAAACATAAATCCCTTGCCTCAAGTCGCATATTACATCATACATGTTTGAATATTTTCTATAATAAGTATAGATTTATTATACATATAATAAAAAATAATAATCATATATATCATACCATATTTTATTTACTTATAACATCTTATCACCCTTTTATTAACAATTCATTATTAAAACCATTATTATGGTTGATAACTGCTTCGTTTTTCATTCATGTCTTAATTTTGGCAGTCCCAATACTTGCACATTGATCATGGTTCTATCATCTATATAAAGTTAATAAGTATATAAATATAATATATATTCATTATATTCATATTTATAATCATACTTAAATGATATATATAGAAAAATGATTTCCATTGTTCATGGAGATGGAGGGTCATACACACAAATGTACGTTGTTTTCATTTTTAATAAAAAGATAGAAAGAAAGACTAAAAATATTTTATCATTACAGAACCATATTAATATCATAAATATCATATATTAAAATTAAATTATTATTAATAATAATAATCCATGTATGGTGGTGATGTAAAATGAGTTATATCGTTACGTGGAGGTGGTAGCCCATAAGTTCCCGTGAGTGATACTTTCATTTACGATTTAATATAAAAGAGGATGGTTAATGGTGTTTCTATAATAATAATAACATTTAATTATATTTAGGATAATTCTTTATTATTTTATGAAAATTATCATATATTTGGAGTCGGTATAAGAAAAGATTAAATTGAAAGTACTCAGTTAAGAGTTATACCTCTTTGTTGAGAGAGCTCTTTTATCTTACTCATTTGGCTTTTAAATTATGGGATTTCGGAAATAATAATGTCTTTATATCATAGATATGGAATATAATAAGGTACTATTTAAGGTATTGGAAAATTTATAATGATCATTAATTGGTGTAGAGAAAAACGATAGGTGGTATCCTTTTATAAGTGAGGAAAAGGAAACACTTGAAATTACTTAAAATATTAAATAATATATATTATAATATAAATGTAAAGTGGAACCAAGGAACCCAAAATTAGAATATAATATGTGACACGATCTAAAACAACTTAATACATTACATTTGTAGAAATTTTAGATAAATTTTAATCTTTATCTCTTATATAAACCACTTTGAACTCATTTTAACATTAATCATGAAAAAGAAACCTTTTTACTATGATATGTCAATTATATGAAAAAAATAAAAGGGAAATTATATATATTTTTTGGAAATTAAAATTTAAAATTTATAATAATGTTTATTAGACTCAATTTTTATAATTGAATGAAATTACATTTAATATAAAATAAAAAACATATGAAAAATAATTTTTTGAAAGATACCTGTTTTTAAGAGTAAACATTATTTCACTTTTAAATAGATTAATATATTTGTTTCCATAATATTTTTTGTTAATTAATAAATTTTTTTGTTTTTTGGAAAATTAGTGAAATCCAAAATTGAGTGGAATATTCCAATCATTATATTAAATGAAAATACCCAAATATAATTTTTAATTTGAATAAAATATAACTTATCATCACAATAGTCAAGTTTGGGTTTCAAAATTTAAAATAATTTTTTTAAAATACTTTATTTATATCTGTAAATATATCTATGGTTGAACAACACCCATCAAATAGGATAAAGGAAGGTTCTAGAAATATTTTAAAGCTTTACCCCATGGTTGTAACCCAAATTTACTTTTTTATCTATATGAAAAACATTTACTATGGTTTCTTTTAATAATAAAAAAAATTAAGTTGACCATATTAAATTATATTAATAATAAATATTAAAAATATAAAATTCATTTTATAAAATTTAATTCAAAACTGTTTTGGAATTTAATTTAAATTAAAACCACCAAAATGTGATGAAAGCGATAATCCATAAAAAATGTTTTCTTATCTATAAATAATTTTTATACAAAAATGAAGAAAAAAAATTCTTTAGATGAACCTAGTTGTATTATTCATAATATAAATTACCTAATTTTACTTTGAAACCCTTTTAAAATAATTTTTTTAAATTATTGAAACAAAATGACATTATTCAATAAAAATCAGTATTTTCACAATTCAATATAAAATCAATATTTTTAAATAAATCCTAAAATTTCACCCTAAAATGATTCAAAAAATGATATCCTTTTATCATATAAAATTTATAAAAGTTTTAGAAAATAATTATATTAGTTTCTCACAAAAATCAACAAAAACCAATTTTGAAGTATAAAATGATTTTACTGAAAAATTTTGTACTTATTTATCAATTAATTTAGATTATATAAATCCTTTATACAGATTATTTCATAATATACTTATTACTATTCATAACACCAATTTTAATGGTTGGGCTATAATAATCATGTTTAAATAAGAATATTTATATTGTGGTTCCTTTAAAATCGATTGTTCATGTAAATGAAGCTATCAAATAAATAAAATTTATTTAAAGGGAAATATATCATAAAATATTAGGGTGTTACATTCTACATTTCTTAAAAGCATTTTCCATTAAAATTATCATTATGATAAAATAAATTAAGTATAATTATACTCTATCATATCCTTAGGTTCCTAAATATGCTCCTTTAATTTATGGTTTCAACCTAAGACTCTGACCAGGTGGGTGGTATTATTTCATAGAATTTTCTCTATATGATCAAGAAAATCCACCAGCTTTTCCTCACAAGAGAGATATTTTTCCAGTTTTATGAACTCTAAGTTCAGTTCATATTAAAGATCATACATTAACTTCCTTATAAGAGATAAATGGAATACATCAGGAATGTTAGGAAGATTTGGTTGAAGTTCCAATCGATAAGCTACCATCTCGATACAATCAATAATTTCAAAGGGACTGATTTATCTAAGGCATATCCTTCTCTTATTAAAAAATATTATAGCATTATTCCAAATAGAAATTATTATCAATTCCATGTAACCAACTTTAAAATGTAGATTTCATTCATTATTATCATCACAACTTATTTTTCGACTCAGAGATTCCCTAATATACCACTGAATGGATCTAATCTTCTCTATTATGTCCTCAACTAGATCATGTCCTAATATCTTTATTTATCTAACTTCATACTATTAGTTGGAGTTATATAATTAATTCCATTGAGGGATTCATAAGTATCCATTTTAATGTTTTAGTGAAAGATACTATTGTAATAATATTTCACCAAAGGAAGGTGTTGTTCCAAAACCACCTTGGAAATCCCTAGAGAAAGATCTCAACATGTATTATAGAGTATGAATGGTTGTCTGAAACTAACAATCTATTTCAGGAAGATATTCAGTACTAAAACTCAACTCTGAATCCAAAACATTATTTACACTTCTTAAAAAATTTGATAAAAACCTCAAATCCTGATAAAATACAATAGAATGTGGTAATCCATACAAACTTACCACTTACTTAATATATATCATGGAAATATGATCACAAGATAAATATTATCTAATTAAAGTGATGTTTTTTAAATTCATAATGTGACCAAATATAACCCAAATACAATAAATCCTTTAGATGTTTGGGGGTGTATTAAATTGAAATGAATGATGATGTTTTACCACATTCATTTTTCAATAGATAATAGTTGTAATATATCCTTAGAAATCTGTCTCTTATCCTTAACTTACTAAAAAACCAAGAATTTAGATACATAATATGTAATATATCTCTTCATGTATTCTAATTATAAATACTCTTTGAGATTTATATACCTACTTTTTTTACTACTATGATGAATAGATAATATTAAACTATGATCTTAATCTAATTAATCCTTCAGATCTGGTATTTTTGGGATATATACTCAGTTACTAAATCTTATTATTCCATTATAATCATTTTTGAATTCAAGAAATTTTCTCACTTTCCTCCATAATTCCACGTCTTCTTATGCCTCTTTAATCCTCACATGGATGGATGGTTGAACATTTATTTAATAATGATACGACATTTTACCCTTCCTTATGATTTCAATATCTATCTTTTGTAAATCCATATAAATTGGATCCCTTTTAATATTCATTATAGAAAAACTATCATGGTCTTTCTAACTCATCACATCTTCCACCTTGTTTTCTTTTCTAGGGTGGTAATGTATTGAGTAGTCATAATCTTTAGTGAGCTAAAACCATCTCCTTTGGTGTATATTTAACTCTTTCTATGAATATATATCCTAAAATATTTTGTGATATATATATATATCACATTGTTCACCATAAAGATAATGGATCTATCTATTGGATGAAAAATATAATATTCCCAACTCTAAATCATGTGTCAGCTAATTTTTCTCATGACCTTTCAAGGAATTAAGAATAAGATATTACCATATTATTCTACATGAGGATTCATCCCAACCCCTTCATGGATGCATCACTAAAGATTTCAAAACCTTATCTGCAATAGATTTGTGTATTTATAGGTGTGTTGACCAATTTTTTTATCTCCTAGAAACTTTCCTCTCATTAATCTATCTAATGGACCATGGAAACCTTCTAAGTCAACTTTATTATTATATTATATAGTTATGATAAATATATAAAAAATAATCGGTAGTATCTTACCGATCACTGAAAACTGAAGATATCAGTTACCATTACTGTTCTATAACATTATTCTAAATATTATGTCTTTAAAGGAGGCAGTAATATATCCTCATTTGAAATTATTATACTATATAATGTTACTTTATACAAAAAAAATTCACACTTGTTAAATGAACATATTATTTCTCATTCCATAGTGATTTTAGAGAAATCCTAAAATGTTCATCATGTTCTTCTTTGATATTAGAATATATAATAATATCATCTATAAATTCTACCAAAAACTAATCAGGGTAATCTCTAAAGGCACTATTCATTAAATCCACTAATATATTAGGATCATTGGTAAGAAAAAATATATTTACTATTAATTCAAAATAGATATACATCATATGGATGATTGTATTGGGTATATAATCCTTCTTGACTCTCAAATGAGGATATCAATCAAAAAGTTCAATATTGGAAATGTATTTTTCTTCTCAAAATTGATCATAAAAATAATTGATATAGGTTACAGGAAAATTATTATTGATAATGGTATTCTTTGTGGTCATGTTATAATCAATATGGAAAGGTAAATAACTAAAAACAAATTTTATTTGACTAATAACATGACCACAAAGAATAATATGGTAGGAATAAATAATGATTAAATAGTTCCATACAAATAATCACTTGAGATTAAATCTTATTTATAGATATCATAACTACTACAATATTCACTTGGACATCAATAATGTATTTCATAATGATGAAATTCATAATTAAGGAAATCATAAACATAGTGTCGAGGCCTCATGACATGAAATATTATATAAATGGGTAAGTCCTTAACTAAATACCCAAACTAGTTTTTCTCATGAGACCTATGAATGAATCAAGGGTCTATTGCTAATCCCATTGGTCACTTACTAAGTCTAATTCATTCATCATATAAAGGTCTGAATAAAATAATCAATATAAAAATTAATACTGAAAAAAACATATGAAATTTTAAGTATTTTCCTAATTCAAACTGATCATAAAACATCTAGAGAAAGAATAAGTATTTTATCAAAATAATATCCCTAGAGAATAATAATTATAATAAAGGCTTTTTATTTTTAATGAGTAATAATAAAATTAAAAGATCATAAAAAAATCATGAGGAAAATACCCTTTTTATTTTGAAATCCAATATTAATACTAAAAACATCTTGAATATTAGGGAAAAAATTTTATTTGAAACAAAACATATTAAATTTTTAAGGAAGCATCAAGGTATTTACTGATCATGGTGGCACGAAATTGTTTTATACCGTATAAAGTAAAAAACCTTTTCTTTCACATTATAGTATAAAAATTATAAAAGTACCTCATTCAGAAAATGATTGGAAGATTCCTTTTAAACTATTTTTCAAAAATAAAACATGGGTGAAAGTTTCTTTAATAATTCATTGAATAAAATAGAAAATATTTTTTAAATATTTTAAAAAAAATATGCATATAGAAGGAAAAGATTTCCCACCGAGTAGAAAAAAAATTTATTTTCTTTAAAAACAAAATTTTGTTATCCTGGGTATATAAATAGAGGAAAATTAAAGGAAGACTTGTAATTTATATAAATAAATATAGTAGAATAAAATATATTGGTTCTAATAAATAAATATGAAATAATTCCTCCAATTGAGTCTTAAACATAAACAATCATAAACAATTATGAGATTGTGAAATAAACCCTCAGAACTTCAATAAATTTTGAATCATATTCCTCTTGAAATAATAAATTCAAATGAAAAATTAAATAACATGAATATAAAATATTCATGATATAAAATATCAAATTTATGTATATAAAGAACAAAAAGTAAATAAGTGGGGAGTATGACATATGCCTCATAAAAGTAAAGGTGAGATGAGAAACCCTTAAAATGATCATAACATTAAATGGATAAATATTCAATGAAGCGACTATGTGTTAGAAATTTAAATACATCAAAAAATTATAACTATAACATAAAAAATATGGATATTTCACACATAATCTTGACATAATATAATCAATGAAAAATTAATATAACTAAATTAATGAAAATTGATTTATGAAAAATTTACCACTTAATAGAATTAATTTCAAATCCTCTTGGATGAAATAAATTGATTTGGAACTTAAAATAACATTCATTTTGAATAATTAATGATAAAAAAAGTAAAATTGGAAACATATACAACATAAAAATGAAATTTGGTTCATAACATTAAAATATTCCTCAAGAAACAAAATTGAGACAGAATCCCTTACCTCAAGTTCAACATCCATTACATGTGTTCAAACATACCATCTAATTAATATAAATTTGTTATAAATATATTAACAAAATATACTTCTATATATAATACCATATAGGATTTATATATTACATTTTATCATCAATTTATTAATAATTATTTATTATAATTACAGTTTTGGGTGATAACTACTTCATCTTCCATTAATGTTTTGGTTTTATAGTTTTGATCCTTGTACTTTGATAATAATCTACAGAATTATATTCATTATAAAAATACCTTATATATTAATTATTTACATATTTAGGGTCATTTATAAAATTTATAGAAATAAAATGGATTATACCATTCCTGGAGATGGTAGGTCGTACATACGCTTGAACGTTGTTTTCATTTTTTGATGGAAGGAATAAAAGATAGGTAAATAATAATTCACATTTAAAAAATAATTTTTATATAATATATTTAATATGTATTCATTAAATCCATACTTATTACTATCCATGTAAATCAAAAATTAAAAATGAATCACATCGCTTCGTGGAGATGGTAGTCCAGACGTACGCACAGACAATGTTATCGTGTTCCATTAGATTGGAAAAGAAGAAGGTAGATAGGATATTATAATTAATGAATCATAATTATGTTATTAATATCATATATAAACACTAAAACCACAATAAAACCATACATAAAATATAGTGATGAATCATGAATTGTGCCACAATGTGGAGATGGTATGCTGTACATATGCACTAATAATACTTTCACTTCCCATTTGATGTAAAAGAGGGTGGATAATGGTGGTTTTTTGATCATAATAAAATTTTATTATATTTAGGATATTAAATTTATTATTTTATGATAAATATAAAAGATTTATAGTATTAAAATAATAAGTAAAAAGAAATTGATCGGTAAATGTGATTACCTCTTCCATGAAAGAACTCCTTTACATATCCTTATAATGATGTTAGGGTTGATCTTTTGGGAATGACATAAACACTATAATTTTCATACAGACTTTTAGAATATAATATTCATAGTTATGGACGATCTAGAAGGCTCAAAGTTGTATAAATAAGAGAGAAAATGAATTTCCTTTTCTAATTTATAGGAGGGGTATTCTTAGAATTTCATAAATTATTATATTAAAATAAATTATTATTAATGTCCAAAAGTATACTAATTTATATAATTAAAATTTCATATTATTATGAGTTGAAATTGTCTCATCCAATAATATTTAAAAAAAAATTGTTTTTGTTTTCATCCAAATTTATTAGTTTTAAGCTTCATTAACCCTTTTAACAATTACCATAAAATTAAAATTTTCTACCATTTAACGGTGAAGAATGTTACTATAAAAGGAAAAAAGACCCATAAATAGACCAAGGTTTATGTTTTGAACCCTATCCCATTCATACTCCTGAATTTTATATTTTTATGAATTTTTAATCATTTACTTAAATATTGTTACTGCCATTTTGACACTATTAATTTAATATAACTATAAATAATTCAATACAAAGGGAAATTAAAATATAATACTTTAATTTTTTTAAATATTAATTTATATATATATAAAATTCATGGTAAATATTAATTAATTCAAATTATGTCACTTTTGATATTTTCAAATAGTTTATTTTATTTTTATTTTAATGAATAAATACCTTATCAATGTTACGTAGGAATTTATGCCAATGAGCCTGTACCCAAGTGGTATAGGCTCCTGCTTGGCATCCAAAAGACCCAGGTTCAAATCCGGGCAAGGGATGAATTTACGGGTTACTGTAGCAGGGGTACTGTAGGAGGCCACTGTAGTGGGGCACTGTAGCAGACACTGTAGTAGCGGTGGAACTGTAGCAGCGGCAGCACTGTAGCGGCAGAGGAACTGTTGCAGGATACTATAGCGGCGGCGAGTACTATAACAGGCACTATAGCTGCGTAGGGTACTGTAGGAGTACTGTTCATAGAGGTTCCTTTGGGCCAAAAAATGGGATTTCAAGCCTTGTATTCAGGCCACATGGCCTTGGGCATTCGGGATATGTATTGGGTCTTTCTCTACCCTCTAAAGAGGTCTTTTCATTAAATAATAAATTGAGGCTTCAGCCCCAGCCTTTTAAAAAAAATGTTACGTAGGAATTTAAGGTAATTACCAAAAAGTCCAGCGTCTGGTCAGATCTGTCCCTAAAAAATATATTAAGAAAAAGATAATAGAGTCTGGCGTACAAGGAATTATTACAAAGGCGAGAGTATATTACACCACGCATGTCCGCCTCCACCAGTGGAGCGTAGTACTCTGGTGCCATGAAGGACCACATCATATTCTTCACCATTATTGCTTTCTTTGCCAAAGCATCAGCAACTTGATTGGCTTCCCTATAATCATGTGAGATTATCAGGTTGAGCTCATTATCCTTGTTGAGACACGCAATCCAGTGAGGTAGAATTCTCCATGGCACATCTCATGTTCTTGTTTTCAAGGCCTGCACTACAGTTTGAGAATTTGATTCAATCCATAACAAACTCCATTTGAATTGAACAGCAAAATTGACTGCATGTATAATAAACCATAGCTCAGCTTCATAGGCCACCCCTATATTAGTGTAATAGTAAAAGAAACCCTTCACAAAACCACGATGTGTGCGGAAGACTCCGCTACATCCAGATGGCCCTGGCGCGCCAGCAGCAGCCCCATCTACATTTACCTTGAGCTGAGTTTTGGGCTTTCGGGGGTGACCGGGAACACCTAGCATTCTGAGGACCTGTAGGTCAGATAATTAGTTATTCATCCCTCCAGTTTGCACCATAGATGCCGCATACACTTCCCTATGCAGGGCAAGCATTCCGGTCTGGGCAGAAATCTGCTTGTTCTCAAACAGGATGGCATTGCGCGCATGCCAAACAGCCGCAAAAATTGCAGCACCAGCCACCACCAGCAGATTCTGAATTTTCTCACTTCGCCCAGCGTTCGACAGCCCTGAAAGGATCTCATCAACCTGCATATGAGATCACAAATCCAGACCAAACAGAGAACCTGCATATGACCAAAGTTGGCGCACATATCGGCATCCCACAAACAAGTGTTGCACATTTTCCTCTGCACACATACATAGATAGCATGCTGAAGCAATCTGAATTCCAGCCCGCTTGAGTTGATAAAAATATTATATTTATTTCAAGTAAAAATTTATAACCAAACATAGCATATATTTATCATTATTTTAAAATTTTAAATATAATAAAATAAAGAGAATGACATTTTTTACTTTGTTTAAATAAAATAATATAAATGTAAAAATCATATAAAAATGAAAAAAATATCATATATTTGATTATTTTACATGTATGGATGAAATAGATTCATCCAATAAAATTAATGAATGTTTTATTGTCATTTTACATTCATTATCCTTTTATTTTTAACGTTAATGACCTAATTACCCTTATCATGGTAACAATTATTTAACATGGTTACTATTCCTAATTAAAAAAAATAAAAGGGTCCTATTTAACAAACATGGAAATCATGATTCCATATATGGAATATAATTTTCATTATTAAATTTATAAAAGTGGTTTTAATTAATTTAAAATCAAAATGAAAATGAAAAGAAAATCATTTTTTCAGAAAAATGTCGTTTTATGTATAAAAATGTTTTTATACCAAATTAAATCATAAAATTGATTCCAATGAACATAATTTAATTATTAAAAGTATAATAGAACTAATTTTAGTTTTCAATATTTTTAAAACAAAATATAATTTTTTTTAAATTCTTAAAATAAAAAATCCATTTTCCATAAAAATCGGTATTTTTCACTATTCATTTAAAAATAAATCTTTTCAGAATAATATTAAAATTTAACCTTAATATAAATTTTGTATTATTATTCAAAAAATTATTTTATTTTTATAAAATATATTTTATATATGTTTTATTAATTAATTATAATATTTTCTCACAAAAATTAATAAAAATCATTTTTGAAGAAAATATATTTTTGAAGCATAAAACGACTTTACTAAAAATTAAGTACTTATTTCATAAGAATTAATAAATTATTTTTTTATTGAGTACACCCTTTATATATTTCTTAATTTAAATAATAATTTTCTTATCTCCCAATTGAATGACTATATTATAATGATTATATTTGAATAATAATTTTTCATGGTTCATTTAAACTCGGTGTTGCATATTGTTTCTGCTATCGAACATAGTGTTAATTTTAAAATATCATGGTGTTAAATTATACTACCCTTTAATAAATTCTATCTTCAAACTTTTAACTTGATATTGGTAATTAATGTTTTAAAATTTAAAAATACATTTTTTTGAAATCTCACATCCTAAAATGGTTAAAGAAACATCATTTTCAAAAGAGAGAAAAGGGAAGTGTGAAGGTTATATGTAATAACACATACGATGTTTACAAATTGAATAACATTAGTATGAGGTTAAAATTTGGATATGGATAAAAAATAATGTCAAAATAATTATGTAGAGTGACTGATATCATTGATCATAAGAAGGTGAATGATTCTAAGAAAGTTAATGACCACCAAACTGTAAACCAAATAGGTGTGAAAAAGACCATCGATTCATTGGAAACGAAGGTAATAAGATAATTTTTTTTTTCAAGATCCTTTTCCACGATTTGAGTATTTAATTTACCATATAAACTAAGAACATCAAGAAATATTATTATATGATAAGTATAATATCATACATTATTCAATTTATAAGAAAATATCATCTTTTTCTTTAAAAGATGAGTATTTAAGAAGATTATTTGTGATTGAAGCACTAAAATTAACTTATAAAGGATCACATAATCCAAAAAAGGCTAAAAAATATTCCTTATCTTTATACATTAACCAAAACCAAAATTATTATCACGAGTTATTATAATTCCCTAAAATTATAATCCTTTATATGAAGAAATAAAACATTAATCAATAAAGCCTTAATAATAACACGCAAATTTAAATATAGATCATTTGATAAATAAAAAACATAAAAATTATTTAGAATATTATTAATGAAGTTCAAAACCCAAAAATAATCCGTATTTGAGCACATATTCTTTCGGTATTAATTTAGAATTTATCTCCAAAAAATATTTGTAATTCATAAAGGCATATACCCAAAAATTCATATGCGCTAATTATATATTCTCCAAAATATGGTAGAAATTTTAAAAAATAGCCTATATCACCGTAAATACACATTAGAATCATATATTATTCCAAGAATAATTGAATATTTATCCTATAATATTATGTTTACCTTAATCATATATAGTTCCCAAAATATTGAACTTTTTTTTGAAATATCATTATTCACATAATCATTAAATCACTTTTTTATCCTATCATTATCTATATAATGAAAAAGATGTTCAAAAATAAAATTAATCATTATAAATCAAATAATTTAATTTAAAAAAGGTAATATTAACTAGGAAATCATCTAGGCCAGTGGTTTGTGCTTCACCCTTATTTCCATTTCAACACGTGACAGGTTGTTTCCCTCTTTACAGGTTATCCTTTTAATATAACAAAATTAATATAATTCCTATATAATTATCAAAGAATTTATGTACATACTTTAAAATTTAATATTATTCTTCTAAAATAATTCTTCATGTTAATCATAAGGTTCACGTATACCTCGACCTGATAAAACATCTCCCAAAAAAATTAATAGTCACCTTAAAATATCATCACTCGAAATCTAAAAAGGGGTGTCCGTGCCTTTTAAAAATAAAAAATTAAACTTATAAACCCATTATGGTATCTATAACTCTTATTTTAACCCCATATAGGAACATATATGCTTCAAAAATTATGAAAATTTATATACCTCATATAAAATCATATAATATGTCTATAAATCCAAAAATACAATAAACTTCATCAAAAATTGCATAAATCACATTATCTTCAAATAAAAAAATTCAAGGTCTCCAATACTATATCATTTACTTCATCAATTCCATTAACTATCTTTACATTAAATCTATTTTCTTGAATATTGGTACCATATGTAATCAAATGCATAAAAATACTCTTGAAACATTCTTATAGGTTTCATAATTCTTATATCCAAAATATCAATGATAAAATAATTAAAAAATATAATTCTCAAATAAAAATAAATAAACACATCAATACTTAAAAATAAATTATTTACATATAATAGGTTCTTACTAAGTTAAGGATTTAACCATTGGATTAGGGAATTGAATAATATAATGGCCATATTTTGTACAAAAAAGACCTTGAACTATAAATTTTGTTGTTGGACGAAATTTATTTTCTGTTATTATAATATTCAGTTTTACTCAACAATTAATTGATTTATGCCTTTATTTTCCACAGATAAAACATTTTACCATTCCTATGAGATAGTTTCCCATTTTCTGGCATGATGAAAATTGATCATTCTTTCCTCCATGGTATCCACCACCGGATCTCTCAGTAAAATCTATCATTATATTATTTGATGAGTCAAAGAGTTGTTTATGGTGAATGTTGTTAATCATATATCATGATATCTGATTAGGAATAATCACAGTATCTTTCACTCCAATTATCATCTCATTTGGTTGCTCAAGATCAATACATTTTTCATCACATTCGATATTAACATAGTTCCTTATGGTTCCATACATTGACTAAAACTAAATAGCATAGTGTGAGAAACAAATATAACAGTGGGAAATAAAAAATCATTCAAACGATGTCTAAATAAGTACACATACTTTTAACATTATTAAACCTTAGGTTTAACCTAGGTCATCATCGATTATTATCTATTAAAATCATCCATAATGTATTATATTGAAAATGTGAGTTAACCAGAGCATAACCCTTGAGAGTGTCAAACTAGGTATATTGTAAGGGAACATTAACCATGCACCAGAGTTGTATTAGATATATACTTGACTAAATCTTTTTGGGGTTATTATCCCTAGATTCATCTATACTAAAACTATGTCCACTTATATTATCCAAACATGGATCTATTTCTTCGAAAACCAAATAATTTATACTTTTCTAAATTTTTAGGATGTTATAATACAATTACAATTATCCTCATTATTTGTTAGAGGGTTATATTCCCTAATATATGTTTTCCTAACCCTATTTACAATTTTTTTTACTAAAATTTATATAATACCAACTTTGACACCCAAACCCAATATCCCAACACTGGTGGTTACCTTATTATATTAGCACTAGATACCATAAATTATATCCCAATGAACTATATAGTTTAGTAGACTTGGTAAACTAGAAACATATTTGAATCTCACAATACATTTGAAAACATAAAATACATAACATAGTGAATGTAAATAATTTTCATCCTTCAACTCATTCAAAGATTTCTTCTTCATATCCCAAAGAAAATAACTAAAATAATAATGTCTTTAAATTATTATTAAGGGTTACATATAGTGTAAAATATAATGAATAAATAAGAAATAATCAAAATGGAATGGTAAATAACTGAAAACACATGTCAGTTAATAAATAACTTAAACACCAAGATTAAAATGGAAGGAATAAATAATGATCAAACAAATCCATATAAATAATCAAATGTTCTTAAAACTTATTAATTGATATCAAAACTATTCAAATATTCACATACATCAATAATTAACTTCATAAATATGTAATTCATATTTCTGGACATCATAAACATACTAAAAAGGGCTCACGCTAAGAAATATTACATAAATGGGTAATGACTCGGCCAAATACCCAAAATAGTTTGTCTCATGAGACCTTACTATGTATAAAGGGTCTATATAGGTCCCTTATCACTACATAATAAGTCCAATAAAGTCATCATATTAAAGTGGTTAATGACATAATTATCATAAATTATCATATTAAAAAACTAACATATGAAATTTTAATATTTTACACAGTCAAACTAATGATAAAATTTCCAAAAAAAGAATAAGGATGATATTATTACAAAACATACCTAGTGTATCATTAGTGGAATAACTTTTTGTTATCATTTATGAGTAGAAATACCATAAAAAGATCATTAAAAACATTATTGAGGAAAATAATATTTTTATATTGAATCCAATTTAAAAAAAAATAATTTCAAAAATATTATAGTAAATATATATTTTTAATATAAACTTTTAAACGTGTAAAATATGATTCAATTCATTGAGTTTTCATGATAGTGATATTTTTTTTTCATGTCGTATAAGTTAAAAAAACATTCCTTTCACACTTTGGTAAGAAAAGAAAAAATCACCACTTTTAGAAAATGGTAGGAATATTATTTTTAATTAGTTTTATAAAAGTAAACCATGGGTAAATATTTCATTACTAAATCACTATAGAATAGTAAAAATGATTTTTTAAATTTATTTGAAAAAATATGGATATGGAAGAAAATGATTTTTGACCGAGTATAAAAATAGATCAGGTTTTCCTTAAAAACATTATTTTGGTGTATTGAGTATGTAAAGATAGGAAAATGAATAGAAGAATTACAATTTCTAGAAATAACTAAAATATAATAAAATATATTGGATATAATCAATTAATATCAAATAATTCCCGAAATGGAGACTTAATCATAAATAGTCTTGAATAATAATAAGGTTGTGAAGTAAACCATTTTCATTTTTTTAACTTTTAAATCATAACCCAAATGAAAGAATGACACCCAATGAAACATTAAATATCATGAATATAAAAGATTAATTATATAACATATAATAGGGGATTATATAAACCACTGAAAACAAATAAGTGGTGAGTATGACATATGTCTCATAGAAGAAAGCATGAGATGAGAAAGCCTTACAATGATCATAACACTAGAGAGTTAAATAATCTACGAAGTGATTATGTGTTAAAAATGTCAATCCACAAATAAGTTGAAATAAAATATAAATAAAAAATTCTATTTTACACATTATATAATAAGTGACTATGTTATATAACTCAATGAATAAAAATTTATATATAAATTACTTACAACTTAATAACATTCAATTCAAATCATCTTGGATGATATAATTTTATATGAAACTTAAAATTACATTAATAATAATGGATTTATTATATAAAAATTAAAATGTGAATCATATAAACTATATTAATTAAATTAGATTCATAACAATAAAATATGACTCTATGAAGTGAAATTGAGACATAGTCCCATACCATTAGTATAAATTCCTTCATACATGTTCAAAAATATTTTATAATAAATACTGATTTATTATAAATATATTATAGAGACATAATAATATGTATGATACTATTTATTATTTACTTATAACTATTTATTATTTTTCTTTTAATAATTCTATATTAAAATCACTATTCTCAGTGATAACTATTTCGTCTTCAATGTATGTTTCACTTCAATATTTTTGGTCATTGTACATTGATCATGTTTCCATAATATTTCAAATTTTATTTATGATATAAATATAATATATATTCATTATATAAATATTTATAGTCATCCCTAAAATATATATATAGAAAAATTAATTACACTATTCATGGAGTTGGTAGGCCATACGTAAGCATGAACGTTATTTTCATTTTTCAAAGGATGGAATAAAAAAGGTAAATAATAATTAAAATTTACATAATCATTTTTATATAATATATATCATATAAATTATTTAAATCCATACTTATTACCAACCATGCAAAGTGGAAATGAAAATAAAAATTTATAACTTTGTGGAGGTGGTAGTCCACATGTACGCATGAGTGATGTTATTATTTTCCAATGGACTAGAAGCTAAGAAGTTATATATGATATTATAATTTCATAAAAACAATTATTTTATATATATCATATATAAACATTGAAACCATCATAATACCCATCCATGATATATGGTTATGATGAATTAATTGTATCTCTATGTTGATATGGTAAGTTGTGGGTACACAACAACAATACTTTAACTTCCCATTTGATGGAAAAGAGGGTGGATAACGGTCATTTTATAGTTATAAAAAATTATGTGAGTATAATATACTAAATTTATTATTTTATGTTAAATACCATATATTTATAGGCGATAAAAGAATAAGTAGAAAAAAATTTATTGGTTAAGGGGATTATATATTCATTGAAGGAACTCCTTTAAATCTCTTCTTATGGATCCTAAGGTTAACCTTTAGTGAATTAAATAGACTCTATAATTCTGATAAGTGTATTTGGGAGATAATTTCTTAGGGTTTGGTTGATATAGAAGTCTCAAATTAGTGAAAAGAAGATAGGGAATGGGTGTCCTTTTATGAGTGTGGGGAGGGGTATTCTTGGAATTGTTTATAGTATTAAATTAATATAAATTATTTTTCTTGTCCAAATGGATCCAAATTTATATAAGTAAAATATAGGATGAGGATGATTCAATGTCCTATAATCCAATAAAATTATAAATGTTTTTCTTATGTTTTCACCCTTATCTTTTAGGTTTAACCCATGTTAACCCTTTTGAAAATTACCATAATATTAAAATTTTCAACCCTTTAAGGGTCAATAATGTTTCCAAAAAAGAAAAAATACCCCTAAATGGACCATGTTTTTTTCAACCCTATCCCATTAATTTTTAGGAATATAATATTTTTATGAATTTCAATTCATTTAATAAAATATTATTTGTTATAAAATATTATTAATTTCATTTTGACACTATCCATATTATAAAATATTTAATACACGAAGACAAAGGGGGAATTTGATAAAATACATTTAAACATTCCTAATATGTCATATATATCTATAAAATTTATTTTAAACATAAATTAACTCAAATTATATCATTTTTAACATTTTAATATAATATAATTTATTTTTTATTAACCTAATAAATACAGTGTTGGTGTTGCATAATAATTTATGGTAATGATTTCATCACAAAAAATAGAAATAAATTATCTTGATAAAAAATTATTTATATTTAAAATAGATATTTAGAAAAAACATTCTTATATTTATTCTTATGTCAAAATTTTAAAGATGAAAAAAATATAATGAACTTTAGACTTTTCTTTAAATTAAATAATATAAAGGTCAAAATCACTTCCAAATGCTAAAAAATCTCATATATTATAATACTGGATTGGTATGGATGAAATTGGTTTATACAAGCAAATTAAGGTATGTTTTATAAAAGGCCTAGTTATGAAATTTGAAAATCCTTACTCAATATATGGAATGTTTTTTTCATGATTAAATTTATTCAAGTGGAAGTAATTAATTTAAAATCACAATGGAAAACACAATGAAAATTAATTTTTTGGAAAAGTTCATTTTTAGGTATAATTTTTTTATACCAAATTAAATAATAAAAATGATTATAATTAAGTTAATTATTTATAATATTAGTGAAATAATTTTATTTTTAAATAATTTGTGAAATGAAAACTTTTAAATTTCTGAAAACTAAATATGATTTTCAATAAAAATCATTATATTTCAATATTATTTGTAATATCAAAATTTTTAGAAAAAACAAAAAATTTCCCCCTAAGATAATATTGATATAATTATATAAATTTTTTTATTTTTTATAAAATAAAATTTATATGTTCTCCATAAATTAATTATATTAGTTTCTCACAATAAGTTATACAAACCAATTTTGAAAAAAAAAACATATATCTAATGCAGAAAATAAATTTACTAAAAATTGAGTACTTATTTACTAATAATTAATCATATAATTTTTATTTATTAGGTACTTTATATATATTTCATAAATTCGTGAATACTATTCATACCTTCCAATTCAACGACTAGGTTATAATAATCATATATAAATAATAATATTTTGTGGGTTTTTTAATCTTGATGTTTTGTGTTGTTTACATAATCTAATATAGAATTATTTAAACATATAAGGGTGTTATAGTGATGAATTTAGTCAAATAAATAATGTATCAATATTCTCATATAGTTTCATCTTTAATTCCTATAACTCAATTAGGTCCATTCTATTTGGGGTTTTGAAATAGGTGTAACATCATGTATGAGTTCTATTGTAAACTCAATATCAGGATTCAAGGGAAGTCTAAGAAATTCTTTAGGAAATACATCAAAATAATATTGAAAAATAAGAAAATATTTGATTTTGAGTTTCTTCTTAACTATTTAAGATAAAAATACCGCATAAATGGGTAGTATGACACACCTAACCAAAGTGAATTCTATTGTAAGTTCATATTCATCCTTACACCAAAATTCAATCTTGTATTAGTTCAAAATATAAAATGTAATTTTTCTTACTTTGTAATTGAAATATAATATATATTTTAATAACCCTGACTATAGTAACCAAGAATCGACTTTTAATTTATTACATTGGCATAAGATACAATGAATTACATCCTAATGGAACATAGAGTTTAGTAGTCTTGGTAAACTAGATACATATATGATTTTGATATTACATTTGAATACACATGTTACGACATATTTTTTTTCAATAATATCACTATTCCCTCTAGAATATTCTTGTATATAACTCTTAGTACACTTCCTACATTCCTAGGAAAGGAAAATAATAAGGGTGAGCTCAAATTCTTATCAATGGTTAAGTACAATTAAAGCTATCATGTATCAACAATCATAATCAACATGGTGAGGTAAATAATTAAATACATATACCATTCAATAAATAAGTTGAATATCAAGATTATATAAGGAATAATCAATATGTAAATGTAAATATCTAAAAACAAATTTCATTTAATCAATAACATTACTATTATGAAAAGATAAGGCATAATCAATATAAAAAGTTAAATAACTAAAAACACATTCAATTTAATTGATAAAATAAAAATGAAAATGAATGTAGAGATAATATCATTGAAAAAATATCATGGATAATAATAACTGAATTTTTAATAAAGTAAATTCTTAATTATTAGACATCATGATCTCAAGAAACATGATACCTCTACTGTGAACACCATTCAAAAGACAGTTTAAAACTAATGGGTAGGTATACACTAGAAACCCATTTAACTAAGGATATTCAATTGATTCCTATCATGATACTACTGATGAATCCAAGGTCTATCTATAACTGGTCTCCACCCATATCAACATTTCCAAATCATTCCTCATATATTGAATAATTCATTTAATTCATTAATAATATTCCTTATCAAAAAATTTCTATATTGAGTAAAGATTTCATATTAACGATAATTTCCCAAATCAATCCTATTACTTTAAAAGTAACATATGGTATATATAAATTATATATAGTTTAATTAATAAATATATCCATGATAAATAATATGGATATTTAGGGAAAATTCAATGTCTAATGGTGACAAGAAATTGTGTATTTTAAGGGAAATCTAATGATTAAAAATTAATCAAGAAAGGGATTATCAATAATTTCCCTATTAAAAATAATCATAAACCATATATATAAATAAAAAATATAGTATTAATAAAAAATTTACCTATTGGATCATATTTACAATAAAGGGATTACATCATTGATATATAGAAATACAATAAAAATGTCATTAAAAACACTATTGAGAAAAATAACATTTTCTCTTCATTTTTTTTAAAAACTAAATGCTAAAAAATATTTGAAAATAATTACCTTTGAAAATAACCTTTGAAACTTATAATTTAATATTCAAATAATTTAGTGGTCATGATATTTGGAAATTACGTTCATGTCGTACATGTTAAAAAAATCATTCAATTTTTGGGTAAAATCCAAACGAGGATTATTTGGAAAACAACTTGATGATTAATTTTATTTTATTTTTGTAAAAAGTAAAATATACATAAAAATATATTTATTAAAACATTTTTGATAATTTTAAAACAATTTTTTAATTTTTTTATAAAAAAGGATTTTGATAAAAAAATATTTTCGACCAAAGAGCAAAATAAGGTTCGATTTTCTTAAAAACATTTTCTTAAACATTTTAGGTACCAATGTCTAGAAAGTGGTATTTCACTTGAAAATTATAGGAAAACTAATAGTATAATAATATTAAATTTTTTTATTAGAATATTATGAAATATTATCTTTCAATTCAAATTAAAACATAAACAATCCCTATTAAAATGAGATTGTGAGATAAACCCTTACAAATATCATAACATCGAAGTTAAAATTAATAAATGCATAAATTATAAGTTTAAAATGAAAATCGAAATAAAAAATGGAAACTAAAAATAACATATTCAAAAGTATTTGCACACATAATCTTGTAATTTCAAATACAATGAAGAATTAATATAACCTAATGAAAAGAAATTGGGTTATAAAATTATTTACCACTTGGTAATTTTCAACTCAATTACCATAGGATGGAATTATTAAAATTGAAACTTAAAATAAAATTAATTATGAATGAATTTGAATATTACATGTAAAATGGGTAGTATTTACCCCATATAAAATAAATAAGTTGCATAACATTACATTATGCCTTAATTAAGGGAAATTGAGGTGAAGTCCTTTAACTCATGGTTACTTTTGGTTAAAAATGCATTAAAATCATCTATAATGGGTTTAATAATTTTTTAAATTTATAATTTTACCATAGTAATATTTAAAATATCATATATGATCCTCTTACAACATTTTACAACTAGTTTTTTTAATAATATTTCATTATTTTCGTTGCTTTTGGTGTTAATTGCCTTGTTTTACCATGTGTGTTTTGTCATGAAAGTTTGAGTTACTATGTATAGGATATATAAACATCATATAAAAAAATCATATTAATGCTATAAATTACATATTTACTCATTTTTTACATTTTATAATCATTTTTAGGGATGTAAATGGAAAATTAATCAAATGGCTTTGTGGAGATAGTAAGCTGTATGTACACACAAGCGACGATATCATTCCATTAATAAGTGAAAGGGTAAGGAATTATATGATATACTAATTTTAAAGAATAAATAATAATTAATATATTTCACACATATTCATTAAATATATCCTTATCACATTCCATGTAAAGTGTAAGTGAAAAATGAATCACACCACTTCGTGAGATGGTAGTCCTCCATAGACACGAGCGCCGTTAAAATAACTTAAATGTCTTGGAAAGTAAAAAAGATATATATGATATTACAATTTCATAAGTATAATAATATCATAAATATTATATATCATTATATATAATCTTGAAATGTGTTTATGGAAAACCAGTTACATCGGTTCACAAGGTGATAGTTCGCCGTACACATGATCGATTATTTCATTTTCTATTTAAAGGGGAAGAGATGGATAAATATTATATCCTAAATATAATAAATTATTATTATATGGGATTTAATGATGATAATATTTTGGTAGTTATTATATATAATTGAAAGTGAAAAAAGAGGAAAGTAAACAAAAGATATTCGTTAAGACAATTACCTTCTCTTAGAGAAACCTACATTATATATCCTCTTAAGGACAATAGAGTTGGTTTATTGGGATGAAAAGAAGATCTAAAATGTTTATATGGGTATTGGGGAGATATTTTTTCAATTATTGGTCAATAAAAATATATTTAAAGGTGTGAATAAGTGAATGGAGGGAGTGACCCATTATAAGTGGGGGCACAGACACATTTAATTTTTGAAAAGAATAACATGTACCCACATTTTTCACATTACAAAAGTCTCATAATTTAAGAACTCATATATTTATTTTAGGTATGTATCTTGATTTTGGGTTTTTTTTAGGAAAAACGAAGAAATGAAAATTTTCTAAGTTCACACCATGTACTTTTGAGTACACATCGTGTACCCAGTTGTCGCGGGTAGCTGTGTACTGGCCGTGTAATGGCCAAGTACCGAGCCATGTAGGTGACATGGAAGACCACCTAAAGATGGGGCCGGTTGAGGCTAGTATACGGCTTGCACATTAAATGAACACACCATGTACATTTATTTTTATTTTATATTAGGTGCGAGGTCACGTCTCACATCCAGAAACACATTCTTCTCCCATAAGTTCATACATGAGAGAAATGAAATGATGAAGAACTTCAAGCTTCTCCCAATTCTTCATTCGAGGTTTGATTGAAATGATTTTAGGTGCATCATATTCCCACTGGGGAGTTCTCTCTTTCCCTAGATCCTTTCTTCCTGATTCCTCCTCTCCTATGATTTTTTCAAGGTTGAACGTTTTTCAATTTTTTGTAGATCTATGTCATTTTAGACCGATTCAAGGGCCAAAATTCAGGGGTGTTCATCATAAAATATCAATGTAAGTGGTTTGTTCCTTTCCTTGATTGTCTTTAGATTATATATGCTTAGAGTGACAAATACCCATGTTTGGGGTATTTCGTGTTTTGGAGTTAAGCCCTATTCTCTACATTCTATGGTTTAATTGATTGAAAAGGGGTTTTTGTACATGCATAAGGTTTTATTCCTTGTTTATGGGACACCCCATGGGTGTGTTTCCCTAGTTTTTCTACTTATGGCCATTTGACCTAGGTTTCCAATGAGTCATACCTTGTTTCCTTGACATGAGTTATTTAAGATAGAGTTTGATTGATAATAGGAATTTCATGTGTCATGCTTGTGAGTGTTATCCATATAGTAGTTATAGATTACATTGATGTCTTCTTGTAATATACATGATGATCTTCCAATGGACCATGAGATCCTTGAACCAGGAAAACTTTGGGAGTTTCCATGTTTATTTACATAGCACCATGCTAGACTTAGTGTAGACTCTGACCCAGGGGTATTAACCATGAGAGGTACACATGAGGTCGTTTATGATTGTTTATGAAATATTGACCCATGGGGTATTGACCGTGATAGGTAGCCAAAGGTACTTTATAAATTATTACTTCCATGTTGACCTAGGGGTATTGACCATGAGAGCTACCAATGTGGTCATTTTTAATTGTGTAAATATATGCATAACTAAAGGGGTTAGACCGCGAGAGATTTCCCAGATGGTTGTTTCAATGATTGAATGATTGTAAAGAGTCTACCAATCCAAAGCACAAGCTTGCACCTAGTCTAACCTGTTGGTTTTGATGGTATTCTTAGAAGTCTGTTTTGGTAATTTTACCCAAGAGGATATAGAGCTTAGGATAGTCTCAATATTACCCATTGTAAAGGGTGGATAATAAATATAAATGAATGTAATCTAAATTGTAGTATTGTTTACTTATTATTACTTCCTAGTTTATTTATTGATTTCTATATATTTCTTGATATATATATTCATTGACAGTTAGGAATAGATATTATGGTGGTTTCCTTCTGTGATTTATCTCACAGCTTGTTTAGGTCATGCTTTAAACACCCAAACAGATTATATGGTTGTTGGTATAGATAAGGGAAAGCAACCATCTTCATCAGATACTTCATTGTTGTTGGATTTGGAGAGAATGAGACCAAGATGAGGCTTGTGATGATGTTGGAGTTTACTAATTTTCTATACATTGGTTTTGATATTATATTTCCAGCATTGTGACTTTTTAGATGATTTCCTAGACACATGTGACATGAGTCATTTATATATGCTCCAGTTGTTACATTACCATCATTCTTCCACTGTTTACTTTTTTCTGAATGGTATTAATTCTTTCGCTATTGTTTATTATTTTTAATTCTGTTGTGTATACTTTTATAATGAGAGAATAGTTTCCCCATTATTCGACATTATCTCTCACTACAAGTCGACAGCCTCTAGCATTTGGGGAAATGCGCTTGAGGTTATGTGACCACCCGGGTTCGGGGCACCTTTGGGTGGAACCCAGAACCGGGACATTACAATGTGGTATCAAAGGAGGTTCTTTTCTTCTTTGATTTACTATTTGAATTTTATATGAAGGTAAAATAAGGAATATGTAGTTGGTAATAAGTTTTTCTCAAGATATGCTACCCCGTGTACAGGAAAAATCCATGCTACCTAAAATATTGATTTTTTTTATTTTTCAATTATCACAGTTGATTAGATTTCACTGTTGGTTGATTCACATAATTTATGCTTTTATCATTGATATTATTGAGGTTATATTGTATTAAAACTCGATTATATGGGGGTATTCCATCTCAAACATCATATAGGAACTTGCTATAGATCACATGTCATGAATTCATGTCATGCCATTTAGGGTGCATTACTAGTTGCATGTTGTTATGATAGACGTTGTGCTAAATATGCATGATGTTGTGATAGATGATGTGATTGAATACCTAAAATTTTGATAGGGTATTGGTAAATGTAAATTCTTATTTGGATGGATGCCAAACTTTAGTCCCAGAGGTGTTATGGGCCCTCTCAGATAGGTATTTGGTGTATCATGATTGAACTTTAATTTAATTTTGTTATGATATGAAATTAATAGGGATGCTAAATGTTTATTCGTAGGGAGTATGGGCTCTCACGGGTTGGAATTTTTCATGCCTAAGAAATTTTTTTAAGTTTTTAATGGTTCTAGAGGAGTTTTAGAGGTTTACTCTCAAAAAACCCAGGCAACCTGACGTGTGATGTTATGAACACATGCCACGTGTTCTTCTGTTCTGGTGGAAAAAAATATTTATTAAGTACACGCCGGGTAATATATGTACACGTTGTGTAGTCTTTGACCATGTGACTGAATGTGTGAGTAGAGACACTGGGTTGGAAAACGTTTGGTGGAACACACCCTGTTATAAAGAATCATGTATCCAATCATGGGACCAATGACACGGGTGGATAAAACTTGGGTTGAATAAGCCATGTCCTTATTGAACACACCGTATAAAAGTCAACTCTGTATCCGACCAAGTGATTAATGACACGAGTGGTTGGATATTAAGTGTTACATTCCATGTCTAGGGTGAACACGTCGTGTAGTGTTACGTTGGCAGACACCATGGGGTTTATCCATGTAGAAGTACTTGGGTAGGAGAAAAAATTAAAGTACATTCCATGTCAAAGGACGAAAACACCATGTGTAGGGGTGTTACACGACCACATTTGGAAGAGGTACATGCCCACGTAAGGCTTAAAGGGATCATGTTGTGTGATAGTTATACATGCAGTGTAACCATGTTTTTTAAAACATGAATATTTTCTTTATTTTATTGTGTTCTTGAACTTCTAAGTTGTTTTCCATGATAACCTTGAACTGAGGTAGGAACTTGACCTTGTAGATTAATGCCTCCAAGATTTCCTCCAGTTGTACGCTAGATACAGTGCAATGATCATACACCAAAAATGGTTGACCAGGGACTACCAGCAGATCCTCCCGTCATGCTGTCTTGGCGCTAACTATTATACCAGATGTAGGTGTTGATGCATAGTTCTATGAAGGCTTTATGAGGATGATGAATACTTTATAGGGAGCACCACATCCTTCCCTAACTATGGAAGAGTTTATGTTAGTGTTCAGGTAGTATCATCCTCCCACTTTTTCTGGGGATGGAGGATCACAGGATACAGAGTCACAGTTGGAGGCCATGATTTCTATATTTGAGCATCTGGATAAGCCTTCATAGAAGATGGTGATGCTCACAATGTACATGTTACGTGATTCTTCCAAGAGATGTTGGGATGTTTTCTCACAGGAGAGAATTCATCGGGATATGTCTTGGGAAGAGTTTCAGAGGACCTTCTATGACTACTTCTACCCCGAGACATTGAGGTCCGATCAACCCTAATAGTTCATGAATTTGGAGTAGGGTGTTCTTTCAGTGATGGATTACTCATCTTGTTTCACAGAGATTCAACACTACACACTTGTTTTGGGAGGTGAAGGGTTATCTTTGAATAGGTGATTTGAGAATGGTCTCAGGTATGACCTCCGATCATAGTTGAATGTTTTCAGGATTACTTTGGTGACAGATATAGTGAAACTAGAATTGATTACTGAGTGTAATACGGGGGATTTGGGAGATGTGAGACATGGAGGTTCAGTATCTAGGGTTTTTACTCCTTTGACCGATAGTAGGAAGCACCCCATGGAGCTTTCACGCAATGGTTCTTCTATTAGTAGGTATATTTCTTCAGGTAGCCAAGTGGTGTGCTACTAGTGTAGGAATAATGGTAATATGAGACCTCTATTTCCAAGAGACACAGTTGAGTGATGATGTTGTGGCAAGATGGGTCATCTTTTCCATTTTTTCCAGTTTTTCTCACCAGTATCTGGTGAGAGGGGATCTGTTAAGTCTGCATGTTCAAGAGCAGGTCCACCAGCTTCTCCTCAGTTAGGTAACTGGAGTTCGTCAATCCGTTCAAAAAAATTAGGTGGTCGTGGTCATGGCAGTCAGGATACATTTTTTCAATGAAAATAGGGTGGATTAGCTCAGGGTAGTCAGGTAGGGTTGTAGGGTCATGGTATAGGTCAGACCATTGTAGTGGAGCAGACCCAACATGTGTATAATCCTAGAACCTCTATGGTTAGATGAAGGGTTCTAGTTTCCTCCGTTTTAGATTATACTCTTTTTGATACATGGGCTACCCATAGTTTTATATATGTATCTATTTTGAAGAGACTTGGGCTCTTTATCTTTACATATGATGATGTTATGATGCTATAAACTCTGTTGGGGATTAGAACGACTAGTGTAAGTCAGTGAAATGAGTTCCCTTTTGAGGATGGCAAGTGTCACTTCTTATAGGACCTCTAACTCTTAGATATGAAAGGATTAGATTTCATTCTAGGAATGAACTAGTTGGTTTCCTTTTAGGACTTTGTTTACTGTTATCGCCTCTTGGTGAGTTTCACGTCACCAGAGGGTGGGAATTTTACACATAAGAGAGAATGGGATGTCCATGCGAGCAGAGCGAGACCCAAGCATCTTGAGTTGGGAGTAATTATAACCTAGATTTCTTGTTTATATCTGGATGACCTGGGGACTTCACAGATGGACATTCCTCTAATGGTAAATCATTTCAGATATGTCTTTCAAGAAAACTTTTCAGGATTAACTATAGAGAATAAGATAGATTTCTCTATTGAGCTTGTTCCAGGAGTGGTACTAGTGTCCATTCCTCCATATAGGATGGATACAACAGAGTTACAGGATCTCATGAAGTAGTTGGAGGAGTTTTAGGAAAATATATTCATATGAACTGGTTCTTCTTCTTGGGGTTCGCCTATTATTTTTGCAAAGAAGGTGGACAGAACCCTCATACTTTGTGTATATTATCAGATGTTGAATCATATGATAGTCAAGAACCGATATCCATTGCTGAGGATTGATGTTCTCTTTGACCAGCTTTGAGGATCCCGAGTGTTCTCGATGATTTACTTGAGACACAGTTATCATCAGTTGCACGTTATACCATCAGATAAACCTCTTACGGCATTTCAGAGTAGGTATGGTCTATTCGAGTATTTGGTTATTCTATTCGGTCTCATGAATGCACTGATAGTTTTTATAGAACTGATGAACCAAGTGTTCTATCCTTACTTGGATTATTTTGTGGTAGTCTTCATGGATGATATCTTGGTGTACCTTCACACTCAACAAGACCATAAAACCCATCTTGAGATCAAATTTAGTACACCAAGAGAGCATTAGTTATACGAAAATCTCTCAAAGTAACACTTTTGGATGGACCAGATTAACTTATTGGGTCATATTATCTCAGATATAGGAGTATCATTAGACCCAAAGAAACTGAGAACGATAGTTTCCTTATATAATTTGAAGAACATATATGATGTATGGAGTCTTTTGGGGCTGGCTGGTTACTATAGGTACATTATACAAGACTTTTCATGTTTAGGAACACCACTGAAGGGACTGACTAATAAGGGTGTTATGTACTTGTGGACTGATTCCAATGATTCAGCCTTTCAGGACCTGAAAAGGAGATTGACTTTAGCACCGATACTGTTTTTCCAGATCTAGTCAAGAGTTACACCACATAGTATGATGCATTAGGTATCGTGCTGGGATCAGTGCTTATGAAGGGGGAAGGAGTCATTGTATATGGGTCTTGACATTTGAGTATACATAAGTGGAATTACCCAACACCCAATCTCGAGTTGGATGCAGTTTTTCATGCTTTGCACTGCTGGAGACTTTATCTTTTGGGAGATCATTTTGTGGTGTACAATAACCTCAAAAGTCTCAAGTATATCTTTACTCAACATGATATGAATTAGAGATAGTAAAGGTGGGTTGAGTACATTTAGTATTTTGTCTTTGAGCTTGCCTACATGCCTGGGAAAGGAAACACTGTGGATGATCTTTTGAGTAGGAGGAATCAGATACATGAAGTTCAGGAGGCCAGAAACAAGTCGAAGCTTATGTCTCTATTCTCTGAGATGCATTTGGAGGTTCATGAAAGACATGGGTAGACGTTTCTTTCTTCTATAGTTGTTACCTCTACTCTTTTGGATCAAGTGTAAATGAGGTAGCTATCAGATTCCAAAGTCCTAGTCCTAGGGGAGAGTGTGTTAGGAGAGGACCCTAAACCTAGGTGGACTATAGGAGATGATGAGATATTGAAATTTCATGGACGCGTATGGATGTCAGCAGACATACATGAGGATTTGATGTGAGATTTTCATTCCTTAGTTAGGATAGTTCATCCTGGTGTCACCAAGATGTATCAATATCTACACGTATTGGTGGCCAGACATGAAGAGGGATGTAGCTGGTTTGTCATGAGATATTACACCTGTCAGTAGGTGAAGGTAGAGCATCAATGACTATCATGAATTTTACAGTAGTTACCCATTCCCGAGAGGATGTTGAATTTTGTCGTAATGGATTTTGTGACAGGTTTACCAAGGTCTCGTCGAGGGAATGATGCGGTTTGGGTTGTTACTGATACACTAATGAAGGTCATACATTTCTTTCTGATAAGATAAACCTTCAGTGTTGATGATCTGGGAAGGTTTTACATTTGAGATATTGTACTTTTTCATGGGGATCCACACTCTATCATTTTAGATAGGTATGACTGATTTACGTCTCGAGTTTGGAAGGGATTATAGAGGGATTTGGATATAGAGGTACTTATGAGTACAACTTATCATACAAAGATAGATGGCCAGTCCGAGTGCACGATGAATGTTTATGAATACATGATTCGAGCATGTGTCTTGGATTTTAGGGGATCTTGGGAGAGACACATACCCCTAGAGGAGTTTTCCAACAATATCAATTTATTGGAAACAATTATGAGGGAAACTTAGGAGAATTTGTACGGTAGGCTATATCGATCACCCCTATGTTGGCTGGAGGCAGTAAAGGTAGATATGTTGGGACCTTCTCTTGTCCAAGATACCACTAAACATGTGGAGTTGATTCATAAGAGGATGCCTACTTTACAGTGTCGACATAAATCTTATGCTAATCAACAGAGATGACCTATAGAGTTTGAGGATAGAGATCAAGTTTTCTTATGTGTCACACCGAGGTTGGGGCACAAGAGGTTTAGGAGACAAGGGAATCCTTCACTAAGATACATCGGGTCGTTTGAGGTTTTGGAAAGAGTTGGGCCAATTTTCTATTGGATGCAGTTACCTCAAAGGTACAAGACTATGCATGATTTTTTTCATGTTTCTCAACTACGCCATTAATTTTCAGCCTATTTAGATTGTTTATCATAGTAAAAAGGTTTTATGTGGCTGATCTATTCCTATGGTATGGGTTCTATGATAGTACGAGAGAGTGTAGGACAAGACATGGGAGTGGGAAGCCGGCATACGATCACAATGGACAGATTTTTTTGAAGTTTCTTCATCACCTCCTTTTAAAGGGAAATTTGGGGAAAAATTTCTTTAGGGGGGATGTTTATAAGTAACCAGATCTTAATTTCGGTAATCAATGTTAATTTTGGGTTTTTAGAGGAAAAATGAAGAAATGAAAATTTTATAAGTATATGCCATGTAATTTTGAGTACACGTTGTGTACCTGGTTGTCGTGTGTAACCATGTACTAGTCGTGTAATGAACGAGTACATGGCCATGTAGGTGACCTGGAAGACCACCTAAAGATGGCGCTGGTTGAGGCTAGTACATAGTGTGTACATTAAATTAACAAGACATGTAAATTTCTGTTTTATTTAATATATTGGTGTGGGGTCGCGTCTCACATCCAGAAACACCTTCTTCTCTGCTCGGTTCATATAGGAGAGCGATGGAATGATGAAGAAATTTTTTACTTCTGCTGGTTCTTCATCTATGATCTGATTGAGACGTCATCAGGTGCGTTGGATTTCCACCTATGAGGTATCTCTTTGTTCAGAGCCTTTCTTCTCAATTCCTCCTCTCCTGTGAGTTTTTCAAGGTAGAAATATTTTCATTTTTCTATATATCTACATCATTCTAGTCTGATTTAAGGGCCAAAGATCAAGAGTGTTCATCATACAACATCAATATAGATGGTTTTTTCCTTTAGTTGATTTTATTTGGATTATATGTGCTTAAAGTGACGAATACCCATGTTTGGGGTATTTTGTGTTTTGGAATTTATCCCTATCATCTACCTTCTGTGGTTTAATTGACTGAAAAAGTGGGTTTTGTACATGTGTATGGTTTTATTCTTCATTTGCTGGACACCCCATGGGTGTATTTCCCTAGTTTGTCTGTTTATGGTCATTTTTCATAGGTTTCCTATGAGGAATACCTTTTTTCCATTCCATGAGTTTTTTAGGATGGATTTTGATTGATTATATGAATTTCACGTGTTATGATTGTGAGTGTTAGCCATGTAGTAGTTATAGATTACATGTGTTGCCTTATTGTAATATACATGATGATCTTCCAATAGATCATGAGAGCCTCGTAATAGGAAAACTATGAGGGTTTCCATGTTTATTTACATAGGACTGTGAGATCCTTGGTGTAGAAATTGACCCCAGGGTATTGACTGTGAGACATACCTAGGAGGATGTTTATGATTGGTTATGATATGTTTACCCAAGGGGTATTGACATGTGAGATATACTTGGAAGTCATTTATAAATTATTGATTCCATGTTGACCCAAGGATATTAACCGTGAGAGCTACCCAGGTGGTTATTTGTAATTGCATAATATTTTATTGAACCAAAGTGGTTAGACCATGAGATCTTTCCAAGAGGGTTGTTTGAATGATTGAATTATTGTGATGTGTGCCAATCCAACACACAAGCTTGGACTCGGTATAACCTATTTGTTTTGATAGTCTTCTGAGATGTCTATTTTTGTAATTTTACCTGATAGAATAGAGAGAATAGTATAGTCTTGAGATTACCTATTGAAAAGGTTAGATAATAACTATAGGTGAATGTAATTGAAATTGTAGGATTGTTTACTTTTGATTACTTCCTTGTTTATTGTTTTATTTCTTCATATTGCCTGCTATATATATGCACTAATAGTTACGCATGTATATTGTGGTGGATAACTACTGGGATTTGTCAAATACCTTGTTTGGGTCATGATTTTTGAACCAAACAGATTATATGATTTAATGTATAGATTAGAGAAATTTTCCTTCTTCATCAAGTACTTGATTTTTCTTGGAGCTGGAAGCATTAGACAAAGATGAGGCTAGCGATGTTGTTGGAGTTTACTTATTTTATATAAATTGGTTTTAGTATTGTTTTTCTAGCATTGTGACTTTTTTGGATTATTTCCTAGACACATGTGCATGTATCATTTATACATGCTCTAGTTGTTATATTACCATCAGTCCTAAAATGTTTACTTTTATTGTGTGACATTACTGTTTCCACTATTGTTTACTATTTGTAATTTTACTATGTATAATCTACCAACGAGGGAATAGTTTCTCCATTATCAAACCTTGTCCCTCACTTCTAGTTTGTAGCCTCTGGTGTTCGGGGAAATTCGCTTGAGTTTATGTGACCCCCCCGATTTCGGGACACCTTTGGGCGGCACCTGACACCGGTAAGTTACACAAAAAAATTGTCCATTATCAAACCATATTGGTGATGAGTTCTAAATATGACCATAAAATTGTATTTGGACAAGCGTTAGGTCATTTTTAATCCTTATCTATTTAGTTTACCCCTTGTAAACCCATTTTCAACTTAACCACAATAATTAATTTTCATTGTTTTCACTAATCATTTTTGTCAAAAACTAAGTTGAACTTGTTAAATAAAATAATTTTTTTCTGATTCCAAATTTGGAATCTATTTTTATAAATTAAATTCACCTAATTGGTAGAATTAAATTTAAAATTAATCCCACATAAGTGATGAAAAACCCATTTTCCAAATTAAATACTTTAAAAAGAGAAAAATGTTTCTATATCAAAATTCAGTATGAAATTGATTAAAATGACCAAATTTAGATTAATAAATATAATATTTAAATAAATTTACTTTTAAAACCATATTAAAATAAAATTTAACTTGTATATTATTTAAAAGAAAATGTGGTTTTTAATTAAAATGAGTACCCTTTACTATTCATCGAAGAATGAAATTTTTCCGAAAAATACAAAACAATAACCATAAGATAATTTTGATATGACTATTTTAAAAATTATTTTAATTTTTTTAAATAAGTTTTTTAAAAGTAGAAATGTTTATTTTTTAAATAAGTTCTAAAAAAGAGATAAAACCATTTTTTTGGAAAAATATAGTTTTTCATGAAACATTTTTTTTTCTATCAGCTGATTTGTATTTCATTTTTAATAAATAGATATCCATTTAATTGATTTTATACATTTTCAAACCATATAATTTTCATAATTTAGTTATTAATTTTCATATTCACTAATTTAAATACTAGGTCATAACAATATTCTATTTTATAGTTCCATTAGACTCAAAGTTGTGTGTGTCGAAATCTATCGGAGGAAATACATTTCAAGAAGTATATTTCATGGGTTTTTAAGAATTGTGTTACATATAACATGCATTATTGAATTTTTTTTCTTCTTTTAGACTTTTGAGGAGTTACATTCTCCCCACCTTAAATTAATTAAATCCTCACAATTTGATCTTGTACCTAGAAATCAAGGGTTTGATATTTGAAAATTAATATTTTAAAAAATAACATAATAAAATGGTTTAATAAAATAACCTCTTAATAACATATTAAGTAAAGTAAAAAGGTCATCTGTAATAATACATAACTAGGTTTCTATGTAGGAGAATGTTGGTGGAACGTGAAGATACAGACATGGAAGAAAAGCAAACATAAATATATAGAGTGATAGAGTACATTGATTATAATAAAGTGAATTATAAATGGAAAGTTAAGGTACTAACAAAGAAAAATATATGTTGATTTAAAAGACCATTTGATCCATAAAATATGAAGGTAATAAGATAATTTTTTTATTTCAATATCTTTTTCTTGAAGTTGATGAATTATTTGATTGTGTAAGAATATAAGGAAATATACATGATATATTTATATTTCATAATAAAAATTTTATCATTTGTTTGTGTAATGCCCCGAACCATGTTACCCAGAGTCAGTGCATTATTACATAACATTGGAATGATCACAAAAGATCAAGTCTCAAAAGACTGATTAGTTTAGTAGCCTTGGAAATACTAGATACATTCATAAGGTTTACATTACATCATAAAATGGAAAACTACAACAACATTGTTTCCATAGTCAACACTAAGATCCCATAGACTATCCCTACATGTCAGTCATAATATACTTCTTCGCATCCTGAGAAAAATAAAACATAGAAAGGGGTGAGCTCAGATGTTCAATAAGGATAACAATATAGTGGAAACTATCATAAATAAGCTTAAACATTTAAGGAAATGTATAAAACTAAAACAAAAGCCTTTTCAATATAAACATCATCATAATATGGAAAATATAAATCAATATAATTCCATTTACTTACTCACATGGATATTCTACTAGTCTAATAATCACTTGCAATATCAATAGCCACTTTCATAATGATGAAATGCATAATGCCAGACTTTCATAACCACATATTCAAGGCCTTGTACCAAGACTACAAATAAGATTTTGTCAAGGCCTTGCACCAAGACACTAGTTTGTCTCATGAGACCTAATGATGCATCGAGAGGCTATTGCAGGATCCACCCGTCACTTACTAAGTCCAATGCATTCCTCATATAAAAAGGTTTAAACATAACATAAACAGTCGTATTAAAACTAGCATACGAAACATAAATACTTTATCTATAAACCAAGAATGGTGTAAAAATAACACATCCACATTCAAACATATCACAAAACCTTCAATATAATTTTGATGTTTTATATCATAATAACTCAACTTCAAATAAGCTTAAAATCCATCAAAGGATGTTGACATAGATGAAATCAAAACATTTTTTTTTATAGAAATATCTCTTTATATTTTGAAATAATTTAGAAGTATTATAATTATTAAAGAAATCATTTATTTTGAACATATTCTTATAAGATTTTAAGGGAAGATTTGATGATGTTATAATGGCAGAAAATATCCGCACTCTCCGTATAAGTTAAAAAAAAATTCTTACCATAAATTTGTCGAAAAGGTCAAAAAGTACCTTGTTTGGAAAACAATGGAAAGATTCCTTTAGAAAACATATAAGGTCAAAAAAGGGTATAATTTACATTAACCCATTGTCTATTAAATATTAAAAATGTTTTGAAATACATTTTTTAGAAACATGGATGTGGATGATAAAGAGGTCCTAATAGATACTTACGTAAAAAACCCCAGATAATAAAGAGATTGTGAAATTAACCATTAACTTATAATTTTCCTTGGTTGAAGGTAGGTTAAACTCAATTATAATGGTGAATTAATTGTTATTAAATTATACAATAATCATATATATTAATATGATATCATATATGATCTTTTAACATTGCTTTGTTAATAATATCTTAGTATTATCGTTGTTTTGGGTGTTAATGGATTCATTTTCCTTTGTATTATTTGTTATGTGAGTAATATTTGTTATGTATTGGATGTTTCTTATTCATATACATAACGATATCAAGTCTTTAAACATTATTTTTAATCATCTAATAAAATTTATTCTTGAATGGATACGACTGGGAATGAATCTCATCGCGTTCGTGGAGACGGTAATCCGTACGTACACACGGGCGACAATATCATTCTTTGGATATTTAAATAACATATAATTGGATGCTATATCATATATACAGAATAATTACCATTTCATAATTATTATTTACATCAATTACACATCATTATTATACCCATCCAAATAATAATGTATTGAATAACAATTACACCATGACGTGGAGACGATAAGCCGTATGAACGCACGTATGGTGACATGTCATTGAATGGACGGAGAGAATAATGAATTTGGTCGTACCATATTTATAATAACATCAATGTATATTGATGATACTGTAGTAATTATTTTAAAAAGGAAACAACAATGAAAAAGGAAGTGGAAGAAGAAAAGAACTTGAAAGAGGTGGTGAGATATTTACCTCTTCTTCGGGTTCTTCCTTTAGATTTGATCAAAAGGGATCCATAGGATGGATTTATGACTAAATGAAGGCCTCTAGAATGAAAGGAGGATATCTTAGAGGGTATTTGGGTAGGTGTTGGCCATGCCAAATGGATTTGAAGGTGTGAATTATAGAGAAGAGGGAGTTCCCTTTTTATAAGAGGACTGAGGGGCACCATAGGAAAAGCTAGAAATATTATTTTATAATAAACACATTTTCGGTTTCTAATGGCTCCAAAGTGGATTATTTGGTTGATTGGTTTTTTTGTACGGTGTTTAAAAAAATATGATGATGATGATAAGTTGGGTTTGAGCCAAAAAAGATAGTTTGACATTTACCATGTCGCTTTGTATTTTTATATTATATGGTTAATAAACATACTACATACTTTCAAGAGAAACCCAAGTGGTTAATTAATGATACACCTATCATTATATAAGTCTTTTGGCCAAACCATAGATTTTTAGGAAAATAATATCAATTAATAATATAATATTTTTTTAAAAAAACTCATTTATGTCAATTCTGACACTTTTTGGTATTTTGTTTTTGCTAAATTCATAACAGCATTATTACATAGAAAAAAATTCATATAACCAACCCAAATATATAATATTAACCTAAAAATTAGTGGAATTCATAAAAAGTATCACATTACATTTATTTGGATTTTTAAAATATCAATTATTTTAATATTTCATTAATTAGGTAATTACTACATCATCATTGTGTCATAAATAAATTAAATTATTTAATGTCTAAAAAATATAAATAAAATAAAATTATATAGGAAATATTTTTATATTTATATTGAATATATATAGTCTAATTTTTTTATGGCCCTATATTAAAAATGTTTTAGTTATTAAACTTTGATTTTAACTCTTTTAACTCTTCTTTAAATAAAATAATAATAAGTGTCCTAATCTAATAGAAGTGGACCAAAGGAGTTAATATTTTATTCCTAAGGTTGTTTTTGGTCTAATTATACTTATCCAATATAATTAGGACATGTGTTAGGGTAATAATGATATCATTTTTACCCTTAATTATGCTATTTACTTTTAATCGTGGTAAATAAAGGTAAAAAGTTACTATTCACCAAAAATTATTTTTAACTTATTGAACCACATTTTACTTACTAATATCAACCATGTATCTCTTATTTTTAAAATTCCACTCACAGAAGTGGTAAAATTAAGTTTTACGTGAATTTTCAAATTCTCCTAGGTGGTGGGTAAAAGACGGTAAAAGTTCAATAAAATTTTTATATATCTAAAATTATTATAAACTAACTCCAATGAATTACATTGAACTTATATAGGTATTATGTATCTATTTTGACCTAAATTTAATTTAAATAAAATAAATAATTATTTAAATAAAAATTCGGTTTTAAACTATAACTCAGTGTTTTTCACTATTCATCAAAAATTGAAAGTTTTCAGAAAAACACCAAAAATTCACCCTAAGATAATTTTGATATTATGAATCTAAAAATGAAGTCCATTTTGAAAGATAAAATTTATAATATTTTAAAAATTGGGTATTACTATTCATAACAGCTAGTTTGATTGGTTGTGGTGTGTTAGAACACGAAGTTGCGTACAACACACGCTATTTTATTATTAAAAAAGAAGCATACCATGGAAGGTTGGGGTGTTACATTCTCCCCTTCATCAATTAATTCTGTCCTCAAAATTTCTTGAATATTACTGCATAAAAAGACTTGGGTGGTTCTTCATCATAAGTTCCTCGGGTTCCCACGTTGTCTCTTCTATCTTACGGTTTCTCCATAGAACTTTTACCAAACGAGTCATCCGGTTTCTTAGAACTTGTTCTCTTGTATCAAGAACCTTGAAAGGATCTTCGCAATAAGAAAGACCGGGTTCCAGTTCTAATTCCTCATAGGCGAGTACATGCATTGGGCCATGCATGTATTTTCTCAACAGAGATACGTGGAATACATCGTGAACTTTGGAGAGACTTGGCGGCATTTCTAAATGTTAAGCTACAACCCCAATTCGTTCTAGAATTTCGAATGGTATGATGTACCTGGGACTCAATTTACTCTTTTTACCAAAACATATAACACCCTTCCATGGAGATACCTTCAAGAAAACATGATCTCCTACTTGAAATTCCAAATCTTTCCTTCAGTTATTGACATAGCTCTTCTGCCTACATTGAGCTGCTTTGATGTGGTTTTGGATTACCATCACCTTTTCTAATGTTTCCTCCACAAGTTCTGGGCCAACGAGTTTTCTTTCACCAACATCATCCCAACAGGTTGGTGTTCTACATCTCTTTCCATATAACTCTTCATATGGTGCCATCAGAATATTTGAATGGAAGTTATTGTTATAATAAAATTTTACCAGAGATAAATATTGATCCCAAATACCTTGAAAGTCAAGTGAGCATGATCTCAACATGTATTCTAACGGTTGAATAGTCAGTTCTGATTGTCATTCAGTTTAGGGGTGGTACATAGTGCTCAAACAAAGTTTAGTATCTAGGGCTTTCTGAAGACTTTTCCAGAATCTTGATGTAAAACATGGATCATGATCAGAAACAATCGATAGGGGTACTCCATGAAGTATCCAAACTTCATTATTTTATAGTCTTGCTAGACGTTCAAGTGGTAAATCTTCTCGTATAGCAAGAAAATGTGCTGACTTTGTAAGAAGACCAATAATGACCCATATTGCATCATTCCTTCTTGGAGTCTTTGGTTGTCCCATGACAAATTCCATCATAATATTATCCCAATTCCACTCTGGTATGGGGAGAGGTTTCATGACTCCTCTAGGCTGTTTCCTTCTAGCTTTAACTTGTTGACAAACCATAAATCTTGACAGAAAATCAGCAATCTCCCTCTTCATGTTGTCCCAACAAAAATTTTCCTTCAAATCATTATACATCTTAGTGCTACCAAGGTATATAGATAAATTGGAACTATGAGCATCATACAACAATTCACTTTTTAGATCAGGTATATCGGGAACACAATGTCTCTTCCCAAATTTCAAAATTCCAGCTTCATACACAAAGTCACTCATTCTCCCATCATTCACAGCTTTAATCATCTTTTAAAATTCCTCATCATCATCCTGATAACTTTTTATCCTTTATAGTAAAGATGATTTGGAATCCATTTGAAAAATAATTTATGTTTCACCTTCTATGGTTATTCCCATATCCATCTTTACTAGATCCATGAAAATAGGATCCCTTTCAACCCTCATATTGTTCAAAACTCAAAGATATTTTCTTCTCAAAGCATATTCTACCTTATTTTCCTTCCCCAGGTGCTAGTGTATCATTAAATCATAATACTTGAGTAGTTCAATCCATCTCTTTTGCCTCATGCTGAGTTCTTTCTGTGAGAAAATATACTTCAAACTCTTGTGATCAGTATAAATCTCACAATTTTCACAATAGAAATAGTCTCTACAAATCCTCAAAGAAAATATTACAGCTTCTAACTCAATATCACGAGTAGGATAGTTTTTCTCATGAATTTTCAGCTATCGTGATGCATAGACAATAACTCTATCATTCTGCATAAGGACACAACCAAGTCCTTTCTTTGATGCATCACTATAAATAACAAACCCGTCATTCCCTGATGGTAGAGTCAATATAGGAGCATTGAAAAATATTCTCTTTAGTTCTTCAAAACATTATTCACACTCTTTTGTCCAAAAAAATTTAACCCCTTTATGATTGAGCTTGGTTAATGGGTTAGCCAATCAGGAAAAATTCTGGATGAAATGCCGATAATAACCTTATAAACCAATAAAACTGCGTACCTCTATTATACTTTTCAATGTTGACCATTCATGGATATCTCTTATCTTAGAAGGATAAATATAGATTCCATCATTAAAGAAAATATATCCAAGAAAATAAATCTCCTGAATCCAAAATTCACACTTTCTAAACTTCCCATATAATTCATTCCCTCTATGAGTCATCAGGATAATGCACTGATGATTTTCATGATCTTCGTAGCTTTTAGAGTATACCAAGATATCATTAATAAATACCACTACAAAGTCATCAAGATATTCCTTGAAAAATATATTCATTAGATGCATGAAGATAGATAGTGCATTAGTCAATCGAAAAGGCATTACTGTAAACTCGTAATGCCCGTACCTAGTTCGAAATGATGTTTTCGGAATGTATTCCTTCTTCAAACACAACTGATGATATCTAGGTCGAAGATCAATCTTTGAAAAGTATTGAGCTCCATGAAGTTGGTCAAATAAATCATCAATGCGAGGTAGGGGAGACTTTTTCTTTATTGTTATAGCATTGATCTCCTTGTAGTCAATGCACAACCTCATAGATCCATCTTTTTTCTTAACAAAAAGAACAAGGGCTACCCATGGAGAAACACTAGGGCGAATAAATTTCTTATTACTCAATTACTCTAGTTGTTTCTTTAGTTCCACTAATTCCACATTGGCCATTATATAAGGGGTCTTCGATATGGGCCTTGATCCAGGAATTAAATCAATGTAAAACTCGATTTCTCGTTCTGGAGGATGTCTAGGTAAATCTTCTAGAAACACATAAACATATTCTTTCACAATAGTTAAATCCTATATTTGAACATCCATTTCCTCACCCATAGTAATTTCATTCTATTCCTCCATAATAATTGAATTTAGTTTAGCTACTGGGGGTGGATCTATATAAGAATTAGTTGGTGATGTTTCTGATCAAAAGATAAGGTACTCCTTATCATCATCAAAAATTGTAACGTCCTTTTTCATACAAATTTTTTTCGCATCATGGTCTGAAAGCCAATCCATATTGAGGATTATATCAAATTCAATCATGGTTATGATGATGAGATAAACAGATAAAGACCATTTATATACCCTAATGGGGACTGGTTGACAAAACATTGCTACAATGATACTTCCCTTAGGAGTTTTGACTGACAACTCCCTTGTTAAATCAAATTAGAAATATCTAATTTTATTAGCAAATTGGGAAGATATGAAATAATGAGATGATCCAGAATCAAATAAATCATTTTCTAAACTTGAGGAAACCATTAAATTACCTGCCACCATATCTTTTGGAGCATCAACCTCAGTAGTAGTGATAGCATAAGCTTGGACTTGATCCCTTGGCCTTTTATGAGGCAATTTACCCAGATGCTTAGGAAATTCATTTGCATAATGCCTCCTTTCTCTACAATTGTAGCATTCAACATCGAAAACCACTTTCTTCCCCTTGCAATCATGATCTTGGTGGTATTTTTCACCACACTTGTAACAGACTCCCATTCCCTTCAGGCAAGTACCAGGGTTTTTCTTCCCACATTTACTACAGGATGGATATTCAAATTTTCCCTTCTTCCCCTTATTTCCATTTCCAGAGTTTTCAGCAGATCTCTTCTTCTCGTGCTTTTCTTTAATGTCGTAAGACTTAGAGAATTATTTTTATATCTTGATAGCACATGAGACAATATCTTCATACGACGAGAAGGATTATGAGACTGTTGCTCTATGGAGAAATGGTTTTAACCCATAATAGAAACGACAAATCTTACTTATTGGGTTACTTATATAATCTACAGCATGACTCACTAACCTTGTAAAGTTAGCTTCATACTTCACGATATTCTCATCCTCATTTTTCCTCAGACTTAGAAATTTCCTTTTCGTATCTACTCTATGGTCATGAGGAAAGTATTTTTCTAAGAAAAATTCATTAAACTCCCTCCATTCAATATTTGATACTTCATCATCTTCCTTTGTGTTTTGAATAAATGACTACCATTGATCAGCATCTCCAGTGAGGCGGTAAACTTCCATGACAACTTTTTTCCTTTCGCTACTCCCCAAGGTATAGAATATTTTCTCTAAGGAATTTATCCATTTCCTAGCTACTAATGGATTTTTAACCCAATTGAATGTTGGTGGTTTTTGCCTCATGAAGAGATCTAACAATGATCCTACACCCTGTGGATCAGGGTGCTCCATACAGGTAAGGTTATTATTCCTAACCTGAGTGAGTTGTCCCAGTATGGTAATTAGCTGAAAAACACTAGTTGGGTCACTAGCTCCACTATAATTATCTTGAGTATAAGGGTGATCCCTACATGGAGTGTGTGCATTGATACAGTTTCCATTCCATCCACTAGGAACCATTTCTAAAAAATGTCATAAACTACATTAGTTTATGAACTGAAATACATAATTCCAAACATGTAAAACACTTAACATAAATTGAACAGTTTATGGATATAATCCATAATGATAAAAAATGTTTTATTTGAGGAATTATATACTCATAAACCGTTCATAATGGCTTGTAAATAAAATGATAATTATCCTATGCATATCCCCTGGGAGTTTTGTAACCAAGAGTGTATCAAGGACCGTTTTCGTGCACCAGTTCTCGTTTGAGTCTAGCTCAAAGTGGTATTTTCGGGTTTTACCCCTAGGTACATCTGTGCCAGAGCCACCTCTACCTGATCATATCCAAACAGGAATGTATTGCTTGGAAAACTCACAAAATATCTATAATACCAAAATTCTAGGAAGTTATTATATTTAAATCCTCAAAGTCTATCTTAGGGTTATGTCCTCTAATCAGAGTTTATCTAAATATAGTTTCTAAGGTTTGTACTAAAATTCCTCTTACAAAAACTGTAACACCCCTACCCCAGTTACCTAGAGTTGGTGCATTATTGCATTACATTGGCATGATCACAAAAGATCAAGTCTCGGAAGACCGATTAGTTTAGTAGCCTTGTAAATACTAGATACATTCATAAGGTTTACATTACATCATAAAATAGAAAACTACAACAAAATTTTTTCTATATTCAAAACCAAGATCCCATAGACAATCCCTATAGGTTAGTCATAATATACTTCTTCACATCTTGGGAAAAATAAAACATAGAAACGGGTGAGCTCAGATGCTCAGTAAGGATAACAACATAGCAGAGACTTTCATAAATAAGCACAATCATTGAAGGAAATGTATAGAACTAAAACAAAAGCCTTTTCAACATAAAATTCCTCCAAATATGGAAAATATATATCAAAATAATTCCATTTGCTTACTCACATGGATATTCTAATAGTCTAATAATCACATGCAATATCAATAGCCACTATCATAATGATGGAATGCATAATGCCAAACTTTCATAACCACATTATTAAGGCCTTGTGTAAAGACTACAAATAATATTTTGTAAAGGCATTTTTCCAAGACACTAGTTTGTCTCATGAGACCTACCGATGCATCGAGGAGCTATAGTGGGCTCCACCCATCACTTACTAACTCCAATGCATTCCTCATAAGAAAATTTTTAAACATAACATAAACATTCGTATTAGAACTAGCATACGAAATTTCAATACTTTATCCATAAACCATGAATGGTGTAAAAATAACATATCCACAATCAAACATATCACAAAGCCTTCAATAAAATATGGATGTTTTGTATCATAACAAATAAACTTCAAATAAGCTTAAAATCCATCAAATGATGTCAACATAGATGAAATCAAAACATTTTTTTGAGAAATATATATTTCTATTTTGAAATCATTGAAAAGTATTATAATTATAAAAGAAAAAATTTATTTCTAAAATATTCTTATAATCTTGTAAGAGAAGCTTCTATGATGTTATAACGACAGAAAATAGCCTCACTCACCATATAAGTTAAAAAAATATTCTTACTTTAAATTGGTCGAAAAGGTCAAAAAGTACCTTGTTTGGAAAACAACAGAAAGATTTACTTTCAAAAACATATAAGGTCAAATAAGGGTATAAATGACTTTAAACCATTGTCTATTAAATAGTAATTTTTTTAAATACATTTTTAAGAAACATGGATGTGGATGATAAAGAGGTCCCAGTAGATACTTAAGTAAAAACAACCTCAGATAATAAAAAGATTTTAAAATTAACCCTTACCTTATAATTTTCATTGGTCGAGGGTAAGTTAATCAATTGTATAATGGTGAATTAATTGTTATTAAATTATAAAGGATCATATACATTATTATGATATCATATATGATCTTTTAACATTGATTTGTTAATAATATCTTAGTATTATCGTTGTTTCGGGTGTTAACAGATCCATTTTACTTTATATTATTTGTTATGTGAGTCATTTCTGTTATGGATGAGATGTATCTTATTCATTTCCTGAATTATATCATGTCTTTAAACATTATTTTTAATAATCTAATGAATGTTATTCTTGAATGGATACGATGGGGAATGAATCTCATCGCGTTCTTGGAGACGGTAATCCGTACGTATGCACGAGTGAAAATATCATTATTTTGATATTAAAATAATATATAATTGGATGTTATATCATATATAAAGAATAATTATCATGTTTTATTTATTATTTACTTCAATTACACATTATTATTATACCCATGAAAATAATAATGTATTGAATAACAATTACACCACGACGTGGAGACGGTAAGCCGTACATACGCACGTATGATGACATGTCATTCAAAGGATGGATAGAATAATGAATTTGGTTTGTACCATATTTATAATAACATCACAGTATATAGAAGATACTGGAGTTATTATTTTATATTGGAAACAAAAAATAAATAGGAAGTGGAAGAAGAAAGGAACTTGAAAGAGGTGGTGCGATATTTACCTCTTCTTTGGGTTCTTCCTTTTAATTTGATCAAAAGGGATCCATAGGATGGATTTATAACTAAATAAAGGCCTCTAGGAATAAGGTAGAATAGTTGAGAGTGTATTTGGGCAGGGGTTGGCCGAGAAAAATGTCTTTGAAGGTGTGAATTATAGGGAAGGGTGAGTTCCCTTTTTATAAGAGGAGTGAAGGGCACCTTAGGAAAAGCTAAAAATATTATTTTATAATAAAATATTTTTCGGTTTCTAATGGCTTCAAAGTAGATTATTTAAAGTCTAAGGTGAGGATGGGTCTAAAAACAATCAATAAATAGGTTTTATATAGGTTTGGGTCACAATATTAACCTTATCTTATAGATTTAACTCTTAGTTAAATAGTTTGACATTTACCATGTCGCTTTGTATTTTTATATTTTATGGTTAATAAACATACTATATTCTTACAAGAGAACCCCAAGTGGTTAATTAATGATACAACTATCATTAAATAAGTCTTTTGGCCAAACATTATATTTTTAGGAATAGCATATCAATTAATAATATAATATTTGTTTTGAAAACTCTTTTATATCAATTTTGACACTATTGGGTATTTTGTTTTTCCTAAATTCACAACATCATTATTACTTTGAAAAAAATTATTCTAACAAACAATAATATTTCATATTAACCTAGAAAATTAGTTTAATTCATAAAAAGTCTCAAATTACATTTATTTTGATATTTATAATATCAATTATTTTAATATTTTATTAATTAGGTAATTACTTCATCATCATTGTGTCGTATGTAAATTAAATTATTTATTGTCTAAAAAATATAAATAAAATACCATTATGTAAGAAATTATTTTATATTTATAATGAATATTTATAGTTTAATTTATATTATGTATAACCCTATATTAAAAATGTTTTAGTTATTAAACATTGATTTATACCCTTTTAACTCTTCTTTAAATAAAATAATAATAAGTGTCCTAATCTAATCCAAGTGGACCAAATAGGTTCATATTATATTACTAAGGTTGTTTTTGGTCTAATTATACTTATAAAATATAATTAGGACATGTTTAGGGTAATAATATAATCATTTTTACCCTTAATTACCCTATTTACTTTTAACCGTGGTAATTAAAAGTAAAAAGTTACTATTCACCAGAAATTATTTTTATCTTATTGAACTAAATTTTACTTACTGATATCACCCATTTCTCTTGGATTTTTTGAATTCCACTCACATAAGCAGTAAAATTAAGTTTTATGTGAATTTTCAAATTCTCCTAGGAGGTGGGTAAAAGACGGTAAAAAGTTCAATAAAAGTTTTATATATCTAAATTTATAATAATCTTACTCCAATGAAGTACATTAAACTTATATAGGTATTATGTATCTATTTTTACTTAAAATAAATTTAAATAAAATAAATAATTATTTAAGTAAAAATTATGTTTCAAACTATAACTCATTGTGTTTCACTATTTATCAAAAATTGAATGTTTTCAGAAAAATACAAAAAATTCACCCTAAGATAATTTCGATATTCTGAATCCAAAACTGAAATTCATTTTGAAATATAAAATTTAAAATAGTTCAAAAAGTGGGTATTACTATTCATAATGACTAGTTTGATTGGTTGTGGTGTGTTAGAACTCGAAGTTGCATACAACACATGCTATTGTATTATTCAAAGAGAAGCGTACCGTGGAAGCTTGGAGTGTTACATGTTGTGCCTTTATCAATTTCAAATTCAATGCTTAATCCAAGAAATAAATATCCAAAAATTAATTTTTTATGCCTGAATTACTTAAATATCCGTTTAACGGATCGTAAGATCTCTATAATGGTGAAAAGTATTTCCATTTGTATCTAACTATTTTCCAAAAACAATATGGTTATCACAAGTTATCAAATATAATAAATTAATCTCTAACCCTAAACAGTAAATCCAATGTCTAATTTATTACATTTTCATAAGATATAAGGAATCACATCTTGAAGTACCATATAGTTTTGTAATCTTTTTATACTAGACATATACATGATTTCTATATTAAATTTTAATACACAAGTTACAACATAATTATTATGAAAATTTCATTATTTCCTCTAGAATATCCTTTAATATCATTCTTAGTACACTTTATGGATTCTTAGGAAAGGAAAAAAATAAGGGTGAGCTCAAATGCTCACTTTGGGATAAGTACATTTTAAGCTATCATGAATCAAGATGTATAATAAAAATTTCTAGGTAAATAATTAAACACACATTACTTTTAATAAATAACATGACTATCATGATTAAATAAATAATCAACAAGGAATGTTAAATAAATTAACACACATTTAACTTAATCAATAATTTTACTATTATGAATAAATACTAAATAATCAATATGGAAAGGTAAATAACTAAATACACAATCCATTTAACCGATAAACTGAGAATGAAAATGAATATATAGATAGTATCATTTAAAAAATATCATGGATAATAATAACTAAATTCTCAATGATGTAAAATTTTAATTATTGGATGACAGGGTCTTAGGTATCACGATACCTCTACTATCAAGACCTTTCACTAGATATTTTAAAATTGATGGGTAGATATACACCAAAAACCTTTTTAACTAAGGCTAGGAAACTAATTAATATCATTAGTCTACCAATGCATCAAGTGGATATCTATAACCTGGCCCCAACTGTATATATAAGTCCAAATCATTCCTCACATATAAAATAATATATTTATTTCAGGAAAAATGTTTTTTATCAATTAATTTCTGTATTAAATAAGAAATACAGATTAAGAATAGTTTTCCAAGGAATTCATATAACTTACAAAGTAAAAAAATATATGTAGAAATGATAAAATGTTTAAGTAATAAATATATCAATGATAAATAATATGGATATTTTGGGAAAATTTAATGTCTAATGATGAAATTAAAGTGAATATTTAAGGGAAAGTTAATGATTATAAAAATTAATCAAGAAAGGGAATGTGAATACTTTCCCTGGTTAAACCAATTGTTAACCATCCAAATAAAAAATAATTTTGGTATCAATACAATATATCCTCAATATATCATAACTAAAATAATAGTTTTATGTCATTAATGAATAAAAATATAACAAAAACATCATTACAAATTTTCTTGGGGAAAAAATGTGTTTCACTTTGAATTTTTTTTTAAAAATAAAATTTTAAAAAATATTTTTAAAATAAAATTTTAAAATATAACCTTTAAAACATTTAATTTATTCTTTAAAACATGGAGTTTTAATCATGTATTTAAATTCTATTCTTGTTGTACATGTTAAAACAATGATTCCTTTCATTTTTTTGTTAATGAAAAAAAAGACTTATTTGTAAAATAAAAGTAGACTCCTTTCATTATATTTTTCAAAAAGGAAAAAATGGGTAAAAATTTATTTAGCAGATAACTTATATAATGTTAAAAAAATTTGAAATTAATTTTAGAAAACTTGAATTTTCCTAAAAAACATTTTTTGACCGAAGAGAGAAATAATTTTGTGTGTTCTTAAAAACATTTTATTCAACAAATTTAAGTTAAAAAGAGTATAAAACGGAATAATTACTTAAAAATTTACTGAATAAACATAGGTTAAAAAATTTAATGGGTTTATTAGATAATTATTAAATAATTTCCTTCAATGTAAATTCCCATATAAAAAATCTAGATTAAAATGAGATTTTGAAGTAACCCCTTACACATATCATAACATTAAAGTGATAATTAATATATGAATCAATTATTTATATAAAATGTAAATAAACATAAAACAATTGAAAATGTATCATAATATATTTAAATTTATTTAAAAACAAAATCTTATAACATCAAAGATAATGAAGAAGTAATATAAATCAATGAAAATAAATTGAGTTATGAAATTCTTTACCACATGGTAATTTTCATGTCAAATCCACTTAGTTGAAATAATTAAAATTATAACATAATATGTAATTATTTATAAATTTTTCATTATATGAAATTAAAAATGGTAAGTATATACACCATATAAAATAAATTAGTGAATAACATTATAATATTCATCAATGAAGGGAAACCGAGACAAAGTCCATCACATAATTCTTAATTTTGGTTGAATGTGATTTAAAATCATGCATAATTGGTTTTAGAATGTTATAAATTTAAAAAATATCCATATCTATATTTATAATATCAAATATAATCTTCATATAACATTTTAATATCTTTTTGTTAATAATATTTCATTATTTACATTGTTTCGAGTATTAATTGACTTGTTTTCTCATGCATATTTTTTCATAAAAGTTAGAGTTCTTGTGAATATGATATAAATATAAAAAATATATAATTATTTTAATGTTATAAATATAATATTTACTAATTATATACATTTTTAGAATCATTTTTCAAAGTTGTACAAGGAAAATGAACTGCATCGCTTCGTGGAGATGGTGGGCAGTATATATGCATGGACAACAATATCATTTCACTAACGAGTGAAAGGGTAACAAATTAGGTGATATATTACCATTAAATAATAAATATCATCTCATATATATCACATATATTCATTTAATATATCCTTATTATCTATTATGTAAAGCGTAAGTGAAAAACAAATCTCATCGCTTCGTGAGGTCGTAGTCCACCGAACACACATGCGGAAATATCATATTTTAAAGGACATGGAAAGCAATAATTTATATGTTATATTATCATTAAATATGTATAATAATAATATATATATTATATGTATACATTAAATAAAAAACTATATAAAATCTTGATATAGGTTGATGGAAAACGAGTTACATTGGTTCATGAGGTGGTAGTCCTCCATACACACGATTGATGAATAATTTTCCTATTTTATATAAGAGGATATGGATAAATAATATTAAAATAACATAATAGAATATATTCATATTTTATACACATTTTTTAATATATTATATGTGTTAATACATAATTTGTGATGAAAAAAGATATTGAAAACAAAAGAGCTTCGTTAATACAATTACAATCACTTATAAAACCTCCTTTGGATCTCTGCTAAAGGTCCCAAGGTATAGTATTTTGGGAATAAAAGAATATCTATATTGTGTATAAGTTTATTGGGGAGATATTTATTTAGGTTTTTTTATATAAATTGATCTATAGTTGTTAATAATTGAAGGGAGGGAGTGGCCTTTTATAAGTAGGGGAGAAGACACACATGGAAGTTTTGAAAAGAATAAAGTGTACTCATATTTATCACATGTAAAAAATTCTCTAAATTGGGATATTGTATAATATTATAGGATATAAGGTCTATATATGGCCATAAAATTAGTATTAGATAAGTGTTTTTTCATTTTAAACCTTATTATTTTATATTAACCCTCGGTAAACTTGTTTTTACCTAAACTGTGGTAATTAATTTTTACTATTTTTACTATTGATTATGGTAAAAACATAGGATGAAATTATTATATAATATAAATTATTCTTAATCCAAATATTTAATAATTTTTTCAAAATTCAATTCCTAGAATTTTTATAATTCAATTTAAAATTAAACTCACAAACACAATGAAAAGGTGGTTTTCCAAAGTAAATACTTTGAAATGATTATAAAGTTTTTATATAAGAATTATTTATGAAATTTAATCTAATGAAATAATTTGGATTAATAAATATGTAATTTTATAAATTTTACTTTTAATATCAGATTAAAATAAATTTTTTCCTATATATGATTTAAAAGAAAACTATTGTTTTTAATAATATTTTTATTTTTTTATTATTCATTGAAGAATGAACTTTTTAGGGAAAACCCAAAAATTCACCCTAAGATAATTTGGTCAGATTATTTAAAAAATTTATCTTCATTTTTGTAAAATTAATTTTATTAAATTGGTAAAAATTAATTTTAACACAAGTTCTCAAAAAGTGATGAAACTATTTTCTTTGAAAAATATAATTTTTAGAAAATATTTCATTTTCTGTCAACTAATTCTTATTTTATTTATAATAAATATATATCCATTGATTTTTTTATAAATTTTAAAACCATATAATTTTCATAATTTATTTATTACTATTAATACCCTTAAATTTAATGTCTAGGTTATAACAATATTTTTTTTCATTAGACTTGGACTTGCATGTGTCGTAATCTATCAATAAGATTAAATTAAAATAAATATATTTCATGGGTTGTTAAAGATCATTAATGATTGTCACATTAAATATTTAATAAAATAATATTTTTTTATAAATTCATGGTTTAATATATATAGATAGATCCAATCCATTCCCAAAATCACATAAAGTTCAACAAATAGAAGAATCACAAAATTTTTAGGAAGCACATCACCATACTATTCCATCAAACAGATGCTATAAACAATAGATTTGATCATAATACCATTAAATGATTTTATTTATAAATTTAAATAGAATAATTAAGGTGGTGACATGATACCCTTAGATAATTATTTATATACAAAATAGTAGGTAGATTCAGAGTCAAAAAATATATTTGAAATTTTAGAATAAATGGTAAGTGTACCTTTCACCACATCATTCTCATGACACACTTCAGTAGTTGTGATTGCAATATATTTACCTTTTTCTTTGGTCATAATATGTTTCTAATTCCAATCATCATCATTATTTTTTATATTTGAGAGCTGGTTAGAATAATGCCTATAATCCTTACATTTGAACATTGGAGTGTGGGTGGGGCATTTTATTAAGATATGTCATCATTAATTTAATTGACCAAACTCTTCACGTCACTTTATAATTCATTTTCTTGATTGAACTATTTTCAAAAAATTAAAACATTTATCATTACCCTTATGTTAATATCTTACATGTTTCCTTCTATGCTTCGATAATAATGTAAAGATAATATTTTTCTCTCTAAGATGATTATTATTATAAATTTCTTTGAATTCCATCATTATTTTATTATAAAAAACATGAAATTTATGGGTAAATCAAATCTCTATTTTTACCTTGGTAGCACATAAAGTGATATCTAAATAGCTCATGTATTCCCTTATATTTAAATCATTATAGATACTTGGTCTTGAGCTACTCATGAATTTATCAATTTTACTTTCTGATTAAATGGAAATACCATAAGAATACCTCAAAAGTATTCTAAAATTTTACTTATAGTTATTAATGGATTAACCATTCTTCATCATAATATAAATGAATTCCTTATCTATTTTTATAAAAAGAATATGTAGAAAGTACTTGTTAAAAACTACCTTTTAAATTCTTCTCACTCAATATCACACATTTATTAATATTGCCTCAGGTTTTTTATAATATTACACCATTGATATTAATTTATTTCCAAATTATAAACAATAATGAATTTTTTCATGATATAAAAACTGGAGAATTTAAAAAATATTATCAATGGTACAAATACATCACTCTACAACTAATGGATCAGAGAACCCACTAAATGATGAAAGATGTTTCCTCATGAAGGACTTTACAGAATGTTGTTTCCACCTTTTCTTGTTTGTAAACATGGCATGATTCATCATTTGAGGATGTTTTTTAATCATTGAAAAAATATTTTGAATTATAGATCACATATGATTTAGTTTCTTATGGTTAAAATCATTACATTGTCATTCACATTCAACATTAACAGAGTTCCTTCAAGTTTTATACATTTTCTATAAATAAAAAGTATAGTGAGAGAAAAAATAAATATAGTGGAAAACTACATGATTATGAAATATCATTTATAGATTTTCGAAACAATGACAACATATTTTCAATGTATTATGACTTGGTATTAATTTAGGTAATTCATAGATATAATATTTTTCAAATCCTTTATAATTGTTCATAAAAAATTGTTATTTAGACCATGCATATCCCTCAAAAGTGTCAAACCAGGTGTATAGTAAGGGAATATTCTTTATGAAACGGAATTATCATTGAGATATACTCGACTAACTCTTTTTGGGTTGTTACCTATAGATACATATGTTCCAAAATTACATCTAAATATAGTATCCTAACAGTGAGGTATATCTAGGAAAACATCGTAATCACTACCTTACCAAAATTTTAGGATGTTATATTATATTTAGAATAATCAATAGTATTATCAACAAATTTCTCAAATCATAATCTTAAAATATTATCTAAACCCTGTTTTGATACCAACTATATTGACCCTTACTTTTGTTACACTAATATTACATCTTATTATATGAATATTCATTTTATAACAATATGATATGAACCAACATATTAAAGGTTTATTTTTTTGGAGACTTGATACATATTCTCTTTATTTCATGAAAGATATTCAACATCTCCCACAAATATCTTACCACATAGTACTCTTCTAAGACATACCTTACACAATTGTTTTCATAACCAGGTGGAAGAAAATATAAGAAAGGGAGATCTTAGATACTCAGTAAGGGAAAAAATAATAGATATAAATCAATGATCATAAGTGATCATAAGATAATAATAAGGGTACAATTTTATGATCATAATGTATAATCATCATACGCAATTATTCATAGATAATTAATAATAATTATTTGCATAATTATTTGTCATAACAAAATACAAAATTCATAAGTATGTGGAATTGTTAATAATAAATTATAAGCCATCAGAACACATTATAAGTATAATAAATAATTTTTTATTATACAATTAAATATATAAAATTATTTCCTAGTCAAGGATCATTTCTAAGAATATAATTGGTAATTGGTTTCACTCCCCATTGCACTGTATCCTTAATCAATGTTCACTCCCAAGACTATCCTAGTTGAAAGATCCCTTACAAAAACTTGGTTCACTCTCCATTCCATTTATAATTATATCATGATATATCCATAATTACCAAATGCATTGGAGGGATATATAATTCGGATCCCACCGATCACATACTCATAATTCATTAATATGTGTTCCATAAGATCATAACAAATTAATCATATCATCGTATCATAACATGTGAAAAGGAAATGAGTTTCATAAATATTTTATTATTCTAATAATAAACGATCTAAAGAATGAATAAGTATGGTATCATGGAATTATATCCCTATTAAATGATAATTGACATAAAAGGATGTTATCATTGAATAAAAGTTTCTTTAAAGTATTATGGGATTATTTTATGAAGAAAATACCCTTTCTTTTTTAAATCACTAATTTAAAATTAAAATACATACAAAATATTAAGTAAATAAGTTTATTTTCAAATAAACATATAAAAACATAAATAATTCATCAAATCATTGAGTGGTTATGTTAGTGGGAAATTCTATCCATGATGTAATCATTAAAATCAAGATTTTGTTCACACCTTTGGTAAGAGGTTCCCTATTCATAAAATGAAAAGAATATTTTTCTAAAAATTATTGTAAAATTAAAACATGTGTAAAAATTAATTTAAATAATCATTTAATAATATTCAAGAAGGATATTTATTTTTTTAGGAAACATGAATACAAAAGATAAATTTTTTTAAATAGAAATAAGAGTAATAAAATCAACTATTCCTAAAAACATCATCTGAACCATTTAGAGTGCCAAAGAGAAGAAAAGGTTACAAAAAGATTTAATTTTTTTAAAATAAAATAAGGATAAGTGAAATAGAGTAGTTTTATCCTATAAGGATCATATAGATTCCTTAATGTAAATTCACTTATACATTAATTTGAAAAAAATGTGATTGAAACATAAATCCCTCACCTCTAGTCCCATATTTATTCATATGTGTTCGAACCACCTATATAATAAATATATATTTATTATATATCCATTTGATAATAATAATAATATATATTATACCATATATGATTTACTTATACCATCTCATCACCCATTTTTTAACAATTATTTATTAAAATTACTGTTCTAGGTGATAACTATTTTATTTTTCATTCATGTTTTGGTTCATCAGTCTCAGTACTTATACATTGATCATGGTTACATCAAATAATTTTTTTAATAATTTATTAAATATAATAAAAATTAATTATATACATCTTTATAATCATCCACAAATGTTACTGATAAAAAATGATTTACACCATTCATGGAGATGGTAGGCTCTATGTAGAGACCCTAAGCTTGACGTACATGGACATTACATTAATTTTTCAGAATACTTAGTACATAACAAAAACACACACACAAGGATCGTAATAGTTTAGTGTCTTTGGAAATTCAGAATATAATCTTCTAATCGTGGTGAAAGATCTTCAACATATCCCGTAAATATCTTCCCCTTTTTTTACCTAAAACCTTTATTTATATCCTGGGGAAAAGAAAACATAAAAGGGTGAGCTCAAATGCTCAGTAAGGGTAAACAAAATAAATATCAATCACATCATATTCATAAGAACATAACATTTTGGAAATCTTAACCTGCAAAAGAGAGCATAATTTCATAACATGGGATAAATCATAGTAGTGAAATGAAATCCAAATAATCATAACATAAAACATGTAACTTTGTGGCATACACACATAATCATAGAGAATCATTTCATGTTAGTCAAGACTCATTGCCAAGACTATCTTAGTGGACAAAGTCCATTTCTGAACCGAGTAACCCTCGTTTCAGTCCTGTTTCACTGAACCGGTATAACCTACCGTTCCAGCCATGTCTATCTCATGAGATATAAAATCATTACCCAATGCATTGGAGGGAGATATAGGTCCCACCCATCTCATAATGATACCATTCTTATGTGTGCCACAAAATCATAAACCATACATCATAGCATAACCCATGTAATAAAAATGGGATTCTTAAACAACATGACATCATAAAACAATTCATATAAGATAAAGGAATTCATAAAAATAATTCCATCACAACATTATCAAATCAATGTAATAATAGGGATAGAAACATAACCCTATTTTATCTTAGATGGAAAAGAATTTTGATAAAACACTTGAACTCCATTCTTGAGGAAAATATCCTTTCTTCTTCAAAAACATTTTTCCTTTCTTAACATGTCATACAATTTTAAACTAAAATAAGTTGATTAAAAATAAACTTGAAAACTTGTAAAGGAAGATTCTTGGAAATAATGTTTTAAAAATCCATTCATTCCGTATAAGTTAAAAAAAACACTCTTCTCGTACTTTTGTCGGAAAAGTCAAAAATTGACTCGTACAAAAAACGAAAAAAGATTCCTTTCATATCTTTTACTAAAAACTCACCAAAGGGTAAAATTGGATATAAAATAATGTAGAAAGATGTAAATATTACATATTGAGGAAACGTGGATGTGGACGATAAAATGCACCCCAGTAAATTCCAAAATATAAACAATCTCGGATAAAAATAAGATTGTGATATTTCCCTTACCTTAGGTCCGATTTGCTTCGTATGTGTCCGAAACTCCTGTATAATGATTTAAATAATGTCATTGACTTATTCCAGAATCATACTCATTGCTATGATATCATATATGGTTCACTTATGGCTTTATATCACCCGTTCTTTTGGAAATTCCATGTTAAAGAGCGTTTTGGGTAAAATCGTTTCATTTGTCGTCCGTGTTTTGACTTGTAATTATTCATATGATTACTTAGATCATGATTACTTAATTCTAAAATAAAAACATGATTTATATATAATATATATTCAGAATATAAATATATATAATGGATCGATAAATGGAAAGAAATACACCGTTCATGGAGACGGTAGGCCGTACATACGCATGAACGCTGTTTTCGTTTCTTTATTGAATTGAGTGGAATTAAGTAGATTAAATAAATATATATATACATAAATCCTGTATCATTATTATTTCAGATATTTCATTATTATTCATTATATATACTTTATTATCATTCATGTATGGTTATCATGGAGAATGAAACTCATCGCATCGTGGAGACGGTAGTCCGTACGTACGCACGAGTGATGATATCGTTCCCGTAATTATTGAATAGAATTGGAGTGGATGGTATAATATATCAGAATCTGTATGATATTATAATAACTATTTATAGTTATTATTTACACCATTATACCCATCCATGTAAGGTGTTGGTGGAAAAACAAATTACACCACGGCGTGGAGACGGTATTCCTTACGTACGCACGCGCGGTGATTTCTTTTTCCGTAGGATGGATAGATGGTGAAATAGGGTAGTTTCATACTTATAATAACATATCAGTATATGAGTGATACTGATGTTATTACTTCATGATGAAACAAATAAAGAAGAAGAAGTGGAAGAAGAAATAAAGATGAAAGAATCGGTAACGGGCATTACCTCTTCTTTGAAGCGCCTCTTTGAGACCTCCTTTTAGGGCACTAAAATTGGTCTTTGAGGAAGACCAGAACCCCTAGGATGTTTCTAGGAAAGTGTAGAGAAGAAATTGTCAGGGGTTTGCCGATCATGGAGGCTCAAAGTGGTGTGAGGAAGAGAGGGAGGGGGTGTCCTTTTATAAGGGAGGAGAGGGGCACCTTTGGAATAAGTAAAAATATTATTTTATTATAAAGTCAAGTTCGGTTTTAAATAGCTCCAAATTGATTTATATCGAGGCTAAGGTGTGGATGGGTCGAAATTCTCTCATCCAATAGAATTTAGACAAGTTTAGGTTCCTATTTTAACCTTATCATGTAGATTTAACATTATGTTAAATAATTTTACTTTTACAGTGTCTTCTTGTGTTCTTATACTATAAGGTTAATAAACTTACTATATAAAGCCAAACGAACCCCAAGTTGTTTATTATTAATATATATAACCTTATGTAAGTTATTTGGCCTAACCTTAGATTTTTAGGAATAAAATAACAATTAATAATATAATATTTGTTTTAAAAACTATTTTATGTCAATATTGACACTATTTAGTAATTGATTTTTGTGGAAATCATAACAGAATGATAAGTTCAAACAAAGTTAATTAAATAAATACTAACATGTCATATTAACCTAGAAATTTAGTGGAATTCATAAAAAGTCTCAAATTATATTTATTTGCGCATTTATAACATCAATTATGTCAATATTTCATTAATAAGATAATTACTGCATCATCGTTGTATCATAAATAAATTAAATTATTTAATGTCTAAAAATTATAAATAAAATTTCATTATGTAGGAAATATTTTTATCTTTATAATGAATATTTATAGTCTAATTTATCTTATGTATAACCCCATATTAATAATTATTTACTTATTAAACTTTAATTTTAATTATTTTAACCCTTCTTTAAATAAATTAATAATAAATGTCTTAATCTAATCCAAGTGGGACTAAATGTTAATATTTTATTCCAAAGGTTGTTTTTGGTCGAATTACACTTATCCAATAGAATTATTACATGTGTTAGGGGAATAATAATAATATTTTTACCCTTAATTACCAAATTTATTTTTAACCGTGGTAAAAAAAAGTAAAAAGTTACTATTTACCAAAAATTTATTTTCATCTCATTGAACCACATTTTACTTACTGACATCAACCGTGTCTCTTGGATTTTCGAAATTCCACTCACAGAAGCGGTAAAATTAAGTTTTATGAAAAATTCAGTTTTTTTTAGCTACCACTTAGTGGTTTCACTATTCATCAAAAATTGAAAGTTTTCAGAAAATACCAAATATGAAGCCTAAGATATATTTGATATTATGAACTCAAAAATGATGTCTATTTTACCAAATTCAATACATATCATTTGCATTAATTAATTTAAAAAATAATTCCCGTCGTCAAAACAAATAGCGTGTTCTTAAGAGATAATAACTATCAAAAGATTGACAGTTGTTTATGTCTGGTTTAAATGTGAAATTACATCTAATAACCAACATTGTATTAAATTGAAAAAATATATTCTAAATATACTTTAAAACCAATGAAATTAATAATTTATCACTATTAATTATTTCGATTAAAAAAATCTGTTTTTAATTAAAATTTAGTAATTTTGCACTATTCGTCAGAAAATGATAGTTATCTGAAAAGTACCAAAATTTCACCCTAAGATAATTTCGATATTCCGAATCCAGAAATGAAGTCCATTTTAAAAAATAAAAATTACAAAATTTCAAAAAGTGGTTATTACTATTCATAACGGCTAGTTTTAATAATATTTTAATAGCATATCGTTGTTTAGTGAAACTCGGTATTGCGTACTACACACGCTATCGAGGAAGGTCGCGATTGCGTGTAATACAAGGCAAGTCAAGGATGCATGTTGAGAAAGCTCCTTTTGGTGTAGCGTACAACATAAGACATTAATTAAATTAAAAAGAATATTTTTCATAAAATCTCGGGGTGTTACATTCTACCCCCCTTAAAATGAATTTCGCCCTCGAAATTCGTCGGGGATATAAATGGTTTACTATTCAAAAGTTTCTTTAATAGAAACCCACATCGTAAAAAGGAATACCAAAACGAATCTTTAAAAAAAGTATGAAATGTAACGGTTACCTAAATAAACTAATCACTGGGTTTCCACATAGGTGAAAATATGGATGTGGAAGAGAAATCTAACCATCATGTTCTGATGGAGAGTGGTAGAGAACATGGCTATGGAAAATCCAGCAATCACAAAGCCATAAATTTGTGACGATCTAAGGTACCATCTAATTTATCAGATATAAGAGCACTAGGACAACATTTTTTGTTTTCGAGATCGTTTCCCTAAAGTTGATGAAATTGGAATTAGAAGAAATACTTTCGTGATTTTGGTATAGTCTCACCGTTGGTCGTTCTTTGGACAATTTCCCCTTCATCTCTTAAAGAAATGAAGTTAAATTTGTCATTCGTGATGTGTTAGCAGATCATGTGATATAATGATGGGTCATTCCATCTTTCTCAAACCATGATATCACATAGTCCTTATATCAATCATGAGCTCATGAATACTATCAAACATATTAGATTCTATTTATCCCTTCATTATGTGCATATCATCTTCTTTCCAAAAATATTTCAATCACTTTTCAGGGTTACCGATGCCATAAAATTATTGAAAACCATAATAGTCCAAAACATAAATATTCCAATATTCCACGATACTATATACAACATTATTCGGGAATCACATTACATAAACACTTAATCATTCCACCACATCGTTGTCATATTCAACATCGCCAATAGTGATCGCATGTGACTTCCCTTTGTCTTTTTTCTTAAGTGGTTGCTCATGTCGATCATCACTAACCCTTGGATTAGGGAATTTATTAGCATAATGCCCCATTTCCTTGCACTTGAAGCATTGAAGTGTTGTTGGTGCGTTCTATGTAGTCTTTTCTTTATTCACATCATTAGAAACCCTTTTTCCATTACTTTGACACTCAGCTGCTCGATGACCTTCTTTTCCACACTTAAAACATTTTCTAGTCCCTTTAAGACAATCTCCACCATGCTTCTTTCCACACTTTGAGCATAAGGAAACATTCATCTTCTTTTCACCATTATTCTGATATTTCTCCTTGACCTCCATCTTTCTTTTGTTATCAAAACCATGAGATGGATATGTAACACCAACTTCCATTTCTACCTTGATAGCACAACGCAAAATTTCTTCATAGCTGCTGAAGTCTCTTATAGCTAATGCCCTTCGAAGACTTGGTTTTAAGCCACTGAAAAATTGATCAACTTTACTTTCAGGTTGGATGATAATGCCAGATGCATACCTTGCAAGTCTTGTAAAATTCGCTTCATATATACCAACGGATTCATCATCCTTCTACTTCAGCTCAAGAAACTCCTTTTCCATCTTTGTTCGAAGAATACGAGGGAAGTACTTACTGAAAAACAAGTTCTTGAACTCGTCCCATTCCATGGACTCAATTTCATCTCTTGGCCTCATATTCTTGATAAGATTCCACCATTGATCAACTTCACCTTCCAAACGATATACTACTAAGATGACTTTATCATGTTCAGAACATTGAAGAACTGAAAATATCTTTTCAGTGGTACTGATCCATTGTTCATCAACAAGTGGATCGGAAGACCCACTGAAAGAAGGTGGACGTTGCCTCATGAAGGACTCAATAGAATATTGTTCCCTTCTCTGCTCATTTGGATGTCCAGACTGATTCATAGCTTGTGTAAGTATAGCAATAAGATTTTGCACTCCATCTCCCATAACACTTGTTTTTTCAGGAGGACAATCATTGCATTGTCCATTACAGTGATCAACACGGTTCCTTTGGGTTCCAGCCATCATCTAAAACCCAAAAAGAATAGTGTGAGAGGAAAAAATAATGCTAGAGAAAACAACATTGTAAAGGGGGATTACCCTTAATATCTAACATCTTAGGTTAAATTCTAAGATCGTTACCGTAGTTCTAGGACTATATCCTATACGTATACTTATCCATAGGGATATCCCTAGACATACCTTATAAATACCTCTAGGGATCTCACTAACGTTTTCACATCCTAGTTTCCAAAGGTTGACTAAACCATTCCTCTGATACCAACTGTAGAGACCCTAAGCTTGACGTACATGGACATTACATTAATTTTGTGGAATACTTAGTACATAACAAAAACTCACACACAAGGATCGTAATAGTTTAGTATCTTTGGAAACTCGGAATATAATCTTCTAATAGTGGTGAAAGATCTTCAACATCTCCCATAAAGATCTTCCCCTTTTTTACCTAAAACCTTTCTTTATATCATGGGGAAAAGAAAACATAAAAGGGTGAGCTCAAATGCTCAGTAAGGGTAAACAAAATAAATATCAATCACATCATATTCATAAGAACATAACATTTTGGAAATCTTAACCTGCAAAAGAGAGCATAATTTCATAACATGGGATAAATCATAGTAGTGAAATGAAATCCTAATAATCATAACTTAAAACATGTAACTTTGTGGCATACACACATAATCATAGAGAATCATTTCATGTTAGTCAAGACTCATTGCCAAGACTATCTTAGTGGACAAAGTCCATTTCTGAACCGAGTCACCCTCGTTTCAATCCTGTTTCACTGAACTGGTATAACCTACCGTTCCAGCCATGTCTATCTCATGAGATATAAAATCGTTACCCAATGCATTGGAGGGAGATGTAGGTCCCACCCATCTCATAATGATACCATTCTTATGTGTGCCACAAAATCCTAAACCATACATCATAGCATAACCCATGTAATAAAAATGGAATTCTTAAACAACATGACATCATAAAACAATTCATATAAGATAAAGGAATTCATAAAAATAATTCCATCACAACATTATCAAATCAATGTAATAATAAGGATATAAACAGAACCCTATTTTATCTTAGATGGAAAATAATTTTGATAAAACACTTGAACTACATTCTTGAGGAAAATATCCTTTCTTCTTCAAAAACATTTTTCATTTCTTAACATGTCATACAATTTTAAACTAAAAGAAGTTGATTAAAAATAAACTTGAAAACTTGTAAAGGAATCTTCTTGGATATAATGTTTTAAAAATCCATTCATTCCGTATAAGTTAAAAAAACATTCTTCTCGTACTTTTGTCGGAAAAGTCAAAAATTGCCTCGTACGAAAAACGAAAAAAGATTCCTTTCATATCTTTTACTAAAAACTCACCGAAGGGTAAAATTGGATATAAACTATTGTCGAATGATGTAAATATTACATATTGAGGAAACGTGGATGTGGATGATAAAATGCACCACAGTAAATTCCAAAATATAAACAATCTCGGATAAAAATGAGATTGTGATATTTCCCTTACCTTAGGTCCGATTTGCTTCGTATGTATCCGAACCTCCTGTATAATGATTTAAATAATGTCATTGACTTATTCCAGAATCATACTCATTTTTATGATATCATATATGGTTCACTTATGGCTTTATATTACCCGTTCTTTTGTAAATTCCATGTTAAAAAGCGTTTTGGGTAAAATCGTTTCATTTGTCGTCCGTGTTTTGGCTTGTAATTATTCATATGATTACATAGATCATGATTAATTAATTCAATAATATAAAACATGATTTATATATAATATATATTCATAATATACATATATATAATGGATCAATAAATGGAAAGAAATACACCGTTCATGGAGACGGTAGGCCGTACGTACGCATGAACGCTGTTTTCGTTTCTTTATTGAATTGAGTGGAATTAAGTAGATGACATAAATATATATATACATAAATCTAGTATCATTATTATGTCATATATTTCATTATTATTCATTATATATACTTTATTATCATTCATGTATGGTTATCATGGAGAATGAATCTCATCGCGTAGTGGAGACGGTAGTCCGTACGTACGCACGAGCGATGATATTGTTCCCATAATTATTGAATAGAATTGGAGTGGATGGTATAATATATCAGAATTAGTATGATATTATAATAACTATTTATAGTTATTCTTTACACCATTATACCCATCTATGTAAGGTGTTGGTGGAAAAACAAATTACACCACAGCGTGGAGACGGTATTCCGTACGTACGTACGCGCGGTGATTTCTTTTTCCGTAGGATGGATAGATGGTGAAATAGGGTTGTTTCATACTTATAATAACATATCAGTATATGAGTGATACTGATTTTATTACTTCATGATGAAACAACTAAAGAAGAATAAGTGGAAGAAGAAATAAAGATGAAAGAATCGGTAACGGGCATTACCTCTTCTTTAAAGCGCCTCTTTGAGACCTCCTTTTAGGGCACTAAAATTGGTCTTTTAGGAAGACTAGAACCTCTAGAATGTTTCTAGGGAAGTGGAAAGAAGAAATTGGCAGGGGTTGGCTGAGCTTTAAGGCTCAAAGTGGTGTGAGGAAGAGAGGGAGGGGGTGTCCTTTTATAAGGGAGGAGAGGGGCACCTTTGGAATAACAAAACATATTATTTTATTATAAAGTCAAGTTCGGTTTTAAATAGCTCCAAAATGATTTATTTAGAGGCTAAGGTGGGGATGGGTCGAAATCCTCTCATCCAATATAATTTAGACATGTTTAGGTACTTATTTTATCCTTATCATGTAGATTTAACATTAAGATAAATAATTTCACTTTTACTGTGTCTTCTTGTGTTCTTATACTATAAGGTTAATAAACTTACTACATCAAGCTAAACGAACCCAAAGTTGTTTATTATTAATATATATAACCTTATGTAAGTTATTTAGCCGAACCTTATATTTTTAGGAATAAAATAACAATTAATAATATAATATTTGTTTTAAAAACTATTTTATGTCAATTTTGACACTATTTAGTAATTGATTTTTGTGAAAATCATAACAGAATGATAAGTTCGAAAAAAGTTAATTAAATAACTACTAACATGTCATATTAACCTATAAAATTAGTGGAATTCATAAAAAGTCTCATATTATATTTATTTGGGCATTTATAACATCAATTATGTCAATATTTCATTAATAAGATAATTACTACATCATCGTTGTATCATAAATAAAATAAATTATTTAATGTCTAAACATTTGAAATAAAATACCATTATGTAGGAAATCTTTTCATACTTATAAGGAACATTTATAGTCGAATTTATCTTATGTATAACCCCATATTAAAAATTATTTACTTATTAAACTATGATTTTAACTATTTTAACCCTTCTTTAAATAAATTAATAATAAATGTCCTAATCTAATCCAAGTGGGCCTAAATGGTCATATGTTTTTCCTAAGGTTGTTTTTGGTCGAATTACACTTATCCAATAGAATTAGGACATGTGTTAGGGTAATAATGATAATATTTTTACCCTTAATTACCCTATTTATTTTTAACCGTGGTAAAAAAAAGTAAAAAGTTACTATTCACCAAAAAATTATTTTCATCTCATTGAACCACATTTTACTTACTGACATCAACCGTGTCTCTTGAATTTTTGAAATTCCACTCACATAAGCGGTAAAATTATGTTTTATGAAAAATTCAGTTTTTTTAACTACCACTTAGTGGTTTCACTATTCATCAAAAATTGAAAGTTTTCAGAAAAATACCAAAAATGAGGCCTAAGATATATTTGATATTATGAAATCAAAAATGATGTCTATTTTACCAAATTAAATACATATCAGTTGCATTAATTAATTTCAAAAATAATTCCCGTCGTCAAAACAAATAGCGTGTTCTTAAGAGATAATAACTATCAAAAGATTGACAGTTGTTTATGTCTGGTTTAAATGTGAAATTACATCCAATAACCAACATTGTATTAAATTGTAAAAATATACTCTAAATATACTTTAAAACCAATCAAACTAATAATTTATCACTATTAATTATTTCGATTAAAAACAGTTGTTTTTAATTAAAATTTAGTAATTTTCACTATTCATCAGAAAATGAATGTTATCTGAAAAGTACCAAAATTTCACCCTAAGCTAATTTCGATATTCCGAATCCAGAAATTAAGTCCATTTTGAAAAATAAAAATTACAAAATTTCAAAAAGTGGTTATTACTATTCATAACGACTAGTTTTAATAATATTTTAATAGCATATCGTTGTTTAGTGAAACTCGGTATTGCGTACTACACACGCTATCGAGGAAGGTCGCGATTGCGTGTAATACAAGGAAAGTTAAGGATGCGTGTTGAGAAAGCTCCTGTTGGTGTAGCGTACAACACAAGACATTAATTAAATTAAAAAGAATATTTTTCATAAAATCTCGGGGTGTTACACTCTACTTATGCATGAATGCTATTTTTATTTTCAAATAAAAAATGGAAAGAGATATTAATGATATTTTATCATTAAAACCCCATAATAATATTATAAATGTCATATGTAAATATTAAATACATCATTATAATCATCCATGAATGATAGCGATGGAAAATGAATTATATCTCTATGTAAACGTGGTAGTCCACACATATGAACAAGCTATACTTTCATGTCCCCTTTGATATAAAATATGGTGGATAATAAAATATCAATTTTTCCAATTAAAATATTTTAAATATATCTCCTAATATTTTTGGAGCCAGGTTCTAAGACGACACATGATTCTGAGGCCTGATGTGCCCAAAATTAATATTTTAAAAACAAAAAATTTATTAAAATAAAAAACACAATATTTTCATAAAAAAGTGGAATAAACCAAAAATGGAGTCATAGATTGGGAATCTAGGGCATCTGTTGAGTTCAGAGCCTGGGTTTTACCCTAGGCACAACATAACCTTGGTTGGCAGCGGGCATTTGTAAAAAAGTTGTCATGAGTGAAAAGGATAAATAAATAAATAAATACATTTATTTAAATATGTATTGATGCAATGACCTAGGAACCCTATATAATTATATAGTTATAACAAAATACTAGGGTTAACAGAATAATTCTAAGATAATGAGAGGATCTGTTGGTGGGTGAGGACTTGGAAAACAGTGACAGATCATGATCATGGATCACTTCTCCAATAGAGATCGTGGATCTCAAAAACAATGTTAACATGTTTCCATTATTCATCCTCGATCAATACAACCTGAGGTAGTACATTTTATTTATATATTTATCCTTCTATTTTATCTGATATCGTATTTCAATAAATTCCACTAATAATAATTTATTCATGCATCGACATTTGATTTAATGTTGACTCTTTTGATTATTTGTTGGATAATTTGTTCATTGTTCTAACAACAATGGATCAAGGCCAAGACAAACATGGATGATGTTCATACATCTTTTGTGCCTCATTGATTTTACCCATGTTTCTTCACAAGTTTTTTGTAAAAAATTCATTTGGCCCACAATTCCATGAATATCAGGTATTAGATTTTTTCACGAGCATTCTTCTGTGCAACAGATCAATACCGTGGGTGCGATTCATGACTGAGGATGTGATCGAGGTACAATGATGATGGAGGAAGATCATAGTTGGATTGAAATGGAAAAATTGTTACCATTCTTACCCTTTTGATGTGTTACAATAGTGTGATGGAACATATAGTTTTTTGATCAGTTTAGACTACCATGAATGAGATCTCTGATAGTAGTGAGGCTTAGGCAATGTGATTCACAATCCCTCAGTGATACGAGTGGTGGATTAGGAGGAAATATTGATTTATGAACATGTGGATAAGAAATATAGATTTTTAACAATCCTATTGTATATGATTTTAAATCTAGGGATAAACACCATTTGGGACCCCTGGATTGGGCACTTAGGATTCCATAGATGTTAAATATCACATTTCATGTGACACGTGTCACATTTAATGTGACACAATGCTAGTTTCTAATATTTTACTCTTAGAGTACACATGCGGATACATGACTAGGTACATGAATATAGGCAGAGTACACAGGAATGGTCTGGTACTTATACATGGCCAAGTACACGAGTCCACCCACTGTTCATATGAAGGATCAGGTGTACATGATCATGAACAAACAGTACGCGAATGGTGTTTCCCAACCTCTAAATTACATTTACCAGATGTGACACATCATGTTTGGGGATGTTTACATAATGTGTGGGACAGAGAGACATGATCATTCAATGGATTGTAAAGACATGCTATGTACCCCTAGTACAAATCATTTACTCTCCCCTGAGGATTTTTAGAGCCCTTAATTTCATTAGTATAGTTTGGGTTTAGTTGAGTGCACTAACTTTTTCCATTCCTAAGAGGAAAAAATATAACATTATATCCCCTACATAGAATTGCGATCCCCTCCATGGGTATATTATTGGATAGATTTTTATGTATCCACCAATGGGAATAGTTTGGGATCCTTTATCATTTATAGGTGGGGTTCATTGTATTGAAATGACCACCATGAATGGGGAATAAATCCCCTATCTAGAAGGATAATCTAGTATGTTTTTCCCATAGTGGACCTGTGTGTGATCCCCTACATAGACGATATGATCATTAGAGATCTAGTGAGTTAATATTAGGTGGGGTCCAAAAATAATTACAACTTGGTTGAGCGTCACTAGTGATATCATGACTCGTGGAGTGGATTTTACTTAATGAGTGTTACCTTGAAGAATTAAGAAATAGCTTTTGGGTGGTAGTATTTCTTGAGACCACATGAGACAAGTTCTCTGTTATGAGTATATCTAGGTTTATTTATTGCATTTCTATTATGATCCAAATACCCTTGATGATTTATATTTGGTTATTTTGGGGTTTTCAACTTCATATTATTATCCTCAGCCTAGTATGGGATCTATCTACACATTTCATGTCATATGTAGATGAGAGACCTTTTTATGGAGCCCTAGGAGGGTGGGGATAAGACATAACATAGTTATGGGATTGACTAACTGAGGTTTATACAATTGTTCTGTTTGATAGAAATTCACTATTTCTATGTATTTTGGATTCTTTTCCTATTTTATTTGGGATTTTATTTTTCCTCTTTATCACTTTCTAGTACTATTATGTGGGTCATATGTCATTCATGAACTTATAGTATCGATTGTTTTTTTCTCATCATTTTATGGGCTTGGATATGTGTGTGTATGTACAGGTAATTAGTATAATCCCTCCCATGTGTGCGATATTTTTACTCGGTGTTAGTTTTTAGATGCAAACATATTGGAGGTCGTCTTGGGGCAGTTAGACTCTACATATCATTAACCTAGGGTCCTGGTAGGTGAGGTCGTGATATAGTGGTATCTAAGAACAGTTCTAACTTAGTAATGGATCATAAATTTTTTCTATCTATGAGTTTGTTTTGGTATTTATAGAAATAGTGTTAAAGTGTTTTGAGTTTGTTTTTCAGGCTAGGGACTCCAGTGATGGTTCAACGACCAACATATCCATTCAATAGGACTCTGATAAACTACTTGTTGACTTCGTACATGTAGAAACTAGTTCTAGTGAAAAACATTAGTATATGTATCATATAGGAAAGGGATGCATTTTAAATTTACTTATTGAGTTAACTCTCCATATATACTCATTGACCGTGGTGTATCTTGTTTATTTTTGGATACCTCCAAGATGATAGGTAGTCAAGATTCCACTATGTGATCACAAGGATGATGTGTTGAGTGAAGCAGATTAATTATCCGAGATTGTGATGAATTTAGTATCTATAGGTGGTTTTCCAATTAATCCAACACTAATAGAGAAGAAGTTAACACCAAAAATTCCAGTCGAGGATTCCCCCAGGATGAGTGTGCTGCATGAGTTTTAGAGGCAGTGACCTCATGGGTTTTGGGGAAAGACATACCCTAAGGTAGATAAAGACTTACTAGAGGCAGTTACATATATTCTTCACATTTTTATGATTCCTAAAGATCATATGGAAGTCCTTGCAGCAAGTATACTTTAGGAATATTCTCTGCTCTTATGGTGTATAGTTGCTCAGTCACACGGTGAGACGACTCTCTCTTCATCAAAATTCAATAATATATTCAAGAAGAACTATTATATGTCTATTTTTCAATTTGTGTGAATCCAATAAATTTTTCATTTATAGTATGGTAGAATTACCACGAGAGAGTATTCAGATAGGATTAATTATCTCTCAAAATAATTTATATATATAGTGTGAGATCCCTTCTTCAAAGAACACACATTTGTTAAGGACTCAAACCATAATTTCATGGATTCAGTGATATACCTTTGTATTCTCACTTATGTTTGAGTGATTGAGTAGCCTCTAGTATTAGAGGGAATACTAGAAGATAAAACACTGATAGTGGGTGTGGTACTGGGAACATAGGTGTCAAAACCTTAGCAACTATAATCCGATGATAGTCACCGAGATGAGATAATACAAGATGCTTCAAGAGAAAATTCAGGATAAAGGATTCAAGATCTAGGGATCTCAAGATGGATTATGTCCAATGAGGGAGATTCGGTTCTTCTTTTGATATGGATAGAGACATATCACTCAAGATTTTCTGACCTATCTTATTGTTGTTCAAGAGATGGTCGATGGACCGCCTAGACAGAGACACATGTAGGAGTAGGTATTTCTACAGGGTGGAGGTTGTGGTAGGGGAGTAGGTAGAGTAGTAGGATGTGGAATGACGTTTGACTTATGTACACCACCACCACTATGCAGACCATGAAAGGATTGAGGAGTTAGTGGTTAGGGATATAGAAAGCTTCTGGCAGCTGAGACCTACAACCACGAGGCTCCTGGAATTGTTAGAGGTAAGATCTATGTGTACACTATTTTAGCTACAGTATTGATTAACATAGGTGTGAGAAAATAATTTATTTATACTTATCTAGTTTATATATTGGAGATTGTAGTTGGCTCAACCCCTACACTGAGATACTCTAAAAAGAGGTGAATAAATGATCACACACTTCTGACTATAGCATGATCTGATGCTTGGAGGAAAGTGAATTGTATGTGATATTTTTGTAGACAGGGGATACATTACACTACAGTCTTATGTGTGGATTTTCTATTCTTAGTCTATGACTAGATTTACTATTTTAGGTATGTTATATGGTGTATTCCTGGATATGAATCATGTTTTTCTTTTGTGGTTGAAAAGGAATTCCAGGAAAAGTAGGATGAGGTCATATATATAAGGAAACAGTTTATTAATCCCCAATTAGTAGAATTTACCCTATAGTAGTAGATTCTATGGGATACCAGTTTCCTGAGGTGGAGTTGGAGTATGATTATGTCATTCGTGAGAACGTTCTAGGATTACCTTACAACTTAGAGATACACTTATGTATTGAATTGTACAACAAGATAACCCCAACATCTACTATAACATATCAGATATCTACCATAAAGATTAAAAACATGACAATATAGTTAGATGAATTACATAGGAATACCTTTTTGGGTCCTAATTTTTTCCCCTAGGAATCACCCCAATTGTTCTCTAAGAACATGGACAAGATATTGTGGTTATGCATGAATTATCAGTGCCTGAACTAGGTGTCAGTGAAGAACAAGCATTTTCTACTAAAGATTTAAAACCTCATCAATAAGTTGAGGGGGTAATGATTGTTCTCAATGATTAATATAAAATTATAATATCACCTACTATAAGTATTGGAGGATTATATACCAAAGACAATATTTCAATTTCCCTATGGTCACTATGAGTACAAGGGGATTCCTTTCGGTTTGATGAATTCTCCAGTAGTGTTAATGATACAAATAAACTATATCTTTCAATCTTTCTTATAATGTTTTGTGGTAGCATTCATTGAAGATATAATAGTGTAATTAGTGTCCAAGGATTATTACATGAGAAAATTGAGAATGGTTTTAGAAACACTCTGAGGGAACCAACTTTATGAGAAGCTCTCGAAGTGTTATTTATGGATTCAGAAAGTCCACTCTTTGGGAGATAGAATCTTGGATTATGGTGTAATAATAAAACTGATGAATTTAAAGGAAGTGTTATCGTGGTATCCACCCAAGAGTGTGATAGAGGTGAGTATATTATTTAGGTTGGATGGATACTACATGGTATTTTTACCTGATTTCTCCAAGATACCAAATCCTTTTAATACTTTTACATGGAAGGGGTAGCTATTAATTTATAAAGGGAGGTTCCAATAAGTTTTCTTGGAACTATGGTAGAGGTTGATAAGCTCCCCCATATTGAGATTTCCAGAGGAGGGTGTTAGGTACATAGTGTAATATGATTCATTAGGAACTGGATTTGGTTGTGTTTGCATGGAGATGTAGGCAGTTATTTCTTATGGGTATTTATAGTTGAGACTACATGATGAGAACTACATGACACATGATCTTAAGTTGGTAGTGGTAGTAATCACACTAAATAGTGGTGACACAACGTTATTATTGAGAAGTTTATCTTATACTATGAAATAAGAGTCATAGGTATATATTCTCTAATAAGGAACTTAAATTGAGACAGAGATAATGGCTATAGTTCCCCCTGGAGTTTGACTTTGATATAGTCTATACTCCTGGGAATGGTAATTTGGCATAAGATTCTCTAGTTAAGAGATATTTTTTTTGTATAAATTGAGTAAGTATTTAGAGTATTTAGACTCATTTCAGTTTTCCTATGTGGATAAGGATGGTTATTCATATATATATTTGATGGTTGTTACCCCTGATTCTATAGCGTGTTATGGATTCTCAGTAGAGATATACATACTATGACACCTTACATACTCAAATATCCACCACATGTTCTCATAATATATTTTTTAAAGGTGGGGAGAATGTTATCATTTTCATAGGATGAGTTATAGTATATGTGAAATTGATGGAGGAGGTGATGAAGGAGATCCATACACCCCCTAGGAGATACATCCATGTGTGGAAAAGATGTAAAAGGACATACAAAACTGGTTTTGGTGGCCTAGAATAAATAAAGGTGTAATAGATTTTTCCTCTCAATTCTTCAATTATTAGATGGAGAAGACAAATCACCAGGTTATAGTGGGTTTAGATCATACCCTTGAGGTTATAGAGTGGAATTGTTATTGGATATTGATGTAATTCATGAAGGAGTTACCACATACCTTAAGAGGACATGATTCCATGTTGGAAATTGTAGACTAACTCACAAAGTCCTCACAATTTATAGCTATTTGAGAGTAGAGTTCAGAAGGGATATTGGGACACTTTTACATGTATAATATAGTCTAGATCCATGAGGATAACTCAATGATTATTTCAAAACATGATACCCAGACCCCTTTATGATTATAGAGACAACTGAAGAGGACTTTGGGACATGGTTAAGATTTAGCATAACATTTCACTATCATACTGATAGAAAAACTGAGTGGACTATTCTATTTCTAGAGGATATGTTGTGGGTTTGTATTTTAGACTTTTTCCATAGTTGAGAGGATCACCCACCCTTGGTGGAGTAAGCATTCAACAATTTATATAATTCCACCATCGGTATAGAGACATTCAATCCTTTGTACGGGAGACCTTGTAGGTTACCAATATGTTGGACTGATCATAGAGCATCAGTAATCATAGTCCCAGTGTTGTTGTGAGATATAAAAGAGAAGGTTCAGGTCATCCAAGAAAGGATGAGGGATGAATAGAGACATAAAATGTCTTATGTTAACTGATTATAAATGCTTTTGGAGTTCATAGAGGGATACCATGCATTCTTAAAGGTCTCACCTCGATGTGGATTATAGTTATTTGGGAGGGGTGGTATGTTATATCTATGAGTAATTATCCCTTTATAGACACTCTATAGAGTTCATGAAGTGGTGTACCACTTGGATCTATTTCTGTAGTTAGATTGGGTACAAGATGTCTTTCATGTGTCACAACTGAGGTGGTATGTACATGACCGATAATATTTTATATATTGAGTTGAGATAGACATCAAGGATGGAGATAACATTGTATATTGCCTATGGAATATTAAATATTAGTTGGATAAGATCCTTGATGGGTGAGAAATTTCCTTGGATTAGGTCTAGTGACAACATGAGAATCTTTTAGAGAGCTCCTTGGAGATAGAGACCAAGATATGAGCTCAATGCCCAAATATTTTAGGTAGTATTTTTAAATTTTTGGGAAAAAATCCCTAAGGCGGGGAGAATGTAACATCTATATTTTTTCCATGTTAATATTTTAGGTATATCAATTAATATTTTCAGATATAGGTGCTGAGGCGACACATGATTCGAAGAAATATTGATTCCATAGTTATATTTTAAAAATTTTAAAAATTTTAATATCACGCAAGTGTAGTTTTTATGATATAGTGGATTAACTCCCAAACAAAGATCAGATATAAAATTTGAGACCACAAATGAGTTAAGAATGTGGGTTTTACCATAGGCATGAGTGGATTTTTGTCAAAAATAGGAATTTGAAAAAAGTCAGAATCAAAAATGATAAATAAATAAATAAATAAATTTATTTTATTATGTGTTGATAAAATGAACTAGAAACCCTCTATAAATATATGGTTATAACAAAAATACAGGGTAATATAAATAACCCTAAGATTGTGAGAGTATCCATTAGAAGAGAAGGGCTTTGTGAACAATGACATATCATGATTGAAGATCGTTTCACCAACATTGGTTATGGATCTTGCTATTCATGCGTGTTACCGTTATTCATTATTGATCAATATAACATGAGGTATGAAATTTTATTTATATGGATCCATCTCGTGTGGAATGAAAAAAATTATACTAATAAGAATTTACTCAAACATTGTCATGTTATCTAAAATTGACTATTTTGAATATTTATTGGATAATTCATTCATCATGTTAACAGTAATGGATCAAGGCTAACCTAAACATGGACGAGCTTCATTCCACTTTAGTGATTCATGGATTTCTCCATTATTTCTTCACACATTCATCATAGGAAATTCTCTTTTTCCCATAATTTTTAGAATATTGGGTATTTTATCATTTCCCAACCATTATTTGGCATAAAAAATAAATACCATGGGTGTGGTTATATGCCGAGGATAAAATCTAGGTGTGATGATGAAGAAATAAAATTAGAGGTGGATCAAAATGGACCAACAATCCCCATTCTTTTTATGTTTAACACACTGTGATGGTTCAATGAAACAGATGGTTTCTCAATTGGTTTGGATGGTTAGGAATCAGATCTATAGTGACAATGAGGCTTAAGAGATGAGATCCATGATCATTGGGTGAGATTAGTGGAATATTAAAAGAAAAAAACAAGAATATATGGGGAATAACCATAATATTATGTAGATATCATCACAAATGAAGTCAAATCTGAGGGTACACGCTATGTGGGACCATTGAATATAGTGTTAGGGTTTCCATGGAAGTTAAATATCACATTCCATGTTACACATGCCTCACACCGTGTGAGATGTTTCTGGAGGCATGAAATGTACTGAAGGAGTATAGGGGTATATAAATGACTAGGAACATGTGAAAGGGTAGAGTACACATGAACGGTATGGTACTTATTCATGAACAAGTATATAGGCATGACCACTATACATGGGCATGACCAGGTGCACATGGGCATAGAGAGATGGAATGACCATGGGTTCCAGATGACCTCTACATGTCATATTGCCTATGAGAAACGACATGAATGTGATGTTTTACACTCCATATGAGACAAAGAGACACAAGAAGACCAACGGTTGGAAAGACACAACTTTTACCCCTAGTACACACCACGTACTCACTTTGAGGATGTTTATAGCCCTTGATTTCATCATTATAGACCAAGTTTAGTTGAGAGAGATACCTTGGTCCTTTATAAAGAGGGTATAATGTGGAATTATGTCCCTTAAATAGGATATTAATCCCCTCCAATTGTTTGTTATTTGATAGAGTTCGATGTATCCAATGTGGGACCAAGGTGGAATCCCCAATTGTTACTTAGTGGGGTTCAGGGTATCAGCATGATAAATATGCGTAGGGAATCAATCCCATTTCTAGTAAGATGACCTAGTAGGGTTTATGGGGTCCCCTAGTGACCATTGGTGTGATCCACTACATGGAAGAAGAGATATTTAGGGATCCAATGTGTGCTTCTTGGGTAGGTACAAATGATCATGGCATCTTGGATGAGCATTCCCAGTTATAGCATGGATCCTTGAGTGGATTCTCCTTGATGGGAATTACCTTGAAGCCTCAATCAGTATCCTATGGATAGTAGTATTGGTTGAGACTGATTTACTATATGATTTTATCTGGGTTTGTTTTTTTTTCTGTTATGAGATTACCAACCTTGATGCGTTATGTTTGGTTATTTTGGAATATTCTATTGAGTATTTTTTTTCTCAACTCTGAATAAGCTTTTACTGCACATGTCATGTCTTATATAGAAGATACAACTTTTGACAGAATCCTAGGAGGAATGAGAGTTGGTAATTGTAAGTTTTTCACTAGAATACTGCGTTGTATACCAGTGTTTCCTTGTATAGAAGTTCCCTGCTTCAATGAAGGTTGGAATATTTTTCATCTTTGGTTGGTCTTGTATTTTTCATATTTATCACTTTCCAGTACTCTGATTTGGGATAGATATTGTGCATTCATTTATGGTATCAATTTGTTTTACTCTCTTAGAATTTTATGGACTTGATGATGTCTACCTATATATAGGTACTAAATCTAATGCCTCTCATATGTGTGATATTCCTACTCGATGCTTTTGGATAGCACCTATCCTTTTGAAGGTAGGCTTGGGGCAGTCCCACTCAACTTATCACCGAAAAAAGTCCCCTGTTGGTTGATTTGTGACATGGATAATGATGGTTCCATAATAATAATAATAATTTATCAAATTTAGGATATTTAAGTTATTAATTTATGAAAAATAACTCATATTTTATGGGGGTAGAAGAATAAATAAGATTGAAAGTACCTAGTTATGAGGCATACCTATTTGTTGAGAAACCTCTTTTGACAAACACCTTAATCCTTGAAAGGATGATATTGTGGAAGTAATATAATTTTTAATTCTTGTGGAAGTGATAAAATAAGGCATTATGTTAGGAATTGGCTAATATTGAAGGTTTATTAAGTCTGATGAAGAGAGGATCAGTGGTATGCTTTTATAAGGGAGGGAAAGGACACACATGGAATTACATAGAAGATTAAACAATATATATATATATCATAATCATTTCATGTGCAAACAATTCATCGAAATTTGAAATATAACATGTGATTAGATAAAAATAAACTCATCCAATCATAATTAGAAATGATTTGAACAAATTTTAATCTGCATCTCTTAGTTAAACAACTTTAAACTCATTTTAACCTTAACTGTGATAACTCAACTTTTTACCATGATAACATAAATATATGACCGAAAATAAAAGGGGAATTCTAACCAAATTTTAAAATTATTAATCCAAATTTAGAATAATTTACATCAATTACAATTTCTGTATGTGGAATAAATTACTTTTAATATAAGAAAACAAAATGCATTAAAAACATTTTTAGGAAAATAACATGTTTTATGAGTAAAAAACATTTCACCTTTAAATAAAGTAATAAATTTGATTCAATGATGTTTTTTGATAATTAATAATGAAATTATAGTTTTTAGAAATTTGGATAAATCCAAAACTAAATAGAATCATCCAACTATTCCATTAAATGTAAATATCGAAAAATTGTTTTTAATTTGAATTAAATATAACTTATATTATTAAAAGTCAATATAGGTTTACCAAATTCAAAATAATGTTTAAACAAATAAATAACTCCTAAAAAATATATTTGGTCTAACACCACCCATATAATTAGACAAACAAATGTTTTAAGGAGATTTTAAATAATTACCCCATAGTTTTAACCCAATTTTATCTCTTTTAACAAGGTGAAAAATATTTACAATGGATACAATTCAAAATGAAAAAAAATTAAGATGAAAATATTAAATTTTATTAACTATTATTATTATAAATATGGAACCCATTTTATCAAATTATATTCACCATGTTAGAATAACTTAATTTAAAATTTAACCAATAAAATGTGATGAAAAGCGACTTTCTAGGAAAAATATCTCCTTAGGTATAAAATGTTTTTATTTCAAAATCAAACATAAAATTCATTTCAATGAAAATAATTTTCTAGATAATAATATAAATGAATCAATTTTATTATGAAACCATTTAAAAACAAAATTTAGATTTGTTATTTTTTTAAACAAAAAGAAGATTTTCAATAAAAATCATTATTTTCACTATTCACTATAAATTCAATATTTTTAGAAAAATACTAAAATTTAAACCTAATTGTATTTTTATATTATGGTTTAAAAAATTATAACCTTTTTCTACAATAAAAATTTTAAATTTTTTGAAATTCATTATACACTTTTCTCACAAAAGGAAATGAAAACAATATTTGAAGAAAAGTTATTTTAGTAGCGTAAAATGATTTTACTGAAAATTGAGTAAATATTTATAAATGGTTTTAAATTATATAATTTTTTTTTCATATTTTTGTATAATGTGTTTATTTCTATTCATATCTCAAATTTTAATGGATAATTATAATAATCATGTTTAAATAATAATTTTTATATCATAGATTATTTAAACTCAGTAGTCCATGTAAAGAAATCTATAAAATAAATTAATTTTATTTAATTGTAAATATATCATATAATATCATGGTATTATATAAATATTTAATTTTTATGATATTTGGGATTTTTGTAAAAAGATTTATTTTTCATTAAATATGTGGAGAATACTAATTTTTCATAAACTATCATATCTTTTCATTAAATAAAGTAATTTAAAACTTCAATCAAGTTTTAAATATGATATTAATGTAACATAAGTTTACTTTAATTATAAATAATATAATAAATTACATTGGAATCATTTTTATACTTTACATTGGTTTATGTTTTTTTGGGCTTAAAACACATTTTTCTAAAAAATATTTTTCTACACGGAATGTGTTATTATATTAAGGAATTAAATAAATATTTTTTTATTAACTGTTTTAAATAAATTTAAAAATTTTATATTCAATAAAATATTTTATCATTCATTTGATTGATTTTATAGGGCAAGGAATGGAAGAAAATTTATTTTTTTTTCTAAAAAATACAACAAAAAATGGGATTTTGTTGTGTTTGGCATGATTATTTAAAATTAAATTATTCCAATTATTTTTTTTATAAATTTATTTCATATTTGGAATAATAATAATCAGTATAATCTTATAGGGTCAACCTAATTTTTTTTCATAATGAATAGTAAAAATATTAAAATTTTCATACCATGACTAAAATTAAAATGGGGTTAGTGGGATTAATCTAAGAGACAAGGGTTTAAATGATACCTAAACATTTCTAATTATTATTATATAAAAATATTTCAACCTTATATTATCTTATATTCAAATAATTTTCAATTTCTCCCTCTTTCTCATGAATGTGACCATATATTATTGAAATCATTTATGTAATTTTTCTTCTGTCCCTGCCCTCAATTATAATAAATAACATCTTCTCCTCCCTTATTCATACAATTTTATCCTTTTATATTATAAAAAATATTCTCAATTTTTTTTCAAGATTCCTTTCGTTCAACCTAGAGCTTCTGGTATTCTACTAAGACAAATCATACCATTGTTAAGGTGTAGGCCAAAGGTGTTCTCTTAAAGAAGAGGTATAAATATTTACCAGGATCTTTCAATTTATTTTTTTATTCCACATTATATATGTAGCACCCCATGATTTCATAGTATGTTATTTTTTTAAAGTAATTCAATAACTTTCCCTACACGCAACACTGAGTTCAAGTGCACCACGACTTACCAATCTAGCCGTTCAAAAGTGGGTATGAATAGTATTAACTGAATTTTGAACTTTATATAATCCTTATAATTTTAGAACCATATTATGAGTTTATTATACATAATGTAAGAACAAATTAATTTTTTTAAGATAAAAGAATTATTTTTCAAAAAATGTAATTTTGCTGCCTTTTAATGGTGAACCATTTTTAAATCAAATATTTGAAACTTTTATATATTCAATTTTACAAAATAAAATTATTTTTTATAATTTAGATATAATAATTTAGTTTCAATAAATTTTATGTTTTTTTCTAATAACTTTCATATTTGGGTGAATAGTGAAAAATACTATATTTTAACTGAAAACTAATTTTTTAATCAAAATAATTTATAGTGTTAAATTATAAATTTTAATGGTTTTAAAGTATAAATAGATTATATTTTTACTATTTAAACCAATGCTGATCATTTCATGTAATTTCACATTAAAATTGAACATAAACAAGTGTCAATCTTTTGATTGTTATTATTTCTTTAAAACACGTTTTTTTTGGTTTTGACAATGGGAATTAGTTTTAAATTAATAAATTAAACTTTTATTTTATGAATTTGGTAAAATAGACTTCATTTTTTAATTAATAATATCAAAATTATAATAGGGTAAAATTTTGGTATTTTTCTGAAAACATTCATTTTTTGAAGAATAGTGAAAAACACTACGTTATTGGTTAAAACCAACTTTTTATATAAATAATTATTTATTTTATTTAAATTTATTTTAGGCAGAAATATATACATAATACCTATATATGTTCAATGTAATTTATTGATTTCATTTTATAATATATTTAGATATATAAAAAGTTTATTGAACTTTTTACCGTCTTTTACCCACCTCCTAGGAGCATTTGCAAATTTGCATAAAACATAATTTTAACACTTCTATGAATTGAATTTAAAAACTATGAGAGACATGATTGATATTAGTAAGTAATATGTGGATCATTAATATAAAAACATTTTTTGTTGAATAGTAACTTTTGACTTTTATTTACCACGGTTAAAAGTAAATAGGGTAATTAAGGGTAAAAATGATATTACAATTACCCTAACACATATCCTAATTCTATTGGATAAGTGTTATTCAACCAAAAACAACCTTAGGAATAAAATATTATCCTTCAGGTCCAATTGGATTAAATTATGACATTTATTATTATTTAACTCAAAGAAGAGTTAAAAGTGTTAAAATCAAAGTTTAATAACTAAACCATTTTTAATATAGGGTTATACATAACATAAATTTGACTATAAATATTCATTAGAAAGATAAAACTATTTTATAAATTATAGTATTTTATTTATAATTTTATAACATTATATAATTTAATTTATTTATGATACATTGATGATGCAGTAATTACCTTATTAATAAAATATTAAAATAATTGATATTATAAATACTAAAATAAATGTAAATTGAGACTTTTTATGGATTAAACTAATTTTTTAGGTTAATATTTCATGTTATGGTTTATTAAATTAATTTTATTTTTCGAATCAATAATGTTGTTAAGATTTTAGAAAAAACAAAATACCAAATAGTGTCAAAATTGACAAAAAAGAGTTTTTAAAATAAAAATTATATTATTAATTTGTATTTTATTATAAAAAATCTAAGGTTCGGTAAAAGGGATTAAATAATATTATATTTGACATTAATGAACCACTTGGTGTCCTATTATATTTTTATAGTATGTTTATTAACCATATAATATAAAAATAAAAAGAGACATGGTAAATGTCAAACTATTTAACTAAGAGTTAAATCAAAAGGATAAGGTTAATATAGTGACCCAAACCTGTATAAAACCTATTGTTTGAGTGGTTTTAGATCCATAACCATTTTATACTTTAAATAATTAATTTTGGAGCCATTAGAAACCGAAAATTATTTTATTATAAAATAATATTTTAATCTTTTCCTAAGGTGCCTCTTACCCCTCTTATAAAAGGGCACTTCCCCTTCTCTCTAATTCACACCTTCAATGAAATGTTTCTCAGCCAGAACCTACCCAAATATCCTCCCATCCATCCTAACTTCATCCTAGAACCCTTATTTGTATTAGAAATCCATCTTAATGATCCCTTTTGATCAAATCAAATTGAAGAACCTGAGGAAGAGGTAAATATCTCACCACTTCTTTCAAGTTATTTTATACTTATACATCCTATTTCTTTGTTGTTTACATTATAAAATAATAACTTCGGTATATTTTATATACTGCGATGTTATTATAAAAATTGTACAACCCTATTAATTATGTTATTCATCCTATGAATAACATGTCACCATACGTGCGTACGTAAGACTTACCGTCTCCACATCGTGGTGTAGTTGTTATTCAATACATACTTATTTGGATGGGTATAATAATGATGTATAATAGATTTAAATAATATATAAAACATGTTAATGATTATGTATATATGATATACCATCCATTTACTTTTGATTTTAATTAAAAAATAATGATATTGTCGCTCGTGCGTACGTACTGATCACAGTCTACACGAACGAGATGAGATTCATTTACATGTTCAAAATTCATAAACGATTATAAAAATATATATTACTAATAAGTATGTAATATATGAAATAATAATGATACATGAGATATATATATATATATTTATTTATTTACTTACATATATCTTATTCACTTACTTCCGTTCAATAAGATATGAAAACAGAAACAGTGTTTATGCGTACGTTTGGCCTACCATCTCCATAAACGGTATTTTGTATTTCATATATCTATCTATTATAAATATTTATATTCTAAATATATATGATATATAAATCAATTTTTATATTCTGGAACTATTTAAATCGTGATCTAAATTATACAATCAAGAATAATAAGTTAAAATACGTACGATGAATAAAGTGATTATTACCCGAAATATAAATTTAACAAGAAAATCATTATTAAATGGATATTATAAAGTCATAAATGAATCATTTATGACATAATAAATATGAATATGGTTCGGGTATAATATAGTAACATACAATGGTCATTATATAGGTGGTTAAATTTACCCTCGGCCAAAGGAAAGTGCAAGGTAAGGGGTTTCTTATCTCACTTTTAATTCGGTGAGATTTCCATTGTTCGACACTTATTGCATGTGGTATATTGTGTACTACCATTTTATATATATTATCATATTCAGGTTATTCTATAAATTATTTGGTGTTTATTAACTTTTGTTCATATGACTCGATTGAGTACAACATGGTAAGGGTTAATTATACAACATCTTCATTATCTGAGATTGTTTATACGTAATTTTATACTGGGACCTCATTATCATCCACATCAATGTTTTCTTAAAAATGTATTTCAAAACATTTTTACTATTTAATAGACTATTGGATAAAGTCATTTATATCGTTTTTTGACTTTTTATATGATTTTTTTAAAGGAATCATTCCATCATTTTCCAAAAAAGGTACTTTTTGACCTTTTTGACAATATTAATGTAAGAATGCTTTTTTAACTTATAAGGCGGGTATAGCTATTTTCCGCCATTATAACATCGTCGAATCTTCCCTTACAAGATTATAATAATAGTTTCAAAATAAATGTTTTCTTTATAATTATGTGACTCTTAAATGATTTCAAAATATAAAGAGATATTTCTCTCAAATGGTTTTGATTTCATCTATATCAACATCCTTTGATAAATTTTACGCTTGTTTGAAGTTGATTTATTATGATAAAAATCGTACATATTGTATTTAAGGTTTTGTGATATGTTTGACTGTGGATGATTTATTTTTAGGCCCTTCATGGTTTATAGTTAAAGTATTGACATTTCATTTTCTAGTTTTAATACAAATTATATGTTATATTTCAACCTTTTATTAAGATGAATGTATTAGACTAGAATGTTCTGGGTTGGGGATCTGTAAAAGTATGCCCTACGGCATGGGGCCTGGTTACAGCAGAACCTCCGGGATGGAGTCTGGTTACAAAGGCTCTCTGAGTTGGAGTTTGGTTACTGAGGCTCTCTGGGTTGGAGTCTAGTTAGAGAGGCTCTCCAGGTTGGGGTTCAGTTACAATTATCCCATAGGTCCTCGCATGAGGTCTTGACAAAAAATTTAAATCTGATATTATACATTCCTTCATTATGAAATTAGTTATTACATGTGATCATTCGACTAGTATAATATCCATGTGCATGTTTATATGGTAATGTTTGATTTATTTTTTCCATATTATGTTCAAGGTTATGTTTAAAAGGTTATTGTTTTTATTACATGTCTTTCCTTAAAATTTTATATCCTTTTCTAAATTATTTACCCTTACTGAGCATTTGAGATCACCCCTTTCTTATGTTTTATTTTCCCAGGACCCCAAGAGGTGTTTTATGTTTGAGATGCAGGGTTAAGATAAAGGAACAATGACATTGTCAAAGGATTATTTTGTGTGTGTTGTATGTTAGAAAGTGTAATGTAACGTTCATGTATGTAATCTATTTTCTAGGACTGATAAACTGATCGGTCTTTCAGGACTTGATTACTTCTAATCATGCCAATGTATTAAAATAATGCACCGTCTCTTGGAATCGATGGTCGGGGCGTTATAGTTGGTATTAGAGGAAGTTTAGTACAAACCCTGGAATCTAGATTTAGATAAACTCTGATTATAGAACATTAAACTAAGATATACTTTGAGGATTAGTATAGAAGAACTTCCTAAAATTTTGGTATTGTAGAGATTTTGTGAGTTTTTAAATCAATACATCCCTGTCAGGATACGAGTAGGTAGAGGCATATCTGGAACAGATGAACCTAGGGGTGAAACCCGAAAACACCACTTTGAGCTAGACTCGAACGATAACTAGTGCATAACAATGGGCCTTACTGCACTCTTGGTTACGACACTCCCAGGAAATATGCTTAGGATAATTATCATTTTCATTACAAATAATTATGATTTATTTATGAGTATATACCTCCTCAAATAAAATATTTTTATGATGACAAATTATATCTATGAACTGTTCAACTTACATTATGTATTTTTTATGTTTGGAATTATTCATTGTGATTCATACAGTGACGTAGTTTATTCCATTGTATAGAAATGGTGCCCAGTATAAGGAATGAGAACTCCAACAATACGTATGATCCAAAGAGTAAGAAGGATCATATCATTCATGGTATTAATCCAAAATTTAAAATGGGAATAGCCTCCCATGTATTCTCAATATATGATGAAATAATATCATGTGTTAATAAGATAAGTAAATAATTTTCCGAGTCCTATGGCATTGAGGGGAAGCAATAGAATAAAAAGATGGTAGAGAGAAAGATGGATAAAGGGAAGAGGGGAAAAAGGATTTTCCCATATGTGATAAATGTGGAAATAATCACCTTGGTAAATGATTGAAGGGAATGGGAGTTTTTTATAAGTGTGGAGAAAAAGGACACCAAGTAAGTGATTGCAAGGGTAAGAAAAATGTTTCAAATGTAAAATGCTTCATTTGTAAAGCATTGGGACACTACATGAATCAATGTCCCAATCATCAGAGTATACCGCAAATGATGATATTAGATAATAATCAAGTTATGATACTACCTTATATGAATAAGAATGAGTAGTGTTCTTATGTTTTTATTATATAATTATTTCATTTGAGTGTTATATCAACAATATACGGGTTATATGAATTATGGAGATAAATATGGATTTTACTGCAGTACTATTTTATTGAAGATTTGAGATTATATGGTTCTAAGAAAAGTGACCTAATAGTTAGCTACACTTTTTAGAAAATACATGGTTGAAGGAAAGCTAATACTTACTATGGTCCTGATAATGTGGTAGTGATTTTGGAATAAGAGATGGTTGAATTGGATAAAATATATTGGATATTCTTAACTTCATTGAAACTGATTAATAGTTTGTTTATTTCATCATTATTGTAATATTCAAAAAATTTGGATATAAAGAATATATCTAATATCATATAAAGGATAAGAGAGAATGAATTCAATCAATAAGGTTTTATGGTAATTCATGGTGTTACCATGTTTTAAATTAATACATGATGAAGGTGTTCACATGCTACTACGTGGAAAAAGGTTTTTCATTGTGTTCAACTTCCTTATAAATTTTGGACTGTGAGTTTGGATAGATGTAATTTGGATGAGTCTAAAGGATGGAAAAGATTGAGTTTGAAATTGGATACTATTTTTAAAGTTATTTTTGGATTGTTATAAAAAGGACAACACATAGACCGTCTGACAATCCACCTCATCTGACAAATCTCCAGGAATTGAACCCACAACCAAAGTGCGATTGGGATTTATCGCCTACCACCAGACTACATGAAGTACCTAGATTGTATAATCTAGTTTTTTTAAGGGTTTGATAGGTGAATTATAAATTCATTATTTTTGGAACCCTATATGATTAGGATAAATAGAATATTTTTTTGAAATCTTTTGGATTTAAAGATGAGTTTGTGGCTGGAATTAGTAGAAGGATGAAACTCTACTTATCAAGTATATATATATATATATATATAATTTTTTTCCTTATATTATATGGGTAAATTAATTCTTAAACTTTAGGGAAGGGATATAAAAATAAATAATTTGATATCCTAAAACCGTATGTTTTGTTGAACAGATGGTATTTTAAATCATCATAGATTGTTGGATTTGAGGCCTTCAATTTTACACTTTTTTGTGATTGATAACCTCAATAACTCCATATAAATATTTATGTTTTTCCTCCAATTATTTGTCTTTAATTTCCACTAATTTTATCCTAATCGAGATCATAATTTTGTGGTGAACCTTTCATTTCCCTTTTCCTCTTATTAAGACAAAATTTTATTATCCCAATTTTTGATGTAGGTTTTCCCACAAAGGTGTTTCCTATTTTCAACCTTTTAATTTCAGAGAACAATTTCAAATTCCAAGGAAATAATTTATTGAAGTAGGAAAGAATGTAACACCCCAAGATTTTATAGTACGTTATTTCTTCATAGTAATTCAATAACTTGCACTACACGCAACACTGAGTTCCAGCTAACCACGACTTACCAAACTAACCGTTTAAAAGAGGTTATGAATAGTATTAACTAAATTTTGAACTATATATAATACATATAATTTTAGAATCCATATTATGAGTCTCATAGACACAATGTATGAACAAATTCATTTTTTTTAATATAAATGACGTATTTTTCAAAAAAATGCAATTTTACAACCTTTTAATGGATAACCAATTTTAAATCCAATATTTGTAAATTTTATATATTAAATTTTACAAAATAATATTCTTCTTTATAATCGAGACATATGAATTTATTTTCAATATTTTTTTGGTGTTTTCTAGATAACATTCATATTAGGGTGAATAATGATAAATAATATATCTTAACTGAAAAAAACTTTTTTAATCAAAATAATATATAGTTTTAAATTAAATATTTTAATGGTTTTAAATTAAAAATATATTATATTTTTACCATTTAATCTAATTCTGGTCATTTCATGTAATTTCACTTTAAAATGGAACATAAACTAGTGGAAATCTTTTGATAGTTATTATTTCTTTAAAACTCTCTTTTTGGTTTTGATAATGGGAATTAATTTTAAATTAATAAATGCATATTTTATGATTTTAATTTAAAAAAATAGACTTTATTTTTTAATTTATAATATCAAAATTAGATTAGGGTGAAATTTTGGTATTTTTTTGAAAATATTCAATTTTTGACGAATAGTGAAAAACACTGCGTTATTGGTTAAAACCGACATTATATAAATAATTATTTATTTTATTTAAATTTATTTTAGGTTAAAATAGATACTTAATAATTATTTAAGTTCATTTTATTTCATTGGAGTCATTTTATAACATGTTTAGATATATAAAAATTTTACTGAACTTTTTAGCGTCTTTTACCCACCTACTAGAAGCATTTGAAAATTTGCATAAAATGTAATTTTAACGCTTCTGTGAATTGAATTTCAAAAATCTGAGAGACATGGCTGATATCAGTAAGTAAAATGTGGATGAAATATATAAAAATAATTTTTGGTGAATAGTAACTTTTGACTTTTATTTATCACGGTTAAAAGTAAATAGGGTAATTAGGGGTAAAAATGATATTATAATTACCCTAACACATGTCCTAATTCTATTAGATAAGTGTTATTCGACCAAAAACAACCTTATGAATAAAATATGATCTTTTAGGGCCACTTGGATTAGATTAAAACATTTATTATTATTTAATTCAAAGAAGAGTTAAAAGTGTAAAAATCTAAGTTTAATTACTAAATTTTTTTTAATATATGGTTATACAAAAGATTAATTATTGTTAGGACCAATAGGAGCCTATATACCCTGATAGGGGGGTGAATTAGGGTATGTATATTCTTTTTATAAGTTCTTCCTTCCCCACTGGATATTGACCTCTTTATTACTAGGGCCACTTCGTTTTCACTGTTGTGTTTATTATGATCACTTATTTTCTTCTTTATCTGATGATGATGCTTTAAATGCAACGTAGGGAAGTAAGCAGGTAGACACATAGATTTTTACTTAGTTCACCCACACTTGGCTACGTCCAAGGAGCATATGCTGACAAGTTTCCGGTTGTACCTAATTTCACTATTTTTCACTAGATGTGGATACAATGGTTCAGGCTAGATCACTTCTAAGCCCAGGCTCACTACCTTTACAAAGTTTAGGGTTATCTCACTGCTTTCCCAAGGGTCACTCCCAGTTTCTCTCTCTCTAGATCACTGCCGGTGGAGAGGATCACCTTCTTCCTCTTCCTTCGCTAACTGCTCTCGAAAGGATCCACTCAAAGTTTATAGACCTGTAGGTCTCTTCATTTTCATGAATTAATGCATCTTCCTTTGTATTTAGATGATCTGTTGAAGCCCAACTTTCACCCGTAGATGAATTTCACTTTGTATCGAAGGTATCAGGAAATCATCCAGCTTCCACGCGACCCCAAAATAAGGTCGGGGAATCAACCTTACTTCGCGCGCAAGTCTACCTTGGCATGCAAGTATCGGCGCACAAGTCACAACTGACGCGCAAGTACTCCTCAGACACTTGCATGACACAAGATTCTCTAACTCCAAACTTTCACGGCTCACTTCCCTTTACAACCAAACCAACATTTATGCGCAACTACCAACAATCTCCCTTTTTCAAATCTGGCACGCAAGTCCCACTTGCGCGACACACCACCACTTGCACGACCGCCACACCTGCACGACGGGAGCTCTAATTTCTCAAGGTGTTGAAATCCGGTGAAGAATGAAGAGGGGTGGTCCAATATTTTTAGGCAAATTGACCACCCTGCGCGACGGCGCGCAAGTCACATGCGCGACCTAGTCTCGGCGAGCAAGTCTTCTGTCCTCCTAGACACTTGCGCGACCAACTCCCAAACTTGCGCGAACCTGTTTCCTTTTCCATATTTTGATCATATGATCCTATAAAACATATGGAAAAAAACGTTTTTTATGCTCCAAGTCCTTGGTGCACAAGTCCCTCTGCCAAAAACACTTTTCTCAATTTGTCGATTTTCAGGGCCAAAAATTTGGAAAACACTGGAAAACGGCGCCACCTTGTATCTGTTCTTTTTGTACTACCTCCAGATCATCCATTCCTTTGTCAAAGTTCTTGAATCAAACATTGATCATTGACCACAGCTCTTGAACTTGAAATTCCACCATGAAATACCCTTTTTCAACAAATTTGTATGTCATGGTTTGCTTTTTCAACAATCACAGCACAATTGTCCACCTTTTCAACAAACACAATCACCTCAAAAATGCTTCAATGATTTCTTGAGGGATTTTTGCCCAACAATTAAACTATAAATATTCATTAAAAATATAATAATACATTCAACAAAATGGTATTTTATTTATAATTTTTAGACATTAAATAGTTTAATTTATTTATGACAAAATGATTATGCAATAATTGCCTTATTAATGAATTATTAAAATAATTAATATTATAAATACCCAAATAAATGAAACATGAGACTTTTTATGAATTAATCTAATTTTATAGGTTAATTTTACTTTTTAGGGTTGACTAAAAGAATTTTTTTCAAATTAATAATGCTGTTATGAATTTAGAAAAAAAATACCAAATAGTGTCAAAATTGACTTAAAGGAGTTTTTTTTAAAATATATTATATTATTAATTGGTAATTCATTCTTAAAAATCTACAGTTCAACAAAATGGATTAAATAATATTATATATGTCATTAATGAACTCTTTGAGGTTCGCTGTGATGTTTATAGTATGTTTATTAACCATATAATATAAAAATAAAAAGAGACATGGTAAATGTCAAACTATTTAACTAAGAGTTAAATCTAAAGGATAAGGTTAATATAGTGACCCAAACCTGTCTAAAACCTATTGGTTGAGTGGTTTTCAACCCATCCCCACCTTATCCTGCAAATAATTAATTTTGGAGCCAATAGAAAGAGAACATGATTTTATTATAAAATAATACTTCAATCTTTTCTTAAGGTCCCCCTCACCCATCTTATAAAAGGGAACTTCCCCTTCTCTCTAATTCACACCTTCAAAGCCATTTGGATAGTTAAAGCCTAACAAAATATCCTCCCAACTATCCTACCTTCATCCTAGAGGAATTAGATGGATCAAAAATACTACATAAGGATACCTTTTGATCAAATCAAAAGGAAGGACCCAAAGAGGATGTAAATATCTCACGACTTCTTTCAAGTTATTTTCTACTTCCACTTCCTCTTTCTTTGTTGTTTCCATTATAAAATTATAACTCCAGTATCTTATATATACTGTGATGTAATTATAAAAATTTTATAACCATATTCATTATGTTATCCATCCTATGAATAACATGTCACCATACTTGTGTACGTACGACTTACTGTCTCCACGTCGTGGTGTAGTTGTTATTAAATACATTATTATTTGGATGGGTATAATAATGATGTATAATTGATGTAAATAATATATATAACATGTTAATTATTCTGTATATATGATATACCATCCATTTACTGATGATTTTAATTACAAAAGAATGATATTGTCGCTCGTGCGTACGTACGGATTACCGTCTCCACGAATGCGATGATATTCATTTCCACGTTCACCATTCATCAATGATTATAAAAATATATATTAGTAATAAATATGTAATATATGACATAATAATGATAATATATATATATATATATTTATGTATGTATTTATGTACTTACATATAACTTATTCACTTACTTCCGTTCAATATGATATGATAACAGAAATAACGTTTATGCATACGTAGGACCTACCGTCTCCATAAACGGTGTTTTCCATTTCATATATATATTTATTAGAAATATTTATATTCTAAATATATATGATATATAAATCAAGGTTTATATTCTGGAATTATTTAAATAATTATCTAAATGATACGATCAAGAATAACATGTTAAAATACGTACGACAACGAAAGTGATTAATACCTGAAATGTTAATTTAACATGAAAATCATTATTAAATCGGTAGTATAAAGTCATAAATGAATCATAAATGATATTATAAATGGGAATATGGTTCTGTTATAATCTAATAACATACAATGGTCATTATACAGAAGGTTAAATGTACCCTCGACCAAAGGAAAGTGCAAGGTAAGGGGTTTCTTATCTCGCTTTTAATTCCGTGAGATTTCCATTGTTCGCCACTTATTGAATGTAGTGTATTGTGTATTTAAATTTGATATATATTATCATATTCATGGTATTCTATAAATTATTTGGTGGTTATTAACTTTTGGTCATACGACTCGATTGATTACAATGTGGTAAGGGTTAACTACACAATCTCTTCATTATCCGAGATTGTTTATACGTAATTATCTACTGGGACCTCTTTATCATCCATATCCGTGTTTTCTTAAAAATGTATTTCAAAACATTTTTAATATTTACTAGACTATAGAGTAAAGTCATTTATACCATTTTTTTGAATTTTTATTACATGTTTATAAAGGAATCTTTCCATCATTTTCCAAACAAGGTACTTTATGATATTTTCGACAAAATTAATGTAAGAACTTTTTTTGACTTATACAGCTGGTGAGGCTATTTTCTGCCGTTATAACATCGTCTAATCTTCCCTTAAAATCTTATAAAAATATTTTAAAAATTATTTTTTTCTTTATAATTATGTTACTCTTAAATGATTTCAAAATATAAAGAGATATTTCTCTCAAATGGTTTTGATTTTATCTATGTCAACATATTTTGATAAATTTTACACTTGTTTAAAGTTTATTTATTATGATACAAATATACCATATTATATTGAAGGTTTTGTGATATTTTTGACTGTGGATGAGTTATTTTTAGTCCATTCATGGTTTATAGTTAAAGTATTGACATTTTGTATGCTAGTTTTAATACGAATGTTTATGTTATATTTCAACCTTTTCATAAGATGAATGTTTTGAAATAGTATGTTCTAGGTTGGGGATCGCTAAAAGTAAGAACTCCAATTTGGGGTCTAGTTATGGTAGAGCCTTCGGGTTGGAGTCCGGTTACAGAGGCTCTCCGAGTTGGAGTCCATTTATAGAGGCTCTCAGGGTCGGAGTCCGATTACAGAGGCTCTCCAGGTTGGGGTTCAGTTACAGTTATCCCCTATGTCCTGGAATGAGGCCTTGACATAGAAATTAAAGTTGGTTACTATACATTCTCTCATTATAAAAGTAGTTATTACATGTTATTATTCGACTAGTATAATATCCTTGTACATGTTTATATGGTAATGTTTGATTTATTTTTTCCATATTATGTTCAGGTTTATGTTTAAAAGGATATTTTTTATTACACATCTTGCCTTAAAATTTTATAGCTTTCGCAAAATTATTTACCCTTACTAAGAATCTGACCTCATCCCTTTCTTATGTTTTATTTTTCCAGGATCCCAAGAAGTGGTTTATGTTTGATATGCATGGTTAAGATAAGGGAATAATAGAATTCTCAAAGGATTTTTTGTGTGTTGTATGATAGAAAGTGTAATATAACATTCATGTATTTAATCTATTTTCCAAGACTAATAAACTGATCTGTCTTTTGGGACTTGATTCCTTTTAATCATGCCAATGTATTAAAATAATTCACTGACTCTAGGAATCTTGGGTCAGGGCGTTACAATATAACCTTTTTTTACCATAAAAAATGATGAATTTAGTATAATTAATATTATTATATGTTATTATGATGATGGTATAACTATTTTCCACCTCCTCTCCATCAAATCTGGAATAAAACAATCATTCATGTGTAAGTGTGGACTATCGGCCTCATGTAGCGATATGATTCATTTTCCATCACCACATTTAATGGTTAGTTATTATGGAGAATTTAATTTTAATATAATAAAATTTTGAATTATTAATTCTTCTATAATTATAGTAATTGGTTATCTTTCTTATCATCCAATCAATTGGAAAATGATAATGGTTCTCGTGCGTATATGTGGACTATCACATCCACGAATCTATGTGATTCATTTTTCATTTCTTATTTACATGGATTCTAAAAAGGATATATTTAATGAATATATATGATATTAATTATATAATAATAATTATTTAATGGGTAATATTTATTTATATTTTTTTCCATCCATTGAAATGTGGAAACATCATTTGTGCATATGTAGGAACTACTGAATCCACAAAGTGCTATAATTAATTTTTCACCACCATCTAATATGTATTGATATAAATGTGTATATAATGATTCAATATGATACTTATTTTATAATTATAATTCTATAAATTATGGATTCATGATCAAGATTCAAGGACCATAACTTCCGAACAAAAACATACATGAAAAATGAGACAAATATCACCTATAAAAGAAACTTTTAGTAAATAATTATTTTTAAATGGGCGTTAAAATGCTTTAATTAGACCATATACGGTATTATAGATTTTAATTTTTTTATATAATTATAAAACATTAAAATATATTATATATGAGTTTATAGTGATTAAAAATTTAGAAGGACTTGAGGTAAAGGGTTCTTTTCCTAAAATTTTAATTTCTAGAGAAATGATTATGTTATACACCACGATTTCATTTTCATGGTGAAAATATAATCATCTTATAAATTTTTATAATGATTTACATATATTTTATTATGTTAAATGTTTTATTCCATGTTAATTCTATTATTTGGTTTTGAATCAATGATTATAAAAGTGGTAAGGTTTCTTCATATCAATATTACTTCATTGAGACATTTTTGACGTTATGAATATATTTATGTTAATGAGGCATATATATAGATTCTTATAATTTTATTTCATAGAAAATTATTAAATAATTGTATTTAAATTTATAGTTTAAATTATTTTATAAGGTGATTTCATTTGAAAGTTACCAAATTGGTAAGAGTTTACCCTCTCAAATAGTATTCTTTCAGATATATGTTATGTTATACACCTATCTTATTTTATGAGGTTTATATACCGAACAATTTGATATATTTTATCATTAATGTTCTCATGTTTTTGTTATTAAAATTTTCATTTTTTACTCCTTTAAGGAATATTAGGACTCAAAAAACTATCAATGTGGTAAGAGTGTTAATTTACAATCATTTTTTACCACTATTGTTCATGATTACATTTATGATTATTAAATTAAATGATTTGTATCTGATAAATATAATTTCATTTATTTTACTCTGGTTAATTATAGTGATTACAAGTTTTCTTTTCATTCTTCAATCATTAACTACTCAAGAGACTAAAATAATGTTTTCAAGGAAAAACTTCTTTATTTCTCTCTTAAGTTATAAATATTATTCTTATCCATCAGTACTTTTTTAAAATGTTTCTACTATTATAATTTTTTTTATAAAGTCATTTTTACCAATTTATACTTTGTAGAATTTTTTTGAAAACAGATCAGTTTTTCATTTTTTGAATGAGGTAGTTTTAAATTTTTATGAAAAACATGATAGGAATTTTTTTTAATTTACACCTCATTAATGGATTTTCCTGAATTTATGAAATCTCTATAATTTAAATAATTGTTTATAAGTTTTCATGGTTCTTATCAAATAATTTTTCCCTTCAGGTTTTTTAATTTTTTTATATTTTAAAAAATTGATTTCAAATTGAAATGGGTATTTTATTTTATAAATGTTCCAATGAAGGTATTTTTTTCTATAACAACATCCTTTGTTGAACTAGTGGGAAAATATGACTCTACATCACAATTTTGATGCTAGTTTTGTAAAAATAGACTTCACAATATAAATGGATAAACTTTTAACATTAGTTTTAAATAAACTGATGTTTACTACATTTTTGATATATATTCGTTACCAGTTTTTATTAAAAACCAATGAAAAATTATTTTGTTGAACATAAAATATGGGTTTTAATAAACTTGGATGCTAATATTTTTTAACATATGGAATCCATTTTTAGTCAAAATGATTTGATATTTTTTTATGTTTTGAAATTTGTTTTAATAAAAACTGACATCAAAGGTCATTAAAAACCATGCATGTCTTCCCCTTATGCATCAGACAAATTTGCTTCCAAAAAACCTAAAACTCGCAGAATGATAATTCCACCCCAATTCATTTGGGTGACTCTTCCTCAATTAATCTATTTTTTGGATTCATTTTCGTCATTTTTGTTCTCTATTTATTTATTTCTACTTATCATTTGTTTCATTCGGCTTATCAATCACTATTTTTGAGTTTTATTTTTCATCCTTCCATTTTGGAGTCGTATTTATTCATTGTTTACAATTGAAGGTTCATAAATCAAAAATTTTTATCTCTCTATTATTGATTTTAAAAATCTCTATATTTTGTAAGTAGAATATTTATTTTTTATTTCTATAATATTAATTTAGTTGTTTTTTGTTTTAAATTGTATTAATTTATTATTTATATATAAATACATGTGAATTATAAATTATTATTGTTATATATATTATTAGATTTTTAAAATCATTGTGATTATAAATTGTTCTCAATTGTGGTAGAATTTATTTGTCATTATTTGTCTATTTATTATTTTATATATTTTTAAATGTGTTATTTTTACATTTTCTCTAGTTAACATTATTTATAATTAGATTATGAATGATAGATATTTAAATATTTAGTTAAATGTTTTTATATTAGATAATTATCTATGTAATTCACCATTTTGCAGCAGGTTTAGTACAAAATAGTGTGTGAATAAAAAAACTCCAACTGATTGACCAAAATTTTACACCAAGAATAATATTATTTGAACATGATTGTTTATAAATTTTATTATTTTTATTTGACATAATAATTTTTTTTATAAAATCAAAATATAAAATATATTTTATGATTTAATAATATCAATAATTAAATTAAATTAAATTAAATTATATATACACACACATATTCAAAATTAATAAATTAAAATAAATATGATTACATTATGATTATTTAATGTCATCTTGTTATGTAATTTAATCTAGTATTTTTTCATTGTTTGTTCATATCATTTTAATCAAATGTATTTAAAATTTTAATTGATATGATTTGATCATTAGATATATTTTATTTTTAGTCATCAATAAATGGTTAATTAATTGTTTTTATTATTTGAAATATTTTGTTTAAAATTTATCTATTTATATATTTTTTTTAAATATTTAAATGTTTTAATATGTTCACATTTTATATTGTGATATTAGGTAATTAATGCATCGTAATTGGATAAATTCAAAAAGAATTATCGATAAAAATAAAAAAGGGGTTGATGGTTTCTTGTATTTATCTAAATAAAATTTAGAAAAACATCCTATTTTATGTTAATGAATGCAGTGTTTGAATATGAGAATGTAAAATTAAAAAGAAATTAAGGATCATATAATAAAATATGGTTTGATACATAAATATACTTGTTGGATATACCATGGTGAAATGATAGGAAATTTAATATCTAATTTTGAGGAAAATATTCAGCATGATATAGAGGATCGTATTGAAGAATTAATTCATAATATAGGCATTGAAACCAAAAAAAACAACTATTGAATGATTTTATGGAAGTTATAAAAAACAAATATTCTTCGGTTGCACTAAATATATAATTTTATCTATAGTTTTAAGATTAGCTAACTTGAAAAAAATAAATGGGTGGAGTGATAAAATTTTCTGTGAATTGCTTGAACTTTTAAAAGATCTACTTCCATAAGGTAACAAGCTAGCAGATTCCAATTATGACATAAATAAAATATTATTTTCAATGGTATTGGGGAATAAAAAATATATTATTTCCTAAATCATTGTTTATTTTATAGGAATGAAAATTAATATTTATCAAAATTCCCTAAATGTGGGACTTTATGATATAATATTGATTAAAAATTAAACTCTAAAGCATTTTCAGGTACCAACATCAATCTTCCTACAAAAGTAATTTGGTACCTAGAAATATTTCTTCATTTGAAGCATCTAATCGCAAATTCCAATAATGAAAAATGGTTAAGATGTAATATAGATGAGTGAATATCTGATTGAAAATTACATCAACATCTTGATTCGCTATAATTGAAGAGATTTGATAAAAAAATTAATAATTTTATAATTGAAGATAGAAATATTAGAATGGGGATATGAAAAGATGGAAGTAATCCATACTAGAGTCTCAATAGACAATATAGTTCCAATCCAATTTTTTTGATCGTTTATAACTTATACACATAGATATGTATGAAGAAAAAAATATTTTATAATGATCTTGATTATTTTTAGATGAAAAATCAATGAAACAATATTGATGTTTATCTTTCAACATTAATTTATTATTTGAATCTTCTATAGGATAAGTTTTAAATTTTTTGATACATACAAGAATGAGTATTTCCCTTTGTGTGATATGATATTTTTCACTATAAAATAATTTCATGTATATGGAAAATTATCTAGATATAGTGTTAAGAGACATAAATAATGTCTAATTTATGATGAATAAAGTTTATATGATCAATTGAAAAATATAATAAAGGAAGTGTACGTGGGACATCAATATTTTTTGTGAATGGATAACAATTATCGTAGATTTAAAAAATAATTTAACAGTATAAAAGAACATAATCTCCCAATAACCATTTTTAGTTGATGAATATTATAAGGAGATGATCAATATTAATTTCACATTGGGAAAAAAGGATATTTTGGTCATTAAAAATATTTCTAGAAGAAATAGTAAATTTTATTCAAACTAACATATTATATATTTTTATTGATAAAACATATAATTAAAGTTATAAATGTTGAGAAAAAAATATTTGAAATTTTGATTGGGATTTTTTATCCATAAAAGGAAATAAAAAAAGATGGATTCCATTCTATATTAAACTTTTTAACTAAAAGAATATGTTTGGAGTGATCACCCACTATGAAAGGAAAAAAGAATATATTTTCTTCCATCTTGTTACACATTAATGAATAATGGGAAGGTAATTTTTCTCATAATATACATTGTATTAAAAAAACAAGTGAATATTCTTTGAATGTGAAGATTTTGGTGTTATTTAAGGATTTTATATTAATATGTATGTTATATCTTGACTTTCATGTATGGATGAAACAACTACTACTGAACTCACTATATGGTATATTTACATCACCATTAAAAAAGGTTATCATCAGGTTATATTATATTTTCAAATCCATTTTTTAAAAGCCATTAATATAGTTCTATTTGATGTGTTAGATAATAAAGATTCCCTTATACGTTTCTAGCTTGAAAGTTTTTTCCCAATAATGTTTTTTGATATAATAGTTCATCTAGTGATTCTTTGGGTGTTATAGATAAGAATATATATGCCTTTTTATTTACATTAGATGTATAATTTTAAAAGATATATGAAAATTTTAATCGTATATATTAAAAATATTTTTCATATGATGGACTGTATTTTTCAAAAATATATATCAAAATAGGTTATTGAGTTTTGTACTGATTATTTGTTTGAAGTGGTGAAAATTGGTCTTCCTATATCTCAAAATTTTACGTTTGATATTGAAGGTTAAGGGATTTCTTGATTAAAGTAAAGATAAATCCACATGATTAATTGATGTAGGAAAATTTATACACTTTGAATAACACATATGAGGTCCAAAAATATATATCATCACCTATTACTGGATTGAAGGTACAATATATGAAAATAAATGAACAATGGTTGAATATTTGAGCATAAAAACATTTATTTCATGGTTTAATGAGAGAATAGATTCATATTTATATGCATTAGAAACATTGAAATGGTTGTTTGGGGGACCATCTCTTAATGTGATCACATAGTCTGGTTTTGATATTAATGGTTACAAATTTTACTCAAGAAATCAAGATGATAAGAGTACTATTGAAAATAGTGGTTTAATGGTCATCACTAATTCATTTCATTTTTTGAGTGAAAATGATAAAAATCAAAATTAAACATGAATGACATATTTTTGAGTTGTTGATGATATATGGGAAATTGATTATACTAAATTTTGAGTAACAGTGTTTAAGCATAACTAGATTTATAGTAATGGTGGTGTGAGAAATGATGATTATATATTTACAATCACTATTTTTAAATGTTTTGGTTTTAAAGGTGAATCATTTATCATGGATAAACATGAAAACAAAATATTTTATAATACATACCCATCGAATGATCCATAGTTAGTCATTTTTTAGGGAAAAAAATTCATTTAGATAATGAGGATGATGATGATGTTATGGATTCATGTGAGGTTTCTTTATATTTTATGTGACTTCTGGATGATAACGATGACTATAAAATATACACATTTCATTCTACATGAAATGGTCATGATGAAGCAGTATGGGAAAACACTAAGTTATTATCCTAATAATTCAGGTAAATAATTATATTTTATTTCATTTTAAAAAGCTATACATGTAAAAACTCTATTTTTTTAAATTTTAGATGTTTAAATCTGTATATATATTGATTTTTTCTATAGGTTTTGTGTTAAATTGTATATTAAACAGTTCAGTTAAAAACTTTTGTACTAAAAAATATAACATACATCATTATATTTTGGTTAAATTTATGTATATAAAAACACCTTTTGTAACTAACATATTTAAATTTATAAATGTTGATCATTTATATTGTCCCACCTATCCTGGGGTTTTTTCCGTTTATTAATTAATAGATAATGTGTTTAAATTTCTTCTTATGTTAGCAGTTTGAATTTTCATGTTTTATATTTTTCAGGCAGCTTTTTGGACTGTGTACAGTTTGTATGCACAATATGAGGATTAGTCGTATGTCCTGTTGAGGCAGTTGGAATTTTTAGTTAAATTTATTTTTTCATGGTTTGAATTGCATGATTTGATCATTGTTTTTACAATCTGTTATAGGCCTAGATATAACCATAAATATTCTTTTTTTATGTCATGGACAAGGCTCACATATTGTTCATGGTTAAGGGAAACTGTGCAGAAGGTGTGCTAGGGGTTTTGAAATTATTGATAGAACTATAGAACAATGTTGGTACACAATTTCCCAAACCATGTAGCCAAACCTTACCAATGTACAATCTATCTAGTATGGTGTGCAGGGTAGGTGCACATTTTGTCAAACTGTGTGTCTAAACGACATGAGTTACACATGTTAATAAAAATTTGAAATTCCTCTTCTACCCCTCCCATGTTTGAACCCTAGTTTGAGTTTTCTTCCCCTCTCTCATCCTAGGTGCACCAGGGCTCCCAAAAACCAGCCTCCATTAATCCTATTACACCATTGAATCCCTCTAATGTTCTTAAGGTGAGTTCATCCTCGTCATTGTTTTCAAATTGTCTCCTCCTCTTCTCCTTACCTCTGGAGTTCTTAGTTTCCCTTGTCTTTTGTATCTTTTAGACGAACCGTAGAGGCTATGGTTGAGGTGTAATTTATTTTTTTCTGGATCTAGGGCGGGAAGATTTTATGTAAGGATTGGTTATTCGTTATTTGAGAGTCTCATCACATTCAAACATCATTGAGGAAACTGTTTCCATCCATTTTGTTTTGATACATGCCAGGTGATTATTGAGCACTTTAATTTAATTCTGAAATTTGTGATTTATGGTTCTGATGGGTTTTTTGATTTATTACGATGATTTCATGTGTAAAATTTAGTGAAAAATGGGTTTTAAAAGGATTTCATTATTTATACCTATGTGTACATGCATGTAAGGTGTTTTATGAAATGTCAATTGGTCTCTTAAAATGAAATTAGAGAAATTTGGATTTCTCTTTCCTTGGTTATGTATTGGTGGTTTGCGTCGACTTATAATTAATCTGTGTGCATGAGTGGTGGTGAATTGTTTACTAAGGAATGTACCAATTAGAATCTTGTAAACTAGTTTGTTACGAAAGTGATGTAAATGCCTTTTTAGAACCTTCTGGTATGTTTTATGTTTTTGAATTCATTTCGGAATTGGTTTATAAATGGATATGATTTGAAAATTTCAAAGGCCCGATTGGTGAATTATGGTATTTGGAAAAAAAATTCAACATTTCCTGATGTGTTATATGGATTAGAACTTGTGTATGAGCTGATTTGATTTGAGAACCTCTATGGTGGGTCCTCCAAGGAGAGGGTCATCACATAGGTGGGGTTAGAGTCTAGGCAAGGTAAACACTGTGGTTTTGGGTTATTGGTTTGAGCCACATGTTTGAGGACATCCCAATTCACTGTGTAATATTATCATGGTATTCATGGGAATCATTTAGAGGATCAAGTAATAGTTTCTTAGTAGCCTTTATCAGATGGGTGGGTACCCCATGGAGTAGGTGAGAGGCCAGATGTGACTTGCTAGTGGGACGACTAGTTTAGAGTGGACAGTTGGTTATTGAATATGAAGTTACACCTTATGCTGGAAGGTGGGTTTGAACCCATTATGTATGGTTATTTATTTAAGATATATTTAGGAAATTTATATTATCAATATCTATATATTATTGTTTATTTATTTTCACATATTTCACCTACTCTATTAGTCTCTTCTTTTCTATACAACTTTATTTTCAGTATATTCTTTTTATCACATGGTTGAATTTTTCTTTTGGTGTTATGTTTTGGAAATATGTTTTAAAATAAAATAAGTTTTCATGTTGTTATAGAAAATATGATTATTTGGAAAGCTATGTTTGGTTTTTTAGAATGATAAAAACATATTTTCTAAATTTATTTAAAACCAGTGCTTATGGACTATTTTTTGAATGTAAATGTATGGATTTTATGGTGATTACCTGCTTAGCTATAAGGATTACAACCTAATTATAGAATTAGGTTTCAGTAGACCAGATTTTTTTTTCAACATTAGGTTTCTAGTTTAATTATACCTTTAGAGTATCTTGGTATTTTGGATGGTGGTGACCATAAGGTAACATGGAGATTATGTCAGAGTAGTTTAGTTTTGGGTTTGTTTTTAATTTTAGTTTTTTTTCTATTGTTGTGGTTTGTTTTTTATGAATTTATCTTATTTTTGGATTTTAGTTACACTGAATTCTCAATTTCGATTATTGATATCCAATTTTTTTTGTAAAAATCATTCCCACAGTTACATATTTTATGCGCAGTGTTAGTCTCTAGACCAGGGGGATTAAGAAAACCTATAGAGACTTGTCTCAGATTAGTTCAATTGTCGGGTTGGATGACGACCCGATATGGTTCATGAAAAAATAATATTAAAGTATCCTATATTTATTTATGGTGTTAGATACCATAGAGGTTAGGACTGTAGGGACTCTATAGGTAGGTTCATGAAGGACTTGATGAACCCTTTATCATTCTGATCCTTATGTTTCCAAGGGTAGTTCGGTTATTGGGTCTTTTGTTTGGTCTGTGTGGGTGGGTAATGTAAATGGACATGATCCAATGTTGTTCCATGATATCAAATAGAGTAGTGACCCATTTTGAGTCCTAGTTCATGGTTCAAGAACCTCTTAGTGGCTGGTGATTAATTAGGTCATGGATTAGTAACCATGTATTCTAGTTATGCATGTTCACTAGTTCCTTATCCAATAAGTTTAGTGTGAGTTTTGTTTTCGTTATATTTTCATTTGTATAAGTGAAATTTTAAATGAAAAAAATTTCTTTTTATAAAAATGGATTTCAAAATTGAAAATGATTTTGGGATTTGGTTTTTCTTTAAAAGAAAGTGTCTGGGTGTTTGGAAATTGATTTTGATGGTACGAATAAAATTTTGATAAGTGGAATTAGAAGATGGATATTTTGAAACAAGGTTGGAAATCATGAATTTTTAGTGAGAATTGGGGGTTCGTTTGGTGGTTCTCATTTTGTGAGTTTGTGTTTTTATTGGGGTTTCACTTTTTTTCTATTTTTTTGTTTGATATTGATTTTAGATTTTTTATTCTCTTTCTACTCAGAGTATACCTCTCAGAAATTCCCCTGATGTTTATACTATGTCCCCCCCAGTTATTGGCCCTACATAGACTCTAATTGGGGTGGAAGTTTCATGTTTTTCTCAGACATTTCTGGTCTTTTTTGGTGGTCGCGGTTTGTTTGAGGCAGCAAAGTGGCTTGATAAATTCCAAGATGTTGTTAGAATATTGATTTTTAATTAAATTTTAGATGATTATAGCTATTATGAGTTCCTTTAAAGGTATATGTTTGGAATGGTGTAAGGTGGTCATTTAACCATCATTGAAATTTGGGATTACTTGGTAAGTGTATAAGACCACTGTCGGCCTCATGGGTAACCAAATCTAATTTTTAGTGGAACATGGCACAAATATTGTATCAAATGGAGGAAGAGTTTCTATTAATTTTTATGGATGAACATTTAGTATTTGAGAAGTGGTTAAATGATTAACTAATGAATATTTATATTGTTCTTGAAATATATATAGACACTACCAAGTACTAAACAAGGAGAAATTTAATTTCATGGTAATATATGGAATTGTTATTTTCCACTATATCTCTAAATATTAGGTTGGCTTTAACATTTATAAAAAAAAGATGATCAAGGATTTCAAGAAACAATAATTGTATAGGTGATAATAATTTTTTTGGCTACTTCCAATTTCAGTGAATGTTTTTCATGTTCTTTTTATAGATAACTTATTCCCCCACTAACCTTCTAGAAAATGACAAAGAACATAAATTATTCTATATTTCAAAGGAGGCCTTCAAATAATTGAATATGAGATTGATCACTTCCCAAATAGTACTGTCACCAAATGTGGAAGATATATTTGAGATAATGTGTGGTGTAAGTGATTATGTGGTTAAATAATTTCACTAGTAAAAAAACTTTTTTACGTCAGTTTTTTAAGCTTTTTAACATTGTTTTTTAGGAGATGTTATTGTGAGAAACATTAAAAATATGATTTTTACATTGGTTATTTAATAACAGATGTTAAAAATGGGGTTTTATGATTTTTGACGCTGATTTTTAAAAAACCAACACGGAATACCTTTTTTAAATGATGATAAAAATCCTTTTTATATGTCGGTTTTTTAAAAAACTGAAGTTAAAATTCATTTTTCACGTTGATTATTTAAAAACTGACGTTAAAAGTCATTTTTAACTTGGGGTTTTTAGAACCAACGTAAATAATGTTTACCATCTTGTAAAAAAATTTCTAAGATTTTTTTGAGAGGTCATAGAGCTCAAACTGAGTTACGGATCAAAAGTTATGATTATCAGATGTTTGATATATTTTTTTGCGAGGAAAGATCGAATGAGCAAACTATAACTTCATCTTAGAAGAAATTAGAGACTATGAAGTGGTTTTTTTTATTTACCATGATATAAATCATTATCCATAATTATAATAAAATAATAATCATTAAATGGTATATCAATTAAGAAAAATTCTCATCAAAAATATAAATCTGAGAAAACTAATTGCAAATACCTTGACGAGATCGCAGAAAGAAGAAATAGATTCACGTGGAAGATAACACAAGTTTAGTTGGTGGAATGATTATGGTTTAATTAAATTATCAGGAAATGGTATATAAATTAAGAAATCAAATCATAAAAAACCATAAATCATGGATACATAATTAAAAACACCTTGACGAGATTGTAGAAAGAAGAAATAATTGATTCACGTTGAAGATTAAATGAGTCTAGTTGGGGGAATGATGATGGTTTAAAGAAATGATCATTAAATTAGGATATGTTTATATTAAAAACATATAATTGAGATGATAAAGGAAAATGCGTTATTAAAAATTTTAGTTAGTAATTGGAAATTTCGATCCTATGATGTAAAAAAATTGAAATTTCATTTTGGCAGGATATTAAAACTATATTTCACAATGGTTTTATGATAACCTTCATGAAAAGATATTAAAATTTTAAATTATTTTTCACATTTTTTACTATATAACTGACATTAAAGATAAATTTTCAACACTTTTTTCACATCGGTTATTAAATAACCGATGTTAAAAATCGAATTTCATGAATTTTTCACATCAGTTATTTAACAACCTATGTTAGAAGGTATTTTTCACATTGGTTATTTATAACTGATGTGCAGTTCATTTTTCAATATTCGATTTGAAAGGTCACAAATCCCAAACAATGTTACATATTAAAAGATATGGCCTTCTAAAATTGGCCGTCCCTAAGAATTTGTTTAGAGGTGATCAACTTCCGATGACCATAACTTTTGATTCGTAACAACGTTTAAGCTCTGTGACCTTTCAAATTGAAGCATGGTAAATTAACTACATGTTTGTAAAAAACGTTCACATATTTTGTTAAATAACCAATGTAAAAAATACCTTTTAAAATAGGTTATTAAATAATAAATGCGAAAGAGTCATGAAATTTTATTTTTCACGTAGGTTATTTAGAACCGACGTGAAAAAGTATGAAAAATAATAGAAAATGGATTTTCATGTTGGTTCTACAAAACCAATATGAAAAATTGAAATTTTAAAAATAGTTTTTGTACTAGTGTGTCACCGATAAAGGCATGAAATAATCTTCAAACCAATCTATAATTTTGGTATGACATTGACAGAATCAAAAATAAATTACACCACTATAGAGAAGAAGTTACTTGTTTTGGTCATTTCTTTTGAAATGTTTAAAGCATACCTCATACACTCTATTATAGTGATCTATACTGACCATACCACATTGAAATACTTTTTTATGAATTAGGCTATCAATACATTATTGATTAGGTGGGTTCTATTTTCGTAGAAGTTTGATATAGAATTTTTCTATAAATAGGGTTAGTAAATGTTTTTAACAATATTTTGATGATAGAATTACCCATTCAATTTGGTTAAAAACAATTATAGAAATGAGATGAGTTTCTATTTGATATTCTATTTAATGCTTAAATTACAATGAGACCATTATTTTCTAACATCATGAACTACATTTCCACATGTTATATCTACCCATGCGTCTTTTACTGGTAGAAAATCAATTTTTAATGAATTTTTTATACTTCTTTTGGGATAACCCACTGCTATTAAGGTAATTTATAAATGGGTTAATTGAGATATATGTTCCTAAAAGCAAAATTAAGTGTTCATGACTTCTATCCCTCATCCCTAACTGGAGGATACTACTGATCAAATAACACAGTGGTTATGTTTTTGAAAAGTTTATTATTTTGGTTATCACTACACCGAGATGAAAGAAAAATTAAGGCAGTGTGTGGACATTGTCAGTGGATATGGAATATCATTAAAGAGATTAAATTTTCCAATTTACAATCATATAAATTTAGTTTTTTAACGTATAGTGGATTGAATAAATGGCCTCCTTCTAAAACTATTTTGACCAACACCATAAATTATGGTGTTTAGATTATATTTCAATGTTTTTCAAATCTAAGGCCACTATAGCCAATATTGAAAATTTGGTTACCAAGTTCTAAAAGAAGAACATTTTATATAAAGTGGAGGTGAAACATTTAACGACTAGTGATATGAGAACTTACATTAATAATCATCTTTTGAGTGAATTACTGATGAATTACTAGGATCATTATAATATAGAATCATATATCATCTAAAAATAAGAAGACGAGTGAAGATTTAAAATATATAGTAGAAACATATCATGAAAAAAACCATGAGTTAAATTTAAAAGGAGTAATAGAGAAAACTCATTGATTCGTTTTGGGATTATAGAAAATATTACAAGATATTATTGGTGATGTTACTGTTCTGGATGGTGTAAAAAAAACCATTCCACTGTCTAATAGAGTACTCCCACCAATCATTTTGGTTGGACGGGGATATAAATTGGAGAGAATATGAATATGTAATTAAGAGGTTTTTATTAATATTTAAACATGAATTGATCCCGAGGGATGTGTATTCCAACATTGAAATCTACAAGGAAAGGATGAGAAGATTTCATTACTGACACATCTGAATGAAAAAGATACACCCATGGGGGACGTGGTACTATTATTTAATTCACATAGGCAATTTTTTATATAGATATTCATGTTTAGATAATTATTTATATTCATTATTTGACAAGTAATCTAGTATGGATCAATGGAATAATAATTTGGAATTAAAAAATTTCAATTGTATGGTTATTCATGGTCATTATAAAAAATAAAATGGATTTATCTCTATTGCATAGAAATCCCCTCAAATTGGATGAATCAAGAGAAATTTGGATGAATAATCCCATGATAACCCAAGACCTATAGACTATGGGGGTATTTTCATTGACTCCAATGGAGGTTCTCTATCATCTTTCCACAATAGTTTTTGGATGAACATTGACTATAAAACTAATATGGAATGACTAATTCAGTTTATATAGATTTTGTAATTTTAAAAATTAATACGAATAAGGCCTGATTTGGATTTATATTTTATCATACATTCCAAAATGTTGAATATCCTCTCCCCTATTAGAGTCTTGTAAGGTATTGAGAGGATTTTATGGAGTACTATATGCATATGACATTTATTTTTTGTCAATTCTATAGAGAGGGAATTAAAAATTTAATGACTCAAGCTTTTTCTCTACCAGACATTGGAATATTTATAAAACCATTTCCAAATATAGGTGCTGAGTTGGCATAAGAATCCTGGTCCTGGATAGCCTTAGCGATATGATTTCAAAAATATTAAATATATTTTATCACCCATGTCTAGTTTCTATTGAAATGTGAATAACTCTTAATAATATTCTCAAATCAGATTTTTGAGGTCATATTTGAGTTTAGAACATCATATTTACCCTAGTTATGACATAAAAGTTTTCGATACCTGGTGTCCAGTAGAAGGTGATTTGGGTTGGGATGTTAAGAAGATATTGTTTTGATAAAAATAAAAACAATATATATCTCCCCCTTTACCCCCTTAGTTCACAAACAGGAAGCTAAAACCCCTCATACCCTCCTCCTCTCTCTTCTAATGATAGATGAACCAAGACGAGGAGGTGCCGCCAGATCTTGTTTTTGACGCCAATCGTAGCCAGATTGAGAATAAGTGTGTCTCAGGTGTCGTTATGAACTCGAAGCTTCATAGATTCACCATAAAGGTAGGATGTTTTTCATTTTTTTCCAGATACCCATTTTTATGTGTTATTGGGATGTTATAGATTTCATAGACAACTACTATGGAATCCTCATGGGTTGATCTGGGTGTTTCAGGGTGAATGGTGGTGGTCTGGGTTGTTTATTGGGAATTTGCAACTTATTTCGCTTATGAATTGCATACAAGCTTGTAATACACGCCACATGTTATTACTATTTTCATAAGATGATGTTTTCGGGTATACACACTGTGTACTTGGGGTTACATACCATTTGGGGACCATTGTCATGTGGCTAGGGGAAACGACTAGTATAGCTCTGAAATAGTAAATTGTTGTATAAACAAACACAACCAAATTATACATACATAGGGTCCGGTAAAGGGGTATCAGTTATATCACTTGTCTAGGTGGTTGTATCACCCAAACACGCCATGTAGTATGGGATACAAGGCATGTACAAGACACAAATAACCAGAATGTGTGAAGGAGAAACTCTTCCATGCGTCAGGTGAAGTGGGAAACAATGTGTACTATCTCTACATTCCATTTACTCTTACATGGGTTGTAAAAATATGTAAAGGATACACATCTAGGTGTTTGGTTGGGATCACACATCATGTAGAGGCCTTTACACGCCATGTAATCCTTGAGGATTTTCTCGAGATCTTATGCCTCACATATATCCTCCTTCATAGTTTAGATTCAGGCATGCAAGTAGTATATCCTAAGTATTTTTCCACAAAAAATGCAATGGTGGCCACTATTTGGGCCTAATATGTGTTGTGTGTAGAAATTGTTCTTTTAGGTTGTTTGGGTTAGCGATGCCTTGAACGACTGGGCTGAGTGGGTCCCCCTGGTCCTTGATTGTGATGTTTAGACTGGTAGGGTGGAGTGGGTCCCCTAGTCTCTATTGGTGATTTTTTTGACTAATAGGGTTTAGTTCCCCCCCCCCCCGCCCAATCCTATCACCCTGTGGTTTTTTATTATCACATACCATTCACCAGATTGTTACCCCTCTTTGGCTGCTTTGCGTATATGCAGTGCGGGTGATTTCCACTTTATGGAGTGAGTTGTCTCAATCATCTATGATAGTATACTCAGAGGATTTGGATCATGTGTCACCCTATGAGGTTCGATGAGATACTCACATCCTTTCATTTCATTGGTAGGGTTCTTGGAATTGGTGTGACCAATTTATACATGAGCATCAATCCACTACCTAGGATGTTGTTCTATTAGGGGGAAAATCCCCCATCGAGCCATGTGTGAATACCCTCTATATGTGTATTGAGACCTGATTCTTCCTTCTACGATCTACCATGATGTTTTCTTAGAAGAGTTTGTGGAATATTCATGACCAAAAATATAGGGTAAATGACCCTATGCTAGGCGAGTTATTCCAGATTCAGGTTTTTGAACGATACCACTGTCCTTGTACGTTGTTTTATTATTGGGTTCTTAGTTCCCCAAGCGGACCCTGGGTGAGATTCCCAACCTAAGGACTTTGAGTTGGCTTAGTCATAGTGTGACTTATTTCGTGGTGCTATCTGTAAAGTGTTCCCTCATGGATAGGTATCATTATGGTTGGATGGGGTGTGAAATTAGTTATTTTTTCTGATATACTGACATCTCTTGGTTGAGTGAATTTGGGGTATGGAAATTATATATAATTGATGATGAGATATCAATGATTTACTCCTCTCATTCTATGTTCCATATGGAATGGCTAGGTTCTTGGCGTGTGTTCTTCAAGGAATGATTCTAAATTTGAGCCTTGAGTAGGATCTACTGATGTCTAGGATATTAGAACCTCATGATATCATTTTGAGTGTTTCATTGGAACCTCAATTTAGTTGTTTCAATCATCCCATAATTGGGACCATGGGACCTGGAGTCAGAGTTTAGTATATATGGGTATATTCTGTGTGTCCCCGTGGTGTGTTTATTTTTTTTGACATGCCAGGGTTGTTGAGTTGACTAGTTGTGTTTATCCATGGATGGTCTCTAGATGTAGTTTCTCTCTCATTTGGACTACCTCTAACTGGGACACGTTAAATGATGCCTATCAATTTCTCCCTTTTTAGTTTGGGATTTTGGGGAACCTAATGAGTATTTTTATACTCACCCCTAAAAAAGATTTTCCCACATGTGTTTTCTATTTTGCAGACCATAGGTCTTTGAAGGAGTCTTAGTTTGACTTGGCGAAGGAAGAGCATAGTATTTGGACTGACCAGGGTTTTTTCTGTTTCCGTACCATGAAGCTTACTAGTTGGAGTTTGATAGTGATTCTCTTCATATGAGTAAGTTGGATGCTTTTTGAGTTTTCTTTTTGTGGGCATGTATTTTTTAGTTTTTTTCATCGGTTATACCCTAATTGGATAGATGTATGAATGCATTTTAGTTTTCAGTTAATATATATATATACATTGTTTTGTGGATATGTATGTAGGTGTGTGTACATGTACCTTAGGCTAAGACCTCCCATGTGCGTGATAACCTACTCCGGGATAGTTACCAACCCATGACCTATTGGAGGTGGGATTAGGGAGTCACGGCTAAAGCCCTATTGGGTTGGGTCATGACAGAGAGGTATTAGAGAAGGTTACACATTAGGACCACAGTTGTGAGCTTTGTTTGGGTTGAATAGGGACACTGTTAGGATGTTTTGAGTTCAACTTTTAGGCCAAGGACTCAAGTATTGGTATAGTCAACTGATGTATCCATTCCTAGGACTCTAATAACCTGCCTTTCGACTCGGTACATTTTGGAACTGGTCATAAGGAAATAATGGTACATGCATCATATTCGATGGGGTTTTTAATTTTTTCTGTACTTCTTGAGTCATCTCCACAGATATAATCTTTGACTGTGGTGTGTCTCAACTGTTTATAAGGATGTTTCCACAAGGTAAACCTTCAAGTTTTCCATAGATGGGTCTGGAGTATAACCCATTGAGTGATGAGGTCATAGGGGCCCAGTCACAAGGCATGTTATTCTTGAGTTGTACCAATGGTGGAGCCACCACCCATTGAGCAGTACTTATACCCACCTTTGAGAGTTCAATAGGATGATACCTGTCATACTGAGCTGTTGATGGCTCTATTAGTGTTTTTCATAAATTCATTGGGGTTTCACATATATTGTGTGATTTAGATACAGAGACCTCCTGGGGTCCAGGCCGAGAAGGTCTAAAAGTTAGAATGTGTGTAACCTAGGAGGAACCATCATTTTCAAAAGCATACGCATGTCTGGACTTAGAATATATTCCTGGGTTTTGGTCAGTGGTGGTATAGGCACTGCTATGCTTGTGAAGGCTAGATGAATCTTAAAATAAGAGTTTTCTTACCCACCATGTTATTGTGGGAGGGCTGGTCAATAGGTATCCTTGGTATTGGTAATAGTTTCAACGAGGTTTTTCAAGCAGTGGATGGTACATCAGTGCCAGAGTGTTAGGAGGTGGTTGGTGCTTCGATCTGGTTCCAACACCTCCACCCCCAGGAAGTCTAGGATATACTCAGGGAGTTGGTGGATATGGACTTGGGTAACTGCATTCATTATAGGATGTTGAACCAATGGATTCAAATAAATAGAGGTATGATCTATGTCCTTTCTACTTTTTAAAGTAGGATTGTTAGACACTATTGAGAGGTACTCTGTTCTTTCTGTGTCTATTTTGTGCATTTTTTTGGGAGAAATAGGGAAGTAGTGGATCCCTATATTAGTGTTTCTTTTTATCACTTTTAATTCAGAAGGAAGAGTGACCCTCCCTCAATGAAGATATGTTTTTTTGGTGTGATATAAAACTGTGTGGGAAAGTTAGTGTCTCCAAAAGTGGATAATATAGATGTGTGGTGGAAGAGTTCTATCAACCTGTGAGTTTGAGCTCAGTTTTTTGTGTTGGTGGTAGTTTCTTATGGGATTATAAGAACCAATGTGTGTACCTGAGAAACACTATTTATTTTGTAGGTGGAAGAGACATTTTTTATTAAGGTGTTAAGGTTTTTTTGTGAGGTCTCATGAGACATGATATCCAGTGGGCTTGTTCTCGATATATTTTCCTTATGGTGGGGAGTGTTTCAACCTTATGAGGTGATGTTGGAACCAATCACATGAAAAGATGGGGTGATGAGGTGGTCTCTTTTCCTTGGCATCATGTTGGTGTTGGAGAAGACCATTTAGAGCTAGTTTATGTCTGTTGGGGCTTGTTCGGGGGTAGTTTTAGACATACGATGTTGACCCTGGGTGTTTGATGATGAGATCTTATGTTTGGTTGGATCTCGTTGAGGGTTAAGAGTATTAGGTGGGGTAAAAAGATATCATTGAGAATTTTAAACCCTCTATTTCTTTACTTGTGTGGGTTAGTGTGTTGTCGTGTTGAAAGGACCTCTAGTAAATAATGTTGTTGGAGTTGGGTGTTTTCACATATCACAGCCTTGGAAACATATTCCAGTTGTCAAATGATGTTAACCTAGTGGTAGATAGATAGTGTGTGGTTTCACTTGAAGGTTCCCCTATGTGTGTGTTTGTGGGAATAATGGGAATCCTTGGTGGGCCTTGTGGTAGATTTATGGTGTTGTGGTTCCTCTTTTTGAATGTTAGTTACAACATAGGATCCTCTAGTGAGATCATTGGTGTGGGAGTCCCAGTGGAGAGTTCAAGTACTTCCCCATGTTATTAGAATTTTTATTTTTAAGGATGAATGGAATTAAGGTGGGTAGCATGTATCAACTCAGGTTTTCTCTATCAGACATTGGAATATTTCTAAGAATATCTCTAAATCCAGGTACTAAGTCAGAGAGAGAATCTAGGGCCCATAGTTCCTTAGTGGGATGATTTTAAAAATATTAAATATTTTTTATCACCCATGCGTAGTTTCTCTTAAGACATGAATAACTCCTAAGTGGATTCTCATATTGGATTTATGAGGTCTTGGTTGTGTTTAGAATGTTGTGTTTACCTTAGGCACGACATAAACGTTGTTGTCACTAGGTGTTAGGTCAGAGGTTGGTAGGGCCAAAGTGTTAAGAGGATATTGTTTTAATAAAAATTAAAACAATATCCTTCTCCCCCTTTAACCCCTTGGTGCACGAAAAGGAGGATGAATCCACCTTTTCCCCTCTTTTTATCCCTTCAACTGATGATGAAACAAAGGCGATGAGGTGCCACCGATTCTAATTTTGGACGTTGATCGTCACCATATTGAGAATTAGTGTTTCCTTTGCATCACTTTGCACCCAAAGCTTCAGCCTTTCTCCCTCAAGGTTGGGATTTTTTTATTTTTCAACCAATTACCATTTTGATTCATTTTTTAGAGTTTATAGAGCCCTTAGAAAACTTATAGGGATCCCTCGTGGGATGATCTGTGTGTTTCAAGCTAAATAGGGGAGATCTAGGCTATTTGTAGAGAATTTCTAACAGATTTTCCCATTTAAAATCCAGTACTACATGTCGTGTGTTCTTCCTGTTTGGGGAAGATGAGGTTTGGGGATCTAAACATTGTGTACATAGGTTTACACACCATGTAGGTACCCTCATCGTGTTCCTGGGGGAAAAGACTAACGTAGTCGAGTAATAGTACATGACTCTGTAAAAGAATATGACTAATGTACACAAATGTAAGGTCCGATACATAGGATCGGGTAAAGCATATGTCCTGTTAGACAAATCACTGGAACAAACTATGTAGTATTGGATTCAAGGTGTATAAGAGACATGGATGGCCTAGATGTGTGAAGAAGAAACATGGCCGTGGGCTTGGTGAAGTAGGACATGACGTGTACTATCTATACATGCCATGTACTTATATATGGTTTGGAAAACCATGTAGAAAGGATAAAAAACCAAATATTTAGGTGTTCTCACATACAATGTGGGTTCATTTACACACCATGTATTCCTTGAGAATATTCTCAATATATTATTCCTACAATATCTCATCCATCAAATCATGGATTCAAGACCATGAGTAGTCTATCCTGAGTAGGTTTCCATGTATAACATGATGGTGGCCATTGTTTGGGACCAAGAGGTTTGGTGTGCATGTGTTGTTATACTGGGTCGTTTGGTTTAGCAACTCCTTGAACATATGGTTTAATTGGGTCCCCTTCATCTTTGTTAGTGATGTTTAGTCTGGAAGGGTTGAGTGGGTCCCCCTGGTCTCTATTGGTGATGTTTAGACCAATAGGGTTGAGTGGGGCACTGGGTCATATCACTAGGAGGGTTTTCTGTATCATTTCCCCTTCCCTAGATTTTGAACCCTCTTCAGATTCTTTGTGTATGTGTAGCATGGGTGCTTCCCACTTTTTGGAGTGAGTTGTCTCAATCAACATTGACAGAAGACTCAGTGGATTTGAAGCATGTGTCATGCTGAGAGGACTGACACGATCCTAACCTTCTTTCATTTACCTGATTGGGTTCTTGGAATTGGTGTGACCAATACTTACATGGGAATCAATCCTCTATCCAGGATGTTGTTCCAAGTAGGGTAAAAATCTCCCAGTGATCCCAGAAAGTAGACCCTCTATCTGTGTATTGAGATCAGATTCTTCCTTATATGATCTACCGTGATTTTTTCCCAGCATAATTATTATAATTGGGTTACCAAATAAATATGGGTGTCAATCCTCTTCTAGGTGAGTTATACCGTATTTGGTTTGTTGTGTGATACCCCTTTGGATGTTTAGTATTTCTGGATAGGGTTCTATGTGTCTCCCAGAAGACCTTGGGTGGGAACCCCTACTAGAGGAGTGGGGGTTGGATTAGTCTTTGGGTGACTTCTTTTATAGCATTGTCTATCAATCATGACCTCGCGGATAGACACCACGAGGGATTTCTGGGTTGTACCATTAGTTCGTTTTCCTAAAAGAGTGAAATATATCAGTTCAGTGCCTTTGGGAATGGAAAGTTTGTCTCATTAACAACAAGTTATCTATGTATTCAAACAATAATTATATGTTCCATAAAGGATGGATAATATCATTATGTATTTTATTTGAAGAAGGATTCTTCCTTCGATCCTAGAGTAGGGACTACTGATGTCTAAGAGGTCAGAACCTCATGAGATCGTTGTGAGTGTTGCATTGGAACCTCAAGTTGGTTGTTGCAATCATGAAATTGTAGGGACCATGATATTTGGAGTCAGATTTGAGTATATTTCGGCATGTTCTAGGAGTCCCCATGGTGTGTGTCATCTAGTTGAAATGCTGGGGTCGTTGAGCTTACTAATTGTGTTTAGCCAAGGATGGTCTCGAGATGGAGTTTATCTATTGTTATGGTTCCCTACAGTTGGGTTGCGTTAACTGATACCTATCAGTTTCTCTATTTTTGGTTTATGATTTTTGGTAGCCTCCTCAGTATTTTTAAACTCACCCATGCACAGGCTTTTCCAACTTGTGTTGTGTCTTGTGAAGACCATGAGTCTAGGATGGAGCCCTGGTAGGACCATAAGTAGGTAGAGTATAGTATCCGAATAGACTAGGGTTTTCTATCGAGTCATACCATGGAGTTTAATAACATAATTTTTTCATCAATCTTCTCCATCTGAGCAGGATGGATGCTTTTGTAGTTTTCATTTAGCGGGTGTTTACATTTCCCATTTTTACTTATGTTGTACCATGGTAAGCATAGATGTATTTAGGAATTTTAGTTTTCAGTATACATATATATATATTCACTGCTTCAAGGAGTTTTATGTTGGGGTGTGCATATTGGTACCTTAGACTAAGTCCTCCCAAGTGTGTGATAGGATACTTGACACTAGTTTCCAACCCCTAGGCTATTAGAGGCAGGGTTGGGGAGTCATGGATCGAACCCCATTGGTTTGGGTCTTGATAATAGATATTGATGATTTATAAAAATTAGGATTTTGGATTCAGGTTTATAAATAGATATTTTCTATGCAAGAGTCTATTGAGGATCTCACCAACCTTGAAATTTGTTAAAATATTTCACACTATTTTTTATAAATTTTAGCGGCCCTAGTTTTTTATCTAAGGAGTCTCTTATTATTATCAGTTTTCATTTTTTAGAATAGATATCATTAGATTATGGAGTTACTTATTAACTCTAAAAAGTGGTATTTTTTAATCCATTTTGGGAATTTTAATCCCCCCAAAATAATGGATATATTATAGCAAGGTATTGGGAGAAATTGGGTAGAGGGATAGAATTAAATTTTCATTAAGAAAATAGAATCACGTAGATTCCAATCTACCATGATACAATGCGAAATTTGAGGAAAAATAAATTCTATAAATTTTGAGTTGACCATGATTGAATCCATTAATTACCCAATAGATCCACGCTACGTACCAAATGGAAATATTCCAGAAACCCTAAAAAATTATCTCCCTTTTGTGACAACCAATTAGCCACAGCAGAAGGTCGATTTTTTATGTACTGGGGAATAAATACCCACAATAGAACAGAGTGTTCCCTGACACAATACATCAGATGGTTTGAATTCTAAAATTTTATTTTAGGAAGCCTTTTTAGAAAACAAAAGGTCAAGCGAAAATTATTTATATTGTGTATAAATACATATTCAAAACCCACATTTAGTGTCATAATCCCTTTCTTCCCTTACTTCAGATCACTCAGTGCTTAGTTCTCTAAAAAATATGCTACAATTATCTTAATTTTAACCATATAAGGTTAATTTATAGAATATTCATTGATAATTTACCCAATGTATTAGATTTTTCATATCTATTTACCTTCCCATTTCTCTAAACTATTTCCCCATCCCTTATTTTCAAAACATCATGTAATTTCCCAAACCACAACCAAATCACCTTAAAAAACACCATTTCCAATCATTTACACCAATTCCAATACTTCCATTATGATGTGATGTAAGTTTACTACCACCTCATCTACTCCTAAAAAATCTTCTTCCTCCTCACACTCAACGAAAAATCTTGAAACCTCTTCATCTTCAAGACAAACTCCCCCTCACTTTAGAAATAACCCTTTAAAATATAAACCTCTTGCCCATCCCAAACCCAAAATACAATATTGAATGAAAATATCCACCATCCAAGAAACCCAGTTTCTACTATTGGATGAATCCTACCCCTTTCCCTAAACCCATACCTTGTCCATACCCATTCTCACCCCATGAACCTTCCCAGCCTCAACCAATATACCATTCCAAAAATCACCATTCCTTAACTCATCTTACCTAATTCTACTAACACCAGTTCCTTATTTTCAATGATAATACTCATTTCCTATATATAAAATAATTCCAAACGAAACCCATCTAATAAAACATGACATTGAATTTGTAATTAATGTGACAAGTTACGATGGAATCATTACTGACTATGCACTTAGAGGATATAATTAAAAATCAGGAGAAAGAATTTTGGGAATTCATGTTAGATTTTTACTCTAAATAAGAACTAGGTATATAGTCGATTATATCTATTTTTATCTAGATATATTGAAAAACTACTATTATTGAGTTTAGTGTTAGCTGTGGTATTTATAGTTCTAATTTTTTAGCACAAAATCATATGAATCGTGGGAGATTAATTTTATAAAGGCCACATGCAGAAGTAATAGAATTTGTTTAGTTGATCCCACCAACTTACATGATGATATAAATAAAAATATTACCCAAATAAAGATAAATATTCTATATATTATTCAAATATTCATCACCTATACATGGTTTGAAAAGGTTAATCCCATGGCTAAATAAGATTGTTGTATGTATAGATTTTCTACTCTATTTATTGAAAATGAATTTAAATATGTCATGTGAGAACACTTCTTATTTTTTAGAGTGTTGAAATAAGTATAAAGGGACCATCATGTGTGGTAATTTTATTACCCATTTAGCCTTGAACATGAATATTTATGTTAGATACTAGCCACTTTCCATCCTTGGTAAGATTGAATCGATTGATCTATATTTACTAGAGGAAATTAATATATTGTGAAAGGAAGGTTATATTTATGTCTAAGACAATGACTAGTCCATTGATTGATATACTAATGAGTAAAAGGACAATTTATCTCTAAATTATTTCCACCCTATAGAACATACTATGTTAATTTTTTCAAACATAGTTCTATTATCATTCAGAGAGATTCTATAAAAGGAGTGGAAAAAATATTATTGGGAATCATTTTATATTAACATTTATCATAATTGGATAAAATTATGAGTGTGTGGGAATAATGTTTTATGATCCACTAGTTCCATAACAACACTATATCCTAGCACTTCCCTAGTCTCACCACACAGAGGCCCCTACAACCACCTCTACATCTACTCAATGTTTTGAACCTTCCAAAATATAAATACAGTATACAAAGATAGGTACCCAAACCATTTTTATTTATCATTCTTATATGTTTACTACAATATGGGAAACACTTATTGAGTTATTTGATCTACTGACTGATCTTAATGCCTATAAGAATTTAATGTTTGATGTCCAATTGAAGGTTAATGGGAAGATAACTGACCCAATATCATAAGTCCATTTTATCAATCCTACTACTCATCAAACTTCCTCCCTTTCAAGAAGTGAAAACTGCAATCCTTTAGACACTAATCATTATATCAGGACCACGGGCTTCATAGATGATACTAATAATTATCACTGTGAAACCCCATATATTTCATCCCACATTAAACTAATGTAGGAATATCTTAGACAGGTTCCCATAGAAAATACTAGTAGTTCATAGGACTACCTCTTAACCAAGTTTTTTTCTTGTTGGGTTATCCTTTTTATTGTTTTATCATGTGAGTATTATAATATGTAATTCATGATGAATTTTTTTCTATATATTTCTTATTATTCAATGAATTTTTTACATGTAATTTTTTTGAGTAGTAATACTCTTCAAAAATATCATCTAAAAATTTATTCTTTAGCTCACAATGGTTTTAATATAGGGTTTGTATTCATTATAATATAAAACTTAATACTTAAAATGTTTTTATACAAAATAACTCTATATGAGGTTCCATGAATAATGGTTTAATTTTGTTGGGAAGATTTATTTTATTTCTAATACTTTAGGTCCATTCATTTTTTTCACTAAGAATTTAATCTAATTTCATATATTAAACAAAATTTTATACATTGGATAAAATATGATATTCAGGTGTGGGGGAGTTATCCTTATCCCCATTTTGATTTTCCCCATGATTAATCACATAGAAAATATTAATTAGAAGATATAATTTTATATGTGTGAAAAATTTTATTAATCATGATAGAAAATAAGGAGGCATAAGTATAATTTTTAGAACATTAATGGTCATTATAGTCTTGAAATTCGTTTAAAATGATCTATGATATGATTTCTATAGATTATTTTTATTCTTTCAATTTTTTTAGTAAAATAATTATTAGTGTTTATGTGATGTCTGGATTTAATGATATTTTTTGAATTTACATTCACAAAAGGAATTGTTATCATTTTTTAAATATTATTTCTCATACCCACTTTCTTGAGAGTTTTTTGGGATATAAATAACTACTAAAACTTTATTTTTTTCTTATCAAATAATGATTATTTTAACAACATGGAAATTTTCATTACCATTTATTGAATATAATTTTTCCTAATTGATCTTTATATATACCATTAATATAATTCATTTTAAAATCCATAGAGACTATGAAATATCTCAATGGAGAATCCATATTACATTCTAATTTTTCATCCCTAAACTTTTTCATTATTACAAATGAAAGATTTTAATAGCAATTAAGAAAGAGAGTTTTTTAATTTCATGGGACTATAAGAATACTTACTAAGAAAAAGGATGTGGGAATGTTATGTTGATTTTATAGGAACAACATTCACAAATGTTTATAGTCTTTTAATATTTATCACTCTAGAATTATTTTTAAAAAAATAAAAAAAGTTATAGATGAAAAAATATTGAGAAGATTGGATACATTAGATTTAATGTGGACTAGCCACACCTCCCCATATCTTGTAATAATTATTATAAATAGTTTCAATTGGAGATTTATGGTGGGGATTTAGGAGTGGGTTGTTTTTAACTTGAGAGTTATAAAATTTATTTCACAAATTACATTATAAAAAATAAGATGTAATAATAATTATAAGATAAATAAATGAAATTCATCACTATGTTAATTTTTCATGATTTGAACCACTGGGGAAGAGAAAAATCATTTGGATATGATATTATTCAATTGAAATTTAAACCAGGAAGTTTTAATTATCTTCAATTGAATATCTTGTATTTTACTTTAATATTGTAACTTTATTTTCATTACTAGATTTAATTTTCACATTTTATCCACCTACCATTACCCTCAAAGACTTCTAAACCTAAATGAAAAGGCATTATTATTTTTTTGGTTAAATTTCTATATAGAGATATAAATTACTTTCAATCCTATTTTTAGAGTTAATATAAATTATATTGAGTATAACTATGATTAAATGATCTTGAGTAATGAGTGAAATAAATTTATAGCGAAGAACTTAATAAGTGGTATGAATGTTAAGGGAAAGTTAAATAATGTGATTTAAAGGGGATATGAATATTGAATTTAAATTTTATATAAGGTATGATTGGAACACATTGTGATTCATGGAGTTTTGTTATTTCACACTTATATGTTTTGAATTTTGGTTTATGAATATGTTAATTTGACCATTTTCCTTTCATGTGCATGGATTCAAATTTATTTATGTTTTTCTCGGGGAATAGATAATATTTAAGTTTTATTGAATTTTAAGACTCAGATTTTTATTGATATTTTTATCATTGATTTCATTGATTATTATTTTTGTTTCTATCTATATTTTTTTTACTATTTATGGTTATAAGGTTATTACATTTGGAATTAAAATAGTTTTGATGATTTGGAGATGATTTTAGAAGATTTAGGTTGAAAAATGAATGTATCATTTGGGATAGGCTGACTTCTTCACTTGAAGTCCTAATAAGGGGAGATTCGCATACTCAAGTATCTTCTACATCATGGATATTGTTTAGGGATACAATATCATCAGAATTCAATTGTTTTTCAACGATACTGCTATACCAGTTTTTGATTAATTCTTGGGTGCTCACCTTTTCCTGAGATGTTTGGTTATGGGGAAGTTATTCTTCAGTTTATGTGTCCCAAGGTGATTTTGGGTGTTTCAATCCTAGCTATTATATGGTCTTGACTTAAATGAGGTTTAGAGAACAAGACCATCACTACTGCATGTCACTTGGATCAGAAGACTTATAGGGTATGGCGTGTCTATTGGTTCCATGCCCGTGCATCTTTTCACGGGACTGTTTGCCAAGTTTTCATGCTTTGGTGGAGGCCTTTTAACACTATGTTTCTGGGAATAAGTGGGTCCAGTCTTTGCTTGGGGTTCTTTTGCTGTTATTTTGGATGTTATTATGGTTGTTTTATGGATTTTAGGTTTCTCACTTTACCTTAAAAGTGAATTGATAAAATAAAAAAAATAACTTTCAGTCATAGACAACCCATACATAAGGTTCTTTTATTCTCATTAGTATGATCATGTGTAAAAGTGGAAAAATGGAAAAGTCCTATGCATAGGGGTGATGAGGGAGACATATTTCGAGAGAGTGAATTTTGGTAAATGTCCCAAGGTGTTTTTCCATATATACATGAGGTTTCATCTTGGAATCATTATTTGTAGAAGGATTATTTTTATGCTTAAGTTATTTTACTTATATGTAAAATAGGAATTGGTTGAGAAGCTATACCATGGTGAGGGCCTCTGCACTTCAAATTGGGATGTGTAAACAGGTCAATCTAATATGAAATGTTTTTACCTTTTATACTTAATGAGAGAAGTTTCCACTACTCTATGGGGTGCATAATATATTTAGAAAATATGTATGTTTGTTAATTTACTATTTAAGAAGAGTTATTTCTTTTTTAAAATATTTCCACATGAATAATATATAATATTTTGAAAGACCTTCCCATATCGATATACACGAGTTCTTTGTACTTAAATACAAATAGATAGAGATTTCTTAAAAACATATTCTAGTACACCATGGTGACATGTAATATTCATATTATTGCTTAGAATTTGGAAAAGTGTCACACTTTAATGACATTTACTAGGATCACCGATAATGAGTGTGGGGATACATAACATTTTATCCTAATCTGTTTCAAGAGGAGAGTGATACCTTACTACATCAGTTCTAATATACATGGAATTATGAAACTTGACCCCCATGAAAAAAAAATCATTACATATCCACATAATCATGTGTTCTTAATAGATGATCGAATGAAGGATAGATATCTCAGAATAAATTCATTATGATCTACAAATTTCTTGAGATTTATTTTTCATATACACCATAGTTTCCCATTTTCACCATGGATCATCTCAATCACACCATATGAAAATTGAGTTTTTATTTCCAAAATCTAAAGTCACCATGGTTTCATCATAGTGATTTGTAATCTATCTATTTTTAAGAATGATTAATTTTAGTAAGATACATATTTTGAAACTCATTGAGAGAGATTGGTGAGAAATGTAATGACTCTATTTTTCTATGTAATAATTTGGAATATTTTTATTAATATTTCTAAATCCTGGCATGGAGTCGGCGTCGGATACTGTGTCCCAATGTTCCTAGTTGTAGTGATATTAAAAATATTAAATAAATTTTATCCCACACACATAGTTATTCAGTAAATTTGGAATAAATCTTGATAAGATATTGGATCAGAAATAAGAGACCATGGTTGAGTTCATAACAAGGGGTTTATGCTGAGCCTGATATAAAGTTTTTCCACATCATGTGCTAAGTCGGAGGTTAGTTTTAGAGGGCATGTTGATGATATTAGTTTATTAAAATAAACTAATATCCACCCACCCCCTTCTCACCCAAAGAATAGGATAGAAGATCCAATTTGATTGATAGATCACCCAAGGCCAAACCAAGGAGAGGGGGTGCCACTGATCTATGGAGACCCGAAGCTTGACGTACATGGACATTACATTACTTTTGTGGAATACTTAGTACATAACAAAAACACACACATAAGGATCGTAATAGTTTAGTGTCTTTGGAAACTCGGAATATAATCTTCTAATCGTGGTGAAAGATCTTCAACATCTCCCATAAAGATCTTCCTTTTTTTACCTAAAACCTTTCTTTATATCCTGGGGAAAAGAAAATATAAAAGGGTGAGCTCAAATTCTCAGTAAGGGTAAACAAAATTAATATCAATCACATCATATTCATAAGAACATAACATTTTGGTAACCTTAACCTGCAAAAGAGAGCATAATTTCATAACATGGGATAAATCATATTAGTGAAATGAAATCCCAATAATCATAACTTAAAACATGAAACTTTTTGGAATACACACATAATCATAGAGAATCATTTATTATCAGTCAAGACTCATTGCCATGACTATCTTAGTGGAAAAAGTCCATTTCTGAACCGAGTCACCCTTGTTTCAGTCCTGTTTCACTGAACTGGTATAACCTACCGTTCCAGCCATGTCTATCTCATGAGATATAAAATCTTTACCCAATACATTGGAGGGAGATATAGGTCCCACACATCTCATAATGATACCATTCTTATGTGTGCCACAAAATCATAAACCATACATCATAGCATAACCCATGTAATAAAAATGGGATTCTTAAACAACATGGCATCATAAAACAATTCATATAAGATAAAGTAATTCATAAAAATAATTCCATCACAACATAATAAAATCAATGTAATAATAGGGATAAAAACAAAACCCTTTATTATCTTAGATGGAAAATAATTTTGATAAAACACTCGAACTCCATTCTTGAGGAAAATATCCTTTCTTCTTCAAAATTTTTTTTCCTTTCATAACATGTCATACAAATTTAAACTAAAAATAAGTTGATTAAAAATAAACTTTAAAACTTGTAAAGGATTCTTCTTGGAAATAATTTTTTAAAAATACATTCATTTCTTATAAGTTAAAAAAATATTCTTCGTACTTTTGTCGAAAAAGTCAAAAAGTACCTCGTACGAAAAACGTCAAAAGATTCCATTCATATCTTTTACTAAAAACTCACCGAAGGTTAAAATTGGATTAAATTTTTTTTAGGTGGATGGAAACAATATTACATATTGAGGAAACTTGGATGTGGATGATAAAATACCCCCCAGTAAATACCAAAGTATAAACAATCTCGGATAAAAATGAGATTGTGATATTTCGCTTACCTTAGGTCCGATTTGCTTCGTATGTGTCTGAACCTCCTGTATAATGATTTAAATAATGTCATTTACTTATTCCAGAATCATACTCATTGTTATGATATCATATGTGGTTCACTTATGGCTTTATATTACCCATTCTTTTGTAAATTCCATGTTAAAGAGCATTTTGGGTAAAATCGTTTCATTTGTCGTCCGTGTTTTGACTTGTAATTATTCATATGATTAATTAGGTCATGATTACTTAATTAAAGAATATAAAACATGAATTATATATAATATATATTCATAATATATATATATAATAGATCAGTAAATGGAAATAAATACACCGTTCATGGAGACGGTAGACCGTACGTACGCATGAACGCTGTTTTCTTTTTTTTATTAAGTTGAATGGAATTAAGTAGATGACAGACATATATATACACATAAATCCAGAATAATTATTATGTCATATATTTCATTATTTCTTATTATATATACTTTATAATCATTCATGAATGGTTAACATGGAGAATGAATCTCATCGCGTCGTGGAGACGGTAGTCCGTACGTACGCACGAGCGATGATAACGTTCTCATGATCGTCAAATTGTATTAGAGTGTATTTATACTATTTAAGAATCAATATCACTTTACAATAATCATATATAGTTATTATGTACATCATTATACCCATCTAAGTAAGGTGGTGGTGGAAAATAGATTACACCACGGCGTGGAGACGGTATTCCGTACGTACGCACAAGCGGTGATTTCATTTTTCGTAGGATGGATAGATAGTGAAATAGGGTTGTTTCATACTTATAATAACATATCAGTATATGAGTGATACTTATGTTATTATTTCATAATGAAACAACCTTAGAAGAAGAAGTGGAAGAAGAAATAAAGGTGAAAGAATTGGTAACGGAAATTACCTCTTCTTTGAAGCGCCTCTTTGAGACCTCCTCTTAGGGCACTAAAATTGGTCTTTGAGGAAGAACAGAACCTCTAGGATGTTTCTAGGGAAGTGGAGAGAAGAAGTGTTCAGGGTTTGGCCGAGCATGAAGGATCAAAGTGGTGTGAGGAAGAGAGGGAGGAGGTACCCTTTTATAAGGGAGGAGAGGGGCACCTTTGGAATAACTAAAACTATTATTTTATTATAAAGTCATGTTCGGTTTTAAATAGCTCCAAATTGAATTATTTCAAGGCTAAGGTTGGGATGGGTCTAAATCCTTTCATCCAATAGAATTTATACAAGTTTAGGTTCCTATTTTAACCTTATCATTTAGATTTAACATTAAGTTAAATGATTTTACTTTTACCGTGTCTTCTTGTGTTCTTACACTATAAGGTTAATAAACATACTATAAGAAGCCAAACGAACCCCAAGTTGTTTATTATTAATATATATAACCTTATCTAAGTCATTTGGCCTAACCTTAGATTTTTAGGAATAAAATAACATTTAATAATATAATATTTGTTTGAAAAACTATTTTATGTCAATTTTGACACTATTTAGTAATTGATTTTTGTGAAAATCATAACCGAATGATTAGTTCAAACCAAGTTACTTAAAGCACTAATAACATGTCATATTAATATATAAAATTATTTTAATTCATAAAAAGTCTCAAATTACATTTATTTGTGTATTTATAACATCAATTATGTCAATATTTCATTAATAAGATAATTATTGCATCATCTTTGTGTCATACATAAATTAAATTATTTAATTTCTAAAAATTAAAAATAAAATACCATTATGTAGGAAATATTTTTATCATTCAAATGAATATTTATAGTTGAATTTATCTTATGTATAACCACATATGAAAAATGATTTACTTATTAAACTTTGATTTTAACTATTTTAACCCTTCTCTAAATAAATTAATAATAAATGTCCTAATCTAATCCAAGTGGGCCTAAAAGGTCATATTTTATTCCTAAGGTTGTTTTTGGTCGAATTAAATTTGTCCAATAGAATTAGGACATGTGTTAGGGTAATAATAATATCATTTTTACCCTTAATTACCCTATTTACTTTTAACCGTGGTAAAAAAAGTAAAAAGTTACTATTCACCAAAAAATTATTTTCATCTCATTGAACCACATTTTACTTACTGACATCAACCGTATCTCTCGGATTTTCGAAATTCCATTCACAGAAGCGGTAAAATTATGTTTTATGAAAAATTCATTTTTTTAACTACCACTTAGTAGTTTCACTATTCATCAAAAAATGAACGTTTCCAGAAAAATACCAAAAATTAGGCCTAACCTATATTTGATATTATGAACTCAAAAATGATGTCTATTTTACAAAATTCAAAACATATCAGTTGCATTAATTAATTTAAAAATTGATTCCCGTCGTCAAAACAAATAGTGTGTTCTTAAGAGATAATAACTATCAAAAGATTGACACTTGTTTATGTCTGGGTTTAATGTGAAATTACATCCAATGACCAACATTGTATTAAATTGTAAAAATATATTCTAAATATACTTTAAAACCACACAAATTAATAATTTATCACTATTAATTATTTCGATTGAAAAAGTTGTTTTTAATTAAAATTTAGTAATTTTCACTATTCATCAAAATATGAAGGTTATCCGAAAATTACAAAAATTTCACCCAAAGCTAATTTCAATATTCTGAATCCAAAAATGAAGTCCATTTTGAAAAATAAAATTTACAAAATTTCAAAAAGCGGTTATTTATATTCATAACGGCTAGTTTTAATAATATTTTAATAGCATATCATTGTTTAGCGAAACTCGGTATTGCGTACAACACACGCTATCGCGGAAGGTCGTGCTTGCGTGTAATGCAAGGAAAGTCAAGGATGCGTGTTGTGAAAGATTCTTTTGGTGTAGCGTACAACACAAGACATTAATGAAATTAAAAAGAATATTTTTTTATAAAATCTCGGGCTGTTACATTCTACCCCCCTTAAAATGAATTTCGCCCTCGAAATTCGTCGGGGTTATAAATGGTTTACTACTCAAAATTTATTTCATAGAAACCCACATCGTAAAAAGGAATACCAAAACTTGGCTTTAAAAACTAAAGTATGAAATGTAACGATTACCCAAATAAACTAATCACTGGGTTTCCACATAGGTGAAAATATGGATATGGAAGAGAAATCTAACCATCATGTTCTGATGGAGAGTGGTAGAGAACATGGCTATGGAAAATCCAGCAATCACAAAGCCATAAATTTGTGACGATCTAAGGTACCATCTGATTCATCAGATATAAGAGCACTAGGACAACATTTTTGGTTTTCAAGATCATTTCCCTAAAGTTGATGAAATTGGAATTAGAAGAAATACTTTCGTGATTTTGGTATAGTCTCACAGTTTGTCGTTATTTGGACAATTTCCACTTCATCTCTTAAAGAAATGAAGTTGAATTTGTCATTCGTGATGTGTTAGCAGATCATGTGATAGAACGATGGGTCATTCCATCTTTCTCAAACAAAAGGATAGAAAAGTTATCAAAAAATACATAAGTCCATCTATAGTGATATTGATCATATATAGTTCCTAAAATGGAGTTATACTTCATATATCATACTGCTTAATATAATAAAACTAGTTTCTACTAAACAGGGACTTCCTGTAGGCCAGTGGTAGGCGATAAAGGCCAGTCGCACTTCGGTCGTGGGTTTGATTCCCACAGCCTTGTCTGACGCGATGGGTTGTCGCCCGTCATGCAGGTTGTCCTTTTTCTAAAACTATATTACTATAACATCCCATCAATAATATCGAAAAAACTTTTATCCTTAAACAATACTAACTTATGTCCAACATAATCCATTCCAATCTTTGGGCTTATCTAAAATACTTCGGTCCAAGCTCATAATATAAAGAAAATGATTACTTGAAATGTCATCAACCAAGAATGTGAATACCATCATTTATCCCCCATATATCTTGTTGGTCACATTCCAATCATGTGAATACCTTAATCATGTATTCTCTTGAAAAATGAATACCCATTAACCCATAGTGAAAACATGAATGCTGTCAAAAGTTAACTCTTTCCAAATACCAAAATCAAAAAATTCTATATACTCAAACCATGATATAACCTTCTCCTTATATCAGTCATGAGCACATGAATACCATCAAACATTTAATTTTCTCCTTATCCCTTCATTATGCGCATATCATCTACATTCCAAAAATATCTGAATAACCTTTCATGGATACTGGTACCATTAATCATACACTTTCAAAACTCAAGGAAAGACCACAGTGTAACAATCCTTAGATGTCTCTTTATTCCATAGTACCATGAGATTACTTATACAACATTACACTTGATAAACGTGTAATCATTCCACTACCTTCTTAAACCATTGACCGAGCTTCAACAATTATTTCATCTCACATATCATTTGTAGTCTCTTCATCATCATCAACATTAATATTACCCATACGACCATACTGATTCTCTTCATGAGACTTTCCCTTAGGGAATTGGTTTGCATAATGCCCGTACATTCCACATTTAAAACATTTTACCATTGTTGATGTCATAGCAATACCATTATCCTCATCCATTGTGTTAACTGAACCTTTTCCTTTGCACTTACCAGATTTGTGTCCTTCTTTTCCACACCCAAAGCATCTTCCAGTTCGTTTGAAACATTCTCCTTGATGCCTCTTCCCACATGATTTACAAAGGGGAAATTGTCCTTTCTTTCCTCTATGACCATCATGAAACTCCATCTTTCTCTTATTATCCGAGTCAAGAAACTTACCAAATTTGAGTTTATTGATCATATTATGAGATTTCTAATTCCGCATAATAATTATGGTTGGAATTCCAAATCCCATTTCATTTGGTTTCTCATGAATAATATCATTCCATTGTCCATAATATCCTCCATTATTGTGAATCATCTTGTTTCCAGCCATTTTCTAAAACCCAAAAAGAATAGTGTGAGAGGAAAAAATCATAATAAAGGGGGAGTAACTTCAATATATAACATCTTTGGTTTAATCTAATATCATTTCCATAGTTCTAGGACTATATCCTATACATATACTTATCCTTAGGGACATCCCTAGACATACCTTAGAAATATCTCTAGGGATCTCACTAACGTTCTCGCATCCTAGTTTCCTAAGGTTGACTAAACCTTTCCTCTGATACCAACTGTAGAGACCCGAATATTGACGTACATGGACATTACATTACTTTTGTGGAATACTTAGTACATAACAAAAACACACACACAAGGATCGTAATAGTTTAGTGTCTTTGGAAACTCGGAATATAATCTTCTAATCGTGGTGAAAGATCTTCAACGTCTCCCATAAAGATCTTCCTTTTTTTACCTAAAACCTTTCTTTATATCCTGGGGAAAAGAAAAAACAAAAGGGTGAGATCAAATGCTCAGTAAGGGTAAACAAAATTAATATCAATCACATCTTATTAATAAGAACATAACATCTTGGTCATATTAACCTGAAAAAGAGATCATAATTTCATAACATGGGATAAATCATAGTAGTGAAATGAAATCCCAATAATCATAACTTAAAACTTGAAACTTTGTGGAATACACACATAATCATAGATAATCATTTCTTATTAGTCAAGACTCATTTCCAAGACTATCTTAGTGGACAAAGTCCATTTCTGAACCGAGTCACACTCGTTTCAGTCCTATTTCACTGAACTGGTATAACCTACCGTTCCAGCCATGTCTATCTCATGAGATATAAAATCTTTACCCAATGCATTGGAAGGAGATATAGGTCCCACCCATCTCATAATTATACCATTCTTATGTGTTCCACAAAATCATAAACCATACATCATAGCATAACCCATGTAATATAAATGGGATTCTTAAACAACATGACATCATAAAACAATTCCTATAAGATAAAGTAATTCATAAAAATAATTCCATCACAACATAATCAAATCAATGTAATAATAGGGATAAAAACAGAACCCTTTATTATCTTAGATGGAAAATAATTTTGATAAAACACTCCAACTCCATTCTTGAGGAAAATATCCTTTCTTCTTCAAAAACATTTTTCCTTTCTTAACATGTCATAAAACATTAAACTAAAAAGAATTTGATTAAAAATAAACTTGAAAACTTGTAAAGGATGCTTCTTGGAAATAATTTTTTAAAAATCCATTCATGTCGTATAAGTTAAAAAAAACATTCTTCGTACTTTTGTCGGAAAAGTCAAAAAGTACCTCGTACAAAAAACGTCAAAAGATTCCATTCATATCCTTTACTAAAAACTCACCGAAGGTTAAAATTGGATTTAAAAAATTTTAGGTCGATGGAAACAATATTACATATTGAGGAAACATGGATGTGGATGATAAAATACACCCCAATAAATACCAAAGTATAAACAATCTCGGATAAAAATGAGATTGTGATATTTCCCTTACCTTAGGTCCGATTTGCTTCGTATGTGTCCGAACCTCCTGTATAATGATTTAAATAATGTCATTGACTTATTCCAGAATCATACTCATTGTTATGATATCATATGTGGTTCACTTATGGCTTTATATTTCCCGTTCCTTTGTAAATTCCATGTTTAAGAGCGTTTTGGGTAAAATCGTTTCATTTGTCGTCCGTGTTTTGACTTGTAATTATTAATATGATTACATAGGTCATGATTAATTAATTCCAGAATATAAAACATGAATTATATATAATATATATTCATAATATATATATATAATAGATCAGTAAATGGAAATAAATACACAGTTCATGGAGACGGTAGACCGTACGTACGCATGAACGCTGTTTTCTTTTCCTTATTGAGTTAAATGGAATTAAGTAGATGACATACATATATATACACATAAATCCAGAATAATTATTATGTCATATATTTCATTATTACTTATTATATATACTGTATAATCATTCATGAATGGTTAACGTGGAGAATGAATCTCATCGCGTCGTGGAGACGGTAGTCCGTACGTACGCACGAGTGATGATATCGTTCTCATGATCGTGGAATTGTATTAGAGTGTATGTATACTATTATATAATCAATATCACTTTACAATAATCATATATAGTTATTATGTACACCATTATACCCATCCAAGTAAGGTGGTGGTGGAAAATAGATTACACCACGGTGTGGAGACGATATTCCATACGTATGCACGAGCCGTGATTTCATTTTCCGTAGGATGGATAGATAGTGAAATAGGGTTGTTTCATACTTATAATAACATATCAATATATGAGTGATACTGATGTTATTACTTCATAATGAAACAACCTTAGAAGAATAAGTGGAAGAAGAAATAAAGGTGAAAGAATTGGTAACGGAAATTACCTCTTCTTCGAAGCGCCTCTTTGAGAACTCCTCTTAGGGCACTAAAATTGGTCTTTGAGGAAGACCAGAACCTCTAGGATGTTTCTAGGGAAGTGGAGATAAGAAATTTTCAGGGTTTGGTCGAGCTTGAAGGCTCAATGTGGTGTGAGGAAGAGAGGGAGGAGGTGCCCTTTTATAAGGGAGGAGAGGGGCACCTTTGGAATAACTAAAACTATTATTTTATTATAAAGTAAAGTTCGATTTTAAATAGCTCCAAATTGATTTATTTCGAGGTTAAGGTGGGGATGGGTCGAAATCCTCTCATCCAATATAATTTAGAAAAGTTTAGGTTCCTATTTTAACCTTAAAATTTTGATTTAACATTAAGTTAAATAATTTTACTTTTACAGTGTCTTCTTGTGTTCTTACACTATATGGTTAATAAACATACTATAAAAAGCCCAAAGAACCCCAAGTTGTTTATTATTAATATATATAACCTTATCTAAGTCATTTGGCCGAACCTTAGATTTTTAGGAATAAAATAACATTTAATAATATAATATTTGTTTTAAAAACTATTTTATGTCAATTTTGACACTATTTAGTAATTGATTTTTGTGAAAACCATTACAGAATGATTAGTTCGAACCAAGTTACTTAAATCACTAATAACATGTCATATTAACCTAGAAAATTAGTTTAATTCGTAAGAAGTCTCAAATTACATTTATTTGGGTATTTATATCATCAATTATGTCAATATTTCATTAATAAGATAATTACTGCATCATCTTTGTGTCATAAATAAATTAAATTATTTAATGTCTAAAAATTACAAATAAATTACCATTATGTAGGAAATTATTTTATCTTTCTAATGAATATTTATAGATGAATTTATCGTATGTATAACCCCATATGAAAAATGATTTACTTATTAAACATTGATTTTAACTATTTTAATCCTTCTTTAAATAAATTAATAATAAATGTCCTAATCAAATCCATGTGGGCCTAAATGGTCATATTTTATTCCTAAGGTTGTTTTTGGTCGAATTAAATTTGTCCAATAGAATTAGGACATGTGTTAGGGTAATAATAATATCATTTTTACCCTTAATTACCCTATTTACTTTTAACCGTGGTAAAAAAGTTAAAAGTTACTATTCACCAAAAAATTATTTTCATCTCATTGAACCACATTTTACTTACTAACATCAACCGTGTCTCTAGGATTTTCGAAATTCCATTCACTGAACCGGTAAAATTAAGTTTCATGAAAAAAGCATTTTTTTTAACTACCACTTAGTGGTTTCACTATTCATCAAAAAATGAAAGTTTCCAGAAAAATACCAAAAATTAGGCCTAAGCTATATTTGATATTATGAACTCAAAAATGATGTCTATTTTACCAAATTGAAAACATATTAGTTGCATTAATTAATTTAAAAATTGATTCCCGTCGTCAAAACAAATAGCGTGTTCTTAAGAGATAATAACTATCAAAAGATTGACACTTGTTTATGTCTGGTTTAAATGTGAAATTACATCCAATGACCAAAATTGTATTAAATTGTAAAAATATATTCTAAATATACTTTAAAACCACTCAAATTAATAATTTATCACTATTAATTATTTCGATTTAAAAAGTTGTTTTTAATTAAATTTTAGTAATTTTCACTATTCATCAAAATATGAAAGTTATCCGAAAATTAGAAAAATTTCACCCAAAGCTAATTTCGATATTCCGAATCCAAAAATGAAGTCCGTTTTGAATGATAAAATTTACAAAATTTCAAAAAGTGGTTATTACTATTCATAACGGCTAGTTTTAATAATATTTTAATAGCATATCATTGTTTAGCGAAACTCATTATTGCGTACAACACACGCTATCGCGGAAGGTCGCGCTTGCGTGTAATGAAAGGAAAGTCAAGGATGCGTGTTGTGCAAGATTCTTTTGGTGTAGCGTACAACACAAGACATTAATGAAATTAAAAAGAATATTTTTTTTATAAAATCTCGGGCTGTTACATGATCCCCATTTTTGATTTGTATCATCACTAGATTGAGCTGCAATAGATTATGAGCAACATTTTTGACTCAAAGCTTTGGAGTTTCACCAAGAGGCAGTCAGATTTATGATCTTCATGTTATAAACCCCTTTTGATGCATTTTGTATGTTTCTAGATCCCTTAGACAGCTACTAGGGAGCTTATGGAGGTTGATATATTGTTTTTGGGTTGATATCAGGGGTTTCATGTGGCTTAGAGGAAATTATCGTAAAATTTCATGATCACATAGTGTGTAGTGAAAGATCACATAAAATGTGTTATTCCTATTTAGGAAAGGAAAACTTTGGGGACTACCCACCATGCACATGGGGTAAATTCCATGCTTTGAGAACAAGTCATGTGGCTGATAGACGTGGACAGGGATGTTGTGTTAGGGGGCATGGCCATGTGGAATTACATGACTAGGTACAAAAAAATGGTGTTCCACACATAAGAACAATAAGAAAAATAGGAAAGGGAATGTCTAAGTTGTATATTCCATTTACTGAAGGTACACGCTATATATGGAAACGTGGCCATCCATCCATGTAGGGATGAGGCTATGACCAGGAGACCAAATTGGGTCACATGTTTTGTGATATCGGCACACATCATGTAGTATTACTTTATACACCATGTACTGAGATATGATATGACCAAGGGAGGGTTTGAGAGAGAAACTCCAAGTATGGAGGGTACACATTGTTTACTCCACTTAGAGTTTTTTTGCGGATGCATCTCTATCTCTAGGACTTAGATGGAGGCTATGAGTAACCTATCAAGAGTAATTTTCTGTGTGGGTCTTGATGGTGGCCATAGTACTGACATGAAAGGTGTGATGCATAGTGAGTGTAGTGGGTTTCTTATTAGTGATTCATATAGTAGTATCAGTTCATTATGTTCTCATGGTCTATCCCTATTAAGAAAAAATGTGGCATTACATATATAGAATAGGATTATGATCCCCTCGATAATATGAGCTTAGATAGATTTAGTGTATCCATCAATGAGGCCATAAAAAGATCATCCATCTTATAAACATTCCATGTTTGGGTTTGTGGTAGCATCATGACCATCATAAAGGGAGGTTATCCCATACCTAGTGGGTTATCCTAGTAAGATTTTTGTATCGTTGAGTGTACAATCGCTTACATAAGAGGTGGTTTCAGTATGGTTTTTGTAATCATCATTATATGGTCCCCTACTCGGAAGTGGTGGAAGTAAGGTTTGTAGTATTATCATTTATTTGATCCCCAAAATGGTGGTTAGATCTAGATTTGGGTTTGTGATATCTCCCTAAAATCTCTAATATGATCCCCTAATGTGTATCATGGTATTGAGACTTGGTAGGGTTTGAGGTGTCCCCCAATAGTCCTAGGTGTGATACACCACATGAGAATTATGATATCAAAATTCTAGATTATGTTCATAGTGTCCCCCGTCTGGGATGGGTATGATCCCATTTATGAGTGATGAGATATTCTATATTTCTAGTAGGGTTAGAGGAGTCCCCCCCATCATGGATGGGTGAGATCCCATATATAATTATTGATATCCACTAGGTGATATCATGAATTTATTCATTGAAAGATCCGACGAGCATGTTCTCAGAGGTATGCCACCTGGAATAGTGGGTTCATGCTATCATATTAACATTAACTAATAGAATGTGTTATCTAAGATGCATTACATCAGGGATAGAATGTGTTCTCTCAGTTTTTCCATCAGGTATGGTTGGGTTGTTCTTGATGGAGTTACATCTCTCAGATGAGTGTTATCGGGTATAAAAATGAGACCCGATGAGTGATACCTCTCAGATGGGATTCATTTGGGATGGAAGGGCTTATGGAGTGGGACCTCCTAAATGAGCATTACCTTTTAGACTCAAGTATAATCTTGTGGCTAGCTATGAGGTTGGGACCTCATGATACATAGAGGCTGAGACAAGTATAACTAAGATATTTCTAGCCATCCTTGTGGTTTTTTTCACATATCATGATTCACACACCATGTTGAGATGAGATGAATAAACATGTATAGATGAGGAGTGTTCAAGATAGTGTTTTTTTGTTCTGTACCATTTGTGTTTCCCTCCATTGAATTTGGGTCAAGTGGACTCTTACCTTTTAGTTTATTTTTCTTTATTTTGGGTTTTGGGATTCCTACTTAGTATTATTATACACATGCCTACATGGGATTTTCTCACACATGTGATGTCTTGTGAACACAATAAGACATTAGAAAGAGTTATTGGAGGAATCAAAGAAGGAAGATCTCAGAGAGATAGATATACCATGATGTCTACTAGTGCTTCAATGAGTTATGTTCTAGCGGTTTAATTTGATAGTGGTCCCCCTTCTGAGTAGTTTGAATACTGCTACACTAATTTGTGTGTCTGTATTTTTTTAATTTTTTTACTTTAATTACTTTTATTGTTTTATGATCATGGGGCATTTTTATATGCTTGAATTTTTCTTCCAAATTTATTATCTCTATAGTTTTTCATATAAATTAATTTTAGTGAATGAGCATAGGTACCATAGGCTATGTCATCCCATATGTGTGATATTCCTACCCAGAACTGGTCACCAACCCCAAGTCTATTAGAGGTGGGCTTGGGGTAGTCAATGATAATTCCCTGTTAGGTAAGTTCATGATAGAGTGGTACATGAGTATTTTCCCCCAAAAATAGATTTATTTGTTTAGTTATGAGCTTGGTTTATGATTCATGGTGATAGTGTTTATGCTTTTCAAGTTCATTCTTTAGGCCATGGACTCCAAGGTTCATGTGGATGCTGAAATATACATTCACCATGACTCTAAATATATTCTTGTTGATTTGGTACATTTAAAAACTGGTTGCAATTAAATGTGGTACATGAATCAAATAATAATGGGTTGTGGTTTCCATATCCTTCTTGAGTCAGCTCCCATAATATTTTCTTTGAACATGGGGTTCGTGATTATATTTCAGGTTTATTTTATGAGGACAAACAAATGGGGTTACACAATGGGATTTTAATGTAGATCTACCATGTGATGAGGCTTCATTGGAGGGAACTGGACATGGGGCAGCACCTCCAGGAACTTTTATAGTAGATCCACCACCCATTGAGCCATAGGTTTTGTCAGTAGTTCAGGTCGAGGATGAATGTTGGCTGAGTGCACTTCATGAGTTTTAGATATAGAGGACTTCCATTTATCAACGTTGTATAGACCCCTCCAAGTAGATTATTACTATCTTGAGGAAGTCATAAGTGTTTTCCAATATATGAGGAATCCTCCAGATCAGATGGTGGTACTTGTAGTGATTTTCTATTGTTCTAGAACAGGTGATGGTGGATTATGGTGATGTAGACCCATGATGAGGTGAAAATAACTTGGTTAGTGTTTTAGTGGATGTCCATGGAATATTTTTATCTATTCATGTTGACATTATTGTGTATACCAGATCCTTTGTAGCTTCAGAAGGATAATATGACCATGGAAGTGTACTTAGAGATGTTAAAAAATAGTTCATTTTACTCCCTAAATATGCTCTAAGAACCATTTTACCATGAATATACTTTCGTATAGAGATTATGATAGGATATTAAGGTGTTAGTGATCTCTCTGTGCATTCCCACCAGTACCGGGGTGCTTGAGTGGGCCTTAGAGGTGGATAACTTACTAGCTTAGCATACTCTAACTGTTGCTATTGGGCAACCAATATCTGAGACCTTAAAAGAAAATATATGATGATTGTCTTAGGGATCTAGGCATGTGAGATTATTCAGTAAATGATCATAGGATGGATATACTATTTCACAGTGTTCCCAGGATATATCTAGTTTGCAATGGGAGAAGCGGTGTTTCTCTTGTGACGAATGGGGAGATCTCGTGATGGATTGTTTGATCCTCCATGCTTTTGAGAGGGATATGGTTGACGAACCACCCTATAAGAGAAATAAATTGGAGCATGGAGTTCTTTTTGATGAAATATTTGGTTTAGGATCATGGACAGTAGATGGAGGTGGTAGATGGTTTGATGTGTTGCAACCACAACCCTCAGGTTTTCTGCACTTGGCTCAAGGAGCTAGAGGATGGGGGTAAGGAAAGATACAAGACATAGAGGCCTATGACTCATAGGATCCAAGGATGACTAGAGGTATACTCTGTATTATTTATACTCTTGAATTAGTATTATTAGAAACTGTTGTGTGGTACTATATTCTTGAATTTTCTTACTTTATTATTTCTAGGGTGATGTGGGGATTTGGTAGAGCCCATTGTTGATGATGTTTGATGTACCTTTGAACTTAAAAGGAATAGAGAATATTCCCCCACTAAGACATTTTCATGTATCATGATATAAAATCATGTAGGTGAGTCAGTTCTATCAAAATAAGATAGCATTGAGGTGTGGTAGATGAGTTACATTGACTTGTGAGTTCAAGGCAGTTGTTGTGTAAGTGCTTGAGCATGCCCTAGTTGTTTAGATATTTGGAGAGATTTTTGGCTCAATATTTATGTTGATGGCTACTATAGATAGGATCAGTGACTATACACATCAATAGATGGTGTGACCTGAATCTAGGAAGAGAGTTCCTCACATAGAATCATTATTTAGAAATAGAGAGATACCCTACAATGATTGAGTGGTTTTTAAATAGAGGGATTGTTAAGATAATGTGTCTACACTTATCATTCCATATGTTATTCGTTGGTACCATCGTGTTCTTAGTGTTATAGATGTATGTGAGATTATTAATAAGGATGAAATGTATCTCTATCTATTGATAGTTACCCCCACAATTTTTAGTGAGGTTGTGAGGCACAACATGAAGATTCTGTTCATGAGATTTCAAGTGACCAGATATCAACAGGATATGTTCATGATATATTTTTGGAAGGTGGGGAGTATGTATAGATTTAAATATTTGACATTGACACCAGTCACCATGTAATAATCCTTGTTGAGTAGGTTCTGTTCCCTCAATATTCCACACATTAGAGGGGTGGTTGTGCCAAGTAGAGTGAACCATTCATGGTCTAGAGACAATGCTTCAGGTATTCTTGTTTGTGTGGTCTAGTGGAAAATCCTCCATTAGAATATAAAAATATGAGGAAATGCTGAGAGGCCCTTAAGGCCATGAATGTTATTTTTAGTGTTATTGGGTGATAGAATTATGGTCATAGAGTTGGTACTTGTGATGGATGTTGAGGGTGTAGTTCATCCAGGGGAGGATGAGGATTTTTGGGTTGCATCTGTATCTTCATCGACTTAGAGAGATGGTGTGGCACTAAAATCTATGACCATAGTTGGATAGGGTGCTTATTTGTTTCCACCATTCATAGTTGAAGTGACACATGTATGCTTCATTTCATGATGTTGATCTATTTTGTATGTACTTTGGGTGTGGTATGACATTTTTGGTTCCCATGAGTGTGTGTTTTTCAGTATCATGGGTGCCCTCTCACGAGATCATCTGTGTGGGAAGTCATGTTGAGAGCATAGTCTCCCTTTGTGTGTAGGATTTTTCTTTCTATGGGTGAATATCCTGAAGGTGGGTAGAGTTAAGAAACTATTTTTTGTGTCAGTCATTATATTATTTTTAGGAATATTTTTGAATCAAGGTGTTGAGTCGGCACAGGATATTGGGGCCTAGAGAGTGGCAATGAAGTTACATTAAAAATATTTTATAATGCACGGTTAGTTGTTTATAAAATTTTGAATAAATACCAATAGGATTATTGGGTAAAAAATATGTGACTGCATTTGAGTTCAAAATGTTGGGTTTACCCTAGGTGCGACATAATATTTTTTGACATCGGGCATCAGGTTAGAGGAGAGTGTTAGTAGGCGTGTTGATGATATTGGTTTATTAAAATAAAATAATTTCATCCCCACCCCCTTATCATGTAAAAAATAGGATATGAGAGCCCCCTTTCACCACAGATTAATTGAGGCCAAACTGAGGTGAGGAGGTGCAGCTGATCCCCATTCTTGGCACCGATCATCACCATATCAAGCTGCAGCAAATTCCAAGCATCATTTTGGACCAAAAAAGTCGTCAATTTTTCACAAGGTATGAGTATTTATGATATTAGTGTCCCAAAACATTTTTATTTTTGTAATGGTCTATACCCCTTAAATGATTTTTAAGGACCCAATGGGGGTTGATCTATGGTTTTTGGGTGAATATTGAGGGTTTTGGGTGGCTTAGGGGGAATTCTTGTCAAAATTTCAGTACACATGGCATGTAGTTTAGGAGAAAATTCCACGTGTTCTACCAATTTAGGGAAGATGAACTTTGAGGACCACATATAGGGTACTTGGGGTATATTTTGTGTGGTGAACACAACCTATGTGGATGAGAGACATGGACAAAGATTTCATGTTGGTGGACATGGATGTGTGGACGTTCTTGGCTAGGTACATTAACATAGGGTTTCACAGGCAAGCATGGCCAGACAATAATAGAAAGGGATAATCCAAAAGTTACATGCCATTTATGGTGACATGGGTAGCCTGCCATGTATGGGTGAGGACACACCCCAGAGATCAAATGGGGTCACACACCATGCGACATGGGTACACAATATGTAGTAATCCTTTTACACATAGAGTACCAAGAGGTTAAATTGAAAGGGTATGGTTCTACAGAGACACACTGTGTATATAGGGTACACGCAATGCACTCCCCTTTATGTTTTATCCATTTCACATATCTGTCTTCAGGACCTGGATGAAGTCCCACGAGTAGCATATCTGGAGTATTTTTTCACATGTGACATGATGGTGTCCTTAGTACATACATGCATGGTGTGACGTGATGTTAGATTAGTGGGTTTTTTATTATTGAAGCATAATCCAGTACTAGTTGAGTGAGTACCCATGACCTATCCCTATGAGATTACAATGTGTAATTACATTCTCAATGCAGGATTGAGATCCCCTTGATAGGATGAGATCATATAGAGTTATTGTATCCCTCCGGGAGGCTAGAACGAGATCTTATATAATATCTACTTCCCTAGATAGGGTTTAGGGTATCATTCTGACCATAATGCATGTAAATTATCCCATATATAGTGATTTATCCCAGTAGGGGTTGTGGTATCATCAATTGTATTATCCCTTAGATAGTGGGATATTTCAGTAGGGTTTGTAGAATCATAGATATACAATACCTTACTCAGTGGAAGTAGTAGTTGGGTTTCTCACATCATCCTTTATATAATCCCCTACATGGTGGTTATATCCAGATTTGGGTTTTTGATATCTATCAGTGATGTTGAGTACTATACCATATCTATGTATTGTAGTGTTGATACTGGTTAGGGTTTGTGGCATCCCCCACCAGTCCTGGGTGTGATCCCCTATCTGAGTTTTATAATCTCCATAGTTCCATTTGGGTTCCTAGTGTCTCTAATCTAGGATGGGTGTGATCCCGCTTCAAAGCCATGAGAACTTATGGGTTTCCAGTAGGGTTAGTTGAGTCCCCCATTAGGTATGGGTGAGATCCCCTATCTATGTATCGAGATCTACTATGTTCCATCATGAATTTATTCATGGAATGATCTAACGAGCATGTTCTCATGGGTATGAGACCTAGGTAGAAGGGATCGTTCCATCAACTTATCATTACTAGATGGAGCATGTTCTCTTGGATGAGTTCCATCCGGGATGGAAGATCTATTCCTCATGGAGGGGTATCTATTAGTTTTTCCATCAAGGATGGAAGGGTTGTTACCATTTGAGTGAAATTTCTCATAAAAGTGTCATCTGGGATGATAATGACAACCAATGAGTGTTAAATCTCAGATGGGAACAATCTTGGATGGAAGGGCCCATGGTGTGGGATCTCATGGATGATAATTACCATTTATATTTGAGTAGAATCTAGCGGCTGGCTATGAGGTTTTGATCTCTTGAGACTTATAGTTTAAGATGATTATATCTAGGATATTTAGGGGCATCCCTACATTATTTTCACAAATAATTATTAGTACACCATGTGGATATGAGCTTACTAGACATGTATAGTCGAGAAGTGGTTGAGATGGATTCTTATGTTCTCCATCATTTGGGTTTCCATCATAAGGATTTGGATCGAGTGGATTATTATATTTCAGTTGATTCCTTTTATTTGGGGGTTTTGGGGTGCTTAATGGGTATTGTTATGCTCTGACCTACATATTATGTTCTTGAAATTTTTATATCTTTTGTAGATAGTATTCATTTCAATGAAGTCCTAGGAGGACCTAGAACTGGTGGAGAACAAAAAACTAGATATAATATTGTGTATATTGGTTCTTTATGAATTTTCGTTCCATTGGTCTCATTTGAAAGTGCCCCCCCCCTTTTGAGCAAGCTAGATACTTTTAGAGTTTTTTTATAGGTACTTTATTTTTCCCATTTATACTTTCAGAACTTCAATTGTACTATTAATGTTGTATAGAGGTATGCATTAATTTTGTTTCTCGATTTATTACCCTTTTCACTATTTTATTGAAATGTATGTGAGTGCATGAATATAGGTACCACAGGCTAAGGCCACCCATGTGTTTAATATGCTTAATCAACTCTAGTCACCAGTCCCTGGTTTATTGGTGGTGGGATTGGGTTGTCATGGCTCAGGCCCCATTAGGAAAGGTTGTGACAACCAAAGTGAAGATTTGTCCCATGTATTTTAAATGGTAATTTTGGCTGACCTTGTTAATCTAGACCCTTTAGAGGTATCATCAGTTTAAAATTCATGAAAATATATTATCGATAAATTTGTTTTGCGTTTTCTTCAATTTAAGGATAAATTAGATTGATTTGGGCATAAATTTCATGTTAAAAAAATGGTGGATGAATTTTAGAATTTTTTTAAGTAGCATATTTTTTAATATTTTGGATGTTTATTTGAAAAAAAATTATATTATGAATCACTAAGGGATGCAGTTATGGTATGTATGATTATAAAAATGTTATGAATAGTATAATCATCTATGTGATGGATGCATATTTTTCTACATTCATACATTTTTTGTTTGTTGAGTTCTAATAAGAAATGTGGAAAATGAATTACCTCTATAATATATTAAGTTTGGAATCGAAATATCAACTAAGTGAGAACCACCTAATAGTTTTTAAAATGCATAAGGTCAATTTATCTAAAGTGACTTAAAATGTGTACAAGTCAAAAACCTTTTTCCAAGAAAATAATATGTTACCTACTAAAAAATATTTCACTTATGGTTTACTAGCCCAATTAAAAACCCTAACATTTTTGATAAATATATTAAATGTGGATAGGAATTGTTTTTATGTATTTTCAGTAGAATTAAAAAACCCTACATTTGAAATATATTGCATATGATCTGAAAATATATGTTATGTATGGGGGATTATATTACATATTAATAATTATCCAAGTCTTATATATATATATATGTTATTCATAAAAAATATATTATGCATCAGAGTATCATATGATATATGGAAAATGTATAAAGAAAATATGTTATATATTGATATTGTTCTATGTTAATTTTTTCACTCATAAAAAATATATGTTATATTAGAAGTAAAATGTTACATATTAATGAAAAATGTTATGTATTAGAGGAATATGCAATGTATCAAATTTTCCAGAAGGAAATTATTTTATGTATTTCAATATATAATGTATAATACGTGTATGATTTTTATTAGTGATGCATAGTTTTTTTGTATAAAAGTTCACTTGTGATCATATATGGGGAGAAAATTGAGGGTTTATTTGAGAGCTATATAGTTTTTTTAAATTTTTAAGAAAATAGGATTTTATGATAATTATTAAAAATATTTCAAAATGATATATTAAATAGGAAATAGACTTTTAAAGGGTGAAAAAATAAATAAATCTTGGGATATCATCCTCATTATTCTCTTTATATATGAGGGATATCCTAGAAAATCATTAGTGGTTTATGAAGTGGTCTGATGCGAGGTAAATCCAAAATTAAGTCTACCAGTCAGTGTGGGTTTGTAGTTTATATTTCTTATTTTGAACTCATATTTTTGTAAAAAAACCTATATATTAGGTATTATTTCATGTTTTGTTGAATCTTTAAAATAAAATCAATTTTTATGGAGTTACATTATTATTGGAGTCTTGTATTCTCTAGGATGGTGGCGAGAAATTAATTCAAGTGTAATAGATGTGTTATGTGTATTTAATATGTAGGAGTGGGAAGGGTAGTTTAAGTGTCCCTAATAAATCAACCATGTTGGGTTTATTTTTGTTTATAAGAGATATCTAGGAGTTTTTTGATATTAGAAATAGTTGATATGATTTGACGTTCCATTTTTTCTTAGTATTGGAAGATCATGACAAGTGGGCATGATTTTGTGTGATGTAAAGTTGTGATTTTTGTGTAGTGGTTCTTTATGTAGTTACATGGAAACATTTTTGGTGTCACCCATGTAACTATGAGAGATTTTGATGACTAGATATAGGGCGACATGGTGTCTAGGAAGATACAGATGGGTTTGACCATTACAATGGGTATGAATAGATATTTATTGATGGTGTGTCCTACGATATTGGTGATTCAACTCATCATATGGGGGATAGGGACATTGGATTTATGTATACACAAAAAAATGACCAAGTGGTGGTTTATTCCACTTGTTGGTGGTGAATTCCATAGATAATCTGTCATAGGGAACAATATTGAACAACGGTAGGTTGAGCTGAAATCTATGGAAGTCCCGGATTGTTGGTAATTATGAATACTAGTTGAAGTCACAAGATTAACTACTTATGTTGGGGTCAATTTGATGGATTTTATAGGATGAGTTCATCTATGCCTTGGGTTTCTCAGGATGAACCATCAGTTAATGAAGATATATTTAATTCGAATAGTATTTTTTAATGGGATTTGGACATGCCTTTGTGGAATCATAGATACTCTAAATAGTTAAATGATTACCATGGAATTTTGTGTGGTATTAAAACTCTTGAATGGATGAGGAAAGTTTTAGCATGATAAAACTATAGATGTATCATTCCACTCTGTAACTTGTTGAGGTAGGTAAAGAATAACTCAAGGATGAATAATAGTACGAGGAGTGGGTTGTGTAATTAATTTTTTATTATTTATCAGGCCTCTATACATTAGGATATGTCATGGATATTAGTTAGAGACACCATTGGAAGTGTCCTAATGAGTCCATACTCCCACCCCACATAGACACTGCAAGACATGTGAAAACCTTATGGTGTATGGAATATGAAAGGGAAAAGAACCATCATTATAAATATAATGGAAAGAGGATTGTAGATGGTGAAATTGTGGGATTATATGGTTCAATAACAGGCTAACCAGTTCATCAGTGTCAGGATTGTGGTTAATTTGTTCAAATTTTTACTGGTACATGTGTGATTGGACTAAAAGTGATCAATAGGGGTTTTATGATTGAATTATATAGTAATTATTTATCTAACTATCAGATGTGTTTTTTCATGTTAATGTTGTTTTAAATTTTTTCCATCATTGTTGTTATTATTATTATTTGTATTTAGTGGGTATGGACTCTACATTATCAGCTTATAGACCCCTGATATAAGTAATCCTATGTCCAAAAGAAAAGAGTTTGAATACAGGAAATACCCTTGGGAGATTTATGATGCAGGTGGATATGTAGGCATGATACAGGAAGGTGATGACACATGCATGATGTGGGCAGGCGATGATGTAGTTAGGATGATGTAGGAATGACACTACACTAGGCCTTTAGGCCATGTTCATGGGCCACATGGACTTGGTCCTAAGGGATATATAATGGGTTTCCATATTCCCAGACAGAAAGAGGTATTTTACTTCATAATAAAAATTAGGCATCATCACTAAATTTCAAAAGAAACCAGTTGGGATCCTTTGCATTATGAGGAAACATTCCTAATTTGATTTAACACCTCATCTTGAAGCTATCAAGTCATACCAGTCTATTGGAAGTTACAAAGTTCTATTAATTTAGGGTAGTTTCAACGTGGTATCATCTAGTGGTGTTAATGCTAGGTTATTAAAACGTGGCAACTGAATCTCGTGTAATCTAGGATATGGTTGAGATCTATTTTTTGATTTTTTTAGAACATGGGATGAATGTCAATGTTTATATATTACTTGAATCTGTATGAGTTGAATTCCAAGTTACCAATGAAACAAATATTTCTGTTTTGTTTTCATGGTTATAGTCAGGTTATTGTTTTTTGGATAAATTATTATTTGGTATAATTTTTTTCTTAATTTAGACCTGAGAGGTAAGAGTGAGTATTCATGCATCATTTTAGGCACATAGGGATCACATGAAAATCATGTTTGACTTTCGATTATTATTATGGTTCAAAATTGAAAACAATATTTAGTTATCTAAAATGTTTACGATATGATAAATAGTGATTTACTATATAGTCTCTTAGAACCATTTTACTCTACTAAACAATAAAAGGTCGGGGTTTTGTAAATAAAAGGGATTAAATTTTTTAAACAGTTAACATAAACTAATTTAGTGTCTTCCTAGGAAAAGTTTTAGTTGAATTATACTTATCAAGCATTAGTATCTAACCTCATGTGTATATTTTGTATGTGGTACATGAACTTGAGATGGGTATATAGGGGGTCGTAAGGATGAATGGTATATGACTTGGCTATAGTATAGAAGTGTGAGGGATAGTGGGTATCATTGCCTTTTACATATTTCCTTAGTTATGATATATGGTCTACTATATTTTTATTGAGAAAGGAATTTGGATTTTAAGTGAGAAGACATAGATATGAACTATATTAGATAATTAGGGGGAAGAGATGAAGTACCACTAATGAATGCACCAAATTATTCCCCATAAAGCAGGGGTGAGTATGATATAGAGGAAGAGACTCTAATACTGGTAGGGTAATCATAGTTTACAGAGGAGATAAGGTAATGGTTAGATGGGTACCTCAATGTGTCTTTAAAATATGTTATCCAGGGCATGAACTAGAGAGCTCTTGGAACCATGGTGAGTATGGAATACTTGACATGGGAATTAAAACACAATGTGTAGGAAGAGAAACTATGTATGGACCTAGGTTAAAGGAGAGAATTTGTTAATGGATTAAGTAATAATATTTATGAATTTTATATAGTTTAAAATAATATATATATATATATATGAGATCACATTTCACAAAATATAATATTAATATGGTATAGTTAAAGATATTCTAATTAAACTCATATATAAAGGTAGTGAATTTAGAACTTCTAATAGAGTATAACCTGATAGATTGGACTATACTATGTTTAAAAATTAGGTATATTGGTGATGGTAGTAGTTCTTTCTCTACCCATAATCAAGGATGTTAGGAGACTCAAATGGGTTACTTAATCAAATTCCGGATTATTAAATCATGGAGTGGATAATTGATTATGTTATTGAAGTGTAGATAGATAGTTAATGTTCATGACTTGTGTGATCAGACACTGTTGGAGTGCAGGGAATGTGGAGAGGTGGGTAATTTAAAGATATTTTATCAAAGTACTTCGTAGATAGTTTGGATTCATGGACTATGTTAGACTCAAGGATCTAGGGTTAGATTAGGAGCTCGTAGCTGAGATTATATTGAGACATGGTAGTGAGAGGGATACCTAGTTTGGGGGATATTGGCCATTAAGGAATAAAATTCTATATAGAGGTTAAACATCATATACTTGTTCTTAGATCTAGCTACATTCAATAGATATAGAAAATAAAAACTATTATAGTGATATTTCTATAGTTTTAGGTACATAAAGAGCATGTGATGATGATTTTTATGATAAATATAGGTGCACGAAGTGAATTTGTGGTAAATAAATTAACAAGGTGTGGTTTAATAAGTGGAAATAAAATACAATGCAAGATAAATGTGGTGTGTAATAGTATTTAACATATAATTAGGCATCGTGTATAATGTGGGATAAAAGAGAGCATCAGGCATGATGTGATATGAGAATGGGCATTGGTAAAATAAACAATAATAATAACCATTGGCCAGTGGATATGTGTGGATGGTTGATCTGTGCAAAATTGAAAGGTTTAATATCATTAATTTCTCAAGTAAATTTTGGTGACAAGTTAGGGTAAGTTATATTATAGTGGGGAGTAACCATAGTAGTGATCTAGTTGTTAAATTGGTTGATCAAGGTGATCGGTGAAGAGATAGACATGTTTTATATTATCTTAATAATTGGAGAATAAGGTAATTAAAGCTATATAGTTTCTATAAGAGGATGGTAAATATGTGGTTAGGATAACTTAGAAATGAGATATTAAATGGAGGGGAGGTTGTAATTTTATAGTTATTTAAATTGTACATGTAGGCAAAAAATTGTTTCATCCATGTGAATCAAGAACCATTAAAGGTTTTTAGAGTTTAATTTTTATTATAATCTATTGTTTGTCTTATTTTTATTTTTTGTAGTTTTTAATATGCATTTGAATGAATTTGGACTTAAATTTTGAGTTAAAGAATGTCGGGATGAATTTGATAATTTTTTTAAAGTATTATATTTCTTAAAATTTAGCTATATATTGGGAAGAATTTATATTAAATATTATAAAGGGAGGAAATTATGTTAGATATGACTTTAAAAATGTTACACATGGGAAAATAGAAATTAATTTAAATGTAAAAGTTTTTTATTTCATACATATGATTTGTTTTGAACACCTTAATTAAACATAGAAAAGGCATGGAATGTTTAGGATATTGAGTATGGAATTATAAAAATTAGCTAAGAGAGGGATGTGTAAGGTTCTTATTCCATGCATGATAGTATTTTGGGACGTGTAATTTTTTCCTTTGTCCCATTAACTTCCAATCCATTTAAAAAACATTACATTGGGAAAATGATATGTTATGTAATGAAAATATATCATTTATGGTTTTTGATCCTATTAAAAAACCATGCATTTTGGATAAATATATTACGTATAGACTACAATTTTTTCAAAAGTATTTTGTGTTAATGTCCAAAAGATTACACTAGAAATATATAATTCTAGAGAAGAAAAATATATTATGAATAAAAGATTATATTAATTATGGAGAATTTCCAAATTCAAATATAATACGATCAGAGAGAATATATTATGTATTATATTAATATGTTATGTTCTAAAATTGTGCAAGGAAAATATGATATGTATTTATTTTTTTCGAAGGGGAATATGTTACAACTAAAAAATATATTATGAATTGGAAGAAATATATTACCTATTGAAATAATGTTTTATGTATCATGGGAATATGTTACATATCCAATTAAAATAAGTTATATATATGATTTTTAAGATTTTTATTAATGATGAAAGGGGTTGTTCTTGAAATTGTTTTCTATGATCATATAGGGGTTACATGTAATTGTTTTTTAAAAATTATATAGTTAGTTAGATTAATTTTTAAAATAGAATTTTCAATAATTTTACAAAATTGAAGAAAATGATAAATTAAGTTTTAAATCAGCTATAAAATGTATAAATAGGGTTTCAATTAATATATGTTATGGAGAAAACATAGGATAACTCTCTTGTTCTTTTATTATTCCTGGCGGGGGATACTAACTAATTCTTGTCAGTTTATCATTTCATATATATTATTTTAAATCCACAGGTAAAGAAGAACATCTATGAGATATACTTTTATAATTTTATTATCCCCACTTCTCTTCTTGAAAACCCCTAATTTTCAGGTTCTCCTATATGTTTTGAATTTATAAATTAAATATGATTTGGCCAAATTTTCTCAACGAGTAGAGTCCAAAAAAATTAGGTAGGTGGAAAGTAACTAATAATGGTTTTATGTATGATTAATAAATAGTAATATGTGGTGAATTGAGATAATATTTAAAAATATTACCTCTTTTAAAATAAAATTAAATAACTATCAAAAAAATGAATCCATAAGAATGGAAAAGGATTGGAATCTTCAGAGTCTAGATACACAATTATCTTAATTATATACAATCTTCAACATATCCCATTAATATCTTCACAAATAATACCCTTATTATCCCAAAGAAAACCTTTTTTTATAACCATGGGTATAGAAAATACAAGAAAGGGTGATCTTGGATGCTCAATAAGGGTAAAAATGTTAGAGATCAACCGATGATAAAAAGAAAAAATAAGATAAACATAAGAGTGTGAGTGTATAATCAAGTGTATACTACAAAATTGTCATAAATAGATGATAAAATATCAAAAGATATGGTCCATGGTATAAAATTCATCATTAAAAGAATATTTTTATACAAAAAACCATTATTCTATGCCATGAAATAAATTATATAAACATATATAATAACATAAGAATGTGGAAAAACATATGACTATGAAATCATCACATTGTGTATTAGGAATCACTAGTAGAACCTCATAATAATATGGACCAGGAATCATCACCAACATCCAATATTATAAAGGATTAGATATCATCACTAGAATCTCATTGTATAATAGATCTATCATTATTTCAAAGAACCCTTAGTATACTAAATGTAGAATTATTGAAAACATCCCTTTGTAATATCATGATATGTAACACATTTACCCAATTAATTTTATGTATATAATGGTACAACCAAACATATAATGATAAACCCATCATATGTGTGTTGTAAGAACATTATATTCACGATTCCATCATCACTAAATGTACCCGTGGAAAGAAACATGTTTCTTGAGAAATTTTATATCAAATTAATACAATTAATCTATCCAAAGAGTATGGATGGGAAAATTAGATAATATTCCAAGTATAGAAATCCCTAAAGGATATTGATGTAGATGAAAAATAGTATTAAAATATCATTTAAAATATGATTTAAAAAATATAGAAAATTATTATTCTATATTGGTAACATTAGAAAAACAAATTCCAATAATAATGGGAATAGGAATTTATTTGAAAAATCAAGGAAATTTTTAATATAATAATCATAAATAATAAATGTAATGATAGAGAGAAAATGCACTCAATACCAATATATTATAAAAAATACGTTCATTTCAAAATTTGGTAAAAAGTCAAATGTGATTCGTATGGAGATAATTTAAAAAAATCATTTTTAAACCATTGAAAACAATGTAAAAAATATCAAAACATTCTATTATGTAAAATAAACATCTAAAAACATTTTAAATAATATATACATGAAAGAAAAATACAACCATGAATAATAACATAAAAAAATATTTTTTCAACAACCTAATTTTAATAATTTTAATCAACCATGAGATTAAAATGGTACTAATACTTGATACACAAAAAAATATAAGGGAATAATGTAGATGTGTTTTAAGAGAGATAGTGAATATATAGTGTTCCACAATGGAAAGTAAAACATAAAAAATTCTGGTAAAATGTGAGATTGTAACATAGAAACATTCCTCAAGTCTCAAATTTCTTTGAAGTCACTCTAAACTCATATATAATAAATTTATACTTACTATAAATATTTACCCAAACTACAATAATACTTATATTACTATATATTATTTTAGTATGGATTCTTAATAAGCCATTTGTCAATAATTCTTTATCAAAATCAATATTTGGGTGTGAATAATTTTGTTTTCCACACATCTTCTGGTATAGGGATTCTTATCATTGTATATTTTACATGGATTAATCATTTATAAAATACTAATCATTTCAAAAATAATATATTTTTTCATTATATAAACTTTTAAAACTATTCATGTATGGTTGTGATGAAAAATGAATTATACCACTTTGTGGAGATGATAGTCCATATGTTTGAATGAGTGATGTTTACAAATTTCAAATGGATGAAAAGAATTATATGTAAAGAATAATATATATTTATGAAATCATAAATATCATATATATTCATTAAAAATATCATTATGACTATACATGTAAAGTAGAAATGAAAAATGAATCAAATTACTTTGTGGAGGTCATAGTGAAAAGTACGAACAATTGATGGTATCATGTTAACATGAATGGGTTGGTATGAAATTTGATCATATTTTATATTTATTGAATCAAAATTATGTTATAAATTTATTATATATCAATTAAATTTTTCTTTATAACCATCCATGTTAGGTGGTGATGAAAAAAAGCATATCACATCATGGATATAGTAGTATGTACATATGTATTGGGGATGTTTTCATGTCCTATTAAATGTATAGAAAAATAATACATGGTAATAAAATTAAAATAAAATCTTTTATTCATAGTATATATAACAATATATTTATATTTATATGGTTAAATATAATTTGGATGAGGTAGAAGAGGAAATAAACATGAAAGAGTTTGTTTAAGATGATGACCTCTTATTTAAGTATCTTTCATTGTCTTACAACTTATTCCTTCTTGGCATAGAATTTAGGTGATACGAATACATATAATACATGGATATGGATGTTGGGAAGGTATTTTATCCTCAATTGTTCAATAGAAGGGGCTTAATTGGTGTGAATAATTTATAATAATAGGTGTCATATTATAATTAATGGGAGTGGAAGCCATATAAATATTATAAAAATTTAAATAAAATAAATGTATATATCCTGGAATGCGGATCTAAAAGAAACAAAATTTTAAATATATGATAATTTATGGTAAAAATCCATACAAACAATCAAAAGTATACAACTTTATGTTATAATGTTGGCTTAATCTTCGAGGATAACCCCACTTTTTACCCCCTTTAACCTATACCATGGAAAATTGCCTTTACTATGGTAATAATTGATTATGGCTCAAAATTAAGTTGATCTGATTACATAATGATATATATTCTGATTAAAAATATGGAATCAATTTTAAAATATTATATTCCTAGACTGAGTAGAAATTAATTCTATTATCTCCTCCCAAATTAAAAATATTTTAAATAATGTAATTTTAAGACTAATAATGGATTTATTCTCATTATATTCCTTGTAGAGATAACTATATGAATTTTGAATTTTTTTTTAAAATATTCTCTAAAAATTTCACTAAAATAATTCATCAACAGTTCTTAATTCAAGTTATTAAGATAAAATACATTGTGCATAATAAAAATAGATTTTTGAAAAATATTTCTTTCTCTCTATAATTACATTTATATCTATTTCTTAATAATTAATAATAAATTTATAAAATATTTTTTCATTATTTATAAATAGTATAAATATATTTCACTATTTACTAGTAGTTATAAATATATAATTTTTTGAAAATACAATTCTTAAAAAATAAGGTCATATATGATTATAATTTTATCATCAAAATTTAGGAACTTATATCCTAAGAATTAATAAATAAAACTTTATTATATAAAACATTCATATAAATATTTTTTAATGTGGTTAGGCATACTCATACTCATCAATATAATAGTTAGTATATAATAGTATTTTTTAATAAAACAAAATATCATAGATAATTTATGATCAATGTTGTTTGTAATGAAATCTATAAATTTCTTTTTATAGGTGTGCCTTACAGACTGTATGATAATTTATCTTTCAATGAAACTATTTAATCTATTTTAGGTGGATTGAGGTAAACTTATACTCATCATCTATAAGAGTTAGAATATTTGAATTTATGAGTAGTCCATCATCAATTTTTAATATTCTTGATTACAAATTCTGATAGTAGTGAAGAATTCCAACTATGTACAACATGGTAGATGCAAGAACTCTATTAATGACCTTATTATGTATAAATATATGGAGATGAATTTATTTTTACACCAATTAATGGAACTATTAATTTTTTTTGTAATTAAACATTCGTTGGATATATTAACTGAAACTCATATAGGGCATCAAGAGGTAGCCCATCCTCATCAGAATTTGGGTAAGTCTTTAGAGATCACAATACCACTATCACGGGGTGTCTTTATGGCACCTATGAAATTGAATCATCTTTAGGGGATGAAATTTTTGGGCTGATTAAAGTGGTTTATAAAATAAACAAATAGAGTGGAATAAGATTTGTTTTGAGTGTGTCTTTAACATCCTTGTATAAGATGTGAGAAATGGATAATTGTATATTTCATGGAAACTCACTGCCCACTGGATTAGTTTTTGGGAAATTCTTTCAATAATGTGCTTCTTCATTACCCAGACATTCCTAAAACACATTTTCTTAGCTGGTATTGCTATGAAAAAATTGATAAGTAGTGACATGATCATTCTTGTTGAATACATACTTTATGAGATTATTCCCCCTTTTAGAAGGGATATTTGTAAAATAATATTCTTTTGATTGTTGTAGTTTGTATTATGTATAATAATAAAATTTTACCCACTTGTTCCATATCTAACCCATTTTAAAAAATTCTATCAAATACTTTATATTTATTTTAGTGCGAAATATATTCCGGAAATATTTTTTGTTATATTCTACACCCTTAAAATAAATTTAACCCTCAAAATTATTTTAGTATATTAAAAAAATGAGGATACCACTAGCTAATTACATCTTCATCTTTCCATGAAGATTTCTCAAACATAAGGTTTCACTTTAAAACTTTTTCTAGGTTATTGGTCTTATTCCCCAAAACTTCATCATATCAATCCAAAATCTCTAATGGTTATTCCTCACATAAAAGATAATTCTCTTACTCTGAAACTTTTTTTTCATTAAATGTGAATGTTCATGTATATACTTCTCCACTAGTTATTCCTCATATGAAAGATCATTGTCTTTGTGCAAAAAATTTGGGTTCATTACATGTAAATGATTAAGTATTTACTTATTTAAATACGATACATGGAAGAAAAATTCCACCCAAGAATGATTTTGTAGAAGCACCAAGTGATATGCTAACATCCTGATATGATCAATAATCTCATAATGAAAATATATCCTAGGGAAATCACACAATTTTCCCTAATGTTTATAACCTTATTCCAAGGACGAATTCATAAAAATACATTGTCACCCAATTCCTACTCCAGATCGCATTGATGATTATCAGTGTAACTTTCTTTATCATCTTTTATCTTTCTCAACATGTTTCTAAAAAGAATTAACCATCTCTTACATTTACTTGGCTAGATAAGGTCTCAATATCTTTCAATCTCACGATTCATCCCATCATGTTGAAGTTATACACTTTATTCCATGACGTTGTTTTAAGGATTCATATGAATGATCAGGTGAAAGGAATTATTTTCATAAAATTCAATGAGTGGATGGTGGTGATCCCAACATCTCACTACAAGAAACTTGGTCTATATCAATGATAAATGACCCTAAATATTTCTATTATGATCATGGATATAGGTTATAGGCATTTTCAACCATCCTATGGAGGAAATATTAGTGGTAATATCCCAATGGCTATTTCCATGAGGTGATAATGAAATTTCAATGGTAGATAACCATGGAAATGTCCATTACCATGTTGACACTATTGCCATGAGGGATATTTCCATGGAAATAAAGGTCTATCTCCATGGGAGATTATTGTGGTAATAGACTGAAAAGAAAATAAAATATAATATTCAAACCCAAGACCTCCTCCTCCTTTATCCATGACTTCAAAAACTTCCCATGATAAATTATATATATATATACATATGTACATATATAAATATATATATATTCATATATATAAATATAATTATAAATATAAATATATATATTTATAATTATTATAATTTATTATAAATATTATCCTTGGCTTGCTCAGGACCCTATAAAGATGGTCAAGATGATACTATTACTATAGTCCCTCCATAAGGTCCTACAACCACGGTCATGTGGTTATTGGGGTGGTAGGCTACCCTACGACCATGACCAGGCGATGCATGTGGCCGTTAGCTATCCTCCATCCATTGTTATCACCCGATCAGGGAGTTAGGTCTTACCATGCCTTTAAAAAGGAAAAATGTATTTCTTACGATGGTGATTAATGGTTTATGTTAATGGTTAGCCCCAACTACGGCCATAGGATACCCTGAAACCATTAGTATCAACCAACTATGGTTTTCAGCTACCCTTTGACCATGATCAAAACTTGACTATAGATGTAGTTTTCAAAGTAGGAAAATTGTCTTGTAAAGACTATTAAAATCCATAGATTAGTTGATTAGAATATCATCTGATGTTTGAATTTATATACCAGATAGAACATCTATCCGAGGAATATATGAAGTCCTAATATCAATATCATATTTAGTTCCTGCTAAAGAGTTATACTATTCTTTGATTTGATACTAAGATCCCAATCAGATATAATTGATTGTTGTACAATGTGTAACCTTAGAACATCCTTAATGTAAATCATGGAATGTTTTTCAAATAAAAATTCGTATATGATAGTAATAAATTGAGATAATTTCATATAATGATCGACTATAAAAAATGGAATTATAGACAATAGATGTTTTCGGGGAGTCTAAAATTGAAATCCAAGGTGGTATTTTTTCATTTAAATTCTAGTAAAGGTAATGGATATATCATCCCATTAATCTTTTATTATTATTCCTTAATGTTCTCATATTCCAAGAAGAATTGTATATACATTGCAATATCACACTTAATGTAGAACAACCATAAATTCACCTTGATATCTCTATACATCTTTTTAATCCATGTACACATAGAGAATGCTTATTCATGTTCTCTGTCCAACTTCTCTTTCTTACTCAAATTCACTTTTTTATTAAGAAGGAGAAACCATACATAAAACAATATAAATATAGAAGCCTAAGGAGGTCTGAAATGATGAAAGCTGAGGGCATCCCCTTTAATCAAATTTACCCCTTCAGGAATCAAAGTAGAAATTCCATGAAAAAACAGATCATGACCAAGGACTTCCATAGATGCAAGGTGATCTACCACTTGGTTTCACTTAAGATAGGTGTGACTGATTTTGGTACCTTTGGAGAGAATACAATTTCACTTTCTGATAATATAGATTATAGACCATGGAGTAGAGTAGATATCCTTCAAAGTATCATGCAGAATTTTTGAATCCTTTTCAACTTCAACTAAAGATAATCCCTTCTGGTGAAAAAGATTAATACATGTGAGCATGGCCATGGCTTTGGCCTGAAGAGAGGATCCATGTCATAAATTTTAGGAGAAGGCAAGGAGGACCGATCCTCGTGAATCCCGGACAACCCCACCCCCTCATAAAACACCCATAGATAAGAAACTGTCAGTATTAAGTTTAAGTACGCTGTTAGGGGGAATCCATCTAACCCAGAGACCTCTGTCAATACTATCTCTCTGCTGGACAACCTGAGGACTTGAAAACATTCAGCCGAAGGATGGTGCATCCCGCCAGTTGGTGAGGATATGAGCCAGATCAATAAAAATATTTTCAACCTAATGATGAGAGACTTACCTGTAGACCACATTCCCTCATGCCTGAGATTATTCCTGGATTTCCATATTTACCAACACACAACGTGGATAATCAATGAACATGCCAACTTCTTCGGCCCTCTAGCTCCTGACCCATAAAACCATTTATCTATGAATGGAATATCCACCAGACTAGGATAACGAATCCCGGTAAAGTCCCCATAAAAACTCCATACTGCATTCACCCAATTTCTAGTGAAAAGAGATGATCTTCCATTTCCTCTTTTTAGACTGTACAATAGGCGCACTGAGACACAAGCGGGATACCACGATGTTTCATGTTTTTTTCTGTAGGAATGGTGCGATTCCTAATCATCTATAATAAGAAATTAAATTTTGATGGATCCATATTGGTCCACCGAACTTCATTACAAGCATCCTGAGCCTCTAACATGCCCTGCGTATGATGGAATTCTAGAGTTGAAAAGACCCCTAAGGTGGAAGGAGAGAAAACGCATCGATCAGGGTTCTGAGATAAAACAATGTGGGTGAAAAGGTCTGCCTGCTCTTAATCCAACACCGCTTTAATGAAAGTAGGGTGTGCACTTGCTTCCCTGAACATGATGGTGGGAGAAGAACACACTAGGATTCCATGCACATTCCCAGTGTAGATGTTATGCCAGAAGGAAATATCAACCCTCCATATAATCCATTGTGAGTGACCAATAAGTTCAAAAAAATGAGGTGCGGAAGATTTTTCCAAATCAAAGAGCCCCTTCCCACCACTGAGGACTGATGAAAAAACTTAGGGTGCATTATTTTCCCCCAAAGCATACTCTAATCCACAATATCCCAATCTAGTTTAGCCTACATGCTTTTAACACCCCAATCCTAGAAGCCCAGAGTCATGGCATTATTTTAATACATTTTCTTGATTTCAAGGAATCAAGTCCAAAAGACCAATCAGTTTACCATTTTTAGAAAATAGATTACATACAAGAAAATTACATTACACATTAGAAAATGAAACACAATATAAATCATCCTTTGATAATTACATTAATCCCCTAGATTAATGTAAAGACCCAGATATTCCATGGAATTTTTTATTAAATCGATGGGAATTTTACGAGTCCGTAGTTTCTGACGGCGCCTGATTCCGAGGCCTGGTGTGCCCGGAATCAATTTCTTAAGTTTTGCTCGAGTACGTTCAGTAAACGTACGTGCGAGATTTTATATCTTTTGAACCAGTTCTTAGAATTGAAATCTTATAACACCATTGAACTCACAGCGTCAGTATTTGCTTAAGGGGACCTTTACTGCAGTTGTGTTTTAGCACGTTTGGGAGATAGTTTTCTAGGATAAAAAAAGTAAAATAAAAAAAAGTGTTGGCTTATTTTTATTTTAGGTGGTTAAAGTCTCTAGGTGGAGGTTAGAGGTGGGGACCACCACACCCTAGCCTCCCTTGGGAGGATATAACTAGGTGGGGCCTACTAGATTGAAACCATTAACCCCATTTAACTCCTTGAACCCCCAATTAAGAGGATGAAACTCTCCCTTTATTTAATTTGGAGCCTCTTCACCTCCTCCCTCCTAATTAATGAGCCAACACATGTTTTTAATTAATGGATGTAACTAAGTGAATTTGAATCTTTTTGAATTCATTAATCCATCCTTTTTATAAGTTGTGATATTTTATTTTATGTGGTTTGGGAGATAATACCTTGGTGAAGCTTTGGAGAATTAGAGTGTGAGAATTTCTCCCACAAAGAACACGAAGAACATCTCCAATGACCTCCATCCACGTTAAAAGAGTAGACGTCACCACGAATAATGACGCCAAATATACGTCATCTACTCTCGACATTAGCAGAATGACGCCACCTTCCCGTGACACCACTGAGCAAACAACGATTACAAGTAGAGGTTTGTGTCCATTTGAGTTTTTCCCCATTCTTGTGATTGAAAACGATGAACGCGGATCAACCCATGAACAGGTTGGTCTGTGGATCACTCATTCTTGTGGGAGGTCTTTGTTGTGGGTTAAAACGGTTTTAGTAATATTTTGATCCATTTATTGTGAACACCCTCATTGAATGCTAACGCGGAGGGCGCGGGCCGACCCGAACAAGGCCCGACCTCTCTGTAGATATGCCTTGTTGTGTACTTCGTGGGAGATGAGTCAAAGTGGTAGCGACGAAATCCAAAGGGTCCATTGCTGAGTTCAGCATCCAAGGAGAACCCCCGGTGCTGATGGATCCAAAATCCGACCACCAGAACGAACCCGGTGGTCCAGAGAGGGCGGGTCACCAGGTGGTGGCACCGGTGAACAAAGGCGGCGGTGGTAGCGGCAGCCACGTGCCGGCTGCGTGAAGAGACCGACAGCCGCTCGGGCCGCCCAGTCCACGGGACGACCGGTCGGCCAATCTGGTCGGCCTGTTGGAGGAACGCGACGCTCGCAGGAGCCGCGTGGAGGAGGAGGCCGCCCGCGTCCGCGTGCCGCTCGGCTGGGTGAACCAGTTGGCCGCGTTCCAGCAGGGCTGGAGAACTATGGGGGCCTTAGGCTCTGCATGAGGACAACCGCAACCCATAGTGTGGGCTGTGTGTGCAGGGTCGAACCTGCCGGTTAAGGATGGCCTGGTAGTGGAGGAGGCGGCGCCGCTTGGAACCGCCGGGCGAACTGGACTAGCCCACAGAGCGGGCCGGGTCCACAAGTGGGCCGAGCCCCATCGGGCCGGGCTGACCCCCAGCCAGGTCGGACCCGCTGAGCTGGGTCGGGTTGACTTACCAACCCACTGGGCTTGACATGCCGTTCCAGTTTTCGCTTAAATGCCAATAACTCCGAGACCACGCATCTGATCAACGTGCCGTCTACAGAACTGGGAACCTCGCAATAAAGTGGTCCTTTTGTGACACTCTATGTGATTTTTGGACAAATTTGGAAAATGGATGGGTTGGATCAAACGTAAAATCCAACTGGGCCCCTGGAACGGAAATGCCAATAACTCTCAGACTGGGCGTCCGAATGACGCACCTTTTGTCGCGTTGGGTTCCTTATAATGAGAAAAAACTATGAGATACATAATCTCAAGACTTTTTGATAGTTGATGTATCGACAATTGACTCGAGGAGTGGACCCTCCCAGAATTGAGCATGCTGTGTGCGGGAACCCTAGGCCTGGCTACGACGACTACTGTACCAGAATCCTCCGTGGGTTCGACAGTGATGACTACTATACCATAATCCTCCGTGGGTTTGATAATGATGACTACTGAACCGGGATCCTCCGTGGGTCCGACAGTTTAGGCTTCTATACCTGTATCCTGTGTGGGTCTGACAGAATAGCTGGTCCTGTATCCTGTGTGGGTCCGACACCTTAGCTGGTCCTGTATCCTGTGTGGGTCCGACAGCTTAGATGAACCAGTGACTACATCTGATCATCTCTACACTCTATGAAAGATGTATACCTTTGTGAGTTGAGTCTTTAATTTCATTCATTTATCTTTGAGGTGATTGAATTTACTTCCTATGTGGACTGGGTTGTTCTTGGGCTTGAGAGTTGGAGTCGAACTATGATTGATAACTTAGGTATACGTATGGGCATATACCAAATTAGGGTTGGTTGATACATAGTGATTGTATCTTACTTATGTGGTTTATCCCTTGTAGATTCTGGGAGACCTTCGGGGGTCTCGGGTTCCCCTACAGAGTATCATTATAATCTCCCATGCACGGGCAATTCCCGCACTTCATTGTGTTGGTTGCAGACGACAGACAACACTGATCGAGGTAGAGAGTTGTAGAGCTGGACGGTACCTGGAGCTGGACCACATGGTGAGACCTACACGGAGTGAAAAAATGTACTTAGGGTGCAGAGGAGGCCATTTGTACCCACCCTTCAGGTGGTATTATCAAAGGATGACTCAGTATTTTCTGTTTTACATTTCGGAAGTTGTACTAGTTTTACAGTTGTTTGTACTTTACTGTTGGACTTGTATTTCCGACCCCTTTTCCTTTCAACACTTTCTTTTGTATATAGTTTTACTTAGTGTTTACTTCCAGTTGCGTACTCTATTGTTTTTGTTTACTTATTAAAGGAAATGCCTTACCTTTTTATCAGGATTTCACCTTTGGTGCTAGTCGCCAGCCTCTGGTCTATGGAAGGTGGGTTTGGGGTAGTCATGGCACGGGGCCTGAGGACGGGTCGTGAAAAATTGGTATCAGAGGAGTTGGTTCTACCACAGAACATGGACTATGATTCTTTTAATGAAAATATTATTAAGTGTTTTGGGTGTGGTTATCATTTTAAGGAAACTGGTGTTGGTGTGGCGGCCAACATATCCATACACTAGGACTTTGACTTTTGATCTCCGACTCAGTGCACGAAAACACTGATTGCATATGTGTTTCCTTTGAAAAAGTTTTCTTCGTGATTACTTTGTGTCATATCACTAGGTATACTATATTAACCGTGGAACACTTGTTTCTTTTAAGGATGGACCCACGAAGATAGCCAGATAGGGTTCCTAGTTTTGTACAAGATGGCAGCCCATCGAGCGATAAGGCCTCTATGCAGGGCCCCATTACAGCAGAGGTACCAGCGATACCACTACCCGCTGGGCCACCGATACCACCAGCTCTAGCAGAAGAGAGTGCATGCCATCTGAGTGCGTTCCATGAGTTCCAGTGCCAGAGGCCACCCAGGATCCAGGGATAGACGGACCCACATGCAGCTAAGGATTGGCTGGAGGCTGTCGTGAGAGTTTTTATATTGGTATAGACACTAGCCGACCTCATGGTGATCCATGCCACGAGTCTCCTACATACGGCAGCAGGCTGATGGTGGATCCTGATGCTCCAGGTGCATGACGAGGCATCATTACTCTGAAAAATCTTCGAGAGTCTCTTTCTCTCAAAGTTTGTTCCAGCCACCCTTTATGCGATGCAGATTTAAGAGTTACTTCATCTACATCATGGCAGCATAACAGTAGCTCAGTACTCAGTGAGGTTCACCGACATCTTGTGTTACTCCAAGGATATGGTACGAGACCCATTCCTCAGGTCTCGGACCTTCGAGCAGGGACTCAGGCATGAGATCAGGGCATTGATATCCCCCCTTAGAATCCCGACGCAGGCGGGGGTGCTAGAGCGATCCCTTCTTGTGGAGAGTTTTCTCACTGAGCAGTCACTAGTAGCGAGACCCACCGCAGGGCAACACATAGCGGAGTCTTCTACAGCCGGTAGTAGACAGATGACACAGAGGTCCAAGTGGAATAGACCATCAGGTGGGTGACCCCAGCATACAGGTTCAGTTGTGCGGGGAACACGAGACAGATCCAGCTATACGAGAAGCTGTTAGTGCTATGCATGTGGCAAGTAGGGCCACATGGATCATGACTGCCTGACCCACCATGCAGATGAGAATAAGACAGCAGAAAGACCTCCCAGGTAGAGGCAGAGATTTGACTATAGTGGTCCACCGGGAGCAGGTGGACGTGGGAGAGGAACTGGCTGAACAGAAGGCGGTGGACGACGTTTCGAGGCCCGACCACCACCACCAGGAGGTCCACCCCGACCATAGGGAGTAGGCAGACAGAGGCAGGCTTAGCTCTAGGTAGTCGAGGCCTACGACCGCGGCGCACATGAGATGATTCGAGGTACTCTATATGTATACTCCACCCTTTTTTAGTACTTATAGACATAGGTTTATGTCATTATTTTATTATCGCTGCCCTTGTTCGGAGCTCAGAGATTCTAACAAAGTCGTTGGCTTGATCCTTACGGCTAGAGACTCCTATGGGAGCAGAATCAATGATTATGCCCTGGTGCCTGCATTGTGATCTTACTCTAGGTGATCAGAGCTTTGGCTGGGATCTCCTCATAGCAGTGTTGAGGCCTTATGACGTCATCTTGGGTATGGACTAGTTATGCACAGTTCATGCTCCGATTGACTGTATTAGGTGCAAAGTGCGGTGTATCCGCATGGATGGGACCATGTTCACCTTCACCGTCGAGAAGGGATCCTGAGAAGTGAAAGATGGACTTACACAGAGGAGGGGGAAGCCGATCACACAACATTTGGCTAGTCTCATCCTCAGAGTGGTTGACGCGCGGAGTCCGAGTTTTCTTTTTGTGGTGGATCAGTACACGGATGTTTTCCCTGATGATGTTATAGGTGTACCTCCTCGCAGAGAGGTGGAATTTTACATTGACCTATACCCAGAGACGACACTGATATCTACTCCAGCATATCGGATGGCTCCTGCTGACCTTCGTGAGCTGCAGGTACAGCTGGAGGACTTACAGGGGAAAATATTTATCTGACCCAGTGTTTCACCCTAGGAATCCTCGATTTTGTTTCCCAAGAAGGCGGATGGGAGCTTGTGACTATTTTTCGACCACCGTCGCTTGAATCAGGTGACCTTGAAGAAAAATTACCCACTCCCGAGGATATACGACCACTTTGATCAGCTCAAGGGAGCACGATGGTTCTCGAAGATAAACCTTAGGTCTGGCTATCACCAACTCAGAGTTCAAGATGAGTATGTGCAAAATACAGCATTCAGATGTCAGTATGACCACTACGAGTTTTTGGTTATTCCCTTTGGCATAAACAATGCTCAAGAAGTATTCATGACTCTCATGAACAAGATCATCCAACCTTACCTTGATCACTTTTTCATATTCTTCATCGATGACATACTGATCTACTTGACTACTGAGGAGGAGCATGCCTACCATTTTCGGGTAGTACTGGACACACTCTAATAGAACCAACATTATAGTAATCTCTCAAAGTGAGAGTTTTGGATGCGAGAGGTTCACTTCTTGGGACACGTCATCTCGGAGGATGGATTTTCATTAGATCCAATGAAGATTGAGGTAGTGCTTTCTTGGGAGCCACCCAGGAGTGTGATGGAGGTACAATGTTTTCTGGGACTGGCTGGGTACTATCGGAGATTTGTGCCAAACTTCTCCAGAAATGCTGCACTTCTTTCAGCATTTATGAAGAAGGGGAAAACCTTCGTTTGGTCAGAGAGATGCCAACAGATCTTCCAGAAGCTGAGGCAGAGATTGAAAGTGCGCCCATGTTGAGGCTTTCGAAGGAGGGAATTGGGTACGTAGTTTACTGTGATGCATCGGGGACCAGACTCGGGTATGTCCTAATGTAAGAGCGAGCAGTGATCGCTTATGGTTCACGGTAGTTGAGACATCACAAACAAAACTATGATACCCAGGACCTTGAGTTAGCAGTAGTGGTCTTCACCTTGAAGATGTGGAGACACTATCTGATGGGTGAGCGTTTTAAAGTCTACTCAGACCACCAGAGTCTCAGGTCCATCTTCTCGCAGAAGGACATGAACCTAAGACAATGACGACGGTTCGAGTTCCTCTAGGACTATGACTTTGATATAGTATATACTCTTGGGAAGGGGAAAATTGTAACAGATGCTCTCAGCAGGAGATCAGGCATTCAACTGATAGGAGAGGCGACAGAACAACTGGCTGCATTGCAGATATCCTTTGTGGATTGAGATGGAGCATCCTTTCTACAGTCTCTCATAGTCACTCCTCCACTACTTCAGCGAGTTAGGGTGGCACAACGTGAGGACATTGACTGTGAGACGCGATGTGCTCAGATATCCTCGGGGCATGCACCTGATGGATTTTTTGAAGGTGGGGAGCACATCACCCTCTTCAGAGGACGTACCATGGTACCAGTTGTACTACAAGAGGAGGTGTTGAGGTAGTTCCACACTTCCCCTCTAGTGGTACATCCAGGAGTGGAGATGATGTCTCAGGACCTCAGACGACAACACTGGTGGCCGAGTATAAACATGGTGGTATCAAAGTTTGTCTCGCGATGGCTCACTTGTCAGCAAGTGAAGGTGGAGCACCAGGTTCCAGTAGGCTTGGTTCAACACTTAGAGGTCCTAGAGTGTAAGTGGGACGGGATATCCATGGCTTTTGTGACGGGAATTCCATGTACATCCAGAGGACACGACTCTATCTTGGTGATTGTCGAACGACTCACCAAGTCGGCTCATATCCTACCGATCAGATAGTAGGGCTCAGTAGAGAGATTGGGATGCCTCTACATATAGGAGATCATTTGGCTTAATGGTGTGCCATTGATGATCTTCTTAGATCCAGATACCCATTTCACTTCCCAGCTATGGAAGGGGTTAAAGGAGGATTTCGGGACGTAGATTCTCTTGAGCACCACCTTCCATCCTCATACGAATGGCCAGACGGAGAGGACCATTCAGACTCTCGAGTACATGCTCCGTGCATGTGTCCTTGACTTTGGTGGCAGCTGGGAGGATCACTTTCCCTTGGTAGTGTTTGCGTATAACAACAACTACCACTCTTCCATCGGGATGGAACCTTACGAGGAACTGTACGGCCAAACTTGCAGATCAACTCTGTGCTGGACTGACCTAGGGGAGTCAGCACTTATAGGACCAGAGATGGTGCAGGCTATGACAGAGAAGGTACAGATCATCCAGGAGTGGATGAAGACTACACAAAGAAGACAGAAGTCCTATGCTAATAAGAGACGGAGACCACTCGAGTTCGAGGATGGTGACCACGTCTTTCTATGGGTATGACCTCGACGAGGTCTACGGAGATTTGGTCGTGGTGGCATGTTATCTCTGCGATTCATTGGACCTTTTCAGGTCCTCAGTAGGGTAGGCAAGGTGGCTTAGCGCTTGGCTCTTGCACCTCAGTTGCACCGGGTGCACGATTTCTTCCACGTATCTCAGTTGAGGAGATACGTGCATGACCCGTCACACATCATAGACCATGGGGAGATAGACATCGATGAATGTGTGACATTAATGGAGGTTCCAGCAGAGATTGAGGATCGACAAGAGCAGGTCCTGTGTGGACGGTCGATTCCTCTCATGCGCATTCGCTGGTAGCACGAGAACCTCCAGGAGAGTACCTGGGAGAAGGAGGCTCAGATGTGTGCTCAGTACCCCCTTTGGTTACCCTAGTGTGTGTTTTAGTTTATGCATATGTAAATCCCGGATTTGGGGAGAATTTAAAGACCCAGAAATTCCATGGAAATTGTTTTTTAAATACCTGGGAATTTTACGAGTCCACAATTTCTGACAACACCTGATTCCGAGGCCCAGTGTGCCTGGAATCAATTTATGATGTTTTGTTAGGGTATGTTCAGTAAACGTACATGCAGGATTTTGTATATTTTGAACCAGTGCTCAGAATTGACATATGAGAACACCATTGAACTCACAACACTGGTATTCGCATAAGGGGACCTTTACCGCAGTTGTGTTTTAGCATGTCTGGGAGTTAGTTTTTTGGGTTAAAAAAAGTAAAATAAAGATAAGTGATGGATTATTTTTATTTTAGGTGGATAAAGTCTCTAGGTGGAGGTTAGGGGTGGGGCCCACTACACCCTAACCTCACTTTGGAGGATATAACTAGGTGGGGCCCAATAGCTTGAAACTCTTAACCCCCCTTTAACTCCATGAACCCCCAATTAGTAGGATGAAACTCTCCATTTATTTAATTTAGAGACTCTTCACCTCCTCCCTCCTAATTAATTAGTCAAACCACCTTTTTAATTAATTGATGTAACTTAGTGAATCTAAATCTTTTTGAATTCATTATGCCATCCTTTCAATAAGTTGTGTTATTTTATTTTATGTGCGTTGGCACATAATACCTTGGTAAAGCTTTGGAGAATTAGAGTGAGAGCATTCCTCCCACGAAGAACACGAAGAACATCTCCAATGACCTCCATCCGCATTAAAGGAGTAGACGCCTCCGTGAAGAACGTTGCCAACGACGACGTCCTCTCCTCCCGACGTCAACAGAACGACGCCACCTTCTTGCGACACTGCCTAGAGAACACCGATTACAAGTAGGGGTTTGTTTCCATTGGAGTATTCCCCGTTCATGTGATTGAAAACGATGAACGTAGATCAACCCACGAACAGGTTGATCCACGGATCTCTTGTTCTTGTGGGAGGTCTTTGTTGTGGGTTAAAACAGGTTTATTAGTCTTGTGATATGATTATTGTGAACCCCCTGATTGAATGCTAAAGTAGAGGGCGCGGGACAATCCGAACAAGGACCAACCTCTCCACGGATCTGAATTGTTACGTTCTTTGTGGGAGACGAGTCAAAGTGGCATCGATGAAATCTGAAGGGTCTAACACTAAGGGCAACATTCAGAGAGAAACCCCGGCGCAAACAGATCCAAAATCCCACCACCAGAACGAACCCAATGGTCCAGAGAAGGCGGGTCGCAAGGCGGTGGTGATGGCGACCGGAGGCGGTGGCGGCAGCGGCGGCCACGCACTGGCCGCCTGAAGAGACCGGTGGCCACTCTGGCCGCCCGGTCCGCAGGACAACCGGCCAGCCAATCCGACTAGCCCACTAGAGGAACGCGGCACCCGCAGGCGCTGCATGGAGGAGGAAGCGGCCCGCATCTGCGGGCCCCTCAGCTGGGCGAACTAGCCGGCCACATGCCAGCCGGGCTGGAGAACCGTGTCACCCACAGGCGCTGCATGAGGAGAACCATGGCCCACAGTATGGGCCACGTGCACCGGGCCAAACAGGCCGACGATGGTCGGCCCGGAAAAGGAGGAGGCGGCGCCGCTTGGCACCGCCGGGTGAACCGTACCAGCCCGCAGCATGGTCCAGGTTTGCAGGTGGGCCGCGCCCCATCGGGTCGGGCCGACCCCCAGCCAGGTCTGACTTACCAAGCCGGGTCGGGCTGACCTACCGGCTCACTAGGCTTGATGGGCTGGCCCCATTTTCACTTAAATGAGAATAACTCCCAGAACGCGCGTCCGATCGATGCACCGTCTGCGGCACTGATACCCTCGCGACAAGGAGGTCCTTTTACGACACTCTAAGTGATTTTTGGACAAATTTAAAAAACGTCCAGGTTGGATTGAATGTAAAATCCAACTGGGCCCCTAGAACGGAAATACCAATAACTCTCAGACCGGGCGTCCAATTGATGCACCGTCTGTCGTGTTGGGTTCCCTATGATGAGACAGAACTATAGGATACCTCAAATCAGAACTTTGTGATGGTTGATTTTTTAAACACTTGGATCGAGGAGCGGACCCTCCCTGAATCGAGCGTGCTGTGTGCGGGAACTCTAGTGCTGGCTATGACGACTACTGTACCAGAATCCTCTGTAGGTTCGACAACGTTGACTACTGCACCTAAATCCTCCATGGGTTCGACAATGATGACTAGTGAACCGATAACCTCCATGGGTCTGACAGTTCAGAATTTGGTTCCTATATCCTATGTGGGTCTGACAAAATAGCTGGTTCTGTATCCTTTGTGGGTCTAACAACTTAGCTGGTCCTGTTTCTTGTGTGGGTCTGATAGCTTAGATGAATCATTATATATATATGATCATCTCTATCACTCTACAAAAGATGTATACATGTGTGATCTGAGTCTTTACTTTCAATCATTTATCTTCGGGGTGATTGAATTTACTTTCTATGTGGACTAGGTTGTGTTTGAGCTTGAGAGTTGGAGCCGAACTGTGATTGATAACTTAGGTATATGTATGTGAATATTCCTAAGTAGGGTTGGTTGATACTTATTGATTGTATCTTACTTATGTGGTTTATCCTTTGAGGATTCTAGGATACCTTTAGGGGTCTTTGGGTCCACTACTGTGTATCTATATACTGACCCCTACACGGGCTATGCTTGCATTTCATTGTGTTGGTTGCAGATGGAAAACATCACTGATTGAGGTAGGGAGTTGTAGATCTAGACGGTACTCGGAGGCAGAGAACATGACGAGACATACACAGAGTGGACAGACAGACTTGAGGTGTTGTGGAGGCCATATGTACCCACCCTTCAGGTGGGATTCCCATAGGACGACTCAACAGTTGCTGTTTTACCTTTCTGTAGTTGTACTAGTTTTACAGTTGTTTGTACTTTACTTTTGGTCTTGTATTTTCGACCCCTTTCCTTTCAGCACTTTATTTTGTATACAGTTTTACTTAATGTTTACTTCCAGTTCATAATATATTGTTTTTGTTTACTTTTTAAAGGTAATGCCTTCCCTTTTTATCATGATTTCGCCTTTGGTGTTGGTCACCAGCCCCTGGCCTACAGAAGACAGGCTTGGTGTAGTTACGACACGGGTCCCAAGGATGGGTCGTGACACATAACCTTGTATATAAATCATAATACACTTCTTGGAATCATGAGAAAATAAAAAATAAGGGGTGATCTCAGATTTCCATTAAGGATAACAATAAAGCGGAAACTTTCAAAAATATGCATAAACATTTCAGGAAATCTATTAGACTAAAACACAAGTCTTTTAAATTTAAACTTCATCATAATATGGAAAATATAAATCTAATAATTCCATTTACTTATTCAAATGGATATTATACTAGTCAAATAATCAAATGTAATATGAATAGCCAATTTCATAATAATGGAATGCATAATTCCAGACTTTACAGCCACATAGTCAAGGCCTTGTGCCAAGACACTTGTTTGTCTAATGAGACCTACTGATGCATCAAGGAGAAATAGTGGGCTCCACCTGTCACTTACTAAGTCTAATGCATTCCTCATATGAAAAGGTTTAAACATAAAAAAAACATTTGTATTAAAACTAGCATACAAAATGATAATACTTTAACCATAAACCACAAATGAAATAAAAATATCACATCCATAGTAAAACATATCATAACTCATTCAATACAATATACAAGATTTTATTATAATAAATCAACCTTAATCAAGAATAATATCCAATAAAGGATGTTGAAAAAGTTGAAAATGATCAGTAAAAATCTTTGAGATAAATATTCCTTTTTCATGAAATCATTTAAAAGTCACTCAATTTACAAAGGAATTCATTTAAAAGATAGTTTTGAATCAAACTGTTCCATACCACTTTGAAACTGTAAGAACTCATGTTTTTTCAGACTGTAGTTTTGAGCAGAAATTTGAAGTTTTTCTATTGGATGCTCGTGAGGGATAAAATGGTCATTTTACCCTAGCACCTGATCTCAGATAATTTTTCTAACAACTCTGTTAGTCCTAGAATAGGGTGTTTACCCTAAGATATGAGTTTGGAGGAAATTTGAGCTGTTCGAATTTTGGCGGAATATTTAATATTTAATATTATTAAATTAAATATTAAATTATTTGCGTAGGTTAGTTTGGAAATAGCTTTTAAACAGAGCGTCAGATTGATATTTTGTCTGCGCCGTTGAGTTCGGAATGGGGAGTTTAGCCTAGGGAAGGCATATACTCATGTCGGGCGCCGGGGCCGGCCCATGCCCCTTTTTCTTCCTTTTCTTTTCTTCTTTTCTTTTCTTATCTCCCTCTTCCTCCCTCCTCCTTCTTGATCACACACCATGTGTGGATTCTCCATGGCTGTGTCCCATGTGATAATTGGGAGATCAAAAAAATGGGATAGAAGGAAGTCAAGAGTGGTACCGATTCGAAGACCTCGAGGCGTTGATTCCGCGAAGGGCAACTGGGAGCCGTGAGATCAACCGAAGCTTCGGCGGTTTCCGCCCAAAGGTAGGGCCATTTATGTTTTCTCTATAAATCCCCTTTAAACAAGTTTTTTAAGTTTTTAAAGCCTTATATTTCTTACTTGTATACCCATGGGGATCGATCGGTTGTTTCATGGGTGAAAATGCGCGAATAGGGCATTTTTAGGGATTTCCCGTCAGAAAACCTAGTAGACACGGCGTGTGTTCTAGGGGAACATGCCGTGTGTTCTTCCCGTTCAGGGAAGATGAGTTTTTTTTAAGTACACGCCGTTTTCTTTGAGTTCACATCGTGTAGTGGTGGCCGTGTGGAATAGAACACGGTTTTAGTGGTTTTTTTGAAGTACATGTCGTGTACATTGAGTACACGCCGTGTAGTGGTACATGGGCATGTGTTCGGGTGAAAACAGACACGCTGTGACATTTTTTGAATAGTACACACCGTGTACAGTAAAGTACACGCCGTGTACTTTTACACAGGTAGGCCGAATGGACTCTGGCCATGTACTCTGGCCATGTACTACTCCAGTTTAGTAATTTTGAGATATCTTATGCTCTGGAAGTCAGAATTGGGCATGGGAGTAGTCGATTCTAAGTGTTGTGTTGCGTAGATCACGATGGTGGAATCCTTTTGACATTTAGAGGTTATATAAATGGGGGTTTTGGTGGTTTTTATATAAACAGAGGGGTTCTTCCTCCTTTTATATCGAGCCTAGTCGTCGCCTGAGGGTGAGACTTGGCAAGGTTGTTAGGTTGGTTGTTCGGACCAACTTAGTCGAGACCTTTACTATGAGATGAGATCTGATCTATATCCCTTAACCTTTTCTTCATATGGAGTTTCCCTTGTGAGAAGTGCCCTTCTGGCCTAGGAGGCCATGAGACCAGATGCTTCTATGGGTCCCCTGAGGGATACCTTGCTTGTGTGCAGAACTCAGGAGTCCTTGTAGGAACTCTCTAATGTTTTCTGTAAGAGGACCCCTGTTATGGGTGGCCTATTTTGTTATTAATTCGAGGATCTTATGTAGGATTCCTCTTTACTAAGGATCCCGTGTAGGATTCCTTCTCTCTTGTTATCTGGAGGTTCCCGAGTAGGATGAATCCTTGGTGTTTGACTTGTGGGACCCAGTGGGTTCCCGTTGCTTGACCGACCTAAGTTGTTACGTCGGGTTTTGGTAGAGATGGTGATCGGGTTTCACCTAGAACCCGTCCCAAACAGGTGATCCCTTTTGGGCTTTTTAATGTGTTGTTGGGTTGGGCGTTCGGGCCACCTGCACTTGTTTGTTTATATCTGACTTGGTTTTGCTGATGTTATAGTGGTTACTAGAGGTGCTTCCTGGTTGGTGGCTGTTGAGCCTGACGTGAGGCGTCTTCTTGTTTGTTGGGATTTCTACTTTGCCTATTGTGCCTGAGTAGTAGGTGGTCTGATGTTTAAATTTCCAACTGTTGTGCATTTTTTTTGTACTGTTGAGCTACGAACCCATGTTTGGGGTTTCGTATGGGTGAGGCCTTTAATGAAAAGATATCTAGAATTGTATAAATAATCTAATGATATTAAAATTCTGTTTGGGATCGCTGGTTGGATCCAGGACCATCGTGAGGGGTGCGTTTCTCTGTTTAGCTCTTTGGCCAGGATACCTGAGGATATGCCATGTTTAATTATGCATTACTTTTTCCTTGAGAGGAATTGTGTGTAAATTTCATGTTTATATGTTGGGAATGGCCCGATTACTTGTGCCTGAGGGCGGTGTTTTACTATAGCCTGAGGGCGTGACTGTGTTTTCCTGAGGGTGACGTTCTATTTATCCTGAGGGAAACCTTTCGTGCATGAGGGCTTGACTTCTATGCCCAATGGCGACACTTCGTATGCCTGAGGGAGAGAACTCTGTTATGCCTGAGGGCGAGATTCTGTTTCGCCTGAGGGAAAGGCCTAAGGGCAAGGTTACTGATTCGCCTGAGGGCAAGGCCTGAGGGCAAGGTTCTGTTTAGCCTGAGGGCGTGGTTTTGTTTAGCCTGAGGGCAAGGTTCTGTTTAGCCTGAGGACTTGGTTCTGGTTGACTTGTACAGAGATATATTTCTGGCGTTGGCCAAAGAAGGTACATATCGATGGGATTACGGACCCAAAGATCGACTTAATGATACATGGATTGAGTGGTATGATGTCCAGCTCAATTCCCTTACACAGGATGTTCAGGAGATTGGGCTTATGGTCCCAAGGATCGACTGCTGAGGTTGTTTCTTGTTATTTGAATCACTTAATCATGAATATTCATATTTATGTACATGTGTATAGGTATGGGACTATACATGTATACGTTTATAGATATGGACATCCATGGTGGCACTTTCCCAGTCGATAGGGATTACAGATCCTGATTTCGACTATGGTTGCACGTTTGGTTTACTTCTTTTGTTGTGTTCAAGCTAGGCTGAGCACGTTTTTGTTGCATACACATTCAGCAGCATAGTTTTAGGTTTCTTTTTGGGGTTCCCTACTAAGATTATTTCTCACCCCTACACGTGCACCTCGGTGGACATGTAGACCTTATGTATTCTTTTCAGGTGGAGCACAAGTTGCATGGTGGATAACGCTGAGGCCCAGTGTTGCATGATCGATCGAAGCTACTCGACTGGTACTACTGATCGGGCTGCTGCAGTTCGACAGTGTCTGGAGATCGGGTATGTGGATTGGCTCAGAGTTAGTAGCAGAGCCCTGTACTTTTACGTTCAGTTTCTTTTGTACTTGTATCTGTATGTTCGGCCAGTGGGTGACCAGTGTTGTATTTTATTGCATAACTGTTCGGTCTTTTACAACATTTTACTATTATAGCTAGTTCTATTTCTGTTGTTTACTACTTCCGCACTCTGTTTACTTTCCTCCGTGTATGATACTTAGTTATTTCCACTGTTTTATTACTCTGGTATGAGGGAATAGTCTCCCCACTATCACACCGTAGGCCCTCGCTGCTGGTCGGCAGCCTCTGGCGTATGGGGAGGCATACTTGAGGCCTAGTGGCGAACCGTCTTGGAGCACTGGTTTAGTGGCTTCCGAGTCGGGATGTTACGAAGTGGTATCAAAGGAATTTTCTTTCCTGGTATTTACTATTTGGGATATGGTAGACAGGAGTATTAGGAATGTGTCAGAACCTATGATGGATATCGGGCTGGTGCGTCAAGAACACTTGTTCCGGTAAGAAGTCCTGGTTTCCAGGGTTTGGGATTTCTGTTCTGATTTTACGATGTTACAGTTGTATAGGATTTTCTCCTTGGGCGACACACATGTTGTGTGGTGTTTTGGTTTACTAAGGATCTCTGGCTCTTTTCCATCAGTAAGATGTCCGGGATGGATTTTGACTCTTGACCAGCAAAGGAAAGAGGCGTCTCATAAATCATACTAGGCACGTAGGATTCACAGCATATAGGCCTGCAAGTGTCTGTTTTTACTGACAAGTGAGACCTTTGGGTATTCTTACACATAATTTTTACTCTGATGGCAGGTTATGTGGATCTATGTTGAGGCATTTTTTGTTGAGGCTGATGACTCATTCCTCATGCACAGGTGGTGCAGTGACCCCGTTGGTCTATGTGGCACACGATTCCTTTCTGTTTACCCATTATTGGGTGTTTTATCTCAGGTCTGTGGCTATCTATCCGGATCGTTGAGAACGATGTCGATAGATACCAAGGATTTTCTTGTGAACTAGACCTCCTTTGGGTATTCCCGTATACGGATACCTGAGGAGTGTCAGTTCAGTTTCTCTTGTGCTTGGGTTGTGAACTCCAGGGAGTAGTTCCTTCTGTGGATGCTCGGAGAGGATCATGGCCCTTGTAGGTTGTGTTTTGGTTTTTACTTTTTTTTTCATCGTGATCTTTACCATCTTTTGAGAGGTTTTGGATCTTTTGGGCTAGGTGGTTAGACCTTGTGACCAAGTAGTGAGGCTTTTTCTGTAGGGCTAGGTGGAAGACATAGGGACCCTTGGTTATGACTTGAACCATTGTAGGTCGATGTCCATTTTGTTCTGGGGAAACCTGTTTGAGGGTGGTTGACACATGCTTTAATCCTGATCAGGTTTTGGCAGGATGCTAGCATAGCTCGGAGGGAGCTAGACACGCCTTTAGTGAAATATTAGTGTACTCGTGTTAGATATGATCATGCACTATCTTGATTTGTCTTGAGTATTCTGAGAGAGCTTCGACCTTCATCGAGATCATTTTTTCTTTCCTATGTCCATCCATGTTGAGGATGGAACCTGTTCTATTTGTACTCTCAGAGTGGTTTAAGGAAAGCCATATGGTGGGGAGTTCACCAATAGCCCTTTGAGGTGGTTTTCCTTGTTTTGGTTAAACTTCAGTGTTTCCAGGAGCTTTTGAGTTTAGGGTTTTCTTCTATGATGATGATAAGGGTATTCCTATGGTGGGGAGTACCAGATCGGTCGTAGTTGAATGTCTTCTGTGTATAAGTGATGGTTAACACTATAAGGTTGGTTGTCGGACAGTCTAGATAGCTTGTCTGTGCAGATGCTCGGGTTATGAGTATGGCTGCTGGTTCTTTCACTGGGCTTCTCTAGGACGAGAAGGTTTATAGTGGGGAGTTTGTAAGAACCCGTGTTTTTCCGGACTGCTGTTTTGAGCAGAAATTTGAACTTTTGCTGTTGGATGCTCGTTAGGGGTAAAATGGTCATTTTACCCTAGCAGCTAATCTCAGATAATTTTTCTGACAACTCCATTGGTCCTGGAATAGGGTGTTTACCGTAGGATATGAGTTTTTAGGAAATCTGAGCTGTTCGAATTTTGGTGGAATATTTAATATTTAATGTTATTAAATTAAATATTAAATTCTTCACGTAGGTTCGTTTGGCAATAAATTTTAAACGGAGTGTCGGATTGATATTCCGTCTGCGCCGTTGAGTCCTAAATGGGGATTTTAGCCTAGGGAAGGCATAAAATCATGTCGGGCGCCGGGGCCGGCCCGAGCCCCTTTTTCTTCCTTTTCTTTTCTTCTTTTCTTTTCTTTTCTCCCTCTTCCTCCCTCATCCTTCTTGCGCACACACCATGAGTGGCTTCTCCATGGCCGTGTACCATGGGAGAATTAGGAGATCAAGAAAATGGGATAGAAGGAAGGCATGAGTGGTACCGATTCAAAGCCCTCGAGGCGCTGATTCCGCGAAGGGCAACCGGGAGCCGTGAAATCAACCGAAGCTTCGGCGGTTTCCGCCCAAAGGTAGGGAAGTTTAAGTTTTTGCCATAAATCCTATTTAATCAAGTTGTTTTAAGTTTTTAAAGCCTTATATTTCTTTCTTGTATGCCCATGTGGCTCAATCTGTTGTTTCAGGGGCGAAAACGGGCGAATAGGGCGTTTTTAGGGATTTCCCGTCGGAAAACCCAGTAAACACGATGTGTGTTCTAGAGGAACACGCCGTGTGTTCTTCCCGTTCGTGGAAGATGAGTTTTTCTTATGAACACTCCGTGTACTTTGAGTACATGCCGTGTAGTGGTAGCCGTGTGGCTGGCCGTGTGGAATAGAACACAGTTTTAGTGGTTTTTTTTGAAGTATACGCCTTATACATTGAGTACACGCCGTGTAGTGGTACATTGACATGTGTTCGGGTGAAAACGGACACGGTGTGTCTTTTTGTGAATAGTACACGCAATGCACAGTAAATTACACGCCGTGTACTATTACAGAGGCAGGCCGAATGGACTCTAGCCATGTACTCTGGCCATGTACTGCTCCAGTTTAGTAATTTTGAGATATCTTATGCTCTGGAAGTCAGAATTGGGCGTGTGAGTAGTCGATTATGAGAGTTTTTCCACGTAGATCGTGATGGTGGAATCCTTTTGACATTTAGATGTCATATAAATGGGGTTTTGGGGGGTTTTATATAAATGGAGGGGTTCTTCCTCCGTTTATCGAGCCTAGTCATCGCCTGAGGGTGAGACTTGGCGAGGTTGTTAGGTTGGGTGTTCAGACCAACATAGTCGAGACCTTTACTATGAGATGATCTGTGATCTATCTCCCTTAACCTTTCCTTCAGAGGGTGTTTCCCTTGTGATATGTTCCCTTCTGGCCTAGGAGGCCGTAAGACCAGATGCTTCTAAGGGTCCCTTGAGGGATGCCTTTCTTGTGTGCTGAACTCGGGAGTCCTTAGAGGGACTCTGTCATGTTTTCTTTGAGATTAACCCTCTTATGGGTGGCCTCTTGTGTTATTAATTCAAGGATCTTATGTAGGATTCCTCTTTACTAAGGATCCCATGTAGGATTCCTTCTCTCTGTTTATCTAGAGGTTCCCGAGTAGGATGACTCCTTGGTGTTTGACCTGTGGGACACGGTGGGTGCCCGTTGCTTGACCGACTGGAGTTGTTACGTCAGGTTTGGGTAGAGATGGTGATCGGGTGTCACCTAGAACCCGTGCCAAATAGGTGATCCCTTTTGAGATTTTTGATGTGTTGTTGGGTTGGGCGTTCGGGCCACCTGCACTTGTTTGTTTATATCTGACTTGGTTTTGATGATGTTGTAGTGGTTACCAGAGGTGATTCCTGGTTGGTGGCTGTTGATCCTGATGTGAGGCATCTTCGTGTTTGTTGTGATTCCTACTTTTCCTTATGTTCCTGAATAGTAGGTGGTCTGATGATTAAATTTCCAACTGCTGTGCATTTTTTTTTGTACTATTGAGCTACGAACCCATGTTTGGGGTGTTGTATGGAAGAGGCCTTTGCTAAAAAGTTGTCTAGAATTGTATAGATAATCTAATGAAATTAAAACGCGGTTTGGGATCACTGCTTGGATCAAGGACCATCCCAAGGGGTGCGTTCATCTGTTTAGCCGTTTGGCTAGGATACGTGAGGGTATTCCAAGTTTAATTATGAATTACTTTTTCTTTGAGAGGAATTGTATGTAAATTGCATGTTCATATATTGGGCATGGCCCGGTTACTTGTGCTTGAGGGCGGTGTTTTACTATAGTCTGGGGGCGTGATTGTGTTATCCTGATGGCGACGTTCTATTTCGCCCGAGGGCAACCTTTCGTGCCTGAGGGATTGACTTCTGTGCCCGAGGGTGAAACTTCGTATGCCTGAGGGCGAGAACTCTGTAATGCCTGAGGGCGTGATTCTGTTTTGCCTGAGGGAAAGGCCTGAGGGCAAGGTTACTGATTCCCCTGAGGGAATGGTTCTGTTTATCCTAAGGGAGTAGTTTTTTTTAGCCTGAGGTCAATGTTCTGTTTAGCCCGAGGGCTTGGTTTTGGTTGACTTGTACAGAGATATATTTCTGGCGTTGGCCAAAGCAGGTACATGTCGATGGGATTACGGACCCAAAGATCGACTTAATGATACACGACTTGAGTGGTACAACGTCTAGCTCAATTCCCTTGCACAGGATGTCCAGGAGATCAGGCTTATGGCCCCAAGGATCGACTGCTGATGTGGTTTCTTGTTATTTGAATCACTTAATCATGAATATTCATATTTATGTACATGTGTAAAGGTGTGGGACAATACATGTGTACGTTTATAGATATGGAAATCCATGGTGTATGTAACACTAGAGACTTTTATGTTATATAAATCATCAAAGGAATCTTTTTCTACACAACACTTTCTTGGCTTGCTTTACACGAAATCGTGACCTTCCTCGATAGCTTGCGTCGTACGCAATACCGAGTTTCACTAAACAACGATATGCTATTAAAATATTATTAAAACTAGCTGTTATGAATAGTAATAACCACTTTTTGAAATTTTATAAATTTTATTTTTCAAAATGGACTTCATTTTTGGATTCGGAATATCGAAATTAGCCTAGGGTGAAATTTTGGTATTTTTCTGAAAACTTTCAATTTTTGATGAATAGTGAAACCACTAAGTGGTAGTTAAAAAAACTGAATTTTTCATAAAACTTAATTTTACCGCTTCTGTGAGTGGAATTTCAAAACTCTGAGAGACACGGTTGATATCAGTAAGTAAAATATGGTTCAATGAGATGAAAATATTTTTTTTGGTGAATAGTAACTTTTTACTTTTTTTTACCACGGTTAAAAGTAAATAGGGTAATTAAGGGTAAAGATGATATTATTATTACCCTAACACATGTCCTAATTCTATTGGACAAGTGTAGTTCGACCAGAAACAAACTTAGGAATAAAATATGACCATTTAGGTCCACTTGGATTAGATTAGGACATTTATTATTAATTTATTTAAAGAAGGGTTAAAATAGTTAAAATCAAAGTTTAATAAGTAAATAATTTTTAATATGGGGTTATACATAAGATAAATTCGACTATAATAATTCATTATAAAGATAAAACGATTTCCTACATAATGGTATTTTATTTGTAATTTTTAGACATTAAATAATTTAATTTATTTATGACACAAAGATGATGCAGTAATTATCTTATTAATGAAATATTGACATAATTAATGTTATAAACACCAAAATAAATGTAATTTGAGACTTTTTATGAATCCCACTAATTTTATAGGTTAATAGGACATGTTATTATCGATTTAATTAACTTGGTTCGAACTAATAATTCTGTTAAGAGTTTCACAAAAATCAATTAAAAAATAGTGTAAAAATTGACATAAAATAGTTTTTTAAAAAAATATTATATTGGTAATTGTTATTTTATTCCTAAAAATCTAAGGTTCGTCCAAATGACTTAGATAATGTTATATATATTTATAATAAACAACTTGGGGTTCTTTTGGCTGCTTATAGTAAGTTTATTAACCTTATAGTATAAGAACACAAGAAGACATGGTAAAAGTAAAATTATTTAACTTAATGTTAAATCTAAATGATAAGGTTAAAATAGGAACCTAAACTTGTATAAATTATATTGGATAAGAGGATTTCGACCCATCCCCACCTTAGCCTCTAAATAAATCAATTTGGATCTATTTAAAACTGAAATTGACTTTATAATAAAATAATATTTTTAGTTTTTCCAAAGGTGCCCCTCTCCTCCCTTATAAAAGGGCACCTCCTCCCCCTCTTCCTCACACCACATTGAGCCTTCAAGCTCGGCCAACCCCTGACACATTCTCCTCTACACTTCCCTAGAGACATCCTAGAGGTCCTGTTCTTCTTCAAAGACCAATTTTAGTGCCCTAAAAGAAGGTCTCAAAGAAGCACTTCAAAGAAGAGGTAATGTCCGTTACCGATTCTTTCATCTTTATTTCTTCTTCCACTTCTTCTTATTTAGTTGTTTCATTATGAAGTAATAACATCAGTATCACTCATATACTGATATGTTATTATAAGTATGAAACAACCCTATTTCACCATCTATCCATCCTACGGAAAAAGAAATCACCGCGCGTGCGTACGTACGGAATACCGTCTCCACGCCGTGGTGTAATCTATTTTGCACCACCACCTTATTTCGATGGGTATAATGGTGTAAATAATGATTATATATGACTATTATAAAGTTATATTGATTCTAAAATAGTATACATACACTCCAATACAATTCCATGATCATAGGAACGATATCATCACTCGTGCATACGTACGGAATACCGTCTCCACGATGTGATGCGACTCGTTCTACATGATCTTCATTTCATAATGATTATATAAATGAATTGAATGAATGAATATGATATATATTACACTAATACCATTCTGTAAATGAGGTATCTATAACCTAAAGAGAAGAATAAGAATTTATTCTACAAAACACACATAAGAACAAAAAGTTATAAACACCCGAATAACAAGTAGCAATGAAATATTACTACTAAGAAGCTATGAATATGACCATATATGATATCATAAAAATAATTATGATTTTGGAATAAGTCAATAACATTATTTAAATCATTATAAAGGAGGTTCGGACACTTACAAAGAAATTCGGACCTAAGGTAAGGGAAATATCACAATCTCATTTTTATCCGAGATTGTTTATACTTTGGTATTTACTGGGGTGTATTTTATCATCTACATCCATGTTTCCTCAATATGTAATATTATTTCCATCCACCTACAATTATTTAAATCCAATTTTACCCTTCGGTGAGTTTTTAGTAAAAGATATGAAAGGAATCTTTTGTCGTTTTTCGTACAAGGTACTTTTTTTACTTTTCCGACAAAAGTACGAGAAGAATGTTTTTTTAACTTATACGGCATGAATGGATTTTTAAAGAATTATTTCCAAGAAGCTTACTTTACAAGTTTTCAAGTTTATTTTTAATAAACTTCTTTTAGTTTAGAATTTTATGACATGTTAATAAAGGAAAAGTGTTTTTTTGAAGTAGAAAGGATATTTTACTCAAGAATGGAGTTCAAGTGTTTTATCAAAATTATTTTCCATATAAGATAATAAAGGGTTCTATTTTTATCCCTATTATTACATTGATTTGATTATGTCGTGATGGAATTATTTTTATGAATTCCTTTATCTTATATGAATTGTTTTATGATGTCATGATGTTTAAGATTCCCATTTGTATTACATGGGTTATGCAATGATGTATGATTTATGATTTTGTGGCACACATAAGAATGGTATCATTATGAGATGGGTGGGACCTATATCTCCCTCCAATGCATTGGGTAAAGATTCTATATCCCATGAGATAGACATGGCTAAACAGTAGGTTATACCGGTTCCGTGAAACAGGACTGAAACGAGGGTGACTCGGTTCAGAAAGGGACATTGTCTACTAAGATAGTCTTGGAAATGAGTCTTGACTAACAAGAAATGATTCTCTATGATTATGTGTCTATGACACAAAGTTTCATGTTTTAAGTTATGATTATTGTGATTACATTTCACTGCCATGATTTATCCCATGTTATGAAATTATGATCTCTTTTGCAGGTTAAGATTTCCAAAAGTTATGTGCTTGTGTATACGATGTGATTGATATTTCTTTTGTTTACCCTTACTGAGCATTTGAGCTCACCCTTTTGTATGTTTTCATTCCCCAGGTCAGAAAGAAGGTTATTAAGTAGGATATGCAAAAAAGGGACTCTAGATATGATGAAATAAGTGGGAGGCAAAGTTGATGCTTTATGAACCAGTTGTTTATGTTTCCCAGTTTCTAAAGGCACTATACCTATACGGTCCTTTCGTGGTTTTGTTATATGTTGTAATAAGTATGCTTCAATTTTGAAGTATTACCAATGTATGTAATGTATGGGTCATTATAGTTGGTATCAGAGGAAAGGTATAGTCAACCTTTGGAAACTAGGATGTGAAAGCCTTAGTAAGAACCCTAAGGATAAGTCTAAGCATAGAACACAATCTTAGTGTTTTAGAAATGTCCATGAATAACCTAGGATAAGACCTTAAGTGTGAAATTTTATTCTTGATTATGTGGTTTTCCTATTATAATTAGTGTTTCTCACACTATTCTTCTTGGTTTTAGTCAATGGCTGGAACCCGAAGGAATCGTGTTAATGCGGAATGCGACGGGCAATGCAATGATTGTCCCCCTGAGAAACCAAACGTTATGGGAGCTGGAATGAAAAGTCTTGTATCCATGCTCACACAACTTTTTCAAGGTATGAATCATGTAGGACTTCCAAACGAGAAAAGGAAGGAGCAACATTATGTTGAATCCTTCATGAGGTAGCGTCCACCTTCTTTCAACGGGTCTACTGATCCATTAGTTGCTGAACAATGGATTAGTACTACTGAACAGATATATTCAGTTCTTCAATGTTCTGAACATGATAAAGTCATCCTAGAAGTGTATCGTTTGGAAGGAGATTCTGATCAATGGTGGAATCTTATTAAGAATACGAGGCAAAGGGATGAAATTGATTCCATGGAATGGGACGAGTTGAAGAAATTATTTTTCAATAAGTACTTCCCTCGTATTCTATGAACAAAGATGGGGAAAGAGTTTCTTGAACTGAAGCAAAAGGATGATGAATCTGTTGGTACCTATGAAGCAAATTTTACAAGCCTTGCAAGGTACGCTTCTGGTATTACTATCCAACCTGAGAGTAAGATCGATCGATTCTTTAGTGGCTTAAAACCAAGTCTTCGAAGGGAATTAGCCATAAGGGACTTCAATAGCTACGAGGAAATCGTTCGATGTGCTCTCAAAGTCGAGATGGAGATTGGAGTAACCCATCAGTCATATGGGTTTGATAAGAAGAGGAAAATGGAATTCAAAGGAAAATCTAAAGAGCACACTGAAAAGAAGATGAGCTTTCCCTTATGCTCAAAGTGTGGAAAGAAACATCGAGGGAGTTGTCTTAAAGGGACAAGTAAATGTTTCAAATGTGGAAAGGAAGGTCATCGGGCATTTGAATGCCGCAATGATGGGAAGAAGATGTATAATGATGCAAACCAAGGAAGGTATACACAGAATGAACCTACTACACTTCAATGTTTCAAGTGCAAGGAGATGGGTCATTATGCCAATAAATGCCCTAATCCAAGGGTTGATGATGATGGTCGATGTCAACAAACTCTTAAGGCTAAAGACAAAGGAAATTCACATGCGATTTCTATCAGCGATGTGGAGTATGATAACGATGTGGTGAAAGGTACACTTACCATACACTCTAAAGTAGAAAATGTTTTATTTGATTCTGGATCCACCCACTCTTTTATTTCTGAAGAATTTTCTAAGGGTATCACTGTATTACCTCAACAATTAGATGTTGAGTCAGCTGTGACAACACCTAATGGCACAACAGTCGCATCAAAAGTTTATAATTCTTCTCCGATCGAAGATTGTGGGAAAGTGCTTCCTACAAATCTTGTGATCCTTCCTATAGTGGAATTTGATGTGATTCTTGGCATGGATTGGCTTTCTTTATATGGAGCTCATATCAATTTCCAAATAAGGGAAGTCACATTTCATATTCCAGATCAATCTATGATCATCTATCAATGCAAGGATGAACATAACCTTCCAGTGGAAATTTCTTCCATTTTATGGGTATTGATTCCACTAAATGAAGGTTATTTATCTCAAATTGTTGGTGAGAAACTCACGATTAAGAATATTCCCATTGTACGGGAGTTTGATGACGTCTTTCTGGAAGAATTACCAGGTCTTACACCAAATCTTGAAGTTCAGTTTTCAATAGAACTCGTACCTGGTGCTTTTCCTATTTCAAAGAAACCTTATAGAATGGCCTCAATTGAGTTGCAGGAATTGAAGAAGCAACTCCAAGAGAATCTTGATAAGGGATTCATACACCCTAGTGCGTCACCTTTGGGAGCACCTGTTCTATTTGTTATGAAGAAAGATGGATCAATGATACTCTGCATTGATTATCAAGAACTTAACAAGATCACTAACAAGAACAAATATCCTCTCCCGTGCATTGATGACCTATTTGACCAACTACGCAGAGCTCAATACTTTTCCAAGATTGATCTTCGTTCAGGGTATCATCAATTAAGGTTCAAAAGGGAGTATATACCAAAGACGGCTTTCCGTACAAGGTATGGACACTATTAATTTATAGTGATGCAATTTGGTCTTACTAATGCCCCTACTATCTTCATGGATCTGATGAATAGAGTCTTTAGAGACTATCTTGATCAATTTGTGGTAGTCTTTATAGACGATATTTTTGTCTATTCAAAGAGCAAGGAAGAACATGGAGATCACTTGAGAATTATATTGAAGACTCTGAGAAAGGTGAAGCTTTATGCCAAATTTACCAAGTGTGAATTTTGGATTCAAAAAGTTGCATTTTTGGGTCACATAATCTCAAAAGAGGGGATATCTGTGGATCCAGCAAAAACAGAGGTTATCGAAAGATGGTCGAAACCAACAACAGTAACTGAGATCCGAAGTTTTCTTGGTTTGGCTGGATATTATCGACATTTTGTGAAAGATTTTTCACGATTATCTAATCCACTCACCAAGTTGACTCGGAAAGGAGTTAAGTTTGTCTGGATGGAAGAATGTGAAGAGAATTTCAAGGAGTTGAAAAGAAGGTTATCCAGTTCACCTGTGCTCACACTGCCTTGTAGTGGAGAAAGGTTTGTGATCTATAGATATGCATCCAAGAAGGGATTAGGGTGTGTTCTTATGCAAAATGATAAGGTGATAGCTTATGCCTCACGACATTTGAAAATCCATGAGCAAAATTACCCAACACATGATTTGGAGTTAGCTGCGGTAATATTTGAAATAAATATTTGGAGGCATTATCTTTATGGTGAAAGATGTGATATTTATACTGATCATAAAATTTTAATGTATATTTTCACACAAAAGGAGATGAATATGCGTCAAAGAAGATGGTTGGAGCTGATTAAGGATTATGACTGCTCAATCCATTACCACCCTGGGAATGCAAACAAGGTGGCAGATGCATTAAGTCGATAAGACCAAGCTAGTTTATCCATGATGAGGATCAAAAAAGATCCAATATTTATGGATTTACAAAGGATTGATCTTGGAATTATAATGGAAGGGGAAAAATCTTATCTTTCACAAATGAATGTTCAACCATCTATACATGTGAAGATTAAAGAAGCACAGAAAGAAGATGTCGAGTTACAAAAGAAGGTGAGAAATGTTTCCGAATTCAACCTTGATTGTAATGGGATAATAAAGTTCCGGAATCGGGTTTGTGTTCCTCCCATCCCCGAATTAAAGAAGGAGCTGCTGGATGAGGCTCATAGTTCTTCATTCTCTATTCATCCTAGAAGAACAAACATGTATAGGGACCTGAAAGAGTACTTCTGGTGGGATGGCATGAAAAGAGATGTTGCTGAATATGTCTCTCGATGCTTGGTTTTTCAACAAGTTAAAGCTGAGAGACAGAAGTCTAAGGGGATGTTACAACTATTACCCATACCTGAATGGAAATGGGAAAACATCACTATGGACTTTGTCACATGACTTCCTAAAACATCCAATGGCAATAATGCTATCTGGGTCATAATTGATCGTCTTACAAAGTCTGCACACTTCATTGCTATTAGAGAGGATTTCTCTCTAGATCAGCTTTCCAGGATATATGTAAAGGAAGTGGTAAGATTGCATGGAGTACCACTTTCTATTATATCCGATCGAGATCCGAGATTTACCTCGATGTTCTGGCGAAGTCTTTAGCATACTCTGGATACAGAGTTGAGTTTCAGCACTGCTTATCATCCTCAGACAGATGGTCAATCTGAGAGAAAAATTCAAACCCTAGATGATATGTTGACAGCTTGCAGTATGGACTTCAAAGGTGGTTGGGATCAACACCTACCTTTGGTGGAATTTTCTTATAATAATAGCTTTCACTCCAGTATTCAGATGGTTCCTTATGAAGCTCTCTATGGAAGGAAATGCACGACTCCAACATGCTGGGATGAAGTTGGGGAAAGAAAGCTATTAGGACTTGATCTCGTTGATGAAATGGCAGAAAAGGTCAGATCTATTCAACAACACATAAGAGCAGCTCAGAGTTGAAAGAAAAGTTATGCTGACAACCGAAGGAAAGACCTCGAGTTTGAAGTGGGTGATAAAGTGTTCTTACGAATATCTCCCTGGAAGAGGGTCATGAGATTTGGAAAGAAGGGGAAGTTGAGCCCTAGATATATCAGTCCTTTCGAAATACTGGATCGTGTTGGGAAGGTAGCTTACCAATTGGCGCTTCCACCGAATCTCTCTCAAGTTCACGATGTGTTCCATGTATCTCTCCTGAGAAAGTACATACCTGATCCTTCACATGTACTCAGCTCAGAAGTTGTACCGCTGGAGCAAGATCTTTCTTATGAAGAACAGCTGATTGAGATTCTGGATCGTAGCGAAAAAGTCCTAAGAAACAAGACCACTCGATTGGTGAAATTTTTATGGAGGAACCACCAATTAGAAGAAGCTACATGCGAGCTTGAGGATATGATGAGGGAGAGGTATCCACATCTGTTTGTTACAAAGTAACGAATTTTGAGGGAGAAATTCATTTTAAGGGGGGTAGAATGTAACACCCGAGACTTTTATGTTATATAAATCATCAACAGAATCTTTTTCTACACAATACTTGGTTGACTTTCTTTACACGGAATCATGACCTTCCTCGATAGCTTGCGTCGTACGCAATACCGAGATTCACTAAACAACGATATGCTATTAAAATATTATTAAAACTAGCCGTTATGAATAGTAATAACCACTTTTTGAAATTTTATAAATTTTATTTTTAAAAATGGACTTCATTTTTGGATTCGGAATATCAAAATTAGCCTAGGGTGAAATTTTGGTATTTTTCTGAAAACTTTCAATTTTTGATGAATAGTGAAACCACTAATGGTAGTTAAAAAAACTGAATTTTTCATAAAACTTAATTTTACCGCTTCTTTGAGTGGAATTTAAAAAATCCAAGAGACACGGTTGATATCAGTAAGTAAAATCTGGTTCAATGAGATGAAAATAATTTTTTGGTGAATAGTAACTTTTTACTTTTTTTACCACGGTTAAAAGTAAATAGGGTAATTAAGGGTAAAGATGATATTATTGTTACCCTAAAACATGTCCTAATTCTATTGGACAAGTGTAGTTCGACCAAAAACAAACTTAGGAATAAAATATGACCATTTAGGCCCACTTGGATTAGATTAGGACATTTATTATTAATTTATTTAAAGAAGGGTTAAAATAGGTAAAATCAATGTTTAATAAGTAAATAATTTTTAATATGGGGTTATACATAATATAAATTCGACTATAAATATTCATTATAAATATAAAACGATTTCCTACATAATTGTATTTTATTTGTAATTTTTAGACATTAATTAAGTTAATTTATTTATGACACAATGATGATGCAGTAATTATCTTATTAATGAAATATTGACATAATTAATGTTATAAACACCAAAATAAATGTAATTTGAGACTTTTTATGAATCCCACTAATTTTATAGGTTAATAGAACATGTTATTATTGATTTAATTAACTTGGTTCGAACTAATAATTATGTTAAGAGTTTCACAAAAATCAATTACAAAATAGTGTAAAAATTGACATAAAATAGATTTTAAAAAAATATTATATTGGTAATTGTTATTTTATTCCTAAAAATCTAAGGTTCGGCCAAATGACTTAGATAATGTTATATATATTTATAATAAACAACTTGGGGTTCGTTTTGTTGCTTATAGTAAGTTTATTAAGCTTATAGTATAAGAACACAAGAAGACATGGTAAAAGTAAAATTATTTAACTTAATGTTAAATCTAAATGATAAGGTTAAAATAGGAACATAAACTTGTATAAATTATATTGGATGAGAGGATTTCGACCCATCCCCACCTTAGCCTCTAAATAAATCAAATTGGATCTATTTAAAACTGAAATTGACTTTATAATAAAATAATATTTTTAGTTTTTCCAAAGGTGCCCCTCTCCTCCCTTATAAAAGGGCACCTCCTCCCCCTCTTCCTCACACCACATTGAGCCTTCAAGCTCGGCCAAACCCTGACACATTCTCCTCTACACTTCCCTAGAGACATCCTAGAGGTCCTGTTCTTCTTCAAAGACCAATTTTAGTGCCCTAAAAGAAGGTCTCAAAGAAGCACTTCAAAGAAGAGGTAATGTCTGTTACCGATTCTTTCATATTTATTTCTTCTTCCACTTCTTCTTCTTTAGTTGTTTCACTATGAAGTAATAACATCAGTATCAATAATATACTGATATGTTATTATAAGTATGAAACAACCCTATTTCACCATCTATCCATCCTACGGAAAAATAAATCACTGCGCGTGCGTACGTACGGAATACCGTCTCCACGCCGTGGTATAATCTATTTTCCACCACCACCTTACTTGGATGGGTATAATGGTGTAAATAATGACTATATATGACTATTATAAAGTGATATTGATTCTTAAATAGTATACATACACTCAAATACAATTCCATGATCATAGGAACGATATCATCACTCGTGCGTACGTACGGAATACCGTCTCCACGATGTGATGCGACTCGTTCTACATGATCTTTATTTCATAATGATTATATAAATGAATTGAATGAATGAATATGATATATATTACACTAGTACCATTCTGGAAATGAGGTATCTATAACCTAAAGAGAATAATAAGAATTTATTCGACAAAACATGCATAAGAACAAAAAGTTATAAACACCCGAATAATAAGTAGCAATGAAATATTACTACTAAGAAGCTAAGAATATGACCATATATGATATCATAAAAATAATTATGATTCTGGAATAAGTCAATAACATTATTTATATCATTATACAGGAGGTTCGGACACTTATAAAGCAAGTCGGACCTAAGGTAAGGGAAATATCACAATCTCATTTTTATCTGAGATTGTTTATACTTAGGTATTTACTGGGGTGTATTTTACCATCCACATCCATGTTTCGTAAATATGTACTATTATTTCCATCCACCTACAATTATTTAAATCCAATTTTACCCTTCGGTGAGTTTTTAGTAAAATATATGAAAGGAATCTTTTGTCGTTTTTCGTACGAGGTACTTTTTTTACTTTTCCGACAAAAGTACGAGAAGAATGTTTTTTAACTTATACGGCATGAATGGATTTTTAAAGAATTATTTCCAAGAAGCTTACTTTACATGTTTTCAAGTTTATTTTTAATAAAATTCATTTAATTTATAATTTTATGACATGTTAATAAAGGAAAAGTGTTTTTTTTTAAGTAGAAAGGATATTTTCTTCAAGAATGGAGTTCAAGTGTTTTATCAAAATTATTTTCCATCTAAGATAATAAAGGGTTCTGTTTTTATCCCTATTATTACATTGATTTGATTATGTTGTGATGGAATTATTTTTATGAATTCCTTTATCTTATATGAATTGTTTTATGATGTCATGATGTTTAAGATTCCCATTTGTATTACATGGGTTATGCAACGATGTATGATTTATGATTTTGTGGCACACATAAGAATGGTATCATTATGAGATGGGTGGGACCTATATCTCCCTCCAATGCATTGGGTAAATATTTTATATCTCATGAGATAGACATGGCTGGAAAGGTAGGTTATACCGGTTCAGTGAAACAAGACTGAAACGAGGGTGACTCGGTTCAGAAAGGGACTTTGTCCACTAAGATAGTCTTGGCAATGAGTCTTGACTAACAAGAAATGATTATCTCTGATTATGTGTGTATGCCACAAAGTTTCATGTTTTAAGTTATGATTATTGTGATTACATTTCACTGCCATGATTTATCCCATGTTATTAAATTATGATCTCTTTTGCAGGTTAAGATTTCCAAAAGTTATGTGCTTGTGTATACGATGTGATTGATATTTCTTTTGTTTACCCTTACTGAGAATTTGAGGTCACCCTTTTGTATGTTTTCTTTCCCCAGTTCATAAAGAAGGTTATTAAGTAGGATATGCCAAAAAGGGACTCTAGATATGATGAAATAAGTGGGAGGCAAAGTTGATGCTTTATGAACCAGTTGTTTATGTTTCCCAGTTTCTAAAGGCACTATACCTATACGGTCCTTTCGTGGTTTTGTTATATGTTGTAATAACTATGCTTCAATTTTGAAGTATTACCAATGTATGTAAAGTATGGGTCGTTATAGTGGCACTTTACCAGTCGATAGGGATTACCGACCCTGATTTTGACTATGGTTGCACGTTTGGTTTACTTCGCTTGTTGTGTTCCTGCTAGGCAAAGCACATTGTTGTTGCATACACTTTTAGCTGCATAGTTTTAGGTTTCTTGTCGGGGTGACCTAATGAGATTATTTCTCACCCCTGCACGTGCAACTCGGTGTACGTGTAGACCTTATGTCTACTTTTCAGGTTGAGCATGAGTTGCATGGTGGATAGGGATGAGGCATAGTGTTGCACGATCGAGCAGAGCTGCTTGAGTGGTACTACTGATCGGGCTACTGCAGTTCGACAGTGTCTGGAGATTGGGTACGTGGAATGGCTCAAAGTTAGTAGCAGAGCCCTGTACATTTACTTTCAGTTTCTTTTGTACTTGTATTTGTATGGTCGGCCAGTGGGTGACCAGTGTTGTATTTTATTGCATAGCTGTTCGGTCTTTTATAGCATTTAACTATTATAGCTAGTTCTATTTCTGTTGTTTACTGCTTCCGCACTCTGTTTACTTTCTGCCATGTATGATACATAGTTATTTCCACTATTTTCTTACTCTCGAATGAGGGAATAGTCTCCTCAATATCACACCCTAGGCCCTCACTGCTGGTCGGTAGCCTCTGGCGTACAGGGAGGCACACTTAGGCCTAGAGGAGAACCGGATTGGAGCACTAGTTTAGTGGCATCTGTGTCGGGACGTTACAGAAACATTTGAAATGAATTAACATTTTAAAACATTCCTATTCATATAAATAAATCCTTAAAACCAGTTTGAAAACATGGAAATTAATGAGAAAGATTTAAAAGAATAATTCTTTAAAAAATTTAAAATAATGTTTTTATAAAAGATTCCCTTAAAAATAATCCCTTTGAAAACTCTTTTATAGAACATGGACATGGATAATAAATATGTCCTAGTAAAAACTTACCAATAAACAATCTCGAATAATAATGAAATTGAAAAATTAACCCTTACCTTGTACTTTACCGTAGTCGATGGTATGTTAACCCCGTGTATAATATTTAAAACATTGTTATCAGATTATACAAGAACTATATACATAAATTTGATATCATATATGATCCTATAATGTTTCTTTGTTAATAATATTTCAGTAGTATCATAATTTCAGGTGTTAACTAATTCATTTTCATTTATATGATTGGTTATGCAAGACATGTTTGTAATGGATAGGCTGTATTTGATTCATATACAAGAATGAAAATATGTTTTTAAAAATTATTTTTAATCATAAAATGAAAATTATTCTAGAATGATTACGATGATGTATGAATCTCAATGAGTTTGTGGAGACGGTAATCCGTACGTACGCACAAGCGACAATATCATTATACTGATGGTGAAATAACATGTAATAGTATGGTATATCATATATACAGAATCATTAACATGTAATATTTATTATTTAAATCAGTTATACTCATTATTATACCCATCTAAATAATGAAGTGGTTGAATAACAAACTACACCACGACGTGGAGACGATAAGCCATACGTACAGACGTATGATGGCTTTTTCATTTATAGGATGGATAAAATAACGAATATGGTTGTACCATATTTATAATAACATCATAGTATGTAGGAGGTACTATAGTTATTATTCTGGTATCGAAACAACAAATAAATAGGAATAGGAAGAAGAAAATATCTTGAAAGAGGGTGGTGAAATTATTACATCTTCTTCGGGTGTTTCCTATTGAGTTGATCAAAATGGATCCATAGGTTGGATTTATGATCAAATAAAGGACTCTAGGTTTATGTGAGAGAATTTGGGAGGATATTGGTGTAGAGGTTGGACGAGGAAAATGGGTTTGGAGGTGTGATTTTGAGGTAAGGGGGTGTGCCCTTTTATAAGAGGGGTGAGGATGACTTTAGGAAAAGATTAAAATATTAATTTATTATACAATCATATTCGGTTTAAAATGGATTAAAATGAATTTATTTCTATCCTTATGTGGTTTTGGGTCTAAATCCTCTCAACCAATAGGTTTTAGACATGTTTAGATTACCATTTTAACCTTATCTTTTAGATTTAACTCTTAGTTAAATAGTTATCTTTTACCGTGTCTTCTTGTATTCTTACACTATATGGTTAACAAACTTACTCTAATCATCCAAGAGAACCTCAAGTAATTAATTAATGACATATATAATATTATTTAAGACATTTTACAAAACTTTTATTTTTAAGATTATTATATCCACCAATAATATAGTATTTTTTTAAAAAATTAATTTATATCGATTTTGACACTATTTAGTATTTTGTTTTTGTGAAATTCATAACATCATTATCACTTAGAAAAAAATTTATCTAATAAACCCTAACTTGTCATATTAACCTATAAAATTAGTGTAATTCATCATAAGTCTCAATTTACATTTATTTGGACATTTATAATATCAATTATTTTAATATTTCATTAATAAGGTATTTACTGCATCACCATTGTGTCATAAATAAATTAAATTATTTATTGTCTGAAAATAATAAATAAAATAACACCATGTAGGAAATAATTTTATCTTTTTAATTAATATTTTTAGACTAATTTATCATATGTATAACCCTATATTAAAAATGTTTTAGTTAATAAAATTTGAATTTAACACTTTTAACTCTTCTTTAATAAAATAATAATTAATGTCCTAATAAAATCCAAGTGAACCTAAAGGATCATAATTTATTCCTATGTTTTTCGGGTTGAATTACACTTATCCAATAGAATTAGGACCTATTTTAGGGTAATTATAATATCATTTTTTATCTTTAATTACCCTATTTACTTTTCACCGTGGTAAATAAAAGTCCAAAGTTACTATTCACCAAAAAATATTTTCATTTTATTGATCCACATTTTACTTAATGATTTCAACTGTGTCACTTGGATTTTTGAAATTCAACTCATAGTAGTGGTAAAATTATGTTTTATGCAAATTTACAAATGCTCCTAGAAGGGTGGTAAAAAACGTTAAAAAGTTCAATAAAATTTTATAGATATAATTTTATTATAAATTGACTCCAATGAATTAAATTTAACTTATATAGGTATTATATATCAATTTTGACTTGAAATAAATTTAAATAAAATAAATAATTATTTAAAAAAAGTCGGTTTTAAATAAAAATGTAGTGTTTTTCACTATTCATCAAAAAGGGAAAGTTTTCAGAAAAATACCAAAAATTCAACGTAAGAAAATTTTGATATTCCGAATTCAAAAATGAAATATATTTTTCCAAATTGAAAACGTATAAATTTCATTTATTAATTGAAAAATAAATCTAGTTGTCAAAATGAAAAAGCGGGTTTTTAAAAAGTAAAAAATATCAAAGATTGACATGTGTTTCGGTCAAATTTAAATGTTAAATTAAATATAATTAATTAATTAATATTAAATGATAAAAATTTGATCTAATTATACTTAAAATCCATTCAAATGTATAATATAACATTATAAATTATTATGATTAAAAAAGTTGTTTTCAATTAAAATTTATATTTTTCACTATTCACCCAAATATGAAAGTTATCAGAAAAACACCAAACATTTATCAAAACTAGATTTTTCTTTCCTGATTATATAGAAGAAGTTTATTTTGTAAAATTTAATATATAAAAGTGTCAAATATTGGATTTAAAATGGGTTCTCCATTAAAAGGCGGTAAAATTGCATTTTTTGAAAAAAACTTCCCTTATCTGAAAAAATGAATGTGTTCTTATATTATTCCTAGGAAACACATAATATGGATATTATAATATATATAGAATATATAAAATTCAAAATTTAGAAAATAATATTCATAACAACTTTTGTACAGCTAGTTTGGTAAGTCATGGTGCGCTCGAGTTCAGTGTTGCGTGTAGCGCAAGTTATTGAATTATTTTGAAGAAATAACGTACTATAAAATCTTGGAATGTTACATTATCCCATTGTTCAATAAATTTCATCCTCTAAATTTGAAAATTTTCTTAGAAAAAGGTTAAAAATAGAAAAATACATGTGGAAAACTCATATCTGAAATTGGGTTAATAAAATTTAGTCTTAAATAGAGGGAAATGGAAATGAAAAAGTCACCACCAAATTATGATCTCGATTAAGAGAAAAATTTTGGAAATTAGAGACACATAATTGGAGGGAAAAAGTTAATATTTTTTGGGAGTGATTCAGGTCATCAATCACAAACAAGTGTAAAATTGAGGGCCTCAAATCCATCAATCTATAATGATTTAAAATATCAGCGGTTCTACAAAACATATGGTATTAGGATAACACATTTTTGGTTTTAAGATCTCTTCCCTAAAGTTTAAGAATTATTTTATTCATAGAATAAGAGGAAAAAAATATACTTGACAAGTAGAGTTTCATCCTTCAACTAATTCCTACCACACACTCATCTTTCACTCTAAAAGATAATAGAGTTAAAAAATATTCTATTTATCCTAATCATATATGGTTTAAAAAAATGTATTTATAATTCATTTTTCAGACTATTTAAAAAAATTACATTATAAAAACTAGGACAACACATATTCCAGTGGTTGGTGATCCACCCTTGTCGCCCTTCGATTCTGGGGTCAAGTCTCACGACCATGCTAGACGTGACAGGTTGTCACCCGCCCTCCAGGATGTCCTTTTTATGACAATCAAAAAATAATCCCAAGAAATGATTTGACTTAAACAATAGTATCCAATGTCAAACATAATCAATTAAAACCTTTAGAATTCTCCAAAATACTTATGTCCAAACTCACAGTCCAAAATTTATAAGGAAGGAAAACACAATGAAGATCATTTTTTCCACGTATTAACATATGAATACCTTCATCATGTATTATTTTAAAACATTGTAACATCCTAAATTACCATAAAACTTTATTGATTACATTCATACTCCCTTATTCCTTATAGAATATTGGATATAATCCTTCTATCATATAATGTTGTAAAATCCAACAATGATGGAACATACAAATCATTAATCAGTTTCAAGGTAGTCAAGAATATCCAATATAATTTATCCAAATCAATCATATATTATTCCAAAATTACTACCATTGTATCAGAACCATATTAAGGTTTATCTTTCCTTCAACCATGTATTTTCCAAAAATTCTAACTTTTATTGAGTCACTTTTCTTAGAACCATATAATATTTTATCCTAAATGAAATAGTACTGCAGTACAATCCTTATTTATTTCCATAATTCCTATAATTAGTATATCATTGATACAACACTGAAATTAAATAATTCATTAATAACAACATAATAACACTAGTAATTCCTCTTTATCTGTGGTAGTACCATAACTTTATTATTATCCTATAGCATCATTTGGGGAATACTCTGATGATTTGAACATTGATTCCTGTAGTGTCCCAACTACTTGCGGATGAATCATTGTACCTTTGAAACCTTTTTCATAACCTTGAAATCACATACATGGTGTTATATATCTCCACACTAATAAAAAACTCATATTCCCTTCAATAATTTACCAAGCGGATTATTTTCAAAGTTATAACAAATGGGAAAATCATTCTTTCCCTTTGTAATGGCTCGGACCCGAACAACCACCCGAATAGTGCTAAATGGGTCGGGTGTTACTACCTTAGGCGCACCTCCCCGAACGGCAAAGGCTGCCAACTAGTAGTGAGGGTCTCATGGGTATAGTGGGGAGGCTATACCCTCTCTAAGGATAATAATGGTACTGGTTTGAGTATAATAATAAAGATGCAGAGGAAAAAATGACTCAGCAGACTCAAGCCAGAACCACAAAACAGAAGCACATTCAATATCGATAAACAATGGAAAAAATAAATATAAATAATAGAATAAGAAAGTAAACAAACCAGCATGATGATCACTTGTAACTACCACTGAACAAAACACATGACTCCAAAAAAGGTCATACATGTATTTATATATAAAAAGGTGCCTATGTATAACCAATTATAGCTATATAAAAAATAAGCATAATAATAAAATAAATGAAACAAAACAAGATAAAATCTAGCTAGGAAAGACCTCAAGGTCCATACCATCTCCATGCAACAACTAATGTAGCCCAGCTCCTGAAGCTAGACTCTTTCCTGCACGTAAATCCATAAGGTCTGCACGTGTCCTGAAGGGCCTGTGCAGGGTATGAGAAAAATCTCAGTAGGATACCACCCAATGGTGTGTACCTAATATAAGTGTTTGAGCAGGAATTCATTTATAAGGAAAATAGTAAACAATACGATGCAGAATAAACACAAACTCCACTGGTGCTTAGCAGCCACCACAAAGTGTCACATGCTTTGGCCAATGTCGGAATCTCTGTCATGTAACCTGAAACCATGTGCCCCCTGACACCACATGTCTCAAGTACCAATGTTCCGAAGGCATGCCCAAGAATAGTATCTCGGCACCTTGTGCCTCCATATACCTCATGCCTCAAGTACCGACGCCCCGAAGGCACACCCAAGAAGTAACCCGGAGGAACAATGATTCATGTCCTCAAATAAATAATCAAAGGGACAACGATGTATGCCCTCAAATAAATTGTCGGAGGGACAATGATACTTGCCCTCAAATAAAGTAACCAGAGGGAAAGCGATATCCGCCCTAAAATAAGTAACCGGATGGACAATCATACCTTCCCTCAAATCACTACGAGCCTCAGCCCCCCAACCCGATAGCCTCAAGCTATCCCTTGGAGGCTCTTCATCTCGCACGTTGATTCCTACGACAAGAACTCCCAACCAATATACCTAAACTACATCAACGGGGGACTCTACACACACGAGTGGTCAAAACCACCTCATCACAGAGTATCTCTGTGTTCACAATACTCAAAGTTCTGAGTGAACGGTAATCACAAAAATAGCACCTAATCCACCACACATCTGACACCTCGTGTCCCTATGACCATGCAGCTCAATTGAGATGGCCTTTCCATCCCAGTAACCCGGGCCATTCCCAACCTAACAGTCATTTTGACTCAAAACGACATCCATGATTCCCAATCCCGTGGTCAAAACAACCCAATGTAACCCCAGGCCAATCCCAACCTGACGACCGTACTATCTCAAGATGACATCAATTATGCCCAATCTCGTGGTAAAAACAAACCAAAGTAACTTGTGCCATGCCCATCCTATGATCAGCATCACTCAACAATATCTGGGCCACTCTCATCACAACCCGAAGGTTCCAACATATTCAATTCAACATATACATATAAAACACATTTAAACAGAACACATAACAGGAAAAAACCATCTAAACAGATAAATTGCACTAAGAAAGTGATGTACCATACCAAAACTGTTGTTTCTAAGGTCTCTAAAAATTATATCAAGGTTAAAATAACTAAACCTAATAGTTTATACCAATAAAATTCAAGTATTATCAATTTGGAAACACCGGCCAAAATGCCCCATGTGAGAAATGGCCTCTCGCCCAACCCTACTAAATCAATATAGGACAAAGGGAATACCCAACGGTATCCCATAGGTCTAATAGGAAATTTAAATATTCAATAGCAGATAAATTAGGGTCTCTATCAAAATACCCAAATACACGACATAACTCGCGCCACCCGAAGGTCTAGAAAAACACAAACGAAGATATGCACCACCTACCTTTAGGGTTTAGAAAAATCAACCCCTTTCCCAAATGCACTCCAAACCAGTGAACGCCTCCTTGAAACCACCTCAAAAACCCTTCCCTAACATAAAAAATTTCAACCTTTAACACACAAAGGTAACAAAACCCTAGATCTACATGCAACCCTTATAGATCTAGGAAACTAAGAGAGAGAGAGAGAGGGATAACCCAAACCAAAACCTCAAAGAAACAATAGAAGTACTTACTCGAGGAGAACCACATTTGATCCACCAATAAATCCCTTCTATTTGCCTCCAAAAAGAGATAAGGAGCTCCCCCAACCTCTGAAAACTAGAACTCCCACGTGATCCATGGGTGGGAGGAAGAATGAGGGAGAAATAGGAAATCCCGAGTGGTCCGGTACTTAAAAACCCTAAATTTAAGTGGTCGCACTATTACCCTACACGGTTTGGAAAACCCTACGTCAAACGTGTAGTTCCCACTGTCTCACCCAAGGACTTCGCATGGCTTGCCCGCACGGTTTGAAAAACCATGTGACACCCTTGTGGAGCCCACTGTCAAGGGTGCACGGTTTCTTGGGATGACCGCATAGTTTTTTCAGACCGTACGCCAACCATGCACCCCTATACGACCTCCAAAACTTTAAATTTTTTTCCTTGATTCTCCCAGATTTCTCAAAACCAGACAAAATTCAAACAAGTTCGGTATTTTGACCCGTTCTAAAAACTCGGGTTCTTACAATCTCCCCACCTTAACATAGCTCATCCCTGAGCTGTCAAACAAAACCCGAAGATGGCACCAAACATAGCACCCCAAACAAAGCAACCTGGAATTCCCCAGTCACAAGGTTCTGGATAAATTCTTCAAGGGGCTCCCCACCGTATGAATCACCTAACTCAGTCTCAACCTGAAAAAACTCAGAACAAACAAAGGTTTTCTAACGTGTTTCCGGACTCAAGGTCCTCTCATGACGCATCATCACCCCTGCGCCAAATTGGTGCCCCCTTGCCGCTTCTGACACCCAATGTATTCCGCACCTCATCAGTGTCCGCCTCCACAAGTTCCTATATTCCATGGATGCTCAAAATGAACCTGGTGCCTAGAACCTCAAGTAACCCACATACTTGATGCCCTGATGCCCATGGAACCTCATGTAACCTGCATCCTCGATGCCCTAATGCCCAAGGAACCTCAATTAAACCACATCCTCGATGACCTGATGCCTAAGGAACCTCATGTAACATGCATCCTTGATTCCCATGATGCTACGCATCTCATCCATATATATAAAAATATATCACGCACCTGATATGGTGCCAATCCCACTGACTAGCATCTAGTCAGTCCACATAGATCATGTGAATAACATGCACTAAAAATGGATATGCCTCTATAGGTCATTCCAGAATAGAACAAGGAAATCACGGCCACACCCGTGGTGTACCTCTAATCATCGTCGGCTCACCAGCATGCTCAGCCTCTAGTAGTTCAACGACGTGCACCTATCCTGAAGCACGACTTCCTAATACTTAACCTCCCTGCAGTGCTGCTCCAGTCACCGACCACTGACCCCTCAGCTGGATACCACTATCTTTGTCATGTCCTCCACATGCAGCTAAACCTCAGCTACCCTCTCCTGTTACAAAACCTGAACCAAATCCAGATGCCACCGTATGTCCTGGTCCCTACCTGTCAGCTGCTTGAGAAGGCTGCCTGCAGAACCTCTCCAGATGGTTGACCTTTCCACATGCCTGGAACTCATTTGGAGGCCTATCGCACTAAGTCCGAACATTTCATGGTTTTAAACACTGAAAGAAAAACATATAAGAACTGCTATGATGTGGTCTGTATGAGTCCTTATCCTGACTGCCCTGCTGGAACTCATCCCGTCCTCGCTTCTTGTTATCTGACCCCTCACCTGAAGCCATCGCCCGACTGACCTGTGGACGATCCCTTATATTTCTCTCCTCTATGAGTGCCTGATTCACCACCTCTGAGAAAGAATCTAGCCGAAATATATTTACCTGGATCTTAATGGCGTGTCTTAAGCCATCCTTGAAGAGCCTCACCCTTTCCGCATCATCGCGTACCTTACCGGGTGAAAAGAGAGAAAACTCGATGAAAGTAGCTACATAGTCCATGACAGACATGTATCCCTACTGAAGACTCAATAACTCCTGGGACCTCTCTGCTCTCAGTGTCTCCAGGTAAAAGTTCTCAAAGATCCTATCCTCGAAGTCCTTCCATGCCAGTCCCTCTTGCCTGTGAGCCTGAACCTGCACATCCACCAGCGCTTTGCCGGTCCTCGCAGAATGTATGTCACTAGCTTGACCCTCTTCCCTAGAGGCGTCTCGAGCTGCTTGAAGATCATCTTCATGCTCTCTATCTAGTTCCAAGCCACTTACAGACCACCCTCACTCTGAAAAAGTAGCGGGTGATGCGACTGGAACTCTCACATCAGATAAGCCATAGATGGCTCTGTACCCTACGCACCTCTCTTGATCCCCTTCAAGACACGTACTAGGCTAGATCGGAGCTGCTCGTCGAGCCATGGTCTGAACGCTGCCAAACTTAGTTGATGTCCTTCCTGCACTAAATCATGGTTTTGATCCCGTCTCTGAGCCTATACCTACAGCTCCTACTCTGCCTGCACAGGATCCTGAACCTAATCCTTCACCTACATCATTGTCTCATCACCCGCCTGATGCTCCATCGCGACGTCTAAGAGGAACCCGATGAATACCATAAATGGTCAAACATCCCCCCCCCACACACATATATAACAATATATATTCTATACAGATAATGAAACCAGTAAAAGGCAGTGCATAACTACTACCCTTACTCCCCCTTACCGCAACCCATTCCCATGACATCTTGACCTCATTGGCCTCCTTACCCGCCCTTATCAGAGCCATGTATCAAAAGTACCTTGGGCCATGCCTGTCCTCACAAACAACGTTGCCTTAAACTGACGACCGAGTCACCCAAACCAGGTGATCAAAACAACCTCAACCGATAGGACCTGCCTGCTTGTAAAAGATCCAGACCCAAATACCCTGTCACATGAAATTCTACAATATATACATCATGGCATAAATATTTCAACAAACAAAAAATTATATCAGAAATTTCACCTTTTCACATTTCAAGAATACAAATAAGGGAATTGATATATTCTTCACATGGTATTATCACATCACAAAGAATACATGCAATTATGAAATTGAAATACCCTAAAATGTGTCTATCAAACGCCATGAAAACAAGCCTTTCCATACCGGGCCAAGGTCCAATTATCCCTTACCAAACCCAGTCAAAGGTTACATATCACAATCAATAACATTACACAAAGAGTGAGTCACCAAGGTTTAAATCATATAAACTGTAATTTGAGAAAAAACAAACATCAATTCCCACCCATGGAAACATGGTCCATCCCTCATACCTGGGGCTTCTGGCACCCAAGTACAAGCTAGAAACCCAGTTTCCAGTAACATCCTATCTCTAGTCTACCATATCCCAAATAGTAAAACCAGTAGAAATAAAAGAGAAGACTCAATCTCATTAGTAGCCAGCAACCACAGCTACTAAATTCTTATCAGGGCCTCCTCTGATAACACTTTATAACGAACTGGACCCGAACAACCACCCAAACAATGCTAAATGGGTTAGGTGTTACAAACATAGGCACAACTCCCCAAACGGAAAAGTTTACTGACTAGTAGTGAGGGTCTCATATGTATAGCAGGGAGGCTATACCTTCTCGGAAGATAATAATGGTACTGTTCCAAGTATAATAATAAAGATGCAGCGGAAAAAATGACTCAGCAGACTTGAACCAGACCCGCAAAATGGAATAAAATTCAATATCAATAAACAATGGAAGAAATGAATATAAACAATAGTAGCGGAAAGTAAATACAACAACACTTTGATCACTTGTAACTACCACTGAACAACAAACATGCATCCAAAATAGGTCATACATGTATTTATATATAAAATGTATTCAATGGATAACCAACTGTAGCTACATAATAAATAAGCATGCTAACACAGGAAATAAAACAAAACAAGATAAAATCTAGCTAGGCAAGATCTCATGGTCCATACCATCTCCATGAAATAGCTAATACAACCCAGATCCTAAAGCTGGCCTCTTTCCTGCACGTAAATCCATAAGGTCTACACGCGTCCCGAAAGGCCAATATAGGGTGTGAGAAAAATCTCAACGGGATACCACAAAATGGTTCATAAATAATATAAGTGTTTAAATAGGAATTAATTTATAAGGAAAACAATAAACAATATGATGCATAATAAACACAAACTCCACTGGTGCTCAGCAGCCACCATGGAGTGTCACCTGCTATGGCTACACTAAAATCTCTATCATGTAACCCAGCACCATATGCCCCCTGACACCATGTGTCTCAAGTACCGACCTCCCAAAGGCACGACCAGGAATAGTAACCTAGCACCTTGTGCCTCCTGACACCTTGTGCCTCAAGTACCGATGTCCTGATGTCATTCCCAAGAAGTAACCCAGAGAAACTACAATGCATGTCCTCAAATAAATAACCAGAGGGAGAATGATGTCTTCCCTCAATTAAATAGCCAGAGGGACAGAGATACCTACCCTCAAATCAAGTAACTGGAGGGACAATGATATCCACCCTCAAATAAGTCACCGGAGGGACAGAAATACCTGCCCTTAAATCACGACGAGCCTCAGCCCCCAACCCGATAGCCTCAAGCTATCCCCGGGAGGCTCCTCACCTCCCACTTGGCTCCCTATAGCAAGAACCCCATCCAATGTACCTAAACCACATCTATGGGGGCCTCTACCCACACGAGTGGTCAAAACCACATCATCACGGAGTATCTCTGTGTGCACACTACTCAACATTATGGGTGAGCGATAATCACCAAAATAGAACCTAGTCCACCACACATCTGACACCTCGTGTCCCTACAACCATGCCGCTCATGTCTGATGGCATTGTCATCTGAGTAACACGGGACATTCTCAACCTGATAGTCATTCTACCTTAAGCTGACGTCCATGACCACCAATACCATGGTCAAAACCACCCAAAGTAACCCCGGGCCAAGCCCAATTGACTATCATACTACCTCAAGCTGATTTCTATGACGCCCAATCCCGTGGTCAAAACCACCCAAAGTAACCCGAACCATTCCCATCCTATGATCAACATCACTCAACAATATACGGGTCACACCGATCACAACCCGAATGTTCCAGCATATGCAATTGAACATTTACATATAAAACACATTTAAATAGAACACATGATAGGAAAAAACCATCTAAACAGATGAATTTCACTAAGAAAGTGTTGTCCCTTACTAGCACTGAAGTTTCTAAGGTCTCCAACAATTATATCGTGGTTTAAATAACTAGACCTAACAGTTTAAACAAATACAATTCAAGTATTATCATTTTGGAAACCCCGACCAAAATGCCCCATGTGAGCAATGACCTCTTGCCCGGTCTTGCTCAATCAAGATGGGACAAAGGTCATACCCAAAGGTATCTGATAGGTATAATAGGAAATTTAAATATTCAATATTAGACAAATTAGGGTCTCTCTCAAAATACCCAAATACGCGCCATAGAATGTGCCACCCAAAGGTCTGCAAAAACACAAAAGAAGATATGCACCACATACCTTTAGGGTTTGGCGAAATCAACCCTTCACCCAAACGCACTCCAAACTGGTGAACGCCTCCTCTAAACCACCTCAAAAACCCTTCCCTAACATAAAAAAGCTCAACCTTTAACACACAAAGCTAACACAACCCTAGATTGACATGAAACTCTTGTATATCTAAGAAACTAAGAGAGAGAAATAGAGGGATAACCCTAACCAAAAAATTGATGAAACAAAAGAAGTACTTACTCGAGGAGAACTTCCTTCAATCCACCAAGAATCCCCTTTGATTTGCATCCAAAATGAGCTAAGGAGCTCCCCCAACCTCTGAAAATTGGAACTCCCATGTGAGCCACGAGTGGGAGGAATAATGAGGGAGAAATAGAAAATCCTGAGTGGATTGGGACTTAAAAACCTAACATTAAGTGGTCACACGGTTACCCTGAATGGTTTGGAAAACTGTGCTTCAACTGTGTGGTTGCCACTGGCTCACCCAGGGACTTTGTATGGCTTGCCCGAACGGTTTGACAAACTGTGCGCCGCCCGTGCGGAGCCCACTGTCAAGGGTGCGTGGTTTCTTGGGCTGGACACATGGTTTTCTCAGACCGTGCACCAACCGTGCACCCCTATACGACCTCCACAAGTTTAAAATTTTATCCTAGATTCTCCCAGTTTTCTCAGAACAAGCCAAAATTCAAACAGGTTCGATATTTTGACCCATTCTAAAAACTGGGGTTCTAACAACCTTATTCCCTTTATCCATCTTTCTCTGTACCATAATTTTCTATGCTGGCTTCCCTTCAAAGACATTAGACTCATATAATTCTTTACTTATCTTATTAACCAATGATATTATTTCTTCATATGATGATAATACATGGGAGAAAATTTCCATTTTAAATGTTGGCTCAATACCATGAAATATATGATCCTTCTTACTCTTTGGATCATGTGTATTGCTGGAGTTCTCATTCCATCTTTTGGGAGCCATTTCTAAACAATGGAATAAACTACGTTTGTTTTATGAATCACAATGCATAATTCCAAACTTGTAAAATACCTATCATAAACTGAAAATATTATGCATATAATCTATAATCATAAAAAAATTTCTTTGAGGAAGTATTTACTCCTAAATCCTTCATAATGGCATGTAATAAAAATGTGAATTATCCTAAGCATATCCCCTGGGAGTGTAATGACCAAATGTGTAGAAAGGCCAATTGTTATGTACCAGGATACCCTGGGTCAAGCCCAAACTCCTTATTAGAGTTTTCACTCCTAGGTACATCTATGCCAGAGTCGCCTCTCCCTACTCATATCCAGACATGGATGTATTTCTAGGAAAATAAACAAAATCTCTACATTACCAAAATTCTAGGAAGTTCTCCTATACTAATCATCAAATTCTATCTTAGAGTAATGTTCTCTAATCAGAGTTTATCTAAATATATTTCCAAGGATGTTGCTAAACTTACTTTGATACCAACTATAACACCCCAACCCCAGTTACCTAGAGTTAGTGCATTATTTTAATACATTGTCATGAAAACAAGGAATCAATTCCCGAAAGACTGATCAGTTTAACAGTATTGGAAAATAGATTACATACATGAACGTTACATTACACATTAGAAAATGAAACACAACATGAATTATATTTTGATAATTCCATTAATCCCCTGGCTTAACCCTACTTATCAATCATAATACACTTCTTAGAATCCTAGGAAAATAAAACATTAGAAAGGGGTGAGCTCAGATGCTCTATAAGGATAAAAATATAGCGGAGACATTCATAAATAAGTATAAACATTTAAGGCAATGTATAAGACTAAAATACAATCCTTTTAAACATAAAATTCATTATAATATGGAAAAGATAAATCAAATAATTCCATTTACTTATTCACATGGATATTATACTAGTCAAATAATCACATTTAATATCAATATCCAATTTCATAATGATGGAATGAATAATGCTAGACTTTATAACCACATAGTCAAGGCCTTATGCCCAGAATAAAAATAAGATTTATCAACGCCTTGTGCCAATAAACAAGTTTGTCTCATGAGACCTACTGATGTATCGAGGAGCTATAGCGGTCTCCACCCATCACTTACTAAGTCTAATGCATTCCTCATTTGAAAATGTTTAAACATAACATAAAAATTCATATAAAAACTAGTATATGAAATGTTAATAGTTTAACCATAAACCCTGAATGGTATAAAAATATCACATCCACAGTAAATCATATCATAACTCATTCAATACAATATGGAAGATTTTATTATAATAAATCAACCTCGATCAAGAATAATATTCCGTAAAGGACATTGACATAGTTGAAAATGATTAGTAAAAATATTTGAGAGAAATATCCCTTTTTCATGAAATCATTTAAAAGTCAAATTTTTTTATAAGAAGTCATTTAAAAGATAGTTTTGAATCAAAGTTTCCCATACCACTTTGAATCTTTTGAAAGGAATTAACATTTTAAAACATTAATGTCCATATAAATAAATCCTTAGAACCATTTTGAGAATATAGACATTAATGAGAAAGGTTTAGAAGAATAAATCTTTAAAACATTTAAAATGATGTTTTTATAAAATATTCCATTAAAAATAATCCCTTTGAAAACTCTTTTATGAAGCATTGACATGGATAAGAAATATTTTCTAGAAAAGTTACCCATAAACAATTTTGAATAATAAAGAGATCAAGGAATTAACCCTTACCTTGTACTTTTCCTTAGTCGATGGTATGTTAACCTCCTATATAATAGTTCAAACATTGTTATTAAATTATTCAAGAACTATATATATAAATATGATATCGTATATGATCCTATAATGTTTCTTTGTTAATAATATTTCAGTAGTATCATCGTTTTGGGTGTTAACTGATTCGTTTTACTTTATATGCTTGGTTACGTAAGCCATGTTTGTTATTGATTGGATGTATTTGATTCATATACAGAATGATATTTGGTTTTTAAACTTCATTTTTTATTATAAAATTAAAATTATTCTTGAATGATTATAATGGGGGAATGAATCTCATCACATTCGGGGAGACGGTAATCCGTACGTACACACGAGTGACAATATCATTATATTGATGGTGAAATCGCATGTAATTGGATGGTATATAATATATATAGAATCCTTAACATGTTATATTTATTATTTACATCAGTTATCCTCATTACTATACACATCCAAATAATAAAGTGTTTCAATAACAAACTACACCAAGATGTGGAGACGGTAAGCGGTACGTACGCACGTATGGTGAATTTGTCATTTATAGGATCAATAGAATAAAGAATATGGTTGTAAAATATTAATAATAATATGAAATTATGTATTAGTTACTCGATTTATCATTTTTTATGGAAACAACAATGAAAGTGGAAGTGGAAGAAGAAACGAACTTGAAATAGGGTAGTGAAATTATTACCTCTTCTTCGGGTGTTTTCATTTGAGTTGATCAAAAGGGCTCCTTAGGTTGCCTTTATGATAAAAGAAAGTACTATAGGTTTATTTGAGGGAAGTTGGGAGGATATTTGGGCAGATTTTGTCTGAGAAAAATGGGTTTGGAGGTGTGATTTTGAGAGACGGGGAAGTGCCTTTTTATAAGAGGGGTGAGGGTCACATTAGAAAAAGATTAAAATATTAATTTATTATACAATCATATTCAGTTAATAATGGCTCAAAATGAATTTATTTCGAGACTTAGGTGGTTATGGGTCTAAATACATTCAACCAATAGGTTTTAGACAAGTTTATGTTACCATTTTGACCTTCTCTTTTATATTTAACTGTTAGTTAAATAGTTTTACTCTTACCGTGTCTTCTTGTATTCTTACACTATATGGTTAATAAACTTACTCTAAACTTACAAGAGAACCTAAAGTGGTTCATTAATTCTATATATAATATTATTTAGGACCCTTTTCTGAACCTTTGATTTTTAGGATTATTATGTCAACCAATAATATAGTATTTGTTTTAAAAATTAATTTAGGTCTATTTTGACACTATTTGGTATTTTCTTTTTGTGAAAGTCATAAGAACCTTATAAATTCGAAAACAATTTATCTAATAAACCCTAACATGTAATATTAACCTATAAAATTAGTTTAATTAATCATAAGTCTCAATTTACATTTATTTGGATATTTATAATATCAATTATTTTAATAGTTCATTAATAAGGTAATTACTACATCATCATTGTGTTATAAATAAATTAAATTATTTAATGTCTAATTTTTTTAAATAAAATAAAATAATTTAGGAAACTTTTTAGATTTATAATTAATATTTAAAGTCGAATTTATATTATGAATAAATCTATATTAAAAATGGTTTAGTTAATAAACATTGAATTTAACACTTTTAACTCTTCTTTAAATAAAATAATAATAAATGTCCTAATCTAATACATGTGGACCTGAAGGATAATGTTTTATTTATAAGGCTGTTTTGGGTGTAATTACACTTATACAATAGAATTAGGACATGTTTTCGGCTAATTATAATATCATTTTTACCTTTAATTATATTATTTACTTTTAACCATGATAAATAAAAGTTAAAAGTTACTATTCACAAAAAAAATCATTTTCATCTTATTAATCTTCATTTTTCATATTTATGTCAACCGTGTCTCTCAGAGTTTTTAAATTTAACTCACAGAAGTAGTAAAATTATGTTTTATGAAAATTTGCAAATGCTCCTAAAAGGTGGGTAAAAAAATTGTTAAAAAGTTCAATAAAATTTTATACCTCTAATTTTATTATAAAATGACTCCAATTAATTAAATTTAACTTATATAAGTATTATATATCTATTTTTACCTAAAATAAATTTAAATAAAATTAATATTTATTTAAATAAAAATTCGATTTTAAATAATAACGTAATGTTTTTATGTACGTATCAAAAATTGAATGTTTTCAGAAAAATACCCAAAATTCACCCTTAGATATTTTTGATATTTTGAATTCAAATATGAAGTATATTTTACCAACTTCCAAAAATATAAGTTGCATTTATTAATTTAAAATTAATTCCTGTTGCTGAAACCTAAATGTGGGGTTTTAAAATGTAAAAACTATCAAAAGATTGACATGTGTTTATGTCAAATTTAAATGTAAAATTACATATAATGATCTAAATTTTATTAAATGATAAAAATATAATCTACTTATACTTCCAAACCATTAAAATCAATAATATAACACTATAAATTATTTTTATTAAAAAATTTGTTTTCAATTAAACATTAGTATTTTCAATATTCACCCAAATATGAAAGTTATCAGAAAACACCCAAAATTTATCAAAACTAAATTTTTATGTTCTGATTCTAAAGAATAAGATTATTATGTCAAATTTAATATATAAAAGTCTTATAAATTGGATTTAAAAAAGGTTTTCCATTAAAAGGTGGTAAAATATCATTTTCTGAAAAATACTTCCTTTATCTGAAGAAATGAATTTGTTCTTATATTATGTCTAATAAACACATAATATGGATGTCAAAATTTATATGGAATATATAAAATTAAAAATACAGATAATACTATTCATAACCACTTTTGAACATCTAGTTTGGTAAGTCGTGGTGCACTCAAACTCGGTGTTGTGTGTAAAGAATTCTATTGAATTACTTTGAAGAAATAACATACTATGAAATCATGGGGTGTTACGATGGTACTATTAGTGTCATCCAAACTATGAACATTAATACCACCTTCCCTAGTAGCCCTGCCCACACTTCATCAAGCTGCCCCATGTCTTTTCCTTTCCGCTAGAGGATCTAAAATGAACCCAGGCAGAAGATTGTCAATGTTGTTGATGACACCTTTGGGATGCATAACTGCAGAAAGAGCATGGACTGGAGTAGCCAACATCACACTTTTAATGAGAGAAATATGACCACCAAATGATAAGTACATGTTTATCTAGTTGTGGATGCCATCTATGATCCTATTTATAAGGAAATCAAAGTTTTCAATCCGAAGTCCACTATGGGAAATATGAGCCCCAAGATATTGCATTGGAAAACAACCTATTTTCATAGAAATATTGATTTGAATATCATAAATCTGACTTGAAGAGAATTTGTTAGAGATGAAAGAGAAGCTTATCTCTTTATTGATAAGTTTTCCACTCCAGTGTAAGTACTCCTCCAAAATCTTGTTCAACCCATAGAAAAACTTTTTTCTAGTATTAATAAACATAAGAGTATCATCAACGAACATAAGGTGAGAAAAGGGTGTAGTCCTCATACTCCAATGATATGCCAAAATATCTCCACTATTGATGCTCTTATAGATGATGTTTCTCAAGAACTCCTGGGTGAGGATTCAAATGCTAGGGGACAATGGGTCCCCTTGACGGAGGCCATGAATGGACATGAAGAATCCATAGGACATCCCCAAGAAGCAGACTGCTATCCATGAAGTGCTAAAATGTCTAAACAGAAGGTCAATATTCCTAGGAGAAAATCTCATATTATCCAACACCATATTGATGAATCCCCACTACACATGATCATAGGATTTATTCATATCTAACTTGATAGCCACATTTGATCCCTGAGTTTTAAAGTTAATACCCCTTATCATATCATGGGCAAGAGAAATATCACCATGGATAGGCCAGTCCCTCACAAATCCACACTGCTCCATAGAAATCCACCGCAGAAGATTAATAGACATCCTTCAATTAATAAAACTCGCTAGGACTTTATATGGGAAGTTACACATACTCACTAGTCTATATTGAATGATTGAAGATGGGATCTTATTTTTTGGAATAATAACCATAGTGGTGGAAAAAGCAACCCGCAGAAAACTACCTCCCCTGAAAAAGTCATGGATGGCTGAAATGATATCCTCCTTCACCACCACCCATGAGACACTATAAAAGGTTCAAATAAAACTATCTGGGTCTAGGGGACTATCCAGGTGATGGTTCATCATGACTTTTTAGATCTACTTTTCATCTAGAATTGAACTCAACCTCTCATTTTCCTTGTCAGAGATACATTTAGAAATAACCTCAAAAAACCCACTATCCCTTTCTGATTAACCATTAGGAATAATAACATAGGGACCAACCAATAGTTCCTTGAAATATGAGTGATCCATACCTCCCAAAAAATCCATGTCATCCGTATAATATCCATCTTCCAAAATAATATTTTTCTTGATAAGTCTCTTTCTCTCTTTGATACATGCATGAAAAAACATATTTTTTTTATCACCCTCTCGGAGCCATTTAATTCTTGTAGGTTCCCTTTCCTAGCGTTCCTGAGAGAGGATCATTTCAGTAAGAATTTTCTCATTGTTAGATAGTTCCTCAAAGGTATGGTCATCCCACACATCTTCTAACCATGCTTTGTGACTTTTAACCTCCTGCATGGCTCCACCAGTCTCACTGTCGACCCGAGGTATATCTTTCTCCAATGACTGAATATGAGTCTTGAGACACCAAAATTTATTATGAATGGAAATCCACAAGCTTCCTTGACTAGGAGTATTCAAAATAACACCAACCAGCTCCTGATAACCTGGCTTTCTAACCCACTACTGGATAAAATGAAACCTCTCCTGATAATCTTTCCCATCTGAAATCGAAACAAGAAGGGGTGAGTGGTCAGAGATTTCTCTGACCAAATGATGCACCTTAGTGGTAGAGAACATAGATATGGCTTCCATGTTGGCCAAATTCTCATCTAGGTGGCTCCACGAATGATGTGATCCCCTTTGGTTGTTACACCAGGTAAAATAGTCACATGAGTATCCCAATTCTATAAGACCTTTCCCAGCCATGAACTGTATAACTTGTCTACTGGTGGTCCTATGAAAAGGTCCTCGTCCTTTACTCTCCTCTGGATTAGAAACAATATTAAAGTCACCTGCAAAAAACCAAGGTAAGTTACTTGGGAGCAATTCATTTAAATCACTCCACCACTTTTCCCACTGAAGAGGATCACAACTCCTATAAACAATGGTCATGAAGAAGCTGCTATCTCCTTTACTCACCTTATTAGTGATATATTGATCCCCAACATGGTCCATATCGACAGAGGTGTTCTTGTTCCAAAAAATACAAATATTTTTGTTACTTGGATCATATTTCAAGGAGCCATTCATCTTGATCTTCCATGTAAAATCCCGAATTCTAGTACGGTTATGCTTCTTTTCAATAATGTAAACAACCGTATCCTTATGTTATCTAATTAAGGAGTCAATGAAATCAATGTTAACCATGGAACTGAGTCCGCAGGTGTTCCATATAAAGATAGGAGTCATTGGAAGGAAGGGATCTAGCTCAGGCCCCAGAACTAGTATCCAACTTAAAATGGGATAATGAGCTCTATTTGAGACTTATTTCTTGTGAGCGAGTACAAACTCCCTCACGGTTAATCACCTTCATACCATCCGAGGATCTAGGTCCAACTGGGAAAGATTTGGATATATATCAAATCATGGGTTCAGACAGGGGTGTCTCCTTTAAAGTAGAGGGGATAAAGGCTTGATCGGCTAACAGTATATTCTGACCATGCCCTTGGGGGGAGACCTCAGTGAAACCCTTGCAAAAAATCTAATCCACAACTGAAATATCCCATGAAGCATCAGGAATAACACTGGGCAATATAGAGAGCAGGGGAGGCAGCACCAAAAGACCTAATAGGAAGGGTCTTAACCCATGTAGACACTCCTCTAAGTACATACTTTGTAGAAGCTTTGAATTGAGACCGGAAGATACAAAGAACATACCATCCTAAGAGAAAATTCCACCTTTAAAAACAAAGGGAACTAAATCCTTGCACAAAACTGCATCACCCTGATAAGCAGTGCCAAGGGATGGCTCTATATCTAGAACAAGGGGAGAATGATCATGCATTAGGCCACCATATAAAACTAAGGATTTCCTATATAGAAACTCATGAGAGAAATGACTAGGTAGATCTAACAACTTGTTCCTGAGGGACGAGTACTTAAAAGTACATCACCCTTCTCTTTGACACTATTTTCAACACACCTGAATGGAATGACCCTGTAACATGCAATGAGAACAAAACGAAGGAAACATAGGGTAGAGGATCTCCTGGTTCCAACAGATTCTATCCTAAACACAGAGCAAGATCTTGTCCAGAGGGAGGAGAGAATTTTCCATTTCCACGCATAAAAGAACCACCGAGATGTCCTCGCTACTAGAAGTTACGACCTCAGAGCAAAAAAATCCCCCAAGGGCATCTCCAATCACCCTGAGGAACCCCCCATTTTGGAAATGGAGAGGCATACCCAGAAGATGAATCCAGACCATATCCATCGGATTTTTCTTGCCACTGTGCACATCCCAAGACTATTGAGAGAAACTAAAACTCCATCGGAAAATAAAAAAAGGAGCCTTACACAACACCTATAAGAAATCCTCTTCCAAGGACATTTCAAGGCAGAAAGAATTCTTGCGAATAGTGGAGATATGGATAGAAAAGTGGAGGCCCCAAGAGATAATTACATGTTTGAAGGACCCTAAGGAGGGATTTTTTTATCCAAAATGAGCCACGAGCATCAACTTGAAGCATGCCTCTACCTTGAAAACGAAAAATACTGGGAACTCCAGAGTGAGACAACCGACATCACGAGAAACCTTCAGATCCATGACACATACTTTTGGGAATCAAGGATGATAGACATCGCACAACGATCTGCAAAGATCCTCGTTGTACATTCCATGCCCATGGGGTGTAAGAGAAGTACTTACCCCTTCATGGGGATCTGGAACAGATGGAACCATGGCTATGAGGGACTACGGTAGGCAGACATCGTGAATTCCATTGTCTTGGAAATATGAAAAATGTGACGGCGCATAGGGCCCGTTCTCCAGGGATGAAGAAGATTCCATTCCCCACTTTTTAACCAACTTTTCTTTATTCAATTTAAATATCAATAGAAAACATACTTAGTGTTGGAATCTTATCATTCCATTATGGTCAGGGTTTAACTCTGGAACAATTCATACATTATTTTCTAGTTCAAAATTATCCTTCCATGCCTTTTTAATCATTATATGAATGGATGGTTAAACACCCATATAAGAGAGATATGATCTTTCCACATTCTATAAAATGTAATGGTCTATATTCTCTAAATATAGATGTATTTGATATATTTCAAACCAATTATGGACAAATTATCATTTTTATTCAAATGTGGAGCATCAATGTCCTTTTTCTACCTCCTAGGGTGGTAATGTGTTGAGTAGTCATAATCCTTGAGCAATTATAACCATTACCATTATTCTGCATATTCAACTATTTCTATGACAATATGGTTTTCATTATTTTATGATCAATATATATATCAGAACTTCACCCACAAATATAATTCTTCCATATATTCAAAGAAAAATTACCAATCCTGGATCCAAATAATTAGTTTGGTATTTTTTCTCATAAACCGTAAATTAGGGAAAGGTATGTACTACTTCTATTTAATTTTTTAAGAGAAAATACCCCTATACAATTATTTATGCATCACTGAATATAAAAAATTATTCTCTACTATAAGGTAGTTTAAACCATGACACACTGACCAACCATCACTTTTTGTTCCTTGAAATATGTTCCACATTAATATATACAAAGGAACTTGACTCCCTTATAAGTCAACATTGATAATGGATTTGATAGTTGTGAGAAATTTCGTAAATTTTTTGATAATATCTAGTGAAAAGAAGAAAAATATATGTCTTATGGGAAATGGTTGGTATGGGCTATTCCACAATAAATTCTTCTTATAATGTTTTTTTATATTCCCTTTCTTGCAATTACACGACCCAAGATGATAATTCTTGTGTCCAAAATTCACATTTGTAGAATTTAGCATACTATTTTTTATTACTCAAGGTCTTTAACACAATATAAAAATGAACATCATTCTATTACTTACTATCCTAATTTATAATAATATCACTGATAAAGATTACCAAAAATTGATGAATATAATCTCTAAAGAATCTATTAATTAGATATTTGAAGATAGTGGAATAATTGGTATTTTAAAATGGAATTACTATAAATTCATATCATCCATACATCACATGGATAATTTTATTTGGTATGTACCACATTTTTTCCTTCAATTAATGATATCAAAAGTGATGTTCAATCATTAAAATGTATTGATCTCTACATAGTTGATCGAAAATCCATCAATACGGGTTATTGGAAACTTATTCTTGTTCTTAATACTATTATGTTCTTTATAATCCATAAATAGATGAATTGAGCCATATTTAATCATATGAAAAAGAATTTATATAAAACATGATGAAGCACAAGGTCATATGGATCCCTTATCAAGATTCTACTAGAGTTTCTTGTTTAAATCTTGAAAATGAATCAAGGTTATTCAATAAGGATTATTTGAAACAAGTATAACACCATGTATGAGTTTTATTAAAAATATACTTTACAATTTGTGGAAACACTCATAATTTCATCAATAAATACATTAAAATATTCCTAACAAATAGTATTATCTTAAATGTTGAGTCTCTCCAAAATAATATGATATTAATATCCCTCATGTATAGGTAGTAGGACCCATATAATGGAAATTATTTACATTATATGATCAGGTTCAACCTTGAACCAAAAGATGATCATTGGTTTATTTGAAATATGTAATGTGACTTACCTTCCTTGGAAATTTAAATATGATCTATGTATATAGAGATAATATATTCCCAAAATCACTTAAAATTTTACTATTATGGGAATAATTTTTTTTTAGAAAATAAAATATAAAATATATATAATGGAGAAGAGATATATAATTGATATGAAATCATCACTAAATTAGGATATTTCACTGATAAATCACTATCATGGCTTCCAAAATTATGTAGATATAAAATACTGGGTAAAACTAGAATCCAATAAGATGCTTGTAGTTCTAGAGTAGTAGTTAATTATACCATTCACAGTATCATTTTCTTAAACAACTTTAGCTGAGATGATTGTACATGATTTTCATTTGGCCTTCTACATAGAATTTTGTTGTGTATTTTTATCCTCATTCTCCTTTGTATTTGAGAATTGGTTTGCAAAATTCCAAAAATCCTTTCATATGAAGCACTTAATTTCATTAATATGGGACATATTCTTCTCTATTATTGTATTTAGGCACTTCATATTTCTTTAGTAATCACATTATCAATAGACCACTCTACCACATATAAAGTATGATCTTTCCACTTTGAAAAATTTAATAGATTAATAAATTCCACACTTTTGAAATGCAACTAATTGAGTTTTTGTTGTTCTATGTGACCCATTATTTGAGTTCATTTGAAACTCTATATTTCTCTTCTTATCATCAAACATATGAAAATATTGCATGTTTACAGCTTCCATTTCCTCCTTGAGAGAATACTTAATGATTTACTCATAGATAAAAATGTATTTAAGGGTAAATCACTTTCATAGATATGGTTTAAGACACTAAATAAACAATTTATTTTTCTTTTAGGGTTGATGATAAAACCACAATAATACCATCCTTGTCTTGAAAATTTTTCTATATATGTATTGATTCATTCATCATCCTCTCCATTAGATCTAATGTAGCGACCCAATTTTTACATATATTAACATTACATAAATTTTTTAGAGTACTTAATCATTATACAAACAGACAGCCAAAGACCATAGTTGGTATAGTGCCTTTGGAAACATGGAAACATAAAAACTGGTACATATGTGAGCTAAATCATCTCCCACTAGGTTATTCTTTACTAGAAACCTTATTATACATATCAAACATAATACATATCATCATAACCTGGGGGAATGGAAAAATAAAATCAGTGAGATGAAATTCTCAGAAAGGGTAAAAAAGGGATACATGTAAGAATGAACATGATCATAAGGGTATGAGTATGTGATCATGAAAATAGAAGATCATACATTTCATATCAAAGATCATAACCGATTTAATGTCATAAATATTTAAAGTTAATATGACATGAATAATATTGAAATAGAGAGTATAATACCAAAAAGAAAAACAATGGAATAAAACATGGAATTGTTGAAAACACATAAGCATATATTGATTTTCAAAGTATCCAAGGAATCATTTCTAATTACATTTTAATGGAAAAAATCTTTTACTGAACCGAGTAACCCCCATTCAAGACCTATATTACTAAACCAAGTGACCCTCATTCCATTCATGTATTACTGAACTGAGTAACCCTCACTCCAGACCTCTATTATTGAATCGAGTAACCATTTTCCCCCCTGGTTTATTGAACTAAGTAACCCTCATTCCAATCCTGTATTAATGAACCGAGTAACCCTCATTCTGACCCTATTTTACTGAACCTAGTAACCCTTCTTCCATCCATTTTATTATCTAACTGAGTAACCCTCATTCTGTCCCTGTATTATCTCATGTGATATAAATCTTTACCCAATTCATTGGGGGGAGATATAGGTCTCACCCATCACATCATGAAATCACACATAAATGTGCCACAAGATCATAAATGATCATATCACAACCCATGCAAATAAATGATAATCATAAATATATAAATATATCATAACCTATGGAAGGATACAAGTTTCATAATCATTTCATCATAAACATAACCGGTGAAAAGAAACAGGTTTAATTAGTATATAAACTATGAAAGAGGAACATTTTTCATGACATCATTCCATCAAAACATAATCCATTTAAAGAAATAATATGAATATATAAATTTAATAATTTACCCATAAATTCATGAGTAACACCAAAGGATGTTATATTATATGGTAAATAATTTTGAATGGTCTTTTAAAAACATTTCTTGAGGAAAATATCTTACTTTTAAAAATTCCTTATAAAACATCAAACCTTTTGAAAACCATTTTATTATAATATAGATTTGAAAAGTTATAAAGGAATATTTGAAAAAAATAAATAAATTAAAATCATTTTCATTGAAAATGGTCTTCAAGGATCATTTGAAAATATTTCTTTAAAACAATTTTGAAAAAATTGTTTTTGAATACAATGGATTTACGACTAAAGAGAGAGATAATAAAATTTCACTAAAATAATTATCTTAAGTACCAATGTGTGGAAAAATATTATAAACAAAAGATGATTTCACGAATAAATAGAGGAGAAGTAAACTTATGAATAATATTGAGATGTTTCATCAAAAGGAATCATAAGCATAAATAATCTCAAAAATGATAATATTATCTCAATAAACTCTTACAACATGGTTACTTGGTATAATATTCTCCATTTAAGACAATTAAATTAAACTAATATTCATATATCATAAAAAGAATTATATTCATGATATAAAATGTATAAAAGAATTATATACACCTTAAAAAAGTGTTTAGGTGCATAACAGAAACATGAGTCTGAAAGAAAGAAAATTGAGAAATAAATGTTTCACCGATTTGGTAACTTTTGAAAGTTAAAACCCATGAAAGAAGGATCATAGAATGGATATGTTACTAACAATACATTTAGGTATTATATACATATAATTAAATCATGTTAATTACATACAACATACAAAAGGAATGACTGGAGAACATAGCATGTATCTCACAAGTATTACAAATGAGATGAAATCCCCCTTACTTTGTGTCTTGAATCTCCCCGTACTCATACGAGATTTCTGTATAACAAATAAAATTTCATTATAAATATTTTAAATAATAATATTATTATATCTATTACCACATATTGATTGATTATATCCTTATATTACCCACTTTTTAACCACCCTATGATACGGTTTCACATTGGTAATATTCACTTTGTTCTTTGCATGTGTCTTAATTTGTTATATCATTGATCCTTATATTTATGTCATGATTATAGATTGTAGAACATGATATAAATATCAGTAATATCCATTATAATTACATTATAATAATCTATACCATAATTAATTATGTAATGGAATACACCGTTCATGGAGAAGATAAGTCGTACGTACGCATGAACGTTGTTTTTAGTTTGTATTATCATATTGAATGAATGTATGTAAATGACATATGTATATACATGTATGTATATATATATATATAATTATTAAATTATCATGAATGTATCATATATATCACAGAATTTCATTAAGCCCATCCTTAATACATTTAATGTGGTGTCTGAATGAATCACATCGCTTTGAGGGGGAGGTAGTCTACACTTCCTCAAATGAGATTATCATATTAACAACAAATGGTAGGTAAAAATATGTGTGTTGTAAAAGGAAATAAGAATCATAAAATAATATTACATATAATATATTACATATATAAATATATTTTACATCATAATTTCCACCCAGATTGGTGGTAAAGGAGAAATGAACAATCATCATTTCATGGGAAATATTTCTCCGTACACATAAATAATTTGTTCAACATTCATTAGATATAGGTGTGTATATGTTTAGGTCAGAAACATTTCATAAAAAAATTCTAGTATATGTAGGATACTAGAGGTTTTACACAAGGATGGAATAAATATAGTGTATGTGGTGGAGAATAAAAATAATGGAAAGGATCTTGAGAGAAGACGTTACCTCTTAATCAGGTAACTACATTTGGGTTGTGCCAAAAGGAATCCTTGAGAGGGTTTCTTAAAAAATAGAGGAGTCAATGTATAAATGAGGATTTTTTATATTCTAATTGGTCAGATCATAGAATAACTTAAAATGTTTGAGAGGTTTTAGGATTGGGTAGAGAGGGTGTGTAACACCCCAACCTTCCACGGTACGTTTCCCTTTGAATAATACAATAGCTTGCATTGTACGCAACTTCGAGATTCTAACAGACCGTGACCAATATAACTAGCCATTATGAATAGTAATACCGAATTTTTGAAATTTTATAAATTTTATCTTTCAAAATGGACATCATTTTTGGATTCAGAATATCTAAATTATATTAGGGTGAATTTTTGGTATTTTTATGAAAACTTTCAATTTTTGATGAATAGTGAAAAACAGTAAGTTACAGTTTAAAACCAAATTTTTATTTAAATAATTTTTTATTTTATTTAAATTTATTTTAGGTCAAAATAGATACATAATACCTATATAAGTTTAATGTAATTAATTGTAGTCAGTTTATAATAATTTTAGATATATTAAAATTTTATTGAACTTTTCACTGTCTTTTACCCATCTCCTAAGAGAATTTGCAAATTCACATAAAACATAATTTTACCGCTTTTGTCAGTGGAATTTTAAAAATCTGAGAGACACGGTTAATATAAAGGAGTAAAATGTGGTTCAATAAGATAAAAATAATTTTTGGTGAATAGAATCTTTTTAATTTTATTTACCATAGTTAAAAGTAAATAGGGTAATTAAGGCTAATAATGATATTAATATTACCCTAAAACTTGTCCTAATTCTATTGGATAAGTATTATTAGACCACAAAAAAATATAGGAATAAAATATCAACCTCTTTGGTCAATTGGATTAGATTAGGACATTTATTATTATTTAATTCAAAGAAGAGTTAAAAGAGTTAAAATCAATGTTTAATAATTAAGACATTTTTAATATAGGGTTATATATAAGATTAATTCGATTATAAATATTCATTAAAAATATTAAAATATTTCCTACATAATGGTATTTTATTTATAATTTTTAGACATTAAATAATTTATATTATTTATGACACAATGGTGGTGCAGTAATTACCTAATTAATGAAATATTAAAACAATTGATATTATAAATATCAAAATAAATTTAATTTGATACTTTTTATGAATTAAAAATTTTTTATAGGTTAATATGACATGTTAAGATTTATTAAATTAATTTATGTGGAGTTAATATAGTTTTTAGAACTTTAAAAACAATCAATTATTAAATAGTGTCAAAATTGACATAAAAGAGTATTTAAAACAAATATTATATTATTAATTGATATTATTTTGAAAAAAATATAAGGTTTGGACAAAGGTCTTATTTAATGATAGGTGTATCATTAGTGAACCACTTGGGGTTCTCTTGGATGTATATAGTAATTTTATTAACCATATATTATAAAAATAAAAAGAGACTGGGTAAATGTCAAAATATTTATCTAAGAGTTAAATATAAATTATAAGGTTAATATAGTGACCCAAACCTGTCTAAAATCTATTTTTGAAAGGATTTAGACCCATCCCCACATTATCCTCAAAAGAAGTCACTTTGGAGCCATTATAAACCGAATATGAATTTATTATAAAATAATATTTTATGTTTTTCCTAAGGTGCCCCTCACCCCTCTTATAAAAGGGAACGCCCCCTTCTCTGAAATTAATACCTGAAAAGCCTTTTGGTTTGGGAAAACCCTGCCCAAATATCCTCTCAACTTCCCTAAATTCATCCTAGAGGCCCTTATTTGGTCATAAATTCAACCTATGGAGCCCTTTTGATCAAATCAAAAGGAAGAACCCAAAGAAGAGGTAATGATTTTACCACCCTCTTTCAAGTTCCTTTCATCTTACACTTCTTATTTATTTTTTATTTCCATTCTAAAATAATAAATCTAGTATCTTCTATATAATTTATTGTTATTATAAATATGGTAAAACCTTATTATGTATTCTATCCATCCTTTGAATGACATGTCACCATACGTGCGTACGTACGGCCTACCGTCTCCATGTCGTGGTGTAATTGTTATTCAATATATAATTATTTATATGGGTATAATAATGATGTTTAATTTATGTAAATAATAAATATAACATGATAATGACTATTTATATATGATATAATATCCAATTATATATTATTTTATGATCAAAAGAATGATATTGTTGCTCGTGCGTATATACGGATTATCGTCTCCACGAACGCGATGAGATTCATTCCCCATAATATCAATTAAAGAGTAAATTTCATTTGATGATTAAAAATAATTTTTAGAGACATGATATCATTCTGGATATGAATAAGATACATCCCATCCATAACAAATATGGCACACATAACAAATAATATAAAGGAAAATAAATCTGTTAACACATGAAACGACGATAATACTAAGATATTATCAACAAATCAATGTCCAAAGATCATATATGATATCATATTAATGTATATAATTCTTGTATAATTCAATAAAACTTATTTCACCATTATACATGAGGTTAACCTACCCTCGACCAAGGAAAAAGTACAAAGTAAGGGGTTTCTTATCTCAATTTTAATTTTGTGAGATTTCCATTGTTCACCACTTATTTATTTCATGTGGTGTTTTTACTACCCATGATTGTATTCATTGTGTAATATACATTAATATATGGGTATTTACATCATAACTGTTTGATCATTCTTTCATGGGTGTATGTTTCTTAATCTACCAAATTGATAAGGGAATTTTAAATTTCAATTTCCACTCATTCGGCTTTATGCATACTTCATTGATTATTTTACTCCAATATTATTTTTGGAATCAATATTCATTTTCTTATATAATAATTTCCACTCCCCTTTCTTTGGATATACTTTTGATACACATAATCACTCCGTTGATAAATTCTGAAGTCATCGATATGAACTTGATAAGAGTAATTTTAACTCAATCTCCATTTTGTTGAGTTAAGCATCCAATTAATTGGTGTTGTTTTTAAAAGAATATGTGTGAATGTTCTCTGATTGAATTACACTGAATATCCAATCATATTGAGTGTATTTATATTTTTCACACATAATTATGTCATTCATTTATCCTTAACCTAAGGATACGGTATTTATAAGAGATTTTATCTCAATTAACATTCCATTGAGACTTATTTGTTGTTATAAACCAAATCACTTTTATATGGTGTATATAATGTACTTTGAAATAGTATATCATGAATACCTTTATTCTCATGATATTACATTGTTTTTATTTTCTCAATTATTTGTATGTAAGTGTCTCTATTTTGGTTAGGAACTCTAACTAAAGTATCATTTTAAATTTTTTAAAGAATTATTTTTCAAAATCTATCTCATTAATGTCCATGTTTTAAAAATATTTTTTAGGTTTTATTTATATGGACATTAAATATTTAAAATTAAAGTTATTTTTAAAGTTTTCAAAGTGGTATGGGACACTTTGATTCAAAAATCTATTTTTAAACAACTTAATGAAAAATAGTGCAACTTTTAAATGTTTTCAAGAAAAAGGGGATATTTCTATCAATTTTTTGATGATTATTTTAATATATCCTTCATTATTCTCGATTGAGGTTAATATATTACAATACAATCTTTTACATTGTATTTAATGAGTTATTTTTGACTGTGGATGTGCTATTTTTATACCATTCATGGTTTTTGGAGAATGTATTGACATTTGGTATGCTAGTTTTAATACGAATGTTTATGTTATGTTTCAAAATTTTCATATGAGGAATGCATTGGAATTATTAAGTGATGGGTGGAGCCCTCTATAGCTCCTCGATGCATTGGTAGATCTCATGAGACAAACTAGTGTCTTAGCACAAGGCCTTGACAAAATCTTATTTGTATTCTTGACATAAGGCCTTGACTATGTGGTTATGATAGTCTGGCATTATGCATTCCATTATTATGAAAGAGGTTATTGATATTTCATGTGATTATTCTACTAGTATAATATACATGTGAATAAGTAAATGACATTATTTCATTTTATATTTTCCATATTATGCTAAAGTTCAAGTTTAAAAGTCCTTTGTTTTAGTTATACATTGCCTTAAATGTTTATTTTTATTTATTAAAGTTTCCTCTATATTATAATCCTTACTGAGCATCTGAGCTCACCCCCTTCTATGTTTTATATTTCCTAGGATGTGAAGAAGTATTTTACGAATGACCTATAGGGATAGTATGAGGATATGAGTGTGGTCTATGGAGACAAGATGTTGTTGTAGTTTTTCACTTTATGATGTAATGTAAATTTTATGAATGTATCTAGTGATTCCAAGGCTACTAAAATAATCGGTCATTTGAGACATGATCATTTGTGATCATGACAATGATACATAATAATGCACCGACTCTGGGTAACTGGGGTTTGGGTGTTACAGTTGGTATCAGAGGAAGTTTAGTACAAACCATGGAAGCTAGATTTAGATAAACTCTGATTAGAGCACATAGACCTATGATGGACTTTGAAGATTAGTATAGAAGAACTTCATATAATTTTGGTATTATATAAATTTTTTGAGTTTTCCATGAAATAAATCCCTGTCTAGATACGAGAAGGTAGAGGCTGGTTTGGAACAGATGTACCTAGGGGTAAATCCCGAAAACACCGCTTTGAGCTAAACTCGAACATGAACTGGTGCACGAAAACGGGCCTTACTGGACTCTTGGTTACAACACTACCGAGAGATATTCTTGGGATAATTTATATTTTCTTTACAAACCTATTTGAAGTATTTTAATATAATATGAGAATTAATTACCTTGGTTAATCCTAATGTGTTTCAAATTGATAATATGGTGTCATGATATTCTCTAAATGATTTTATGACTACTATTACTCACAAAATGATTTCTGGTTTTAGTTAATGGATGGATTCCAGGAAAGTCATAGTAACATTGAGAATGATGTACAAGGTAAGAAGAGTAGTGGAAATGGTCAACGAAATGGAATGTGGATAAGCATAAAAGATATTTTCCTCATGCCGAATTAGTTTTCCAAAAATATGACCAAAAACATATATATTAACCAACTCTCGGACTAAACAAATAAGAGAAAGGCAGTGAATGATAAGTGCTCCAGCTATGGAGACCACGGAGAGAAGAAAACTCAAAATCTATCATTCCATAAATGTGGAAGGAGACACCTAGGAATGTGTCTCAATGGAACAAAGAAATGATTTATGTGTGGGAAAGAAGGACATAAAGTGATGAATTGCCGAGTAAAAATGAAGAGTTCTATTGAAGAAAATAAAAATGATCCTATGATTCCAATTAAGGAAATTTGTCATAAATGTAAGGGACCTTGGCATAACCCAAGTCAATGCCCTATTCTATAAGATAACCTCATGTTCAAGGAAGAACCTATATGGAAATAAATGGATGAAAAAATGTTTAATGGTATTAGTGCTCTTTGTTGTTGAGATTACTTTGGGTGAATTTTCTATTATATATATAAACCTACAATTTATCATGTGAAAATGATATTTGAGGAAAAATTATCATTTCTCTTGTCGATATAGTTATAAATAAAAATTTGGTTTTATATGATCCTTTAATTTGAGGCAATTACATGTTATTATATTTTGGGATGAAAATGCAAGGTATGATATAAAATTTGTGGTTAAATAATGTTATGGTTATTTTGAAGAATTTATATAATTTTGGTAATTTATAAAATATAGTTTTTGAAAAAGGACAACACATAGACCATGTGACAACCCATCACATTGGACAAAGCTATGGGAATCAAACCCACAACCAGAGTGCGATTGGGATTTATCGCGTACCACTGGACTACGTGAAGTCCCTGTATAGTGTGACTAATTATTTTTGTTTAAAAGATTTTATTGATCAATAATAAGTTGATTTGGGATCTTATGGATTATCAAATGAATACCTTTAGTATAGAAAAATGATTTGGTGATTAAGTGATAGATATTATTTTGGAAGACGTTTACTCTGTTGGGAACACTATATGCCCAAGGAAAATAGAATACTATGGGATTTCATTTGAGGAGTAATGGTGGATTTTTGTCTATTTTTTTATTGTGTGTTTATAGTGATTTGGGTTATTTATGGAAATGATTAACCTATAATAGAGAATATGTGATTACGTTAATTACTTTTAAGTATGTCACTTTAAGAGTAGTTGATGTAATTTGGAGATACATTTTAACGTGGAGGACTACATAACCAAATTATTCTATGTTTTGGGTTTCAATATTAGTTTGGATTATATTGAAGGATTTTAAGGACAATTGTTTATTGAATGGTATTTGTTTAACTTTGGGGTATTTTTGGTTTAATTTTAGAAATTAAGATTAGTGTTTATTTCTCTAAAGGAATATCCTTTTGGGGGATCATCAGATCTTGTACTAACTATTTTGGTTTTGATTAATCTCTAAAGACAAGATAAATATATAGTTTATCCTTCGTGGATCATGTGATTCTATAAGAAGTTTATTCTAGCACTTCTAGTGTGACAAAGTCTTCTTGAATACTCATCGTTTAAAAATGAGTTAGTAGTAGAAATTTATTAATGAATGAAACTTTACGTAAAAATTAAGTATATCCCTTTATGTTCTTAGTCAATCTCAAAAATGAATTCCTCATCTATATGTAATGTAACATAAAAAAATAAAAATATTGTCCATTCAATTTTCCTACTAGGAAACTAATGGCCGTTTGTCCCATCACAAGTTTGTGGTTTTCTTGATGTTAACTTTCTCCTGATCATGTTTTCTATCCCTCTCCTTCAGAACTTGACACTCAGTTTATCATCCATATCCATGTTTTTTTACACGGAATCATAGTATAGGTTATCTCATGTGACCTTTGTACTTCTCTTTCTTTTTTTCAAAGTGATAGTTTTATTGAATCTTTTTATGATGTGGGACTTTCCGTTATATTCCCAAGCCAAATTTTAAAAATTGTGAGGATGCAATTTATAGGAGGGGATAATGTAACACCCCAAGCTTCCACGGTACGTTTCCCTTTGAATAATGAAATTGATTGCGTTGTAAGCAACTTCGAGATTCTAACACACTGTGACCAATCAAACTAGCCGTTATGAATAGTAATACCCACTTTTCGAAATTTTATAAATTTTATCTTTCAAAATATACTTCATTTTTGGATTCCGAATATCGAAATTAGCCTAGGGTGAATTTTTGGTATTTTTCTATAAACTTTCAATTTTTGATGAATAGTGAAAAACACTGAGTTACAGTTTGAAACAAAATTTTTATTTAAATAATTATTTATTTTAGGTCAATATAGATACATAATACCCATATAATTTCAATGTAATTCATTTTAGTCAATTTATAATAATTTTAGATATATAAAAATTTTATTGAACTTTTCACCGTCTTTTACTCATCTCCTAGGAGAATTTGCAAATTCATATAAAATATAATTTTACCACTTCTATGAGTGGAATTTAGAAAATACCAGACACTATTAAAATCAAGGATTAAAATGTGGTTCAATAAGATAAAAATAATTTTTGTTGAATAGTAACTATTAACTTTTATTTACCACGGTTAAAAGTAAATAGGGTAATTAAGGGTAAAAATGATATTAAAATTAACCTAAAACATGTCCTAATTATATTGGATAAGTTTAATTCGACCAAAAAAACCTTAGGAATAAAATAGCAACCTCTTTGGTCCACTTGGATTAGATTAGGACATTTATTATTATTTAATTCAAAGAAGAGTTAAAAGAGTTAAAATCAATGTTTAAAAAGTAAAACATTTTAAATATAGGGTTATACATAAGATTAATTCGATTATAAATATTAATTATAAAGATAAAAATATTTCCTACATAATGGTATTTTATTTATTATTTTTATACATTAACTAATTTTATTTATTTATGACACAATGGTGTTGCAGTAATTACCTAATTAATGAAAAATTTAAATAATTGATATTATAAATATCCAAATAAAGATAATATGAAACTTTTATGAATTAAACTAATTTAATAGATTACTATGACATGTTAGTATTGATTAAATTAATTTATTTAGAATTTATAAAGTTGTTATAACTTTAACAAAAATCAATTATTAAATAGTGTCAAAATTGTCATAAAAGAGTATTTACAACAAATATTATAATATTAATTTATATTATATTCCCAAAAATATAAGGTTCGTCCAAAGGGATTATTTAATGATAGGTGTATCATTAATGAACCACTTTGGGTTCTCTTGGATGTATATAATAAGTTTATTAACCATATAATATAAAAATACAAAGACACATGGTAAATGTCAAACTATTTAACTAAGAGTTAAATATAAATGATAAGGTTAATATAGTGACCCAAACCTGTATAAAATCTATTGGTTGAAATTATTTAGACCCATACCCAACATATCCTCAAAATAAGTGACTTTGGAGCCATTATAAAATGAATATGAATTTATTATAAAATAATATTTTATGTTTTTCCTAAGGTGTCGCTCACCCCTCTTATAAAAGGGGACTCCACCTTCTCACAAATTCATACCTTAAAAGATTTTTGGTTCAGACAAAACCTTCCCAAATATCCTCTCAACTTCCATCAATTCATCCTAGAGGACCTGCTTTAGTCATAAATCCTTCATAAAGAGCTGTTTTGATAAAATCAAAAGGAAGAACCCGAAGAAGAGGTAATGATTTCACCACCCTCTTTCAAGTTCCTTTCTTCATCCACTTCTTCTTTCATTGTTATTTCCATTATAAAATAATAACTCCAATATATTCTATATAATTTTATGTTTTCATAAATATGGTACAACCATATTCAATATTCTATCCATCCTTTGAATGACATGTCACCATACGTGCGTACGTATGGCTTACCATCTCCACGTCGTGGTGTAATTGTTATTCAATATATTATTATTTGTATGGGTATAATAATGATGTTTAATTCATGTAAATAATAAATATAACATGATAATTATTCTGTATATATGATATACTATCCAATTATATATTATTTCAATATCAAAAGAATGATAATGTTGCTCGTGCGTACGTACGGATTACTGTCTCCACGAACGCGATGAGATTCATTCCCCATCATATCCATTCAAGAATAAATTTCATTTTATGATTAGAAATAATGTTTATAGACATGATATCATTCTGGATATGAATAAGATACATCCCATCCATAACAAAAATTTCTCACATAACAAATAATATAAAGGAAAATGAATCTGTTAACACCTGAAACGATGATAATACTAAGATATTATCAACAAATAAATGTTAAAAGATCATATATGATATCATATTAATGTATATTATTCTTTTATAATTCAATAAAAATTATTTCACCATTATATATGAGGTTAACCTACCCTCGACCGAGGAAAAATTACAAAAAATGGTTTTCTTATCTCAATTTTAATTCGGTGAGATTTCCATTGTTCACCACTTATTTATTTCATGTGGTGTTTGTACTACCCATGATTGTATTCATTGTGTAATATACTTTAATTTATGGATATTTAAATCATTAATGTATGGTAATTATTTCATGGGTGTATGTTTCGTAAGCTACCAAATCGATAAGGGAATTTGATATTTCAATTTCCACTCATTCAGCTTTATGCATACTTCATTGATTATTTTACTCCAAGATTATGTGTGGAATGAATATTCATTTACTTATTTAATAATTTCCACTACCCTTATGTGAATATACTTTTGATACACATAATCACTCCGTTGATAAATTCTCAAGTCATCGATATGAACTTGATAAGAGTAATTTTAACTCAATCTCCATTTTGTTGAGTTAAGAATCCAATTCATTGGTGTTGTTTTTACAAGAATATGTGTGAATGTACTCTGATTGAATTACACTGAATATCCAATAATATTTAGTGTATTTATATTTTTCACACATAATTATGTCATTAATTTATCCTTAACCCAAGGATATGGTGTTTATAATATATTTCATCTCAATTAACATTCCATTGAGACTTCTTTGTTGTTATACATCAAATCACTTTTATATGGTGTATATAATGTACTTTGAAATAGTATAACATGAATCCATTTATTCTCATGATATTACAATGCATTTATTAGCTCAATTATTTGTATTCAACTGTCTCTCTTTTGGTAAGGAACTCTAACTAAAATATCATTTAAAATGTTTTAATGGTTTATTATTAAAAATCTATCTCATTAATGTCCATGATTTAAAAATGGTTTTAAGGTTTTATTTATATGGACATTAATGTTTTAAAATTAAAATTCCTTTTAAAATAGTCAAACTGGTATGGGACACTTTGATTCAAAAATCTATTTTTAAACAAGTTCATGACAAATAGTGCGACTTTTAATTGTTTTCAAGAAAAAAGGGGATATTTCTCTCAATATTTTGATTATTATTTTAATACATCCTTCATTATTATCTATTGAGGTTAATATATTACGATACAATCCATCACATTGTATTGAATGAGTTATGTTTGACTGTTGATTGCTATTTTTATACCATTCATGGTTTTTGGAGAAAGTATTGACATTTCGTATGGTAGTTTTAATACGAATGTTTATGTTATTTTTCAAAATTTTCATATGAAGAATGAATTGGACTTAGTAAGTGACGGGTGGAGCCCAATATAGCTCCTCGATGCATCGTTAGTTCTCATGAGACAAAATAGTGTCTTGGCAGAAGTCCTTGAAAAAATCTTATTTGTAGTCTTGGCACAAGGCCTTGAATATGTGGTTATGATAGTCTGTCATTATGCATTCCATTATTATGAAAGTAGTTATTGATATTTAATGTTATTATTAGACTAGTAGAATATCCATGTGGATAAATAAATGTCATTATTTCATTTTATATTTTCCATATTATGCTGAAGTTCAAGTTTAAAAGGCTTTTGTTTTAGTTATACATTGCCTTAAATGTTTATGCTTATTTATGAAAGTTTTCGCTATACTGTTACCCTTACTGTGAATCTGAGCCCACCCCCTTCTATGTTTTTTCCCAGGATGTGAAGAATTATTTTATGAATGACCTGTACGGATAGTATAAGGATATGAGTGTGGCCTATGGAGACAATATGTTGTTGTAGTTTTTCAATTTATGATGTAATATAAACTTTATGAATGTATTTAGTGATTACAAGGCTACTAAACTAATCGGTCTTTCGAGACATGATCTTTTGTGATCATTCCAATGATACATAATAATGAACTGACTCTGGGTAACTTGGGTCAGGGCGTTACAGGGTGGCATTTTATAGGGAAGGAAATGACTTACATGGAATTTTTAGAAACAAATTAGGTGTGAACAAGTTATAACCTAAAAAAAGTGTTACAAAACCAAAATAAAGAAATAATGGAAGGTTTTTGGATGATATATTAATATAAAATGGGTTTTGGACAAGTTTATACGTCATCAGGGCCCTTAAAATTAAGGTTTAGTCACTAATTAAGCTTAATTTTGCCTTAACCCCTGTGATTAGTTTTAATCAGTTTTACTAATCATTTTGATTAAAAATTAAGGTGTTAATAAAATAAAATAACAAGACTAAATAAAACTGTGTATTTTTTTAAATTATAATAATAAAAATATGAAACATTAAGATTAGTGCTAATCTCACAGACGTGATGAAATAACTAGGTTTTAAAGTCAGAAAATGTGCAAACGTTTGTTATGATTTTATACTCAGTTTCAAAGTGAAATTTATTATAATGAATTAAATTGTATTAATATATGTAATATTAATCTAATTTGACCTTAAAAATTATTTACAATATCATTTATCATTAATAAATAATTCAACAAAAAGGAATTGTTTTAACTAAAAAGCAGTATTTTTCACTATTCATCAAAAAATGAAGTTTCTCAGAAAATTCTAAAATTCAACCTAGTATAATTTAGATTTTCTGAATTTAAAAATGATGTTTATTTTATAAAATTACATTTATATATGTGTCTAAAATTATGTTAATTATTAAAATTGATTCATTCGAGAAAACAATATTTTTAACAAAAAAAGAATGTTACACAAAATATTATCTCTCTTTATTAATATGATGTATTTATATAAAAACATAATATTTGAAAATTATTTATTACTAGGCTTAAATTATAGGTTAAAATTATATCAGTTAAATAATTGAAACAATAAAAAGAGATTTTTTTGTAGAAACTCAGTGTTGTGTGCATCGTACGCCTAGTCCGTGTAGTGTGTAACGCAAGAAAAGTTGGCATTGCATTTAGCAAAAACCTAGTTGGAATTTCATTTGAATGGAATGTTTGAATTAATTTTTTAATATATATATATATAAATAAATATTTATATTTTTATGTGAAATGAAAAATATTTAAAAGTTAAATTTGCTGGATAATAAAATATCAAATCTTAGGGTGTTACATTCTACCCCCCCTAAAAAAATTTCACCCTTTTATTCATCTGGGTTATCAAAGTTTTAATAGTTGAATGTTTAATTCATTGAAACCCGCATCGTAAAAATGGAGAATAAAAATTCCCTTAAAAATGGAAATTTGTAAACATAATAGTAACCCAAAGTAACATATTACTAGGTTTCCACACAGGAGAACATAGGTTGGGTTTGAAGATTAAGTATGGAGGGAAAGTGTAAATATTTATAAATAGTGATTAAGGTCATCAATCCCAAATAAGTGAATTATAAAAGTAAATTTGGGGGCCTCAAAGTCATAAATCTATAACGATTCTAGAATCCATTAGTCAACAACATTTGTTTTGTTTCACTTTTAGAACATTGAGTAATTATTCATATATTTCAATAAAAAATAATTCTTGGGTTGTTCTTTGAACAATTTATAATATATACACTACCTTATGGAATGAGTTTCCAAAAAATAACTCTGATGAATAACGCAATAGAAAATACTTTTTACATATCTTAAGGCCCATAAAGAATAAAAAGTCTAAATATTTGTCTCTAAAAAACATGCATTAATCTATAAAAATAAAAAGTAACACTAATAATTCATCATAACTATTTATTGATAAATAATAAATATACATTAACCATGACATCGCATAGGCCAGCTATAGGCGTGAAAATATTATTGTTCTTAGGTCATGGATTCAAGACCCATGGCCTTACCAGACATAATTGGCCGTCACCTTACATACATGATGTCCTTTTTTTAAAAACCACACTAATATAATATATAAGATGGACATCCATGAAACAAGGTTAACCACCAATTATCCTTTTATCTGGGATTTTCAACACAAACTCAATGAAAAAAAACTTCCTCCGATGTTTAACATAAAATTTTCATGAATGGATAACCTTATAACCTTTCAGAAATATGAATATCCAAAACCATAGAAAGAGTGTCACAAAATTAGAATAACATTAATTACCCTATATCACAAAGTTCTCTTTGATGTAACATTTATAACATGTAAATATACTTACTGTATATTCCCTTGAAATATGGTAACAACTTGAATCACCATAAATCCTTCCGAAAAACATGCATGCTTCCTCAATCAAAATTATATTAGATCTATTCCACAAATCCAAAAATACTATAAGGTTCATTAATACTAGAATAAAACACCATTCAAAAAGTCCATATTCCTAAGATAAATAATAAAATAAAATTTACTTATTCATATCCCATGTATCTTTATCCATAAAAAATATCCTAACATAAAGAACATGTTTAGGGTTTCCATTCCTTAGTCAAAATATAATCTTGTCATTAAATCACTTCCCCAGTACAACATAAACATGTAAATAATGAGAAAAAAACATTAGTTGAACAATCCTTTTATATTTCATCATTAATAACACACTACTATGACTCCTACCTATATGAACACATCTATACTAATGGTTTGTAAAAACCGTTTGTAGAGATCCCCTTTCCCAATGAGTTTGACAAACCTTTGAGAAAATCCCACTTTCTGACCACGTTTCCCAATAGTTTCAAAAAAAATTTGGGAAAGGGTATGGATTTCCCTACGATTTTTCCAAACCGTTGGAAAAATCCATCTTTGGTACCACTTTTCCCAACGTTTTGGAAAAAACATTAGAAAAGGGTATGGATTTCCCAACGGTTCTTCCAAAATGTTGGGAAAATCCCACTTTGGAACCACCATTCCATACATTTTTAAAAAAAAGTTGGGAAAGGTTATGGATTTCCCAACAGTTTTTCCAATCCATTTGAAAAATCCCACTTTGGGACCACTTTTCCGAACCGTTTGGAAAAACCATTGGGAAAGGGTATAAAAAAATCCCACTTTTTTGAAAAATTTCCCAACAGTTTGGAAAAACTATTGGGAAAGGGTATGGATTTCCCAATGGTTTTTCCAAACCTTTGGGAAAATCCCACTTTGGTACCACTTTTCCCAATGGTTCTCAAAACCATTGGGATAGGGATATCCCAAAAATTTTTAGAACCATTGGGATAGGTTCCCTTATATTTTATTATTCTTTTGTCGAATATTGTCAAATAAATCAATATATTAATTATATACATATATATATTTATCCAAATATATTCACAAAGGTAATTATAGAATAGTGGTAAAGTCTTTGACATATAACCCATAGGTTGTGGGTTCAAACCTCTACTGTAACGTTTTTTTAAATTTACATATACCAATGGTTTGATTTTCCATTGGGTGATTTGGTGTGCGGATAGATCTATCCCACTAGTTTGGGTAAAAACTTTGGAAATACCTATCCCAAATGTTTAAAAAACATCGGAATAGGAGTACCAATAGTTTTCATACTTTTTGGATAGGTCTTTCCCAATGGTTTTTACCAAACTGGTGGTATAGCACTATCCCCAGACCAAATGACCCAACGGCTGCCCAAACCATTGGTATAGGCCATACCAATTGTCTGGGGAACTATACCAACGGTTCCAAACTATTGGTATATATTTTTTTTCCATTAGTGACTTTTAAATATGCATAATTTTTTTACATAATCTTTAATCCATTAACAATAATACCTCTTTCCTTTCATAGTACAATAATAGTCTTGTAATCATCCATAATTTAACCCTTACTTACACCACCTTGATGATTCTTTTTAGAAACATTACTCTTGGATAATTGAGTTACATCATCCAATCGCCCAAAGGCCTTTATTTTTATTGATTTTGATAATCCACCTTTCAAGGGGTAAGGTGGAACCCTTACATAGCACGTAGGGGTAAGTATTACATTTCCCATAGGCCTTATATGAATTCATTACCCGTAGGCTTCAAAAATTACATACAACTCAGACTGACTACTTGGAACTACTCATCCCCAACATCTTCATCGTGAAACCAGATCTCCACCTTCCCAAGGCTGGTCGGCTAGGATTTTCTGTGCATGCACAGGCTTGTCCCGATTGCAGGTTCCATACCCTCTCTTTCCTGCAATCCGTTTAGCTTCTTTAATGGTGATCACCCTATGATCATCCTCATTTAGGAACTAGTTCCTTGTAGGTTGTCTGGTTTTCATCTACAGTTAAGGTGGATCAAAGGCCTTAAGGTGGCCTGAAGGCCTTGATGTGGTCCGAAGGCCTTACTGACCCAAAGGCATGGGTTGACCGAAGGCCTTAAAGGACTCGAGGACCAAATTGGTGGCCCGAAGGCCCAAACTAGGGAATATTACCGGCTACTACAGTGTCAAATAGTACTTGGTACAATAACTTCTACAGTACTGCTACCATACCGGAAAATTATGCCTCTTCCTTGATTTGATCTTGGGTCGCCTGGATGCACATAAAGAGTCCTCACCAACCGGTCTACGAGTCATGTTTTGGGAAATTGGGTTACATAATGACCATTTATTCCACACATAAAATAGTTAACCTTGGATGATGACTTAGGGAGACCAAAATTTCCATCCATTTCATTAACCAAACTCTTCATTTTTACCTTGTAGTCACATTAATGGTGTCCTTTTCAATAGTCAAAACACCTTCTTGTTTTCTTAAGACATTCACTTGGGAGATTATTCCCACATTCCTAAAACAAAGGAAACCGAATATTCTCTCCATCAGGGTCTCCATTACATAAACTCTCAGTGAACTCCTTCTTTTTCTTCCTTGGTGAGTTTGAGAGTTGGTTATGTTAAACATTGTTAATCACGTTCCATGAAATCTTATTATGCATGATCACAACATCTTTCACTCTAGTGATCATCCCACTTGAATGGTAATCCAAAAATCTTCCATCATATTCAATATTAACCCAGTTTCTTTTAGTTCCCACCATCGATCAAAACCAGAATCATAGTGTGAGCGTTACTTATCATAGGAAAAAACCAAATAGTCATGGAAATATTACTTATAATATTTCTAAATAATGAAAACGTCCATAATCTATGACACCTTGGGTTTATACTATATTATTTATATATATCTTATATCTAAATCCTTCTTGATAGTTTATGAAGAGTCTTTTAATTTCCAAAGAATATCCCTTGGAGTGTCAAACCAGATGTGAAGTAAGGCCCATTTCTGTGTACCGGATTACCCTGAGTCAAGATCGAAACATCTTGTCAAAGTTGTTACCCATAGGTATATATATTCCAGAAACACATCCACTTTAATATCTAGACATGGATGAATTTATAGGAAACGACTCACTTTATCCTTTACCAAAATTCCAAGACATTTTTCCAAACGTTAACTCATCCTTCTACTTATCCTTAAAGACATCCTAGTCATATCCTTTGAAATAAAAATAAAGATATCAATAAGGTTTTCTCATCCTATATTCCAAAGGTTAACTATACATTTTCAATGATACCAATTGTAGAGACTAACTCTTTACAAACATTAACATTGCATAACTTTTGTGGAATACTTAAACATTATACAAAAATACACCGAAATACTATAGTTGATATAATGCCATTGGAAAAAGGGATACATAAACACTACTACATATGTGAGCTACATCATCTCCCAATATGCTCTTCTTGACCGGAACCCTTCTTAGACATATCAAACATTTTACATATCATTATAACATGGGGGAAAGGAAACATAAAAGGGGTGATATCAAATGCTTGGTAAGGGTAAACAAGGGATACATGTAAGAATAAACATGATTATAAGGGTATGAGTATGTGATCAGGAAAATACAATATCATACCCTAAATACCAAATATAATAACATAGATAATGGAATAAATATTGGTAGTTCATATGACATGAATCATAATGAAATAGAGAGCATAAGAAATTAAATCATAACATAGGAATAAAACATGGAATTGTGGAAAACACATAAGCTTATAAGGATTTCTGTAGCAACCAAGGAATGAATGCCAAGACTATCTTAGTGGACAAAGTCCATTACTATACCAGGTAACCCATGTTCCATCACTATATTACTGAACCAAGTGACCCTCATTCTAGAATTTTATTACTGAACTGAGTAACCCTCATTGCAACTCTGTATTACTGAACCGAGTAACCCTAGTTCTAGCCATGTTTTACTGAACTCGGTAACCCTCATTCCAACCATGTATTATTGAACGTATTAACCATCATTAATGACATATTTTACTGAACCTCGTCACCCTAATTCCATCCCTTCATTACTAAACCGAGTAAGCCTCATTCCATCCTTTTATTATTTCAAGATACATAAATGATTAACCAATGCATTGGAGAGAGATATAGGTCTTTCCCGTCACATAATGAAATCACACATACATGATTCACATGATCATAAATGAATATATCATAACCAATGAAATAAAATAGGTATCATTAACATGTAAAAATATCATAACCTATAGAAAGAGATAGATTTCATAATCATTTCATCATAAATATAACCTTGGAAAAGAATCAGGTTTCAAAAGAATATAACCCGTGAAAAAGGATCGAGTTTCATAACATAATTCCATCAAAACATAATCCATTCAGAGAAATAATATAATTAGATAAATCTAATAATTACCCATTAAAGAATGCGTAAAACCCATGGAATTTTTCTTATAGGGGAAATAATTTTAAAATGTCTTTTAAAGACATTTATTAATGAAAATATCCTTTATTGTTTGAAAAATTCATTGTATAACATAAAACATTTTGAAACCCACTTTCTGTTAAAATTTATTTGAAAAAATATAAACGATGATTTGAAAAAAAAAATTTAAATTACATTTTACTCAAAAATTATAAAGACCAGGCCTTAAAACATTACATAATCTTGAATTAAATGAATAATTCACATTGAGGATCTTTTCAGGTTTAGAGTTTTAGAGAATCAGGACATAACTATTACATCTCAAAGATTATGCAGTATACACATCTACTCAGTTTCCATTTATTTCAAAAAATATAAACTCTTGAACAAAAGATTCAGGTCTAGTTCCATGTTTTAGACATCATGACATATCCTTGATCCCATCCTTCACCGAATTCCACTTTAAGTCCTGTAGAAAACATTTCAAAAACATGGGATGAACATAAAAAGATCAGTAAGGGATATAAAAATACGGAATGAAAACATTAGTCTATGTATGCATAAGAATCAATTAAATCATACTTTACTCATAAAACATAAGAACTTCAACATACATTAGTAAATCATAAGATTTATGAATAACTCATAGAAATCATAAGACATAAAGGTATCTTGAGGCATTCATAACTTTCTTACGTAGGGAGCAACCCTCATGGTTACGTTTGGAATACCCATCACAGTATATTACCTAAATATATTTGGATTAACCTTAGAGTTTAACTCTTTCGCATTACCCAATGCATTGAAGATCTATATCAGGATCACCCGCCCTTAGTTTATCACGGAACCACCCGTCTTCATAAACAATTCCCAAGAACCATCACATAATCGTATCACATAAAACATGCATAAAGGAAACATAACATTTCTACATTTCAATCACAAGATATCAGTAGAATGCATTGATATAATAAAAACAATATCAGAACAATTTGCAATACCAAAATAAAAGAAAAGTAAAACATGGTATTTATTTTTTATTTTTAAAAAAGTTATGGCTTGTAGAGGAAGCTGAAACTAAAATAATGGTCATGGCGGCGGAGAAGTCGTTGTCACCACATACATAATCCAAAACATTCCGTTTTTCATTTAGTAAAACTATTCATATAAAAGGATTAATTTTGAATAAAAGTAAAAGTCAAAAGGGTTTTTGCACCGTATAAAATAAAGTCGTGTATAAATCAACGGATGTCTTAGTAAATGAAGATTGGGACAAAGTCCCTTACAAAGTGGGTATCCTTATATTAAGGATAAATCAATTAAATAATTATGTGTGAAAAATATAAATACTCACAATATAAGTGAATATTAAGTGTAAAACAATCAGAGGTCATCCACACATATTCATAGCATGACTTAATCAAGAAGTAGAGGTTTAACTAAGAGATATGAAATTGGGTTAAGAAGCATCACATTAAATTTCAGAAAATGAGTTTATGAGAGAGAAAAAGGTATCTCATCACTTGGAAATAATATTTACATCAATATGGATATATAAGAACATATCCTAGCATAATAAGATTCAAATTAAAAGACATAACAAAAAGAAGTCTTTTGAAAAGAGGAGGGTGAAAGGTTCCCTTACAGAATTGGGTAATTTACGAAACGTACACCCCATGAAAGAAGGATCATACAATGTTGATGTAAATAGACATAAATGAATTTATTTTTCACAAAGAGTAGAATAATGGGCAGTACGTACACAACTCAAATGAGATAGTGACAAATGTAGCATGAATCTCAAGGGAACAAAAAGTGAGATAGAAACCCCTTACCTCATTGTAATCAATCGAGTTGTATGACCAAAAGATAATAAAAACGGTATGAATCACATAATACCATAAATATAAATAGAATCATGATAATATATATCAAATGGAAGAACAAAATAAACCACATGAAATAAATAAGTGGCGAACAATGGAGGTCTCACGGAATTAAAAGTGAGATAAGATATCCCCTTACAAAAATTCCGCAGCCTAACGACGACACTTAAAACTTCCAAAAATGGATTAAAGATACCAATTAGGGTCTCTCATCATATGAACATATAAATTACATTAAGAGTAATATAGGAGAACATCACCCATCATATGAAATAGGAGCTTAAAAGAAGTGACATAAAAGACAGTACTTAAAAAGAAAGAGAGGTTGGATCCCTTACCTTAAGTCCGACTTATCTTGTTCTTTTCTTTAGATTCCTCAATAATAAACTTTAGTCAATTAATAATTTCTTAAGGAACTTATTTGATGTTTATTCTTCAATTAATATCACATATTATAATGTTATAATAATTAGTTAATTATGTGAGTTCATATCAGACGTTTTTGTCGATGTTCGGTACATGAGTCAAAAATAAACATGTTTGAAAATAATTTCCCATGTAGTTATAATTACACCATCTCCAGAATATTATTAATGATTTAAATATCATATATATACATTATATATTCATTTTATACTATAAAATAACATTTGTAGATAATAAAATGAAATGCACCGTTCATGGAGACGGTAGGTCGTACGTACGCATGAACGCTACTTTCATTTCAATATCACATTAATGGAATTAAAACTAATATATATATATATATATATTATAATTACATTATAATATATATATGTTATATAGGTCACATAAGTTCATTAATTTCATTATTTATACATTCCATGTATTGCATGAACGAGTCATATCATATGAGGGGGCGGTAGTCCACACTTCCTCAAATGAAATTATCGCATTTGCACAACATGCAAAGCATAATGTTATGTTTTAAATGTAAAATACATAAGCATATAGAGAAATAAAATAAAATATATATCATAAATAAATATAGTTCCATCATAATGGACACCATGAGAGGTGGTAACAGAAGATAGAACAATCATAGTTTCGTGAGGCTGTAATGCGCCATCCACGTAAACAATATGTTCTTTAACCACAAGATGGAGGTGTGTGTAAGTGTAGCTAGAATAATTCTCATAAAAACATCCTAGTATATTAAAGATTATTTTTTTGTTACAAATTAATGGAATAAAATGATTTCAAGGGGTTGGAGAGGCAAAACAAAACAAAAGAACATAAGAGAAGACATTACCTTTAAATTGGGTAACTCCCTTTGGTTTGAACCAAAAGGGTTTCTTGAAGAGCTTTCTACAAGAATTAAGGATTCTAGGTTGAAAAGAGGGATGTGTAGAGATAAAATGAGAATATTGTGGTCGAGAAAAAGGCTTGAGAGGTGTGGGCATGGGGGCAGAGGTGGGGGCCTTTTATAAGAGGGAGGAGGGGCACTCTTGGAATGTTATAAAATGTTACTTTATTATAAAATGCTTATCATATTTTAAAGGTCCCAAAAAGCTATATTTCAAGGATAATGTGATAAGGGTTAAAAATACACCCATATAATAGGTTTTAATCAAGATTAAGTCTTATATTTTACCTTATCTTTTCATTTTATTTAAATCGTTCATTAATGAGGTAATCACTGCATCATCATAGAGTCATAAATAATATTATTTATTTAATGTCTTAAAATTATAAAAAAAATGACCATCATATAGGAAATATTTTTATCTTTCCAATGAATGTTTATATTCAAAGAGATTATTTATGTAAATGAAATTAATTTTTTTACTTAGGTGATACATACTTTGGTTACATTTTCATTTCTTTAAAAAAAATATCATAAAAGGTCACTATAACACTAAAGTAATTCCATGGGGTACCAAGGTTGGAAAAAGGCTTCCCATGGTCAGAAATGACACCACAAATAGAATTATAACACATGTTGGGGTAATTTAATATTTTTATGATATTATTTTATTACCCTTAATTTCCCGATTACTAATTAAACACAATAATTAAAGATAATTACCGTCGTTACTATTCATAATGTCCAAAAACAACAGATTATTAATTAAATAATTTGTAACTTCAGATTCCAAATATAGAATCCATTTTATCAAATTCCAAACACAGAAATTTCAGTAATTAATTTAAAATAATTCCCGTTGTCAAATCCAAAGATGAGTTTTTAAGAAGTAAAATCTATCAAAAGATTGATTTGTTTTTACATCCATTTTAAAAGTTAAATTACATCCAATGACCAAAATTGTGATAAATGATAAATACATAATTAAATTACACCATAAAACCAATTAAAATGACAATATAACTATATAAATAAATTGGATGAAAAGGCAGTTTTGAATTAAAATGCAGTATTTTTCCCAATTTATTGAAAAAAACATTTGTCAGAAAAATACCAAAAATTCACCCTAAGATATATTGGATATTCCAAATTCAAAAATGATATCAATTTTACAAAATTAAAAACATAGAATTTGCATTAATTGATTTTATAATCAATTCCCGATGTCAAAACAAATAGCGTGTTTTTAAGAAACAATATCTATTAAAAGAATGACACTTATTTCTGTCCAATTTCAAAGTGAAATTAATTCAAATGACCAAAATTGGATTAAATGGTAAAAATATATTTTAATTACACTTTAAAACCAATTAAGAAGATAATGTGACCAAATAAATAAATTAGACTAAAAGGAGGTTTTGAATTAAAATACATCATTTTCACTATTCATTAAAAAAATGAACTTTATCGGAAAAATAACAAAAATTTACAGAAAGTAAATTTTGATGTCTTGATTCTAAAGAAGGATTTTATTTTTTCAAATATAACATATAAAATATTCAAAAAGTGGATTTAAAAAGGGTTCTCCATCAAAAGGCGATTAATCGACCTTTTAAAGAATATTAGAATATTTACGCTTAAAATTGGATTCATTCGCATTTTAAGCCTCTAACATTTATTGGATAAATGTAAAAGTATTTGAAAAGAATATATAATCACTTTTTAGTCAGTTCTGTTCATTCTCGCCATTACATCGGCTATGATTTTACTACCATTTACAATAATATTATTTTATTATTAGCGTGCAACATATGATTTCAAAGAAACTCGTTGTTGCATATTGGGTATGCCATCGAACATAACATCCCCTTTTAAGTAATATTAATATTTTATTCACAAATATTAATATATAGGAACATTTCATATTCATATTTTACCTGGGATGTTACATCCTTCCCCCCTTTAGGGAATTTCTTCCTCGCAATTTTAAAATTGGTCTTGGAAACTTTATTGAAAACCCCACATCGGAAAAGGAGTCAATTAAAATGTCACTTTAAAAGAAAGAAAGGAAAGTACAATGGTCACCCAAGTTAACCCATACTAGGATTCCATTTAAGAAAACATGGACATGGAAGAGAAAACAAAGGGTTATGTTCTGATGGAGAGTGATAGAAAACATGATTAGGAGAAAGTTAACCACAATAAAATCACAATCTTGTGATGGGTTAAACGGTATTTGATTCCCCAGTTGGAAAAGTTAACAGAAAACATTTTTTTTAAATTACTTTTCATTGAGGAAATTATTTATGAGCTTAACTAAATCCTAAGGGAACATACTTACATGTCATGTAGACTTTCATCTCTTACTAGATTTGTTACACAAACTCATATTTTCTCGAAAAGATGAGTATTTAGGATGAATTTTTCACATTAAGAGCGCTATAATCTACTTCTAGGGAATCAACTAATCCAAAAAAGTGAAATATATATTTCCCATGTCTTTAGACAAAATAAAACCAAAATTGTTAGTATGAGATCAAATAATACCCAAAAAGGATAATCCTTTATAGAAAGAAATACTACTCTTAATCTCTAAAATTTGTCAAACATTATCCAAAGTTCAACAAAGACCATTCAATAAATAGTTTCACAAAAAATTCTTCAATGTAACCCAAAGATCCAAAGGATTTAATCACATAGTCTTCCAGGATAAATCTTAACATTTATCTCCAAATAACATCAGTTACTCTTAAAGTCTCATACTGAAAAGTAATTAACCTAATCACATATCCTCCATGATAGGATAATCATTTACATAGATAACCCAAAATAAAATTATTCCTGATTCATAAGATCATATAACTAAAAATAATTAGTTATAATAACAAGGTACTTCACATAGTCCAGTGGATGGTGATAAATACCAGTCGCACTTTGGTTGTGGGTTCGATTCCTATAGCTTTGTCTGACGTGACGGGTTGTCACACGGTCTGCGTGTTTTACTTTTTCCAAAACTATATAATTCGTAAAAAATTCCCAAAAAAGAGATAAAATCATCAAAAATAACCATAACATAATTTAACCTCAAGTTTGTCTCATGCCTTTCATTTTCCATCATATAGTAACCCATAATTACCTCAAAAGTAAGGATCATATAAACCATAATGGTTACCTTTATAATTATCACCTGAACTTCCACATTGAGTTGGTTATCTCATACATTTTGAATTATATAACTCACCAAGGTTCAAGTGGTTAATCATGACTCCTAATATTTGGTTAAGAAAAACCACAAGAGTTCTCATTGCAGCTCCCATATCATTCAGTTGTTCTTTCAAAAAACCGTCATAGTTTTCTTCACATCCACTGTTACTTTGGTGCCTGCTAGATCCAACCATTTACAAAAATCAAAAAGGTTAGGGTGAGTATATCATAAAAATCATCATGTACTAATGAGGAAGATAAAAACCAAGATATACTTATCCAAGTTATCTCAATATCATTATAAATTTCAAAAATAACAATGACTTCATCTAATATACTGACCATTGTGGTTATATACAACTTTTCACTTGTGCTTAAACAACACCCTAACCTCTAAAGTTATCTAAACCAGACTTTGATACCAACTATAAATACCAAGCCTTAAAACATTAAATAATCTTGAATTAAATGAATAATTCAAATTGAGAATCTTTTCAGGTTTATAGTTTTAGAGAATTGGGACATAACTATTACATCTCAAAGATTACACAATAGACACATCTACCCAGTTTCCATTTTTTTCACAAAATATAAACTATTGAACAAAAGATTCATGTCTAGGTCCATGTTTTAGACATCATGAAATTTCCATGATCCCATCCTTGACCGTATTCCACTTTAAGTCCTATGGAAAACATTTCAAAAACATGGGATGATCATAAAAATCTCAGTAAGGGATATAAAAATACGGAATGAAAACATTAGTCCATGTATACATAAGAATCAATGAAATAATACTTTACTCATAAAACATAATGACTTCAACATAACTCATGAAATCATAAGATTTATGAATAACTCATATAAATCATAAGACATAAAGGTAACTTGATGCATTCATAACATTCTTACGTTGGGAGAAACCCTCATGGTTACGTTTGGAATACCCATCACAATATATTCCCTAAATATATTTGGAGAAACATTAGCATTTAACTCGTTCGCATTAACCAATGAATTGGAGAGCTATATCAGGCTCACCCTCCGTTAGTTTATCACAGAACCACATGTCTTCATAAACAATTCCCAAGAACCATAACATAATCGTATCACATAAAACATTCATAAAGGAAACATAAAATTTCTACATTTCAATCACAGGATATCAATACAAAAAATTGATATAATAAAAACATTATAAAAACCATTTCCGATACAAAAATAAATGAAAAGTAAAACATGGTATTTATTTTTTATTTAAAAAAAAGTCATGGCTTGTAGAGGAAGCCGAAACTCAAATAATGGTCACAGCGGCGGAGAAGTCATTATCACCGCATACGTAAGACAAAACATTCATTTTGTCATTTAGTAAAATGCTTCATATAAAAATATTCCATTTGAATAAAAGTAAAAGTCAAAAGGGTTTTGTACACTGTATAAAAGAATGTCGTGTATAAATCAAAGGATATCTAAGTAAAAGAAGATTGAGACGAAGTCCCATAGAAAGTCGGTATCCTTAGATTAAGGATAAATCAATTACATAATTATGTGTGAAAAATATAAATACACCAAATATATTTTAATATTTAGTTTAAAATAATCAGTTGTCATCCACACATATTCATAGCACAACTTAATCAAGAAGTAGAGGTTTAACCCAAGGATTTGAAATTGGGTTAAGAGGTGTCACTTTAAATTTCAGAAAATGAGTTGATAAGAGATAAAAAGGTATATCATCACTTTGACATAAAATTTAAATCAATAAGGATATAGAAGAACATATCCTAGAATAATAAGATATAAATTAAAAGATATAACAAAAAAAAGTCTTTTAAAAAGAGGAGGGTGAAAGGTTCCCTTATCGATTTGGGTAACTTTCGAAACGTACACCCCATGAAAGAAGGACCATAAAATTTTGATGTAAATACCCATAAATGAATTTATTTTACTCAAATAGTAGATTAATGGGCAGTACATACACCACTAAAAGGAGATAGTAACAAATGTAGCATGAATCTTACGGGAACAAAAAGCGAGATAAAAACCCTAGACCTCATTGTAATCAATCGAGTATTATGAACAAAAGATAATAAACACAATATGAATCCTAGAATACCATGAATATAAATATAATAATGATAATATATATCTAATTTAATAAAAAAATACACCATATTCGATAAATAAGTGGCGAACAATGGAGATCTCACGGAATTAAAAGTGAGAGAAGATATCCCCTTATGAAAATTCAGCAGCCTAACAACGCCACATAAAACATCCAAAAAAGGATTGAAGATATCAATTAGGGTCTCTTATCATATGAAAATAAAAATTAAAGTATTAGTAATATATTAGAACATCTCCGAACATAATAAAAAGGATCTTAAAAGAAGTGAGATAAAAGAGAGTACTTAAAAAGAAAGAGAGAGGTTGGATCCCTTACCTCAAGTCCAACTTGTCATGTTCGTTTCTTTATATACCTGAATAATAAAAATTGGTCAGTTAATAATTTCTTAAGGACCTCCTTTAAAGTTTATTATTCAATTAATATCACATATTATAATGTTACAATAATTAGTTAATTCTGTGAGTTCATATTAGAAGTTTTTGTCGATGTTCGGTACATGAGTCAAAAATGAACTTCTTTGAAAAGCATTTTCCACGTAGTTATAATTAAACCATCTCCAGAATAGTATTAATGATTTAAATATCATATATATCCAATATATATTCATTTTATACTATTCCATAACATTTGTAGATAAGAAAATGAAATTCACCATTCATGGAGACGGTAGGCCGTACGTACACATGAACACTACTTTCATTTCTTTGTCACATTAATGGACTTAAAAATAAATGAGATATATATATATATATATATTATAATTCCAGTATAATATATATGTTATATAGGTTACATAATTTCATTAATTTCATTCATTATAAATTCCATGTATTGCATGAACAAGTCACATCACATGAAGGGGCGGTGGTCCACACTTCCTCAAATGAAATTATCGCATTTACACAACATGAAAAGCATAAAGGTATGTTTTAAATGTAAAATACAGAAGAATATAGAGTAAATAAATATAATATATATCATAAATAAATATAGTTCCATAATAATGTCCACCATGAGAGGTGGTAGGAGAAGATAGAACAATCATCGTTTCGTGAGGCAGTAATCCGCCATCCACGGAAACAATATGTTCATTAACCAATAGACGGAGGTGTGTGTAAGTGTAGCTATAATCCGTCTGATAAAAAAATCCTATTATATTTAATATATTGTTTTTGTTACATATGATAGGAATAAAAAGATTTTAAGCGGTTGGAGAAGAAAAATAAAACAAAAGAACATAAGAGAAGACATTACCTTTAAATCGGGTAACTCCCTTTGGTTTGAACCAAAAGGGTTTCTTGAAGAGATTTCTGCCTAAGGTAAGTCTTCTATAATGAAGAGAGAGATGTGTAGAGATAAAATGAGCAGAGTTTTGTCGAGCCAAAGGCTTGAGAGGTGTGGGTAAGGGGGTTGAGGTGGGGGCCTTTTATTAGAGGGAGGAGGGGCACTCTTGGAATGTTATAAAATGTTACTTTATTATTAAATGATTTTCAGATTTTAAAGGTCCCAAAAAGAAATATTTTGAGGATAAAGTAATAATGGTTCTAAATACACCCATACAATAGGTTTTAGACAAATTTACATCTTATATTTTACCTTATCTTTTCATTTTATTTAAATCTTTTATTAATGAGGTAATCACTGCATCATCACGGTGTCATAAATAAATTTATTTATTTCATGTGTAAAAATAATAAAACAATTACCATCATGTAGGAAATATTTCTAAATTTTCAATGAATGTTTATAGTAAAATATATAATTTATTTAAACTAAATGAAAATTGTTTTACTTAGGTGATACATACTTTGGTTACATTTTCCTTTCTTTAAAAAAATATGATAAAAGGTCACTATCACACTAAAGTGATTCCATGGGGTCCCAAGGTTGGAACAAGGAATCCAATGGTCGGAAATGAAACCACCAATAGTATTAGGAAACATTTTGGGATCATTTTATATTTTTATGATATTATTTTATTACCCTTAACTACCCAATTACTAATTAAACACGATAATTAAAGATAATTTTCGCCGTTACTATTCATAATGTCCAAAAACAAATGATCCTTAATTACATAATTTTGACCTTATGATTCCTAATATGGAATCCATGATATCAAATTCCAAACATATAAATTTCAGTAATTAATTTAAAATAATTCTCTTTGTCAAAACCAAAGACGGGTTTTTAAGAACTAAAATCTATCAAAATATTGATTTGTTTTTACATCCAATTTAAAAGTGAAATTACATAAAATGACCAAAATTATGTTAAATGATAAAAACATAATTAAATTACACCTTAAAACCAATTAAAATGACAATATAACTATATAAATAAATTAGATGAAAAGGCCGGTTTGAATTAAAATGCAGTATTTTTCACTATTCATTGAAAATAAACATTTGTCTGAAAAACACCAAAAATTCACCCTAGGATATATTTGATATTCCAAATTCAAAAATGATATAAATTTTACCAAATTCAAAACATATAATTTACATTGATTAATTTTATAATCAATTCTCGCTATAAAAATAAATAGCGTGTTTTTAAGAAATAATATCTATTAAAATATTGACACTTGTTTATGTCCAATTTCAATGTGAAATTAATTAAAATGACCAAAATTGGATTATAAGGTAAAAATAAGTTTTAATTAAATTTTAAAATCAATTAAAAAGATAATCTGACGATATAAATATAGAAGACTAAAAAGAGGTTTTGAATTAAAATACAGAATTTTCACTTTTCATTAAAAAAACAAACTTTATCGGAAAAATAACAAAAATTTAGACAAAGTAAATTTTGATGTCTTGATTCTAAATAAGGATTTTATTTTGTCAAATATAACATATAAAATTGTCAAAATGTGGATTTAAAAAGGGTTCTCCATCAAAAGGTGGTTAATCGACCTTTTAAAGAATATTACAATATTTACGCTTAAAATTGGATTCATTCGCATTTTAAGCCTCTAAAATTTATTGAATAAATGTAAAAATATTGGACAAGAATATATAATCACTTTTTATATATTTATGTTCATTCCAGGAATTACATCTTCAAGGAGTTTACTATCATTTACAACAATATTATATTATTATTTGCGTGAAACATATGATTTCAAAGAAACTCGTTGTTGCGTATTGGGTACGCCATGGAACATAGAATCCCCTTTTAAGTAATATTAATACTTTATTCACAAATAATAATATATATTAACATTTCATATTCATTATTTACCTGGAATGTTAAAAAAATTATCTTCAAGTAACTTTTGAAAATATTTTTTTAAAACATTTTTGAAAATATGGTTTTTGAATAAAATATATTTCTGACCGAAGAGAGAGATGGTCAGATTTTACAAAAAAATTATCTTAAGTACCAAAGAGTTGATAATTTATAATAAAAAATTACTATATTTTGAATAAATATAGGAGAAGTAATCTCATGAATAATCTTGATATATTTCATCAAAGGAAGCATAAACATAAACAGTCTTAAAAAACGATGAGATTGTCTAAATAAACTCTTATAAATTTGTTACATGGGATCATAATACAAATTTAAGAAAATTAAAAGAAATTAATCTTAATATATAAATTAAATAAGGATATTCATGTTATAACATTTAAAATGGAGGTATATACATCTTGAAAAAGTGTTTAGGTGCTAACAAAACATGAGTCTCAAAGGAGGCAAATTGAGACCGAACAATTTAAATGATTTTGTAAGTTTAGAAAGTTAAAACACATGAAATAAAGATAATAGAATGAATATGTGAATACCCCAAAAATTATTTATAAGATACATTGAATTTAACCATGTTCAGTACATACACCAAACAAAAGGAATGAGTGGCGAACATAGCTTGTATCTCATTAAAATTAAATGTGAGATGAAATCCCTCTTACCTTATGTCTTGACTCTATCCATACTCGTACAAGATTCCAATTTAATAAATTTAAGTTTATTATACATATTTTACATAAGAATAATCATATATCTATTACCATATATGTTTTTATTAAAACCATATATTACCCACTTGTTAACGACCCTATGTTAAGGTTTCACATCGGGTAATATTCACTTTGTTCTTCGCATGTGTCTTAATTTGTTATATCATTGATACTTATACTTATATCATGATTAAATAATGTATAAGATGATATAAATATCAAGTATATACAACATATTTATATTATAATAATCTATATCATAATGAATTAAATTATGCAATACACCGTTCATGGAGAAGGTAAGCCATACCTAAGCATGAAAGATGTTTTCTGTTTTTTTGGTCGTATTGAATGAAAGTATGTAAATGACATATATATATATAATTATTAATGTGGAATAAATATATCATAAATATCCTATAATTTCATCAAACTTATCTTTAATAAATTCTATGTGGTGTGTCAATGAATATCATCACTTTCAGGGTGCGGTAGTCCACACTGCCACAAAGGAGATTCTCATATTTACACCAAATTAATGGTGAAAATCCATGTGTTGTAAAAATAATATATAAGATTAAATACATAATAAATATAATATATTACATATATAAATATATTTTCCATCATAATTTCCAACATTATTGGTGGTAAAGGAGAAATGAACAATCATCATTTCGTGAGGCAGTAGTTCTTCGTACACAAGAACAATATGTTCAACATCTATTAAATAGATGTGTCTGTAAGTGTAGGTCAGAAAATTTGAATAAAAAAATAATATTATATTTATAATACAGGTTTTTTTCACACAATAAGGTAATAATGATAGTGGAGGTGGTGGAGAAGGAAAATAAAGGAACAGATCTTGAGAGAAGACATTACCTCTTAATCGGGTAACTCCTTTAGGTTTGTGACAAAAGGATTCCTTGAGAAGGTTTATGACTAAAAGGAGGATTCAAAGTTTAAGGGAGTATTTATGGGAGGCTACATGGGAATTTATTAGACGAACTTAATAGGTTTGAGAGCTGTAAGGAATGGGTAGAGGTGGGGGCCTTTTATAGGGAAGGAAAATGACTCACATTGAATGTTTAGAAATTTTTTTGATGTTCACATGTTATTACCTAAACAAATACTAAAAAAACTCAATAATAGAAATATTTTGGATTATATATGAAAATTAAATTGGTGGTGGAAAGGTTTATTGGTCATTTGGGCCCGTAATTTTATGTTTTATTCCCTAATCAAGCTTAATTTGTCCTTAACTGATATGATTAATTTTAATCACTTTTAGTAATCATTTTGGTAAAAAATTAACACGGTATTATTAAAATCTATAAATTATACTAAATAAAATGGATTATGTAATATTTTTGAAATTATATTCACAAAATAATAAAAATTAATATTAGTGTTATTCCTGCAGATTTGATGAAATAATGGGGTTTTAAAGTAGAAAAAATTTCAAAAGTTTGTTATGATTTTATACTCAGTTTCAATGTCAAATTTATTCTAATTAATTAATTTGGATTAATATATTTAATATTTGTATATTTAGACCTTAAAAACATTTATAATATCAATTAATATTAATAATTAATTATAAAAATTTAGTTTTTAACTAAAAAGTAGTAGTTTTCACTATTAATCAACAAATGAAGTTATGCAAAAAAAATCCCAAAAATCCACCCTATGATAATTTGAACATTATGAATTAAAAAATTATTTTTATTTAATCCTATTAAATGTATATTTTTTTATAAAATTATTATTTTTTGTTAAAAGTGATTCATCCAAGAAAACATAATATTTAATACAAAAGGAATTTACAAAAATTCTATCATTCATTATCAGTATATTTTATTCTTAGAAAAAAATTGAAAAGTATTTATTAATAAGTTTAACTTATAGGTTATAATTATCTGATTTAAATAATAATAAAAATAAAAAAGTCGTTTTTTAGAAATTCTGTGTAGCATGCATCGTACACCAAGGCGGTGTTGCGTATAGTGCAAGACAAGTTGGTATTGCATGTAGCACAAGCCAAGTTTTTATTGTATGTGAAAAGATTGTTTGAATTAGTGTTTTAATATATATCTATACACACACATATATATATAATTATTTATAGTGTGATGTGAAATAAAAATTACATTAATGTTATATTCATTCGAAAAAAATCTCAAAATTTCGATGTGTTATGTTCTAACCCGTTAAAATGAATTTCACCCTCAAAATTTTTATGAATTTTAAAATTTTTAATTCATGAAATTTTCATTCATATAAAAACACATCATAATAATTGATACTAAAATTTCCCATAAAAAGGGAAATTTGGAACTATAATTGTTATCAAAAGTAACATATAACTGGGTTTCCACATAGGAAAACATTGGTTGGGTGTGAAGATTGGGCATGGATAAAAGTGTAAATATTTATAGGGAGTAATTGTGGTCATAAATAAAAAATAATTGAATGATCAAAGGAAATTTTAGGGCCTCAAAGTCATAAATCTATGATGATCCCAGAATCCATTGGTTCAACATCATGTTTTTGTATCTCTTTCATAACGTTGAGTAATTCTTGATAAATTTCTATAAAAAAATTTCATTATTGTGTTGTTATTTCAACAATTTATAAGACATAAATTACCTAATGTAATGAATTTCAAAAAAGTAACTGTAATGAATAAAGCACTAGAAGACACTTTTAATAGATCTTAAATCCCATAAAGAATAAAAAGTATAACTATTTGTCTCTAAAAAAACATGAATTAATCTATAAAAATAAAAAGTTACACTAATATTTCATCATAAATATTTATTGATTAAAAATAAATATATATTAACAAGTACATCACATAGGCTAGTGGTAAGAATGAAACCCTTATCATCTTTCGATCATGGGTTCAAGACTCACGACCTTTCCAAAAATTATTGAATGTAACCCAACATAAATGATGTACTTCTTTGAAAACCACAATAATATAATATATAAGATAGACATTTGTGAAACAAGGTTAATCACTGATTATCCATTTATCCCAAGTTTTCAATACAATATCAGTGCACAAATACTGCCTCTATAGTCTAACTTAATATTTTCTTGAATGGATAACCTTATAAACCATCATAATTATGAAAATCCAAAACCCTAAAAAGAGATTCATAGAATCAGATTAACATTGATTCCCTTGTATCAAGTATCTCTTGGTTTTAAAATTCCAAATATTTGAATACCCATATTTTATATTCCCTTGAAACATGTTAACAACCTGAATTACCATAAATCATTTTGGAAAATATGCATGATACCTCATTCATATCCCATATATCATTATCCATAAAACATTATCTTAACCCAAAGAACACATTATGGGTTACCTTCCCTTAGTTAAAATATAATATTGTCATTAAATCACCTCACTAGTCCAATATAAACTTGTAAATAATGAGAAAAGAATAAGTTAAAAAATTCTTGTAAATTTCATAATTCATAACTTTGGAATCTGAATTCTTCGATTACATCATCCATAACCCATTAACATTTATACCTATTTACTATCACATTTCATCAGTGGTCTCATCATCATCCACAATATAACCATTACTCTCACCAACATGATGATTCTATTTAGGAACATTCCTCTTAGGAAATTGGGTTGCACAATTACTATTTATTCCATAGTTAAACCAATTAAACTTCAATAATGACTTAGGGAGTCCCACATTCCCATCCATTTCATTAACCTAATTCTTCATTTTTTCTTTGCAGTAACTTTCTTTGTGTCCTTATTTTCCACAGACAAAAAAATTCTTGTTACTATAATATCATAAAATTGGTGATTATTTCCACATTCATATCACAAAGGAAACTAAATATTATTTCCTCCATGTTCACTATTACCTGAACTCTCAATGAATTACTTCTTTCTCTTCATTGGTGAGCCTGAGAGTTGGTTAAGGTAAACCTTTTTAATCATGATTTGTGAAAACTAAATAGGCATGATCATGAAATATTTCACTCAAGTGGTCATCCCACATTACTTCTCATAAGTAAATATTCTATCACATTCAACATTAATCCAGTTTCTTTTAGTTCCCACCAATGACTAAAACTAGAAACATAGTGTGAAAATTTCATATCATACCAAAAAACCACATAGTTATGAAAGTAATTTCATATAGGATGTCTAAAACATAAAAAAATACATAATCTATGACACCTTGGGTTTATCATTGGTTGTTCATATCTAACTTATATCTAATCCCTTCATGATGGTTAATGAAGAGTTTGTGAATTCCCAAAGAATATCCACCAGGAGTGTCAAACCAGGTGTGTGTCAAGGCCTGTTGTCATGTACCAGATTACCACGAGTAAATCCTGGAACATCTTGTCAGATTTATTAGCCCTAGGTACATTTGTGTCAGATCCACATCTACTTTCAGTATCCAGATAGGGATGTATTTCTAGGAAACCATTCACTCTATCCTTTACCAAAATTCCATGATATTTTCCGGAACGTTAACTCTTCCTTATACTTATCCTTAACCTCATCCTTATATGTAGCCATAGAAATAAATCTCAGCTTCTCACTAAGTTTTTATAATCCCAGTTTCCAAAGGTTAAATATTACTTTTATCTAATACCAACTATAGCTAACGTCACTTTACAAACGTTAAAATCACATAACTTTAGCGGAATACTTAATAATTATACATACAGATTCCCAAAGATCATAGTTGGTATTGTTCCTTTCGAAACATGTAATCATAAACAATAGAACATATGTGAGCTAAATCATCTCCCACTAGGTTCATCTTGACTAGAAATATTTTTAGAAATATCAAACATAGTACATATCATCATAATCTAGGGAAAAGGAAACATGCATGGGGTGATCTCAAATGCTTAGTAAGGGTAAAAAAGGGATACAAGTTAGAATAAACATGATAATAAGGTAAATAGAATGTGATCATGAAAATAGAAGATCCTACCCTACATATCAAGGATCACTACATAGATAATTTCATAAACAATGGCAGTTCATATAACATGATTCATAATGAAAAAGAGGGAATAGTCCATTAAAGAATAACATAGGAATAAAACATGGAATTGTGGAAACACATTAGCATATACTGATTTCCATAGTATCTAAGGAATCAAATAGAAGACCATATTAGTGGAACAATCCCTTTAATAAACCAGGTAACCATTATTATAGCTCTGTATTACTGAACCGAGTGGCCCTTGTTCTGGACCTCTATTATGGAACTGATTAACCCTCATTCTAGCCCTGTATTACTGAACCAAGTAACACTCATTCCAGTCCCATTTTACTAAACTCGGTAACTCTCATTCAAGCTCTATATTAGTGAATTAAGTAACCCTTGTTCCACCCTTTTTTACTGAACTGAGTAACCCTCATTCTATCCCTTTATTACTGAACTAGGTAACCCTAATTCCATGAATGTATTATCTCATGAGATATAAATAATTACCTAAGGAAATAGAGAGAGATATAGGTCCCACCCATTACATAATGAAATCACTCGTACATGTTCCACACGATCATAAATGAACATATCATAATGCCTGAAATGAAATGGGTGTCGTAAACATGTAAACATATCATAACTTGTGGAAAGAGACAAGTTTCATAATAATTTCATCATAAATAAAACCTGTGAAATGAAGTGGGTTTCAAAATTATATAACCTATGAAAGAGGAAAAAGATACATAAAATCATGACATTAAAACATAATCCATTCAGAGAAAGAATATGAATTGAGACATTGAATAATTTCCCTATAAATTAATGAGTAACACCAATGGATGTTATCTTAGATGGAAAATAAATTCTAAAGTTATTCTAAAAACATTTCTCAAGCAAAATATCCTTTCTTCATTAAAAAATTATTTTTATAACATAAAACTTTTGAAAACAATTTTATTTGAAAATAGATTTAAAAACATATAAAGGAAGATTTTAAAGAAATAAAATATTTTCAAAATCCTTTCTCCGTGAAAATGGTCTTCTATGATAGTTGGAAATCATTTTCTTAAAACATTTTTGAAAACATGGTTTTTTAATACAAAAGATTTCCAACCAAAGTGAGAAATGATAAGATATCACTAAAACATTATATTAATTTCTAAAGAGTCGAAAAATGGTACTATAAATGAGTATATCTTGAATAAACATAGGATAAGAAAACTCATGAATAATCTTGAGAGATCTCATCAAATAAAGCCTAAATATAAACAATTTCAAAAAACAATAATATTTTATCAATAAAATCATATAACTTGGTTACATGGTATCATACTCTCCACGTAAGAAGTGGAAATTAAATAAAGATTAAGAAATAATTAAAATAATTAGATTCATTATATAAAATATAAAATTCATGTATTTAAACCTTGGAAAAGAGTTTGTGTTCATAACAAAACAAGATTCTCAAAAAGGGAAATTGAACCAAAATTGTTTTCCCAATTTGGTAACATTTGAAAGTTAAACCCCATGAAAAAAAATCATAGATTTTTTATGTGAATAACCATAAATTTAGATATAAGATTTATATAACTCAATCATGGGAAGTACATACACCACAAAAAAGGAATGAGTGGCGAATATAGCTTGTATCTCAAAGAAGTTAAAAGTGATATGAAATCCCCCTTACCTTGTGTTTTGACTCTCTTCGTACTCATACAAGATTATTGTATAATAAATATAATTTTATTATATATATTTTTAAAAAATAATTTTCTTGTATCTATTACCATATATGGGTTAATTATAATATTATATTACCCTCTTGTTAACTATCCCCTCTTAAGGGTTCACTTCGGGTAATATTCACTTTATTCTTTTCATGTGTCTTAATGTGTAATATCATTGATCCTCATACTTCAATCATGATTCCATAATGTATAACACGATTTAAAAAGAAGTTATATAAAGTATAAGTATTTTATAATAATATATTTCATAATTATGTACTTAATATAATACACCGTTCATGTAGATGGTAAGTTGTACGTACGCATGAATGTTGTTTTATGTTTTTATTGTCGTATTGAAAGAAATTATTTAAATGAAATATGTACATATATGTATGTAAGAATATATATAATTATTAAATTATAATTAATATATCATATATATCATACAAGTTCATTAAATACATCCTTAATACATTCTATGTGGTGTGTGAATGAATCACTTCACTTTGAGGAGGCGATACACTTCCCCAAATGAGATTATCATATTAACACCAAATGGATGCTAAAAAGACTTGTGTTGTAAACGGAATAAATAATCTCAAATAAATTACCAATATAATATATTACATATATAAATATATTTTCCATCATAATGGCCACTATTATTTTTTGTAAAGGAGAAATGAACAATCATCGTTTCGTGAGGCAGTAGTTCGCCATACAATGAAACAATATGTTGAACATCCATTAGATAGAGGTGTGTGTATGTTTAGGTAATAAAATATGAATAATAACATACTATTATATAATGGATACTGGTTTTTAAAAAAAGTAATGGATTAAAGATATTGGAGGCATGGAGAGGGAAAATAAAGGAAGGGAGTTTGAGAGAAGACATTACACCTAAATCGGGTAACTCCTTTTGCTTTGTGCTAAAAGACTTTTTGAGAGGGTTTTTGACCAAAGGTATTATTTAAGGTAGAATGGAGGGTTCTTGGGAGGATACTTGGGTAGATACTGTACAAAACATAAAAGGTTTTATATGTGTGAGAAATGTGTAGAGGTGGTGTCCTTTTATTGGAAAGGAAAAGGACTCTCATGGAAATTTTAGAAACAAATTAGGTGTGCACATGTTCTTACGAAAATGAGTCCTAAAAAACAAAATCAAATCAATAATTTAAGGTTTTTTTGAAATAATATGGACATAAAATGGGTGTTTCACATGTTTATAGGCCATTTGGGCCCTTACTATTATGGTTTAGTCACTAATTAAGATTAATTTGGCCTTAATCGCTATGATTAATTTTAATATATTTTACTAATAATTTTGGTCAAAACATAACATGTAAATATTATAATATATAAATTATACTTAATAGAATGGTTTATCTAATATTTTTAAATTTATAATCACATAAGGGAAAAAATTAAGACTAGTTCTAATCCCACAGATGAGACAAGATAAAGGGGTTTTAAAATATGAAAAAGTTCAGAAGATTGTTAAAATTGTATACTCAGTTTCTAAGTGAAATTTATTCTAATTAATTAAATTTTAATAATATATGCAATATTAATATAATTTTAAATTAAATCATATTTATAATATCATTTATCATTAATAATTAATTAGACAAAAAAATCAGTTTTTTACTATAAAACAGTATTTTTCTATATTCATCAAGAAATGAATTTTCTCAGAAAAATCCCAGAAATTCACCTTAGGGTAATTTTGACATTAGGAATTAAAATATGATATTTATTTCATCCAATTAAAATTATAAATGTGTCTAAAATTATTTTTATTATTAAAAAATATTCATTCAAGAAAACAATAATTTTAACATAAAATGGATTTACCAAAAAAATTATATTTCATTATCAATAAGTTTTATTTATATAAAAAAACATTTGAAAATTAGTTATTGATAATTTTAATTTATATTTTATAATTATATTATTTAATTAATTAAAATAATATATATATATATATATGTTTCTTATAAACATAGTGTTGTGTGCATCGTACGAAAAGTCGGTGATGCGTGTACTGCAAGCCAAATTGGTATCATGTGTCATGCAAGCCAAGTTGGTATTTTATATGAATGTAATTTTTTAATTAGTGTTTAAATATAAATATATATATTTAAAATTTCAAGTGAAATGAAAAATATTGAAATGTTTCATTAATTGGAAAAAAAATCTCAAAATTTCAGGGTGTTATATCTACAGTATCCATCTCCTTTTTTGTATAAAGATGTATGAGGAATATAACTATTAATAAATACACTCATAAGCACAAACAAATTCCATTTATTTTATTTACCCCTGTATAATCATGTTTTTATGAGATTTTACCACTTTTTAGACTCAACTTTCATGATATATACAACTAAAACAACCATCTCATGGTCTAAGAACTAGTAAATGGAAAATATGTTTTCCATCACATTGATCCATTATTTATAAATTATTGGATTTGGGGACCCACAAAAAGAAGGTATATGTTTCCAAATAAATGAATAAATGGAATGTTTCTTCTTCATTGGTTCATTTGGAATCTCAACACAGTTCACATTATTATTTATTACTTGATAGAGTTGGGAAAACATTTCCACAATGTTTTCCATTCCATCTATAACATTACCCACATGCATCACTATGAACGATGAACATACATGAGATTTATGGGAAGTCAAGAATTCATACAAGTATTATAGAAGCTACCAACTAGTAGAAAGGGTTTGATATGATTCCATAGGGATACTATATCCCTTAACATAAGTATGAAATCATAAAATCAAATAACTAAACACCAAACAAAAACATAAACTATAATAAGAGGAAGTAATAAAAAATAATCCATAGTAATACATGAAGTGTGAATGTATACAGTAATAGAAACTCACATCCACATAATAAAACGTTCCCATTGGGTTAATCAAATTTAAAAAATAAATACAAGAATAAAATAAATGTAAAAGGAAGATTTACTATATCCTTAAGCCTCACCACATTCTAATCTTTATCCTCATTTGGGATATTCTACTCAACCATGCTATCCCAGGATTCTACCCAATTGAGAACTATAACAAGTGGGGTCTACTCATGTACCCCAGTGCTATGGACACCTGATTTGGGAATGAGTAAAACTCAATTGAACACCACCAATGTCTCCCAATATATAACCAATAAAATGAAGTATAAGTTCATGTAAAATGGTCCGAATAAATGATGAAATAAAATTTATAATGGAAGAATAAATTATAACCAATATAAATCATTGTGTTCTAGAATAAAACCCATGATTGACCCAAAATTAGCTCAACTAGTGTGAGGGTATATTAAATCACATCATGGAATAGTACCATCCAAAACTAGACCCCATGACCATGTTTTATTAGATGTAACTGATGGATCCAAGGATATATCCCAAGCCATACACATATTATCATAAATTAATGAAATATCCAATGATAATATCTGAGGAATACCATAGTATTAGGCTAGAATCCAATCCCTAGAAGGTGTCCTAGGAGATCAATAGTTATAAAGAGTCATCAATGAACCCCAAAAGGAAATATTGAGCATTCTATAGTTATCAGGATCCAAGATAATTCCCAAGAGTTAATCCCAAATAATATAATAGTATTAGACTTCATTTTCAAACATAAGGGGTATCACTAGTGGAATTATAAAATAAAAGGAATATTCATTAAACCCATGGAGGTAATCCTAATTGTTTTATAGTATCTGGTGTAATCACCAAATTGTAGGAAGGAATCATGATATTTCAAATAGTTTTAGGCTCCACGAAGATTACTGGGGGGAGAACATATGAAATCAATAGTATCAAGTCTTAATAGAGATATATCATAAATCTAAAGTCAATAGTGACACCCTCAATAATCACTACCGATTTCTATTTAAAAATCATTCACTATGGAAAAACTATATCCAAGGAATCCATTGCGATCCACTAGGTCTCATCAATCATGGTCACCCCTCATGGGATCCATCATATCATACTCATCTCTTAGTGAAATACCAACTATATAGAGAGAATCATGTTCCTATTTAATTTGAAATATCTTTAAGGCCTCACTATCCTCATAGGCAAGACATACCATAATATCTCTATAGATAAGTATCAATTAAATTATCATTACCCAAGAAATTACAAGGATGGTTCAAAAACCTAACTAACCCATCCATTTGATTAGTTTCTACCTATATAGATCATCAATTAATTATAATTAATGAAATAGTTCCCCGTGATCATCTTAGTTTTTCCAAAGTATCTAAGGTATCTTAAAGTAGTCACATAGCCAATCAATATGCCATCCCTCTCAGTCCATCACCCACCTCCACTGGGTGGCCTCTAAGAGAAACTATCACTCAGGATGTTATTTGTAACAGCCCGAGATTTTATGAAAAATATTCTTTTTTATTTCACTAATGTCTTGTGTTGTACGCTACACCAAAAGGAGCTTGCACAATACGCATCCTTGACTTGCCTTGCATTACACGCAATCATGACCTTCCTCGATAGCGTGTGTAATACGCAATACCGAGTTTCACTAAACAACGATATGCTATTAAAATATTATTAAAACTAGCCGTTATGAATAGTAATAACCACTTTTTAAAACTCTGTAAATATTATTTTTCAAAATGGATTTCATTTTTGGATTCGGAGTATCGAATTTAGCCTAAGGTGAAATTTTGGTACATTTCGGATAACTTTCATATTCTGATGAATAGTGAAAATTACTAAATTTTAATTAAAAACAACCTTTCTAATCGAAATAATTAATAGTGATAAATTATTAATTTGAGTGGTTTTAAAGTATATTTAGAATATATTTTTACAATTTAACACAATGTTGGTCATTGGATGAAATTTCACATTTAAACCAGACATAATCAAGTGTCAATCTTTTGATAGATATTGTTTCTTAAAAACACGCTATTTGTTTTAACAGCGGGATTTAATTATAAAATTAATTAATGCAATTTCTATGTTATGAATTTGGTAAAATAGACTTCATTTTTGAATTCGCAATATAAAATATAGCTTAGGATGAAATTTTGGCATTGTTCTGAAAAACATCAATTTTTGATGAATAGTGAAACTACTAAGTGGTAGGTTAAAAACTGAATTTTGCATAAAACTTAATTTTACCGCTTCTGTGAATGGAATTTCGAAAATCCGAGACACACGGTTAATATCAAGGACTAAAATGTGGTTCAATGAGATGAAAATAATTTTTTGGTGAATAGTAACTTTTTACTTTTTTTTTACCGTGGTTAATAGTAAATAGGGTAACTAAGGGTAAATATGATATTACTATTACCCTAACACATGTCCTAATTCTATTGGATAAGTGTAATTAGACCTAAAACAAACTTAGGAATAAAAAATGACCATTTAGGCCCACTTGGATTAGATTAGGACATTTATTATTAATTTATTTAAAGAAGGGTTAAAATAGTTAAAATCAAAGTTTAATAAGTAAATCATTTTTAATATGGGGTTATACATAAGATAAATTAGATTGTAAATATTAATTAGAAAGATAAAAAGATTTCCTACATGATGGTATTTTATTTGTAATTTTTAGACATCAAATAATTTAATTTATTTATGACACAAAGATGATGCAGTAATTATCTTATTAATGAAATATTGACATAATTGATGTTATAAACACCAAAATAAATGTAATTTGAGACTTTTTATGAATTCCACTAATTTTCTAGGTTACTATGATATATTAATGTTGATTTAATCAACTTGGTTCGAACATTTAATTTTGTTATGACTTTCACAAAAATCATATATCAAATAGTGTCAAAATTGACACAAAATAGTTTTTAAATAAAATATTATATTATTAATTGTTATTGTATTCCTAAAAATCTAAGGTTCGGCCAAATGACTTAGATAAGGATATATATATTAATAATAAACAATTTGGGGTTCGTTTGGCATGTTATAGTAAGTGTATTAACCATATAGTGAAAGAAAACAAAAAGACACGGTAAAAGTTAAATTATTTAACTTGGAGTTAAATCTAATTGATAAGGTTAAAATAATATACTAAACTTGTCTAAATTCTATTGGTTGATAGGATTTCGACCCATATCCACTTTAGCTTCGAAATAAGACCCTTTGGAACCATTATAAACCGATTTTGACTTTAATATAAAATAATATTTTGAGATATTCCTAAGGTGCCCCTCTCCTCCCCTATAAAAGGACACCTCCTCCCCCTCCTCCTCACACCAATTTGAGCACTCAAGCTCGGCCAAACCCTGCCAAAATCTCTTCTCCACTTCCCTATCAACATCCTAGAGGTTGTGGTCTTCCTCAAAGACCAATTCTAGTGCCCTAAGAGGAGGTCTCAAAGAGGCACTTCAAAGAAGAGGTAATTACCGTTACCAATTCTTTCATCTTTATTTCTTCTTCCACTTCTTCTTCTTAGGTTGTTTCATTATGAAGTAATAACATCAGTATCACTCATATACTGATATGTTATTATAAGTATGAAACATCCCTATTTCACCATCTATCCATCCTACGGGAAAAAAAAAGAAATCACCGCGCGTGCGTACGTACGGAATACCGTCTCCACGCCGTGGTGTAATCTATTTTCCACCACCACCTTACATGGATGAGTATAATGGTGTAAAGAATAACTATACATAGTTATTAAAACATCATATTGATTCTGATATATTGTATAATCCACTCCAATTCAGTTCAATATTTATGGAAATGATATCATCGCTCGTGCGTACGTACGGAATACCGTCTCCACGACGCGATGAGATTCATTCTCCATGTTAACCATTTAAGAATGATTATAATGTATATATAAGAAATAATAATGAAATATATGACATTATAAAGCTACTGGATTTATGTATATATATACATATGTATGTCATCTACTTACTTCCATTTCAAGACAATAAGGAAAGGAAAACAGCGTTCATGCGTACGTACGGACTACCGTCTCCATGAACGGTGTTTTTCATTTTATTTATCTACCTATTATATATATATATATATACTGAATATATATGATATATAAATCATATTTTATATTCTGGAAGTAAGTAAATCATGATATAAGTAATAATGATGTCAAGAACAACAAGTCAAAACACCTACGATAAATGAAACGATTTTACCCAAAACGCTTCTTTAACATGGAATTTACAAAAGAACGGGTAATATAATGTCATAAGTGAACAATATATGATATCATAACAATGAATATGATTCTTTAATAAGTAAATAACATGATTTAAATCATTATACAGGAGGTTCGGACACTTACAAAGCAAGTCGGACCTAAGGTAAGGGAAATATCACAATCTCATTTTTATCTGAGATTGTTTATTCGTAAGTATTTACTGGGGTGTATTTTATCATCCACATCCATGTTTCCTAAATATGTAATATTATTTACATCCACTTTCAATAGTTTAAATCCAATTTTACCCTTAGGTGAGTTTTTAGTGAAGAATATGAAAGGAATCTTTTGTCGTTTTTCCGTATGAGGTACTTTTTGACTTTTCCGACAAAAGTTAGAAGAATGTTTTTTTTAACTTATACGGCACGAACGGATTTCTAATGTTTTGTAAAGCCTTATTTTCATGAAGCTTCCTCTAAAAGATTTCATGACTATTTTCAATAAAATCTCTTTCTTTTAAAATTGCATGATGTTTTGTGAAAAGAAATTGATTTTGAAGAAGAAAGGATATTTTCCTCAAGAATTCAATTCAAGTGTTTTATCAAAATTATTTTCCATCTATGATAATAAAGGGTTCTGTTTCTATCCATATTTTTACATCGATTTGACTATGTTGTGATGGAATTATGTTTATGAATTCCTTTATCTTATATGAATGGTTTTATGATGTCATGTTGTTTAAGAATCCCATTTTTATTACATGGGTTATGCAATGATGTATGATTTATGATTTTGTGGCACACATAAGAAAGGATTCATTAAGAGATGGGTGGGACCTATATCTCCATCCAATGCATTGGGTAAAGATTTCATATCTCATGAGATAGACATGGCTGGAATGGTAGGTTATACCGGTTCAGTGAAACAGGACTGAAACGAGGATTACTCGATTCAGAAAGGGACTTTGTCCACTAAGATAGTCTTGGAAATGAGTCCTGACTAACAAGAAATGATTCTCTATGATTATGTGTGTATGACACAATGAGTAATGTTTTAAGTTATGGTTTCATTTTCACTACTATGATTTATCCCATGTTATGAAATTATGCTCTCTTTTGCAGGTTAAGATTTCCAAAAATGTTATGTTCTTATGAAAATTATGTGATTGATATTTCCTTTGTTTACCCTTACTGAGCATTTGAGCTCACCCTTTTATGTTTTCTTTTCCCCAGGATATAAAGAAAGGTTTTAGGTAAAATAAAAAGGACGATCTTTATGGGAGATGTTGAAGATCTTTCCCCACGATTAGAAGATTATACTCCGAGTTTCCAAAGACACTAAACTATTACGATCCTTGTGTGTGTGTTTTTGTTATGTACTAAGTATTCCGCAAAAGTAATGTAATGTCCATGTACGTCAGGCTTCGGGTCTCTACAGTTGGTATCAGAGGCAAAGGAGGTAGGAATGTATCCCATCCTTGGGAACTCTCACATGTGAGCGTTGGACGAAGCATGGCTCTCCGCCCAAGGGCTTCATGAGGAAATGGCTGCCACTGGGGATGGTGGTGTGTCCCTCCCAGGGGGTGTAGCCGCCCATGGAGTGCCCTGATAGGTATCAATTGTAGTCCACTGGAAGTAATTCTAGACCGCTACAGTTGGTATCAGAGGAAAGGTTTAGTCAACCTTTGGAAACTAGGATGCGAAAACGTTAGTGAGATCCCTAGAGATATTTCTAAGGTATGTCTAGGGATGTCTCTAAGGTTAAGTATACGTATAGGTTATAGTCCTAGAATTGCGCTAACGATCTTAGAATTTAACCTAAGATGTTATATATTGAGGGTACTACCCCTTTATTATGTTGTTTTCCCTAGCATTATTTTTGCCTCTCACACTATTCTTTTGGGGTTTTAGACGATGGCTGGAACCCGAAGGAACCGTGTTGATCAATGCAATGGACAATGCAATGATTGTCCCCCTGAGCAACCAAACGATATGGGATCTGGAATGCAAAATCTTGTAGCCATGCTCACACAACTTTCTCAAGCTATGAATCATGCAGGACTTCCAAACGAGCAAAGGAAGGAGCAACATTCCGTTGAATCCTTCATGAGGCAGTGTCCGCCTTCTTTCAGTGGGTCTACTGATCCATTAGTTGCTGAACAATGGATTAGTAGTACTGAAAAGATATTTTCAGTTCTTCAATGTTCTGAACATGATAAATTCATCTTAGCAGTATATCGTTTGGAAGGTGAAGCTGATCAATGGTGGAATCTTATCAAGAATACGAGGCCAAGAGATGAAATTGAGTCCATGGAATGGGACGAGTTCAAGAACTTGTTTTTAAGTAAGTACTTCCCTCGTATTCTTCGAACGAAGATGGAAAACGAGTTTCTTGAGCTGAAACAGAAGGATGATGAATCTGTTGGTATATACGAAGCGAATTTTACAAGACTTGCAAGGTATGCATCTGGCATTATCATCCAACCTGAAAGTAAAGTTGATCGATTTTTCAGTGGCTTAAAACCAAGTCTTCGAAGGGCATTAGCTATAAGAGACTTCAGTAGCTATGAAGAAATTGTGCGTTGTGCTATCAAGGTAGAAATGGAAGTTGGTGTTACATATCCGTCTCATGGTTTTGACAAGAAACGAAAGATGGAGTTCAAGGAGAAATCTCAGAATAATGGTGAAAAGAAGATGAATGTTTCCTTATGCACAAAGTGTGGAAAGAAGCATGGTGGAGATTGTCTTAAAGGGACTAGAAAATGTTTTAAGTGTGGAAAAGAAGGTCATCGAGCAGCTGAGTGTCGAAGTAATAGAAAAAGGGTTTCTAATGATGTGAATAAAGCAAACACTGCAGAGAACGCACCACCAACACTTCAATGCTTCAAGTGCAAGGAAATGGGGCATTATGCTAATAATTTCCCTAATCCAAGGGTTAGTGATGATCAACATGAGCAACCACTGAAGGCAAAGGACAAAGGGAAATCACATGCGATCACTATTGGCAATGTTGAATATGATAACGATGTGGTGGAATGATTAAGTGTTTATGTAATGGGATTCCAAAATAATGTTGTATCATGGAGTATTGGAATATTTATGTATTGGTTTAATGTGGTATTCAAAGTGATTCAGATATTTTTGGAATGTATATGATATGCGCATAATGAAGGGATAAGGAGAAAATTAAATGTTTGATAGTATTCATGAGCTCATGATTGATATAAGGACTAAGTGATATCATGGTTTGAGTATATAGAATTTTGAGGATTTTGGTATGTGGAAAGTGTTAACTTTAAACTGCAATCATGTTTTCACTATGGTATTCAAGAGAATACATGATTAAGGACTTTGAATGATTGGAATGCGACCAACAAAACATATCTTATGATATATGGGAGTGGACTGCAGTATTATGGATAAGCCTAAAGATTGGAATGGATTATGTTGGACATAAGTGAGTATTGTTTAAGGATATAAGTTTTTTTTCGATATTATTGATGGGATGTTATAGTAATGTAGTTTTAGAAAAAGGACAACCTGCAGGATGGGCGACAACCCATCGCGTCGGACAAGGCTGTGGGAATCGAACCCACAACCAAAGTGCGACTGGCCTTTATTGCCTACCACTGGCCTACAGGAAGTCCCTGTTTAGTAGAAACTAGTTTTATTATATTAAGCAGTATGATATATGAAGTATAAGTCCATTTTAGGAACCATATATGATTAATCTCACTATTGATCGATTTATGAATATAATTTTTGCTAACCTTTTGTTTGAGACAGATGGAATGACCCGTCATTCTATCACATGATCTGCTAACACTTCACGAATACAAATTCAACTTCATTTATTTAAGAGATGAAGTGGAAATTGTTCAAGGCACGAACAACAGTGAGATTGTACCAAAATAAAGTAAGTATTTATTCTAATTCAAATTTTCAACTTTAGGGGAAATGATCTTGAAAACCAAAAATGTTGTCCTAGTGATCTTATACCTGATGAATAATATGGTACCTTATATCATCACAAATCTATGGATTTGTGATTACTGGCTTTTCCATAGCCATGTTCTCTACCACTCTCCATCAGAACATGATGGTTAGATTTCTCTTCCATATCCATATTTTCACCTATGTGGAAACCCAGTGATTAGTTTATTTGGGTAATCGTTACATTTCATACTTTAGTTTTTAAAGCCAAGTTTTGGTATTCCTTTTTACGATGTGGGTTTCTATAAAAGAAACTTTCGAATAGTAAACCATTTATAACCCCGACGAATTTCGAGGGCGAAATTCATTTTAAGGGGGGTAGAATGTTACAGCCCGAGATTTTATGAAAAATATTCTTTTTTATTTCACTAATGTCTTGTGTTGTACGCTACACCAAAAGGAGATTTCACAACACGCATCCTTGACTTGCCTTTCATTACACGCAATCACGACCTTCCTCGATAGCGTGTGTAATACGCAATACCGAGTTTCACTAAACAACGATATGCTATTAAAATATTATTAAAACTAGCCGTTATGAATAGTAATAACCACTTTTTAAAACTCTGTAAATATTATTTTTAAAAATGGATTTCATTTTTGGATTCGGAGTATCGAATTTAGCCTAAGGTGAAATTTTGGTACATTTCGGATAACTTTCATATTCTGATGAATAGTGAAAATTACTAAATTTTAATTAAAAACAACCTTTCTAATCGAAATAATTAATAGTGATAAATTATTAATTTGAGTGGTTTTAAAGTATATTTAGAATATATTTTTACAATTTAACACAATGTTGGTCATTGGATGAAATTTCACATTTAAACCAGACATAATCAAGTGTCAATCTTTTGATAGATATTGTTTCTTAAAAACACGCTATTTGTTTTAACAGCGGGATTTAATTATAAAATTAATTAATGCAATTTCTATGTTATGAATTTGGTAAAATAGACTTCATTTTTGAATTCGCAATATAAAATATAGCTTAGGATGAAATTTTGGCATTGTTCTGAAAAACATCAATTTTTGATGAATAGTGAAACTACTAAGTGGTAGGTTAAAAACTGAATTTTGCATAAAACATAATTTTACCGCTTCTGTGAATGGAATTTCGAAAATTCGAGAGACACGGTTAATATCAAAGACTAAAATGTGGTTCAATGAGATGAAAATAATTTTTTGGTGAATAGTAACTTTTTACTTTTTTTTTACCGTGGTTAATAGTAAATAGGGTAACTAAGGGTAAATATGATATTACTATTACCCTAACACATGTCCTAATTCTATTGGATAAGTGTAATTCGACCTAAAACAAACTTAGGAATAAAAAATGACCATTTAGGCCCACTTGGATTAGATTAGGACATTTATTATTAATTTATTTAAAGAAGGGTTAAAATAGTTAAAATCAAAGTTTAATAAGTAAATCATTTTTAATATGGGGTTATACATAAGATAAATTCGATTGTAAATATTCATTAGAAAGATAAAAAGATTTCCTACATGATGGTATTTTATTTGTAATTTTTATACATCAAATAATTTAATTTATTTATGACACAAAGATGATGCAGTAATTATCTTATTAATGAAATATTGACATAATTGATGTTATAAACACCAAAATAAATGTAATTTGAGACTTTTTATGAATTCCACTAATTTTCTAGGTTACTATGATATATTAATGTTGATTTAATCAACTTGGTTAGAACAGTTAATTCTGTTATGACTTTCACAAAAATCATATATCAAATAGTGTCAAAATTGACACAAAATAGTTTTTAAATAAAATATTATATTATTAATTGTTATTGTATTCCTAAAAATCTAAGGTTCGGCCAAATGACTTAGATAAGGATATATATATTAATAATAAACAATTTGGGGTTCGTTTGGCATGTTATAGTAAGTGTATTAACCATATAGTGAAAGAAAACAAAAAGACACGGTAAAAGTTAAATTATTTAACTTGGAGTTAAATCTAATTGATAAGGTTAAAATAATATACTAAACTTGTCTAAATTCTATTGGTTGATAGGATTTCGACCCATATCAACTTTAGCTTCGAAATAAGACCCTTTGGAACCATTATAAACCGATTTTGACTTTAATATAAAATAATATTTTGAGATATTCCTAAGGTGCCCCTCTCCTCCCCTATAAAAGGACACCTCCTCCCCCTCCTCCTCACACCAATTTGGGCACTCAAGCTCGGCCAAACCCTGCCAAAATCTCTTCTCCACTTCCCTATCAACATCCTAGAGGTTCTGGTCTTCCTCAAAGACCAATTCTAGTGCCCTAAGAGGAGGTCTCAAAGAGGCACTTCAAAGAAGAGGTAATTACCGTTACCAATTCTTTCATCTTTATTTCTTCTTCCACTTCTTCTTCTTAGGTTGTTTCATTATGAAGTAATAAAATCAGTATCACTCATATACTGATATTTTATTATAAGTATGAAACATCCCTATTTCACCATCTATCCATCCTACGAAAAAAAAAGAAATCACCGCGCGTGCGTACGTACGGAATACCGTCTCCACGCCGTGGTGTAATCTATTTTCCACCACCACCTTACATGGATGAGTATAATGGTGTAAAGAATAACTATACATAGTTATTACAAAATCATATTGATTCTGATATATTGTATAATCCACTCCAATTCAGTTCAATATTTATGGAAATGATATCATCGCTCGTGCGTACGTACGGAATACCGTCTCCACGACGCGATGAGATTCATTCTCCATGTTAACCATTTAAGAATGATTATAATATATATATAATAAATAATAATGAAATATATGACATTATAAAGCTACTGGATTTATGTATATATATACATATGTATGTCATCTACTTACTTCCATTTCAAGACAATAAGGAAAGGAAAACAGCGTTCATGCGTACGTACGGACTACCGTCTCCATGAACGGTGTTTTTCATTTTATTTATCTACCTATTATATATATATATATACTGAATATATATGATATATAAATCATATTTTATATTCTGGAAGTAAGTAAATCATGATATAAGTAATAATGATGTCAAGAACAACAAGTCAAAACACCTACGATAAATGAAACGATTTTACCCAAAACGCTTCTTTAACATGGAATTTACAAAAGAACGGGTAATATAATGTCATAAGTGAACAATATATGATATCATAAGAATGAATATGATTCTGTAATAATTCAATAACATGATTTAAATCATTATATAGGAGGTTCGGACACTTACAAAGCAAGTCGGACCTAAGGTAAGGGAAATATCACAATCTCATTTTTATCCGAGATTGTTTATTCTTAAGTATTTACTGGGGTGTATTTTATCATCCACATCCATGTTTCCTAAATATGTAATATTATTTACATCCACTTTCAATAGGTTAAATCCAATTTTACCCTTAGGTGAGTTTTTAGTGAAGAATATGAAAGGAATCTTTTGTCATTTTTCCGTACGAGGTACTTTTTGACTTTTCCGACAAAAGTTAGAAGAATGTTTTTTTAACTTATACGGAACGAATGGATTTCTAATGTTTTATAAAGCCTTATTTTCATGAAGCTTCCTCTAAAAGATTTCATGACTATTTTCAATAAAATATCTTTCTTTTAAAATTGCATGATGTTTTGTGAAAAGAAATTGATTTTGAAGAAGAAAGGATATTTTCCTCAAGAATTCAATTCAAGTGTTTTATCAAAATTATTTTCCATCTAAGATAATAAAGGGTTCTGTTTCTATACATATTTTTACATCGATTTGACTATGTTGTGATGGAATTATGTTTATTAATTCCTTTATCTTATATTAATGGTTTTATGATGTCATGTTGTTTAAGAATCCCATTTTTATTACATGGGTTATGCAATGATGTATGATTTATGATTTTGTGGCACACATAAGAAAGGATTCATTAAGAGATGGGTGGGACCTATATCTCCCTCCAATGCATTGGGTAAAGATTTCATATCTCATGAGATAGACATGGCTGGAATGGTAGGTTATACCGGTTCAGTGAAACAGGACTGAAACGAGGATTACTCGATTCAGAAAGGGACTTTGTCCACTAAGATAGTCTTGGCAATGAGTATTGACTAACAAGAAATGATTCTCTATGATTATGTGTGTATGCCACAATGAGTAATGTTTTAAGTTATGGTTTCATTTTCACTACTATGATTTATCCCATGTTATGAAATTATGCTCTCTTTTGCAGGTTAAGATTTCCAAAAATGTTATGTTCTTATGAAAATTATGTGATTGATATTTCCTTTGTTTACCCTTACTGAGCATTTGAGCTCACCCTTTTATGTTTTCTTTTCCCCAGGATATAAAGAAAGGTTTTAGGTAAAATAAAAAGGACGATCTTTATGGGAGATGTTGAAGATCTTTCCCCACGATTAGAAGATTATACTCCGAGTTTCCAAAGACACTAAACTACTACGATCCTTGTGTGTGTGTTTTTGTTATGTAATAAGTATTCCGCAAAAGTAATGTAATGTCCATGTACGTCAGGCTTCGGGTCTCTACATTATTCTTACATAATCCAAATAAAACCCTCCTGGGGTTACATGCATCTCAACACTCACAAATATAAACAAATCTTTAGCCATCAACCTATTATGTAATCAAGAGATTGCAAAAGGGTCCATCGTGACCCATGGCGCTTTGTGAAATTCAAACACATGCTTAAAATATTAATTGAACAACTTAAAAAATCAATGTGGTATATAAATTGAACTAGGTATACCATACATATAACAATATTATATATATATAATGTGTAAATACCAAAGGGTAGATTCATAAGCAGCACATAAATCAATAACAGAGTGATTACCTTTTGTAACTATTCGATAACTCTTACCAAGATCACCCAAGTCCAACTAACTACCTCCCATCATTATTAGGCCGTAAATCGCTCCAATATATCCAATTTAATTAATTATAATCAAACTAAAATTTCTTAATGTTTTAAAATTAATTAAATAGTAAATTTAAACCATTTTCTCAAAATAGAATAGTGATTAATAAACTCAAATAGAAGTCCAATGGTGCTAGAATCCTGAGAAACTAGGTATGTTTTACTATTGATCAACCCCTGATCCTAGCAAAAACAAATCCCTAGTAATATACCAAAATTGATGGCCAAATTTACCCAAATTCACCAGAAAACATAAATAAACTCATTCAATGACATAAATTCTATAAAAAAAATAATGAAAACTTGTTTACATCCTCTGAAAATTTCTTCTACATGAAACAGACAATATACTCATTAAGTTTAATAATTTCCCTATTTTCAGAAAAATAATTCATCTCAGAACCCTAGATGATGAAATAAAATCAAATGAGAGGGAAAGTGGAATAATGTTGGAATGATTTTTGGAGAACCTACCATAGTTCTATAAAATGTACCACACAAAAATGACTTAGATCAAAGGGGGGGGGGGCATAATGGGAGAGGGAGGTTCAACCTCCCCTTATGCATGTACCATTCAAGATAAGAAACCTCATGGGGGAATCTATTTTAGAAACCCATCATCCACTATTAAGAAATTTGGCCAACATGTCTCTTAGTGTGAAACAATTATTAACACCAGAAATTTTTAGGCTAGGCCTCCTCTTTGTTCCTTTTCTCCATTATGGACTCAAACACCCCATTAATTTCATTCCTGGTGTGAATGCACATTTAGAATCATGAATTACCTACAACCAGTATTTTTAATATCTATTTCACACCAAAATCATATTGGTATCCCTTAGATTTCCTGAGACATTCCCAACATCTCAACACATGCCTACCAACACAAGTTTGATATGTTAAATTTACCAATAACCTAACCTCATCCCTAGTTCCCCAAATGAACTATCACCAATTTAAATTTTCTATTTTATTTCACTATCCATCACAAAAAGGGTTTTAAAATATCTCATCCTCAATAATTCAATTCAATAATTAAATCAACACGCTTCATCTACTTGGGTCACCAACTCATGATCAGCCCTTCCAGTTCAATCGTAGAATGTCGAATATATCCTCATTTCAAAACTCCAAGCACATAGAACCCAACACATTATAATTCAATCTACCCTCTATCACCATCTGAAAACTAGTAAGATAGTTCATGACATTACCCATCCTTCATAACGTGAAAAAATGTCTCTAAATGATACCTTATTAGGTTCATTGTGTTCCCTAATATATAATTCAACTCATCGAGGATTATTCCAACCCACGGTTCTCCCCTCCATCAGAATGACCTCTTGAATCAAAATATCATCTATCCTACAACCCAACCATTGTAGTTTCCATATCACCACACTGTAATAATAATGAAAAAATTGGTTAAAAGATGGTATTATCCCTTATCCATTGTTTTGAATCGAATCATATTTCTCTCCGCCAATCAGGAATATGGCCCAAAAAAGTTATCTTTTAATTGAAAAGTCCCATAGAATCCTCTAAATGCACCAATTGTTTCCTATATGATGTACCCAATGTGGCCTCCAATTTACAGCATAAAATTTAGTGAAAAAATTCCATCACTACAGTTTTGAACATGATTCACCCCAGAATTATGAGATGAACCATGTTCACCCCTAAACCTTGTTAGGAAATGTTGTTTCACCCCCTTAACCATGAGATGAATTCTGATTCACCTCATGAAACACATTTAGAACACATAAAAATAATTTTGATCTCGATTCCAACACACTAACTCCATGAAACACATCATATAAAACCTAAATTAGGGATTTTTAGATCCTTGATAAGTGTAATTCACCTACCCAACTATATTTATATTCCATATTGAGTGTCCAATGATTGATACTATTATACTAACGACCCTTATGAATTGAGGGTTGTTCCTCCATGACACATGATCTTTACCTTACTACACATAATGAGTGGACAATACCATTTCAGTCATACCTATTTTCTAACACAAAAAATCAAACACCTCCATATATATCTCATGGGAAAATTATACATGAAACCTTAAAAAATTCATCTAAAACCATATTAACACCCAAAAATAAGAAATATTTCTCTTCCCACTATATGGTTTACAATATACCACTCCTTAAGAACCACCTCATTATATTTCATCATTAAATATGTGTCTCTCGTCCCAATCCATTATTATCTACCATAGACAATGCATGAGTAGGATTAACTCATATATCGACTAAGCTCCCACAACCTTTCCATTTATAATGTCCCATATAGCATATAAGGTCATTTATAATTTCATAAAAAACCATGGAAAATTGAACCTCCAAGTGTTTATCAATTCCATCATTCCTCATCTTAAACATGACCACTTATCAATTTACAATTTTAATGGGATCCATGCACAAATGGAGTGTAATATTCCTATATCACTCAATGTAATAGATGTAAAATATCATAACACATGATCACATCACTTGAATCATTCACCTACAAGTCACACATCATCTAATCATCTCAAAACACTAATTACATGAGCTATTATTATTAATGGATGTAAAAAATTACCCATTCACACCTTGTTCTACTACACTATAGACTCTCCATAATGGTTATAAACAACCACCATTACCAAAATAACACATATTGATGCAAGTGTACACCCTCATGCTACCCTAACATATTATCCAAATTTGGCTACCCTGAGTCTTAAATAATCAATCCTAGTATCACACATCTAACCACTTACTGTTATCCCCAACATTTCAATCATAAAAATAAATACCCCCTATGATATTTTACAATAACTTGACATCTCTCACATGTCATGAAAATAATTAATTTTTACCCACAATCTGGATGTCATCTCATATATCACATGCTATTACCCATGATCTAACAAGCCTACCTAAGGAGAATTAGAAAAAATATGGTTAAACACTCGACGAGCCTGACACATGAAATCCATATTTGATACCCATGATCTAGCAATCAAAGTTATTTTCCCATAAAAAACCCAATGCATCTCCATTACTATTGTGTATACCCGATCTCACCCCACTGGAACTGATCTCAACCCAAACATATACCCTTTCTTTATGTCTATAAACAATTCAAAAATTATAGATAACCACTCACATGGATTATCCTCATCAAACTCATCTTATTTAATCCATAATACAAAACTAAAAAATATCCTTAGTTGTATCTCATAGATCCAGGCTACCCCCAACTAACTGGTCTTATCTCATAGGGAACTTCCATACTCTTATATCAAATATTACATGGAAACTCACATCCAAAACCACCCACTATGGGGTCTTGCATATGAAAATATCTTGTAGTATTTCCCAATATATCCACCTACTAGGGTGAAAATCCTCAACCTATTAGGGAATTTATTATCACCTGGAATTCACATATGTGGCCACCCCTCATGAAATTGAAATATCGGTGTGATCCTCATCAAGACTCCACATATTGGAGTACAACCTCTAGTATCACATTATCATCTGTCATCTTATAGATAATTAACAAAATATCATTATCACAATCCATACCAATTAACAATAATCACACATATTGGTTATTTAAAATACCATTCCACGTTATACCTGAAAACACCATATAAGTTTCAACTTTAATTTTAAATAATCAAGCCAATTTCAGTTTTTAGAACCATCATAAAAAAAAAATTCACCCACTAGGGGTTTATCAAAAGGGTATAATATTCCTATGATCATCTACTAGGGAAATTTTATATAATTTACACCGAGGGACTACACATTCCCCATCATTGGGAATCTTATCGAAGATTTATATGTCTTGTCACTAGAAGAAGATATACTATTATTCAACAATTCAGAATTCCATTCCAATATATATAGTAAAAAACCATAAATATTGTTATGGAAAATTTACACAACTGATAACTCTCATAACTGATAAAAATCACACAATAACACTTATGTTATTTAAATACAAAAATCTAAATATGATGTATGAAATATCCCCCTTTCCATCAACCGAAGATTCAAAAGCCACATTAATTCACAAATCATAAAATATAATTTTTTGTCACTATCGATGAGAACCATATAAATATAAAATTTAATTAAAATAATATAAATTACATTCCTCAGGTAACTTATACTTACTACCAAAACTCATGTTATCAATGCAACAGTCAGATATTAATCACAATTTCTGTAATATTCCTATGTCACCTATCTACCATCTCCCAAAATTTTAATTCAAGATAAAAACATGATAGTTTATTTGATATCACTCACAAAACCTTATATATATTATTGAAGTGTCCATACCTAGTACACTAAAAATAGTGACTTTTTAGAGAGTTATGGGACCTCCGGAGAACCTCCCCTTATACTAGAGGTCATTGTCATGTTGCAGTGGTCTTGGGTGATACCGTGTGGAGACTATAAGCCCTAATCAGAGTGTACAGTCAAGGAATAAAATTACTAAACATTACCCAAAATATAAACCAAAATAAGAGGATTAAATAAACCAGAATAAAAAATAATACATGAAGTGCATAAGCATACCATCATACAAACTCATAATCATATAGTAATGATCACCCACCAGGTTGGTCATATATAAAAAATCAATACCATAATAAAATAAAATTAAAATAGGATATACTTAATCCTTTTGAATAAACTCATCAAAAAATATGACCCCACTAAGCTTTCCAACTCAAATATGTTATCTAAGGCCTCTAACCAACCTAAACATGTAACAAGTGGGGTATGCACAAGTACCTAAGATCCATGTCCACCCAATCAAGGTATGAGTATAAACCTATAGGTCCCCACCAACACAACCTCATACATAGCCATTAAATTTTAGAGTAAGTGAACATAACATGATCCTAATAATTAATAAAATTAAATAATGTTATAATGAATCAATAACAACTATTATTGATTCATGGGTATTGACATGGAACCTGGAAACAAAAAAAAAACTTCAGATAGTGTCAGGGTGTCTCTGAAAACATCATGTAATCATGCAGGCCGAAACTAGGACCCATGGGTATATCATTGAAATTTTAAACACAAGAACCCTAGAATTATTCAATGAAATCCATATAGTGTCATGAATAATTTCCATATCTAAGGATCATGTATATGTAATCCCATAGTAGCTGACTTTAAGATGATCCCAAGGAAGTAATCCTTGGAAATTAATTCTCATCATGAATCATCATTGAAAAATATGAGGTCATAATAAGTGTTATATAGTTATTAAAATCCCATAGAATCCTTATAAGGTAATCCTATGATATCTAATAGTATTAATCATAACCAAAGGACCCAAGTGGTACCACCTTTGGTGTTTGAAATTATAAAGTGTTATCACTAAACCTCATGATAGAATCCCATGTGTTTGATAAATATTATGTGAAATATCTAGACATACATATGTAATATTGATCAATACAATAGTGTTAGGATCCAAAAAATCTTAGATTAATAACCCTAGTAAATATATAGCATCCGTCCTCATTGATATTACATCATTGATCTAGATTCTAAGGTGATACTCACGACCATCACTACCCATTTCCCAAGCATACCCTCTAACTAGGGAAAAACTATCCCTAGAGAACCCAGGGGTCCCCTTAGTCTCATCAACTAAATCCACAACTCATGGGTTTCATAACCTAATACTCATCTCTGTGGTAAACAACTTCCACTCATAGGGAGTTACACCCCTCAAAAAATTCAAATATAATTAATGACTCACTATCCCCCAAGGCAACCCATAATTGTCGATCTCTAAAGAGAAGGATCAATTTCCTTATTAGTACCTATGTTATTCTATTTTCAATCCAAACTCCAAAAGTAACCATCTAAGTCATTATGTTATACCAACCAAGTTCATCCTGTCTTATTCGGGGAGGAATTCTTTCCCCACTAACATATCAATTAGACCAAAGTATCCAAGTCATCTTAAGGTTATCAAATGTTTAATATATAATGTAACACTAAAACATCAGTAAAGAAGATAATGTTTTTATCTCACTACTTTGTCACAATATATAATAAATACCATCTTGAAGGGTTAAATAGTTTAGTAGCATTAGGATATAATATAGATACATGTTTCTAACATTTCTTTTGAAAACATGAAAGAAAACATAAATTTATAGTGATAAATTTATTATTTATTCTAATATATCCCTAAAACCATTCATAGATCCCATATTGGGATCCTATGGAAAGGAAAACGTAATAAAGGGTGATATTAAATGCTCATATGGATAAATAATAAAACATGAGATAATACAGAATAAATAAATCATGAAAAATATGGAATATATAATCAATTATCAAATATGTCATATAACTAATATCACAATAGTGAAATATATTCATGGATGACATAAAAATATAAACAATAACATGGATGATAATAACTAGTTTCATATTGATAGAATGCATAATGTCGGACCACATAATATTAATGTCATGTTTGTGTGCTAAGGCATCATATGCATATAAGAATGAAGTATTCCAAATAACCAAACTAGGTTGTCTCATGGAAGCAAAAAATATATCACGGGGATATAATTTGACCCTCATATCAATTACTAAATCCAATTTATTCATCATATGAATGAAATAAATAATAATTAAATACATAATTAAAATAAACAGTCATATTAGAGATCTAGAATATGAAATGTTAATATTTTACCCAATAAATCACTATATAATCATGATCATTAACCATACATTACAATATTAGGAATGATATCATTAGTGTATTTAACTACTAAATAAAAGGATTCATCAATGTATAATAAGATTCACCAATGTATAATAATATAGATGATTTTTTTTAAAATATCACGGGAACATTATTTGGGGAAAATAATCATTTCCTTATATAAAAACATATTTAAAATCTAATTATTTATGTAATATTTGAAGAATAATTAAAATTTTAAAGACTTATTCAATGAAAATTATATTCATGACATTAGGAAAAACCATTTGTATGGTAAATGTTAAAACAAATATTTTATTCACACCATTGTTAAAATGTACCAAATTTTGAAAACATCAAGACGATTCATACTAAACATTTTCATTGAAAGTATAACATGGGTAAAAAAATATTAATAAATAATATTATAATTTTAACAAAATTAATGAAAATATTTTTGAATAAAAATGTACATGGAAGAAAAATATTCCTGGCTGAATAAATAAACAAATTATGTTTTTCATGAAAACATCCTTCTAGTAATCTAATTAATTAGATAGATTAAAGTGAAATGAAAAATTATAATTTATTGAAATAACAAGTATAGAATAAAATACATATTATTTTTTAGATATATGTCATATAATTTCTTCTTTATAAAGTTAATTATAAAAAATCCTGGTTAAAAGTTAGATTATAACATAAAACCCTTACCGCTTTGTTAACTTTTGAACTATAACCCCTATAAAATAAGTAAATACAAATTAAAAATTAAATATAATTAATAAAAAGTGATTAATGACATAACATATAAAAGTAGTATTATATACACCACATGAATGAATCAATTTGTTAATATGGGATATGTCTCACAAAAACAAAAGTGAAATTAGAAACCCTTAATTTATGTATGAATTTCATCATAAGTTCTTTTATCCTCCTATATAATTCTATTAATTTTATTATAACCACTTTATAGAGAGATAATTTTACTTAAAATATCATATATCATCCACTTAAATCATCCTATAACCCATATATCAATATATTGTTATAAAAATAAATGTTCTGGGTGATAATTATTTGATTTTTCCTGTATGTTTAGTTTTTTTGATCTGATACTTGCACACTAATCATGGTTATATAATCTATATAATATAAATAATTAAAATTATATATTATAATTAAATTATATCATTAGTATTAAATTTTATTTAATATTTAATTTCATAAGAAATATTACATCACACAATTACGTGGTAAAACTGTACAAAAGAGGATAATTTTATTAAGACTGAATGAGTACAAACATGCTAAGTTATATTCCGAAAATAAAATTTATATAAGATTATTTATTTCATAATTATTATATATAATAATTACATACTATTTAATAATTTTTTTAATATTAATACCTTGAAAATAAAGAATACATTGCTCAGGGAGACAATAGTTGATATGTACATTTGAATGATACTTCGATTTTGTAATAAGAAATTTGAAAAGAAAGTAGATAATATTTTATCATTAAACAAATTATTTTATTATTAATATAATATTTATTTAGTAAATCCATTATTATGACCTTCCATAAGATTTTATGACAGAAAATACATCACAGATTTACATGGAAGAGGTAGTCTACACATATGCATTAATGATACTTTCATTTCCCATTTGATAGAAAGAAGGTGGAACATGTTTTTCCCATAATCAAAATAAAATTTAATTATATTTACGATACATTATTATTATTTTTAGAATGGATACATGATATTTATAGGATGTAAAATAAGAAATAATGTTTGAAAGAGTTAGGTAGGAATATTACCTCTTTTTTGAGAGACCTAACATGGCTCTCACCTTATACTTTATTATGATGTTATTAGGTTGGGAAAAGAACAAAAAAATGAAGTAAAAGATTATAGGAAGTTTTTTGGGTAGTTACTTTCTGATATAGAGGTATAAAATAATTTTAATAAGGGAGGAGAAGAGGTTTCTTATAAATGTTAGGGGAGGGACACACATAGAATTTCTTAAAATATTTAAATAATATAAAGTCATATTCAAGGTAAAGTGTCAAAAAATGGAAAATAATGTTAATTTAATATAATATAATCTTTAAATATCTTACACCAATAATATTTATTCAAGTTTATATGTTATGTTTACCTTTATCTATTACTTCAACACCACATAAAACCCCTTGAACCATAACCCCAATAATAAATTTTTACTATTTTTACTATTCATAATTAATAAATTTATACTGAAATTATTAACTAAAATAAATTATTATTATTAAAAATATTATATAAATTTTAAATTATTAAATATCTTGAAGTGGAAAAAATTAATTTTAAGATATATTTGTAAAATGTAATAAAATGTTTTTAAAAAAAATGCTTGTTTTGAACATAAAATTAATTTTATCATAAAATAAAGTTTAATTTTATAATAAAATAAATTTTAATTTTAATTAAAATTGAATTAATTTTATTTCATTAAATAAAAATAAAAATATTTGACTTTAAAACTAATCTTAAAGAAACATTATCCCTTTTAATAATTTATTAAGAGATAAGAACCAACTATTTTTAAATAAAAACATTACATAGATTTTCAAAATATTAATAATTGGTTTATAAGTTAAAAACTATATTTTTATATGTATTAAATAAATAAATTAATATTTATTTTTTTTCTATAAAAAGGTTTTATAAAATTTCATGTAATTCTTTTATCACTATAATTTCATAAAATTGCAATCTTTTTTAAAAGAGCTATTTTTTACTATTCACCTTAAGATCAACTATTTCGAAAAAAATTTCAAAATTTCTCCTTAAGATAATTTTAAAAAGTTGGTATAAAAAAATTAATTCATTTTTTCAAATAATGTTTTAACAATTATAAAAACTAACTCTAATTAATCACACATAAACACCTAAAAAAAATTTATGAAGATTTTATTCTTATAGTATGACATATATTAACTATTACACTTTTCTTAGTAAAAAAAATTATATTAATGTAAAATATTTTTGATTTTATTCATTATTTTTAACAAGGAAATAATTTCTACATATATTTAATAATTTGATTATTCCTAGTCATACCTAAAAACCTAATGAACATGTTGTATTATTAATAATTAAATAATCTTATTTCACTACTGGTTTGTGCTTTGGGTTGTCTATGGTGAATCTTATCAAATGTTGTATTCATTTAAAGGAAATTAAAATATTTGGTTTTTACATTCTCCAGTCTGAATAAAAATTGGTTCCTATAAATATTAATTCTTTTTGAGAATATCAGTAAATTTTAATTTATTTTATCATTGATTTTAATTTCTAGGTTAATAATAGAGAACTTATTAATTCATAAATAAAAAATATATGTAACATTAAAATTCTTAAATTTATAAATGTGTTTCTAGAATAGTAACTTCCAAATTAATTAATACATTCCACAAAAAAATTGAAATATTTTTCTATCATTTCTCATATTTGATTAATTATAAGAAAATATTTTTCACTTAATTCCTTTCAGATTTCCAGGATAACGATTTTTATATTGACTGTTTATTTTAATTAGTTTCCATTTCTAATTACTGAAATGAAATGGGTGAGACGAATTTTTCATGGCTGAAGCACAAAAATAAACATTTAATGGATCATGATATCCATTAAATAAGGAAATGTTATTTTATTTTTCTAAAAAAATTATTAGAACAAGTTAAGATAATAATCCATATAAATAAACTTTTTTGGGAATAAGTAGTATATTTATTCCTAAAACATCAATAATGAATACCATAAAAATTCTATAGCAGTTCATACATTAAATATTAAAACCACTTATTCAATGTATATTATTTTATACTACATTCACTAATCCCTAGACCCTAAAATCTAATTAAACCACAAAAATCAGGATTAGGAAACTAGGGAGTAACTATTCTTATTAATATAAACTACTTGATATATTATAATTATAACTATATTTACAACATGCATCATGATTGATAATTTCTTCTTTGGAGTTTCAAGGTATGATTCAATATACATGAAAAATACAAAAGAATGCATAGATCTAGAATAAAATAAAGTATGCGTTTATAATCCATGTACCTGTTGTCATAATTAAAGGGATTTCAAAAGTATATATAGTAATTACATAATAATAGACTTTCCACCTTAGCCTTTTTTGAGTTATATTACCTTCTGGAATTCAGTTTTTTAGTGTACCATCTCATTATGTTTATAACAGTAGAAATTGGAGGCTTCTTTATTTCCCTCTCCTTCACATGCCTGACGGGATTAAACTCTACACTTAAAGAAAACACTCATTCACTTCATGCGTTTACCAGGGTGTTTATTTCCATAATTATCACATGGGTTATGTTCCTTCCTTACCTTCTTTTCCTTCTATTCATTTATTTCTTCTTCATAATTCATCCTCTTATTCTATCAAATTCATTTGAGAATAAATTACATAGTGAATTCATTCCATATATTGGGGGAAATTGATACTATATCATAATATGATGAAAAGTTTTGGTAGACTACTTCCCTTCAGAAGCCTGGATTAATCCCATAAAATAAATAGTCAAGTGTACTTTCTAGATTATAGAAATTGTCTATATAATTACTTTATAATCTTCTAATATTTGAATCATACTTATCAACACATTTCTTTTATGTCTATTATAGATTGAGGAAATACATTTTCATATTTTCTTATTCCTCAAGAGGAAATTATTTCTTGAAATATATCTTCTTAAAGTCGTCTATTCCATTATCTCTATCTACTACTTAATTTTATTTTGAATCAAATACCACTATTTATCAATATATACCCTTAATAAATTCCCTAACTAAATTACCTTACCCATTTCATTACTTTTCAAAGATAGAAATATCATTTCCAGGGATTTGACCCACTGTTCATCAATTAATAGATTAGATTTTTCATTTAAGGATTGAGTTTATTATTACATGAAGTGATCCATGATCAATGAATAATAATATGAAGGAATAAAAGTTTTTATATGGCAAGGTTATTAGTCATAACCCGAATTATCTATCCAAATATAGTCATAATATTTTTAGATCCAACACGAGACATATTGACTTTCTCATAAGGGAAATAAATAAATTGATAATGATTGTTGATAATTTTTCCATTCTTTTAATTAAGTAGAATTTATTAACAATAGAATATAATATATTAGCTCAAAAAATTATGTATCACAATGTATAATTCAAAATTTCATGAAATAATTAACATAAATTTAAAATCAATATATAACTAATATCAGAACCACAAGCTCATTATATTTAGGAATATCTTCAAATCATGTAAATATTATTAAATATTTAATAATCATTTATAATGGGGATGCGAATATACCAAATAATATCCCTTGGGAGTTTCTAGCTAGGAATACAGTCTTAGGCCCACTCAACATGCATAGAGTAAATATTATGTTGATACTAATATACCAGTTTAGGGTGTTTACCCCTAGACAAATTTTTTCCAAAAAAAATTCCACTTTCTAGTATCTAGAAAGGGATTTCATTACTGGGAATACAAAAATTCTCTACCTTACAAAAATATCATGATATTATCCTATATTTAGAAATATACATAGATTTATTTACATAGTTATTATCTTTAATCTATATTTTCTTAAATATAGTTCCCATAGTCAATACCAAAATTTCTCTAATAAAAATGTTACCAAACATCCTTGGTAACATAGATCTAGTGGATATCTTACACATTGGCATGAGATATGTGAAATCATTTCATAAAGGATTGACTAGTTTTTTAATCTTTGGATAATAGATAAATATATTATTCTCACATTATATTTGAAACTGTGTAATACAAAAAAAATTCTAGTGACAATGATAGTTTTTCTATTAAATCATTTCAAGACCCCATCTAGGGAAAATCGGGAAAAAAATATTATAAATGGTGAGATTATATGTATAGTATGGAAAATAATACAATAGAATGTATAATAGAATGAATAAAGAATAAATAATATTGAATATATATATATATATAATAATAAAATGATCTATATAACAATTATCATAGAAGGGGAATATACCCATGAACGACATGACAATAAAAATAACCAGATGGAAACAATAACTAGTTTCATAATGACAGAATACATAATGTCTGATATCATAATCTTATAATAATTTCCTTGTTCCCAAACCTAATATTAAAATATGTATAGTATATATCACATACCCAAATATTTTTTCTCATTTGATCTTTCAATGCATTGATGGTTTATAATGGGCCTTTTCCCTCACTTAAAAAGTCCAACGCATTTATCAAAATAAAATAAATGAATAAAATATATGTAAAAACCCCAAATCTAGAACACTAGATCCAATGGATTTTTTTATTAAAATGGAAAATATATATAAGATTTAAAAGATTTATATCCTCTAAAAAACCACATAAATAAGAGAGTTTTATATCACAATGAAAAAATTATAATAAATCATATAAAAACAAGAAAAACATTATTATTCTCCTTATGATACTTTTTCATACATTGTACACTTCTTGGATTTTAGTTGAAAAGTAAAAAAAATATATTGGGGTGATCTTAGACACACATTAAGGTACACTGTACAATAGAAGAAATTATAAATAAAAAATTATGAAATTAATAAATAAACTGAGTTATGTCATATAAAATAAAACTGAGATCATGAGTAAATCAATGGACAAAATGATAATAAATTAATTCTTGGATCAGAATAACTAATCATATAGTGATCGGAATGCATAGTTACAGACATCTTAAACATATCATCATGGATTTAGGTTAAGAAATATTATATAAAGGGTAAATAAACTCCCATTACCCCATATAAAAGTTTCCATGAGAACTATAAGTGAAGATAGGGGTTATATAATTCCAGGACCAACCCATCACATAATATTCTAATGCATTCCATAACATATCAAAAGATTAAATTCATTAATGATCATGGAAAGTACAATGTGTATATTTATAAAAATTTCTCAATGAGGGATACCATACAAAATTTTCCCATATATAACAAAGAATTATATGGAATAAAATTATTTTTCCTTTATAAAATAATCAATAATGATATTTCAATTTTAAAATCTAGGTGGCCAATAAAATTATAGATAAATAATTTATAATTGTTTTTAAGTAGTATGTTGATCATATCAGAATATTTCCTGGGAGTTCCAAACCACATATGAAGTGAAACCCTTTTTGATGAACTAAGTGATGACCGATTCAAAGCCCTATGAACCATTTTTAGGGTTATTACCCCACAGTACAACTATTTTAGAGAGACACCATACTTTAGTATCCATATAGAGATTTATTTGATTTTAAAAAATCACACATGTTACATAACTAAATGTTTAGTATGGTTTTATCTTTTTAGGATAGTTTGAGTATTATAACGTCTATGAAAAAGGCTTTAATGTGAGGGCGTAAGTAATCTCCCATGCTTAATAATTAAAATGGATTTAAAAAACATGGAATTAAAAGTATTTATATATATGAAAAGGATTAATAAAATATAATATAATAATGTAATATCAATTGAAAATTAAAGTAGTGGGGGGGGTATTGGGAAAATCCTTAACTTTCTTGGGATTTTTAGCATATAGATAAAACTTTTGAACAAAAAAACTATTCAATATTGAATAAAAAGTAATGTAAGAGACTCTTGTTACTGTATATAATGATATAACATCAAATTGGGTGTGGGAGAATGGGATTATGTCATGGATATTTATACTTGGGAAGGGGTGGTGTTTAGGGTTTAAATGAAGATTATTTTTTCATTAAAGACAACCAATTTTGGGTGGAATTAATTCCAACATATTGGTTGAAAAGTATTTCTTCTCAAGGATGGTTAAGGTCATATGATATTTCAATAAACCATTTAATTTTATGATATTTATTAAATATATTTTTGATTAAGAATAATTATTAATAAATTTCAAAATTGCATGGGGATTCTATTTTTCCCCTTTTAATAACACTTTGGTATTTTTATTTTAAAATTTTAATTTCTCCATAATTTTTCTGGATTATAAAATAATATATCTATATTTTTATTTCATATATTGAAATATTTATCCAAATTTGATGCGTGATAAGTTTCCATGAAGCTAAAGATGATTTGGATCTGACTAGATGGGCCCCAAAATAGTAATTTATTCATAATTTTTTTTATTTTCTTGGATTGGACTAAATTTTTTAAAGATGTTAGATAAATTTATTTTTATCATTTAATATAACATTTGGAATATATATTTAGATATTTATCAAGGTGAAAATATCTAGTGAAATCAATTCATCCAGATTAAATGAATCTACAATGGTGGAAATATTTTCCTCAACGATTCAACGGTAAATCCTGTAACGCTCCATGAAGGAGGTTTAAAGTTTGATGGTAGAGACAAAAAATATAGAGGATCCATTCAATATTAAACTAGAAAATAATATTATTACATTAATGTATCCAATCATTCATGGGAATTCAGTACATTGAATCTGGATAGTCTATCTAAAGGAAATTATTTATTATAATGATTTGACCATAACTCCTTCAATACATGGACAAAGAAGCTGAAAATTTGAGAGATAAAAGATAAGAAATGGGAAAAATCATGAATAACAAAAATTCTATTTGTATCCATTAATGTTTCCAAAAATATGTAAACTTTATGAAGATAAAATTGGAGAAATTTTTGTATTAATGGTTAATAATTAATTTTATTAATGTGACACTCACAGGTTCTTATAAATTACATATCATGTAATAAAATAAAAATCAAATAAAATTTTAAATTTTAATAGAAATCAATTATTTTTAAATATCTAATTTATAATATTTATTTAATTAAAATAATTAAAATATATTCTGAAGACCAAGATTATTCCATTCTCCCCCTTATAAAATTTCATCCTTGAAATTTTGTTTCATGACACATGGTGAAAAGAAGGTACTTCAACATTATTACTTTTTTGGGTTCCTATACTGCATATTCTAAATTTTGATTTATCCATAATACTTTTGTTAGTAAGTTTTTAGTATTAATAAATACATGGTCTTTAGAGGTAATAATATCAATGGAATCCTCAATGTAAGACAAATCACGTTTGAGCTCTATCCCATCTATGGGGAGTAAATGTGTTTGGTATGTCATGTAAGTCATTAAAATATAGAAATTTAAGACTTCATGAACCTTAGAGATGTTATGTGGAAAGGATAAATGATAATATAAATCTATAATTCTTTACAAGATCTCAAATGGCATGATGTACATTTGAAATAACTTTCCATTCTTCTCAAACCTTGTAAAACCTTTCTATTGTCATACTTTCAAGAATATGCTATCACCTACGTGGAATTAAATATCCTTAAATTGGTTATTAATATATAATTTATATATTTTATGAGATGAATTAAATGTATCCTATAATTTTCTCACCTTTTGGGTTGTCTCCTCAATAATTTCTATACAAACTTGCTTCCATTCTCTAACCTCATCCCAACCGGTTTGAGTACGAAATCTTTTCCCATACAAAGCCTCATATGGATCTATATTTATTCTTGATTTGATGCTATTATTATATGAAAATTACACCAAAGGTATTTATTTTTCCCCCAATCCTTGTAATTCAAGTGAATATGTCCCCAGTATATCCTATAAGGATCAGATTGTTCTTTCAGAATACCCATCAATTTGAGGATGACATGCAATGCTCAAATTTATTTCTATTATCAATTACTTTTGAAGACACTTTCAAAAGTTTTAAGTGAAATATTGATCAAAATTATATAAAAATTTATAATATTATACCATGATTTCTCACAACATCATCGATATAAATATAAGAAATATGTTAAAGGGTTAGATCCTCCTTTATTGATAGAAAATGACTATAATTGGTAAGGTAATCAACAATGGGATATATATAATCATTTATATTTTATGTTTTAGGTAGTCTTGTTATAAATTCCATTGTGATATTGCATCACTTCAACATAGGTATATAGGGAGGTTTCAAGATAACCTTTGGACATTGACTCTCAATCTTAACCTATTAGCATATCAAGCATCTCAACACATAATCATCAATTTTTTTACTTCATGTTATCCCAGTAGATGTTATATTTTAGATAATTATGAATATTTGTACTATCATTTTTAATAGAGAGGTTTGAGCTATGAGAATCATCTAGTAACTTTATATTTATCTCTGGTACCAATGGAACACATAATATTTCTCTAAATTTTAACACACCATTTTATAGGTGGACCTTTAAAATTTCCCAACTACTATGGCTTAATTTTTTTTGAATACCCTTGTTAGCTTACTGATACTTCTTTATCCCCTATCATAAATTTAGCATGGAAATTACTTAAAAAAGAAATAATGTTTCCCATTCTCTAATAATTCCCATATCCAACTTTTCTAACTCCTTGAATATAATATCGTTGTCCCGCATCATCATGGAGAGGACCCAATGATCCGTTCAACTCAAAGCATCCACCACCTTATTTTATTTCCCATGATTTATGTGTATTGAAAAATCATAGAATTTAAGTAATTACAACCATCTCCCCTTCGTCATGTTAATCTCTTTCTATGTGAATATATTCTTCAAACTTTTATGATTGATATATATTTCATATCATTTACTATAGAGATAGTGTCTCTATATATTTAATGAAAAAATAAGAGAAACAAGAACAAGATCATGAATTGTATTGTTATAATCATGGGATTTCAATTATCATGATTCCTAAATAATAAAACTATTATTTTGTATGAGGAAAACCCCAAAAATTTTATTTCAATGCATCATTGTATATAAAAAAACCTTCTTTTCTAAATGGAAATGTTAGTACATGTGCATTCAATAAAATTTTCTTTAGTTTCTAAAATATTTCCTCACAATATTTAGACTATTTGAATATAGCTCCTTTATATGTCAATTTAGTAAATAGATTAGCTAATTGGGAATAATTTTCAACAAATACTTAATAAGAACTATTGATTCCATAAAAATGATGTATCTTGATGATATTAATTACTTTTTTCCATTCAATAATAACTTTTTTATAATGGGGTTAACTGATATTCAATTTTTGGAGATAATATAACCAAGAAAAGAGACTTAATGAAGCCATAATTCACACTTTATAAATTTCCCATAATGTTCATTCTCCCTTAGGACCTTAAGGGAGATTCATAAGTGATCTTAATAATATTTATACGGAATTGAGAATATAAATATGTCATTGAGGAATATCACAAGCAATTTATGAATATGGTTCATTAATATTATGTTCATTAAATCTATAAACAGTAATAGTGTATTAGTAAATACAAAAATAATTACCTTGAAATCATAATGTCCGTACATCGTGCAAATTTTTTTTGGCATGTCATCTTTATTGAATCTAAATTGATGATCACGAGAATAAAGATTAAGCTTTGAAAGGTATTGAGACCATTTAAGTTAAAAAAAATATATCATCTATGCCTGGTAAAGGATACTAGTTCTTAATAGCAATGACATTGATTCCCCGATAGTCAATGCATAATCTCATGGATCAATCCTTCTTCTTACTAAAAAAGATAGGTACTACCCATGGAGAATGACTAGGTCATACAAACCACATTTCAATTAATAAATTCAATTATTTCTTATCATACATTAATTTTAACGGATCCATCCTATAGGGAGGCTTAAATATTGGTTTTCTGTTTAGGATAATATCAATAATGAATTTAACATTATATATAAACGTTTATAGTAATACATCCTCTTGGAATTAAAAAATATATTCACTAAAAATAGATAAATCCTTTATTCTTAATGTATTTTTTTCATTTATTGATTCATTACTAAGGGTTTCATTAATATTCTCTGTAGTAGGAGGTTTTATATAAGTCTTGGGAAATTAATTTTATCCTATAAATGAAAGGGAGTTTGCAAAATCATTAAATAATTTAACATTCATTTCTTGAAAATAAATTATTTCATTATAATTTCAAATCTAATCCATCATAAAGATTAGGTCAAAATTTTCCATAGGTATTATAATTAAGTATGAAAATAGTTTAATAAGGTTTACATTGGTGTTCTAATTGATAATGACATTTTTAGGTTGCTAGTGAAGTATAGAATATTCTTAACAAACAAGGAGGATATAAAGGAGTAAATGATATATAATAAAATAAAGTATTAGATAATTTTAAACTCATGAAAAATTTACCATTCAACAAGTCATTAAGAATTTCAACTTTTTAAATAGTAATTGTATATGCATGAACTTTTTTCTCAGAATATTTTATGGTATATTCATGTCATTTTTGAGGCACTGAATTAAATAATGACCTATATCATTTAAATTAACGCACTAGATTGTAGAAGATTACCCCTTAACCAAGCATTTATGAGTTTTTTGTACTTTATCACCACACTTGTCAGAACACACATCCCCTTCAAGATAGTTCCATGGTTATTATTCCCAAAGTTATTTCATGTTATAAATTCTATCCTTTCTTCCTTTCCTTTGTCCAAATTTATTCTAGAATGGTGCTAATCTTCCCAATTATTATTCCACTTCCCTATGAAAATAGTAGATATAGAGAGTTCCTTTTTTGAACTTGATCGCACTAGTCACAGTCTTTTCAATTGAGGAAAATGTTTGGGAAACTAGTTCTCACCGAATGTTTTGTTTTATCCCATAATATAATCAATTAGTATTTTTCTCCAGGTTGTGTACATAATTAGAAACATTCTATTATACCCATATAAAGTTAGAATCATTCATATACATAACTTCCTCATCCTTTTTACTTAATATTAGGAATTTTCTTTGCATTTCTTATCATTTCATGTGAGGTAAGTACATTTCAAAGAATATATCTTTAAAAGTCTTCCATTCCATGTTGATTATTTATTGTTTTCTTCATCATGTTTCAAATAAATGACCACCACTAGCTAGACTCACCCCATTAGAAAATATACCACCAAGAACACCTTCTCTTTCCCATCACATTCCAAGGTAATGAGTACTTTATCTAAGGTCTGGACCCATTGTTCAAGTAATAAAGGATTTAGCCCCAATAAAGGATATAGGTTATCTCCACAAGAAGAGATAAAAATATACCAACCATTCCATTGAAAAACAATTTTTTCTATATGAGTAGTTTTATTACCTATAACCTGGGTTAATTGACTTATTATTGTCATTAAGTTCTATTATCCATTAACATGCTCATTTTCTTTCTCTAGAGGGAAATCACAAAATTGATTTGATGTGTTCACAGGGCCATTCCTACTATTATGAATGATTTTTAGACAATGGTATATACTAAATTAATTTATAAACAACCCTATGTTTTTTAGTTATAGAAATATATCTATAATATCATATTGGGTACTCCTAGGTTTCTATTTTTCTAATTATGATCTTATAAATTTTTTTCCTAATGGTTCTATTAAACTTCCATTTGATACCAACTATAAAACCCCAACTCCTGATCCCTAGATCTAGAAAATAGTTTATTAAAATTGTATAAATAAATAGGATCAAAAAAATTAAGAATCCTTAGGAACACAAGATACCCAACAGAGTTTTACATTACATTTAAAAAAACTAGAATACATAATGTGGAAATGTGAAAACATTATTATTCTTCTTGTGATCCTTTTATTGTACCCAATTATATTCTTAGATACCTGGGAAATGTAAATCAATGAAAATGTTTGATTATATAATCTATGTAAGGGGTAGTATAAAATGAAAGCAATTATAAATAATACATTATGAAATGAATAACCAAACCGAGTTTTGTCATATCAAATGAAACTGAAAATATAAATAAATCCATTTCCAACATAACAAGAATTAAATTTATTGATTATAATAGCTGATCATATAGTTATGTGAATTCATAATTTCGTACATTTAAACATATCTCCAAGGCCTTGTTCCAAGAAATATTACATAAAGAGTAATGATGCTCCCATTACCCTATCTTAAATGTCTTGTGAGAACTACTATTACATTGAGGGGATATATAATTCCCAGCCGAACATATCATATAATAGTCTAATTAATTCAATCACATATCAAAACATTAAATGTACTAATGTTAAAGGAGATTGTAATAAATATAATGAGAACAATTTCTCAATGAGGTATATCTTTTAATATTTTCCCATATAGAAAAAATAATTATATGGTATGAAATTATTTTTCACCAATCAAAGAATCAATAATGAGATATGAATTTTAAAATTTTGGAGACCAATTCATTTATATAAAAGTCTTTCAAATGGGTTTTGAATATAATTTTGGTCATCTAAAAATATACCACGGTAGTGTCAAAAAATGTATACAATAAAGACTATAACACCACAAGATTTTGTGAGATGTATTTTTTGAAATATATTTAATATTTTTCATATATCATACATCACACAAAAAAACTAATTATATCTTCTATTAAATGAAACATAATTGTTTAATTTTGTTACACAAAATCTTGTGTTGAGCATGTGTTACACACAACACAAGGTTCAAATGAAATGCAGCATTCAATTAAAATATTATTATTTAATATTATTGTTACCACCTAGATGTTGGAATGTAGAGTATGAATAGGATTAATTAAGTTTTATAAATATTGTATATAAATGTATATATAATTAATTATTTGGATACTAATTAACTATAATAAAAAATTAAAACTTTTTGAAAATAATGGAAATCATTTTATGAAAACCATTTTTTTAAAAACAAATGTATTATACCTCATTTAAATAAAATAAAACCACTTTTGGTGAATGATTTTTAATAAAATTTATATGGTATATATCCAATAAACTATTTATTATCCATCTTATTTTTTATAGATAATAGATAACAATAACTACAATTTTATGCTAAAAATTATTTTTCTAAAAATAAGTTTTACCGTGTTTTTATGATGCAGTTATTTTGAAACTAATTTATGAAAATTTTATAAAATTGATTTGAAAACTAAAAATAATTTCTTGAATAATATTATCGAAATTATATTATAGTAGGTTTTTTTGAAATTATTCATTTTTAATGAATAACAAAAACTACTAAATTTTATTTGAAAAAAACCTTTTTGGTTAAATTATTTCTAAAGTTAAATTATATTTTTAATTAGTATTAAAGTAAAATTAGATAAAATTTAGATTAATTAATCCAATTTAAGTCATTGGAATAATTTTTATATTGAATTTCTATACAAAAAAGTTTATGATTTTGATCATTTTCGATTTAAAAACACTCTTTTTCATTGTATATATAGGATTAATTTTTTTTTTCTATTTTATGAATTTAATTTGGAAAAGTATATTCATTTTTTAAAAAATAATAAAATATAATTTACAAAAAGTTCAGATTAATTTTTTTACCAAAATGAATAGTAAAAACAATAAAAATTATTTATCGTGGTTTAGGTAAGAACAGATTTATTGGGGGGTTAAAATAAAAAGATAAGGGTAATAAATGACCAAAAAACTTTTAAAACAACCATTATCTAGATAAAATTAGTCCTTAACTCTACTATGTTCAATAATTAACCATTTTAGAGGCTTTTGGCTTGATAGAAATGTGGTTATGATTGAATATTTTCATAAAATTACAAGTGTGCCACTTCCCTAGCTTATAAAAGGGAAAAACTTTCCTCTATTATTAACACATTCAAACCCTTTTGGTTCAGAAAATATCTACCAAAATAAATTTTCAAATTCACACCTCTCATCCTGGAAGAATTATTTTGCGCGTAAATCCAACCTATAATGTCGCTTGTTGAAAATCTAAGGAGAATACCAAAATAAGAGGTAATCTTCATCAATGTGTGGTTTTTCTTTATTTATTCCTCAACCTCATTAAATTATTACTATAACATGATAATATAAAATCTAATTAAATTATATATACAAAGATTTTTTTACATTAATTTAATTACGCACATACATGCCCACTTCCATCAAATGGTTTACAAAATCATTGTTTGTTTGTACGAAGGACTACCGACTCATGAAATGTTGTCATTCGTTCTTCCACTACCACGTATCATGGTTGAATAGGATGACGAATGTAAATTATATATATGATATATATAAAATATTATAAATAATGAGTAATTATTTAATATATATCTTTTTAAATTTTTATTCCATATGGGATACGATAACATCACTCGTCTGAATAACGGACTACTGCCTCATGAAGTGATGTGATTTGACATTAACTAACACTTTACATGGAAGGTGATAATGATAAAGTTAGTTATTATAGGTGATATAAATGACTTAATTATGATATTAATGGTATATTTATCATTATTAAGGATAATATATGTCATTTTATTTCTTACCTTTTCACTCATGGAAAGATGATAACACTATTAATGTATATGCGGATTACTACCATCATGAAGTGATGTGACCACCATTTCATCACCAAACCAATTGGTTGATATGTACAAGTATATTAAAAGATATAATGTTTTTATTATATTATGATAACTTTTTAAAGGGAAGATATTACTTACCTCCATTGAATAATGATATTTAAAAAATGGAAATCTTACTTATGCGTACGTATGACCTACTATCTACATGATCGTAATGTATTTCATTTCTCAAAACCATCTTCCATGACTGGTTTTAAAATTATTATTGATTTATAAATATTATATTTATTTTATTGTTATTATTCTTGAGATTATCGATCCATGATCAATGTGATAGGATGAAAAATGTCAAATCATAACATATAAAAAAGTAGTTATTACCTGAAATGTGAATTTAACAAGGAATGGATAAAAAATAAGAAATAACAGGACATCATTAAATAATATATTGTATAATATATATAATTATGGTTCTTAAATATATTTTTGACAAAATAATATTTATTATCAATGTGGTTCAAATGGGTACGATGGAATTCAGGAGTTATGGTAAGGGATTTCCATCTCCCTTTTATTTTTGCATGACACACATGCCATATTCACTAAGTGTATTTTTTATGTTTCTTATACAATTCACAAGAAATTATTTTATGATTTTTATCTATAAATATTTTGGGGAATTATATGTCCATTTGAGTACATCTCTTTCATGTGATTTACAGTTCAAAAGATACAAAAGTTGTATGGGAATTTTGTCTCTATTTGACTTCATTGAGACATAAGTTATGTTATGCACCTATCTTCTTTTATGAGATTTATATACTTCCCCTTTTATATATTATACAATGAATAACTTTATTTTCATGATATTATATGTTTCATTTAATTTCATTTCTTTATGTGGATTACGATTTAATGTTACAAAAGTAGTAAAGATTTAATGTTACAATATCATCATTTATCGGGATTGTTTATGATTATGTATCCAATGATAATATTTTGAGATCCACAATAAATAAACTAATTAATTTTCTTATTCTAGGGTTATTCATAATGTTTTAATTTAATATCAATATTTTCCCACTCATTTATACTTATAATAATTGAGAACTAAGGTTTAATAAAATATGACATTATTTCTCTCGTTGGTTGAAAATATTTTATATTAAAAAAGAATGTATTCTATAAATGTTTCCAAAAATGTTTTATTAATATAAAATTATTTCCAAAATGAAAATTTTTAATCATTTTTTAGGTTTTAATTTTTTTTAAAAATTAATCTTCATATCATTTTCCAAAACAATTACCGTTTTATTTTTCCAAAAAATGTAAAAGTAATATTATTTTTAACTTGTGTAGAATTATTTGATGATATGATCAGTCATTTATTTGATAGTATCATTATATGTTTGGAAGTATATTTTCAAATATGAGTATTTAAAAAAATATTGTTTTAATAATTGTTTTTCAAAGTGTAAAATATATTTTCATCAAGGAATGTTATAAATGATTTTTAAATATTTTAATACAAATTATCAAGGTTATTTTCATAGAAAACGATTTTCCAAATGTTTTATGATTTAAAGTTTTTTCCAAAGAGAAAGAGATTTTTTTATCAAGAAATGTTTTTAATTATTTTGAATGATCCCTAAATAATTTTTCAATGTTGTTTTCAATGAAATTATTTTAAAAATATATTATGATTTAAAGATAACTGTTTTCAAAGTGGAAGGGATATTTTCTTCAAAAAATTTATTAAACTATCTTTTGAAATACTTTTTTTCTAAGATGAAATAGCTTTATGTTTCTTAGAATTTATCAGGGTAAATGATCCAATAATAAAATTTTAGTTATTTCTCTAAAAGGTTTATGTTTATGATGACAATATATTTTTGAAACCTATTTTCCTTCCATGGGTTACAGCATTAGAAAATTCTTATGAAACCTGCTTGTTTTTCCATCAGTTATGCTATGATGAAATGATTTTGAAACATGTGACTTTTACAGGATTATGATATGGTTAAATATTTATGAAACCCATTTCATTTCATGGGTTATGATATAATGAATGATTTATGCTCTTGTAGCACACATACTTATGATTTTTATTATTTTAATGGTGGGAAATAAATCTCCCTCCAATGAATTGAGTAAAGATTTATATCTCTTGTTACAGATAAGACTGTAATGGGTAGTGAAAATATTTCAATAAGGGACATTTTCAACTATGATGGACTTGGGAATGAAACTTGACGTCTATGTTGGATTCGAGTGTGAACCGATTACACTGTGTGAAAAAGGATTCCCCTATGGATGGAATTTTTTCCATATTAACAGGTGTTTCCACTTTTTGGATTATGTTTATTCCATAAAACTATGTCTCATGCCAATGTAATAATCTTAAGTATCATGTTTATTGATTCCATTATGATTATTGTCTTATGAACTTTAAATATTAATTTCATGACTCAAGATTATGATCACTGATATGAAGGGATTGGTTTTAAAATGTTATGATAATTTTATATTACCCTTATGTTCATGTTATAATTTTGTATCTCACTTATTTACCCTTAATGAGTATCAAAGCACACCCATTATTGTATATCATTTTCTTATGTTTTGAAGAAATGTCAGTGAAGAGTAATAAATGAGAATATCTTTATGAGAGACATTTAAGATCTTTAGTGAATTATGAATATTTAATTCCATGTTTCTAAAAAATCTATACGATTATGGTCCTTAGGAATTTACATTGGTAATGTATTAAATATTCATTTAAAAAGATGCAATATTTATGTATGAAAATCCTGGGTCACTACAGTTGGTATCAGAGGAAATGTTTAGTTAACCTTTAGAAACTAGGATAAAGAAATTTTGTGAGATCCCAATGGATAATCAAATGGATATATATAGGGATGTATCTAAGGATAAGAATAAGGATGAGTCAAAGTATTTGAAAATTTCCTTCAAATTTGGGAATGGATTTAGAAAGTGATTTTTAATCAATTACATCCATATATCGATAAAATAGTGGGTTTGTCTTTAAAACATAAGTACATATGGGTAATAACATCAAAAGGGTGTATTGGAATAGACTTAGTCATCATCTAGTGCATGAAAATGAGCATTTCTATAGCCTAGTTATAAATTACTAGGGGGTATGATTTGGAAATTCAAAAAACTCTTTACGATCCATCATTATGGATTTAAATGGATGAAGAATCAGAGTGCATTAAGTTAAAACTAATGTAAGATATTGAAATTTTATGTAGATGAATCAATATTGATTTCAGGATTCCTTTTTTATTTTTTGAGTATACGTTTGATTACTTTTACCTTGGTGTGTGTATGAGTGAAAATTTGGAAAAAATGGAAGAGAGAGGGTTGTGAACGGTTGGCGCACGGTTAGAGAAAATTGTGCACCCCATCCCAAAAATCTATAAAACCTCAAATAGTGGTGATTTTTATGGTTAGAACATGGTTTTGGTACATGGTTAGGTAAATCCATTCACCTCATTCTATGAAACTGTGCATGGAAATTTAATTCACCTGAAAATTAGATTTTAGGTAACCCAAACCCCAAACTCTCCCTATTCAACCCTAAATCAGACCAACTCATCTCCTCATGATTTTGGAGCCTCTAAAATGGATTCCAAGCCTTCATGAACTCTATTAATTGCGATTAAATTCCTTTATTGAATATTTTCACCTCTCCCAATAAGAGAATCTTATCCCTCTTCATTTCTAATTCCTCTTCCTTTCTTCTCCCCTACTAGAAATATTTTTCCTTCCCATTTTGATTAAAGATATAAATATAGTGTTTTATATCTTGATCTATAATTAAAGGATATTGATATTTTCAATAATGATTTATGTTTTTAGATCTGGATCTCATTCGACATCATTATGATGCTCAAATTTTGGGGATTTCCATTGGGTGATCATTATTGAAGGAAATGAGGTTGGAAGTTTATTATTAAAATATCATAGTCCTAATTTCAATTACAGTTATGTATCAAAGAATTGTTATTAAACATTTAGCAATTGAGTTGTTGATATAATATATTAATTAGATGATTTAATTAGTCAAGGAATTTCATGGAATTTGGGATATTGTATTATTAGAACATGATTAATTAATTATGGAAATAATTAAAGGATATTTAGACTTATAAATTGAGTAATTAATTGTGGAATTAATTAGTGGCTATTGATATGTTGAATTGGGAAATTTGTTATAGAATTAATTAAGTGATATTGAGATTGTGAATTCATTATAATTAATTGATGTTTTAATTATAGGATATTGAAATTGTGAATTCAGGATAATTAATTGATGAATTAATTATTGGATATCCAGATTGGTAATTGAATGATTAATTGATGAATTAATTTTGAGATTATTGGGATGATAGATTTTGATTATTTAATTAGGAAATTAATTAAGGTAATTGATGTGAAGAACTAATCGTTGAATTAGTAATGAAGTAATGATGATTAATTAATTATTGATTTAATTAATAAGATAGAGAATATTAATTAATTTTTGAGTTAATTATTAAGATTGAGGAGATTATTTAATTTTTGAGTTAAATAATGAGGTTGATATGATTAATTAATTATTGAGTAAATTAATAAGATTGATAAGATTAATCAATTGTTGAGTTAATTAATGAGATTGAGATGATTAATTAATTGTTGACTAAATTAATATGATTAGGAATATTAATTAATTTTTGAGTTATTTAATGATATTTTAAAAATTAATTAGTTATCGAGTTAATTAATTAGATTGATAAGATTAATTAATTATTGAGTTAATTAATTAGATTGAGATGATTAATTAATTATTGAATTAATTAATTAAATTTTTAATGGAAACAATGGACTTCATATGAAATTGAGATCAATAATGGTAACAATGGGATTATGAGATTGATATGAGATATAATGGTAATAGTGGAATACTAGAACCTGACATCCCTTGGGGATATTGTAGAATTTGGCATAGGAGGAAGCATTAATTAAGGATCAGGTATCCTAAAAAACCCAGGGAATTTATGTGGTTAAATAAACATAAAATTGATAATGTGATAACTATTTATTTATGCATTTTTATTATTTATTTATATAATTAAATACACTTGTTACTGTCTATATATTGTTTAAGACATCATTGGTGGTAGACTACTGAGTTGTAATCACACTGTACTTGGGCTACCTGATTGGTACCTGAATAGATTTCATGGTTATAGGAAAAGATAAAGAAGAATTCCATTTGTTAGGAGGTTGATTAGGGATGGAGCATGGATAAGGGAACAAGACGTGGTTTGGGACCTGCATGGGAGTCGTTAGTGTCGCTATTTTGATTTTTCATTTTGAAACTAGGCATGTATATTGGAATGATATATCTATTATTTAGTTTTGATATTGTATTTCTTGTTTGGTTATTATTTCATACTAGTATTTTTCTATTTATGATATCATTTGGATATTTATTTATTATTGTTTATTCATTTATGCGGGTGTATTACTATGCTGAAGAGAGGGTATAGTCTCCACATGACGGATATTAGACCCTCACTTCTTGTCAGTAGCCTCTAGAGTATGAGGAGGCTTGCTCAAATTAAGGAACTGATGTGTGTAACTTAGGATGGGACGTTTCAAAGAGGTATCAAATTCAATTTTCATTCCTTTTTCTTTTGACTTACTATTTGAAAAAGTTAGATATGAGACTAAGAAGATTTGGTCCGTGGTTATAAGATCATTAATCAGAGTATCTAACCCATGTACAGGGTGAACCTAATTTCCCAAGGTGGTATTGTTGTTATTAGGTGTCTAATTGAGAAACATGAATGATTAAAAATGATTTAAACATTGGTAACTTTAACCTAGATATAGGATTGTTACGGGTAGTGTTAACACCTCGGTTTTGACCATGTGGCAGTGTTTCAAGGGAAAAAACATGTTGTGACTTATATTATTTTCTTTTAAATGTATTAATGTTGAGGAAAGTATCATACAGTCTTTATTAGGATTTTAGAGTTATGTATCCACGATAATTCTTGTTTAGATAATTATAGGAGGTTATGGGTAGGTATGATTCTCTAGTTGTGGTACTTGAGGTACCAATATTACCGGGTGAGAAAGTTGGAGATTTGTTCGAGGAGAATTTTTATTTGTTCATGAAATTCATGAAAAAGTTCCCAATGATTTTATAGAAGAGAATATATGACTTGACTAGGGAGTTTCCACTGTATAACCCTCTCTAACTTATGATTTAGAGGGTGGACCTAAGGGAGATGTGTTCTGGATCGAGTATTTCTAGACTACAGTTGACTAGTTGGATATACCTACTGATAAGAGAGTCATGTGTACTGCATATATGCTATGAGGATCACCAAAGCATTGGTGGGACATTCGTGTTTTTTTCTGGATAGGATGATGGTATGTTATGGAAAGAATTCAGGGAGAGATTCTTGGAGAAAATTTATCCAGAGATACTAAGGTAGGAGAGAGTAGCTGGATTCATGGGATTGACTTAGGGGAGTAATTCCATGATATACTATGTTTGATACTTTATATATTTTTATCACATTTCTCTATCATTGGAAACATATGAGTATACTTTAGAAAAATGATTTATAGAAGGAATTAAGTGGAAAATTATGTCCTCGGTGAATATCTTCACACCAAAGATATTTTCAGAAGTAGTGAATTAGGATATCCAAGGTGAGGGAAACATGAAGGATGTATCCAAGGTAAGAAAAATGGTTTCTATTGGATGATTAGGTTGTATGCCTTCTGAGAGTATGAAGCTTCATTATGAGAAATTTATCCTAAGCAGTGAAAAATAGAATGGATAGGGGGAAAATTCTATTACATGGGACCTTTCTTTAGTGATTTTTGACTAGTGTGGTATGCTAGGACACTATCATAGACATTTTAACCAACCAACATTGGAGTTCCAATCATGCAACATGATGCCAAATCTATAGATGTTCTGTAGAAACCCACAACATATGGGTAATGAAAAAGAATTTAGAAAAAAGTATAGTGTAAGAAGGTGATATTCTACACCTTATCAAGATTAGAGTTGGAGTTTTTTGTGGACTGTGTTGCATTTGTTGTCAATTAGGTGTCAAGGTTTGAATGGATGATAAGGAGTGTAAATATGTGAATGACAATGGAAGTGATGGTGATGGTGATTTTGTCAATAACGTGTCAAGGATTGAATGGATGACAAGGAGTGTCAATATGTGAATGACGAAGAAAGTGATGATGGGAGAATGACCATGGTACTAAGAATCATGTCACCTAGGTGAATCACTAAGTGGCATAGGAGGTAATGGATGAAACATTCTCCATACAAATCAGGTGATTTTAGAGCTGATCTTTAGTTCAATGAACTTGTATCAAGAATATACCATGTCACAACATTGTTATAAGTCCATGCATTACCTTCACAATGCATGAGGTGAGTGAAAAGATGAACCATCCACAGATACTTAGTGGATAAAGTGGTATGAAGAAGACCATGCACTATCTCTTAGTGCATGAGGATTTGAAGATGACCCAACCTCATCTCTGATTGGATCACTAAAGAAAACTGAAGGAATATTTGATTCAAGAGAAAAAATTGAAGAAGAAACTCCGGGAATTCCATTCTAAGTGATGAATATAGGTTGAGAGGAGTATGGAAATATAATGAAGAAGAGGAGGTGAAGAAGAGGAGAATGGCTTAATGTAGACCTTTTCATACTTAGTTTAACCAAGTATACAAGTGGAGCTTAGGTAAAAAATGGGGCTTGTCCATGAGCTAGCTACCCAAGCTTCAACACAAGGCACATGCAGGACTACAAGGGCTCAACCACTCCCATGAGGATTCCTAGGAAGAGATAGCCCGCAGGAGGTCGGGCCATGTGTAAGCCGAAGCCACGCAGAGGTCAAGCCCGCGCAGCGTTGGCGCCAAGGGTGCGCCCGTGAAGGAGCATAGTGGGTGCTAAGCGCGCCCACAGGAGAACCGTTGCGCAGCGGCATCAGAGGGGGGAGAGGAGATTTCTAAACTGATGGTATGAGGAACTGATTGAGAAACCACGGAAGAATTGCGGTGCGTTTTGATGTGGGACAAGTTTTTAAAGACGCGGAGCTGATCTGCACCATCCATCTGATCCGCGTGTAATCGCGACCGCTCATCTAATCTCTCCGTGCCACGTTATAATCGCAGCCTTCCGGGATCATTAAACATAGATGCAATGGTCGTGGCATCATCTCCTACCTCTCTCCAAGCTGAGGACACCCTGTGACGCCTCCCGCGACCCAAATCCACCCGAGCAAGGTTGATGGAGCTCCCGACTGTCTCTGATGGAGATAGGACTACTATTGTGTTCGTCTCCCTTTTATGAACACATGCATGCGTTAAAAGTCACATGCATGCAACGAGGTAAAGAATTTGAACTCAGCCGAGGCAAATGGAGTTTCCGAGGCCACGTAGATTCGTGCAAGATTCATGCATGAGAATCGAGCATATGATCTTGAATCTGCACACCAAGAATGAATGATCCTGTAGTTGAAAAAGAAAAAGGGAAAACCCGGGATTCTAGCATCCCGTGTTCCAAATTTTGAAGACGAAGATCTTTGGAATTCAATAGCCTCATATTCATGGATCTTGATTGCCCTACTCGCTAACAAAAGAAGGAGCCCAAACCGAGAATAATGCTGCTGATTTCCTAAGAAAAGACCCGCGAAGCTCCGTGCAACACGATGCAAGAAATCTCTGCGCACAAACTGCGCGACAGAATAGCCCAGACCCACCCGAGGCTCTGAGATAACCTTTTGCAGAACCCATGTGCGAAATAAAGTAAGGAGGATTCCACCTTGAACGCTCCCCTTGCGCAACATGGAAGAAGCCGAGCCGCACGAACTTGTGCGCCCGCTGCCCGCAACACTTACGCGGTAGCAAGTGGATGCACCTTGCACGCCTTCTATGCCCAGGAACTCTCGCGGTAGGAGGAAGCCACTGTGCCACCTGCACGATAGGAGGGAGCTGCCGCACCTGCGCGGCAGAAGGGGTTTCTGCACCACCTGCATAGTTGAAGCTGCCGCACCCTGCGCGGTTAATGATAGGAGTGGGCCGCATCATTTGCGTGCTCTCCATTGGTGTGGTGTATGGGCTGAAGAGGAAGTGCACACCTATGGGTTGTGTGTGCATGGGTTGAAGAAGGAGTGTGTGCCCAAGTGGATTGTGCACACCATGAATAAGAAGAAATAAATAATCATTCGTGTGTGTGCAAAAGGAGAGGAAGGCCACACCATCTTTGAGTGTGTCTGTACAAAGAAAAAATAAGGCCGAAGCCTTAGTGTGTACACAAGTGAAAGAGGCCATACCTCTTGTGTGTTCCCAAGTGAAGGAAGGAGATACATGCCTGTCCATGCATGTATGGATAAGGGAAAAAGTGGGTGAATGCCTTTAGAATAAAGAGAGAAGGACAAATTCAAACTAAAGAACAACAAACAATTTGGTGTGTGTGAGAAGGAATAAAAGAGTGTGACTCCAAGAAGAAGGTGTGTGTGCTAAAAGAGATTACAAACATTGAAGGTTTATCAGACCAAAAATAAAAGGGGAGAACATGCCTGCATGCATGCACATGCACACGTAAACAATGTTTAAATAAGTGTGTGTGCAGTTGAGAAGTCCAAGAACAAAGGTTCTTGAAGATATTTGAGATTCCATGCAAGTCATGCATGAAGACTGAGAATCCATACAATCAGTGCATGATGATTCATAGATGCCATGCACTCAGTGCATGAAGTTGAATTAAAGAGAGACTGAATCCAGACTGAAGTTGAAGACATCATTCATCTATGTTTTCAATATTTGAGAAGACCAAGAAGATTGAGTGGGAATACTCAGTGCAAGGACATATTTTCCAATCAAGATTCTTGAAGACATAGGATGGTCATCCTTAGAAGAAGGAGATAAACCCCAAGCAAAGAAGAGGAGTCTTGACACCATAAGTGATCAGAAGAAGTGAGAAAGCCCAATAGACCTTACTCAATACTGTTGAAGACTCTTGAAGAGCTTAAAGAAGAAGAGAAACTCATGTGAATCGAGGAGCCAGGAGAAGACCCCATGTGAGACTCAGGGTGGAGAAGTCTTCAGTGGAAGCTGAAGCAGTCCAGTGGGACTCTGCTAACACTATGGGATGCCATATAAAGAACCTCATGTGGTAATTAGGAGAGATATAGTGTGACTATGTATCGACCATTTTAATTACTAACCAAATTATAATGGAGAAACCATGGTGGGGCGTTTAACCAACATGGCAAGGACGTAGGCCTTTTGAGCCGAACCATGTAAATCCTTGTGTCCAGTGCCTTTACATTTATTGAATCACTCGAGGAAAGGATATGAGATACAAGAAGAGTGGATAGAGGCCTTAACAATCCATAGAGGATTAATTGATAAAGAATCAATTAATAAAAAGTTTAAAAGGATCACTGATTCACTCCATCCCCCTTTCAGTGATCACACTGATCTGGGCACTTCAATTGGTATCAGAGGAAGGTTACCTCTAAAAGATACAAGGGAGTCTTTATGATGTGCAGATTTGAGGAAATGAGCGAACACCCTCGAATGGAGATATCTTCCAAGGCTCAGAAAAATAGAAAGAAGAAATAGGACAAGAAGATAAAGAATAAGGTTGCTACTAATAGAGAAACACCTTCTATTGAAGGTAATGTGAAAGTCACAACATATGAAAAAAAAAATTTATGACTCTTTTGATGAAGCCTTCTGTAGCTGTGATGATGATGGAACTATCAATGATCTTCTAAATGCACTCAAATATCTTCGGAAGACAGTCACTAGGGAAGTGCCAATGTGTATTACTACAAGCATCCATGATCTTCAAGAAGGAAAATTACAGCTAGAAGAAGAAGCCAATTCTATGGAAGATCAATTGACAAGAAGGGTTGGCATAACCAACACTCTCACAAATCTGGTGAATGCCAAGGATGAAACAATTTCCCTTTTCAATTAAATAATTGAAGATGTTAGTGAAGAATTGAAAAGAAGCATTTGTGAGAAAGAATTCGTTGAGATAGTGTTCAAAGAAGTTTTCCAGGAATTGGAAAAGTGACACATAGTGTCAATGGTTGTCAAAGATGCTCAATTAGAAGACAAAGTAAAAAAGGGTAAAGGAGCTTGAAAATTCATTCCGAGAAATGAAGAAGGTGCATGAAGACTAGATGAAAAAACTGAAAGAGAATTGGGAAGGAAGGATAAAATTTGTTGAGGATGAGAATAACTCTATCAATATGAAATGCTTAAAACTAGAGGTGATAATGAAAAATCAGAAATTACCCAAAGATGAAACCTCCCAGTCAGCTGTAAGTAGAAATGTTTCCACTCAAGTGTGCATTGAGAAGGATGATTCCAAAATAAGGACATCCTCTAATGAAAGGGCAACATCTACTAAGAAGAAGGTACCATCCACCCCATATTGTGCTCAAGATTCTAAATGTGTTTCCACAAAAAGTGCAGGATGGAAGAGTAACTCTAAACAAGTATGGATGAAGAATATGAAGAAACAGAGCTCTCCTAAAAAGAAACAACAATTCCAGAGAAAGATCCAACAATCAAAAGAAGTCAAGAAGACAAGATTTGTAGGTCAATGTTGGTGCTGCAATAGGTATGGGAATTCTGCAATGGATTGTTGGTACAATCTTATAAATGTTAAAGCACAAAGGAATCCCCATGCTAATGGAGAGCATGCTAGAGAAGAAGAAGAAACATCCACATGTTCAGAAACATCTGTTTACTGCAAACAGATTTAGAATGTATGATAACATCTAGGATGAATGGAAACGTGGTCACAATAATGATACATACCAATCTCCAAATGTATCCAAAGTTGAAAATAAGAAAATATCACATAACCTAGCTAAGAAAGATGAAGTATCCTTGGGAAGCAAGCTAAATAATTTTGAAAATACTACAAGAAGATTTTGAAAAAGAAAAAGAAGTCCTTGGATTCCAAATCCAAGAAGGGTGATTCATCCAGAAGGACCAACAAGAAAAAAATGCTTCTACTATGGGAAGAAATGTCATACCATGGATCTTTGTAAACAAACCATGGAACTAAATAGAAGCAAAATGCACTCAACATGACAATGAATCCAGAAGAAGAAGAAGGGATTGATTGAAAATAAGCTTCCTAAGAAAGGTAACTTAAAATCATCAAAGGAACCATGTGGAACATCCAAATATGAAGCCTCACTTCCAAATGACATATTAGTCATCTGGCCAGAAGAATTGGAAATAATGAGAAAGGAAGAAAATGCACATGCCAAAGCTTATGAAAAAGGAAAACAAAAGATTTCACATGAAGATGAAGTTCTGTGTGTGAGGTGCAATCAAGCTGGTCATATTAGTAATAAATGCATGAAACTCATTCCAGCTCAAAAAGAATTCTTCAAGAGAATGAAGATTGCACCAGGAGATTCTAGTGCTTAGAGGGAACTTAGAAAGAGAGGATTCACACACAAATAAGTTGAATAGGTGTTAAGATCCACACCAGTACAAACATCATTGATGATCAAATGTGAAAGTGTGAAGAATGGAGAATGTGGAACATCTCGGTTGAGAGAATCTTCCCAACCTTGTTGTTCAAACTGATGAACCAAGGAGGTTCCATCATATTCCCTAATTACTGGTATATACATGTGCATACATTTTAGGGTATTAAAGATGATGATCACTCTAAAATTGTGAACGGTGTGGAAAGAATGGAGTGCACCCCTTGAGGGGGAGATAATCTGAAGAAGATGATGTTTTGAGATTCATATAATCTTGTGAAGAATGAAGGTATTCCAATCACACTTTTATCCCTTGTTTATTAATTAATTGAAGAGAAATGGATGAAAGGGGGATATATATCTTTGCACCTAAAATTTATAATGAGTTTGGTGAAGTATGTGTAGGATTTAGCAATTCATTGATATATCTAAAAAATTTCAACCCCTTAAAGCCTAAGAATAATCTCACATGAATAGTGAATTGTGGACAACATTGAATTCCTTGGTTACATCACTCTAGTTTTCTACACTGGGTTAGACCAAGTAGACTTAGAGATGATTTACTAAAGGATCTTTTCTAAAGTGAACATATGACATCATCCCTATCTTAGTGATTTTCAAGAAGATTCTCTTCAAAGGGAGGAAGAAATATTTTGAAGAGAACCACAACACACCTTTGCATTTGGTTTCCAATAAGGGGGAGAAAAGCTTGGCACACATATTGACCCATTCATATGTGCTCTAGTGATATTGACAAAAAATACAAAGGGGAGATTGTTGTGCATTGTGTTGCATTTGTTGTCAATAAGGTGTCAAGGATTGAATGGATGACATGGAGTGTCAATATGTGAATGAAAAAGGAAGTGATGGTGATGGTGATGTTGTCAATAAGGTGTCAAGGATTTAATGGATGACAAGGACTGTCAATATTTTAATGAAAAAGAATGTGATTACTGGAGAATGACCATGGTACTAAGAAGCATGTCACCTAGGAGAATCACTAAGTGGCATAGGAGGTAATGGTTAAAACATTCTCCATACAAATCAGATGATTGTAGAGCAAATCCTTAGTTCAATTAACTTGTATCAAGAAGATACAATGTCACAAAATTGTTAGAAGTCCATGCATTGTCTTCACAATGCATGAGGAGAGTGAAAAGATGATCTATCCATAGCTACTAAGTGGATGTAGTGGTCTGAATAAGACCATGCACTATCTCTTAGTGCATGAGGATTTGAAGATGATCCAACCTCATCTCTGATTGGATCATTAAAGAACACTGAAGGAATATTTTATTCAAGAGCAACGGTTAAAGAAGAACCTTCGGGAATTCCTTTCTAAGTGAGGAATACAGGCTGAGAGGAGTATAGAACTATAATGAATAAGAGGAGGTGAAGAAGAGGAGAATGGCTTGAAGTAGACTTGTTCCTACATGGTTTAACCAAGTATACAAGTGGAGCTTATGTAAAACATGGGGTCTGCCCACGAGTTAGCTACCCAAGCTTCAACCCAAGGAACATGTGGGAACACAAGGGGTTGACCACACCCATGAAGAGGCCTAGGAAGAGCCAGCCCGCATGAGGGTGGGCTGTGTGTAAGCTGGAGCCACGCGGAGGTCAGGCCCACGCTGCGTGGGCGCCAACGGCGTGCCCGTGAAGGAGCATAGAGCGCGCTAAGTGCGCCCGCAGGAGAACCGGTGTGGGGTGGCACCAGAGGGGGGAGAGGAGAATTCTGAACCAATGGTAGGAGGAACTGATTGATAAAACGCGCATGAACTGCGGTGCATTTCGATGTGGGACGAGTTTTTAAAGACGAGGAGCTAATCTGCACCGTCCATCTGATCCACGTGTAATCGCGACCGCTCATCTAATCTCGCCATGCCACATTATAATCCCAACCATCCGCGATCATTAAATGTGGGTCCAACAGCCATGGCATCGTCTCATACCTCTCGCCGAGCCGAGGACTCCCTGCGACACCTCCTGTAAACCAGAGCCACCCGAGCAAGGTTGATGGAGCTCCCGACTGTCTCTGATGGAGATAGGACCACCGTTGTGTTCATCTCCCTTTTATGAACACATGCATGCATTAAAAGTAGAATTCATGCAACGAGGTAATGAATTCGAACTCGGCCAAGGAAAATGGATTTTCCGAGGCCACATGGATCCGTGCGAGATTCATGCACGAGAATCGGGCATACGATCTTGAATCCCCACACCAAGAACGAAGGATCTCATGGTTGAAAAAGACAAAAGAAACAACTAGGATTCTAGAATCCCGTGTTCCAAATTTTGAAGCCGAAGATCTCGGGCATTCAAAAGCCCAATGTTCATGGATCTTGATCTCACTTCTTACCTACAAAAGATGGAGCCCGAACCGAGAAGAATGCTGCTGATCACCTGAGAAAAGATCGGCTAATCTCCGTGCAACGCAAAGCAAGAAATCTCCATGAAACACCTACGCGGCAGAACAGCCCGGAGCCACCCGAGGCTCCGAGAGAACTTTTTTTGGAACCCCTATGTGAAAAAAAGTACGGAGGAGGAGACCCTACACGCTCCCCTTACGCGATAGGGAAGAAGCCGAGCTACGTGAACTTGCACGCCCGCTGCCCACAACACTTGTGCGGTAGCATGTTGCTGCACCCTGCATGCCCTCTATGCCCACGAACTCTCGCGGCAGGAGGAAGCCACTGTTCCACCTGTGCGGTAGGAGGGAGCTGCTGCACCTGCGCGGCAGAAGGTGTTTTCGCGCCACCTGCACGGTAAAAGCTGCTGCACCCTGTGCGATTGAAGATAGGAGTTGGCCACATCATTTGTGCACCCTCTGTTGGTGAGGTGTATAGGGTGAAGAGGAAGTGCACACCTACAGGTTGTGTGTTCACGGGTTGAAGAAGGAGTGTGTGAACAAGCGGGGTGTTCACACTTTGAAGAATAAGAAATAAAGAATCATTTGTGTGTGTGAAAAAGGAGAGGAAGTTCACAACATCTTTGAGTGTGTGTGTGTACAAAGAAACAAGAAGGTTGAAGCCTTAGTGTATGCACAAGTGAAAGAGGCCATACCTCTTGTGTGTTCCCAAGTGAAGGAAGAAGATACATGCATGTCCATGCATGTATTATTAAGTGAAAAAGTGGGTTAACACCTTGAGAAGAAAGAGAGAAGGAGAAATTCACACTAAAGAACAACACATAAATTGGTGTGTGTGAGAAGGAATACAAGAGTGTGACTCCAAGAAGAAGGTGTGTGTACTAAAAGAGATCACACCCATTGAGGGTTTATCAGACAAATAATAAAAGGGGACAGAATGCTTGCATTCATGCACATGCGCACGTAAACAAAGTTTAAATAAGTGTGTGTGTAGGTGAGAAGTCCAAGAACAAAGGTTCTTGAAGATATTTGAGATTCCATGCAAGTCATGCATGAAGATTGAGAAGCCATGCAATCAGTGCATGAAGATTCATAGATTCCATGCACTCAGTGCCTGAAGTTGAATTAAAGAGAGATTGAAGCCAGACTGAAGTTAAATACATTATTCATCTGAGTTTTTAGTAGTTGAGAAGGCCAAGAAGATTAAGTGGGCATACTCAGTGCAAGAACATATTTTCCAATCAAGATTCTTGAAGACATAGGTCGGGTCATCCTTAGAAGGAGATAATTCCAGAGTGAAGAAGAGGAGTCCTGAGACCATAAGTAATCAGAAGAAGTGATCAAGGCCAACAGACCTTACTCGTTTCTGTTGAAGACTCTTGAAGAGAATAAAGAAGAATAGATACTCGTGTGACTCGAGGAGCCAGGAGAAGACCCCCTGTGAGACTTAGGGTGGAGAAGTCTTCAGTGGAAGCTGGAGCAGGCCAGTGGGACTCTGGTAACACTGTGGGATGTAGTATAAAGAACCTCATGTGGGACTTAGGAAAGATATAGTGTGACTCTGTATCGACCATTGTAATTGCTAACCGAATTATAGTATAGAAACCATGTTGGGGAGTTTAACCAACATGGAAAGTATGTAGGACTTTGGAGCCGAACCTTGTAAATCATTGTGTCCTGTGCCTTTACATTTACTGCATCCCCCGAGGAAAGGCTATGAGATACCAAAAGAGTAGATCGAGGCCTTAACAATCCATAGAGGTTTAATTGATAAAGAATCAATTAATAAAAAGTTTAAAAGGATCACTGATTCACCCCTCCCCCTCTCAGTGATGACACTTATCCGGGCACTTCAGAGTTATACTAGATTTGAAAGTTTATAATGTTGATACGATACTTCTGGGAAAGAGGGACTATATCATTAGACTATTGAAACTCAAGGGAGTCTGACGGAAACATCAGGAAGAGGGCTAGGACAGTTACATGTGGTGTAAACTAAACATTGGGAAAACAAGGTTAGACCATTGATAGTGATAGGTACTATTCTTATAGATTATACATTATCTAGTGAATTATTTGATACCGGTTCCTATCATTATTTTATTTATGTAAAAATTGTAAATGGTTTTAGCCTAGTGATGGAGTTCATGAGCAGGGGGTTGATGCAAGATACACCATTTCGAGTGAGCTCTAGGGACATCTTCTTATTCAAGGGATGTTCTCTCAATGTTTTTGAGTATAATTTTTAGTAGGATCTCAACATCCTATACATGTCAAGAATCAACCTAATTTTGGGTAAGGACAAATTAGTAGCATAATGATCCCATATTTAATTTTATTAGAGGAAAGTGACTTTTACATCTCTAAAGGGTTACCATTACACTCACTGTGGAGAGTGGGATATATAGACAGGTTGAACATGGCCAATTACTCAGCAAGTGGGAGATCTCAAAGCCCATTTTACTAGTCTATTTCTAGATTATGGAGGTGTGAAGAAATATCTATTTACAACATTAGTGGACGAGTTTTAGGATGTTTTTTCAAAAGACTTATTAGGGCTACCAACTGTTTGAGATGTGGAATTTACCATTGTGATCATTCTAGGAGATGAACCTGTATTACTTCCACCATGTAAAATGGTGTTGATTGATCTCCTAGAGCTAAAGACATTGTTGGATAAAGATTTTGTCTGTATGATAACTTCAACTTGGGGATCACTAATGTGGCTTGAAAAGAAGGATGGAATGAGTTTTCACTTTTGTATCGATTACCAACAGTTGAACCAGATTAAAGTGAAGAATCAATATCCTCCTTTTCAAATTGATGACCTTTTTGGCCAGTTGAGAGGAGCTTGTGTCATTTATAATATTTAATTGAGATTAGGGTATCATAAGGTGACATTTCAGACTTTTTATATTCCATGTACTACCTTCAAAAGTTGGTATGGACTATATGAGTTAATTGTAATTTTGTTTGGGTTGACGAATTCAATGGCAGTGTTTATGGCCTTGATGAAAATTATTTTTCATCGTTTCCTTGATCAATTTTTTGTAGTGTTTTTTGATGATATCAATGTGTACTCCAAGACTCATTAAGATGATTCTCAACATCATTATATCATCTTCATCACACTGAGAGGTCATCGACTATAGTCCATCCTATCTAAGTGTCAATTTTGGATTGAAAAGGTATATATCTTGGGAAACATCATCTTAGAGGAATGTGTGTTTGGGGACCCAAAGAATGTTTATGTTTTTCTTTATTGGGAGTTTCCCAAATACATATTCGATATCCATAAATTACTAGGATTAGATGGATATTATCATCGGTTTATCCAAGACTTTTCAATATTGGAAGCATCTATTTCAGGCATGAAAAATAAGGGTATACTGTTTGAATAGTCTGTATCATGCAAGAATGATTTCTAGGAGTTAATTAAGTTCCTGAAATTTGCACTAATTTGGATCCTACCTGATCTAGGTGAGGAGTATTTGGAGTATTGTGGAACTTTTGTGGAATATGGGTCTCAGTAGTTGAGGTCACATGAACATAATCACCCAATGCATGAGTTCAATTTGTTGGTGGGGGTTTATAGATTAATGTATTGGTGATATAATATATTTGGGGAGAAGATTTTGGTTTTTAATGATCACCAAATCTTGAGGAATATCATCCCAAAATGGGATTTGAATCATTGGATGTAGACAAGGGTTTAGTGTATACATTCATTTGATTTTGAACTAGTGCATATGCCTGAGAAATGGAACAATGTATCTAATGCATTAAGAAAAAAAATCAGATGCATGCTGTTTAAGAGTCTAGAGCTTAGTGGAAGATGCTGACTCTATTATCTAAGATGCATGTGTTGGATTAGGAGAATCCGGAGCAGATGACCCAGGCACTAGTTTTAGCAGAGTATTCACTTTTGAGATAGGTCTGAGACATGCAGTATGAGGATCCAAAATGTTTTAACTTTAGGGAAATACATTAAAGAAAATATTTACCTTTAGATTAGAGCATATATGAGGATGAAGTCACCGATTTCATTAATCAGGTTGTTGTACCTACAAGTATGCTGGAGGTGATGATTCTTGAGTTTCATGCATGGAATTTGGAAGTATCTCCAAGAGTAACCAAAATGCACTATTAAATACAATGACAGTTTTGGTGGTTGGTCATGAAAAATTATATAGAACAGTTCATGACATGATGCTACACCATTCATCAGTTGAAGGCAGGGGATCAATGACATGGAGGTTTACTTAAACCATTACCCATTCCATAGTAGAGGTGGGATGATGTTACCATTTAATTTATTGTAGGTCTTAAAATTAATCCTTGGATGAATGATTCAATTTGGGTTGTTTTTTACTATTTGATGAAGGTGTCACATTTATTGACTATATGGGAGACTTTATTTTTAGAGAAAGTAAGGTATTTATATGTTCGAGAGATATTCCATCTGAATAGGTTGCCATATAATATAGTTTTAGACCGTTTTAATTATTTACATCCTTTTTCTAGTAGGGATTACATGAGGTACTTGGAATATAGGTTTTTTTGAGTATATATTTCCACCTATTGACAAATGGGATGTAAGAGTGTACTAAATTGGTGCTGGGGGATATGCTTCTTGGATGTGTCCTAGAATTTGGGGGGTCTTGAAAAAAAAACCTAGTTTCGTTAGAGTTTTCCAATAAAAAAGTTATGAGGAATTTGTTATATGGAACCATACGTGGGCCATTATGGTATGAAATTCTGATCACCTCTATGCTGGATGGAGGCAAGTGAGTCAAAGTTGTCAGGACTAAGTCTTGTGTAAGAGATTCCGGAGCAAGTTCCATTGACTCAAAAATGTATGGAGACAGCTCAGAGTAGACATAAGCTATATGATGACAAATAAAACCTAGAGTTTATATAGGGTGATATAGTTTTTTTAGGTGTTCCCTAGATTGGGTCACTACCATATATAAAGATAGAGAAATATGGCACCCAGGTTCATTGGACCATTGATATTATAGAAATAATCATGCTGGTGTTGTAAAAATTTTCTCTTAATTATAAATACAGTGCTATAGATGATGTTTTTCATGTGTTACAACTTCATCGGTATCACCCTAAACCTTCTCATGTGACCGGGGTGGATGATGTTAAGATTGAGATAGATACGTCCTTTGAGGAGCCTCTGATATGTGTGTCGGATAACAATAAGAAAGTGTTGAGGGGAAAGAATGTATTGATAGTTCACATACTATGGAAACATGTCCATGTTTAGTAGGAAATATGGGAGAGAGAAGCAGAAATGTGTGTTCAGTGGGATGATAATTTTTCATCGGAATCATAGAGATACTTGGGAGTATAACTCAAGGTCGAGCTGTTATAGGTGGGGAGATTATAATATCCCAACCATTTATGAAGATGACTCAGTCTTGATTTTATGTTTTCTTAGTATAACATTGTCAGATTTTACATTTGGTTGTGTTTGGGTGATAATTGATAAAAAAATTGAAGAAAGATGCTAGTACACAGTTAGTGCACAGTTAGGGAAAACCTTGTGCCCTATCCCGAAAAACTGTGCAACCCTAGACAACGGGTATTTTCATGGTTGTTTCATGCTTTTTCAAAACAATAACCCTTTTAGGAGTAACCATGAAAACCTATAGAATATGAACATATTTTAGGTGCACGATTAGGGAAAATCTTGTGTCGCTACCCATCAAACCGTGCATGAGAATTTAATTCATCTTAAAATTACATTTTTAATCACCTGGACCCCCAAAAATCACCCTATTCAAACTAAACTTGAAAAAACTTGTAAACCCATGATTTCAATGCCTCCCTAACTAATTCCAGGACTTCTATACCTGTTTTATCAATGATTAAAATACCGAATCAATGATATTCACACCTCTTGGTAAGATAATCCTATCCAACATGGTTTTTCATTCCTCTCTCTTTATTCTCCTATCCTAGAAATTTTTTTTCTTCCTATTTAGAATATATATATATTGGTTTATATATAAAAATATATAATTTAATGATTGTTAATTTTTCATTCTTGATGTAGTGTTTTATATCTGGATCTCAGTCTACATCATTATACTGCTCATATTTTTGAGATTTTCTATTGGGTGATCATTCATCAATGAATCGAGGTAGGTGGTTTCTTATTCAAATCTCATAGTCATGAATTCAATTATGTGTATGTAATTTTATAATTTATATTATACATTTATAAATTGAGTTCTTCATATAATTGATTAATTTTTTGACTTCTTTAATTGAGGGAAATTAAGGAATTTGGGATATAGGAATTGTAGATCTTCAGGATTTAATTGGGGAATTAATTATTAGATATTGAGACTATTGAATTGTGTAATTAATTAAAGGATATCGAGATTATTAAATTGAGTAATTAATTGAGGAATTATTCAAGTCATATTGAGATTGTGATTTTGGGATAATTAATAGATGGATTAATTTTATGATATTGAGATTGTGATTTGGGATAATTAATTGATATATTAATTATAGGATATTAACATTGGGAATTTAATGATTAATTATTGAATTAATTAGGGGATTATTGGGATGGATGATTTTGATTAATTAATTGGGAAAATAATTTTGGTAATTTTTGCGATGAACTAATAAATTAATTAGTAATGATGTAGAGATTATTAATTAATTATTGAGATAATGAATAATATTGAGAATATTAACTAATTGTTTTATTAACTGATAAGATTAAGAATATTAATTAATTACTGAGTTAATTAATTAGATTAGGAAGATTTATTAATTATTGAGTTAATTAATAAGATTGAGAAGTTTAATTAATTATTGAGCTAATTAATGTGAGTGTGAAGATTAATTATTTATTGATTTAATTGATGAGATTTTGAATATTAATTAATTTTTGAGTTAATTAATTATATTGATAATATTAATTAATTATTGATTTAATTAATAAGATGAAGAAGATTAAATAAATATTGTGTTAATTAATTTTATTGAGATAATTAAATAATTAATAAATTAATTAATGAAATAATGAATGCTAACAATGTAATTCAGAAGAAAATTGATATCTAGAAAGGTAATAATGGAATTCAAAGACTAAGATGAGATATAATGATAATAGTGGAATTATAGAACTAGGTATCCCATGGGGATAGTGTAAATTCCAGTGTGGGATAAAGAAGGTATCAAGGTTTTTGTATCCTAAAACCTAAGGAATTTATGTGGTTAAATGAAGAATAAATTTATAATGTGATAACTATTTATTTATGAATTGTACTTATTTATTTATATAACTATATAAATTTTTTAATGACTTGATATTGTATTAGACAATGTTAGTGGTGGCCTAATGGGTTATACACACACCCTACATTGGCTTCCAAATAAGTACTTGAATAGATTTCTTGGATTTAGGATATGATATGGGAAAATGAACTGTATTAGGTGGATGATTCGGGATGTAGCATGGATTAGGGAACCAGACGTGGTTCAAGATCCGATTGGGATTCATTAGGGTTGTTATTTTGTGTTTTTATTTTGACATAGGACATGTATAATGGCATAGACTATCTACTGTTTAGTTTTGATATTGTATTTCATGTTTTGAGTATCTTATTATACTAGTGTTATTTTGATTATAATATCATTTTTTAATTTAGTTTTTATTTTTTATTTATTTCCACTGGTTTATTACTCAGATGAAATATTGGTATATTCTCCTCATGACTTATATTAGACTCCTACTGCTTGTCGACATCCTCTTACATACGAGGAGGCACATTTGAGGTCATGTGGTGAACTGACTCAGGTCATCGGTGTGTCTCACCGAAGCCTGTATGTTACACCTAAGGTATCATAGATTTAAATAAGGAGTATTGATTTAGACATCCAAAATTATTTTTTAGACTATGTGGTTTTCCAATATGATTAGTGTTTCTCAAACTATGATATCATTTTTAGTTGAAGGATATAACTTGAAGGAACTATGTTAATGCATAGCTCAACTGATAAGAAAATGATTTATCTTTTCAAAATCCAAATGTTATGGGTGCTGGAAAGAAAAAAACCATTGTTATGATCACACAAAATTTTGAATCTATAAATATTGCTACACATACAAATAAGTAAAATAGGGAACATAATTCTATTTATGTAACTCCCTAGAACTCAATCAATGAAATTTAACTTCTATTTTTAATTTCATATTGTATATATCACAAAAGTAAACTTATAAACGAAAATAAAAATATCATAAATAAAGAACGAATAAAATAATAGGTATTTCTAGATGTTAATGAACATATACCGATGAAATAGTGACTTGACTTTATGAATAACAACATGACCCCTGTGAATAATAAAATAATGAATATTAAAGTTACCCACAATGTATAAATAAAATTTAGGCACCCTATAAATGAACGTATTATGTAATTATATCATACTATATGTAAATGAATATCTTAAAAAAAATTTAAATCAAGTGTTGGTATTTTTGTAAGCCATAAATTTTTAATTAAAATTTTATAATTAATAAACCTATTTTAAAGAAAGTATATTCATATAATTTTTTTTCATAAATTAACATTTTGTTTTCTTATGATTTTAGGATAATTTAATGAGACCTTAATTAATTTTATAAAGTGTTATATTTGTTTTAGATTTAAATTATTTAAATGATGATTTAAATTAATTTTTTTTCATAGTTAGAATTTTTTTTTCATAAAATGGATTTCATTCTTGAATTCCATATGTTGAAGAATTGATATGGTGAGTTTTAGGGATTTTTCTAAAATATTTGAATTTTTTGTGAATAGTAAAATATGATAATTTATGATAAATGATAAATACATTATTTATTGAGTCATAGGTGATGGTTGGATGATGTAAGAACCCTTGGTTCAAACTTGAAATTATTACTATATATATTCATAAGACTCAACACTATTTTTTGTCATGAACAAAATAACAAAATAATGAAAAAAGAATGAGAAATCACACCTCTCCTCCACTATAAATATGGCCTCTACCAACACTTCTCATCACACCATAGAAGATTTGATCCTTGTGAATTTTTTTCCCAATAATATTCCCAAGTCTCTCCCCCATATACATTATCTCTTGATCTTATCAAAAGACCAAAACAAATCCCTTTAAACGGATTTTCAAGTAGGTGTATTGAAGAGGTAAAATCATCTTCCTTTTCCTCCTCATTTCTTTTCGAGTTCTTTTTTTTCATTATTTTCTCCTCACCTAATCTATACAAATGAAGATGATAAATCTAGTGTCATATATATTATATAATTATCACATTTTAATGGAATATCATTAGTCAAAAATACTTTATTTACCTCTTTTATTTTAAAAATGAAATCAGCTTCCGTGTGGTGCAGGTTTACAACATTTGTCGATGATGAATTTTCATTCTTTAATTTATCCTTCAAGGAAAGAAATTAAACCATTTTTATTGTTAAAAAAAACATTAATATATGTATTAAAACCTTTATTATGTTTTTAGGTATCATATTTTGAAAATTATATATGATAAAATAAAAAGAGTTCACTATGATCAATAACCATCTTAATAATGTAGACAATTATCAATAAATGTCTTATCTAATGATTCATCCTCAAACAATATAATAAAATGATATATATATATATATATATAATTATTTATTTTTCATTAATATCACATAAATTCAATTTTGTACAATTATTCCCATTCCCCATGAACATCAATGCTCATATACAAGTATACCAATTGTGAAAACCATAGAAACGAACACTTCAAAGAAATAAAATTATATCTTATAACTGATCAAAAATTCTATAAATGAACTTAATAAAAATTATAAATAATAAAATTCATGTATATATGGTCCTGAATTAATTAATTAATGGATTTAATTTTATTATCCACGATGTTAAGGTCATGTTCAGAAAACATTTGAACATATGCTAAGACTTTCTCCCGGAACCCCCATTTTTTATTTGGGAATATTCATTCTCTCTATTTACCCCAATTAAATTATTAATTATCCATATTTACTCCATAGAAATTATATTTTAATGTTATATATATGTTTAATAATAATAATCCTTCTTTATTCGATGTGGATTTACATGTTTTATAGGGATCTTTCTCAATCCATCCAGATATGCATGCCCGATAAATAGGAATGTCTCGATTTCTTAAAAATTTTCAAGTACCATCAACAACATGTTTTACGAAACTTTTATTTTTATAAAATTACTATTTTTTCATGAAAAACAATATTTTTATATTACTCATTTTATAAAAAAAATTAGGACAAAAATCATTTTCTAAAAGAACTCTTCGTTGCAAAGTAAAATCGGTATTTATCATAAGAATTTATTGTTGATTTTATTAAAGTATATTGTTCTATTTCAACTCCCATGTTTAATTTTAGGTTTTATTCTGATTCATATCTTATTAATTTCCTATACCATATGTTATGAATTGGTTTATGACCAGTTTGTCTATGTATGTTCTATCTTGATACCATTCACCAATATACTGACATTGGTTAGGGATTAAGATTACATATTGGGGAAAGTTATTTAAATTTAATATGATAAATTTTTTGATGTTTAGAACCATTATTATGGAGAATTAATTGGACATATCAAGTTATTTTTGGGGCCCTCTATACCCTCTCAATTCATTATTAAGTCTCATGACACAAAACAGAATTGGGTTTTGGCCGAGGCCTTATGCTTGTATTTTCAGACATCTTGGACGAGGCCTTGATGATATGTTTCAGATGTTTGGAATTATGAATTACCTCATTATGATATTATAAATTTATAAACCATGTTATATTTGACTATTATAAAATCCAAGAAAAAGTTGCATTCTCTTATGATCTGTTATAAGGATTTATTTACTTAGCTTTCATTTGTGCCATATTTTGAACAAGTTTATTATTAAAGGCATGTTTTTTTGTTATTCACAATTCCTAATGTTTGTGTGCATGATAAATTCCATTTAATTACTTACCATTACTGAGAATCTAATCTCACCCCTATATCATCTTTTATTTTTCCCTTGGATGCGAATATTTGTATTATGAATGACTTATAGGGATATTCTATGAGTTCAATTGTGATTCAAAAAATGTTTATATGTTGTATTTAATTTCATGGTGTAATGTAAAAAATATGTATGTATCTAGTTTTATAATGATACTATACTATTTGTTCCTTTTAGATGTTATTCCTTGTAATCTTACCAATTTAATAATGTAGGGCACCAACTGCGGGCTACTGGGGTCGGGGTCATTACAATTTGTGTTACAGGAAGTATAGTAGAAACCTTGGAAACTAGATTTATAAAACATATATTGGGGAAAATATCCCTAAGATATAATAAGAGGATAAGAATACAATAAACATCCTATAATTTTTGAAAGGTATTTATTATTTTGATCTTCCTAGAAATACATCCCTTTCAGGATAATAAAATTGGACCGAGTTCTAGAACATATTTACATAAGAGTAACAACTGCAACAAAGTGTCCTGGGCTTGACTCAGGGTGACCTGGTACACGAAAAAGAGCCTTACAGTGCACCTAGTTCGACACTCCTCTTATATATGCTTAGGATAATTCATATTTTACATATAAACTACTAAAGAAGGATTTAAAAGTAAATTTGTCATCAAAGAAACTATGTCTATTGTTATTAGATTAAATATACCTAATAATTAAATTTATGATAGGTGTTTTTTTAGTTTGACTGTATTCACTATGATTCAAAACCTAATCTACTAAATTCCATTATCTATAAATATCACATAGTTTAAGTAATGGAAACTGTATCAATACACGTGTCCCATGTATGTTTTAACCTCCTTTGAGAAATAATGATGTCAGTATTGAAAATGTGACTAGTGATGATAAACGTATAACTATAATGAGACATATAACTCATGTTATGAAAAATAAAATTACTTGTATGGAGAATCCTAATCCAAAATATATAGTATAAATGTTATACTTATTTATGAAATGACAACGTATTTTATTAAATTGAACTAAATGACATTTGTAGATGAGTTGTCGATAAGTTTATTAGAAAAGATATTTCTCACTTTGGGAAGTAAAGAATGGTTGAAGGTTTTCATGCAAGTTTATTTTCTATCAGGAGATGCAGATCAATGGTGGTTACTAATTAAATACACAAAGGAGGAGGAATAAATTACTAATATGAAATAGAGGGATTTTACCGAAATTTTCCTGGAAAAATATTTTCCTCACAAAGAACAAGCAAACATGGAAAGGAAAAAAAATTGAATCTAATGAAAAAGGGGGGTGAAAATGTTTCCAATTATAAATACACTATAAAAGTATATAAATGGGTGACATGGACAACAAACATAATATAATTATCAATATTGATCGATTCCTTGATGGTTTAAAACCAATCCTTCAAAGGGAACTAGAATCCCAAAATTTCTCATTATATAAAGATATACTGTCATGTGCTATCAAGACAAAAAATAAAATCTCAATTTCATATGACTTTAATAGAATTTATGAGAAGACGATAGTGGTGTAGGGATTAATGGATTAAGGAATGAATAAAAAAAGGGATTTTTCCAACATGTGATACATATGGAAGGAAACACACTAGAGCTTACTAAAGAGGAAAATGATTCTGTTTCATGTGTGGAGGAACAGGCCACCAAGCCCATGATTTCATGAGAAATAAAGAAGATAACAATGTTTAATGAAACAATTTTAGGGGGATGGGACACTATGCAAATGATTTTCTAAAGCGTTAAGGAAAATTTACTCAAAAATGGTCATGGGAGCAATGGCAAGCTTATGTGATCACAACTACTGAGGTTGATATCCCTAATGATGTGGTGGCAAGTGATATAATTGTTTCCTCAAACATGTAGAATGTTTTATTTGATTCTGGTTCATCAAATTCCTTTATATCTTCTAAATTTTCTCTAAAAAGTAAATATTTCTAATTCTACTTAAAAAGGGAGTCGTTAGTTAAAACCCCTAAGAGAAGTCTCATTATAACAAAGATGTTTCTATCAGTCCCCATTATGAAATATAAATGTGATTTATCTTCTAATTGTATCATCATACCCATGGTATACTTTTACATAATACATATCATAGACTAGATTTCAAAATATTATGTGAAAATCATTTGGAAGAAGTTGGAAATTACTAATTATGAGGATGGTGTAGAATCCCTCATCTTTATAGTAGAAAAATCACCATCTGATTCTTAACTATATCCCCCCAATCGATCTACTAAATTCACTTTTTGGATGAAGAGAATGTAATATCTATGGTGAGAAAATAAATATTTAAATTGAGGATGTGCCTATTGTGAAAGAATACATTTATTTATTTCTATATGATTTACCTACACATTATCCCAAGTGGAAAGTTAATTTCTCTATTGATTTAGTTCATGGTTCTAGACCTATATCAAAGTCTTATTATAGAATAAACATAGTTGAATTAGTAGATTTGAAGAAAAAACTAGAATAATTGAGTGATAAAATATTTATATGCCCAATTTTTCTCTATGGGGATCCCTTGTTCTCTTTTTCAAGAAGAAAGATGGATCCATGAAGCTGCGAATTGACTCTAGAGAAGTCAATGCTATTACAATAAATAACAAATATCCCCTGCCTCGTATTGAGGATTTATTCAATAAACTTCACAGAGATAAATATTTTTTAGAGTTTAAAATTAGATCTTGATATCATCACTTTCATGTGAGGAAGGGTGAAATTTATAAGACATCATTTAAAACTAGGTATGATAATTATAAGTTTATAGTAAAGCTATTTAGACTAGATAATTCACCCTCCAATTTTATGGATCTAATGAATAATGTTTTCATGGAATATATTGATGACTTTTTGTGGTATTTCTTAATGATATCGTGGTATAATCCAAAAGGTATGAATACTATGATAATTACTTGAAAACGTTTCTAAGGACTCCTAGAAGAAATGAATAATATGGGATGTTTAGAATGTGTGTGTTTTAGATTCAATCACTTTATTTTCTCTTCCATATTGTCTTGAAGGATGGAATCACAGTTCATCCCTCAAAGAATTAGGGAGTTCAGGAATGACCTATTCCAATGAATATAACCTAGGTACATTGTTTTGTTGTTTTAGCAGGTTATTATCAGATTTTTGTTCATAACTTTTCCCAATTATCTAACCCATTAACCAAGATTACACATAAAGGGTTTATGTTCGTATGGGAAAATAGTGCAATGAATTTTTTGAAGATTTGAAGAAGTGGTCAGTGAATGATCCAATGTCGAATCTACCATAGAGAAATGGTGGATTTTTTATTTATAGTGATGTGTTAAAGAAATGAATTGGATGGTCCTTATGAAAAATCATAGAGCTATTGACTCTACATCAAGGATGTTAAAAACTCATAAATAGAACTATCAAACTCATGATCTGGAGTTAGTAGCTGTGATATTTTCTTTTAAAATAGGAAGACACTATCTCTATGGGGAAAGAGATGAGATATATACGGATCATAAGAGTTTTAAATATATACTCTCACAGAAAGAACTCAACATGAGGAAAAGGTGATGGCTCAATCTGATTAAGGATTATTATTGTTCAATACACTACCACCATGGGATGATAAATAAGGTAGAATATGCATTGAACAAAAAGTATCATGGATTTATAAACCAAATGAGGATTAACAATAACCCTGTGTATATAGATATAGAAAATATGGATATGGGAATTATGAAAGAAGGTGAAACAACATTAATTTTTCAAATAGTTTCCCAACAATTGTTATTGGAAGGAATTAAAATTTCTTAGTGTGATGATGAGAATATTCAAAAGAAAATTAATCCTATGAATGATGGGAAGTTTATAGATTTCATGTGTGATGATGAAATTAATAAAACTGGGAGGAGGCTATGTGTTCCCAATATACCATATTTAAAAGATGATTTATTAGATATTACCCATATTTAAAATTTCTATATACACCCTTGTAGAACTAAGATTTATAGATATTTGAAAAAACATTTCTGGTTGTTTAATATGAATCAAGAAATTTCTGATTATGTATCAAGATGTTTAGTCTGTCAATAGGTGATGGCGGGAAGATAACATCCTAGAGGTTTTATACAACCCCTAACTATTCTTACATGGAAATGGGATGACATCACTATAGATATTATCACTGGATTACCAAACAATTGATGAAATAATGATGCAATATTGCTTAATATTGATAAACTTACTAAATATACACATTTCATCGCTATAAGGGAGGATTTTCCACTATATCACCATTGAAAGATTTATATTATTGAAGTTGTAAGACTTCATGGAGTACCTCTTTCTATTGTTTCAGATCATAATTTATGATTTACATAATATTCTGAAAATGTGTTCATAAATCTTTGGATACTGATCTTCGTTTGAGTACTACTTATCACCATCAAACTGATGGATAGTATGAAAGGATCATTAAAACATTATAAGACTTGTTGGGGACTTTTTCCCTTGACTTTCAAGGTATGTGGGATTGGTATTTTCCTTTGGTATAGTTTTCCTACAAAAATAGTTTCCATTCTGGTATTCCAATGGAACCATATAAAGAATTTTATGGAAAGAGATGTCATACACCAACTTGTTGGGATAATGTTTGTGAAATAAATCATGAAGTCCAAAGCTTTTGGAGGAAACAATAACAATGGTAAAGACTATTCAAGCCCATATCAAAGCAAAATAATGTTGGAAAAAGAGGTATACTGGGAATAAAAGGATGTAATTATAATTTTAAGTAATAGATCATGTTTTCAAGAAGGTATATCATTGTAAGGGTGTCATACGATTTGGGAAGAAAGGAAAATTATGCCCCATGTACATTGTTCCTTTTGAAATTATGGGGAGAATTAGAGATATATCTTATAATTTGGAAATGCCTCCTAGCCTTTCTACGACACATAATGTGTGCCACATCTCATTGTTAAATAAGTATAGGCCAAAACTAACACATGTCCTCACATATAAAGGAATGTTATTAGAAACGGTCTTATCTTAATATGGAGAGAATATTTGGATTCTAGACACTAAAGAACCTGTGTTGAGGAATCAGACAACTCAGCTTGAAACGGTACTTTGAAAAAAATCATAAAATCGAAGAGGTGATGTGGGATCCTGAGGATATTAAGATGAAGAACTACCCAAATATTTTTATAGGTTGACAAACTAGAAATTCTAAAAATAGAATTTTTGTAGGTGGGGAGAATGTTATGATCCAAAACATTATTAATGAAATTTACCTTCTTATTTTGATTTCATATAGTATAGATAACATAAATTAACTTATTCAACATAGTACAAATATCCTAAATGAAGAATGAATGAGAAAAGAGGTATTTATAGAAGTTAAGGAACCTATAATGATGAAATAGTAACTTGACCATAAGAATAGTAATATGTCCCTTATGAATAGTAAATAGGACTAATGAACATTAAAATCACCCAAGAAATTATACATAAAATTTAGGAAATATTTAAATTAATATATCATGTAATTATATCATAGTATACGTATATTAATATTTTAAAAAAATTTAAATTAACTATTGGGTTTTTTGTAAGTCATAAATATTTCCTTACGATTTTATAATTAACAAAATTATTTATAAAAATATATATTAATATAAAATGTATTCATAAATTAACATTTTTTGTCTTATGATTTTAAGATAATTTTATAACTCCTTAGTTAATTTTTAAAAGTGTTATAAAATCAGTTATAGATTTAAAATATGTATTTTTGAGTAAATGATGATTTTAATTAAAAATTAACTATCTCATATATAGAAAATTATTTTCATAAAATGATGTTCATTTTTGAATTCCACACATCAAAAATGGTTAGAGTTAATTTTTGGTATTTTTTAAAATACTTGAATTATTTTGTGAATTTTCAAATATGATAATTTATGGTCAATGATAAATACATTATTTATTGAGTTATAGGTGATTGTTGAATGTTTTATGAACCATTAGTTTGAACTCATAAGCCCGTGTTACTGTATATGGTCACAAAAATCAACACTATTGGTTTTCTTGGGAATAATAATAAAATAATGAATAAAATATTGAGAAATTACCTCTCTTCTCCACTATAAATACCACCCTCACCACCACTTATCTTCACACCTTAAGAGATTTTAGAATTATAAAATTTTAACCCAATAATCATCAGAAGCCTCTCCACCACATCCAGGATATCTTGGTCCCATTAAAAGATGAAAACCAATCCCCTTAATGAGGTTCTTAAGGAGGTGTAATCAAGTGGTAAAATACTCTTCCTTTTTTCTTTTAGTTTATATTAAAGTAATTTTATATTATTATTCTTTCCTCACCATTTATGTACAAATGATCATGATAAATATAATATCATCTATATAATGGAATTATATCATGTTAATGAAATATCATTTCTCATTCTCTTTTATTTAAAAAACAATATCATCTTCCGTGAGGTGCCGATTTACAACCTTCATGGACGAAGGATTTTCGTTCTTGAATTTATCCTCCATGCTAGAAATAAAACCATTTTTGGGTCAAAATAGACTATAATATATGTGTTAAAACGTTTATTATATTCTATAAGTAAAATATTTACATTATACTAAATAATAAAACAAAATGAGTTCACTGTGATCAATAATCGCTGTAATAATGTAAATGATTATCACTAAATGTATTATCTAATGATTCATAATCATACCATATAATAAAATGATATATACAACCACTTGAAAGTATATATGTTTCTTAATATCGCATACACTCACTTTTGAATAATTATACCCATTCCACATGATCTTTCGTACTCATATAGAAGAATAATGACCGTGAAAACCTCGAAAATGAACTCTCCCAAGAAATACAATTGTATCTTATAACTCAAAAAAAGGTTATAAGTAAACTTAATAAAATTATAATAAATAAAATACATTTATATAAAGTTATTAATTAATTAATTAATGGATTTAATTTTATTATATCGGATTTTGAGGTCAAGTGAAGAACACATTCAGACATAAGGTAAGGGTTTCTCCCTGAGCCTCCATTTTTCATTCGGGATAATGCTTTATCTCTCTTTACTCCAATGAAATTATAAATTATCCTTATCTAATCCCCATAAATTATGTTTTAATTTTCTTTATATGTTTACCAATTATAATCCTTATTTATTTTATGGGGATTTACATGTTTTATAAGGATCATTCTTAATCCTTCCCTATACGTAAGCCTGATTAAAGGGAACATCTCGATTTATTACCCATTTTCAAGTACCATCTAAAACCTATTTTAAGAGACAATTATTTTAATAAAATTATATAATTTTTCATGAAAAAATTTATTGTTTCATTAATGGATTATACCAACAATTATGACAAATTAAAATTATTTTTCAAAAAGAAAAATTATTTTCAATGTAAAAGGGGTATTTCTCTCAAGAATTCCTTAATGATTTTATTAGAGTATTTTTATATATTTCAACATCACATCTTAATTTTATACTTTATTATGTTTGATATATTATTAATTCCATCTAACAAATATTACTGAATGGTTTATGATCGGTTTGACTATGCATGTTCTATCTTGATACCATTCACCATGCTACGTATATTTGTTAGTGATTATGATTACAAATTAAGGAATGTTATTTACATTTAATATGTTCATATTGATTATGTTTTCCTCCATTCATATGTGTAATTTATTAGACTTATCAAATTATTGGTGGGGATCTCTATAGCAACTAGATTTATCAGTAGGTCTCATGAGACAGACAAAATTGTGTTTTGGATGAGTCCTTACCCTAGTATTTTCAGATATCTTGGATAAGTCCTTGATGATATGTTCCTGATGTACGGAATTTTGAATTCCATAATTTTGATATTAGAAATTGATAAACTAGGTGATTTATTTATATTATAATATACTATAATAAGGTTCATTGTCTTACGATATATTATATGGATTTATTTACTCAGATTTTATTACATCCCTATTATGCTCAAGTTTATTTTTAAAGGAATGTGTTTGTTTTGTTATTGAACATGCCAAATGTTTATGTTTATGATAACATCCCATGAATTACTTACCCATAAAGATCATATGAGATCAATCCTTTCTTATGATTTATTTATTCAAATAATTAAATGATGTGTATTATGAATGACCTACGGGGATAATATGGGAGTTTATCTTTGATTCAAATAAAGTTGATATTTTCTATTTAATTTCACATTATATTGTAACAATTATGTATGTATATAGTTTTCTAATGCTACAAAACAATTTAGTATTTTGGGATGTGATTCTCTATAATATTACCACTGTAATAATGTAAGGAACCCGCTCTGGGCTACTCGGGTCAGGGACCTTACAGTTGAGTCCTTCAACATGCAACGTCTACAATCATTTATTGGAACTACTGATCCTATAGTGTCTGAACATTGGATCAGTAACATTTAAAAGATATTTCCCATTATTCAATGTTTGGAACATGAATAATTTATGTTTTCTTTCTACCATTTGGAAGGTGAAATAGATCAACAGTGGAATATTATCAAGAATATAAGGCAATAAGATTGTATTGAATCCATAGATTGTGACATGTTCAAGATATTATTTTTCAATAATTACTTTCCTCATATTCTCTATATGAATATGGATAATAATTTCATTGAGATAAATCAAATGGATAATGAATCCATTAGTACCTATGAGGTAAATTTTAAAATACATATGTGGTATTCTTATAGTATTGTCATATTGATGGAATGTATGGTTTATTGATTCATCAGTGTATTAAAACCTCATTTATGAATGGAGTAAACCATAAGAGACTTTATTAGTTATGAAGAAATTATTTTATGTTCCATAAATGTGTAAATTGAAGTTGTATTTATTTATCAATCTCATGGTTTAAATAAGAATAGAAAAATGGAATTCCAAATAAATCTAAGAACCATGAAGAGAAAAAGATGATATTTTCATTATTCTAAAAGTGTGGGAAGGAGAATGGAAGGAATAACCTTAGGGGATTAGTAAATGTTTTTATTGTGGAAGGGATGTCCATTAAAAAATTTATTGTTGAAGTGATGTGTAGATTTTAGATAATGATTCAAGTAGAGAGAAATCTGTCTAGAATCCACCACCCACACATCAATGTTTCAATTACAATGAGTTTGGGAATTATGATAACCAGTGCCCAAATATAAGGGGTATTATGATGATCAATTCTAAAATCCTTTGAAGATAATGGATAAAGGGAAATATTATGAAATCATGATGGTTGATGTGAATTTGGATAATTAGGGTACACTAATATATGTATTTATGTGTGATTGAAATAAGAGTTATGGATTACATAAAGGGTTTATTATTTTATGGTTGATCATAAGTTCAAATTCATTGACAGTAATTTTGAGGTTTTATATGATTGGAGTTTTCTAAAAATAAGGATATTTTGGTAGACATTTATGGTAATGAAACCCATCAGTTTTGTTAAAAGTGAAAAAGTTATTTGGGATTGAATTCCTTTAATTTATTTTACATATGATTAAACATAATGGAAACCTTTAGGGTTTATCTTATCTTTGATGTTAAGATAATTATTGGTTATAATCAACCACATTACAGAGTGATCACATTTTATTAATATCATATAATGTTTATCTTTATATTTTCTTTCCAAAATACACAATAAATAAGTAGTAAGGTTTCATGGAATATGAAATTCCGCTATATTTGACTAGAATTTGAAGTTTTCATTAATGTTTTGGTAATGTATTCATCAAGATATTTATACAGTGTATATTTTTATCATAGTGTATCTTCCTCAGACAAATGGAAAATTTGATAGAATACTTCAAACCCTATAGGATATAATATAATATTTTTTTATGGATTACAAAGATGTTTGGGATCAACTTTTTTCTAATATTGAGTTTCCTTCAAATAATACTTTCACTCGATCATTTTAATACCTTTAAAGAAAGAAGTGTATAACTCCAACATTTTAGAATGATGTTTTAAAAAGAAAGCAATTAGGACCTAAGCAAGCTGATGAGATGGAAGATAAGGTTAAATCCAATTATCAACATTCAAAGACAATACAGAGCTAATAAAAAATCTATTATAATAATAATCGAGGAAGTCAATAATTATATTTCATGACAGGTTGTTCTATGAATTTTTTTTGGAAGAAATAAGGGAAAAATAATCCCTATGTACATTAGTCCCACTAAAATAATTGTTCGTATCAGAATATCATATTATCATTAAGTTAATAAAATAAAACATTCTATGTTTCTTAATTTTTTCTTTTTATCCATTCTGAGAAAACACATACCTGATCTATCACATGTACTAAACTCATAAGTGGTACCACTGGAGATTAATATTCCTTATAAGGACCAACTAGTATATATTCTGGATTAACTAGGGACAGTTCTATGAAACAATAACACTAACGTGGTAATTATTTTGTGGTTAGACCACCATATTTAGGAAGCTACATATGAACATCAGTATGTAATTAGTCATAAGTATCCTCATTTATTGATACCAAATTAATGAATTTCATTGGTGAAATTCATTGGGGGGGGGGGGGTAGAATGTATCACACTGAAATTTCGTAAAATATATTTTTTGAAATATATTTTTTATTTTCAAATATTTAAAATTAGACAAAACACTGATTTTATCTTTTCATATGCACAATACAATTTTTAGATTGTGTTTCACAAAATCCATTGTTTATATTGTGTTACACGCAACACCGGGTTTAAATTAAACATGACATACTATTAAAATATTATTATATAACATGATAATTATCACCTTAATGATGGAATGGAGAGTTTGAATGAGATTAAAAAATTATGAAAATGTTATTTATAAATGAATATATAATGTATTCTATGTTCACTAATTAATTATATTTGAAAATAAAAACTATTTAAATATAATGTAAATTATTTTTTAAATCATTTTCTTGAAAAAAATTTGTTCTATATCTAGAAAATAAAAAACCAATTATTGTGAATGATTTAAATTAAATTTATATTTTATATATTAAATAAAATATTTAACATTAATCTTACATTTATTCTAGATTGTAGTGAAGAATAAATTCAATTTTATTCTTAAAATAATAATTTTCCAAAAACAATTCACCGTTTTTTGAAGGACTTATTCTAAAAATAATTTCTGAAACTTCTATATAGTTTATTTTTAAAAAATTAAATTCATATCTAAAATTAAAATATCAATATTATCTTAGGGAGGTTTTTGGGACTTTTCTAAGAAGTTTCATTTTTTGATGAATGGTGAAAAATACTAAATATTAATTAAAAATAAACTTTTTAACATATTTATAGTGTTCAATTATTTTTTTAGTTTCTATGTAAGTAAAATTTTATCAATTTTATATCAATTATTTTAGTTTAGGTCATTGGAATCATTTTCACTTTTAATTTAGATAGAAAAACAATGGGAACTTTTGAACATTTTAACTTTGAGAATTTGTTTTCTCATCACGTCTACAAGGTTAATTTGAAATTAAGTTTTACTAAATTTATGAAATTAATTTAAAAAAAATTCCATATTTGGAATGATAAAAATTTATAATTTCTGACAAGTTAACCTTTTTTTACTAAAATGAATATTTAAAATAGAATCAATTATTTACTCCGATTAAGGTAAAAACCGATTTATTGGGGGGGGGGGGGTAACTAAGAGGATAAGGGATTATAGTAATGTTAAAACCTCGGAAAAACCAATTCAATTCAAATATTTTGTCCTTTACTACTATAGGTTTCATAATGGTCCATTTTGGATGCTCGTGCCATGGAAACAACATTGGTATGATTGATAATTTTCAAAACATTACAAGTGTGTCTCTCATCACACTTATCAAAGGCCACCCACGATCCTTTCTAATTAACACCTTAATACATCATTTTTTATTTCAATACCTACCCAAATCACATATCATATTTCGTAATATAATTCTATAATCCATAGTTTTTATAGAAATCCAATATATAACAAATTTTGGTGTAATCCTAAGGGGGATACTTGAAGAAGAGGCAACATTCAACAATGAGGGTTTTTGTATTATTTATTCCTACTACTACACAAATTATGTTTATACTATAATGGTAAAATAACTATATTATATTACATATAATAATATTTTTTCATGTTAAGGTAATGATCTATAATTTAATTGAACTACCTGGGTCAACTAACAAGCCACCCAAGACAGCATGTCACAATGAGATATAACAAATATAAATAGACATGTCTTGAATATAATCAAACAATACATACTAAAATATCAAAAAAAATCATGAAAAAGTGGTTAAATTAGAAAATTATGAGTTATTAAAGACCAAAAGTCTCCATGTGACCAACATTCGCCTCCAAACCAACCCAAAATGGACGAAGAAATAATGAGAGAATAGAAAATTCTATAAGATTCCCTTCCATTTACATAGATCCCACAATACAACATCTATGACCACCCAAAGGAAAAATTATTGTGTGAGCACAAATACCAATAGGATAACACTAAAGAGTCAATAAATGGTCTAATATCAAGAATTAAACAGCTCTATCTTTTCAAAAAAATTATTTTACAAATAATTTTGTTAATTATAGAAAATTTTTGAATCATTTTACATTGGTTTTCTTAAAATACGTTAATATTCATAAATAAAATAAAATGAAAAGAATAAGTGGTAAAATAGGTATTCCAATTTGTGAATAAGGAAGTAATAAAATAAAAACACACCATTAAATAACCTATCATGTGATGTTATGTGATATTACCTCATATAAAAACATGTGATAAAAAATACATGATGAAAACCCAACATGTGATAAATAAATCAAAAATGAGAAATCAACGTATATCTATCCCGTATACAATGTGAATAATTACTATACACTAAATATCCTAATGATGCATAATTTTATATCCAAATAATACCGAGTCATTCCATAGTACATTGATATCATAAAGGTTACCTCCTAGTGGTGCCACACACATTAAGGCTACCTGCATCGATTTCCAAATGCACCCAATCTTCCGAATGTGATATGTTAAAAAAAATTCAAAATAATACTCACTATTTTATAAATCGTTTTTAAATATAATCTAATCTTCGTCATTGTTTGAAAAATAATTTTAATGTCAGATCCACAGGACAAGAATTTAAAGAATCATTGGTGTGAAAAAATTATTTTTAAAGATAAAATGATTTAAAAAATTGATTAACATTACAAAAAAATATATTTAAATTGAAATAAAATTAATTAAATTAATAAACACATAAAATATATCAATAATAATTAGGAATTAAAATAATTATCCCCTTGTATAGAAACACATACCTCAAAAATAATGTTTAAATAATAACTTTTTAAAACAAAGTAGAGAAGACTAGACTGAATCCTCACGATCCTATATCAATAATAAATACATCAATATTCAATATAAACTTTATATATTTAATAAAAATCCCAACTGGGTTCTATATTATGGGAGTATAATGGGTCTAGCATAGATCTACAATGAAGAGGGGAAACCAGATCAAGAACGCCACATACCTTGATGTGATCTATCGAGAACAAAGTAATTATACCTTGAATTCAAGGGAAGAGAGATCCAAATCACTGGGGAAGGATAATGATGATCGAATATGATATTTGGTTTTTACACAGGGCTCGAATAATTTTTGAATTTAAAAATTAGAGATTTTAAAACCATAAACACATTATGCTAGAAAGACTATCTTCTTAAGAGTAACTGTGTACTTCCCCTGGAATTCTCTTTAGGGTGCACGGTTAGTATGAATAGTAAACACAACCATTCTCCAATTGTTCATAAACCTACTATCCATGTTTTCACTATTTTCACTATGTGGATGCATGGTTTGTAAAAACTAGGTGCCCCTTATAGTGGCTCCGACATGGCCGTATGGTTTCCTAGGCCAAACTGTTTGGTCTTCCCTTACCACATGACAACCATTCACAACCCCATAGGCATCCAAAATACTTCAAATTCCACCAAAATGACCCAAAATAGAGACCCAATCAAATTATAGTCAAAATAAGTGTCAATAATTACCTAAATGATGGAAATATAGTGTTATAATCTCCCACCCATAAATGATTTCATTCTCAAGAATGTTCTCAAGATTTTGGAATCATAAAAAGAGAATTTCACTGCTACATCATCAACAATTCACTCTCCCACATACCATGGATATCCCATCAATACTTCCATAATAAATCGAAAAATGTATTTGTTTTACCATGCAACACATTATCTTGGTGATCCATAATTAGAATCTATTACTCCACAATAGTTATATTAGGCTCAAGATCAACATCCTCCCATCCAATCACATGGGAAAGATCCAGATAGTACCTATTTAGCTAGGAAACATGAAAATCGTTACAAATAGAATTGAATAAATACGATAATTCCAATTGATATTATACATTTCTGATTTTCTCAATGATCTCAAAGGGCCCCAAAATCCTTGGTGCCAACTTACAATACTTACCTAACCAATGATGTCCCAAGTGAGGTGAATCTATGAGAAAAACAAAATCACTAACCTCAAAATCTAATGGACGAATATTATATTGTGCATAATATTTATAGAGGATTTGTACTCTGACCATCATTTTTCACTTAAACCGCACCTTTCTAGTAATCTTCTAGACGAGACTCATTCCATGAAAGGACCACTCTCTCAACTCTGCTTTGCATAAGAGAGATCTACATGGCCTCCCATACAATGATTCAGATGAAACCATTTTTATCAAATTCAAATAACTATTTTTATATTAAAACTGAACTAGAGGAAAATGATTTTCCCTAGATCCACCAAATTAAATCATGCATTCCTAATGAATATCCGCAAAAAACCTAGATATACCTCTATGTATTTACATCATTATATGAATGATAATAAGTGCTCAATTACAATCGGGACCCCATAAAATCTTGTAAAACATTACCAAAACAATGATGTGAACCACAGTTCCCTATCAGATACAATTATATTGGGAACCCCATGAAGGCATATAATCTCATGTATATACAAGCCTCTAAGATATTCCACTTTAATCATCTCCTTTATAGGTAAGAAATGATCTGATTTTATAATTAGATCATTGATCACCCAAATCGAAACATTACCACTGGGATTCTGGGGGAAACCAATGCTAAAATAATTTGAGATATAATCCAATTCCTATATTAATAAGTGTAATATTTCCAACAACCCCACATACCTATGGTGTTCTAAATTAATTTTCTAACAAGTGAGTCACCACAAAACCAAAACCGCAATTAACCACTACAACCTTGGACATCCATACAGATGCCTCATGTCATTATACTCATTTTTAGCCTATGGATGTGTGAACTAGAAATACAATTTCCCACTATCCAATAACTCATTCCTCAAAAAATCATTACATCCAACATTATATGGAAGAATAAAGCTCTATTGGGGGGTATATACCTCTCACTTGTGGTCTCCCCACCAAGAAGGCTTTATCAGAGTATTGGAACTTGGTATCTATCACCTACTCAAGATGAACTCACTCATATAAAGATGAGTCATCTTTTATAGAATCCAAGAACACCTGTCCACCATCCGCTTCCATTGCCTAGATAATCTCAGCAAACAATCTCATCAGAGACCACAAACCAACCTATTTATTTAAAGATCATGTCGGTAATTTTCATCCCAATACATTAGAAACCACATTACCTTTTCTAGGAGTGTATAAAATTTCAAAATAAAATTTATAAATACACTCCACCTAGTATCTATATACCATGTTCATATATCTAAGAGTAAAAATATATTGTATACTCTTATGATCTGAATACACTGTAAACCACTCCCCAAAGAGATAATGATACAACATTTTCTATGCACTCATAACTATTGCCAAATCCCGATCATGGTTAGGGTTTTTAATCTAATGTGGTTTAAACTAGTAAGAGCCATAATCAAAAACATATTTCCCATGCATTAAGAAACATCCCAAACTCTTACCAGAAGCATCGCAGGAAACATCATTCTCTAAAACTTGTTTCAGAATAAAGAAAAACTAGTGATGAAGTCAAACTCAACATACCTTCCACCTAATATATCTGAAAATTTTCATTCCATTAAAATTTACACCCTTTCTTGTTAAATCTATCTTCTAAGATGAAAACATGGGGAAATCATAAATAAACTTCTCGTAATAACTAGTGTTTTGCCTGAATATTTGAATCCCAAACACATTTCTAGGATGATTACCAAACCGAAATTCATGTATTTCTCAAGATCCACTAATCACCCCTATTACGTATAACATGCCCCAAAATTTTCACATCCCATATACAAGACTAAAATATCTAAATCTTAGCATAAAAATTATTTTATTTCAGGGTTCATAGAATGATATCTCAATTGTAGCGACCCAACCTCGAAATCTTGGAGATTATGTCTACTACCATTACATTGACATAATTACTAGGAATAAAATTCCAATGGACTGAATAATTTTGTATTATTGGTAAAATAGAGGCATACACAATTATTAGAGAATAAATTGAATATACAAATTATAACATAATTTTTTAAGGACAACTTTTTCCATCCATCGTATCCTTGCATGTCTTTCTTAGCACACATCAGAGAATCACGAGGAAAGGAAATATAATAATGGTGGGCTCAAATTCTCAGCAAGGGTAAGTGAAATCGATGAAAAAATAAATCAATGAAAATAATAAATATGGAATGATAATAACTGAACAAAATTTCCATATAATCAATAAACTAAGAAGTTGGTTCATAAACAATATAGTAAGGTAAAAAATGAAAAAAATTATATTTAAATAAATGGATAAGGAGTAATCAATATGGAAAGGTAAGAAACTGAAAAAACGTGGAATTTACTCAATAAACAGAGAATGAAATGATTCCATTGGATTTTTCATATTGAAAATATAATGGATAACAAATATATAATCAAAATGAAATCAATGATTAATTTTTAGACGTCATGTATGAGGCACATGAACACTAATACCATCAAGAACATTCCAAAGATGGTCTAAAACTATAATTAGAAATATGTTTAATTTTCACAACTAAATTTCCTCATGTGAATATGTCAATGCATCGAGAGGCTATATAATGTCTTGTCCCCAACCATCAATGTTTTTCCAATGCATTCTTTATATTGAGTAATCTGTTTATTTAATACAAAATATGCCTTATCGAATAACCATATTGAATAAATAATATAGATTTATCAATATTTCCCTAGAAAATTAAAAAAAATTAATGTAAACACTGTATGTAAAAATGGAATATAGTCTTGCAAATAAACATATCCATGATAAAAAAATGGATAATTAGTTGAATTTAATGGCTAATGATCATTAGAGATCGAATATTTCAAGGCGGATAAAAGGAATCAAGAAAGAAAATGTCAATAATATAATTAGTCAATGAAATAATAAAACATAGATGGGAATAATAAATATGTTATTGATACAACATATCCAAGTGGAGTAAAAATAATAGGTTTTTGTCATTGATGAATATAAATACTGAAAAAATTAAAAAACTATATAATTTTTATTTTGAAAAAAACAATTAAATTTTTTTTTGAAAATAAAATTTATAAAAAATATTTATAAATTAACCTTTTAGATTTTCAAAGTAAGATTAATATAAATGGTATTGGGTAACATTGTATATACCATATAAGGTAAAATAATTCCTTTTTCATGGTAAAAAGGTTATAAAAGAACCTTTTTAAGAAAGTGAAAAAAATATTCATTTGAAAACATTTGTAAAAGAAAAAAAGGGTAAAAATGTATTTGATAAATAATTTTGGAAATGTTAACAACATTGTTGAAAAACTTTTTAGAAAAAATTGGTTTTAGAAGAAAATAGGTTCTCTGACTATAGAGAGGAATGATGTTGGGTTTTATTAAAAACATGTCTTAAAACATTTTAAGTACCAAAGAGTGGGAAAATAGTACTTTTAATTGAATGGGTTCCTGAATTACCAAAAGAGATTAAAATTAAACGTTTTATTGAAATTTTTTTATGTAAATTCATTTAATAAAATTCAATAATAATTAATCTTGGTTACAATGAGATTATGAAATAAACCCTTAAAAAGGTCATAGCGTTGAAGTGAAAATGAATAAATAAATTGATTAGGTGTATAAAATGTAAATCCATATAAAATAATTGGAAATAAATAAATAAATTTCAAATTTATTGTACACATAATGATATAATATTAATGATAATAAGGTAGTAATATAACCCAATGAAAATGAACTTGGTAATTAAATTTATTTAACACATTGTAACTTTTAATTAAAATCCCCTTAGAAGAAACAATTCAAATTAAAAAAATGAAGATAAAATAATTCATGATATAATATATAAAAATGGCCATTATGATCACCATACAAAATAATTAATTGGTGAATATGACATTAATATAACGGATGTAAAAAGTTTGATGGAAATCCCTTACCTTGTGTTTCCTTTCAAATGAACATATTTTAACCTAATGTATAATGGTTTAAAAGATGTCACTAAATTATGATATATCCATAATAATATTTATAATTTCATATATAATCTTCTTATAATATATTTTTATACATTTTTTAACAATCATTCATTATTTTCATTATTTTGGGTGGTAATTGCCTAGTTTTTCGAATATGAATGGACTATTTACTTGTTATTCCTATTAATTAGATCATGGTTTCATCATCTAAAAACTATAAAACATGATTTATATATCATATCTATTATGTATATTATTATTTATAATAATACATTATATCATTAGATAAGAAATGAAATGGACAGTTTATAGAGACGATAGTCTGTACGTATGCTTGAACGCTACATCCATTTCTTTGTCGTATTTTAAAATAATGAAAATTAAATAAAATATATTTATATTATAATTAATTTATAATTTATATAATATATTTCACATAGTATTATTAAAACCATATTTTATACATCCCATGTTTAGTGTGAATTAATCTCAACGCATTGAGGAGGCGGTAGTCCACATGTCCACAGACGATGTTATCATACCCCTGCAAAATGAAAGGCATGAAGGTATGTGTTATATAAATTTTATAAAATTAAAAATATATTAAAAATATAATATATAACATATAAAAATAGTTTTTCTATCATAAATACTACAATTATATGTGGTAAAGGTGGAATGGACAATCATCATTTCAAGAGGTGGTAGTCTATCGTACACATGAATGGTACGTTTGTTACCCATTAGATTGAAGTGTGTGTAAGTGTAGGTCAAACCCTTATAAAAAAATCTCTTTATATTTAGGATACTGATTTTTTTATATAATCATTTAATAATAATAGTTTAGGTGGTGGGGAAGGAAATAAAACTAAATTGATCATTGATGAATTTTACCTCATTTTCAGATAACATCATTTGGTTTATAGAAAAATACATCATTGGATTTATTTTTTACCATGAAGTGTCTTCTAGGTTGAGGGTATGAATGTTGAGATATTATTTTGGAAGCTTTTGGGTGATAAAAAATTATTTAAATGTGTGAATAAATGATAGTATTAAATGTCTTTTTATAGTGGAAGAGTAGTGACATTCTTGTAAATTTTTGAAATAGAAATTCTACCCATGTTTTTCCCATGTAAAGTGGATAAAATAATGTCTAAAATTAAATAAAAGTTATAATTAGACATTAATAGGAATATAAAATGAATTTTTTAAAATTTCATAGGTCATTTGTTCCCTTAAGTTAATGGCTTATTCCCTTGTTATGCTATTTTTACTCTTAATCACTATAATAAATTTTAATCATTTTTATTAATATTTTTGGTCAAAAAGAATTTTGACCTTATTTTAAATTATAAATTCTGTTTATTAAAAATTTTGAATTCATTTTTCCAAATTAAAATCAAATATGTGGAAGAAATTAATTGATTTATTAATATCGCAGACAGGGCGACAATATAGGTTTTTTGAAGTAAAAATATTAAAAAATATTCTATGTTTTTATATCTAATTTCAGAGTGAAATTAATTAAAATAACATAATTGGAATTAATTTATGTAAAATTGATATAAATTTACTTTAAAAACAGTTTATAATATAATTTAACCTTATAAATATATTTGATGAAAAAGAAGTTTTGAATTAAAATTCCGTATTTTTCATTATTCATCAAAAAAGAAACATCACAGAAAAATGGAAAAAATTATCCATAAACTATTTTTGATGTTTATATTTAAAAAATGAATTTTATTTTTTGATAAAAAATGTATTAAGGTTTTGAAATTCTTATTTAGTATCTGTTCTCTATTAAAAGGTGTTAAAATTTCCTTTTTAGAAACATACAATTTGTAAGCCTAAAACTGGATTTATTCTTGTCTCATACTTATCGAAACTGTTGGATTAATATAAAAAATATTTTATTAAATATATAATATATAAATTTCATTAATTTTTTTCAATAATAGTAAATAGTTTAACTTATTAGTATAAAAAACCATTTTCATCATAAAAAACATTATATTTATATTCAATTTGTTTTTATATTAATTTCTAATTAATTGGTAACTGATGAATTCATATTATATTTGTGTATATCATATATTTTCATAATTTGGTTAATCCTATTCATGTCCTCTAATTTAATGACCAGGTGATATATTATTAAATTATATTAGTAGTTTTTAGGAAAACTCGGTCTTGTGTGCAGTGTAAGCTATCAAAGAAACTCATTGATGCATCAAACACATGATAAATAAGTATTGTGATAATTGAATGCAATAGAATATATTAAATATTCCAAAAATTCGTGATTTGTTATATTCTTTTCAACATTTATTGTTTTGTTTCATACACAATATCAAATAAAAAGTCACTCTTTTAGTTTTCTGGGTGTTATATTATTCTCACCTAAAATAAATTGCATCATTGCAATTTTAACTCTATCTTAGTAATATATTCTTTGATATTTTTTATGGTTAAATACCACATCATGAGAAGGATTTTCGAAACATCCTATAGAAAAAAAGATAATGGGAATTACAAAGGTTACACTAAATACTATATAACTTGGTTTCTATGTAGGATATCATTAGTGGAAAGTGAAGATATGTACTTGGAGGAAAAGAGTAAATATTTATTGAGAGTTATGAAGCTCATCAATCAAAAACAAGTGAATGGTCAATGTAAAATTTAGGGTTTCAAATCTCCAAATCTCTAATTATTTAAAAGACCATCAGTTCAACATAAATTAAGGTATTATAAGAACATTTTTTTAATATTCATTTCTTAATGATGAGAAATTATTTTATTGGCCTAGAAAAGAAGGAAATAAACTTACTTGATATAGTTATGTAAACAAAATTTCATTAATTGATTATGCTTAAATTTTTGTCAAATTAATCCATCACGTCATGAAATGAAGGCCCAAAAAGTTACTATGATTCCTAAATAACTAAAATACATTTTTAATGGATCTTAAGGACCATAAAATAGTGGAAAGTATAACTATTTATCTCTAAAAATTCTAAAAATCATCTATGGTTAATATATTAATCTGTATACATAAAAAGTAACACTGCTTGTTCATAATTAATATTTATTTATCAAATTGTTTAACTAAACATAATGAAATCTTAAATAGGACATTACATAGGTTAGTGTTTTGTGTTAAACCCTTAACATACTTTGGTTATGAGTTCAAGTCCCACAACATTTCTTGATTTGATAGGTTTTCACCTGACATACAAGTTTTCCATTTCTAAACCCCTATTAATATAATTTATATAACATTTATAAAAATTTTATAGAAAACCTTGAAATAAGGGTAATCAATAAATATCTTTTTAATTAAGGTTTTTAATTACAACCTCAATACATAAATATTTCATCCATCTATTTCCACATAGTTTATTCCTTGGTCTAAGTTTAGACCTTGGGTATTCATTGTCATTATCTATTCAAATCATTTATAAGGATTTGTATTGAAAATGTGAATTATCTTAATCATATACACCATGAGTATCAAACTAGGTGCATAGTAAGATCAGTTATCATGTACCAGGTTATGCTAGAGTTGGGCCTGATGCACTTTTTTAGAGTTCTTACCCCTAAGTATATTTGATCCAGAACCACATCCACTTGTAGTATCCAGATATGTATTTATTGATAGTAATACCCACATATTCTCTACCTTAAAAATATTCAAGTATTTTCTTCTATAATTATCCAGAAGTTAAACCATAAGTTTATGTTCACTAATATATGCTTTCCGAAATCTATATTCCATGGTTCCAACTAAACTTCCTCTGATACCAACTATAGTTACCCTACTACAGAAGCCTAAAACTAGTGTCTAATACCATTACATTGGCATGATTACAAGGAATCATATCCTTAATGATTGAAGAGTTTAGTATTTTTGGTATACTAGATACATAAAAGTGTCTGGTATTAAAAATGAGTACAAAAAATACAATATAATTTTTTTTCAAGGATAACTTTATTCCATCAAGCGTATCCTTGAATATACTTCCTAGCACAATTCATGGAATCCTGGGGAAAGGAAAAATAATAATTGGGAGATCAAATGTCCCGTAAGGGTAAATAAATCATAATAAATAATTACTTAATGAGAATAAACAATATTGCAAGGTTATAGGTGAACACACATGCCATGTAATCAATAAACTCGGAAGGAAGTGCATAAACAATATGGAAAAGTAGATAACTGAAAAAACATTCCATGTAAATAAATGGATAATTAAAAATCAATATGGAATGGTAATAAACTAAAAACATGTTCCATTTAATGAATAAAATAATAATGAAACGAATCCATATACTTTGTTATAGTGAATGTCTCTTGCATAATAAATACTGCATCAAAATGAAGGCAATACTTAATTTTTGGAAGTCATGTTTGATGAAACTGAAATCTTATACCATAAATACCTTTCAAATGATAGTTTAAAACTATAGGTGTGATTCCATTTAATATTTTCCACTAGTTTCTCTCTTGATAACTTTTCGATGCACTGCGGGGCTAAATAAGATCCGAGCCCCATCCATTGTTTCCTGTTCAAAGCATTCATCATATCAAGTAATCGAGTTAATTAATAAACATTATGAATTATCAAGTATCCAAATTGAATAAATAATATTTATTTATCAATATTTATCCAAAAAATAAAATAACTTTCAATGTAATCAACGTATGTAAAAATGGTATACGGTTTAGGAAATAAACATATACATGATAAAAAATATGGATATTTGGGGGAAATTTAATGTATAATGATCAATGAAAATTAAATATTTCATGTGGACTAAAAGGAATAAGAAAAGTTAATTTCAATACTATTATTGGTCAATTAAATCATAAACCATATAAAGGAATAATAAGTATTGTATCAATACAACATATCCCATGTGAAGTAAAAATAAATGGTCGTTGTCGTTGATGAATTATAATAGAATAATAAAAAGAAACAAAAATATCATTTTCATTTTTTTTCAAAATCCTTTTCATTGATAATAACTATTAAATAAAACGTTATTTAAAATATAAAATTTAAAATTTAAAATTATACTTCAAAAATGATGATGAGTAAGTCCATACATACCATATGAGGTAAAAATAACCTTCCCTTTACAAGGTAAAACGGTTAAAAAAGATCCTTGTTCAGAAAGCATCAATAAGATTCATTTGAAAATAGTTGAAAAAGAAAAAAATGGTACAATATTTTTAATAAATCCATTTTCAAAAGTTAAAAACATTTGTGAAATCCTTTTTAGAAAATAGGCTCTTCAGAAGAAAGAAGGTTCTTCAACTAAAGAGAGGAATGAAGTCCGTCAATCATACCCAAATTTTCTAAAATATTTTGAGAACCAAATAGTGGAAAAATGATATTATTATATGTAAAATTTCATTAATAACAAATATATAATAAAATTAATTGGTTTATTAAAAAATGGTAAAATAAATTACTTTAATGGAATTTCAAGAATATGAAATCATGATTAGAATGAGATTATGATATAAACCCTTAAAATGGTCATAACATTGAAGTGAGAATTAATCAATGATTTGGCTATGTGTATAACTGTAAATCCATATAAAATAATTGTAAATACGTAAAAATAATTTTAAATTTATTATACACATAATCAAATAATATTAGTGACTACGAGGAAGTAATATAAACTAATAAAAAGGAATTAGGTTATAAAATTTCTTTATCACATGGTAAATTTTTATTAATAACCCCTTAGGAAAAAAAATTATATTTGAAATTCAAAATTCCATTAATTTAAAATAATTAATGATATAATATGTCAAACTGTGTAGTATATTCAGCACAAAAAATAATAATGTTGTGAATATGACATTTGTCTCACAGATGTAAAAAGTGATATGAAAATCCTTTATATTGCATTAAATTTTATGAGAACGTTCTTTAACCAACTGTATAATGGTTTTATTCATGTCTATAAATTATAATAAAACCATAATAAAATTTATTATATCATGTATTATCTTCTTATAATATCTTATTACCCATTTCTAAAAAATCATTCATTATTTTCACTATTTCAGGTATTAATTGGCATGTTTTTAGGGTGTTTTTTGACTTGTTACTTGTTGATCCTATTAATTAAATAATTAGTTCATCATCTAAAAAATTTAAACCATTATTTAAATATCATACATATTCATTATATATGTATTTATAAAAACACATTATGTTTGGGGATAGGAAATGAAATGTACCGTTCATCGAGACGGTAGACCGTACAAACGCAAGAATGATACTTCTATTAATTTTTAATATTTTAAAACAATTAAAATTAAATTATATATATTTATATTATAAATAAATTTCCATTTTTATATCATATTTTTCACATAGTTCATGTATAGTGTGAATGAATCACATCGCTTTGAGGAGGTGGTATTCCACACGTCCACAAACGATGTTACGTATCCTCAAAAAATGGAACACCTGAAGGTATGTGTTATATAATAATTCAAAAAGTATAAATAAATTATAAATATCATATATACATTATAATAAAATAATTTCCATCCCAAATCTCACCATGATAGGTGGTAAAGGAAGATTGAACAATCATTGTTGCGTGAAGCGGTAGTCTGTCGTACAAATGAACGATAATTTTGTTACCCATTAGATAGAAGAGTGTGTAAGTGTAGTTGAAAACATTAGAGTAATAAAAATTTAAGAATATTTATTATAATATGGTTATTATATAATCATGTAATAATAATAGTTTTGGGTGGATAAGGAAATAAAATTAATGTGATCGTTGAAGAATCATACCTTGTTTTTTTTCACGAACTAGCCCGAGAACCATAGTAACCCAATAACCGAGCCGAAAATAAGAAGACCTGAAGGGAGTTTCTAATCCCCAAGGTCCAAAAAATAGAACCTTACATCGTACAACATACAATTTGGAATGAATTTTTTCAACAAGAATGCGGAAGGAAAGGAATAAAGACATTATGCATATCAATAGGAAAACTCTACTATGAGTGAAAGTACGAGATTACGAAGTGGAATAAAAGATAAAGTACTAAATCCCAAAGTAAAAAATAGAAAAACAACCCAAAGGTCCCCATGGACACAATTCACCAAGTACAAAGCTCAACAGATGGATCCACCTCTAAGAGATCTCTTCACTTTTCTCGAACCTGGAAGAAGAAAGTCTACAAACACCCGAAGGAAAAATTAGGGCGTGAGTCGAAGCCCAGTATGATACCACCAAAGATTCCATAAAAAATGAAATATATATGTTATCCAAACAAAATATTTTAATTCTCAATATAAAATGGTTGGAAAATTCAAAATAATATTTACACAAATCATACTATACAGTTCAAATGATAAAAAATACATATAAAGAACATGATTTTTTTCACATGTGATGGAATATTTCTAAAAAAATTGATTAAATAAAACATTTTCATAAAATAGTTTATGTAAATTCATCAGACATGTAAATCAGTTGAAAATAATTGGCATACGATTATATCTCAAATACAAAATAATTGACCCGCCACATGTATGTTTTAGATTGTTTTCGTAGTGTAGGGTGTATCTGAATAAATCACTAACGAGCTAAGGCATGGTTTCAATCTTACATGATGGGTGAACTATTTTAAAACTACTTAAAAATATAATTAATCCCATTATTCCCTAAGTAATGTTCCCATTTCATTCCATTAAAAAACAAAATAAATTTTATTCAAAAAAATTTCTTTTTCCCAAGATAAAACCATTATGTTTCTATCAAATCATTTTAATCCATGTTCACCATTTTTAAATCCATTCCGAACCAATTCCATCATTTCAAAATTCATTTTCAAAATTTAATTCAAAAATTTAATTGAAATCATTTCAATGAAATCTGCAATTTAAATTAAACAATTTAGATTAACCGATTTCCATAAACACACATCCAAATTAAATGGAATTTGGGGTTTCTCAATATTCTCCATCAAAAACAAATTAAAAATATCCCAATTTAATGGAATTTAATTTTATTACATCAAATGAAAGAAATTTATGTAATTGAATTTAAATTAGTTATGAAAATAAATCAAGAAATACAATGATTATCAATTTGGCGAATCGAAACGGAACCACCTACCTAGTTTCCGAAGAACGACACTTGAAAAAACACTCGTCAATGAGAAAAAGGTGTATAAGACCTCAAAACTCTACCTAGTAGCAAGATCTAACACCAAAAGACATGGATCCATCAATCCCAATATGTTCCATTGAAAACACTAGAGGATAGGAATGAAAAATTATGAATAATGAAGGTGAACACATACACGAGTAAGCATATTAATAACATGGGAGGCATTGCCTATACATATTTTTATTTATATGATTATATATATATATATGTTTATTTATATGATTATATATATATTTTTATTTTTATTTTATATTATGTATATTTTTTTATTTTATGTTTATATATATATATTTAAATTATATATATATTTTAATATTATATAAATAACATATCTTTATATTTTATATATGGAAAGTGTTTGTATTAATATATATGTTTATATTTAATATACATATGTTTATATATACTTTTGAGTCTGTGTGGATGTATAAATATATATGTGTATGTATATATATATATTATTATATACGAATATATATATATATATAATTAGTAATATTTTAAAACACTTGTAAAAATGTCACTAAAATGGTCATGTTTTCTTAAAGACCTAGCTCAACTTAATCTTTTTATGTGTTTTTATATATATATATATATCTGTGTGTGTGTGTGTGTTTATAAATATATATAAAAATAAATATTTATATAAATATGATTATATATATGTGTTTGTGTTTATATATACTAATATATATATATATATATTTATTTATTTATATCGATACTGGGAAATGAGATTTATAAATATATATATTTGTAATGGTGTTTCCTAAAAAATATAGCTAAAATAGTGACATTTTTTCATGAAATGTTAGTAAATTAGCAATGTTTTCAAGAAATGTCTTTAATTATGAATTTTTTCTTCAGAAAACATTGCTAAATTAGCAATTTTTCGACAAACATCCATTATTTACCATTATATTCATGAAATGTTTCTAAATTCACATTGTTTATAGGAAACTATCACGACCCGTCCCAGTGGGGCCCGCGCAGTGACTCCCCAAGCCCGCCTCCAATAGGCCAGGGGCTGGTGACTAGCACCGAGTAAGCAAATTACTAACATGGGAGGCATTGCCTATGTACCTGTACACATGCACAAATCTCTAAGCCCACAAATGATGAAATATAAAAACTACTAAGGAAAAAGAATGCATGCATACCACTAAACACAACCAACAAAGTACGACGAAAGGCAGAGTACTGTAAAAGTAAACTGGGCCAAAAATACAAGCCCACCAAAAAGACAACAAACAAGAGTCTGAAAACTGCAAAGTCCAGCATGTAAGCACAAAAAGTACTAGGACTGCTGCTCGTAGCCATATGAACATCTCGGCCTGTAGGGAACTCAAAAAGCTCGGTCCTATCCTGGTCCTCCCTGGACTCTGTCAAAAGGCTACTCGTCTGCATAGTATATGTCTTCAGAACAGATAGAACAAACCAGATATACTCAAAACCTAGACCCGTGGTCTAGAGACAAGTCACACAACCGCATACCCCCATAAGGGATTCTGTTCGAAGATTCCGTGTTGCACTCGTTCCAGGAGAACACACTCTACGAGTCCTATAGCTCTGATGATGTCCATCCGAGAAGTGTTGTTCGTCGAGAACCCTCACGAGATATGGCTACACTCCTTACGGGAGACACACTCTTGAGTGTAAAGGTTACAGTAGATAGAAACACTCATTATGGGAGACACACTCCTGAGTGGGAAAGATCACGATACACAGATGAGGATCACTACCAGGGCCATGGAGGATACTGGGACTCATCCGAATTCACCAGTTAGGTGATACACCATCTAGGTAGAGGATCCACACCCGGTAATGTTGGTCACGTTGATGCCTGACTCTACCTAGGGTCAGGAATGGAGAGAGGATCTCGATCCGGGCCTCTCGGATGGATGCCTGACTCTATCACAGAAAGTCCTGCTGAAGGGATCATATACCTGCATGAGGGAATGATGGACGACCTTCAAGGGAACAATAAGTAGGGGCACTATCCCAAATTAAATATGTCCGAGGAATGGTGAATGAAAGGACCATGCCGTTTTCCAAAAAGTACACGGCGTGTAAAAAAAAAAGTACACTCCGTGTTGTCTATCCTTGGGTACTTCCCGTGTACAATGGCCTGTGTCAAAGGCTGGTCATGTAGAAAAACTTAGTACATGGTGTGTAGTATGATATACACTTCATGTCCAAGTAACTATAGTTGGCTCTGTGCACTCAGGCCATGTGCCCGTACACGGTCATCAACCCATGTACTCCAACCCGTGTAATCCGCACATGGGGTGACCCGCGATGTTGTCCTCACCTGGCCGTGTGATGGAATACACGGTCGTGTACTCCATCCCGTGCCCGTTTATCTGCAAGATACACACCGAGTCCCCGTAGGCGCTTCTGCCGCGCTGTACACGCCGTGCCTCCTGAAGCCGTGTAGCTCATCCCGTGTCAGTGTACTACCCAAAGTACACACCGAGCATCGGGGATGGTCCAACACGCCATGTGACTAGGGTCACATGCCGTGTGATTCTTCTCTGACCCCAAAACCCTAGCCTCCGCCGCGAGCACTACATGGTGTGTTCTTCGGAGTACACACCCTGTATTCTGGAAATTTCCACAAATGGCGCCCTTCGCCAGCATGCCTCCCGTGGTGCTCCGATCATCGATCCGGTCATCCGATCACTGCAAAAATCCCAGGTTATGGTCTCCCCGAAACCATGAAGCCACTTCTATCATTTTCGGGCCTCCGACTGGCTCTGAAAACGTGTTCCGATCTCCCCGCACGAAGAACGCTCGAAGAACACTCTTTCCGATCCGGTCCGATCCGTCGTCTGCCATCGTCGTCGCACCTCCACAAGGTCGTTGCAGTGCCAAACCATCGATTTGGGATCGTTATGTTGGAGAACACATACGTAACGATCCGTTGTTCATCGCCCCTTTAAGAACACGAAGAATGCATGAGGAAAGAAGGGGAGAGAAATCCAAATAAACAAATTGAGGAACGAACCTCCGCCATCATTCGTCACGGCGTTGACCCGCTCCCGTTAATAGGCTTAAACGGAACAAGAATCAAAAACAACATAAATAATGGATCAATTCCCTATAATCTTCCCATAGAAAACCCTCCCGCAAGAACATACGTATCCGCGGATCAACTTGGTCATGGTTGATCCACGTTCGTCATTTAAACTCAAATACGGGAAAAAGAAATTGAAATAACAACCCCTACCTTTGGAAAGGATCGATCGTTGATGAAGGCATTGTGCTACCGTTGTCATCGAGATCTTTCAACTTTGTTGGCATAGTGATTCTCGACTTCGATTCATCGTCGTTCGTCGCCGAGAGTTTGGTTCAACGCGCCACGGATTCATTAGAGGTTCCTCTCAAACGTCGCCAACGATCAACTGTTGCTTAACCCATTAAAAGGGAACCATGTTGTCATTTAATTATGCACCAAAATTAATGACGTTGAATCACCATTTTAAAGTTATTATGACACGCCATTAATTTAGGAAATAGCTGCGCCGTTACCGCACTGCAGCGGATGTTTCCTTAAATGAAATAAAATAAACTTGTTAATTTATTTTACTTAAAATTTCCAAAAATTAACTTTTTCCCTCGACCCGCGCCGGTCAAGGTTATCCTCATTTTTAGGTAAAGTCATCATCCCAGATGCAAAGGTGCACTCAGAATATTAATCCGAGCATCCGTTTGGAATCTTCCATATCCGTGCACAAGAGCTGACTTAATTAATTTAAAAAAAGGTCAAACCACCATTCTAGGCTCACTGGACCTCGGAATGATGTGTCGTCTTCACGCCCAGTCTCAAAATAATTCCGTATAATATTTAAAAATAGTAAACAGAAAATCTGATACATTACATTCTCCCCACCTTGGGGATTTACGTCCCCAAAAAGCCAAAACAAAGGTTACATAAAAAGATGAGGATACTGGGGACAGATCTGGGCCTCCCACTCCCATGTGTTCTCCTGAAGATTCTCGTGCTGCCACCGGACGCGCAACAAGGGAATCGATCGACCACAAAGGATCCACTCCTGCCGATCCTCGATCTCCACCAGGTACTCATCAATGGTCACTCCTTTTTCGATGTCCAGGTCAGCCTATTCAATGACGTGCGATGGGTCATGCACGTACCTCCTCATCTGTGACACGTGAAGACATCTTGTACCTGATGCAACTATGGCGGTAGAGCTAGGTGGTACGCCACCTCGCCAACTCTGCTCAAAATCTGGAAAGGTCCAATGAACCTCAGAGATAGATTTCTGCCTCATCCAAATATCCACAACCCTCGTCGAGGTGAGACCCGAATAAAGACATGGTCTCCCTCTTCGAACTCCAGAGGTCTCTGTCGCCTGTCGGCATAAGACTTCTGTCGGCTCTGTGCAGTCTTCATCCACTCCCGGATAATCTGCACTTTCTCTATGGTGGATCGCACTAACTCTGGACCCAAGAGTGCAGACTCTTCGGGGTTGGTCCAGCAAAGTGGTGACCGGAAGGGTCTCCCATACAAGGCCTCGAATAGTGACATACCAATGGTGGAGTGGTAGATGTTGTTGTACGAAGACTCCACCAGTAGCAGGTGGTCCTCCCAACTGCGACCAAATTCCAAGATACAGGCTCGCAACATGTCCTCCAGAACCTGAATGGTTCTCTTCGTTTGACCATCCATCTGGGGATGAAACGTTGTGCTCAAGCGTAGATGATTCCCAAAATCCTCCGACAATCCCTTCCACAACCGAGATGTGAAGCGGGCATCTCGGTCTGAGACTATATTAGACGGAACTCCATGAATCTGAACTATCTTCAGCACGTAGAGGCGTCCCAAGATCTCTATGGAACTCTGCTCCCTGATAGCTAAGAAGAGGGTCGACTTGGTGAGTCGGTCAATGATCACCCATATGGAATCATGCCCCTTGGATGTCCGTGGTAATCCCGTGACGAAGTCAATCGATATTCCATCCCACTTCCACTCTAGGACTTCCAGGGGTGATCTAATCCCACTGGAACCTGGTGCTCAGCCTTCAACTACTGGCATGAGAGGCATTGAGAAACGAGCTCTGCTACTTCCTTCTTCATGTCTGACCAACAGAACTGCCATCGGAGATCCTGGAACATCTTTTCCACTCCAGGATGTACCGCCAAAGGGGATGTATGAAACTCCCTCAAGACCTCCTCCTGGAATGCCACTGGTACAACAGTGCATCCTCTGAAAAGAAGTATGTGCTCCCCACCTTGTGAATATCCATCAAGAGCATGTCTTGTGGATAACTAAGCACGTAAGGCCACACAGTCGACATCCCCAAGCTGTGCCTCCCTAAATCATTGTAAGAGTTGAGGGGTGACAACCATCGACTGTAGGTAAGCTGTAACCTCTCCATCCATGAAGGATAATTGTAACGTGGCTAACTGTTGTGTCACCTCACTCAATAGCTGTGAGCTCGACCTTTTTCTAAGAGAATCTTTCACCTTCTTCCCCTTTCCAGGAGTATAGATAATCCCAAAATCATAGTCCTGTAGGAAATCTATCCAATGCCTCTGACTCAGATTTAGATCCTTCTGTGAGAATATGTACTTGAGGCTCTTGTGGTCAGAGTAGACAATAAACCGCTTGCCCATAAAGTAGTGTCGCCACATCTTCAATGCACAAACTACCACTGATAACTCGAGATCATGGGTCGCATAGGTCTACTCATGTGGCCTAAGCTAGCGCGAACCATAAGCAATCACTGAATTCCGCTGCATCAGGACATAGCCGAGACCATTCCCTAATGCATCGTAGAAAACTATATACTCAACACCCTCCTCAGGCAATCTCAAGACTAGGGCGCTCGTCAAACTCTGTCTCAGCTGCTCAAAAGCCTGCTAGCACTTTTCCATCCATACGAAGGGTTTTCCATTCCTGGTCAAGGATTTCATCAGTGCTGATATCCAGGAGAAGTCAGGAATGAATCTACGGTAATATCCTACCAATCCAAGGAAGCTTCGCACCACCATTACGCTCCGAGGTGGCTCCCATGCTAACACAGCCTCCACCTTGGTTGGGTCCACAACCACTCCATCTGCTGAGATGACATGTCCCAGAAAGTGGACCTCCTGAATCCAGAACTAACACTTCGAGAGCTTCCCATAATGCTGGTGCTCCCAGAGTATGTCCAGAACCATCTGCAGTTGTCTTGCGTGCTCCTCCTCTGACGCAGAGTACACATGGATGTCGTCAATGAAGACCACTATGAACCGACCCAAGTATGGATGGAAGATCCGATTCATCAGTCCCATGAACACTACGGGGGTGTTTGTCACGCCAAAAGGCATCACCAAGTACTCATAGTGACTGTAGAGGCATCTGAAAGGCGTCTTCAGTATATCATTATCCCGCACTCGTAGCTGGTGATAGACTTATCGAAGCTCAACCTTCGAGAACCACTGTTCCCCTCTTAGCTGATCGAAGAGGACATCGATTCTCGGCAGTGGATACTTGTTCTTCACCGTCACCTGGTTCAGCTGCCGATAATCCACGCATAGTATCAAACAACCATCGGCCTTCTTGGAAAATAAGACTGGGGCCGCCTGGGGTGAAATGCTGGGTCTCAAGAAACCCTTGATCTGCAAATCCTCTAACTGCACCCTCATCTCGTGATGCTCTACGGGAGCCATCTGATACGCCGATGAGGAGATCAGTGTCGTCTCAGGGTGTAAGTCAATACAGAAATCGATTTCCCGGCGGTGAGGTAGTCCTAGAACATATTCAGGAGAGATTTCCTCATACTCCGCCACCACTGCTGGGAACTGAGAGCTCACAACATATACTGCTCTGAGGGTAAGGCTAGCTAACTCATGAGTGATCAGCTGCACCCTTCTATGCATGAGCCCATTTTGTGCTGTCTGGGTTTCCTTCTCTCCGAAAAAGGAAAACTTTGTTCCATCACGGTGGACACACCACACAATTCGCCTAAAACAGTCAATCTGGGCATGGACCGAAGATAACCAATCCATACCAAGAATGACATCGTAAGGCCTCGCTGCTACCACCAATAGGTTCCAACTAAAACTCTTGCCTCCAAGGGTAAGATCACACTGTCTACGAAGGTGCGTGATTGTCGAGTCTCCTCCTGTAGGTGTCTCCAAGTGTAAGGATCGAGTCAACGGTTCTACCGGAATCTCGGGGTTTTGTACAAGACATGTCGCTATAAGGGAATGACTGGAACCTATGTCTATGAGTACAGCCGCTAAGGTATAAAAGACACAGATCGTACCTTGAATCATCCCTGGAGCCCCTGGTTTGTATTCCTCGACCGCATGTAGCCGTCCTCTCCCCTGTCCCCCAGCTCACTGAGCCTCGTGCAAACCTTCTTGGGGTGGTGGTGGAAGTAAGTTGAAGCGTCTTCCACCACCTGTAGCTCTCCCTACTCCTCTGCCACGTCCGCCACCTGGCGGGTCTGCCTGCTCTGTTCTCTGCCTCTACCTCAGTGGTCCATCCACCGCTTCCCTATCAGCAGCTCGACGGGTTAGGTAATCTCTAGCGAGATGTCCCTTACCGTCGCATGTGTAGCATTACTTCTCACTATGCTGACTGGATCCAATCTAAGAGTCCTGGACTATCGATCTCATATCCTGGGCCCTCCTCTGACGTCTTGATACCACTCTGTCATGACCCGTCCTAGTGGGGCCCGTGCCATGACTCCCCAATCCCGCCTCCAATAGGCCAGGGGCTGGTGAATAGCACCGAGTAGGCATATTACTAACATGTGAGGCATTGCCTATGTACCTGTACACACACACACATCTCTAATCCCACAAATGATGAAATATAAAAAACACTAAGGAAAAATAATGCATGCATACCACTAAACCCGACCAACAGAGTACGACGAAAGGTAGAGTACTATAAAAGTAAACTGGGCCAAAAATACAAGCCCACCAAATGGAAAACAAACAAGAGTATGTGTAACACCATGAGATTTTATGAGAATTTTTTTTAGGTCTTATGTTATACGCAACAACAAAAGAATCTTTCACAGCACACAATACAGACTTGGCTTGCATTACACGAAATCACGACCTTCCTCGATAGCGTGTGTAGTACGCAATTCCGAGTTTCACTAAACAACGATATATTATTATGAACTATCCATTATGAATAGTATTAACTACATTTTGAATTTTATTATTCATCTTACACATTTTCTAGAACATGGTAAGAGAACAAAATAAATTTTTCGGGTAAAATAAGTATTTTTCAAAAAATTCAGTTTTGATGCCTTTTGATGGCGCACCCACATTAAATCTAGTTTCTGACATGTTTATAAGTTTAATTTGACAACATAAAATTATTCTTTTGAATCAGGGTATAAAAATTTACTTTGGATAAATTTTTGATATTTTTCTAATAACTTTCATATTTTGATGAATAGTAAAAATATGCTAATATTAAATTAAATAAAACTTTTTTCATTGAGATAATTTATATGGTTAAATTATAATATTTAATGGTTTTAAAGAATAAATAGAATATATTTTTACCATTTGATATATTGTATGTCATTAGCATTAATTTCACATTGAATTAATAGGTAAAAACATTTCAATCTTTGGCAATGTTTTAACTTCTAAAACCCGTTTTCTAAACAATGGGATTTATTACTGAAACTTATATGTTTTGAATTTTTAAAAATGGATTCCATATTCGAAATCAGTGGGTCCAAATTATTTTAATAGGCTACTTTTTATTTTTGGGAATTATGAATAGTAACTATAGTAAATTTTATTTACAATAGTTAAAGGTAAATCGGGTAATTAAGGTTAAATATAAGATTATAAAATTACCCTAAAACCTGCCAAAATCCTATTGGATGACTAAAAGTAGACCCATATCACATAAGGGTCGGATTAGATTCATTGAATTGAGTTTTTTCCATGAAAATAATTAAATTATTATTAAAACCAAAGAATGTGACAACATGTCACTTTCTTAAATCTTATAATTATAATAATTTTAATTTAGTGATAAACTTAATGAAACGTCGAACATGAATAGTCTCCAGAAATCTAATACAATTATCTAAATCATAGGAATTTATTTATTATTTTTAGGGATTAAATAATTATCATTAATTATGACACAATAGTGATGTTGAAATTGTTTTATTAATTAAAATATCAAATAAATGGTTTTAAAAATATTAAATTAAATATTATATGAACTATTTAATGTAAACCACTAATTTTCTAGATACATATGAAATTTTATGAATCTATTAAATATTTTAGTTCAAACATATCTTCTGTATATATTTTATTTAAATTTATGTAAATGAATAGTGAAAAAATTTACACTATTGTTATTTTATAAAAATAATATATTATAAAATTGTTTAAAAATTACAAAAATATTTAAAAAATATAAATTAAAATTTATATGGTCTAAAATGTCTTAAAGTGTCAAATTTTGGAAAATTCACAACACATATGTAATTTTTTATAATAATTTAAAATTTAGAATATTATTACCACAAATAAAATTAAATTGATAAATAAGGATAAATCAAGTTGATAATGTTTGAAATAAATTCCTAACATGTATAAATTTTATTGTTTTATGATATTAAAACCCTATCTCATCTAATCTTATGATATGAGTCATTTTGGAAGTTTTTAAGTGGGGTTGGGATTTAATATAAACTAATATTTCTTATATTTCCAAAGGTGCCCCTCTCCTCCCTTATAAAAGGGTACCTCCTCCCTCTCCTCCTCACACCAATTTGAGCCTTCACGCTTGGAAAATCCATGACCATTTCACTTACCCACTTCCCTAGAAACTTCCTAGAGGTCCTGGTCTTCTTAAAAAACCAATTGTAGTGCCCTAAGAGGAGGTCTTAAAGAGGCGCTTTAAAGAAGAGGTAATGTTCGTTACCGATTCTTACAACTTTATTTCTTCATCCACTTATTCTTCTTTAGTTGTTTAATTATGAATTAATAACATCAGTATCACTCATATATTGATATGTTATTATAAGTATGAAACAACCCTATTTAACCATCTATCCATCCTACAGAAATCGAAATCACCGTGCGTGGATACGTACAGAATACCGTCTCCAGGCCGTGGTGTAATCTATTTTCCATCACCACCTTATTTGTATGGGTATAATGGTGTAAATAAAAAACTATATATGATTATTTTAAAGTGGTATTGAATCTGAATTGTATACATACACTCCAATACAATTCCACGATCATAGGAACGATATCATCGCTCGTGCGTACATACGGAATACCGTCTCCACGATGTGATGCGATTAATTCTACATTATCTTCATTGAATAATGATTATATAAATGAATTGAATGAATAAATATGATATATAGTACACTAATAAAATTCTGTAAATGAGGTATCTATAACCTAAAGAGAAGAATAAGAATTTATCTGACAAAACACGCATAAGAACAAAAGGTAATAAACACCCGAATAAAAGTAGTAATGAAATATTACTAATAAGAAGTTAAACATATGACCATATATGATATAATAACAATAATTATGATTTTTGAATAAGTAAATAACATTATTTAAATAATTATACAGGAGGTTCGGACACTTACGAAGCAAATCGGACCTAAGGTAAGGGAAAATATCAAAATCTCATTTTTATCCGAGATTATTTATACTTTGGTATTTACTAGGGGTATTTTATCATCAACATCCATGTTACCTCAATATTTAATATTTTTTCCATCCACCTATAAGTTTTTAAATCCAATTTTAACTTTCAGTGAGTTTTTAGTAAAGGATTTGAAAGGAATCTTTTGTCGTTTTTCATACGAAGTACTTTTTGACTTTTCTGACAAAAGTACGAGAAAAATGTTTTTTTACTTATACGACATGAATGAATTTTTAAAACATTATTTCCAAGAATCTTTCTTTAGAAGTTTTCATGTTTATTTTAATCAAATTCTTTTATTTTAAAATTGTATGACATGTTAAGAAAGGAAAAATGTTTTTGAAGTAGACAAGATATTTTCCTCAAGAATGGAGTTCAAGTTTTTTTATCAAAATTATTTTCCATCTAAGATAATATAGGGTTCTGTTTCTATCCCTATTATTACATTGATTTGATTATGTTGTGATGGAATTATTTTTATTAATTCCTTTATCTTATATGAATTGTTTTACTATGTCACGATGTTTAAGAATCCCATTTTTATTACATGGGTTATGCAATGATGTATGATTTATGATTTTGTGGAACACATAAGAATGGTATCATTAGGAGATGGGTGGGACCTATATCTCCCTCCAATGAATTGGGTAAAAATTTTATATCTCATGAAATAGACATGGCTGGAACGGCAGGTTAAACCGGTTCAGTGAAACATGACTGAAATGAGGAGTGAACTCAGTTCAGAAATGGAATTTATCCACTAAGATAGTCTTGGAAATGAGTCTTGAATAATAAGAAATGATTCTCTATGATTATGTGTGTATGCAAAAAAGTTTCATGTTTTATGTTATGATTATTTGGATTACATTTCAATACCCTGATTTATCCCATGTTATGAAATTATGATCTCTTTTACAGGGAAAGATTTTCAAAATGTTATGTTCTTATGAATTTTATGTAATTGATATTTCTTTTTTTACCCTTACTGAGCATTTGAGATCACCCTTTTGTATGTTTTATTTCCCCAGGTCAGGAAGAAGGGTATTAAGTAAGATATGCCAAAAAGGGACTATAGATATGATGAAATAAATGGGAGACGTTGTAGATGCTTTATAAACCAGTTGTTTATGTTTCCCAGTTTCTAAAGACACTATACCTATACGGTCCTTTCATGGTTTTGTTATATGTTGTAATAAGTATGCTTTAATTTTGAAGTATTAACCATGTATGTAAAGTATGGGTTGCTATAGTTGGTATCAGAGGAAAGGTACAGTCAACCTTTGGAAACTAGGATGTGAAAGACTTAGTAAGAAACCTAAGGATATGTCTAAGCATAGAACATAATCTTAGTGTTTTAGAAATGGACATGAACAACCTATGATAATACCTTAAGTGTGAAATTTTATTCTTGATTTTGTGGTTTTCCTATTATAATTAGTGTTGCTCACACTATTCTTCTTGGTTTTAGTCAATGGATGGAACCCAAAGAAACCGTGTTAATGAGGAATGCGACGGGAAATGAAATGATTGTCCCCTTGAGAAACCAAACGTTATGGGAGCTGGAATGGAAAATCTTGTAGCCATGCTCACATGAATTTCTCAAGCTATGAATCATGTAGGACTTCCAAATGAGCAAAGGAAGGAGCAGTATTCTGTCAAATCCTTTATGAGGCAGCGTCCACCTTCATTCAGCAGGTCTTCTGATCCATTAGTTTCTGAACAATAGATCAGTACCACTGAAAAGATATTTTCAGTACCTCAATGTTCTGAACATGATAAATTCATATTAGGAGTGTATCGTTTGGAAGGTGATGCTGATCAATGGTGGAATCTAATTAAGAATACGAGGCAAAGGGATGAAATTGAGTCCATAGAATAGGACGAGTTTATGAACTTATTTTTCAATAAGTATTTCCCTCGTATTCTTCGAATAAATATGGAGAAGAAGTTTCTTGAACTGAAGCAAAAGGATGATGAATCTATTGGTGCCTACGAAGAAAATTTTACAAGACTTTCAAGGTATGCTTCCAGAATTATTATCCAACCTGAGAGTATGATCGATCAATTATTTAGTGTCTTAAAAACAAGTATTAGAAGTGCATTATCCATAAGGGACTTCAATAACTACGAGGAAACTATTTGATGTGCTCTCAAGGTTGATATGAAGATTGGTGTAACCCATCAGTCACATGGGTTTGATAAGAAGAGGAAAATGGAATTCAAAGGAAAATCTAAAGACCACACTGAAAAGAAGATGAGTTTTCCCTTATGCTCAAAGTTTGGAAAGAATCATAGAGAAATTTGGCTTAAGGGGACAAGAAAATTTTATAAGTGTGGAAAATAAGGTCATCGGGAAATTGAATGTCGAAATAATGGGAAGAAGATGTCTAATGATGCAAACAAAGGAAGGGATACACAGAATGAACATACTACACTTCATTGTTTCAAGTGCAAGGAGATGGGGCATTATGCCAATCAATGCCCAAATCCAAGGGCTGATGATGATGATCGACATCAACAAACTCTTAAGGCCAAAGACAAAGGAAAGTCACATGCAATTACTATCAGCGATGTGGAGTACGACAACGAAGTGGTGAGAGGTACACTTACCATCCACTCTAAAGTAGAAAATGTTTTATTTGATTCTGGATCCACCCACTCTTTTATTTCTGAAGAATTTTCTAAGGGTATCACCGTATTACCTCAACAATTAGATGTTGAGTTGGCTGTGACAACTCCTAATGGCACAACAGTCGCATCAAAAGTTAACAATTCTTCTCCGATTGAAGTTTGTGGGAAAGTGCTTCCTGCAAATCTTGTGATCCTTCCTATAGTGGAATTTGATGTGATTCTTGGCATGGATTGGCTTTCTTTATATGGAGCTGATATCAATTTCCAAAGAAGGGAAGTCACATTTCATATTCCAGATCAATCTATTATCATCTATCGATGCAAGGATGAACATAACCTTCTTGTGGAAATTTCATCCATCTTATGGGTCTTGATTCCACTAAATGAAGGTTATTTATCTCAAATGGTTGGAGAGAAACTCACAATTAATAATATTCCCATTGTAGGGGAATTTGATGATGTCTTTCTGTAGGAATTTCCAGGTCTTTCACCAAATCGTGAAGTTGAGTTTTCAATAGAACTCGTACCGGGTTCTTTGCCTATTTTAAAGACACCATATAGAATGGCCCCAATTGAGTTGCAGGAATTGAAGAAGAAACTCAATAGAATCTTGATAAAGGATTCATACGCCCAAGTGCGTCACCTTGGGGAGCACCTATTCTGTTTATTATGAAGAAAGATGGATCAATGGGAATCTTCATTTATTATCGAGAACTTAACAAGATCACTATTAAGAACAAATATCCTCTACCACACATTGATGACCTGTTTGACTAACTATGCGGAGCTCAATACTTTTCCAAGATTGATCTTCGTTCAGAGTATCATCAATTAAGGGTCAAAAGGGAGGATATACCAAAGACGGCTTTCCGTACAAGGTATAGACACTATGAATTTATAGTTATCCCATTTGGTCATACTAATGCCCCTGCTATCTTCATGGATCTAATGAAGAGATCCTTTAGAGAATATCTTGATTTGTTTGTGGTAGTCTTTATAGATGATATTATTTTCTATTCAAAGAGCAAGTAATAACATGAAGATCACTTGAGAATTGTATTAATGACCCTAAGAAAGAAGAAGCATTATGCCAAATTTACCAAGTGTGAATTTTCGCTTAAAAAAGTTGCATTTTTTGGTCACATAATCTGAAAAGAGGGGATATCTGTGGATGCAGCAAAAATAGAGGTTATCGAAAGATGGTCGAGACCAACAACAGTAACTGAGATCCGAAGTTTTCTTGGTTTGGATGGATATTACCGAGGTTTTGTGAAATATTTTTCAACGTTATCTAACACACTAACCAAGTTGACTCGAAAAGGAGTTAAGTTTGTTTGGATGGAGGAATGTGAAGAAAATTTCAAAGATCTAAAAAGAAGGTTAGCCAGTGCACCTGTGCTCACACTACATTGCAGTAGAGAAAGGTTTGTGATCTACAGTGATGAATCCAAGAAGGGACTGGGATGTGTTCTCATGAAAAATGATATGGTGATAGCATATGCCTCACGACAGTTGAAAATCCATGAGCAAAATTACCCAACTCATGATTTGGAGTTAGCTGCGGTAATCATTGAATTATAGATTTGGAGGCATTACCTTTATGGTGAAAGTTGTGATATTTATACTGATCATAAAAGTTTAAAGTATATTTTCACACAAATGGAGCTGAATATGCATCAAAGAAGATGGTTGGAGCTAATTAAGGATTACGACTGCTCAATTCATTACCACCCTGGGAAAGCAAACAAGGTAGCAGACGCATTAAGTCGACAAGACCATGCTAGATTATCAATGAAGCGGATCACAAAAGATCCAATATTTATGGATTTACAAAGGATGGATCTTGGAATTTTAATGGAAGGGGAGAAATATTATCTTTCTCAAATGAATATTCAACCATCTATACATGTGAAGATTCAAGAGGCATAGAAAGAAGATGTCTAGTTACAAAAGAAGGTGAGAAATGTTCCTGAATTCAACCTTGATTGTGATGGGATAATAATGTTCAGGAATTGGGTTTTTGTTCCTCCCATCCCCGAATTAAAGAAGGAGCTACTGTATGAGGCTCATAGCTCTTCATTCTCTATTCGTCCTCGAAGCACAAAGATGTATAGGGACCTGAAAGAGTACTTATAGTGGGTTTGCATGAAAAGAGATGTTTCAAAATATGTCTCTCGATGCTTGGTTTTTCAGCAAGTTAAAGCTGAGATACAGAATTCTAAGGGGATGTTACAACCATTACCCATACCAGAATGGAAATGAGAAAACATCACTATGGACTTTTTCACTGGACTTCCTAAACCATCCAAAGACAATAATGCTATCTGGGTCATAGTTGATCATCTTATAAAGTATGCACACTTCATTGCTGTTAGAGAGGATTTCTCTCTAGATCAGCTTGCGAGGATATATGTAATGTAAGTGGTAAGATTGCATGGAGTACCACTTTCAATTATATCTGATCAGGATCCGAGGTTTACCTCAATGTTATGGAGAAGTCTTCAGCATACTCTGGATACAGAGTTGATTTTCAGCACTTCTTATCATCCTCAGAAAAATGGTCAGTCTGAGAGGACAATTCAAACTCTAGAAGATATGTTGAGAGATTGCTCTATAGATTTCAAATGTGGTTGGGATCAACACCTACCTTTGGTGGAAGTTTCGTATAATAATAGCTTTCACTCCAGTATTCAGATGGCTCCTTATGAAGCTCTCTATGGAAAGAAATGTAGGACTCCAACTTGCTGGGATGAAGTTGGGTAAAGAAATCTATTAGGACCTGATCTTGTTGATGAAATGGAAGAAAAGGTCAGATCTATTCAACAACACTTAAGAGCAGCTCGGAGTCGACAGAAAATTTATGCTGACAACCGAAGAAAAGACCTAGAGTTTGAAGTGGGTGATAAAGTGTTCTTACAAATATCTCCCTGGAAGAGGGTCATGAGATTTGGAAATAAGGGAAAGTTTGGCCCTAGATATATCGGTCCTTTTGAAATTCTGGATCGTGTTTGGAAGGTAGCTTACCGATTGGAGCTTCCACCAAATCTCTCTCAACTTCATGATGTGTTCCATGTATCTCTCCTGAGAATGTTCATACCTGATCCTTCACATGTACTCATCTCAGAAGTTATACTTCCAGAGCAAGATCGTTCTTATGAAGAACAACCGATAGAGATTCTAGATCGTAGCGAAAAAGTCCTCCGAAACAAGACCACTCGCTTGGTGAAAGTTTTATAGAGGAACCTCCAATTAGAAAAAGCTACATGGGAACTTGAGGATATGATGAGGGAGATGTATCCTCATCTGTTTGTAATGAAGTGACAAATTTCGAGGGAGAAATTCATTTTAAGGGGGTTAGAATGTAACACCCTGATATTTTATGAGAAATTTTTTTTATGTCTTATGTTATACGCAACACCAAAGGAATCTTTCACAGCACACAATACGGACTTGGCTTGCATTACACGCAATCGCGACCTTCCTCGATAGTGTGTGTAGTACGCAATACCGGGTTTCACTAAACAACGATATATTATTATGAACTATCCGTTATGAATAATATTAACTACATTTTGAATTTTATTATTCATCTTACACATTTTCTAGAACATGGTAAGAGAACAAAATAAATTTTTCGGATAAAATATGTATTTTTAAAAAAATGTAGTTTTTCTGCCTTTTGATGGCGCACCCACATTAAATCTAGTTTTGACATGTTTATAAGTTCAATTTTAAAAAAATAAAATTCTTATTTTGAATCAGGGTATTCAAATTTACTTTGGATAAATTTTTGATATTTTTCTGATAACTTTCATATTTTGATGAATAGTTAAAATACGCTAATTTTTAATTAAAAACAACTTTTTTCATTGAGATAATTAATATGGTTAAATTATAATATTGAATGGTTTTAAAGTATAAATAGAATATATTTTTACCATTTAATATAATGTATGTCATTAGCATTAATTTCACATTGAATTCATAGGTAAAAACATTTCAATCTTTGGCAATGTTTTAACTTCTATAACACGTTTTCTTAACAACGGGATTTATTACTGCAACATATATGTTTTGAATTTTGAAAAATTTATTCCATATTTGGAATCAGTGGGTCCAAATTATGTTAATATGCTACTTTTTATTTTTGGGCCTTATGAATAGTAACTACGGTAAATTTTATTTACCGTAATTAAAGGTAAATCGGGTAATTAAGGGTAAATATAAGATTATAAAACTATCCTAACACCTTCTAAAATCCTATTGGATGACTACAAGTCGACCCATATCACCTAAGGGTCAGATTAGATTCATTTAATGGACTTTTGTCCTTGAAAATAATTTAATTATTATTAAAACCAAAGAAATTGACAACATGTCACTTTCTTAAATCTTATAAGTATAATTATTTTAATTTAGGGATAAAATTAATAAAAATTCGAACATGAATAGTATACATAAAGCTAATACAATTATCTACATCATAGAAATTTATTTATAATTTTAGGAATTAAATAATTATCATTAATTATGACACAATAGTGATGTTGAAATTATTTTATTAAATAAAATATCAAATAAATGGTTTTAAAAATATTAAAATAAATATTATCTGAAATATTTAATGTTCTATACTAATTTTCTAGATAGATATGAAATTTTTTAAATCTATTAAAGCTTTTATTTCAAAAATATCTTTTGTATATATTTTATTTAAATTCAAATAAATGAATATTGTCAAAATTGACACTATTGTTATTTTATAAAAATAACATATTATAAAATTGTTTAAAAATAAAAAATATATTTAAAAAATTATAAATTAAAATTTATATGGTCTAAAATGTCATAAAGTGTAAAATTATTGAAATTTCACAACACATATGTAATTATTTATAGTAATTTAAAATTTAGAATATTATTACCACAAATAAAATTAAATTGATAAATAAGGATCAATCAAGGTGATAATGTTTAAAATAAATTCCTAACATGTCTAAATTTTATTGGATGATGATATTACAACCCTATCACATCTAATATTCGAATATGTGTCATTTTGGATGTTTTTATGTGGGGTTGGGATTTAATATAAACTAATATTTCTTATATTTTTAAAGGTGCCACTCTCCTCCCTTATAAGAGGGAACCTCCTCCCTCTCCTCCTCACACCAATTTGAGCCTTCAATCTCGGCCAATCCCTTCCCATTTCACTTCACCACTTCCCTAGAAACATCCTATAGGTCCTGGTCTTCTTAAAAGACCAATTGTAGTGCCCTAAGAGGAGGTCTCAAAGAGGCGCTTTAAAGAAGAGGTAATGCCCGTTACCGATTCTTTCAACTTTATTTCTTCTTCCACTTCTTCTTAATTAGTTGTTTCATTATGAATTAATAACATAAGTATCAATAATATACTGATCTGTTATTATAAGTATGAAAGAACCCTATTTCACCATCTACCCATCCTACGGAAAACGAAATCACCTCGTGTGCGTACGTACGGAATAACGTCTCCACGTTGTGGTGTAATCTATTTTCCATCACCACCATACTTGGATGGGTATATTGGTGCAATTAAATAACTATATATGATTATTGTAAAGTGTTATTGATTCTTAAATAGTATACATACACTCCAATACAATTCCACAATCATGGGAACGATGTCATCGCTCGTGCGTACGTACGGAATACCGTCTCCACGATGTGATGCAATTCGTTCTACATGATCATCATTGCATAATGATTATATAAATGAATTGAATGAATAAATATGATATATAGTACACTAATACCATTCTTGAAATGAGGTATCTATAACCTAAAGAGAAGAATAAGAATTTATTCGACAAAACATGCATAAGAACAAAAAGTAATAAACACCCGAATAAAAAGTAGTAATGAAATATTACTAATAAGAAACTAAGAATATGACCATATATGATATCATAACAATAATTATGATTCTGGAATAAGTCAATAACATTATTTAAATCATTATACAGGAGGTTTGGACACTTACGAAGAAAATCGGACCTAAGGTAAGGGAAAATATCACAATCTCATTTTTATTCGAGATTGTTTATACTTTGGTATTTACTGGGGTGTATTTTATCATCCACATCCATGTTCCCTCAATATGTAATGTTGTTTCCATGCACCTACAATTGTTTAAATCCAATTTTACCTTTCAGTGAGTTTTTAGTAAAGGATATGAAAGGAAACTTTTGTCATTTTTCGTACGAAGTACTTTTTGACTTTTCCGACAAAAGTACGAGAAGAATGTTTTTTTACATATATAGAATGAATGGATTTTTAAAAAATTATTTCTAGTAAGCTTCCTTTACATGTTTTCATGTTTATTTTTAATCAAATTCTTTTAGTTTAAAATTGTATGACATGTTAAGAAAGGAAAAATGTTTTTGAAGTAGAAAGGATATTTTCCTCAAAAATGGAGTTTAAGTTTTTTATCAAAATTATTTTCCATCTAAGATAATATAGAGTTCTATTTCTATCCCTATTATTACATTTATTTGACTACGTCGTGATGGAATTGTTTTTTTGAATTCCTTTATCTTATATGAATTGTTTTATGATGTCATGATGTTTAAGAATCCCATTTTTATTACATGGGTTATGCAATGATGAATGATTTATGATTTTGTGGCACACATAAGAATGGTATAATTATGAGATGGGTGGGACCTATATCTCCCTCCAATGCATTGGTTAAAGATTTTATATCTCATGAGATAGACATGGCTAAAACGGCAGGTTAAACCGGTTCAGTGAAACAGGACTGAAACGAGGAGTGAACTCGGTTCAGAAATGGACTTTGTCCACTAAGATAGTCTTGGAAATGAGTCTTGACTAATAAGAAATGATTCTCTATGATTATGGGTGTAAGACACAATGTTTAATGTTTTAAGTTATGATTATTGGGATTACATTTCACTACCATGATTTATCTCATGTTATAAAATTATTATCTCTTTTGCAGGGTAAGATTTTCAAAATGTTATGTTCTTATGAATTTGATTTAATTGATATTTCTTTTGTTTACCCTTACTGAGCATTTGAGCTCACCCTTTCGTATGTTTTCTTTCCCCAGGATAGGAAGAAGGGTATTAAGTAAGATATTCCAAAAAGGGACTATAGATATGATGAAATAAATGGGAGACAGTGTATATGCTTTATGAACCAGTTGTTTATGTTTCCCAGTTTCTAAAGACACTATACCTATACAGTCCTTTCATGGTTTTGTTATATGTTGTAATAAGTATGCTTCAATTTTAAAGTTTTAACCATGTATGTAAAGTATGGGTCACTATAGTATGAAAACTGCAAAGTCCAACCTATTAGCACAGAAAGTACCGGGACTGCTGCTCGTAGCCGTAGGAACGCATCGGCATGTAGGGAACTCAGAAAGCTCAGTCCTGTGCTGGTCCTCCCTGGACTCTGTCAAAAGACTACTCATCTACACAAGACACCATACTTGTGGGCAAAGCCCGTGCAGGGGTGAGTATAACAATACTCGGTAGAGGACCCCAAAAACCACAAGCAATACAACGTAAAGGTAAAGTCAGCTATGCACATTATATGTCTGCAGAACTTATAGAACAAACCAGATATAATAAAAACCCAGACCCATGGTCTAGAGACAAGTCACACAACCGCATACCCCCGTAAGGGATTCTGTTCGAAGAATCCATGATCCACTCATTCCGGGAGAACACACTCCACGAGTCTTATAGAATTGATAACGTCCATCTGAGAAGTGATATTCGTCGGGAACCGTCACGAGAGATGGATACACTCATTACGGGAGACTCACTTCTGAGTGGGAAATATCACGATACACAGATGAGGATCACTGCCCGGGCTATGGCGGATACCCCGACTCATCCGGATTCACTAGTTAGGTGATACACCATCTAGGTAAAGGATCAACGCCTGGTTAGGTTGGTCACGTCGATGCCTGAATCTACCTTGGGTCAGGAATGGATAGAGGATCTTGATCTGGGCCTCTCGGATGGATGCCGGACTCTATCACAGAATGTCCTGCTAAAGGGATCATATTCCAACGTGAGGGAATCATGCCTGACCTTCAGGGGAACAACAATAAGGGGCACTAACCCAAACGAAAGATGTCTGAGTAACGGTGAACGAAAGGACCATGCCATTTCCCAAAAAGTACACGACGTGTAAAAAAAGTACATGTCGTGTTGTTTGACCCCGGGTACTGCTCGTGTACAACAACCCTTTTCAAAGGCTGGTTGTGTAGAAAATCTTAGTACACAGTGTGTAGTACGATGTACACGCCGTGTCCGAGTAACTAGGGTTGCCTCCGTGCACTCTGGCCATGTGCCCGTACACTGTCATCAAACCGTGTACTCCAACCCGTGTAATCCGCACATGGGGTGACCCATGCTGCTGTCCTCGCTTGGCTGTGTGATGGAGTACATAGTCATATAATCCATCCCGTGTCCACATATCTGCGAGATACACGCCGAGTCCCCATAGCCGCTTATGTCGCGCTGTACACGCCGTGCCGCCTAAACCCATGTAGCTCATCCCGTGTCAGTGTACTACCCAAATTACACGCCGAGCTTCAGGGAAGGTCCAACACGCCGTGTGACCAGGGTCACATTCCGTGTGATTATTCTCTGACCCCGAAACCCTATCCACTGTCGGCAACACTACACGGCGTGTTCTTCGGAGTACACACCGTGTATTCTGGAAATTTTCAGAAACGGTGCCCTTCGCCAGCGCGCCTCCCGTAGTGCTCTGATCATCGATTCGGTCGTCCGATCACCGCAAAAATCCTATGTTATTGTCGCCCTGACACCACAAAGCCGCTTCTGTCATTTTTGGGCCTCTGATCGGCTCCTAAAATGTGTTCTAATCTTCCCGCATGAAGAACGCTCGAAGAACGCTCTTTAAGATCCGGTCTAATTCGTCGTCTGCCATCATCGCCGCACCTCCACAAGATCGTTGCGTTTCCGAACCTTCGATTTGGGATCCTTGAGTCGCAGAATGGATGCACAACTATATGTTGTTCATCGCCCCGCGAAGACAGTGAAGAATGCATGAGGAAAGAAGGGGGGAGAAATCCAAATAAACAAATTGAGGAATGAACATCCGCTGTTGTTCGTCACGGCGTTGATCCGCTCCCGTTAATAGGATTAAACGGAGCAAGAATCAACAAAAACATAAATCATGGATCAATTCCCCATAATCTTCCAAAAGAAAACCCTCCCACAAGAACGTACAAATCCACAGATCAACTTGTTCGTGGTTGATCCGCGTTCGTCATTTAAACTGAAATACGGGGAAAGGAAATTGAAATAAAACCCCTACCTTTTGAAAGGATCAGTCATTGACGAAGGCATCGTGCTTCCATTGTCATCGAGATCCTTCAACGTTGTTGGCGTAGCGATTCTCGACTTCGATCCTTCGTCGTTCATCGCCGAGAGTTTGCTTAAATGCACCACGAATTCGGCAGAGGTTCCTCTCAAACGTTGCCAACGATAAATAGTTGCTTAACCAAATAAAAGGGGAGCATGTTGTCATTTAATTACGTGGAAGCATTAATGACATTGACTCGCCATTTTGAAGTTATTATGACGCGCCATTAATTTAGGAAACAGTTACGCTGTTACCACGCTACAGCAGATGTTTCCTTAAATAAAATAAAATTAACTTATTAATTTATTTTATTTTAATTTACTTAAAACGTCCGAAAATTTACTTTTTCCCTCGTACCACGCCGGTTGAGGTTAGCATTATTTTTTGGTAAAGTCATCTTCCTGGATGCAACGGTGCACTCAGATTTTTAATCTGGGCATCCGTTTGGAAACTTCCACAGCCGTGCACAAGCACCGACTTACTTAATTAAAAAAAAGTTCAAACCACCATTCCGGGCTCACTGGACCTCGTAATTATGTGCCGTCTTTGTGCCCGGTCTCGAAATAATTCCAAATAATATTTAAAAATAATTAACGGAAAATACGAGACATTATAGAAAAGACTATAAATTTATGATGTGTTCACGAAACATTGCTAAATTATTGATGTTTTTCATGAAACGTCACAAAATTATCAATGTTTCCTGAAAACATCTCTAAATTTAAAAATTAGTGTTGTTTTTTAAAAAACAACACTAATAAAAATCTTGAAATTAATGTTTTTATAGTGGTAGGGTGTGAGAATATAGCATAGTAAGACACCACCATTGATTCAATACAAGGTCCAATATCAAGAATGCAACAACTCTAGATTCTAAAAAAAAGAAAATTGGAAATGAATTTTCCTAATTCTATACTATTATTAAATTATTTTCCATTGGGTTTGATAAAATCCTTTCATATTATTATATCCAGAAATATTATAAGAAGAAGTGATAAAACATGTATATTGATCCATGTATTAATAGGTAAGTAAGTAAAACCACAACCATGAAAGAACCGATCATGAGAAGTTATGTGATACAACCTCTTATAAAAAACTATGAGCAATAATCGAAGATAAAAACCCATCATCTGATAAATAAATCCTAAATGAAAAAAACGTCATATTTGGGACCTAGAATATTGTAACAAATAGTGGACACTAAAGATCATATACATGCATAATGTTTGATCCGACCACTATCATGTCCAACCACAATACATTGATATACTAAATGTTACCTCGTAGTAGTGCCGTACACACTAAGGATACTCATGTCTATTTATCGATACATCCAAGGTTCACAATGTTCCATGTATATCAGTACTATTTATAAATCATGCTCAATTTATTTAAATTTTTTCAAATTCAATCCAATATGTTTTAGGGTTTTGAAAACTCATTTCAATGTCAAATCCACCAATATATCACTTAAACATACAATTGGTGTGTAAAAACTATTTTCAAAGAGAAAACCATTTTAAAACGTGGTTTAATTTCCAGTAAAAACATTGAAATCAAAAATAAAATCAATTCAATGAATAAACTAAATGAATATATCAATAATTATTATAAATTCATATAATTAAACCATTATATTTAATCAAATACCTCAAAATAATGGAGGAACAAATCACCATAGAAAAAAGAGCCTAGGGAAGAGTATATCTGATCCTGGTGATCCTAGATCTATAAGTCACAATGTCAATCCTTCAATAGAATCCCTTAGTTCTAGCATACACAACCCAATTGGGTTCCATGGGATTGGAGGGGAAGGTATCAATAATAGAATAATTGAAGCATAAATAACATTGAAAATATAAAAAATAATAAAATATTTTATATACCTACTATCCTAAAAGTGGAATATATCCATGAATGACATAACATATAAATAATCACATTGATAAAAATTACTAGTTTCATAATGATAAAATTCATAATGTTAGACATCATTATCATATCATCATGGAATTATTCCCAAAAAACATTGATAAATAGGAATGGTATATTCCAAATAGAACAATTAGTTTTCTCCTTAGATTCATCATTGCAGTAAAGAGAAATAAGAGGCCCTGACCATCACTTACGATGTCATGACCTGACCTAAGATAGAGCTCAATCCATAACTACCCCAATCCCACCTCCATTGGCCAGGGGTGGCCATAAGCAATGAAGGCATAACCATGTCGGGAAGGAATTTTCCAATGTATCTGTAGGCACACACACATCCATACTAATGTAAAAGTGCAGTGGGAAAGAGTAAAATATGTAAGAATACTATAAAGTAACATATTCCAAGCATAAGGGTGACCTACAGGGCCTCCTATACATGGGATCAAATGGTATCAGGGAGATGTTAGAGTGGTTCTTATTGTTGTATGCAAACTCTTCCAAGGTCAGGTGATCCTACCATCTCTGGGCGAAGTCTAACACAGAATGCCTCATCATATCCTCCAACACCTAGATAGTGCACTCGGTCTACCCAACATTTTAGAGGTGGAAGGTTGTACTCATACTCATCTGGGTCCCAAATTCCGCACCCAAGCCTCTCCATAACCATGATGCAATCCATGCATCATGATCAGAGAAAATAATTAAGGGAACCCTATGAAAGAGAATGATCTTCTGTATGTACAACTACCCCAAAATCTTCATCAAACTCTACTACATGATGGAAATAAAGTGTTCTGACTTTGTGGGTATATCAACTATCACCGAAATGGAATCATGGACCATCGATATGAATGGAAACCCTCTGAAAATGTCTATGGATATGTTGTCCCATTTCCACACTAGGATCTCAAGGGGCTACAACAAACCTACCGAAACAAGTTGACCAACCTTCACCTACAGAAAAGTAAAGCACTGAGAGTCAAACTAAACTATGATTTATCTCGTACCAAAACACCAAAACTGATGAAGAAGGTATATGTACATATTCCTCAAACTGAGATGTATACTTAATGGAGAGGTTTGGAACTCTCACATCACCTCCTCTCGCAATGTGACTGGAACCACTATCCACCCCTAGAACAAGATGACATGATTACCTCCTTAATAATATATATAAAGTAATTCACTCGTGAATATATGACCACCTAAGACCTCATAGTTGATGTCTCCCAAGTAAGACTCTCTCACATTCTTGAGAAGATGAGGATTCAACACTATCTACTACAAAAAATATGTACCCTCTCGCTCCACCAAGGACATCTTCAAGGAGGCCAATAACTCCAATTCATTTTCCACTAATCCAGCCTAATACATTCTATTATGGTAATCCTCTACAACATATCCCTTTCTTGGAGTATAGAATATGTCAATATCATAGTCTTATAGGAACACCATCCAACATCCCTGTCTCAGGTTCATGTATCTGTACATGAAGACGTACCTGAGTGTCTGATGGTCCGAGTAAACCACAAAGAGCTCTCCTAGAAGTTAGTGCCTCCACATCCCCAGGGAAAATACGTCCAATTATAGCTCTAGTTTATGAGTCAGGTAGTCATTCTTGTAGAGTCTCAACATTATCGACCCTTATGAGATAACTTCTTATAGTTGAATCAACACACAATGAGACCATATCATAATAAATCACAATTAACTACATACTACACACCTTCCTCCTTTAGTCTCAATATAGGAGAACTCATCTTCCTTAGCCTCAACTATTCAAGGTACCTACGGAACTTCTCAGATTGGGTAAAAAGATACCCTTTCCACATCATGGCGGTCAAAGGGGATACACTTTTAGAGAAGTCTAATATAAACCTCATGTAGTACCCCACCAGACCATGAAATATTTTCACCTATAAAATGATCTTGGGTGGCCCTTAAGAAATAACTTCATCAATTTTCATTGGTCCCATGGAAATACAATGCTTATAAATGACATTCTCTAGAAAGTGATCCTTAGGAAACCATAATTAGAACTTTGAGATCTTTCCCTAAAGATTGTGATGAAAATGAAAATATAGGTCCATCCTCAAGTCCTCTATAAGACCCTCCACTAATTTAGAGTGAATATTTTTTCATCAAATAATATTACCACAAATTGGTCCAATTATTTGTATAAGACCTTGTTTATCAAAGCTGTAAACACATAAGGTGAATTATTCATACCAAAGGGAATCACTATAAACTCATTGTGTTTATAGAGACATAAGAATGCCAAATTTAGAATACTATCATCATAAACCCTCAACTGGTTGTAGATGGTCCTGAGATCAATCATCAAGAACCATATCTCCCTTTAAAACCAGTCAAATAGGTTTTAACACTTTGTATATGGGTCCTAATTCCCTATAGTGGATTGATTAAAGAATATAATATATGAAAATCCGCAAGCTATTTGCCTCCTTTTTCAACAAAAAAACAGGATCTATATAGGTTGACATAGTGGGTATGATAAAAAATTTCTCTTGAAGGTCCTCCAACTAAAAATGTAGTTCTTGAATCATGGTAGGTGCCATCCGATAAATGGCAGAAAATATTAGATCAGTGCTGGGATGCAAGTCAATGAATAACAACATCTCCCACCTAAAAAATTATCTTGAAACATCCTCAAGTAAAGTATATATATAATCCTCCACACCGAAAAGAACCTAGATAAATAAATATACAACTACACTAAGGGATTTACTCTCAAACAGATGGGTGATGGGCTATAGTCTCATGCTCACAGAGACCAATTTCCCTACCATGAGATATCTCTCACCATAAAAGGATAATACCATCCCATCCATGTGTAAACCTTTTAATTATCTATGGTGATAGTCAATTTGGACTCTGACTATGGAAATCCAATCCATGGACATGATAACATCATTGGGTTCCATTGTGGAATCCAAAACTTCCCATGCGAATGGATTTACAAGAATTGATATCTCGCACCACCGAAAGATTAAAGATATAAAATAAATGCTCCCTATATAAACATCCAATAAAATATATTGGGCTAGAACATAAACTAGGTGTTCTATCTCTGACATTAGAAGTATTATGATAATGAAATGAGTAACTCATGTATATACTAATACTAAAAAAAGAGTAGAAAACACATAGATCTTGCCTCTAATCATTTCGTGTACTGCGAGATCATAATCCTCTATAGCCCGTTGCAGTCTGTGACCCCATCCTCTAGCTCCCTGAGCCTGAAATGGGCATCATAGTGGGGGTGGTGGATGTATATCATAGTATCATCTGCCACCTATAGTTCCCCCAACTCCTCTTACTGCTCTTACTCCCTTGGGACTACATTGTCCTCACTAGGGAGATCCGTGATTAGGACATTTCTTCTATTATGTTGGTCCATATGCTATCATTCTATAATTCTTAACATGTATAGTCGGGTGGTATTGTGCTATGTGACCTCACTCATAATAATCAAGGCCCTACCCCTCTATAGGAATCATTGAATCTTTGCGCCTCCTATGACCACATGTCTGAGTATGATAACGGGGAGGTCTCCTATACCAAGATCCTGACCCTAGTGTCGGCTAGCTGCTGTAGATGAATTAGATTTATCATTCCCAATGCCTGCTCCAACTATCTGGAATCTCTATGATATAATTTTTTTAGTAGTGATATCTCTATCGCCCCTATATAGGTGGGGATGTAATAGGGTAAAATGATGGCTTAGATATCTCCGTAGTGTCCCTTCTACAACTTCCAGGTTTGGAAGTAGCTGTCTTGGATCATGTAAAGGGATTACCACATAAGGTATGTGAACTTCCCTTCTTACTCATCCACTATCATCCTTCTTGGCTGTAGCTATCGGATATTAGAGACACCAACTGAGCGTAAAGATGATGGGTATTAATATTTACAAAATAGTTGGTAGAAATAAGGACACGAGTGTGTTGACTCATCATGTATCTTCTAAAAGATGATCCAAAAATTCCTAGCTGCTCTGTGGAAAAGTGTAGTATAACATACTTCCTTTTTATCACATCAAATTTCCTTACATTTTACAAATCCGGGGATCTTTAAGGTTTAGTTTCTTGGAAACTAGGAACTTAATACATGAAAACAACATAAAACATTCTTCTTAAACACTTGAAAGGATTTTTCATTTGTTCATCCTAATTTCATTACAAAATCTCATAACCTGGGAGCATACATCAATGGAAAGGGTGAGAAGAAGGCCCAATAAGGGAAAAAAGGGAAACATTTTACATGAGAACTTGAGATACATCAAAAGTTATGAAAATTAACTTTAAGGAATGAGAAAGAGTCCATGAGTAATATCATAATAAAAATAACTTGTTTCATAACTTGAAGATGTGGCTACAACATTTAACATAGACAATCATTTCCGTTTCACCATGGTCCATCCACAAGGTGTCATTGAAAATTACCAAGGTTATTCACCAAGGCGTCCTTAAAAATGGTCATCTATAGAGAAAAAGTCTTTTCCCAATGCATTGGAGTGCTATCAGGGTGCACCCATAAATTTTCCTTTATTATCATATGAGACACATATATCATCATAAATAATTTCATAAACATCCTTATAGATCAAAATAAATGGGTTTCATTTTATAGTCATCACATTTTAAAAACTTCTTTAAAGACGTGATCTTTATGTCACTTTAAACCCATGAAAAAGGAAAGCGTGTTTCGTGTATGTAAATCCCAGAATTTAAAATAGAAAATTTTGATATATATGTGAATACCCCTGTATAAGAAAGAGCTTTGAGTATTCACTTAATAAAATAAAATAATTTGAGAAAAATAGAGAGGTATTTTGAGACGAAAATTCTGCAGCATAACAGCTATGTTACAGGGTTTTAGAAAACATTGAAAAGAGAGGGGACAAGGGTAAACCACTCATAAATGATCCATAAAACATTAGGGGGAATAATATAAAGGATCTAAGAACATCTTAATGAAATTTGAAAGATATATAATATGAAATGAAGAACATGAAAGGAAGAAAAAAATAAGATTTCTCTAATGAAAATTCGGCAGCCTAACGGCGTCACTTAAACTAAAAAAAATGAATTGACGAGATCAAATAGGGTCTCTAATCATATGAACATAAAATATCAGTATGATAGATATAGATATAATACCACAACATAATAAAAAGGAACATGAAAGACTTGACAAGAAAATAGAACATGAAAATTAGAAGGGTGAAAGAATCCCTTAAAAATTCGGCAGCCAAACGGTGTTACTTAAACATCAAAAAAATGAATTGAAGAGATAAAATAGGGTCTCTCATCATATGAAAATAAAAATTCATTATTATATATATAGATATAATTCCCCAACATAATAAAAAGGAACTCGAAAGACTTGAAAAGAAAATAGAATTTGAAAATGAGAAGGGTGAAAGAATCCCTTAAAAATTCGGCAGCCTAACGACGTCACGTAAACTTAAAAAAATTGAATTGACAAGATAAAATAGGGTCTCTCATCATATGAAAAAAATATCAATATGATAGATATATATATAATACCCCAACATAATAAAAAGAAACTTGAAAGACTTGACAAGAAAATAGAACTTGAAAATGAGAAGGGTGAAAGAATTCCTTAAAAATTCGGCAGCCTAACAGCGCCACTTAAACATTCATAAAACGAAATGATGAGAGTAAGAGGGGATCTCTCATCATATGAACATGAAATGTTCAGTAAGAGGAATATAAAAGAACATCCTCCAACATAAGAACATGGATCATAAAAGAAATGACTTAAAAGAGAGTATTCGAAAAGAAAAGAGAGAGGTTGGATCCCTTACCTTAAAATGTAACTCTTAAAACTCAAAGGTTGGGACCTTGAAGGCTTGGGGGCATCTTGGGAGGACTCCTTGGGAAGTAATGAGCCTAGAGATTCGTTGGGGGAGATTTGGGAGTGAAAAATTGAGGGAAGTGTGGGTATTTATAGGGAATGTGAGGGGACAAGACATTAATGGCCAAGGGACACCTCATTGGTGGTATTGGCAAAACCATGGGCTTGCCCATGGTATTTTCCCATGGTATTGGCCACTTGGTACACCTAAAACCTTATCTTACTATTCATAAGTCGACCATATTGATTACATACTTAATACATCATTTAATGATGTCATTAAACACACGTAACTTAAAAATTGCATTTTCACTATTCATCGAAAATTCAACTTTCTTATAAAAATCCAAAAATTTCACCTTAACCAAACATCGATGCTCTGATTTCAAAATTGAACTTCATTTTATAAAAATATTTCTCTAAATATTTTTAATTTAATTTTTAAATAAATACACTATTCACTGAAAATTCATTTTTTTCAGAAAAATTCCCAAAAATTACCTTAACATAATAACGACGCTCTGAGTTCAAAAATGAAATCCATTTTATAAAAATAATTTTCTACAAATTTTTAATTTAATTCTTAATTAAAAAACACTATTCACCCGAAAAAAACTATTACTTGACTAATAAATTCTGAAATAGTTAATTACCTATTTTATGGAATCACATTACTTAATCAAGGTGGCTATATTATATTAACACTTTCTTTAAGTGATATTACTAATCCATTTGGTCACAATACTAATCTTAAGCGTAAAATCACTATTCATAATTTACTATTCATCAAAAATTATGTTGATCTTATTAGACTCTAAATTTTGTACTGAACATAATTGTAGAAGACCATTTTTTGAAAATCATTACACATTTTTAATTATTTAAGGTTTACATAAACATTTTTAAAATATCCTTTTTCTAAAATTCATCAAAAATATGCATACTATATTTATCCGGACATTTGAAAATTCACAAACTTCACCATATGAAGAGAACACAATTTTATTTATAACAAATGATTACACAATGCAGCTATGGTCTCCTTACATAGCCCCTTATAACCCCAACATAGGACATAAGTGTAAGGTGTGCTAAGATGAGAGAATCTGGGGGCGGCTCGGCTAACATCGCACGAGTAGTAATTTCTATCAGTTTGAACTTCTCGCAAAGGTGATTCCGTTCTAGCTTCACACGATGAATTATGGCTTGGGTTTGGTCTAGAGAAAATCCCAGTGGTGCTACCTCCTTCCCAAGCACTTTTAGATGGGCATCGATTGTCCTGAGACTACTGGATGAGGCCATCAAATCTTTTTTCTATATTAATTAACCAAGATCACTTATATTTAGAGACAATAATCGAAACGTTTAGTTTCTAGAGGGCATATTGACCAATGGTCATATAACGCCAAAACCCAGCGGTATCAATTTAAGTATACTCATGTTATCAAATGAAAAAGTTTTGTTGAATATAAAAATAAAATTACACACAAAATTAGGAAACAAGATTTATTCAAAATTTCCGGTCGTTACAATCTTCCCCCCCTAAGAAATTGCGTCCTCGCAATTTTTAAAATTGGGTTTGGAAATTTCATTGAAAGTCCCACATCGGAAAAAGAGTCAGTAACACTATTACTTAAAAAGAATGAAAAGGAAGTACAAAGGTCACCCGAGTTAACCCATACGAGGATTCCATGTAGGAAAACATAGGCATGGAAGAGAAAACAAGGGGTCATGTTATGATGGAGAGTGATAGAAAACATGATTAGGAGAAAGTTAATAAAAAGAAAACCACAAAATTATGATGGGTTAAACGGTATTTGATTTCCTAGTAGGAAACGTTAACATACAATGTTTTTGTTTTACGTTCCATTTCATAGTTTTGAAGAATTTATTTACTACCTAGAACAAAAACATAAGGAAATATACCAACCTTCATGTAGAGATTCATCCTTTAATAAGTTTCTATCAAAACAAATCTTTTCACGAAACGATGACCATTCAAATACACTTGGTCTCAAAAAAACAAAAGAATCGTCTTCAAGAGAGTCACATAATCCACAAAATATTTACTATCTATTTCTTCTATCTTTAAACATTATCCCAAAAACACAAGGGGTAAGATAAAAAACTCTTCAAAAAGAAAGAATCCCCTACGAAGGGAAACTTCTTTAAATCTAAAAAATTCCATGGTACTACCCAAAGTTCCTCATAGACCATTCCATAAACAACTGTCCTTAAAATTCCTCAAAATAAACCAAACTAAGATTGAAACCCAATTATAAGAACGATCTCATAACATAGTCTTCCAATATAGACTTTATCATTCATCTCCAAACAACATCAACCAATATTATCATTTTATAACAAAAGTAACTAACCTAATCACATTTTCCTCAAGATAGGTTAATAATTTCTATAAGTAACCTAAATTACCATATGTTCTCCTTAAATTCATCGATTCTTTAAAATATAATTCAACCTTTAGTCTTCAATGAAAATACCGTAGTAATCTATTTACCTCGATCATATAGGGTTCCCAAAACAGTGAACGTCTTCCAAAATAATAATCATCTTTTAATCCCCTAATCATATCTTTCATATTAATACGGAATTAGTCATATTTACTATCATATTGGTTGTAGGGACATGTTCTTCCATTTCCCACCATTAAGTAAGAAAAGAAAGTATAATTAGGGGCTTAAATACTTAGCCAATAATAATGAAAAGGAAACTTTAATAATAGAAGGATAAACATGAAGAAGAAAAGTATATCCTAACTTGTGATCCCCTAGGTTCCAATCTAGGTTATCCATGACCATATATTCTTATGTGAATATTTTTTTTATTTTATCTTTGTTTCTTTAATAATGGTCCATCCTAAGCTTATGAATTTACAAAAGCATACCCCTGGGAGTGTCGTAACCAAGAGTGCAGCAAGGCCCGTTGTCATGTACTAGTTCCCGTTTGAGTCTAGCTCAAAGCGGTGTTTTCGGGTTTTACCCCTATGTACATATTTGCCAGAGCCACCTCTACCTTCTCATATCCAGACAGGGATGTATTTGCTCGGCAACCCCTTACTTAATACTCACCAAAATACCAGGAATATTTCCTATATTTAAACATTTATATAGGGTTATTCCTAAAGTTTTCATATCCAAATTTCCACAAATAACTAAACCATCCTTTGATACCAACTAAAACATCCCACCTTTTTATCACATAAACATTCATTAGATTTTACAAAACCGAGGATCATTAAGGTTTAGTGTCTTGGAAACTAGGAACTTAATACATGAAAACAAGAAAAACAATTCTTATTAAACACTTGAAAGGATTCTTCATTTGTTCATCCTATGTTCATTAAATAATCTCACAAAATGGGAGCATACATCAAAGGAAAGGGTGACCAGAAGGCCCAGAAAGGTAATCAAGGGAAACATTTTACATGAGAACTTGAGATACATCAAAAGTCATGAAAAATTACTTTAAGGCATGAGAATGAGTTCATGAGGAATATCATAATAAAAATAAAATGTTTCATAACTTGAATATGTGGCTACAACATTTAACATAGACAATAATTTCTGTTTCACCAAGGTCCATCCCCAAGGTGTCATTAAAAATTACCATGGTTATTCACCAAAGCGTCGTTAAAAATGGTCATCTCTAGAGATTAATTCTTTACACAATGCATTGGAGCACTATCAGGGTGCACCCTTAAATTTTCCTTTATAATCATGTGATACACATATATAATCATCAATAATTTCATAAACAACCATATATCATAAAATAAATGGGTTTCATTTCATAGTCATCACATTTTAAAAACTGCTTTAAAGATGTGATCTTTATGTCACTTTAAACCCACAAAAAAAGAAATTGGGTTTCGTGTATGTAAATCCTAGAATTTAAAATAGAAATTTTTTGATATATATGTGAATACCCTTGTATAAGAAAGATAGTTGAGTATTCACTTAATAAAATAAAATAATTTGAGAAAAAGAGAGAGGTATTTTGAGACGAAAATTCTGCAGCATAACAGCTATGTTACAGGGGTTTATAAAAATTTAAAAGAGAGGGGAAGTGAGTATCCCACTCATAAATGATCCATAAAACAATAGGGGGACATAATATAAAGGATTTTAGAACATGTTAATGAGATTTGATAGATATACCATATGAAATAAAGAACATAAAATGAAGACAAAAAATAAGATTTCTCTTATGAAAATTTGGTAGTCTAACGACGTCACTTAAACATAAAAAAATGAATTGACGAGATCAAATAGGGTATCTCATCATATAAACATAAAATATCAGTATGATGGATATAGAGATAATACCCCTACATAATAAAAATTAAAATGAAAGACTTGACAATAAAATATAACTTGAAAATGAGAAGGGTGAAATAATACCTTAAAAATTCAGCAGCCTAACGGTGTCACTTAAACTTCAAAAAAAATGAATTGATGAGATCAAATAGGGTCTCTCATCATATGAACATAAAAAATAATTATGATAGATATAGAGATCATACCCCAACATAATAAAAAGGAACTAGATATACTTTACAAGAAAATAGAACTTGAAAATGAGAAGGGTGAAAGGATCCCTTAAAAATTCGGTAGCATAACGACGTCACTTAAACCTCAAAAAAATGAATTGACAAGATCAAATATGGTCTCTCATAATATGAACATAAATGATCAGTAAAATAGATATAGTGATAATACCCCAACATAATAAAAAGGAATTTCAACTACTTGACAAGAAAGTAGAACTTGAAAATGAGAAGGGTAAAATAATCCCTTAAAAATTCGGCAGCCTAACGGCGCCACTTAAACATTAATAAAACAAAATGATGAGAGTAAGAGGGGATATCTCATAATATTAACATGAAAAGGTATGTAAGAGGAATATAAAATAACATCCTCCAATATAAGAACATGGAGCATAAAAGAAATGACATAAAAGAGAGTATTTGGAAAGAAAGAGAGAGGTTGGATCCCTTACCTTAAAACGTAACTCTTAAAACTGAATGGTTGGGAACATGAAGGCTTGAGGGCACCTTGGAAGGACTACTTGGGAGGCAATGAGACCAGAGCTTCGTTGGGGGAGAGTTGGGAGTGAAAACTAAAGGAGGGAAGGGTGGGTATTTATAGGGAAAGTGAGGGGACAAGGCATTAATGGCAAAGGGACACCTCATGGGTGGTATTGGAAAAACCATGGGCTTTACCATGGTATTTTCCCATATTATTGGCCACTTGGGAAACCTCATACCTTATCTTACTATTCATAATTCGACCATATTGATTACATACTTAATACATCATTTAATGATGTCATTAAACACCCGTAACTTAAAAACTGCATTTTCACTATTCATCAAAAATTCAACTTTCTCCGAAAAATCCCAAAATTTCACCCTAACCATATATCAATGCTCGGATTTCAAAAATGAACTCCATTTTATAAAAATATTTCTCTAAATATTTTTAATTTAATTTTTAAATAAAAACACTATTCACCGAAAAATCATTTTTTTCAGAAAAATCCCCAAAGATTACCTTAACATATTATCGATGCACTGAGTTCAAAAATGAAATCCATTTTATGAAAATAATTTTCTAAATATTTTTAATTTTATTTTTAATTAAAAAACAATATTCACCCGAAAAAACTAATACTTGACTAATAAATTAGGAAACAATTATTTACCTATTTTATTGAATCACATTACTTAATCAAGGTGCCTATATTATATTAATACATTATTTTAGTGATATTACTAATCCATTTGGTCACATTACTAATCATAAGCATAAAATCACTATTCATAATTTACTATTCATCAGAAATTAAGTTGATCTTATTAGACACTGAATTTCGTTCTGAACATAATTGTAGAAGACCATTTTTTTGAAAATCATTACAAATTTTTAATTATTTAAGGTTTACATGAACATTTTTAAAATATCATTTTTCTAAAATTCATCAAAAATATGCATACTATATTTATCCGGACATTTGAAAATTCACAAACTTCACCATAAGAAGAGAACAAAATTTTATTTATAACAAAGGATTACACAACGTAGCTATGGTCTCCTTACATAGCACCTTATAACCCCAGCATAGGACCTAAGTGTAAGGTGTGCTAAGGTGAGAGAATCTGAGGGTGGATCGACCAACATCCCATGAGTTGTAATTTCTACCAGTTTTAAATTCTCGTGAAGTCGATTCCGTTCTAGTTTCACACGATGAAGATCGGCTTGGGTTTGGTCCAGAGCAAAGACCAGTGGTGCTACCTCTTTCCCAAGTTCTGTTAGATGGGCTTCGATTGGCTCGAGAATACTGGATGAGGTCATCAAATCTTCTTTCTATATTAATTAACTGTGATCACTTGTATTTAGAGACAATAATCGAAACATTTAGATTCTAGCAGTTATATTGACCAGTGGTTAAATAACTTCGAAACCCAATAGTCTCAATTTAATTATAATCATGTTATCAAATGAAATAGTTTTGTTGAATATAAAAAAAATAACACAGAAAATTAGGAAACCAGATTTATTCAAAATTTCGGGTAGTTAGAGCTAGCTTCCAGTACAACCACCTGATCTGTCCGGGTTTTTAAAGGCATAAAGATATGGATACCTGACTCTAAGCCAATGTTTCTATGGTTTGATCCTCCCTTATTTCTAGAAAATGTGTAGATTTGGTAAGGTTATCAGTAATGACCCATAAAGGATCATTTATATTTCATGTTTTATTTAGTATTGTGATAATTTACATTGTGATATTGTATCAATTTAACATTGGTATAATGGGATTTTTCAAGACACCATTTTGACATTACTTCTTAGTCTTAACCTATTGGCATACCAAGAATATAGAGACATGATTAAAAATTTACCACCTAATGTTCTCCCACTATCAGTGATATTTTATACCCCTAAACATATCTATACTACTAGGGTGTATAGAGAAGTTTGAGCTATGAGAATCATCTATTAATTCTCTCTTTATCTCAGGCATTGATGACACAAAAAATATACTTCGAAATTTTAACAAACCATCATTATAGTTTAACATATCAAATTTCCCAACATCTGAGGATTTTATTTTCTTCTGAAAACTCTTTTCATCTTGATTATACTTCTTTAACCATCTTTGTAAATATGGTTGTAAAATTACTATGAAAAAGAATAATGTTTCTAATTCCATAATAATTCCCATATTTATGTTTACCAGCTACTTGAATATAGGTTCATTGTCTAGCCTCATTATAGATAATACACCATGATCCATTCTAATCAAAGGTTCTTCCACCCTGTTTTCAATCCCAAGGTTTTAGGGTATTGAGAAATCATGGTCCTTATGTAATTCGATCCATCATCTCTACCTCATGTTAATATATTTCTGGGTGAATATATACTTCACTCATTTATGATCGATATATAAGTCATATATTTCAACATTGAGATAGAGTATCCATATATTCAATGTAATTATTAGAGTATAAAAATTAATATCACGAGTTGTATAGTTCTACTCATTGTTTTTCAATTTTCGTGATTCCTAAACAACAAATCAATAATTCTATATGAGGACACACCCTATCCATTTTTTCAATGCATCACTATATATAATTTTTTTTCTTCTCATAATTATAATGTCAATAAGGGTCTATTGAATAACAATTTTTTTAGTTCCCCAAATATTTCCTCACATTCTTTGAAAATGAAAATGTGTCCCCTTTACGTGTTACATTGGTTAAAAGATTAAATAATTGGGAATATTTTTCAACAAATCACCAATAGTAATAAGCTAATCCAACAAAACTATGTAACATAGTTATATTAATTAGTGAGGTCCATTCACAAATATAATTTTTCATAGTGGGGACTACCGATATTCTATCATAAGAGAAAATATAAACAAGAAAAGAGACTTGTTGAAGCCATAATTCACAGTTTCTATATTTCCAATAAGGTTTCTTCTCCCTTAGGGTATCATTGGTGATTCATAAATGGTCATCCTGATATTCATTTGTAAATTAGTATATCAATATGTCATTGATGAATACTATAAAAAATTATCAATATGGTCCTTGAATATTAAGATCATTATATCCATAAACAAAGGAAAATCATTAGTTAATCCAAAAGGAACTACTATGGACTCATAATTTCCATACCTTATGTGAAAACCTATCTTTGGAATGTCATCCTTCTTGTCTGTCAGTTATTGATAACCAGAAAAAAGATTAAAATTTGATATTTATTGGTCCCCATGAAGTTGATAAAATATGTTATATATTCAAGGTAAATGATACATATTCGTAATAGTGGAGGCATTAATTCCTCTATAGTCAACACATAATCTTAGTGATCAATCCTTCTTCTCCATAAACAAGAGCGGTGATCCCCAATGTGAATGTCTAGGCTATTAAAACAAATTATTAATTAATTATATCAATTACTTCTTAATATCAATTAACTTCACCAGAGCCATCCAATATGGAGGATTAAATATGGGTTCTATATTATGGATAAAATCAACATTGAATTCAACATCATTGTTAGGAATTTATATTGATATGTCCTCTAGAAATACTTTAACATATTCCTGAAATATAGATATATTATCTATTACTAGTACATATTTTCCTTTTAATGAATCATTGTTGAATATTTCATTAAGATTTACATAAGTAGGGGGTTACCAATAAGACATGGGTAATTAAGTCCCCCACATAAACAAATGGGATTATATATGATCCTTAGAGGTTGTAATATTATTTTCATGGTAATAAATTATTTCACTATACTTTGAGACCCAAATAATCCCATGTAATATGTCAAATTATACCATAGGTATGATCATTAACTCTGAAAATAGCACACATTCATACATCAAAATATAGATTTATTAACATAATTTTGTATTAATAAGAATTACCTTATGTATTCTGATTGATAAACCACTTTTTAGGTTGGTAATGAAACATATAATATTATTAGTAAACATGGAAGATATAAATGTTTGTAGCTATATATAATAAAATAAATTATTACCTAATTTTAAATTCAAGACCAATGTACCTACCCCCACATCATTAGGAACATCAAATTCTACCATAGTAATCATGTAATAATGACCTTTCTCCATACGATTCTTTTGGGATAGATTCCTTAGATGTTTGGGGAATTGATTAGAACAATTTCCAATATCCTTGAAATTAATGAACTAGAAATTTATGGATTCCATCTTACCATAGAATTAAAGAGGTTAGTGTCGATTATCTCCACACATGAAGTGGACTCCCATCATATTCATGAAATTTCCATGGTGATTATTCCCAGAGCTGTTTCATATTAGAAATTCCATACATCATATGATCTATTTTTCTAAATTACTTCCAACATGGTTCTCAACCACCCTATTCTTATCCTAATTTATTTTTTATATAGGAGACTTGGAGTGTTCTTTTTCAATCTTGATATCACTAGTCATAATTTCTTTCTATGAGAAAAATGTTCCATATACTAGTGCTCATAGAAGGTTTTGATTTATTCTATATAAGAATCAATCACAATTTCTCTCTAGTTCATGAACATAATTAGTAGCATTCCATGATAACCTTATAAAGTTATCATCATAAATAACCACAACTTCTTCATCATTTTTCCTCAATCATAGGAATTTCCATTCAATGTCTTATCATTGAATTTAAGGGAAGTACTTTATAATGATTATATCTTTAAAAGTATTCTATTCCATGTTAATTATTTCGTCAATCTTCATCATGTTTCAAATCAATGACCACCGCTAGTTAGTATCTCATATTATACAATATTACACTATAACAACATTCTCCTTCCCATCACATCCCAAGGAAATGTTTAATTTCTATAGGGTTTTTACCGATTGTTATGCCACTAAGGTATTTGGGTCCCACTGAAGTATTTGGATTTTTTTCTATACAAAACAATATAGCATTAATGAACAATGCTATGAAGGAATAGGTTGTTCCATTTGAGAAAGGTTATTAGATATAACATAGGTTAACTAACTCGATATATTCATAATCTACTTGGTTCCAATGCCAGTCTCATTGAATTTCTCTGAACGGAAATCCCAACATTGATTTTAAGTGTTGACATGGTTTTTATTATCGTTATTCCCCATTTTTTAAAAATGGAATATAGTAAATTAGTGTATGAACAACACTATGTTTTTTATTTATCGAAATATTTCCATAATATCCTAAGGGTTTCCCTAAGTTTTTTTGTTTTTTAACTACGTTCTTTTAAATTTAGTTCCAAAGGGTTATATTAAAACTTCCTTTGATATGAACTATAAAACCCCAACTCTAGTACCCTAGAGCCTACATATATATTATTAAAATTCTATTAATACATAGGATCCAAAAATTTAATATCCTTAAGAAAACTTGATACACAAAATCATTTTAAATTACATTAAAAAAATATTAGAATACAACATATAAAAATATGAAAACATTATTATTCACTATTGTGAACCTTTTACCCTATGTGTTACTCTTTTTGGAATCCTTGTAAAAGTAAAACAATATAATGGTTTGGGATCAGACTATTAGTAAGGTGTAGCATATGATGAACGAAATTATAAATAAGACATTATGGAATGAATAAATAAAACTAGATCTATAATATCAAATGAATGTGAAATCATAAATAATTACATGGAAAAAATAAAAATAAATAAATAACTAGGTAATAATAAATGATTATATAGTGTTGGGAATTCATAATGTAGGATATATTAAACATATTTCCACAGACTTGTTCCAAGACATATTACATAAAAAGTATGGACACTCCCAGTACACTACCTTAAACATCTCACATGGCCTACTAGTGAACTGAGGGGTTTATAGTTCAAGGCCCCACCAGCCATATAATAGTCCAATTCCTTTAATCTGGCATAAAAATATTACATGTCCAAATGTTCATGAAAATAACAATATAAATACTTCACACAATTTCTCAATGAGGCATATCGTATAATGTTTTATCATATAGAAGAAAGAATTATCACTACTAGAATTTAAAGTAGTTGTGATGGGAAAATTGTGATAGACAAATTTACCATTGGAAATAGTCGACAGACAACACCTATTTGAGAAGGAGGTATAATGTTTACTTGAATAGTAAGTATTTGCGATGAATTTATAAATCTAGCGCAAATATTTTTGGTGGGATTTCCCATCCCCCTCGAACAAAACTCATTCATGAGGTGAATTGCGATATATTGAATAATCCATCACAAATTACCTTTGGGTATATAATATTTGTAACGGTAATTTAATTCCATCACAAAAAAGTTTCAATGAATAAATTTGTTGTGATGGAATTAATTTTTTCGCTGTCATACCATTCCAAAGTATTGAGTTTTAATAGGATACACATCCCATTTATTTTTCGTCCTATTTTCTTCCTTCCTTACCTCTCCTAAATATAGTGGAACCCTACCATCCACCCCGATTCATGCATCCCTAGAAAGACCCGTTCTTCCAATTTTTGGGTGATTTTACACGAAATCTCTACCGTATGGACTCTACTTATGTCCTTTGTTTGTTTGTTTTCGTATTTTAATTATATTGATAAATTAAAAAACCTAGGTATAATATTTTACCATATTTTGAATATTTTTTGACATCTTGGATTAGTCTAAATTTCTTATTGCAGATTTGATTATTTTGGATATGCACAAATTATTTTAATTTGATTTATAGTATTTTTCACAATGTCTGATCTTTAAACTATACATATTTTTTTGGGTGTGTAGGGTTGTTAAAAGATTATTATTTTATATTATCTCAAATATTATTATTATTAAAACAAGATTGAAGTTTATATTTATTTTCAAATATACTGGTTTCTTTAAAACATAGATTTACTTTAATTTTCTTTTTCATTTAGGGTTACTAGAAATTAATTATAATTTTACCTATTCTTTGCTGTTTATTGTTTTTTATTCTTTTTTATTATATTTATTTCTTTTTTGGTTCCCAATTTTTTATTGAACGTGCTTGTATGCATGTATACATATTTTTATGTATAAATATTTGTTATGTTACTTTTTTTGCACATGCGCATAATAAAAAATATTTGAGCGAAATGAATATTTGTTTATAATTATATTTGGGCACACATAATAATTGTTTACAATAATATTAGTTTGTAATAATTTTTTTATAATATGTTTTTTGGCGCACTTCCATATATGTATGTATGTTTAAATATTTGTATGTATTAATATAATTGATAGATTATTAATAATGTTGATAAAATGAATTTAATGAAAACATTTTAATAAAATTTTATTTATAATATTTTTGTTTTATAAAAAATAGTTAAATAATTGTATAATTGAAAAACGATGAAAATTTAAAATAAGAAATATTTATTAAAAAATCATTAAATAATAATTTGGATGATTTTTTAATATTTTGTAAAAAATATAACAAATATAAAGAATGATTATAAATTAGTAAAAAAATATTAATTATAAAAAATGTAGTATAAATTTAAATAATTAATAAAAATTAATAAATAATTTATAATATGTAATAACAAATGAGTATTTTTTATTAATAAATTGTAAATATTAATTTTAATTATAAAATTATAATAATTTGTAAAAAATTATAATAAAATATAAAAATGTTTAGAACTTACTAAAATTTGTATAAAATGTCATATTAATTAAAATAACTAGTATTAATATTCCATATAAATGTTGTAAAAAACCAGACTCACACAACTATTATAATTCATCTAGGGTAAAAATTATTAATTAAAAAATTATTAATTCTGAATAATAATGAATTCAAATTTAGTATTAATTAATAAATATAAAATCAAATTTATTTATAAATTATTTATATAAATAATAAATTCATGGTAATAAAATTATATATATATATATGTGTTTATATATATTTGATATTTTAATATTTGTTTAAAAATAAGTTAGAATATATTTATATTAGTTAAGAAATTGTTACATATATATTGTAATTATTAAAATTTTAATATTAATATAAATATATTATTATAATCATTCCATTATTTTTAATAATTTAGATAATTTATCAAATTTTAATAATAATAATCATTACAAAATAAAATAATAACAATTAAATTGTAAATATAATTTTAGAAAATAGGATATATATATTATCATTAAATAATTTATAATAATTTAAATAATGAATAATAATCATTACATAATAATAATTACAAAATTTATAATAATTAAAAATAATAATTACATAATTTAAAATAATAATTATTAAATAATTAATAATATTCGTTACAAAAATTATAATAATCACTAGGGACCTCTTGTGTGAATCAAAGCTTCGATAGATGTTGTATATCCTCTTATGAGGGGAATGATTTTCAAAATTGAGGACTCTGACGTATGGATTTCTTTTGAGTTTGAAAAACTTCCTATTTTCTGTTTCTTTTATGGGTGCCTCGGACACATAGAAAAGGCATGTGAGGTGAAGAAGGAGGATGGATAGGGCAATGTTGTTTTGCAATACGGTCCCTGGCCCCGAGAAAAAAAACTCTATGGTGGATTTTATTTCCGAAGATGAAAAACAATAGGACCGCCACAAACTAGCGAAGGCTATTAATACACTAGCTAAACCAACTCATACTAATATAATCATGCTTAGGCCACCAAATATTTTTGCTAACAGTCATGTGGTTCAACGGGCATAAGGAAAGAATCTGGATTGGCCATGGGTCTCGGTCGAGCTGAGGGAATAACACATGAGTCAGGGGTAGGGGTCGACTGCCCCCCCCCATGCCATACCACAACTATTTTGAAGTCAATTTCCTCCCCATCTGCTAGGCTGCATCCAAAATGCAAGGAACCACCAGACCCAGGCTCAAGGGTACAACAACTATGCAATGACCCAGTAGACCCAGTTTCCAGTTCAGATGATATTTCTCCCAGTTCTACCCCTCAGGTAGTAGATGACATGATGAGGATCACGTTGACAGGTACTATAAAACATCAGATGTGGAAAAGAATGATTAGCGGGGATAAGGGTGTGGATCCCCCCAGTTCACAGCCCAGGGACCATAAACAATTCTTGGATGCATCTCAGTGACTAGGATCCTACCAAAGAGGTGGAAAGCGGCAGATGATGAGCAGGTAGTTGAAGATTTAGAGGTGGTGGCAGGTGTGTCCCAGCCCCACCTAGGACGATGCAAATCTTATGCTGGAACTATCGGGGGCTTGGAAATCGACAAATGGTTCATGTTCTCCATCATTGGAGTTCCAAATTTCTCCCTTACATAGTTTTTTTATCCAAAACTATGTTGGATAGCAAGGATGAGGGCCTTATGGGCCAGAAAATTGGGTTCAAAAAGGTCTTACCCATTATAAGATAGAGAAACTCAGGTGGACTTTGCCTCTTGTGGAAGCAGGAACATGGGGTCAAGATCCATGATTACTCACGTAAACATATTTCTGTGACGGTTACTAGCCCAGGGGCTCCTCCTTGGTCATTGTTTGGGATCTACAGGTGGCCTGTGTGGGCAGTTTAAACACAGATCATGGACCGTTTTGAAGCGACTGCGGGACTCCCTCCCTGGCCCTCTTCTGATGGGGGGATTTTAATGAGGTCTTGTCTCCCCATGAAAAAATAAGTTGGATGTGTGAAGAGAGGTGTTGCGATGAATGATTTTAGGATGTCTATTGTGTCAAACTCTCTTCATGACCTTGGGTTTTCTGGCTTGTCGTTTACCTAGCATCAGGGTAGGTCAATGGAGAACCACCTGGCGGAAAGGTTAGACAGATTTGTTGGGAATGATGAGTGGACCTCTCTTTTCCATGCCTTCTCTATCGTCCACAAGCCCCCTATCTCCTCTGACCACTGCTCAATCATGTTGTCAACAGTCTCACAAGGGCAACATAGGGGACCTGAGCAAACCATTCGCTTTGAAAGTATGTGGCTCCAAGATAGTGACTGTGAAAAGATTGTTCAAGCGGCTTGGGAGGGATCGAATCAGTACATCATGTACAACTTCCGCACTATTGTGTCTTTCCTTCAGAAGTGGAGCTCGGCTAGGTTTATAAACTTTCACTGATGTATTAAGGATGCAGAGAACCAATTAATGTGACTCCACTCATATCCTTATTGTGACTCTTTCTTTAGAAACATCTCTGTGGCAGAAAAGAATCTTAATGCAGCTCTGAGGGAGAAAGAGGGTATTTGGTTCATTCAGGCACATGAGTCCCATATCAGAGATAGTGATCAGAACACCATCTTTTTCACCAACAATCATCTGTGAGGTGAAGGAAGAATCATATTTCTCATATGGAGGACCCCACTGGATGAGTTGCGCATGAAATAAATTACATTCACTCTATTATCCTGAACTTTTTCAGCAACCTCTATTTAGCAGAAAGTATTAGTACTCCCTCATGCCTGATTAGATGCATCCCAATATTGGTCACAAAAGACATGAATCAGTACCTGGAAGGAGATTTTTTTGAGGAAGAATTGTTTGGGGCCTTGCATCTTATTCACTATACCAAGGCACCGGGGCCTGATGGGTTTCATGCTTTGTTCTTTAAACGCTTTTGGCATATAGTGAGGCTTGATTTTGTGGCCCTAATGAAGGATGTGTGGGCTAGAAGAGCCTCTATTGAATCCCTGAATGAAACTCTTATTATTCTTATCCCCAAATCCTAGTGCCCTCATAAAATCTCAGAGTTTCAGCCAATCTAACTGTATAATGTGATTTACAAAATTTTCCCCAAAATAATGGTGGCTAGACTTAGGAATTTTTTCTTGCTACTTTTCTTAGATAACCAAATTGATTTTGTTCCAAAGTGATCTATTATAGAAAATTCTACCATTGCCTTCGAATTATTCCACTATATGAAAAATTTCTCCTCATCCAAGTGTGGCACCATGGAAATGAAGCTAGATATGATGAAAGCTTATGACAGTGTTGAATAGAATTTTCTTGAACTTGTTCTATCCAGGTTGGGATTTGGGACGAAATGGATCTCTAATGTCATGAATTGTGTTAGGTCTGTCTCCTACAAAATGAATATTAATGGGGTCCCTTTAGCGAGATTTAGACCATCAAGAGGATTGAGACAAGGGGACCCCCTATCACCTTACCTCTTCATTATGGTGCAAGATTTCTTTTCTCATCTCATCCTGAAGGATTCAGATCAAGGAGTTATCCATAGTGCTATGGTATATAGAAATGTTCCCCCTATCTCTCAACTCTTCTTTACAGATTATAGCCTTCTTTTCACGCATGCTACCCCACAAGAATGCAGTACAGTGCTGAATATCATCAATCTATATGAAAAGGCCTCCGGGAAATGTCTAAATGCATCGAAATCAGAGTTATCATTCAGTAATGGCATCCCACAAGCTAAGATAGAATATTTTCAGTGAATGTATGAGTTTCTGCTGGTTGATAAGCATCCTAAGTACATTGGCCTCCCGACACTGGTGGGTAGATCAAAGAAACAAGTTTTCAATGCGATTGTGGATAGGGTGGATAACATGAATTGTCTTCGGTCTAGTAAGAATATTTCCAAGGCGGGAAAGGATGTTCCAATGAATTCAGTGTCCCAAGTAATCCCTTATTTTGATATGTTACTGTGTTAATTTCTAGAAACTCTCATTGATCAAATCCTCTCCCGGTTTTCCAATTTTTGGATGGGATCCCATGAGGGAAAACATAATTCCCATTGGATGTCTTGAGAGAATCTGTGTGTTTCTAAATTCTGTGGCATCCTCGGCTTCTGAAATCTCAAATGGTTTAACAAGTCTCTTTTGGGGAAGAAAGGATGGAACCTTATATCCCACCCAAATGCCCTGTTCTCAAAGGTGATGTGGGCTAATTAATTCCCTTATTCTGACTTATTAAATGCCCAGCTAGGGCCACGACTGAGTTTTATGTGGAGGATCATTTGGGGAGAAAAATACCTCATTGATTTGGGTTGCGTGTGTTTAATTCCTAATGGTCATAATATTAACATTTGGAATGATCCATGGCTGGAAGATGGCATTAATCATAAGGCTTCCTTACAGGTTGTTCCTGCATTCGAAGATGCAAGGGTACGTGACCTGCTCGATGACTCGCTTGAGGAGTGAGATTGGGAGAAGCATTATTGCTAGTTTAACGAGGAAGATCATCAGCTCATCCTGAGTATCCCTCTCACACAAGGAATGGGTATTGACCAGATTTGATGGACTGGGGAACCTCATGGGAGATATTCTGTTCTTTCGGGTTACAAAATGAGGGTTCAAGGTTTGGCCTAGGTCTTTATCGATAATTAGTGGAAGTGCCTCTGGTCCCTCATCGCTCCCCCTAAGGTGAAATTGTTTTGGTGGCAGGTTTGTGCTGGGGTTCTTCCAACCCGTGACTTTTTGGTGTAGCGACATTTGCAATAGTATGACACTTGTCCTTTGTGCCTCCATGAAGTGGAATCCCCTTTTCATGCAATTCATTCCTGTAAGGGGGTGGAAGGGGTGTGGAAGGTTTGGAGGCCAGATTTTGGTATTTTCATTGATCATTCAATTGGGTTAGTCCCAAGCCTTACTAAATGGATGTCTTTTCTGGAACTCAGAGTGGTAGGGTCGATATTCACAATTGCTTGGTTGGTTGGGACTCGACAGAATAAATGCATTTTCCGGAGGAAGGTGACCCCAGATCACCTATGGATGGATAGAGCTTTGGATTGGATGAAGGGTTGGAAGAAAAGTGATGCATGGAATTCTTTGAGCCAAACTCAAAGAGCGACTCCTTTTTGGTCTCCCCCCCTGAGGGTTTCTTCAAGATTAATATCGATTCATCTGTCTCTGCTAATTCAAGGATCGGTATTGGGCTCATTTCTCATAACAGTTTTGGCCAGATTGTGGAAGCTCAGTGTGGGGCAGTGCCTAACTCATGGAGCCCTGTGGTGGCAGAGGCCTTGGCCATCATCCAGCGACATCTTTTTTCCAATTCCAAATTTTTGACCAAGATTCTAGTAGAATACGACGGCCTCGAAGTGGTTAACGATCTCTCAATAAAAGATGTGGATTCCCAGCCTTATGGACTCATCTTGAGGAAGATCTGGTCCCTGACCGATTGATTCAATGCATGAAAATTTTCTTTCATCAAAATAGATTGTAATTCTAAAGCCCATTTTTTGGATCTTTTTGGGAAATATTTGGGTGATCATTATTGGGTGAACTCGTTCCCTGATTGTCTTTGTAATCCTGGTTTCCTTGATCAGTAATTTATCTTTTCCTTCAAAAAAATCAGTAATTGTAAATTAATTATTGATTATTTCATATAAATGTTTAATGAATTAAAATAATATTTATTTATAATTTGTATTAATATTGTAATATATATTAATATATAAAAATAACTAATTATATAAATAATATTAATAAAATATTATAAATGATACCTCCATGTGTGATGTAACGAAACAGTCGACGCTAACAAATGTTACTTCTCACCTAGGGTAAAACCCACATCCCGGACCCAATAGTGATCTCTGAATTATCATTCAATACATAGTTTCAATGATATATTGAATTTTTATAATAATATATAATACAAATTTTAAATTAATTTCTCACGAATGTAATGTTACTACTTGATATTCTTAAATATAATGTCATGTCTAGGATAACCCCACATCCCAGACCTAGCGGTGATCTCCAATTTATCATATGTGACACCATTCTAGAGATGTTATATTATTTTCAAAAATATTAGATGTCTTATATAATATATTTAATTTTATCTACACTAAGCTTCTACGGGCCCCGTAAAATACTACTAACCCATTGCCTCACTCTGATCATATTTCATAGAATATTTTACGATGGTAAAATATAGTAACAATTTGAAACTAGTACTAATGATCAGCAAGAATTATTCTTGTTCTTGTTCTTTTTTAGAAAAATATGCACTTAGAATGTAGATATCAATATCTATTATGTGATCGTGATTGGATAAATAATCGAAAAAATCCAAGTAGATCTAGTTTAAATGTTGTCTATATTGAAGGTGATGAAGCCTTTATCTCATTTTCATCATCAAATTCATATTTTTTTCTGAAGGAACAATTAAATGTTCATTTTAGGTATGTGGTCATAGTACATTTAAAACCTTTGAAAATGTTGGACTTCATCTATTGTGTCATGGTTTTTGGAAGGATTGTATTTTTTGGTATCGATATAGTGAAAAGATTTTAGTAGAAAATACAAATTTTTTTGTTCCATATCCTTCATTTCATAAATTAATAAAAGAGTTCATTGGCCTATCTATTCTTGAAACATAAACTGAGGATGATATTCCTCATTAGGAATATGAACCTTCTCAGAATTACAATTTGTTGCATTCCCCTAAGGAGACCTTATATCCAGGAAGCCCGATGAGAAAACATGAAGCTGTTACAAAATTTATGGCTATTAAATCAAATTTTGGAATTTCTAATAGTGGTTTTGATCAGATTTTATCAATGGTTAAGTTTTTGTTTCCTGATGTAAATACATTACCTTTATGTTTATGTGAAAGTGAATCCTTGGTTTATAATTTGGATCTAATTTATCAGAAGATCTATGCATGTTAAAATTAATGAATCTTATATTATGGTGACTATAAATATTTGGTTAATTGTAAAACAGGTAGAGAATAGAGGTATAATGAGGCACAACAAGAAATTTCCAGATTTCCTGTGAAATAGTTGAGATATTTTCTAATTACACCTCATTTACAACGTTTATTTATGTCTTGTAGTAGAGATGGATTTGATATGGAATAAATCAAATATTTCCCTCAAAAAAATCATAAATCATCCATGTGATGGTGAATCATGGATACATTTTGATCAGATACATCATTATTTTTTGAAGAACCTTGTAACATATGGTTGGGCTATTCCGATGACGGTTTTTGTCTATTTGGTGCTTATAATGGTCAATATTCTTACTGACCAGTTTCAATTACTCCTTGCAACTTGGCTCTTTAGATGTTGATGAAGGAACCATGTATATATATTTAAAAATTTTAATTCTAGTACATCAAAATAAGAATATTAATGTTTCTTTGAAACCAATAATTGATGAGTTAATTTCATTATGGAAGAACGGTGTGACTACATTTGATATAACTACAGATCAGAATTTTATATTGAAGGTTTAATTAATATAAAAAATTGGTGACTTTACATTGTATGGTATGTTATCTAGATAGAGCAAACATGGTCTAAAACCACATCTGTACTGTATGTCTAATAAAAAATCGTTTATGATTTTTAATGGGAGAAATGTTAGTAATTTTGATTGTCATCAGAGATTTCTTCCTGCGGATCACCCTTTTCGAGGAAACAAATTTAAATTTACAAAAGGTTGAATAGAAAGAGATGCACCACTATTAGTTCTCTTAGTTAATCAAGGAAAACCTATTATCTATGCATCACCTAATTTTACTTTTGGACCAACCATAAATGATTAGAAGGTAAATGGTTTTTAGAGAGATCATAATTGGATAAAGCGTAGAATTATTTTGGAACTTCCATATTGGTTTTATTTGTTTGTTCTTCACAAGATATATGTAATGAATATTGAGAATAATGTTATTTATAAAATGTTTTATACCACGTGAGACACACTAGGTAAGACCAAAGATAATGTAAAGGCATAGTTAGATCTTGCACAGATTTCATACTTCCTGAACATCAATTATTTAAAGATGAATGATCAAAAAAATTAATGAATTAAAAATCATCTTACTCCCTTAGGAAATAAAATCATTTATTATTCTATCAATAGATTACATATTTGAGGTTACCAAATGGTTATGCTTCTAATTTGTCTCATATCATTATAAATGGAAACAATATTGGGATCAAAATTCATGATTTTCATACAACAATTGAAAGATTATTGCTTGTTGGTCTTAGAGGGATTTTGAATTCTTCAATATGGGACATGTTGTCCAAAATAACATTTTTCCAAGATACTTGTTTGAAAATATTGTTTTATAATGCATTTAATTCCTTGAAAAAATATGTGGTTTTAATTTTATTTAAATTGGAGAAAATATTCCCACTGAGCTTCTTTGATTGCATGGAACATTTAATATTGGATTTTCCATATGAAGATAAATGTGGAGGACTGGTAAAATTTCAGTGGATGTATCCATTTTTGGGATGTATGCAAAAAATTAATGAAGAAAGTTTGTAACAAAACATGTGTTTAAGGGTTTATTGAAGAAGTATACTTGTAGGATGAAATTTCAAATTCATACTCTTATTATTTTCAGTTGGAATATCCTTCAAAACATAATCAGATGGGTCGTAAGGAGAAAAAAGATGATAATTTCACTTACCATTAGTTATCATTTTCTAATCATCCGGATCTTGGTTTCGGTGGTTATTATGAGCGATGGCTTAGAGATGAATAATTTTATAGAGATTATACTTATGTTCTACTGAATTCTGAATAAATGAAACTATTGTTATTCTAAGTACTACATTTTTATTATTTCATTTAGTATTTATAAAATATTACTTTATTTACATTAATGTTTTTGTATACTATATGATGACCATATTGAAAATCAATTTCAATAAATTACAACTTCTTCTCTTGAGGAACGTCAGCAAGAAATTTTTTTATACTAGTTTCAAAGACTGGTAAGTATATTGTTTTGATGGAATAATAGATAAAATTTTCAATGATATCTGTAATTAATATCTATTATTGTTTACAGGTAACACAATATGAAAATAAAATTGGTATTCGATTATGTGTTCTAAAAAACCCTCCATCAAAATTGGTAAAATCTTATAATGGGTATGTGGTTAATGGATTTTGATTTTATATACGCATATATGGTGACTCAAAGAAATAAATGAATAGTGGTGTTTGTTTAAAAAGAAACCATTATTAAAAAGTGAATTTGACTTTTATGGTATGATTGATGAAATAATTGAGTTATGTTATTTGGGACCAAATTATGTGACAATGTTTAAATGTCATTAGTTTGATACTAATCGGAGGTTGCGAGTTCATACATGACATGGAGTCATTGACATTAAATATAACTGTCTTTATACATAAAATGAATCATATATGAAGGCACATCAAGCACATCATGTTTACTGTGAAAATTATTGTGATGTTTCGAGAGATTTGAATTGCTGATGGAGTGTGATAAAAATGATTCCACATTACAATCAGTTTATTGAAAATGAAAATGGTTTTGTGAATGTGAAACATATTATATTTCTTCAAGAAATACACCATGATATATCTCATACCTAGTAGGATATAAATATTGATGATTAAACCCATCAATTAAGGGATGATGATATAGATAATATTGATGAAGTAATAAGGGATGATGAAACTGAAACTCATATAGAAGATGACCATAAAAATGAGGATAAGACATTGGTGTCGATGAAAATGGTGATGAAGATGACGATTGATTTATTATATTCATGTCGTTCGTTATAGGTAATTATCATATTATGATATTTATTTGTTTTCTAAATTTCATATTTGTGTTAACAATATTTTATAGGTAATATTATTTTATTCTGACATTCATTAGTTTTTTATATTTCTTATATTTTCTAACAATATATTAGTGGTGAGAATATTTTGTTTAGATGGATTGAGATGATCCTCATAATGATTTATTACATTATTTCACTGAGGCTGGACTTCCTGATGATGAGCTTGATTTAGCTCCCCCTCCTTAGTAAGGTGTGCTTACTAAGAGGGGGTGCGGTCTTTCTAGATTATTGATTTTAGATCCTATTGTAGAGAGACGGCCATCTACTGATTTGGATCCTCATTTACAGAGGTATGTTTAATTGTTTAATAAGAAATTTATTTATATTAACTATGTGTATTAATTTTTATAATAATTTTATTATAAGGCCCCATCCTTAAACATTACATAATCTTGACTTAAGTTAATAATTCATATTAAGGATATTTTTAGGTTTATACTTTTATAGAATTAGGCCATAACTATTTCATTACATCTCAAATATTAAAAAGTAGAAATTTATACTTAGTATAAATTTTTTTCATAAAATAAAATCACTTAAAAGAAAACAAGAATTATTTTCTTGATATAAATATTTTGAAATCTTACATTCTCTTACCCTGCCTTATATCCTATGAAAAACATTTCAAAAACATGGGATGAGCCTAAAAAGCTCAGTAAGGGTTATAAAATAAAGAAATAAAACATTATTATATCATTACATACAAAACATAATCTCTTTAACATACCTAACTAAATCATAACATTTATAAATAAAACATAGAAATCATAAACCATAATGGTAAGTTGTGTCATCCATAACATACATACATTGTAGATTTGACAGCTATGTAGGGGTTATGTTTGGAATACCCATCATAATATATTACTTAATTATCTTTGGAGAAACATTAATTTTTACCTCTTTCATGTTACCCAATGCATTATAGAGCTATCTCGGGCTCACCCAACCTAGGATTATCACAGAACCACCAGTATATATAAACAATGCCCACGAACAATAACATAATCATATCACGTAACCCAAAAATAAAGGAAAGATAACATTTCCACATTGAAATAAAAATATATCATTTTAATATATTATCATAATCAATCAATTATCAAAACCATATTCAATTAAAAAATATGTAAAATAGTATATGGTATTTATTTTCTATTAAAAAAACACTACGGTTTATAATAGTAGCCGAAGATCAAATAATACTCGTGACAGCGGAAAGGTTGTTGTCACCGCATATGTTAAAAAACATTTCGTTTTGTCGTTTAGTAAAATTCTTTGTAGAAAAAATATTTCTTTTGAATGAAAGTAAAAGTAAAAGGCGTGTATACACCATATAAAATAAAGTAATGTATAAATAAAAATGTGCCTCAATGAAAGGAGATTGAGACGAAGTCCTTTATAAATATCAGATCATTACATTAACTTTAAATTAATGAAATAATTATGTGTGACAAACAAGAATACACCCAATATAAGTGTATATTATGTGTAAAACAATCATAGGTCATTCACACATATTCATAGAACCACATAATCAAGAATTATAAGTTTTACACAAAGAATGGAAATTGGGTTTAGAAGTTCCCTTAACTTTTGTCCGACTTGACTCGTTCATTATTTAATATCCCGAATAATAAACTAAGTTAATCTATAATTTCTTAAGAACCTTTTTAAAGTTTATTATTTCTTTTATATCTCTTATTACCATGTTATAAACATTAAAAAATCATTTAATTTAATATCGGTTGTTTTGTCGATATTTGGAACTTGAGTAAAAAATGAACGTCTAATAAATAAAAATTATCTATGTGGTCAAAATGAAATCATATATAGAATGATATTAATGATTTAGATATCATATATATAAGATATATCTAGTATATGTATGTATTTATAATAGTATATACCATTTGGATATACGAAATGAAATGCACCGTTCATAGAGATGGTAAGCCGTACTTACACATGAATGCTACTTTGATTTCTATTTCGTATTTAATGGAATGAAAACATAATGATACATAATTATATTATAATTCCCATATAATATCATATATAATTTCATTAAATTAATCTTTTATACATTCCACATATGGAATGAACGAGTCACATCACTTTCAAGGGGTGCTAGTCCGCACTTCATGAAAAGAAATTTTCGTATTTACCTAATATGGAAACCATAAAGGAATTATATAAATGAAAAATAAATTTGTATAGAAAAGATATAAATTTATTATATGTCACATATAAAAATAGTTCCATCACAATGGCCACCTTGAGAGGCGGTAGGAGAAAATTGAACAATCATCGTTTCATGAGGCATTAGTTCCAAGTCCGTTGAAACAGTATGTTCGTATCCATTAGATGGTGGTGTGTGTATTTTTGTTTGTATCCTTATAAAAAAACATCCTATTATAATGAGGATACTTCTTTTGTTATAAAATAATGGAATAAATCAAGTTTATGGGGTTGGATAAGGAAAATAAATGAAAAGAACTTTAGAGAAGACGTTACCTTTAAATCGTGTTACTCCCTTTGGTTTGAACCTAAATGATTTCTTTAATTTACTTATGCCTATTGGGAGGATTCTAGGATTAATAGAGGTATGTTTTGATCTTTTTGTAATAGATTTTGGACGAGCCAAGGGGCTTGAGAGGTGTGAGTAATGGGTTCGAGGTGGTTTCCTTTTATAAGAGGGAGGATGTGATCTTTATGAATGTTTGAAAGATATTATTTTATTATAAAATGATATTCGATTAAAAAAGGTCCAAAAATAATTTAATTAGTAGATAATGTACATATAAGTCGAAATAAAATCATCCAATAAGAATTGGACAGGTTTTGGGTATTTTTTAATCCTTATCGTTTTTGTTTAATGCTTTGATAACTTATTTAACATTAACCATATCCTCTTATATAGTCACACTATATGGTTAATATATTTACTATAAAATAAAAATATACCCACAATGGATCATTTATTACATTAGTTAAGTCAATTGGATGAATATTATATTTTTGTTATTATTTTATAATTTAATAAAATATCAATTTATTTAAAAACTCATTTATGACAATTTATAAATTATTCACATCAAGTGTTTTAAAAAAATCTATAACAACATGATTATTTCGAGAAAACTTTATTAATTCAAAGATAACAAGTCATTATTATCCATAAAATTCTTTGATAGCACAAAAACTTTCCAAATTAATGTATTTTCATATTTATAATATCATATATTTGAATCATTTATTAATGAAGAAATTACTACATCAACATTGTTACATAATTAAATTTATTTATTTAATGTTGAAAAATTATAAATAAACAACCATGATTTAGAAAATATTTTTAGATTTAAAATTAATATTTATAATTTAAGATATCACTTATATAACTCCATATAATTTTTTTTACTAAAAGATATATGTTTATGTTACTTTTGTTTTTACTTAAAATTAATTAACATAAAGTGTTATTATCACTCCCAAGTTGCTTTAAGGGGGTCTCAAAATCGACCGAAGGATTTCCATGGTCAGAAATATCTCATACAATAGGTTTAGGACATTTTTAGGGTTAATTTAATATTATAATAATATTATTTTCACCGTTATTTACCAGATTTCACTTTTAACCATTGTAAATAAAATATTTATTGAAGTAAATACTCATAATAACTAAAAATAAAAGTTAACTATATAAAAAAAAATTACCCCCTTATTCGAAATATTGAATCAATTTTTTAAAATTCATAACACATAAGTTGTATAAATTAATTTAAAATTTATTCCCATTATCAAAACAAAAAAAGCGTTTTTTAAGAAATAGTAACTACAAAAATATTGACAGTAGTTTATGTTCAATTTCAATGTGAAATTACATCCAATGACCAAAATTTGATTGAATGGTAAGCATATAATCTAATTAAAATTTAAAACCAATACAAATAACAATCTATATATAAAAATAAATTATATTAAAAGGAGGTTTTGAATTAAAATGTACCATTTTTCACTATTCAAAAAAAATTATTTTTGTCAGAAAAAAACCAAAAATATACCCAAAGTAAATTTTGATGTACCACTTATAATGGAGATGTTTATTTTGTCAAATATAACATATAAAAGTAACAAAAAATAGATTTAAAAGGGGTTCTCCCTCAAAAGGTGGTAAAATGACCTTTTAAAAATATTAAAGTATTTATGATTAAAATTTGATTCATTCTCATTTTAAGAATATAAATTTTCATAGATTAATGTAAAAACAATTGAAAAACATGTATAATAATATTTTAGTTATTTATTTTCATTACCACCAATACAATGGTTAGAAGTTAACTATAATTTAAAATAATATTATATTATTATTTTCCACTATAACTCACCCTTGTGTGCAACATGAGATTTCAAAGAAACCTATTATTGCGTGTCAGGTATGCCATCGAACATAGAATCCCCTTTTAAATTAAAATTTATATTTAATTCACATATATTAACAGATATTAAAATGTCATATTCTTTATTTACCTATTATGTTACGTCCTTTCACCCTTTTGGGAATTGCGTCCTCAAAATTTTAAAATTCAGCTAGGGAACATCATTAATAGTCCCACATCGAAAAAAATTCAATAAAACAATAACTTTAAAAAAATGAAAGATAATTACAAAGGTCACTAAAGATAACACATAATAGGAATCCATGTATGAAAACATGGATTTGGAGGAGAAACTAAGTTTCATTTTCTGATGGAGAGTGATATATAACATGACTAGGAGAAAGTTAACAACAAGAAAACAATAAACTTGTGATAGGTTAAATGGTCTTTGATTCTCTAGTAGGAAAAGTAAACAGACAACATTTTTTTTGTTTCATGTTCCCCTTTGTAATGTTGTAGAATTTATTTATGATATTGACTCAAAATATAAGGAAATATAATTACTTTTCAAGTAGAGTTTCATCCATTAATAAGTTTCTTCCAAAAACACATATTTTCTCCAAACGATGAGTATTCAAGATGTCTTGGTCACACCTAATGTTCGAGAATCAACTTCTATATAATCACATATTCCACCAAAAATAAACTATATATTTTCCCATATCTTTTGAAATTAACCAAACCTAAAATGGTTAGTACAAGATTAGATAATCCCCAAAAGGATAATATTTTATAAAAAGAAATACTACTCATAATCTCCAAAATCGAAAAAACAAAACCCAAATTTCATCAAAGAACATTCAATATACAATTGTCCTTTAATTACTTAAATATAATCCAAACGAAGATTGAAACCCAAAACTCAGAAGAATTTAATCACATAGTCTTCCCCAAAAATCATAACATTTATCTCCAAATAAAATCAGTTACTCTTAAAGTCTCATATTAAAACGTAATTAACCTTATGAAATATTCTCTATGATAGGATAACCATTTACACAAATAACCAAAATCAACATATTCTACAATAAAAAAATATTCCTCCAAAATAAAATTTAAACCATTACTCCATAAATGTAATCTCATAGTATTCTATTTTCCTTAGGCATATAATGTTCCCAAAAGAGAGAATGACTTCCAAAATGACCTTTATCACTTAATCAACAAATCATTTTCCTATAATAATTATATCCATTTGATAAAATTTAAGATCCAAAATTAACTTATTCTGGATCTAAAAAATCATTTAACTAAAAATAATAATCTATACTAACCAGCAGATTCACTTAGCCAGTGGTAGGTGATAAATCCCACTCACACTTTGGTTGTGGGTTCAATTACTGGGGCCTTGCCGGACGTGACGGGTTTTCACCCATCTTTCATTTTTACCTTTTTATAATACTCAAAATAACCCCTACATGATTTAACCACAATGGTTGTCTTGTACCTCTCATTTTCATCCAACTTATAATTACTTCAATATCTTAATTCATGAAGTCTTATTGACATTTTTTTACCTCTAAAAAATAGAACTATTAAAAACGGAAGAACATCGTACCTTGATCATGGTGTCCACCTGGTTTCATCATCTTCTTGTTCACATAGATAAATAGTCAATGCATTGTAAAAATTATGTAGAGATCCTTTAAAATCATCTGCTTCCTTTATCCAAAACACCTCGTACAACATTGGTCATATGGGTGTTCATAGAAAAATAGTTTCGGGGAATAATCATGTATGGCATATAATTTGAAAACATATGATAAAACACACTCTCTATAAAACAGTTAGACTGAGTTTGAGTTAAAACATTTAATCAATGGTCCTTTTAAAATTCCATAAGTATGTACTGAAATACTATAATTTAAAAGAAAATATAAATAGGTGGTGTAAGGGTCTCCTTGTTCTGGGCCCTTTTCAAAATCTCAATATGCTTTAAAATATTGTGATAATGTAAAATATTTAAAAATTCCTTGATAATATTTACCTTTCTTGAAAATATGAGAATATTGATAAAATAAGATTTGATTAAATACAACCCAAGATCCAAGATGGTATCATGGTATAATAGAGGGGTTTGATATCTCAAACAATTTCTTCCAAGCGAGTTGTATGTTAGAATATGTTTCACAGTCATCTAGACATGACTTTGCAATAATTATTACAAGCATGTCATCAGGAAGAGATAAAAAATTCATTTTAGATCCTCCTCCTTCCATTTGTAATAGACTTTCCTTGATATGAAATAGTTAAAAAATAAGGATTTAACTTGAAGAATAGACATAGAGACTAACCATGTGTCTAATAAAAACATTTAACACCTAAAGTTATCTAAACCGACCTATGATACCAACTATAATTCCCCATCCTTAATCATTACATAATCCGGACTGATGTTAATAATTCACATTGATGATATTTTCAGGTTTAGAGTTTTAATGAATTAGGACATAACTATTACATTACATCTCAAATATTATAATGTATACATTTCTAGTTAGTATCAATTTTTTCATAAAATAAAAACTCTAAAAAAACAAGAATTATTTTGATTATATAAATATTTTTTAAATCTTACATTCTTTTACCCAGCCTTATATGCTGTGAAAAACATTTAAAAAACATGGGATGAGTAAAAAAAAGATTAGTGAGGGTTATAAAATAATGAAATAAAACATTAGTATATCATTACATACAATATATAAGATATTTAACATACCTCATTAAATAATAAGATTTATGAATAACACATAGAAATCATAAATCATAAATGTGACTTGTGGCATCCATAACATTCTTACATTGTAGCTTTCACATCTATGTTGGGATTTACATTTGGAATACCCATCATAGTATATTCCATAAATTTAATTGGAGAAACATTAACTTTTACCTCCATCATGTTACCCAATGCATTGGAGAACTATCTCCGGCTCACCCACCCTAGGTTTATCACGGAACCACCCGTATACATAAACAATTCCCAAGAACCATAATATAATCATAACACATAACCGAAGCATAAAAGAAATATAGAATTTCAATATTGAAATCACAATATATCATTTCAATACATTGAAATAATAAATCTTTTATCAAAACCATATTCAATACTAAAATACATAAAAGTGTATATGGTACTTATTTTTCTTTTAAAAAACACTACGACTGGTTAAAAAAGCGAAAGATCAAATAAAACTCGCGGCGTCGGAAAGGTCATTGTCTCCGTGTATGTTAATTTTTTTGTTGATTTGTAAAACACTTTGTAGAAAAAATATTCCTTTTGAAAAAAATTAATATTTCAAGGGGTTTATACACTCTATAAAATAATGTCTTGAATAAAATAAAATGTGCCTCAATGAAAGTAGATCGAGACGAAGTCCCTTACAAAGATAATATCATTACATTAAAGATAAATTAATGACATAATTATCCGTGAAAAACATTAATACACCCAATATAAGTGGATATTACTTTTAAAACAATCAGAGGTCATTCACACATATTCATATCACCACATAATCAAGAAGTAGAAGTTTAACCCAATGAAGGGAAATTGTGTGAAGAAGTTTCCTTACCTCATGCCTTACTTGACTTGTTCAATCATTAATCTCACAAATAATAACCTAAGTTAATTTCTAATTTATTAAGAACATTTTTCAAGTTTATTATTCATTTTATATAACTTATTACCATGTTATAAACATTACAAAATCATTTAAGTTAATAACGGTCGTTTTGTCAAAATTTGGTACTTGAGTCAAAAATAAACTTCTTATAATTACAAGTTGTCAATGTGGTAAAAATTAAATTATCTACAGATTGATATTAATGATTTATATATCATATATATCATATATATATATACTATATTTATATGTATTTATAATAGTACATAACATCTGTATATAAGAAATGAAATGCACCATTCATGGGGATGGTAAGTCGTACGTACGCATGAACAATACATTCCTTTCTATATTGTATTTAATGGAATGAAAACCTTACGATACATAGTTATATTAAAATTATAGTATAATATAATATATAATTTCATTAACTCATTCTTTTATATGTTCCACGTATGACATGAATGAGTCATATCACTTTGACGGGGCGGTAGTCCGCACTTCCTCAAATGAAATTATTTTATTTACCCATTATGGAAACCATAAAGAAATGATATAAATGAAAAATACAAAAGAATAGAGAAAATATAAATATATTATATATCAAATATAAATACATTTCCATAATAATGGCCACCATGATAGGTGGTAGAAGATAATTGAACAATCACCGTTTCGTGAGGTATTAGTTTTCCGTCCACAGAAACATTATGTTTGTATCCATTTGATGGAGGTGTGTGGAAGTGTTGTTTTAATACATATCATAACAAAATCCTAGTTTATTTAGGATACATTTTTTGTTATATAATAATGGAATAAAGAAACTTTAGGGGGTTGGAGAATGAAAATGAAAGAAAAGAACTTGAGAGAGAAGATGTTACATTTAAATCGGGTACCTCCCTATGGTTTAAACCCAAAGGATTTATTGAATGGCCTTCACCATAGGGGAAGACTTCTAGGTGGAATATAGGGAAGTTTTCAGCTTATTTTAGTAGATTTCGGACGATCCAAGGGGCTTGAGAGGTGTGAGTAATGGGTTAGAGGTGGTGGCGTTTTATAAGAGGGAAGAGGGGATCTTTAGGAATGTTTGAAAGTATTATTTTATTATAAAATGATATTCAGTTTCAAAAGGTCAAAAAAAATTTAGTTATAAGATAATGTATATATAAGTCGAAATAAAATCAGCCAATATTAATTGGATAGGGTTTAGATATTTTTTAATCCTTATATTTTTTGTTTTACCATTTTTTAACTTATTTATCTTTTACCATGTCCTCTTATATATTCAAACTATATAGTTAATATATTTACTATAAAATGAAAAAAGACACAAAATGGATGATTTATGACATTATATAAGTCTTCTTTCTGAATATTAGATTTTTAGAATTATTTTATCATTTACTATAATATTAATTTTTTTAAAAACTCATTTATGTCAATTTATAAATTATTCATATCAAGACATTTAAAAAAATATATAACAACTTGATTATTTATAAAAACATTCGTTAATTCAAATATAACTAGTCATTATTATCCATAAAATTTATGGATGGCATAAAAAGTTTCAAAATAAATTTATTTTAATATTTATAATATCATTTATTTGAATATTATATTAATGAAGAAATTACTACATCACCATTATGTCATAATTAAAATTATTTATTTAATTTCAAAAAATAAAAAATAAACTAACATGATATAGGAAATTGTTTTATATTTAAAAAGTATATTATATAATTAAATAGATCACTTCTATAACCCAATATAATTTTTTTACTAAAAGATATATTTTTATGTTAATTTTTCTTTACTTTAAATTAATTAATATAAAGTGTCATTATCACGCCAATGTGGCTCCATGGGGTACCAAAATCGACCCAATCATGTAATTTGTTGTAATTATTTCATCCAATAGTTTTATTACAAGTATATAGGTAATTTAATATTATTATAATATTATATTTCACCATTATTTACCAGATTTACCTTTTAACAATGGTAAATAAAATATTTACTGAAATAAATATTCGTAATTTCTAGAAATAAAATCTATTTATTTACATAACATGGACCTCCTGATTCCAAGAATGGAATCCATTTTTCCAAATTCAAAATAAAGAAGTTGCAGAAATTAATTTAAAATTAATTCCCATTTTCAAAACAAAAAAAGCCTTTTAAGGAATAATAACTATCAAAAGATAAACACTTGTTTATGTTAAATTTCAAAGTGAAATTACCTAAAATTCAAAAATTGGATTAAATGGTAAAAATATAATCCTATTACACTTAAAAACCTATAAAAATAATAATCCAACTGCATAAATAAATTATATTAAAAGGAAATTTTTAATTAAAATGCAGTATGTTTCACTATTCATAAAAAACTCAACATTATCAGATAAATACCAAAAATTTATCCACAGTAAATTTTGATGTCCATATTATAAATAATAAGTTTATTTTTTTCAAATGGAACATATAAAAGTAACAAGAACTATATTTAAAAGGGGTTTTCCATCAAAAGATTGTAAAACAATATTTTAAAAATATTAGAGTATTTATACTTAAAATTGGATTAATTCTCATATTAAGCCTCAAAATTTTATTGGATAAATGTAAAACCATTTAACAAATATTTATAATAATATTGTAGTTAGTTTTGTTTATTACCACAAATAAAATATCTAGGCATTAACTACCATTTTAAATAATATTATATTATTATTTTTTAGTATGACTCAGCCTTGTGTGAAACATGAGATTTCAGAGAAACCCATTGTTATGTGTAGGGTATTCCATCAATCATTGAATTAATTTTTAAAGTAAAATTAATATTTAATTCACAAATATTAATAAATATGGAATTTTCATATTCTTTTTTACTTTGGATGTTACATTTATTAATATATATTTGTTTTAATTTTCATTGTTGTTCATAATTAGCCATTGGCCAGGCTAGTGCGATTCTCAGAAATTATTCTTCTAAGCCATGGGAGTCACGGTACCTGGTACCCATCACTGTGCATGACTTCATGCTCGACCACAAGATTTTATAGTTTTAAATAATATATAATTTTTTAACTTTTATTTAATTACTACCATATATTTTTAATTGCCTTTTAGAATTTGTTATCTTATATTACATATAATCAGAGTAGTCCTATCCGAAAGGCATGGTATATATTTATACACGAGTTCTTTCGTCAGTTTCTACGCAACTTCAGAAAGAGAGCTATGGATAAATATTTTGCTACTTTCTTCGATCAGTCTTGTTTCTCCCATTGTCCCGACTATATATTAGATGAGGTATGAGATGGGTTGTGATTGTTATGGCTAGGAGAGACTTGTAGGAAGAGTTCAGTAGCTGGATGTTAGTGCCGGGTTAGGAAACATGTCACCCATTGGTCCAGGAGTCATAAATTTTTCATACATTAATGACATATGGAAAGTGATATTTTTTATTAATTTATGTTTATTTTAACAATAACATGTTTGTTCTATTATGAAAGATGCTACTATCCCATCTATTATAATGTTTTAAGTATATAAGAAGATATATTCTGATCCATAAACAAAATAATTTATATGAGAACGACAACATTGTATTATGGTTAGTGATTTTTTTAACAATCTCATAAATATTAATTTTATTGTCATTATAATTTTTCTATATATTTAAAGGAAACATATGAGGATATCACATCTCATTCATGTAAGATTAAAGATGAGGATGATCATGATTTCGTTGATGATTCAGGTTTTGATAAGGGGGCTTGGATACAGGTTACTTGGCAGGGTGTTGAGAAAGGTCGAGTGATTGTTATTGGTTTTAATTTAACACATACACGTTATTATGGTATTTCTTCTTTGGAATCTGTGAGAGTGAAGGGAGCTTGTGGATATTATTTATCAACTCTATTGTCTGCTATACATTATGGGGAGATGTTGAGTGATTAGGATGAGATGATACATCAGATACAGTAGTAGAGGGATGAGGATCATTAGTAGAAGCGTCTGAGAGATGAGGTAATGATGGAGTATATGTGGAGTCTTGTGCATGGAATTAAGATGGATTTTTCTCCCTATGGTCGATCGAGTAATCCTCCTCCACCTGATTCCAGTTGTTGATTTTTGAATTTTATCATAACTATTTTATAATTTGGCATGATAGACATATTATATTTGAAATGAACTAATAATTTTATGTGTGTTTTAATTTTTTTAATGTTTTTTATATATTTGTATTTTTTTATGAATAATTTAATAATTTCTATTTCTGAAAAAGGTTATTTGCAACAGATCATCACAAAAAGGTTATAAGTAATATTTCAGCCTTTTTTTGGGACAGACTGTGTTTCTGTTACAGATTGGTTTTATACAAAGGGTCATCATAAATAATTATATTTGTTGTATCTTATTTCATGACAGGCTATTTGTGATAGATAAACATCACAAAAAGTCATTTGTGATGTGAATCCACCTCAAATACACCATCGTAATTATAAGAAATTTCTACTTTGTATATAGTAAAAAATTAATTTCCACCAATCAAAGGATCAATAATGGTATAAGAATTTTTTTATTTAGTAAAAAATTAAAAGATAACTAAATCCAAAATAATTGTTTGCAAGTATCATGTAGATAATCTCAGCATATCCCCCAGGAGTGTCCAAACTGGTAAACAACAAGGACTGTAACACAACATGATTTTAAGAAATATTATTTTTCAAATATATTTAATCATTTAATTATCTTATATTTTACAAAAACAATAATTTTATCATTCATTACATGAAACAATATGTTTTACTTCTATTACACACAATCCTGAGTTTAGATTTCCTCACATGAAACAATGAGTTTAAACAAAACTTGACATACCATTAAAATATTATTATTTAATATGATAGTTATAACATAGCCGTTGGAATGGGGAGAATGAATAAAATTAACTATATTTGAAATGTTTTATTTAAAAATTCATATATAATGAATTAATTTGTGGCTAATAAATTATAAATGAAAATAAAAACTATTTGAAAATACATTAAATCATTTTCTAAAACCATTGTTTCATGGAATTTTTTTTGACCTTAATAAAATAAAAAGACAAATTTATGTGAATTATTATTATTAAAATTATATAGTATATATTAAATCAACTATTTAACATTCATAATATGTTTTTTCATGACAAAATATAATAATAAATCCAATTTTATGCTAAAAATTATATTTTTATCGAAAACAAATTTGTCATCTTTTTATGGTGCACTTATTATAATTTTTTTTTTCAATTTTATAAACTTTATTTGAAAAAATAAACATATTTTTTAAAATAATATCGTCAAAATTATCTTAGAGTTAATTTTTTTTGGTTTTCTCTAAAAATTTTCAATTTTCAACAAATAGTGAAAAATACAGAATTTTAATAAAAAACCGCCTTTTTGGACATATTTTTTATAGTGCTAAATTTTATTTTTTACAAGATTAAAATATAACCAGTTATATTTTATATAAATTATACCAATTTATTTCATTGGAATAATTTTCATATAGAATTTATATAGAAAACTGTTGTAAGCTTATGAACATTTTCACTTAAGAAACGTACTTTCTCATCGCGTCTTCGAGGATAATTTCAAATTTAAATTTTTTTTATTCAATGAAATTAATTTGGAAAAATATATTCCATATTTAAAATAAAAATAATTTATAATTTATAGTAAGGTTAACTTAATGTTTTACCATAATTAATTTAAAATACTATAAAAATTATACACCACAGTTAAGGTAAAAATCAATTTACTAGGGGGGATAAAAAAATAATTGTAAAAAATGACCTAAATAATTTACCAACACCCATTAGCTAGAACTATTTCGACATTAACACTTCCAGGTTCTATAATGACCCATTTTGGTGGCTTGTGACATGATAAAAATTTCTGTATGATTGAATCTTTTCAAAAAATTAAAAGCGTGCCACTCACCTCACTTCTAAACTCCCACCCCTGTCATCTCTTATTCACACATTAAAACCCATTTGGTTTAGATAATATCATCCCAAATTACATTAAAAATTATCTACTGACATCCTAGAATCCTTATTGTGGAATAAAATTCAACCTATAAATTCTTTTGGTTCAAACCTTAGAAGGATACCCAAAGAGGAGGAAATGTTCATCAGTGAGCAATTTCCTTTTATTTCATCCTACACCTCCTAAAATTATTATTATAACATAATGATATAAAAACATATGTATCTTACATATACTAATATGTTGTAATTTTAAGGTAGTGAACTAAATAAATCTTCAATTTAATCAAATGGGTTATGAAATCACCGTTCATGTGTACGGCTGACTACTACCTCACGAACTGATGTCATTCGTTCTTCCATTACCACATCTCAAAGTAGGATATAAAGATTGATATAGAGTGTATATATGTTATTTATAACATATTTAAAACTAATATTTATTTATATTTTATTTTTTTTTAAATTCTATTCATTTTGGGATAAAATAATATCACTTGTGTTTACAATGGACCACCACCTCGCGAAGATATGTGATTCTGTTTTCACTAGCGCTTTACATGGATGGTGATAAGGAGAAAGATAATAATTATATGTGATATAAATGAAATAATATTTATATTAATGGAATATTTATTATTCTGTAATTATAATATATATCATTTCATTTCATTCCTTTTCACTCATGGAAAGATAACAATGTTGTTCAAGTACATGTGGACTACCGCAATCACAAAGAGATGTGACTATATTTTCATCACCAAACAACATGGATGATATTTAAAAGAATATTTAATGATATAAAACATTATTTATGATATTATTAATTTCATTTAATGATAATTGATTCCTTACCTCCATCCCATTATGATCTCTAATGAATGAAAATGTTACTCATGAGTACGTACGACCTACCATCTCCAAGATCCCAACATATAACATTTCACTAAACTATTATTCATGATTAGTTTTAAAAGTATAATTTATGTATAAATATTATAGTTGTTTAATAATAAGTATTATCGATATCATTGATCCATGATCAAAGTGAGCAAACTGAAGATATTAAATCAAATCATATATGAAAAACATAGTGGGTATTACCTGAAAAAAGATTTTAACAAGGAATGGTTAACAAAAAATGAAATAAAGAATTGTTCATAAAAGGTAAATTAATGGAAATAATTAAATAATATATGGTATGATATATAAATAAGTTTTTTAATTAATATATTTAAAAATAATATTATATTTATAAAACAGGATGTTTGAACGTGCATGATGGAAGTCAATACTTATATTAATAGATTTCTGTCTCACATTTATTTTTTTCTGAGACACAAGCCATATTCACCACATGTCTATTTTATGTGGTTTATATACTGAACATGAATTTATTTTATGATTATTATTGAAATTTTATTTGTGACTTACATTTCCATTTTAGGATCTCTCTTTCAAGGGGTTTACTGTTTAAATGTTACCAAAGCAAAAAGATATTTTTGTCTCAATTTTCCTTATTTGAGAAATATGTTATATTTTGAACCAATATTATTTTATGAAATGTATATACTTATTATTTGATATGATATATCATGAATAAAATTATTTTATTGATATTATATGTTTCATTTCTTGTAATAACTTCAAACTGATTTTGATTCAATGTTACCAAAATGGTGAAGATTTAAAGTTAAAATTTCATCATTTATTGGGATTGTTTGTTATTTTGTTTCTGTTGATAAAATATCATGATAAATATCTCATGATGCTAATTAATTTTATTTTCCTATGTTTATTATTGATATGGTAATGTAATATTAACATTTTACAACTATTTAATACTTATGATAATTAATAATGTATTTTCAAGAAAATATGTCTTTATTTTTGTCATTGGTCAGAAATCCTTTTTTTTCAAAATGAATGTTCTATAAAACTATTTTAATTATTTTTTATTAATATTATATGATTTTCAAAATTAAAATTTTAATCGTGATTGAATATTTTTAAATTTTTTTAAAAGGAATCTTTTTGTGGTTTTCCAAAACAATTCCCAATTGAATTTTCCAGAAAATGGGGAATGAATCTTCTTTTTAACTTGTATGGAATTATATGATGTCATGACCAATCATTCAATGAAATATTAAATTATATGTCTTCATGTTTATGTTAAAAGAAATATTTTTTCAATATTTTTTTAAATTTAAGAAGTGTTTTTTAAATAGAAATGGTGATTTCATCAAGAAATGTTTTATATGATTTTTAATGATTCCTTTATAAAATTTCGATTTTATTTTCAAAGAAATTCTTTTCATAATTTATTTTGTTTTAAAATGTGTTTTCGAAGATAAAACAATTTTTTATTCTAGAAATTTTTTAAATGATTTCTACATATTCATTTATAAAATTTCAATGTTATTTTCAAATAAAATAATTTTCAAAATGTTTTAGGTTTTCAGGAAACGTTTTTTCAAATGGAAAAATATAGTTTCCTCAAGAAACTTCTTAAATGATCATTCAAAATAGTTTTCTATCTAAGATGAAATGTTTTTATGTTTTTTTTGAGAAACCATAAAAGAAAACCATTATTTTTATTTCTTTTAATGGATTATGTCTTGATGAAAAGATGTTTATGAAACCTATTTATGTACCACTGGTTAAACCATTAGAAATTTCTTATGAAGCCCAAATTTTTTTACCATGGGTTATACTATGATGAAATAATTATCAATCCAATCTATTTTAACATGTGATGATATGATGAAATGTTTATGAAACCCATTTAACATCATGTATAATTATATGATGAATGAATTATGATATTTTTGAAATCATAATTATTATTTTCATTTTGTGAAAGGTGGGAACTATATCTCTCTCCAATGAATTCGGTAAAGGAAAAAATATCTTGAGAAAGATAAAACTAGAATTCAAAGTCAACCCTGATCAAAAAGGGAGTTTTCAACTATGATTTTATTAGGAGTGAAAGTTGACTACTATAACGGTTTGGGGTGTGAACCCATTCCACTCTGAGAAAAAGGTTACACTAGTGATGGTGGTTCGTACCACCTAGAGGGTGTTTCCACTTTTATGATTTTGTGTATTCCAAAATCCTATGTCTTATGCATACATTATACTATAATATCTCATGAAATTTGATTCCTTTATGATTCTTGTGTAATTAATAATCAATTATTTTTTTGTGACTCAAGAATAAGATCTTTGACATGCATGGTATGGTTCTAAAATGTTATTCTCTTGTTGTCATACCCATATGTTCATGTTATGATTACATATCTCAATTATTTACCCTTAATGAGAATATGATCTAACCCTTTATAATGTATCTTTTCCCCAAGTTATAGAGAAATATTTAATTAGGGTATGTTTGAAAATATTCATAAAGGGAAATAAAATTATGGAAGTCATAGAATATATTTAGTGTATTAAGAATATTAAATTCCATATTTCTTAAGGAAATATACTATTATATTCTTTAGGTGTATACATTGGTAATGAATTTAATATTCATCTAAAATGGTGCCATATTTATATATAAAAATCCTAGGTCTCTATATTTACTATTAGAGAAAATTTTTAGGTATCCATTTGAAAATTGGATGAGAATATTTTAGTGATATCCTTAAAAATATTTCTAAGGATATTTCTAGGGACGTATCTAAGAATAAGTATAATGATGAGACAAAGTATAAGAAAATGTCTGGGGATTATGGTAAAGGATAGAGAAAGTGAAATCTAAGAAATTAAATCCCTTTCTATAAACTACAGGTGGATGTGTCTTTAAAAAAGTGGTATCTATGGGTAATAACTTTGGAATAATTTATTGAGCTAGGCTTGACCATCACATGGTGAATGATAATGGGCCTTTCTACACCACTAGTTTGAATCTCTCGGGGGTTATGATTTAGAAATCCAAAAAACCCCTTGTGATACAATACGATTTATTTTAATAGATGATGAATTTGAAAGACTTAGGTTAAACCAATGGTGTAATATATTTAATGAAGGTTTCTAGATTTAGACATCCTAAATTATTTTTTAGACGATGTGTTTTTCACTAGTATTAGTACTTAGCACACTATGATTTGGATTTTTGTCTAAGGATGGAACATTAGAAAACCATATTAATACCGAGTGTGATTGAAGATGAAATGATTTTCCACAAGAGTATCAAAACACTATGGTATATGGAATGTAAAATATAATTTCTATGCTCAAAAAACATTCTCAAGATATGAATCATGATGTGACTCCAAAACAACATGAATTGATGGTTGTGAAATCGAAACAATCCAACTTGATAAAAAATACTCCCTTCCTATTAAGAGGATCATGAAATTCAAAATCTACAACCACACAATAGAAATATTAGGTGGTGATCACAAATTCGAGTAATATACAACTACTAAGTCTATAAAATATTAATAAAAAAATTTCATCAGTTCCAACTTTTAAAAAATAGTTTTATTGATAATTTTCACAAATTTATACATTTTTTGTATAATTATCCTTTGGTTTCAATTAGATACTCATGTATTCATAATTCCAAAAATATGACATGATGAATTGATAAAATAGGTATTCCAATCCTTGAATCAGCAGGTATGAAAGTAAAAAAATTACAAGGAAATAACCTATCATGGGAATTAATGTAATAAAACATTATATAGAATCATATGAGAAACAATCCATTATAAAAACCCATCATGTAATAAACAAATAAAAAATGAAAAATCACCTCTTATTTGAGACATAGCCTATAGGAACAATTACTAGACACTAAATATACCAAAAATCCATAATTTTGGATCCAAATGACACCAAGTCCTATTAAATTTCATCAATATACTAGTGGTTAACTACAAGTGGTTCCACACACACTAAGTAAACTTATTTATATTTATCAATTCACTCAAGGTTCCTAATATGACATGGTTGTAAAAAACATTTCCAAATGATTCTCATAATTTTTTAAAATATTTTCAAGGATTATTCATTCCACTTAGGTGTTTGAAAATTAATTTCAAAGGAGAAGCCACAAATCAATATTTTAAACAAATACTTTGGGTGAAAAAACTATTTTTTAAAGAAAATCACTTTTAAAAACATTATTTAAATTACAATTTATACAATGAAATAAAAAAATAAAATCAATTAGATAAATTACAGAAAGGAATAAATACAAAATGATAATATTAATGTAAAATTACCCCATTATAAATAGAAATATACCTCAAAATGAAGATCAAACAAATTACCATTGAAAATGGAGATCAAGGAAGAGTAGATCAGATCTTGATTATCCTAGATCCATAAGAAAAAATATCAATTCTTCATCAGAACCACATAGATATAGAATATATATAACAATTGGGTTCCATGATGTGGGAGGAGAAGGGATCCAGCATATATTTACAAATAAAATTGGAATGTGGTTCAAGATCACAACATAACTCCATGTGATCGATCAATAATGGAGGAATTCCACCTATAATCCAAAGGAAGAGAGATCCAAATCATTAGGTAAGGATAATGATGAGACAATATTAGATTTGAGGATGATTAGGGTTTAAAATGGGCTCTTGAGTAATTTTTAAATAATTTTTTTTTCACTTTTATAACCATGTGAACGGTTTGCTAGAAAGGATTCATGGTTAGGAGTAACGATATGCCATAACCATTTTCCTCCACTATTATTCTATTTGGGGTGCACAGTTAATCTTCATAGTTACCTTAATCATTCCCCAAACATGTATAACCCATAGAACAAAGGAATCATGATTTTCACTCATTTTAAATATGGGGTTGAATAACATTTTTCCCCTTCTGGAGCCTCCAATATAGACACACAATTTACTAGGTGAAATCGTGTGGTTTTCCCTAATCTCATGCCAACCATACACAATAAAAATAGACTCCAAAATTAGTTAAATTTTCCCAAAAAACCATAAATAAAGACCCAATAAAAGCATTTTAAAAATAAGGCTCAATATTTACTTTAACAAAGTAATTGATTATTATATATAACCATATCCACTTCTATCAAATGGGTTACGAAATAATATTTCATGTATAAAGTGGACTTCCACCTACTGAACCCATGCCATTCGTTTATCTGTTACTACCTCTAACATTTGGATGTGATGATGGATTTAATTTATATATATTATTTTTATATCATAGTTTCCTATGGAGTCATTATATAATATATTCCTCTTTTTCTTCCATTTTTTATGGGATACGATAATGTTTCTTACGTGTATTACAGACTACCGCCTTGCAAACTGATGTGATTATGCATTCACTAACGCTTTACATGGAAGGTAATAAGGAAAATATTAATTATTATGTGTGATATAAATCCAATAATTATGATATTCATGAAATATTTATCATTCTAAAAGGATAATATATATCATTTTATTTCTGACATTTTCACTAATGGAAACATGATAACATTGTTCATGTACGGGTGGACTACCGCCTTCAAGAATTGACGTGACCCTATTTTCATCATAGAAAAATGAGATTGATTTGTATAATTATATTTAAATATATAAAATTATATTTATGATATGATGATCATTATTAAAATATTACATATTACTTACCTCCTTTACTTAATAATCGTTGAAAAATGAAAATGTTACTCAAGCATACGTATGGCATACCATCTCCATGATCATAACATACTTCATTTCTCAAAAAAAAATTGTTTCATGATTGGTTTCACATTTATAATTGAGGTATAAATATTATAATAATTTCATAATTATTATTCTGTAGATAATGGATACATGATCAAAGTGAGAGGACTAAAAATAAAAAATCAAAACATATATGAAAAACAAAGTGGTTTTTACCCAAAACATGATTATAAAAAAAATTATAATAAAAAGGAAATGTGAGGAAATAATTAAATCATAAATAGTATTATATATATATATATATGGTTATATAATAGATGAATAATAGACTTATATTTATTATACAGGAGTTCCAAACATGTATGATGGAATTCTAGATTTACGGTAAGGGATTTCTGTCTCAATTTTAGTTTTATGTGACATGCCATATTCACTAGGTGTATCATTTATGTGGTGTATATAATTCAAATGAATTTATTTTATTATTATTATACTTAAATTTCATATATTTACATAACAATTTTAAGATATATTTTTCATTTGGTTTTAAATTAACAAGTTACCATAACGGTAAGGAAATTTTCTCTCAATTTGCATTCTTTGAGACATATGTTATGTTATAAAACATTATTATTTAATGAGGTGTATATACTTACACTTTGATATGGTATATAATAAATAACCTTATTTAAATGATATTATAGGTCTTATTTAATGTTTTTCTTTCAAAATGATTAATATTCAATGATTACAAAGTGGTAAATATTTCATGTTACAATCTCATCATTTATCGAGATAATTTATGATCATGTTTCAAGTGATAAAATATTATGATAAATATATGAAGAAAGTCATGAATTATATTATCAAATATTTCATCCTGTTATTTTTTGGTAATATTACCATTTTACACTATTTAGTATATAAACAAATTGAGAAAAGTTTTTTAAGAAAACCGAACATTATTTCCCTCTTTGGATTGAAATATGTTTTATTCCAAAAGAATGATTTATAAAATTATTTCCAAAAGTGATTTATTAATATTATTTTATTTTCAAAAATTTATTTTAAACAATGGTTCAATTTTTAATTTTTTTAAAAGGATCTTTCTTGTTGTTTTATAAAAGAATTTATATTTATCTATTACTGAAAATGGGAAAGGAATATTTGTTTTAACATGTACAAAATTCTCCAATATCTTAAAAAATTATTTCATTGAAGAATACATTTTTTATCATGGATATTTTTAAATAAAATTATTTTTGATTATTTTTATGTTTTAATTCTTTTTCAATTAAAAAAAAGATATTTTCCTCATTAAATGTTTTAAATTATTTGTAAAGCATCATTTATAAGATTTCATGGTTATATTCATTGAAATGTACTTTCAAAATTTTTTAAGATTGATTTTTTTTAAAAGTGAAAATGATATTTTCATCAAGGAATGATTTATATTATTTTTAATGTTTATTTTATAAGTTTTAATGGTTTTTTTCAAGTAAATGTACTTTAAAAAATATTTCATGTTTTAAAGAAATGTTTTTTAAAGTGGAAAAGATATTTTCCTCAAGACAATTTTTAAATGATATTTAGTTTTTGTTCATAAAAGATGAAATATTTGTGGTCACATATGGTTTATTAATAAAATGATCCAATAATACCACAATTGTTATTTATATGAATGGTTTATGATTATTATGACAAGATATTAATGAAACGCATTTCTATTCTATGTGTTATACCATATGGAAATGGTGATGAAACCTACTAATTTTTCAAAGGTATTTGATATAATGAAATTATTATGAATCCTTTTTATTTTCAAAATTTTATATATTATGAAATGTTTATGAAACCCATTTCATTTCATGGGTTATGATATAATGAATGTTTTATGATGTTGTTGAACAAATACCTATGATTATTATTATGTGACAGGTGGGACATCGATCTCCCTCCAATACATTGGGTAAAGATTTATATCTCATGAGATAAAAATATTGGATTTGGGAGTGAAACCGGTCTAGTAATGGAATTTTTCCACTATGATGGTCTTGGGAGAAAACCTTGACTACTATGAAAGTTTGGGGAGAGAATTCATTATACTATGAGAAAAAGGATAGCATTGGGGATTGTTACATATCCTGCCTAAAATGTGTATCCACTTATATACATATATGTATACCAATAATATTTGTCTTATTACAATATTATGCACTAATGGATCATGTTATTTAATTCATTTATGATTCAGGTATTATGAATTGTCAATATTTATTCAATGAATCATGATCACTGACTGAATGGCCCTAATGCCTCAATTTTTATTTATTTTGATAAACCTCATTTTAAGGAAAAAGGAGGAAACCTCACATGACTTCAAAGAAGTGGAAACATAAACATAACCTAGTACCAAAACAAGACTACTGTAAATGTCCCTCCCCAGCATCAAAATCGTCATGGCAAGCCTCTACCAATGCATGACTACTCAGTAAACTGTACTGTGCAAAAATACATAAGCCTGGTACCGATAGCTGGGCCATACCCTCCCAATTATCCAATTTGGAAAAGCCATGAATAGTGGAAGATACCTAATTTGAGTCCTCATCTGAAGTATTTCATTGTAGAAAGTCTCAACCACTCCATTATCAAAAATTACCTACCATAAAATGCTAAAATGATTCAACTTTCCCATCTTTTCTGTCCTTACTCCAAACAAAACAGGAGAACCAAAGAACCTCCAATGCCAAGATGTGGTTCCACCACCTGCAGGTCTCATTCTCAACATAAAACAATAGAAAGAACAAAGAAAAATCCAATTTCATCATCCATACATTGAATCCAAATGCAACCATACCGAAGAAAACCCTGAGGAAAAATCTACATAGCACACCTCAACCCCCCTACCTTGATTGGGAATGCCACATCTAAGAACCACCCCTGTTAATGCCAAAATCATCACCACAATTCCAAATTGGTGACCAAAATCCACTTAACCCTCAACTGAATAACACCAAGATCAACAAAAATCTCAGATTCCCTCACACCAAAATCCACACCATAGATTCAAATCCATGACACCACCAATTATTCAACAGATCAAGACCATGATCCTCAAAAATTCTGCACTGCTTCACCATCACTTGAATATGCACAACAACACCGCTAGAAAAACACACACCACCATGAGAAAAATCCTACTCCAACAAAAATTGTCCTCGAGTCGAACCGAAACAGTATCCAAATCAAACTTAAGAGAAAATGAAACCCCAGATCTGGGCACACTATAGACTAAAACAAAAATTAGAAGAAAAAAAGGAAGACTCAGAAACCATATGCAGCGTTCTTGTAGGAAATATACTATTATAGTCTTTAGGAATTTAATTTTGTAATTTATTGAATAATTATTTAAAAAATGAAATATTTATGTATAAAAATCCCTTTTTTTAGGACTATTTTCCTGCACTAGGTGATGATCGAGTCAAATCCCAAAGATCACCTTTTCGGGTTATTACCCCCAGAACAACTATTATAGATCCACACCCACATATAGTATCTATATATGGATTTATTTTCATAGAATACCACACACACACTATATCACAAAAATTTAATTATGGTTTTATGATAACAATATTGTTCAAGAATTATAAATTCTTGGATAAAGGATACAATGGAAGGGAGAAAGTGACATATCATTTACAATAATTCAAAATGTATGGTAATAAAATGTAATTAAAAGTATTTGTATATATGAAAAGTAATCCTAAAACAAAATATAAAAAAATAATTTTAATCGAAAAATATTGTGGAGGATTTGGGAATCCCTAACTTCTTATGAGATTCTTGGATTAGAGATGAACATTAAGACCAACCAAAATCTTCAATATTGGAGAGTGATCAATGTAAGAGAATCATTAGAAGGTATATAATGAGATTAATTTGAATTTGATTTTAAGGAATTGGAATAGGGTGTGGGTATGTATGCTTTTGGAGGGGTGGTGTCAAGGTTTTAAAAAATGATTATTTTTCAATTAAGGATGACCAATTTAGGGTGTTATTAATTCCAAAAAATATTTGTTGATTTTTTTTTCAAATATGGTTAATTTTATCCAATTTTTCAATCACCAATTTAATTTAATTTAATTTATTAAAAATATTTTGATCAAGAAGAATTGTTTCATGGGAATTATAGTTATTTTACCTATAATACATACATTATTATGATGCTTCCAAAATACTATTTTTTATATATTCTAAATATTATATAGGATATAGACTAGAATATCTATATTTATAATTAATATAATTAAATTTATTTTCATATTTTGAGTTGTGATAATTATCCATGAAATCAATGTTGATGTGGATTCGACTGGATGGTTACCACCATATTAATTCGGTCATAATTATTTTTACCATTCATAGATTGGATTTAAATGTTAACATATGTTAGAAGAATTTATTTAGATCATTTAATCAAACTATAGTAAATTCATTTTCAAATATTATAATGTATAAAAGAGTATTTGATTTCAATGAATTAGGAATCAATGAATCTTCCAGGCTGGAAATATTTTCATAATCTATTCGACTATTAATCTTACAAAACATCATGTTTGATGATGTCATTTACCTTTTTGGCACAAAAGATATTTGGATTAATGTCAAAAAATACCACAATCTAATATTCATCGATTAAGTTATCTTAAAATTCATGGAATCTCTATATATTGAATGTAGATAATATGTATGGATAAAATTATTTTATATAATGATTCAGCCATAAATCCTTCAATACATGCCTAATATGCTTAAATTTTGAGGGAGGAAATAGAAGACATGAAAGGAAAACAATATTTATGACAAATTATCAAGATGCATCAATTTAATTTCCCAAAAACATATAACCAATTAAAAGAAATAATAGAAGAATATGTTTTATTAATGGCTATACATTAATTTTATTAGTATAATACTCATATATTAGGAATAAACTTCTTAATATATAATAAAATAAAAACAAAAAAATATTAATTTTCCAAATAAATAATAAATTATTAAGTATAAAAATTTCATTATTTGATGAGAAGAAAATCATAATATATATTTTCATGGCTTGGGTTTTTACAAAACCAATATATAATCAACATAAACATTCGTAATGAAAAACTGGCATATGAAATGCTTATATATTTCCCCAGTAAGTCACTAGACCAACATGATCAGAAACTATATAGAGTAATATGGGTAATGTTATCATTATAGTAGATCCTCATAAAATAATACTATTCATAAAAGGAATTTTACAAAGATGAAAATAATTCTAAATGATTATTATGTTGTTTCTTGAAGAAAATCAACATTTAATTTTAAAATCTCTTATTTAAAATCTAATTTTTTTAAAAATATTAGAAAAATCATTGAAACTTGTAAAAAAATGTTTAAAGAGAGGAATAATCATTATGGTGGGAAGAATTTTTCATATGGTGAAAATTAAAATAAATATTATTTTTATTAATTTGGTAGAAAGTATCTCATTTGATAAAATACTAGAATAGTGATTTTATTAATTTATATAGAAATTAAATCATGGAAAAAAATGACATTAATCATTCATTTTAAAAAGGTGAAAATATTCTTGAAAAAATTAGAAATGAAATAGGAAAACCTGATCAGAAAATATATGTGGTAATATTGTTAATGGTATCATTATATTCTCTCCCTATAATATCATAATTTTCATCAAAGGAAGTTTACATAGATGATAATAATTTTAAAAAGTCACTAGAATATTTCTTGAGGAAAATAAATTTTTTATTATAAAAAATATTACTTATAATATATTTTTTAAAAAATATTAAAAAAATCCTGTAAACACATAATGTAATCTTATAGGAATGTAATTTTCATTATTGGAGGAAATTTCTTTCATGCAATAAACATTAAAACAAAGATTCAATTCACTCATTTGGTACAATGTAACTCATTTGAAAAAGAGATCGAAAATTAATTTTAATAATTTATATTTAAAATAAATCATGAGATAAAATTAAATTAATCATTAATTTTATTATTTTTAAAACATTATTGAAATAATTTTTAATAAAATAAGGTTATAGAATGAAATGTGTCTTTTCCAAATAAAAATAGTATATTCTTTAATTTTTTTTCATACTTTTGAGTACGCAGTGCTAGGAGAATGAAAAAAATTTATTTATTGATATAATCATTGGAGAATAAAATAAATATTATTTTTGAGAGATATATCCTATAATTTTATCATTTAAAATTTATGTATAAGTATTCCCTATAAAAATTGAGATTATAATATAAAACCCTTACCATTGGTATTTTTTGGTTCATAACCCCCATAAAAGAAATAACATCAATTGAATATTTAAATGAAATAAATATAAATATAATAATGATATAAAACATCTAAGGGGTATTAGATCCACCAAATGAAGGAATATTATGGGAAATATTTCATACATCTAATAGAAACAAAAGTTAGATAAGAAACCCAAACCACATGTTCGACTTTCCTCGTACATGATCTTATCCTCATGTGTAATAAATTAAAATTTATTATAATTATATTATAGAACCATATTAATATTTATAAAATAATATATAATCCACTTTTATTATATTATTACTAATTTATTAATAATTATATACTAAAATCACTATTGTTAGTGATAACTATTTCTTTTTCCAGGCGTGTTTCAGTTTGACAATTCCCACCCATACACTTTGATCATGGTTACATCATCTTCATAATGCTAATCAAGTAATGTATATATTATTATTAAATAATTTAACTTCTATTATATACTAATTAATCATTCATTTCATAAACATTATGATATCAATCATGTTTTTTGTAAAACCGACCTAAACAAGAGAGTGTTACAAAGATAGAATGAGTAAGAAATTCTAAAAATATTATATTAATATAATACTTATAGAATATTATTTAATTTAAAACAAGCATTTATAATAAATATATAAAATTTTAATAACATATAGAATATATTTACATTGAAATTGAAATGTATAACTCAGAGAGACAGTAGTCCGTAATTATAGATGAACGATACTTTTATTTTTTAAATAGAAAAAGGAATGAAGAATATAATAAATTATCATTATAGAATTATTATTATTTTTTAGATATAATATATATTTAGTAATTAGATCCTTAAATATATCAATAATATGTGTTTGTTGAAAATGAATCACATTGTTGTGTGAAGGCTGTAGTTAGAACATACGAATGAATGATACTTTAATTTACCATTTTAATGAAAGGTGGTGAAAAATGTTTTTCCCATAATAAAAATAATATATATATATATATGACACAATATTAATTGTTTTAGGACTTATTAAACATATTTATAGGATTTATAATAATAAATATACTTTTAAGAAGTCAGGTTAGGCGATTACCATTTCTTTGAGAGACCTCTGTTCCATTACACATTAAGCTTTCTTATGATCATATTAGGGTGAGAAATGAAGACCGAGAATGAAGGGAAGGAGTATATGTTATATTTTTTGTAGTTAATGGATGAGATATTTGGATTATAGTCTATGAATATGGGTGGATAATTAGTTTTCTTTTATAAGAGAGTGGAAGGAAATAAATGGAATTACTTAATAGATTTAAATTATATAAACTCATTTTCTTACCTAAGTGGAACCAAATGGATATAAATTCAAATTAAGGATAATATAAAGACAAAATATAATCAAAAATAATATTTATACTTGTTTAATGTTATTTCATACCATTATCTCTTAGTGTATTCCCTTGGTAAACCATTTTATCCACAATCTGGACAATAAATTTTGAATGTTTTTACTATTCATATAACCCAAAATTATGCTGGCATTATTACATAATATTATTTATTATGATTATAAATATGGAATTTATTTTATAATATTCATTTTTCTAAAGTGAAAAAATTAATTTTATTTATATTCACAAGATAAAATGAAAAACATTTTTTAAAAAAATACAAGTTTTATGCATAAAATTGAATCCGTAAAAAATAAAGTATATTATTGATTAAAATGGAAATAATTAGAGTATATTAAATCAATGGAGTATTATTATAATTTAAAAAAAATTAAAAATACAAATGAAACACGAGAATATGTGATTAGGAGAGAAGAACCAAATATTGTTTTTAATTGAGTAAAACTATTACTTATATTTCCCCAAAGTTACACATAAATTTCTACGTTCAAAATTATTTTTTATATATATTATACAAATTATTAAATATATATTTTTAATATAAAAATATTTAATAAACATTAATGTTCTTCTTATATAATTTTAATTTCATATAAGTTATCATGTTTGTAAAATCATTTTTTTTCACTATTTACCCAAAAATCAACTATTTCTGAAGAAACATAAAAAATTCAATTTAAGATAATTATAAAATTATTATTCGAAAAATTATGTTTTTAAAGAAATATATAAAATTTAAGTAATTAATGTTAATTATTTAGGTATAAAATACATAAATCTCATTTTTATGAAGAATGAATTCTTATAAAAAATGAATTTTTTCTTATACATTAACAAGAAACAAGAATTGGTTGAATGTAATAGTTTTTTTTAAATTATTCATTTTTATTAAATAAATAACATATATTGCATAATTCAGTTCTTCGTATTCATACCCACTAATTAAATGGTCAAGTTATAACAATCATATTTAAATAATATTATTTTGTTGTTCTTTCATGCTCGAGGATGCATGTGGGTCATGATATCAAACATAATATTAATGATAAAGAAAAAAATCATCGAATGTTATATCTATATCATCCATATGATATCATAAGTAGCCTATACCCAGTGGTCACTCGTGACACCAATCATTATGGTCACTTATCTTATATGATGTATCATGCTCTCCCATCATATAAGCTTTGTAAGGCTCACCCATCATCATATATAGTTTCTCTGCACAAAATTTTTAAACCTGTAATTTTTTATTATAAACCCCTTTAATTTTATTTTCATATATATGGAAAACACATTCAAACAATAAAATATCCATTATTTTTAAAAACTTTTGTTTGAAAAAAAATCACAGGATGAAGGGAAAAGAGTTTTAATTGAAATAATTTGAAATCTTGTAAATCATGAAAACTCATGCAAAACAATCATTATAGTTTAAAATGGTGGTCAAATCGTATACATTAAAATAGAACATTACTTTTTCATTTGGTTAAGATAGTCAAAATGTTCAATATAAAATAGTTAAAAAGATTAATTTTCAAAACCGTTGAAATAAAGATAAAAGAGACATAAAATATCATTTATATTTAATTAAAATCCATATAATCTATAAAATAATTATACGAAAATGTTTATTTGGGAAAAAATATAGTAAATAAATAATTAAAATAATGAAAATGATGTTTTATTGAAAAGTATCCCTTACAATGTGATGACTTTTGAAACATTGAATTATTGAATAAATGAACATGGAATGTATTTATAAACACTTTATCATCATAGAGTAATGATTAAATAAATGCATTGGTAGTTTATACGAAAAAAAATATTTCGTGAAAATAGATTAAATATCAAATAAATTTAATACAGACTATGGATCTCTTACCTTAAGTCCCATATAACCTTATACATTCTATAAATATTGAATAATAATTTTTATAGTTTTATTCTTCTTAAATAAAAATTAAATATTAACTTAATTATTTTTATTAATTTTTTCATTTATTATAATCTAATATTTAGTTACTAAAATGGTTATGTTCATTTTGGACTTTTTACATATGTTCTCTCTACAACCAAAAAAAAATCCATGTATTGACTATGGTAAAATGAGTTATGGTTACATCATCTATATATTCTTAATCATCTTATAAATTTTATTTTGATAAATAATTCACACCCATATAATTATTCATGTGAAGTGGTAACTTAAAAATATCACATGACTTTGTGGAGGTGGTAATCCACACGTATTCATGAACAATGTTATCCTATATCTGTGGATGGAAAGGTAACAAAATATATTATATAGTATATATAAATAATTAGAATAATTTTATGAATTTAATATATATTTATTAAATAAATAATTATAACCAACCATGAGAGGCGGTGAATAAAAAAAATTACATCGGTTCATGAGACAGTAGTCTGCACGTATGCACAAATGATGGTTATTTTCCCACATGATGGATAAATAGAATAATAAATGTTGTTATATAAACATAAAAACATTTATTTATAATGGAGATACTTATGTAATTATATCATCATGGTTTAAAAATATTTCAAAGAGGTTGAATAAGAAAAAAATCTTTAAATAGACTGGTAAGGAATTTTACCTTATCTGGAGATAAAATATTTGGATTTCACTATAAGTATTCGTGTCTTGGTATTTTAGTGATTCCTAGACCTAAAATATACAATGATGGATTTTTGGGAGCTTTTTGTGATTAATAGTTGTTAAAATGTGTCAGAAGGGGGGGGGGGGTAGGGGGTGGGGGTGGTAGTCCTTTCATTTTTTTAGGTGAGAGAAGGGGAAAATATGGAATTTTATAATTTATAAAGTAAATTTAAATTAAATTTTAGTTTAATTTTGAACCAAATATATATATTAAGAATATATAATGAATATTATTAATAATAATCTAATAAAATAAAATTTAGAAAAGTTTAGGTGGTGTTCTAACCCTAAACTCTTAGTTTTAACACTTAGTTAACTCATTTATGAATACAGTGATATGAAATTATTTTACTCTTTAGGGGTAAATAAATTAAAGATAAATGGAAAATTGGCCCATTAGTGGAAAATGGATAATATAATACATTATATCTAATTCACCTGACTTGTGATAAGATTTTTAAATATTTTAAATAATTTGATAAAATATTACTTATCATAGGATACCATTAACATTTGTTTTTCTTGAATATTCACATAGATTGGATTTAAAAAATATAATGACTATAATGCAATTAAAATAAAAAAATTAATGAAAATTTTACGGTTTTTTTGGTTGTAGAAGAATAGAGAATGGGGAAATTAGTTACAAGTTTTTTACAAACCATGCAATGCCTCTTTTATATGATCAGAGCTTCTATGGGAAATATTTTAGAATCCCAAAACACGAGAACCCAATCAATGTTTTCCCTATTGTTTTCCAAAACAATATTTTCTTATGTATACTTAGATGATTGGATGATTTTATTCTCTCATATCAGGTTATGATAGTGATTGGTTATTCATTGAATTTATCTGTAGATTGACAAAAACCTAAAGGAAGAGATTGTTTGAACCAAGGATATTCATTTTTATAAATAAAGCATAATCTATTTTTGTTTTCAATACTGACGTGAAATATTATGATGATTTTTTATGTAAAGGGATCATACATTTTATGCATAAAACAATATTGAAGGCATTTTTGTTTCCTAGTGTTTGCCAAATTTTTGGGTTCAGAAATTGGAGAATGGATAAGGGTATTTTCTACCAGAAAATATTTTACATAATGTTAATGGTGGTTTGGAATGTTGCATGCAATGAATGATTTAGGATCATAACATAAAAATATTGAAAAGGAAAAAATCTTGAGAAATATTTAAATGTGTGAGAAAGAAATGGTTGCATGGAATAGACTTACACAGCCAATGTGAAGTCAAAAATGGGTTTTCATTCATCAATAAAATTTTACATGCATTGAGGAAGAAACATCAGAATATTGTTTGATGGGTTATTGAGGCCTATAAATAGGTGGTTACACCCACTGAAAACCTATAACTTTATCGAAATAAGATTCGGTGTCTCTACCATATAAAAGAGCTGTCATATTAATACCTACATGTAATAAATATTATGTGGATAATGATCCTTGAGTACATGAAGAACAAGTGAATATTATGGTGTGGTTGCACAAGAGATAAGGGTTACATGAAATACATCTTCTGTGATAATCCCAAAACAGGTTCTCTAGAAGAGGTATTACATGAAAGTTGTATGTTGTGATTTTATTGGGTTTTGAACAACTGGTTTGTTCGTTCAGTGATTTTAATTGCATGAATTCAGGACATCAATGAATGCAGAATATCATTCTAGACTAAGACAAAGACATTAATGAAAATATTTTGAAGAGGTAAAAAAGTCGAAAAACTAAATAATACTTCACCCAAGGCGTTGAGCTAGGGGATTTGACGGAAGTGTACCAATGGATGTAGTGTTATATCCCTAAAATCTTGTAAATAATGTGTTCTTGGCACAGAGTGACTATGTCTGAACTCTTTTAGTCCAGAACTAGTGTAGATTAGTGGATTTTGGTAGGACCGACACACTGTTGGCGTATGCTCTTAGGACATGCCCTTAGTGGCGAACCAAGTAAATTGGTTGTGTGATTTTTTTTCTTGCCAATGGTTGTTTTCTTCAAATTCCCTTCAGACAGGTTGAATAGGTTCCTACTAATGTGAGAACATGATCCATCACTTTTGATGAAAATTTTGATACCCTGATTCTACCCTCCACTCTCAGGGTGTTCTGGTACCCTTCAATATTAGTACTAAAATTTAAATTTAAATTATCCTTATAAAAAATTATACATATTTAAAATAAAATTCTATAACAATTCATAGAGTCTTTTTACCAATTTCACACAATATTCAAGATATTAAATTTAATTAAGATATATTTTGAAATTTTATTTTATCTAAAATAATATAAAGTTATTTATCAAACAAATGGCACAAAAATTATATATTCTAGAAGATATGAACGGGTGTTAAAATTAAAGTCATCATATAATAATTCTTATAAATGTTTCTTTCCTTATTACATAGTATTCACCCTAATTAATATAATTTATCATTTACCATGGTGAAACATTTTTTACAATGGTTACTACACATAATGGAATAAATGAAATTGAAATCATTACTATATTTTTACAACCCGATTTAAAATAGAGAATAAATATTTCATTATTAAATTTTTATAAGTGGACTTGTGGAATTAATTTTTATTATATTTATTAAAATTGATAAAATGATATATTAAAACAAAATGTAATATATAATGGGTCTATTTAATGACCTTATTTAAATAAAATAGTTGGCATCTTTGCAAAAATTGATATTTTCACTATTCACTTAAATGTCAATATTTTAGGAAAAATACAAAAAATACATCCTAAGACTATTATGAAATGATGATTTAAAAAATAATATAAATTTTTTCAAATAATTTTCTAAAATATGGTGGAAATTAATTAAAATTTCCATTTCCAAAATGCAATAAAACACATTTTTTATGAAAATGTTTTTTTGAAGCCTAAAATGACTTTATTCATATTATATTTAAAATAGTATTAATTAAATGAATGTTAATTCATTAAAAGAATTTTAATTAATTAAATTAATGTTTATTAAATTAAATTGAATTTATAATATAATTTTTTAATTATAATTATTTAACAATCATGATCAATTTAATCTATCAAGATAAACATACACTGTAAATAATTGTTTTAGGAAAAATAAAAATTCTACCTTTAAAATATTTTAAATTTTTACAGAAAATTAATAAAATATGAAAGATTTTTTTAATTATGTTAACTAAAAATATTATACATATGTTACATAATGTTTTTATTCCTTTTCATACCCTCCAAACCAATGTCTAGGTCATAAGATTTATATTTAAATAATAAAGGTTTTTTAGTATATTGTGGTTCATTTAAGAATAGTATTGGGCATACCACACAATATAAAATATATTATTTTTATTGACAAGAAACTCTAAAGTTTAGAGTGTAACTTTATACACCCCTCAAATAAATTCATTCCCAAAAGATTACCTTATGTCCCATAAAATGTGTTTAAAATTTTTTTTATACAATTTCCATGAAGTGGAAGTTAAAACCTACAATCATGAAAGGAAAACACATTTTAATATTTAAAAATGAATTTACATAAACCACACATCATAAAAATGGAAAATAAAATTTCATTTCGAAAATAGGGGATGGGAAAGATGAAGGTCACCCATAGTAACACATTATAAGGTTTCTAAATAAGGATAACATTAATGAGAAGTAAAAATACAGACATAAAAGAGAAATTGACATCTAAGGAATAGTAAATAATTATAAATTTTGATATCATGATAAAGTTAAAAATGAAAAAATAATTTATTAAGGGATAAATAATACAATCAAGTCATTAAAACTATGGTAAATGGATAACATTTTTATTTTAACATTATTTTTCTAGAGTTGAGGGATTTTTAACTATTAATATAGAAATCATGAGAAATTATACTTAATTTATTTTCATCAATATTATAATAAAAATTTCATTTTTTGGATATTCTTTGATCAGTTTCCATTTCTATCCCATCTCTTACTCAGATAAATAAATATTTAATATTACATTTTCCTGCTTGAAGCACTAAAATTAACTTTTTATAGGTAATAATATCCACAATGGAATGTAGGGTAATTTTTACAATCTATTGGAAATAATCAAAAAAAAATTTCTTTATCACATGTTATGAAAATATAACAATAGGATTATCAATTGAAATAAAGAAAAACTACATTAATCTCTAATTCCTCAATGATAACACAAAATTTTAAATATAATTCATTCTGTAAAAAAAAATCCTTAAGACTCTCAAGATATTCTTAACTATGTTTAAAACTAAAAAACTGAAAAATATTTGTTCACATATTCTTCTAAAATAAATAATTTTTTTCCAAATAAAATTAATCTTTCATAATGTCATATACAAAAACTGTGTATTCCATAATCATGTAATCAGTAAATTATACTAGTTATTTCCCTAAATATACTAAATAACCATAAAACCATTATAAAATATTATATTACATGAAAAGATAATTTTCCTATTATTCTTTATATAATCTCCCATATTATCCCAAAATAATATTTCTAATTACATTATTTATATAATTCTTCCAAAATAACAGTAATAACTTAGTCAAAATATAGAATTTAAATCTTGTGGTTATACATTTGATAAATAAAACATTACTGAATTATAATATCAGTTTTATATTAATTACAAATAATTATATCAACATCAAAGAGCATATTAACCGTAATGTCTATCAATACATATCATTCTATGTCTATAATATATAAAATCATTCTTACTTAAAATAAATTTTTCATTAATAAACAGGTTTATAAAATGTGTTACATATAACTCAAACATATATTAAAGCTCAATAAATTTATCTAAGGTATACTAAGCACCTAAAAAATAAATTGTGTACTAATATCATTAAACTTATGATAATATTAAATAAAATAACATTACATCATAATATACCAAGTCGATTTAATAAATAGTTATAATGCCACTAATGAATTAAATGATCCTTTTCATCTGTTATCCATGAAATAATATTACATCTTGATTGAAATGGATGTTGAAATATATTTAAATTTTCAAAAAATTCCATGTTTTGAGTATATATATTTGAGACATCATAAAAAATACATTTCCCATAATATATTTGGATATGGTTTTACTTGAGTTTTTCACATAACGGTTGGTGTTTATAAAAATAAAAAAACATCAAATAATATGAGAAAGGAATATGATACATGAGGGTCACACACCTTTTTATCCAGGTAGAGGGTTAGAAGTACTTTTTTTAGTCATCAATTATAATAACTTCATAATGCACCTTATTGAATTTTTTAAAATAATTATTATGAGATAATTGTTATATAGAAAATTGGAAAAAATATCCTAAGTTTCTTCATGATATATATATGTATTAAAGAGGTATGTGATATAATATAAGGTGTTTTTATTGATTTTTTGATTCTAGAGAAGGTTTCCAAACCACCTGAGGAATATTATTCAATTATTATTACAAGTTAATCCTTTAGAAGAGAGTTGTGGTTTCTGTTTAATTTTGTCACATCCATCTCAAAGAAGATCTTTTACACTAATGAAGAAATTTTGATATCAATAAAAAATAATTTTTTTAATGATATAAATTTAAAAAACTAAATAGTTTTTCTTAATCTATCTTGTGAATGTATTACTCTAAGACACCCTTTATTTTTACTAGGATACTATTTAATAACAATAGGTTTATCTAAGGTTAGAGTATATTTAGTTCTCTCATAAATCATACCCTATTCATAAAATAAACATAATTTTCATTATCAAATTATATTATAATATTATAAAATAATAACATCCTAACCTAAAATGTTATCTAAACCTTTCCATTTATACTAATTATAAGGACTCATATTATAATCAAACCATAATTATATGATTTATAACAAGGGTTGAACTTTCTTTCAATTTGAGGATATTTTTGGTTTAGAGTTTTATATAATTATGTAAAAAAATACATAAAAAGTATAAATATTTTCATATTTTTCATTTTTACCACAAAACAATTTATATCTATATGAACACTTTATTTGTTCAAGGTAACTTTCATAGTTGTAATTTTTATTTTTTTAAAGTTTGTACTCATCCATAAACCCTGTAAAAAATTAGATGAAAATGTGGGATGATAAAAAAACACAATGGAATATATCTTAACAACCCAATTAATGATATAATAAGTTTACACTCATTATTAAATCCTTTTGAAATTCATGTGAAAGATTTTATTGGCATAAATAAGAATCAATCCAGTTTTATACTTAAAACTAGATTTTTCATAAATGACAGTTTTCCTCCTTTTGATGGAGCACTTATTTTAAATATATATTTTTGACACTTTTCTAAAATTATATTTAATAAAATAAAATTATTCTTTAAAATTAGAATATCAAAATTTAATTTGGTTTATTTTTTGTTATTTTTCTAATAAGTTCATTGTTTTGATGAATAGTAAATGTTACTACATTTTAATAGATTTTTTTCATCTAAATATTTTATATTATTTAATTATATTTATAATTTGTTTAAAGTATAATTAAATAAATGTTTTATCATTTAATCCAATTTAGGAAATTGGAATAAATTTTACATTGAAATTGGACATAGAAACATTTCAATCTTTTGAATGATTTCACATTAATAACTCGCTTTCTCACCTCGTCAACAAAAATAATTTTATATTAATATTTTCCACTTACGTGTTTTTAATATTGAAAAATTTAATCATTATTTTTATTTATTAGTTATAGGTTTATAAAATACTTCACTTTTATTTTTAGACAATATGAATAGTAACTATGGTAATTTTTATTACCATGGTTAAGGGTAAATCAAGTAATTAAGGGTAAATAAATATTATAAATACTATAAAATTACTCTAAATATTTTAATAATTTAATTGGATGATTTATTATATACCAAAATAAACCTTTGTCTGATTTTGGACCTCTTGGAGCACCTTTGAGAAGTTTAACCCTTTTATAGTATTTTATTTGAAGAAAACTCAATTGTTTCCATAATTTTTTTTTAATAAGTGAAAGAATTTTAATTTTTGTATATATAGAGGATTTTTTAGACTATAAATAGTCTATAGAAATATAATATTTTTATCTTCATCAGGATAATTTATTTTTAATTTTATTGAGAGAAATAATTATCTTTAAGTCTTTCAGAATGATGATGCAGTAATTTTTTAATTAATGGATATAATAAATAAATGATATTAAAAATATTAAAATGAATATACTTTGAGATAATTATTGTCATAATTTTTTTATATATTACCTGGAAATGATAGTTATTTATTAATAGTGTTTTTTCTAATATATCATATTGGTATGATATTTTTAAAAAGTCAAGTAACGAATAGTATGAAAATAGTTATTTATGATATTTTAAAATATAAAATACATTATTAAATGATATAAAATTAAATAAATATAAAATTCATCCAAATGATTAATTTAAGGCTTAAAATATTACCAAAAAATAATTTATTAGTCTTTTGAAAATTTACAGTAGTTATATTGACCTTGAAAGTGAAAATTACAATGTATCCTAGTAATAGTTGAATGGGTTTAAAATGGGTTAAAACAAATAGATAACGACACAAAAAAATTTCAACACCTATCCAATTTTAATTGGATGAACATATTTACTCCCATAACTATCATATATTATAACTAAATATGGTTTTATCCATTTTTAATATAATATTAATATATATTAATTTAATATTTTATTGAATTACAATTGTTCTACTTCCCTCTATTATAAAAGGGAACTCTTTATTATCTTTTCATAAAAATTAAAAACATATTTTTTGTCCAATATTTATGAAAATAATTTTTTATAATCCCTCCTCACATTATAGATTCATTAGTTTAGGCATAACACCCTCTATAGAGTTGTTATGGTGTTAATCAAAAAAGCTAATCTGAATAAGATGTATCATTTTCAATTAAATATTTGTATTTTATTTATTCATACACTTATTTAAAATGTTATTAATGCATTATGAAATAATAAATCCAATATCCTCAATATAATTTAATTTTTTCATGAAAATATAATCAACTATATCTATATCCTTTTACATCAAATTGGAAAAGAATGTACCGTCCATGTGAATGAGGGACTATCGCCTCACAAACCGATGAAATTCAATTTCCATCACTATGTCTTAAGACTAGTTATAATGATTGAATTAATATATATATAATATTAATGACAATCTTATTATAATAAAAATATAATACATAATTTTCATTCTTACCTTTCCATGCATAGAAAAATGATAATTTTTTTCGTGTGTACATACAAACTATCACCTTCACGAAGCAATGTGATTAGTTTTTTAGCACCAAATCATATGGATGATATATATAATTATATTTAAATGATTAATATGATATTAATTATATTAAAATCATTAAACTAAGATAATATATTACCTAACATCTTTCAATATTGATCATCAAAAAATGGAAATATTACTCCAGCTTACTTACCACTGACCGTCTCTATGTTTAAAAAGTTGTTCATTTTTTATGAAAATTCATAATATATTTATTTAAAATATAAATTAATATATAAAAATGATAATAATTTCATGAATACTATTCTGCTGTTAATGTACTAATGACCAATTTTGACTATAGAAATCATACAAAAATCATTTTGGACTCATGTATAGAATATCATCGAAACATCCAACATGAACATAAATAATTAAGTAATTATTATAACATGATAATAAAGGATATAAAAGGAATAATAATCATTAAAAAGTTTCTAAATCAATAAAATTAATAACATAACTTCTTATTTAGGAAGATAAATGACATTTGTGACAAACCAGACTCAATAGTAAGGGAATTCATCTCAATATGTTTTCATTGAGGCATATTTTGATGTTATACGCCTGCGTCATTTTTAAGGTGTATAAAAAACCCCCCTTGTTTTTTAATTTCATTCAAATTTATCGAAAAGAAATATTTTTTAGTTTTTATATTGAACATTTGACTTTATTTACAAATAAAATAATGTTTTTTTAAATTATATGGCTATAATAACTGCTCCGCCTCCATGAAAATTATTTGATATTAAGATTAATTTAAATGCATTCATGTATTTAATTGAAAAAGAATCCATTTTTTACTTTTTTTGGAAATTTTATTTTTAAAATATGGTTTGAAAATTGATTTATTATTTCAACAACATTAAATGTTTTCATATGAGTGGATATGAAATTTTAATAAAGACATACTAAAATTTGAAATGATATTTGTGTTGTGATTATATAATGGTAATAAAAAATTTTATGGGTGGTTATGTGATAAACCAATGATGGGTTGTTCAGTGATAAACTAACAATGGGTGGGTCTATGGTATCCCTCCAATTCATTGGATATAAAGTCAACCATATGGTTATTCCATTTGTAAGAGTGACACATATAGAAGTATACTGTATGGTTATTCCAATTGTATGTATGAAAAGTATAATTATGTCTGATTATAAATTTATGATTTATATATTCTTTCTATTTATTTATGGTGTAGTTGGAGTATGACTCAGTGGTAGCGGTGCCTCGTGATTCTACATAAGACTCATATTTTAATCCTGTTAGGAGAGAATTTTCGATAGTAGGTGGTGACACTGGAAGGTAGTGATGTAGGAAGAAAGTGATGCAAGGATGATGCAAGAAATCAGTGATATAGGCATACAGTAATGTAGGCAAGATGCAGGAATGACATTGAACCAGAATATCAAGATATATTTTTCTCCATTGGGTAATGTAATGGGCTTCATGTCCACTGTGATTTTGGGACATGTACAAAATAACTAAAAAATGTTATGTGGAATATCACTTGGGGGGGATATAGAAATACCTTTCGTCCTATGTGCGCGGTGTTCTTGTGTTTAATGTAATTGTACCCCTAATCACCTAATATATATATATAAATATATTTGTTTATACTAATATTATTATTAAAAAATGGTAAGAAATCAGTTTATTTTTAAAGGAATGTATTTTGTATTTCTTAAGGGTGAGGAGAATTACATAATGATATGTTTTTATGGTATTTAGGTTCTCACAAGACAAATAATATTTCTTATTTATGTATCCCTTATTAGGATTTTTGTGCTTATCCCACATTTTTAAATTTTCTTCTGATTATTTAAGGGAGAATAGAAATAAATATGAGATCAAGGGAAATATTAGGAAGATTGAACCAGAAAAATACAATATATTATTTTTTAAAATTTATGTTTTTTAAAAAGAATATTGGGTACATGTGTCTAAATTTTAATAATTGTGTTGTTATTAAATTTTTTTCCCCCATTCTCTAAAAATATAAACCTAAAAAAAACACAATGTGAAATAAAGGAATTACCTTCGGTAAAAATCAAGATTATTCAATGTTTAAGGATGAGGAATTATAGATGGTATCAGATGTTGGTTTAGATAACATTATAGGTTAGAGTAATATTAATAACTTTCCCTTGAAATATTTACCTTATGGTCATGTTAAATTGTTATAGAATTTTAATTTTACCATATTTCTTCATCTAAAAATTACCAATTCAGAATGGTTTTCAAGAGAGGAAATAAGGATGAAATAGTGGTAAGGAACCAAGTGAAACATATCTTTCTGAATCAACATCCCGAGATAGTTGGAATCAGAACTGAGTGGTTTTTTTGTAATGGATTCGTATAAACATGCTATAAATGATGGTGGTGTCCATGCAAGATAGAAACCAGATATTTTAAAGAAGGATATGAGGATAGTGGGTCATTTTAGAAGAAAACATACCCCATCAGTCATAAGATCATTTGACCCCCTTCCAGCTAAAAATGGATTGAATCCCTAGAAATGTTATTCGATGTCATGGGTTTTTGGATCACCAAAAGGTAACTCTTTCAATTTATTGTTTTGAATATGAATCTGATGAGTGGTGTTAAATGGTTAAAAATTTCAAAGGAAGTGAAGATATTGATTCCTTTTAATAGGATGAATTTAATAATTTTTTCCATGAAACATAATTTCCAAAGGATATTTGACATAGGATAGAGAAATATTTATTGGATTTGAGAAAAAAGGGTTTGATTCGATGAATTCATATAAAAAAAGATTCAACAATTTTTAAAGGTATGCAAAAAATTTTATTCGGGATCCTGATAGTATGATAAATCAGGTTTACTCAGGATTAAATCCCAGATATCAAAGGGAACTGGATTCTCATGAGTTCAAAATATATTAGAGAATTGTTAGGTTTTCTATGAAGGTTGAAATAATGATTTCTATTGAAATTTTGTCACGTTAGAGAAATCAAAAGATGTGGTCTTGTTGGTAAGAAATGGAAAAGAATTCATAAAATATGTTTGGGGGTAAGAAAACTAAATTTCCATTTTGTCAAAAATGTTGTAAAAAGTATCCTAGAGAATATATTTCAAATATTTGGAAGTGCTTCAGATGTGGTAAGATCAGTCATATCGCTCCTGACTGTAAGGGAGATGACCAAAAAAGAAAATAAATGAAAATAGTTATGTTTTTTAGTTGTAATGAGTTAGGGAATTATGCCATTGTGTGTCCAAATTTGACTACCATCGGTGGAAACCATCAAGATATTAGTAAAAAGCGTGTGGAAAAATATTTTTCTTCTACTGTGTTTGATGTCGGTTCATCAAATGAATTTCTAACAGGTATGTCAAATGTTTTTTCCCAATTATATCGATACACTATTTGACTTTGGATCTTCAAATTGTTTCCTTTAAAAGATATTTTCAAGTGAATTGGAAATATCACCTCATGAATGTGATATATAACTTTTGGTAGAAATATTGAGTGGAGGTATGTAACAACTCATAATGATAAAGTGTTAAATTACTAAAATGATATGACTCATGTCAAAAAGGTTCACCTTTTATTAGAGGATCCTAACTAATTAGAACTCAATAGTTAATCATGCTTGTAATGGAGTAGTGATAAAAAGAAATGACCTTCTAGGAATTTTCTCATGATGTGTCTGAGTGAGGACAATGCAAACTAGAAACATCAAGTGTTTTCATGTGGGCACATTCATTATTCTGATGACCTATTTAGGCATATGGGTGGGCCCTAGGGGGTGGACCATGTGTCTTTGTGGAAACTAGGGGTACCTAGTGGGCTAAAACATGACAACCATGTTAAGGCGAGGTTTCTATGCTATCAGCTGAGCACAGTTGTTACATTTAGTATTATAGGAGGATCCTAGCCTTAAGTGTTGTGGAACTACCTAGGCTGACATTTAGGGTTCACAATAAGATTATTTTACTCTAAAGGGGGTGAATGTAACACCACATAATGATAATGGATTGAATGAATAAAATGTCATGAATCCTGACAATAAGTAGCATAATTTATTTCAGTAAACTACCTGATTATAACTCCACAGTTATGTGTGTTTTCCCTGGAGTAGTGATCAAGATGAGTGACCTTATGGTAGGTTTCTAAAGATGTGTATGAGTGATGATAAATCACACTAGAATGATCAAGAGTTTTCTTATGTGGGAATTCATTTGTCTGATTACCAGTTTAAGTGCATGGGTAGGCCCTAAGGAGGGGACCCCATGTCTATGGGGTAACTAGTTGTACATGGAGATCCATAACCCAATAAAAATGTTAACATGGGGTTTCTATGCAATCAGGATGGCCCAAATTTTAAAAATTATAAACACAACCTAGATTTATATGAATCTTATTATTTTCATTAGTGGGATGGTCTTTCCTATAAATGTTGTTGACCTTCCCATAGTAGAGTTTGATATAATTTTTGGGTATGGATTGGATATTGGTTTAACATGATAAAATATATTTTAAGGATATTAATGTATTAATAAATGATTTAATATCTTTGATAACATTCCAAGATGTTGAGAGATAGATTAATGATGATAGTGAATGTTATCTATCTAATATTGTTGAAAAGAATGAAACAATTCTGATTTGTGAAATCCTAAAAGTGAATGAATTTTTGAATGTTTTTCTTGATGAATTTACTAGTGTTTTATGCATGATGGTATGCCTAATTTTAATTCCACTTATCAAATGTCTCATGTAGAACTTGTAGAATTGTATTTTTTTTGCAATAATTGCTTTATAATGGTTTCATTCGATATAGAATTTTACCACTGGGTGCTTCTATTTTATTTGTGAAAAATAAATTTGGTCTATGAGACATTTTATGGATTATAGATCATTGAATGACATCAATATCTAGAACAAGTATCGTTGGCCCTGTATAAATTATTTTTTATCATCTCCAATGCACTGAATATTTTTCAAGGATTGATTTGTGGCCTGGGTACCATCAGCATAAGGTGAGGGAGGATGACATTATAAAAACTAAATTTGAAAAATGATATGAGAATAATGAGTTTGTAATTATTTCCGTTGGGTTATCTAATTCACCTATTGTATTTATAAATATTATGAATGTATTATTCCTTCAATTTTTGGATCAGTTTGTTGTTTTTTTATAGATTGTATTTTGGTAAATTTTAATATCTATGAGGAACATGAAATGCACATAATGATTTTTTTCAAAATACAAAAGAAAACAAATCATATTGAAATTTTATTATGAGTGAATTTAGGTTTCCAAAAATATCATTCCTTAGAAATATTATTTCTAAATAAGGAATATATATTGACCCTTATAAAACAAAAAATGTTCATGGGTGGAAAGTACCTACCAATGTCATATATATTCATAGTTTTCATTTAATAGTGGGTTATTATTGAAGATTTTTTGAAAAAATTTCTCGTTTATATATTCCATTATGTAAGTTAACATGTAATAATTTTAAGTTAATTTGGATAAAATAATGCAATGATTGTTTTTAGAAACATAAAAGAAGATTGGTAAATGCTCCAATTTTGGATCGACCTTCTAGAAGTGGTAAATTTGTTATCTATAGTGAAACATCCTTGAAAGGAAATGGTAGCATTTTAATATAGAATGATTAGGTAATGAAATATGATTTATTAAAGTTGAAACCACATGAGTTAAATTACCCTACAAATTATTTGGAAACTAACTACTTTTGTTTTCTCATTCAAAATTTATAGGTGTCAATTATATGGTGTAAAGTGTGAAATATATTCTAATAAAAAAAGTATGATGTTTATATTCACTCTAAAAGAACTGAACATGGGATAATATATATTTATGTAACAACTAAAGGATTATAAATTCATGATTCATTTCCATCCTAGAAAATAAAACAATGTGGATGATGATTTTATTCAAAACCATAGTGCCAAAATTAAAAATTCTATGTTTGGAACACGAACCTTTGGTTAATGATTTGATGAATTCTTTCTTAGAATTTATTGATTAAGGGACATATTATTTTTTTTGTTTCAGGTTTTAGTGAAGTCATGTTTTTCAAAAAAAATTATGAGAGCTTAGAAGGTGGATCAGTCATTGTAAGAAAATGTACAATCCATTAATGAGGGTAAATTTCTTCATTTTAATATTAATGAAGAAGGTGATTTACAATTTTGAAAAAGATTATTCATTTATTGTGATTCCTAGTTTATGAAAGACTTTTTTGAATGAATCTCATAGTTCTACATTTTCTATAAATTTGGGAAACACTAAAATGTTTAGTGACATTTAGGTGTATCACTAGTGGTATGGAATGAAAAGATATATTTATTACTTTACCAAAAAATGATTTACTTTTTACTAGGACAAAGAAGAATGAAAATTACTTAAGGGGATGCATTATCCTTTTCCAATATTATATTTTAAGTGGGAAAATATATCGATCAATTGTATAGAGGGAATATTAAAGACTTTTCAAGGTAACAATTCCCTTTGTGTTATTATTGATTGACTGACAAAACCAGATCATTTTATAACTATTAGAGACACAATTTTTGTAGATAATATTTTCGAGTTTTATCTTAAAAAGATAGTTAGGTTACTTGGATTTACTCTCTCCATTGTATTCGATAATGATTCAATGTTCACTTCAAACATTTAGAAATTCCTTCAGAAGTCGTTAAGTTCGAAATTAAATTTTTGTTCAACATTTCATCCCTAATCATATGGGTAGTTAGAACAATAAAATAAGACCTTAGATGATATACTATATTCTTGTTAAATGGATTATTAAGGATTGGGATCAAAATCCTTCATTTATTGGCATTTAATATAATTAAAATTTTCATTTTAGTAATCCTATGGCACCATTTGAGAAATTATATATAAAGTGTTGTTAGATAAAAACTTTTTAGATGATTTTGGGGAGAAACGTTGATGGGACCAGTGTTTGTACTGGAAATTTAAGAGAATCATTAGTTAATTTAGTGTCACATGAGGACATCATAGAGCTGGATGAAAAGTTTTTTGGATAATCGAAGGAGGAATATTTCTTTTTTAGGTAAGTGATCATGTCTTTCTCAACGTTTCTCAATGGAATGGTGTTATGAATTTTTGGTATGAGGGGCAAGGTGAATCTTCAATTCAGTGGGGACTATGAAATCCTGGAGAAAGTTCTACATTTTTCCCACAAAGTGTTTTTGACTTTGACTTTATCCTAGGTATATAATGTTTTTTAAGTTTCTATGTTAATGAAATATTTGCATGATTTATCTCTTATTTTAATCCATGAAGTAGACTAGTTAGAGGAGAGTATTTATTATGAGGAACATATTTTTTATCTTTTTGACCACAAAGAAAAAGAGTTTTTGAATAAAGTGATACATCGGGTTATTTTTTTTATGAAAAACCCTTATTGTTGAAGAGGGAACATTGGAATTTAAAAATTCAATGAATGAAGTGTATCTATACTTATTTAATTAGTGAATAAAATTATGAGGACACCAATTCCAAAATAGGGGAATAACGTAATAACCTAGGTAATGATATATTAATTAAACACTTATTTATTATTTTTTTTGACATTCATATAATATATTTAATATGAAAAATATAATAATAAATCTAGTTTTATGCTTAAATACTATATTTTTTAAAAAGAAATTTTCACCACCTTTTGATGGACTATGTATTTTAAATCTATTTTGTTGAAAATTTTAAAAATTATATTTTAAAAAATTATATTTTTTAAAAGAATAATATAAAATTTTAATTTGGTTTAATTTTTTTGATAAGATTCATGTTTTGATGAATAATAAAAAATACTGCATGTTAATTGAAAACCACCATTTCATCTAAATAATTTATAGTGGTAACTAATATATATAATTGGTTTTAAGCTATAAATATATCAATTTTATATCTATTAATACAATTTTGGTGATTGGAATCAATTTCATATTGATGTTGGATATTAAAACAATTCAATCTTATGAATGTTCTCATTTTTATGATATATTTTCTCTCCTATACAATGAGATTAATTTTATATATATTTTTTGACAAATAGTTTTTTTTAAATTTTTAAAAATGAATTATATATTTTTAATTATAAGGTGAAAATTTATTAAATATGACATTTTTAGTTTCAGACAATATGAATAGTGACATTGGTAATATTTATTACCACGACTAATGGTAAATCAGGTTATTAAGGGAAAAAATAATAATATAAATATTATAAAATTAGCTTAAAACTTATCAATATATTATTAGATGATTGATTTTAGACCCATATCATTTTCGGTATATTTTTTAACCTCTTCAAGCCATATGGATGAATTTTACCACTTTATAGTATTCTATTCAAATAAAAGTCAATTTTTTTATTCTTTTATTTTCAACAAGTAAATGGTTTTAAATATAGGGATATATATGGGATATATTTTAATATAAATAGTCTATTATAATTAAAAAAAAATATTAGAAACATGGTAATTAAAATTTTTATTTTTAATGGAAAAATAAATACTTTAAATGCTTACATAATAATGATGCAGTAATTGCTTAATTAAAGGAAATATCAAATAGATGATATTAAAAGTATTAAAATAAATATAATTATAGATAATTAATATCATGCCCTAATTTCATAGATCAATTTTAAATGATAGTTATTTATTAATATATTTGGTTCAAAAACATCTTATTTTTATGATATTTCTTAAAATTCATGGAATGAATAGTGTCAAAATTGAAATTAACGATACTTTAAAATAAAAAATATTTTATAAAATGATATAAAATTAGAAAAAATATAAAATACATATAAATGACTGGGATAATGATTAAAATGTTATAAATGACTAATTTATTGGTCATTTGGTATATGATTATAATTATATTAACCCTCAATGTGTTAATTATATGATATCATGATTAGAGTTAAAAGGGTTAAATAAGGGTTAATACAAAAAGATAAGGATTATAAAAATAATAAAAAATCCCTCAATTTTTATTGAATAAATAAATTTAGAGCCATAGTTATCCTATATTTTTTATTAATAGTATTTTATCCAATTTTAATAGAAAATTAATTTATATTAATTTAATATTTTTAAGAATTCCGAGAGTGCCTCTCTGCTCTCTTATAAAAGGGCACCCATTATTCTCGTCACTTCACACTTCAAATCATATTTGGTTCATCCAATATCTACCCAAATACCTTACTATAATATATTCCCACATTATAGAGTCTTTAATTTTGATATAATACACTTCTTAAATGTGTTAAGATGTTAATAAATGGAGATCATCTGAAGAAGTCGTATACTTTTTAATTAAGTGTTTCTATTTTATTTCTTATTTCACTTCCTTAAAATATCATTGAAACATGATTAGATAATAACTAAAATATCTTTAATATAAGTTGATTTTATTATGTTAATATCATCACCTATATCCATCCTTATTTCAATCAAATGGGAAAATAATTAATTGTATGGGTGTAGGATTGACTACCGCTTTATGAACCGATGAAATTAATTTTCCATCACCATATCTAATGACTGGTAAAATTGATGGAAATAATTATTATATATGATATTAATGAAAAAATTAACTATTAAAATATAATATATCTTTCTCTTTCGGACCATTCCATATATAGAAAAATGATAATGTCGTTCGTATGTATGTGTGAACTATAACCTCCACAAAGCGACGCGATTAATTTTTTAGCACCACATCATATGGATGGTATATATAAGTACATTTGAATGATTATTATGTTATAAAATATATTATTAACATTATATAAGGATAAAATAATACTTAAATTCCTTCCATAGTTATCTTTCAGAAATGATAATGTTACTCATGTGTATGTATGACTTATCATCTCCATGAGTATAACACAATTATTTTTTCATAACCATACAATATTATTTGATTTAAAAGAAAAACTTTACTTATAAAAATGATAATAATTTCATTAATATTATTCCTTATAAGATTTAATATTGACCATTTTGGAATATTTACTTCATAAAAATTCCATTTTGGACTAATATAACGAATATCATCAAAACATCTGACATGATCTTAAATAGTTAAGAAATTATTATAACATGGTAAAAAATAATATAAAAAGAATAAAAAAAATTATTAAGGTAATATATCAAGTAAGTATTAAAATAATTTTATTATTTAGAAAGATAAAGGACTTATGTGACGAATCGGCCTCAGGGTAAGAGAGTTCATCTCAATCTCCATTCATTGTGGCATATTTTTATGTTTTACACCCACCTAATTTTATGAAGCATGTAAACAATTCCTTCGACTTTGAATTTAATTAAAAGGTTCTTAATATAGAATATTTTTTATGTTTTATATATTTAATGTTTTACTCTCATTACAAACAACAAAAGAAAGGTTCTTTTTAATGTATACAATGACAATAACGTCTCCTCTACTGTGAAAATTATTTTCTATTTGGATTTCTCTAAAATACAGATTGTATTTAAAAGAAAAATAATTTTTTTTCTTTTTTTGGTGATGTGTTTTTTTAGAATTTGTTTTGGATGTGGATGGATTATTTCAATAACTTGAAAAGTTACCATATTGTTGGAAATTAAATTTTAATAGTAACATATTGAAAATTGAAAGCATTTATGTGTTGTGATTATATAATGGTTCTTGGAAATTTGATCAGTGGTTACATGATAAACCAATGACGGGTAGTTCTGTAACAAACTAACAAAAGGTGGGTCTATTTTAGCCCTCAAATGCATTGGGTATGGAAGGATACCATCTGATTAATCCATTTGTAAGAGTGACATGTATGGATGTTGACCACATAGTTATTTCATTTGTACGTATGATAAGTATAATTATTAATCAGGATACCATTATATGTTATCTATTATTGATATGGTTTTATGGTAAAATTATGATTACAAAAAGGGTAATAAATGATCTTATTCTACAAGAAAATTATTTAATATACTTAAGGGTGAGAAGTATTACTTTATGACAAGTTTTTATGGGTTTCATATTTTCACAAGAGTAACTATTTTCAATATTTGTCTATCCCATACTGGTAATTTTGTTATAATATAACATTTGAATCTTTTTCTCATAGTATTCAAATGATAATAGAGATAATTATGAGATAAAGGAAATTTTTTATATAATTTATCATGGAACTAAATCATGTGTTATTTTATAAAACTTTTTGTTTTGTAAAAAAATATATTGAGTGGATGTGTCTATATTAAAATATTTTTGTTTTAATGTAATATTTTATGCCTAATGTAATGTCATGGACCTTCCTAGTACATTAAATTTTCCAAATCTAGTGTTTGATGTGTCATGGGGACCATCGATGACTCATTGGGATGTTTTCCAAAAATCGATGGTTGGGCGAACAGTGGCACTGATGGGAGATAATTTGAGGGAAAAAATTCTAGGGTTTTAGTGACTCACCCATCAGCGAGTCACTTCTAGTTTCTCTAGGACATTCCAATTTCACTCCAGTAACAAATCTTTTGACGTAAACATGTTTTAATTAATCTTTTTATGTGATTTAAGGCTCATAAAAGATGTTTTAAACTCTAAATAGTTGGGTGACACATGACATACAAAAACTTGTGGCATTTTCATCTATGACACACCCTTGGCATCATTTTCCATCATTATGTGTTTTCTAGTTTCACCCATGTTATGTTTTTTTCTCCGTTTAATGGATTTTTATTTACCCACAACAGTTATCTCCACCCTCTCCATGGAGAATTATTTAATATAAATTAATCCTAATGTGTGAAATCACTGAGCCATGTGGTAAAGCCACGATCAGACTTTTATTTAATTTGTAATCATATCATTGATTTTATGATCTGGACACTTCCTAAGTCAAGATCCTCTCTTTCAAATTACTTTATATTTCTCTAAGAACATGTCAAGACTTGCTCCCAAGATGAATCATACACCCATGTTGTAGCCTTTTCCACCCATCCTTGGATTCCTTGGAGTTCTTCCTCTACAAGTGGTGCATCCCCAATTATTGACACAAAGAATAAAACATCGATCCTTGATCCTCTAGGTAGGGGTTTTCCTTTATCTCTCTTTATTGTGCATTAGGCGAGGTGGGTATGACTACGATATTTCGAGATGTAGGTGAAACCAAATATTTAAAGAAAATAATAAACGGATTGTTTGAGAATGATTGTGTGGTAAAGTTAACGATGTTTTGTGTTTTAATTTTATATTTATTTTTCTAATTGTATAGACTCATGTCCACTAAAAATCAGGGCCATTGGTGGTCCTTTCCTGCATAGTAATGCTGTTTTTTTTTTCAGGATAATCTTGTGATTTAATGGATGTAACATGGAAACTAGTTAATTAGATAGACTTGGTTGATTAAATGGATTCCTGATGAATTAAAGCCCTTGTGGGATCACCCTAGTTAACCAAAAGGAAAGAAGGAACTTAATTAATGGTGTTTCAAAATCAGAAAATTCTCTTTCTCTATTATAGTAACATTCTTGGTTATTATATTTGATGCCCTATGGGGCGACGTAGTAGGGGATGGAACCTATGGTTGAGGGGTTTTTTATTTTTGAATCTTATGCAATGTGGAGCTGGTATGTTGGGGATTGTCTTTGTTATAGTACTTCGAGGGATCTAACAGATCCCTTCAAGTGTTGTTACTTCACAAGAGAACCAGGCTTGAATGCTTAAATGTCACTTAGTAGTTTTTTTACTTTATTTTTTATTTTGGATTGTTGTTATGGAAGTTAGTTTTCTATTAGAGGAGGGTTGTTTTAAATGTAATATCATGAACATGATAATGAGAACAGGTACAATGGGGAATTGTTTTCTGGAAATGGGTTGTTCTCTGGTTTTGGTTGTTGTGTTTTTGTGCATGTAGGGATATCAACGAGAGTGGTTGTGTATAGGTTAGTTGACTATATCATTACCCTTTGGTTGGGATGAGTGATTGATAACCTATATGTATAATTTTTAGTTTATGTGTTTCTTTTACTCACCCAACCCATGTTGAGAACTTTGTGCCAAACCGTCCCATTTCACGGGGGGGTGTTTTACTCAACATTATTATGAGTGGATGGTAATTAGATCTATTCTGATCCCTCTCCCAAGTACCCCATGACTGTTTCGGTATGCTTTAATGAGATAAGGTTAATTATGGCCTAAGACTCTTGGGCAGGGTGTACTGTGGTGGTTGTTCCATGTGTGTACGGGCATGTTTGTTTCCCAAGATTCATTGGGATGGGGAACATGTATCTTTGGCCATGAGAGTGGTTATTCTGGACCATGTGTCTTCAAGCATGAAAATGGTTGTTCAATCCCAGGTTTCATCTGGCATATTAGTGGTTTTTGTGGCCGAGTCATCTTCAGTCGTGGTTTTGTGTAGTTTTGGTGGACCAGGTGTTTGCGGTTGGGATGTGTGGTTGTGATGGCCCATAAGGTTGTTTATGGGATAGAATTGGGACTTCAGAGGAACATGTGAAGGATTTATGACACATAGGATTTCCTAGGTAACCAATGGGAAAGTGGTGCAGGGTACCCAAATATCGATGTGCAATTACTATTACATTACCTAACCTACATTATTTAAGGAGTCTTACCTAGTTAGGTTGGAAGGATAGTTTCATTTCTAAGTATTTTGGTTATCTATATTTCTCAATGGGAATTAGAATGTCTCCCCACTTGTGCATTTGATCTTTTGATTCCCCTAATTAGTATAATGGTACAATTACCCTACATATTTAAAACATCTTTGAGGTTTCTAGGAGGACATTGAGGACTGTGCCAAACATTACTATCTCAAACTTCTAGATAATTTTCCTTAATGATTTGCCTTTCTTTTGGTACTTCCCTTCTGATTTTTCTTAAAATTATCATTAGATTATATTGAACATGAACATGGGAATGGATTTTTGGATTTACTTTTACTTTCATTCTTTATATTTGTTTGGATTTAATATCATATCACCCGATCGAGTTCTATAAAAAGATTAATAACTTCCACATTATGTGAGATTTTATACCCTTAGTGCTACTATCCACTCCGGGGCCTGTATAAGGCGGGACTTAGGGGGGTCACTATCTATCCTTTGATGTGAAGAAGGAAGGGTCTGGAAGTTTGCTATCCCTTCCCTCATCTTGGTGAATGCGGGTCGTGACAGAATGGTATCAGAGAAAAGTTGAGAGATAGGATGGAGTTTGGGGTTAGTCACAATGAGGATTTCATGGGATGATAGGGAATCATTTTTGGGAAATTTTGGTATGTGAAATAGTCCATGGGAGACTTGCTAGGACATTGGATTTTAGGGACCCCCATGATCTGATGCAAGGATTCTTGACCTACCGAACAACCAAGTGAGGGTGCACTGATTGTAAGGTAGAGACCCTAGGAAAAGGTACATGCATCATAATTAATTTCCTTCAAGAGTGTTTTGTTTGTTTTTAGAATACAAATGAATAAAAAATCTGGACAAAATTGAAGAGAATTTTCCACACTTCCCGTGCTTAGGCATTCCTTTCTTACCTTGCAACTATTGCACCTGGACGATGTCCATGAGTAGTTTTGGCGATCGAGTCTTAGCAGACTGATTTGTTTGATCCGCGAAGGCCTGATCCAGAGGAGTAGGATGACTAGTTAGAGAATAATCTTCACTCTTTTAAGAGGTATACCCTCATGAAGTAAGAAGGGATTGTCTTGAACATGGAGACAAAGAGATGGTTCAAGAAGGTGGTGATATGTTTAAGCTTGATCCATACTCTAGCAGAGTACTAGGTTCCTATGGTCGTGAGCTAGATGCAGGGATTTACCTGTCAGTGGTGGACACTCTATCTCAGAGAGAATAAGGAAGATGAGGTTTCGTGGACTGACTTCAATAAGGAGTTCTGGTCGGAATTCCTTTCTTCCACGATGAAGGCCGAAAAGAGGTAGGAGCTGATCTCCCTCAAGCAAGAGAGTATGATGGTAAGTGAGTAACGGATAAAGTTAAAGGATCCACTTCTATTCTTCATAGACCTATTCTCGAATGAGGAGTTTTGGGAATGGTTCATAGAGTAGGTTCTCCGACCTTCCCTCTAATATATAGTTACTCCCTTCACTATACCAAAATAGTTGGATGTTGAAAACAAGGATGAATTAGTGTAGAGGATGCAAATGATGGGAGGTGTGGCATGAAAGGGGATCCATTTGAGCTCATCAAAGGTGAAGTCCATCAATAGTAGGCCTCCAGCATCATGGCCTTACTGGTTTCGTCCGATGAGAAGTAGGCCTCAATAGTTCTAGTTTTGATATCCTAGTCCTCATCCTTTCTCCATGAGCCTAGGACTGAGATGATATATCTACGGAATCTGTGAGAACATTTGGAATCAGTTTCTAGACTGACTGTATTATAATGGTGGTGGGCAGGTTCATCACCCACATCAATATCACCAATTTCCATCCAGAACATTTCATTAGAAGTAGCTTGGATAACGAGATCTCACTTCACTAAGGGCGGACGGTGCCAGAAGAGGATGACGTCAGGGCACTCCATAGGGACCTTGACTAGGGCATGGTCGGGTAGGTGGACAACTACCGAGGGGTAGAAGAGTTTGGTATGGGAAGTTTCACTCCATTGAGGCACCATTTCTAGTAGGTCCAGAGGTTGTTTGAGGTAAAATCAGTTTGTTTAATATTCTTGTCTCTTCCCTGTTTGATTCTGGAGATTCACCCTCCTTTTTTGCCCCCACTCTAGCCCATTCCATGGGTCTAGATGTAGAGATACATTTCATACCCCTAGTGTTGCGAATGCCCATTGGGTGTTAGACCAGCCCATTTGATGATTGTTGAGGATGTAGGATGATGTCGGGGCCGCATCAGTCTAGCGAGGATGTAGAGACCCGTATCTTGACGTACATTGACATTACATTACATTTGCGGAATACTTAGTACATAACAAAAAAACACACACACAAGGATCGTAATAGTTTAGTGTCTTTGGAAACTCGGAACGTAATATTCTAATCGTGGTGAAAGATCTTATATATCGCCCATAAGTTCTTCCCCTTTTTTTACCTAAAACCTTTCTTTATATCCTGGGGAAAAGAAAACATAAAAGGGTGAGCTCAAATGCTCAGTAAGGGTAAAGAAAAGAAATATCAATCACATCATATACACAAGCACATAACTTTTGGAAATCTTAACATGCAAAAGAGATCATAATTTCATAACATGGGGTAAATCATGGTAGTGAAATGTAATAACAATAATCATAACTTAAAACATGAAACTTTGTGGCATTCACACATAATCATAGAGAATCATTTCTTTTTAGTCATGACTCATTGCCAAGACTATCTTAGTGGACAAAGTCCCTTTCTGAATCGAGTAACCCTCGTTTCAGTCCTGTTTCACTGAACCGGTATAACCTACCATTCCAGCCATGTCTATCTCATGAGATATAAAATCTTTACCCAATGCATTGGAGGGAGATATAGGTCCCACCCATCTTATAATGAATCCTTTCTTATGTGTGCCACATAATCATAAACCATACATCATAGCGTAACCCATGTAATAAAAATGGGATTCTTAAACATCATGACATCATAAAACAATTCATATAAGATAAAGGAATTCATAAAAATATTTCCATCACAACATAATCAAATCCATGTAATAATAGGGATAAAAACAGAACCCTTTTATTATCTTAGATGGAAAATAATTTTGATAAAATACTTGAACTCCATTCTTGAGGAAAATATCCTTTCTACTTCAAAAACATTTTCCTTTTTTAACATGTCATACAACTGTAAACTAAAATAAGTTGATTAAAAATAAACTTGAAAACTTGTAAAGGAAGCTTCTTGGAAATAATGTTTTAAAAATCCATTCATGCCGTATAAGTTAAAAAAAACATTCTTCGTACTTTTGTCGGAAAAGTCAAAAAGTACCTCGTACGAAAAACGACAAAAGATTCATTTCATATCCTTTACTAAAAAATCACTGAAGGGTAAAATTGGAATTAAAAAATTGTATGTGAATGAAAATAATATTACATATTGAGTAAACATGGATGTGGATGATAAAATACACCCCAGTACATACCAAAGTATAAACAATCTCCGATAAAAATGAGATTGTGATATTTCCCTTACCTTAGGTCCGATTTGCTTCGTATGTGTCCGAACCTCCTGTATAATGATTTAAATAATGTCATTGACTTATTAAAGAATCATATTCATTGTTATGATATCATATATGGTTCACTTATGACATTATATTACCCGTTCTTTTGTAAATTCCATGTTAAAGAAGCGTTTTGGGTAAAATCATTTCATTTATCGTAGGTGTTTTGACTTGTTGTTATTGACATTATTATTACTCATATCATGATATACTTACTTCTAGAATATAAAATATGATTTATATATCATATATATTCAGTATATATATATATATATAATAGATAGATAAATGAAATGAAAAACACCGTTCATGGAGACGGTAGTCCGTACGTACGCATGAACGTTGTTTTCCTTTCCTTATTGTCTTGAATGGAAGTAAGTGGATGACATAAATATACATATATACATAAATCAAGTATCTTTAAAATGTCATATATTTCATTATTATTTCTTATATATAATTTGTAATCATTCTTAAATGGTTAACATGGAGAATGAATCTCATCGCGTCGTGGAGACGGTAGTCCGTACGTACGCATGAGCGATGATATCGTTCCCATGGTTGTGGAATTGTGTTGAAGTGTATGTATACTATTTCAGTATCAATATAACTTTATAATAATCATGTATAGTTACTCATTACATCATTATACCCATCCATTTAAGGTGGTGATGGAAAATAGATTACACCACGGCGTGGAGACGGTATTCCGTACGTACGCACGCGCGGTGATTTCTTTTTCCGTAGGATGGATAGATGGTGAAATAGGGTTGTTTCATACTTATAATAACATATCAGTATATGAGTGATACTGATGTTATTACTTCATAATGAAACAACCTAATAAGAAGAAGTGGAAGAATAAATAAAGATGAAAGAATTGGTAACGGTAATTACCTCTTCTTTGAAGCGCCTCTTTGAGACCTCCTCTTAGGGCACTTAAATTGGTCTTTGAGGAAGACCAGAACCTCTAGGATGTTTCTAGGGAAGTGTAGAAGAGATTTTGGCAGGGTTTGGCCGAGCTTGAGTGCTCAAATTGGTGTGAGGAGGAGGGGGAGGAGGTGTCCTTTTATAAGGGAGGAGAGGGGCACCTTAGGAATATCTCAAAATATTATTTTATATTAAAGTCAAAATCGGTTTATAATGGTTCCAAAGGGTATTATTTCTAAGTTAAAGTGGGGATGGGTCGAAATCCTATCAACCAATAGTATTTAGACAAGTTTAGGTTATTATTTTAACCTTATCAATTAGATTTAACTCTAAGTTAAATAATTTAACTTTTACCGTGTATTTCTGTTTTCTTTCACTATATGGTTAATACACTTACTATAACATGCCAAACGAACCCCAAATTGTATATTATTAATACATATATCCTTATCTAAGTCATTTGGCCGAACCTTAGATTTTTAGGAATAAAATAACAATTAATAATATAATATTTGATTTAAAAACTATTTTGTGTCAATTTTGACACTATTTGATATATGATTTTTTTTGAAAGTCATAACAGAATTATATGTTTGAACCAAGTTGATTAAATAAACAATAATATATCATAGTAACCTATAAAATTAGTGGAATTCATAAAAAGTCTTAAATTACATTTATTTTGGTATTTATAATATCAATTATGTCAATATTTCATTAATAAGATAATTACTGCATCATCTTTGTGTCATAAATAAATTAAATTATTTGATGTCTAAAAATTACAAATAAAATACGATCATGTAGGAAATATTTTTATCTTTCTAATGAATATTTACAATCTAATTTATCTTATGTAAAACCCTATATTAAAAATGTTTTAGTAAATAAATTTTGATTTTAACTCTTTTAACTCTTCTTTGAATTAAATAATAATAAATGTCCTAATCTAATCCATGTGGGACTAAATGATAATATTTTACACTTAAGGTTGTTTTTGGTCGATATACACTTGTCCAATAGAATTAGGACATGTGTTAGGGTAATATTAATATCATTCTTACCCTTAATTACCCTATTTACTTTAAACCGTGGTAAATAAAAGTAAAAAGTTACTATTCACCAAAAATTATTTTCATCTCATTGAACCACATTTTACTTACTGACATCAACCGTGTCTCTCGGATTTTTGAAATTCCATTCACAGAAGCGGTAAAATTATGTTTAATGAAAAATTCAGTTTTTTTAACTACCACTTAGTAGTTTCACTATTCATCAAAAATTGATGTTTTTCAGAACAATGCCAAAATTTCATCCTAAGCTATATTTCATATTCCTAATTCAAAAATGAATTCTATTTTACCAAATTCATAACATAGAAGTTGAATTAATTAATTTTATAATTAATTCCCACTGTTAAAACAAATAGCGTGTTTTTAAGAAACAATATCTATCAAAAGATTGACACTTGATTATGTCTGGTTTAAATGTGAAATTACATCCAATGACCAACATTGTATTAAATTGTAAAAATATATTCTAAATATACTTTAAAACAACTGAAATTAATAATTTATCATTATTAATTATTTTGATTAAAAAAGTTGTTTTTAATTATAATTTAGTAATTTTCACTATTCATTAGAATATGAAAGTTATCCGAAAAGTACCAAAATTTCACCTTAGGCTAAATTCGATACTCCGAATCCAAAAATGAAGTCCATTTTGAGAGCTAAAATTTCTAAAATTTAAAAAGTGGTTATTACTATTCATAACGGCTAGTTTTAATAATATTTTAATAGCATATCGTTGTTTCGTGAAACTCAGTATTATGTACTACACACGCTATCGAGGAAGGTTGTGATTGCGTGTAATGCAAGGAAAGTCAAGGATGCGTGTTGTGCAAGCTCCTTTTGGTGTAGCGTACAACAGAATACATTAATAAAATTAAAAAGAATAGTTTTCATAAAATCTCGGGCTGTTACATTCTACCCCCCTTAAAATGAATTTTTCCCTCGAAATTCGTCGGGGTTATAAGTGGTTTACTATTCGAAAGTTTCTTTAATAGAAACCCACATCGTAAAAAGGAATATCAAAACAAATCTTTAAAAACAAAAGTATGAAACGTAACAGTAACCCAAATAAACTAATCACTGGGTTTCCACATAGGTGAAAATATGGATATGGAAGAGAAATCTAACCATCATGTTCTGATGGAGAGTGGTAGAGAACATGGCTATGGAAAAGCCAGCAATCACAAAGCCATAAATTTGTGATGATCTAAGGTACCATCTGATTCATCAGATATAAGATCACTAGGACAACATTTTTGGTTTTCAAGATCGTTTCCCTAAAGTTAAAGAATTTGAATTAGAATAAATACTTACTTTATTTTGGTACAATCTCACTATTGTTCATGCCTTTAACACTTTCCACTTCATCTCTTAAATAAATGAAATTGAATTTGTTATTCGTGAAGTGTTAGCAGATCATGTGATAGAATGACGGGTCATTCCATCTGTCTCATACAAAAGGTTAGCAAAAAAAATTATATACATAAGTCGATCTATAGTGAGATTAATCACATATGGTTCCTAAAATGGACTTATACTTCATATATCATACTTCTTAATATAATAAAACTAGTTTCTACTAAACAGGGACTTCATGTAGGCCAGTGGTAGGCGATAAAGGCCAGTCGCACTTCGGTTGTGGGTTCGATTCCCATAGCCTTGTCTGACGCGATGGGTTGTCGCCCGTCCTGCAGGTTGTCCTTTTTCTAAAACTATATTACTATAACATCCCATCAATAATATCGAGAAAACTTCTATCCTTAAACAATACTAACTTATGTCCAACATAATCCATTCCAATCTTTAGGCTTATCCATAATACTGGAGTCCACTCTCATAACATAGTGAAAACGATTACCTGAGATTTAACACCATCGTCGATCCCCATATATCATAAGATATGTTTTGTTGGTCACATTCCAAACATTCAAAGTCCTTAATCATGTATTCTCTTGAATACCTTAGTGAAAACATGAATGCAGTTAAAATTTAACACTTTCCACATACCAAAATCCTCAAAATTCTATATACTCAAACCATGATATCACTTAGTCCTTATATCAATCATGAGCTCATGAATACTATTAAACATTTCATTTTCTCATTTTCCCTTCATTATGCGCATAATATCTCAATCACTTTGAATACCACATTAGACCAATACATAAACATTCCAATACTCCATGATACAACATTATTTTGGAATCCCATTACATAAACACTTAATCATTCCACCACATCGTTGTCATATTCAACATCGCCAATAGTGATCGCATGTGACTTCCCTTTGTCCTTTGCCTTAAGCGGTTGCTCATGTCGATCATCACTAACCCTTGGATTAGGGCATTTATTAGCATAATGCCCCATTTCCTTGCACTTGAAGCATTGAAGTGTTGGTGGTGCATTCTCTGCAGTGTTTGCTTTATTCACATCATTAGAAACCCTTCTTCCATTACTTCGACACTCAGCTGCTCGATGACCTTCTTTTCCACACTTAAAACATTTTCTAGTCCCTTTAAGACAATCTCCACCATGCTTCTTTCCACACTTTGTGCATAAGGAAACATTCATCTTCTTTTCACCATTATTCTGAGATTTCTCCTTGAAATCCATCTTTCGTTTCTTGTCAAAACCATGAGATGGATATGTAACACCAACTTCTATTTCGACCTTGATAGCACAACGCACAATTTCTTCATAGCTACTGAAGTCTCTTATAGCTAATGCCCTTCAAAGACTTGGTTTTAAGCCACTGAAAAATCGATCAACTTTACATTCAGGTTGGATGATAATGACAGATGCATACCTTGCAAGTCTTGTAAAATTCGCTTCGTATATACCAACAGATTCATCATCCTTTTGCTTTAGTTCAAGAAACTCCTTCTCCATCTTTGTTCGAAGAATACGAGGGAAGTACTTATTGAAAAATAAGTTCTTGAACTTGTCCCATTCCATGGACTCAATTTCATCTCTTTGCCTTGTATTCTTGATAAGATTCCACCATTGATCAGCTTCACATTCCAAACGATATACTGCTAAGATGAATTTATCATGTTCAGAACATTGAAGAACTGAAAATATCTTTTTAGTGGTACTGATCCATTGTTCAGCAACAAGTGGATCAGAAGACCCACTGAAAGAAGGTGGACGTTGCCTCATGAAGGACTCAATAGAATATTGTTCCCTTCTCTGCTCATTTGGAAGTCCAGAATGATTCATAGCTTGTGTAAGTATAGAAATAAGATTTTGCACTCCATCTCCCATAACATTTGTTTGTTCAGGAGGACAATCATTGCATTGTCCATTGCATTGATCAACACGGTTCCTTCGGGTTCCAGCCATCGTCTAAAACCCAAAAAGAATAGTGTGAGAGGCAAAAATCATGCTAGGGAAAACAACATAATAAAGGGGGAGTACCTTCAATATCTAACATCTTAGGTTTAATTCTATGATCTTTAGCGTAGTTCTAGTACTATAACCTATACGTATACTTAACCTTAGGGACATCCCTAGACATACCGTAGAAATATCTCTAGGGATCTCACTAACGTTTTTGCATCCTAGTTTCCAAAGGTTGACTAAACCTTTCCTCTGATACCAACTATAGCGGTCTAGAATTACTTCCAGTGGACTATAATTGATACCTATCCGGGCACTCCATGGGTGGCTACACCCCCTGGGCGGGACACACCACCATCCCTAGTGGCAGCCATTTCCTCATGAAGCCCTTGGGCGGAGAGCCATGCTTCGTCCAACGCTCACATGTGAGAGTTCCCAAGGATCGGATACATTCCTACCTCCTTTGCCTCTGATACCAACTCTAGAGACCTGTATCTTGACGTAAATTGACATTACATTACATTTGCGGAATACTTAGTAAATAACAAAAAAACACACACACAAGGATCGTAATAGTTTAGTGTCTTTGGAAACTCGGAACGTAATCTTCTAATCATGGTGAAAGATCTTCTATATCTCCCATAATGATCTTCCCCTTTTTTTACCTAAAACCTTTATTTATATCCTGGGGAAAAGAAAACATAAAAGGGTGATCTCAAATTCTCAGTAAGGGTAAACAAAAGAAATATCAATCACATCATATACACAAGCACATAACTTTTGGAAATCTTAACCTGAAAAAGAGATCATAATTTCATAACATGGGGTAAATCATGGTAGTGAAATGTAATCACAATAATCATAACTTAAAACATGAAACTTTGTGGCATTCACACATAATCATAGAGAATCATTTCTTTTTAGTCAAGACTCATTTCCATGACTATCTTAGTGGACAAAGTCCCTTTCTGAATCGAGTAACCCTCGTTTCAGTCCTGTTTCACTGAACCGGTATAACCTACCATTCCAGCCATGTCTATCTCATGAGATATAAAATCCTTACCCAATGCATTGGAGGGAGATATAGGTCCCACCCATCTTATAATGAATCCTTTCTTATGTGTGCCACATAATCATAAACCATACATCATAGCGTAACCCATGTAATAAAAATGGGATTCTTAAACATCATGACATCATAAAACAATTAATATAAGATAAAGGAATTCATAAAAATATTTCCATCACAACATAATCAAATCCATGTAATAATAGGAATAAAAACAGAACCCTTTTATTATCTTAGATGGAAAATAATTTTGATAAAATACTTGAACTCCATTCTTGAGGAAAATATCCTTTCTACTTCAAAAACATTTTCCTTTATTAACATGTCATACAACTGTAAACTAAAAGAAGTTGATTAAAAATAAACTTGAAAACATATAAAGGAAGCTTCTTGGAAATAATGTTTTAAAAATCCATTCATGCCGTATAAGTTAAAAAAAACATTCTTCGTACTTTTTTCGGAAAAGTCAAAAAGTACCTCGTACGAAAAACGACAAAAGATTCCTTTCATATCCTTTACTAAAAACTCACCGAATGGTAAAATTGGAATTAAAAAATTGTATGTGAATGGAAATAATATTACATATTGAGTAAACATGGATGTGGATGATAAAATACACCCCAGTAAATACCAAAGTATAAACAATCTCGGATAAAAATGAGATTGTGATATTTCCCTTACCTTAGGTCCGATTTGCTTTGTATTTGTCCGAACCTCCTGTATAATGATTTAAATAATGTCATTGACTTATTAAAGAATCCTATTCATTGTTATGATATCATATATGGTTCACTTATGACATTATATTACCCGTTCTTTTTTAAATTCCATGTTAAAGAAGCGTTTTGGGTAAAATCGTTTCATTTATCGTAGGTGTTTTGACTTGTTGTTATTGACATTATTATTACTTATATCATGATTTACTTACTTCTAGAATATAAAATATTATTTATATATCATATATATTCAGTATATATATATATAATAGATAGATAAATGAAATGAAAAACACCGTTCATGGAGACGGTAGTCCGTACGTACGCATGAACGCTGTTTTCCTCTCCTTATTGTCTTGAATGGAAGTAAGTAGATGACATACATATACATATATACATAAATCCAGTATCTTTATAATGTCATATATTTTATTATTATTTCTTATATATACTTTGTAATCATTCTTAAATGGTTAACATGGAGAATAAATCTCATCGCGTCGTGGAGACGGTAGTCCGTACGTACGCACGAGCGATGATATCGTTCCCATGGTCGTGGAATTGTGTTGAAGTGTATGTATACTATTTCAGTATCAATATAACTTTATAATAATCATGTATAGTTACCCATTACATCATTATACCCATCCATTTAAGGTGGTGACGGAAAATAGATTACACCACGGCGTGGAGACGGTATTCCGTACGTACGCACGCGCAGTGATTTCTTTTTCCATAGGATGGATAGATGGTGAAATAGGGTTGTTTCATACTTATAATAACATATCAGTATATGAGTGATACTGATGTTATTACTTCATAATGAAACAACCTAAGAAGAAGAAGTGGAAGAAGAAATAAAGATGAAAGAATTGGTAACGGTAATTACCTCTTCTTTGAAGCGCCTCTTTGAGACCTCCTCTTAGGGCACTTAAATTGGACTTTGAGGAACACCAGAACCTCTAGGATGTTTCTAGGGAAGTGGAGAAGAGATTTTGGCAGGGGTTGGCCTAGATTGAGTGCTCAAATTGGTGTGAGGAGGAGGGGGAGGAGGTGTCCTTTTATAAGGGAGGAGAGGGGCACCTTAGGAATATCTCAAAATATTATTTTATATTAAAGTCAAAATCGGTTTATAATGGTTTCAAAGGGTCTTATTTCGAAGGTAAAGTGGGGATGGGTCGAAAGCCTATCAACCAATAGGATTTAGACAATTTGAGGTTATTATTTTAACCTTATCAATTAGATTTAACTCTAAGTTAAAAAATTTAACTTTTACCGTGTCTTTTAGTTTTCTTTCACTATATGGTTAATACACTTACTATAACATGCCAAACGAACCCCAAATTGTATATTATTAATAAATATATTTTTATCTAAGTCATTTGGCCGAGCCTTAGATTTTTAGGAATAAAATAACAATTAATAATATAATATTTCATTTAAAAACTATTTTGTGTCAATTTTGACACTATTTGATATATGATTTTTTTTGAAAGTCATAACAGAATTATATGTTCTAACCAAGTTGATTAAATCAACAATAATATATCATAGTAACCTAGAAAATTAGTGTAATTCATAAAAAGTCTTAAATTACATTTATTTTGGTATTTATAATATCAATTATGTCAATATTTCATTAATAAGATAATTACTGCATCATCTTTGTGTCATAAATAAATTAAATTATTTGATGTCTAAAAATTAAAAATAAAATACCATAATTTAGGAAATCTTTTTATATTTCTAATTAATATTTACAATCGAATTTATCTTATGTAAAACCCTATATTAAAAATGTTTTAGTAAATAAACTTTGATTTTAACTCTTTTAACTCTTCTTTGAATTAAATAATAATAAATGTCCTAATCTAATCCAAGTGGGCCTAAATGATAATATTTTACACTTAAGGTTGTTTTTGGTCGAGATACACTTTTCCAATAGAATTAGGACATGTGTTAGGGTAATATTAATATCATTCTTACCCTTAATTACCCTATTTACTTTTAACCGTGGTAAATAAAAGTAAAAAGTTACTATTCACCAAAAATTATTTTCATCTCATTGAATCACATTTTAGTTACTGACATCAACCATGTCTCTCGGATTTTTGAAATTCCATTCACAGAAGCGGTAAAATTAAGTTTTATGAAAAATTCAGTTTTTTTTAACAACCACTTAGTAGTTTCACTATTCATCAAAAATTGATGTTTTTCAGAACAATGCCAAAATTTCATCCTAAGATATATTTCATATTCCGAATTCAAAAATTAAGTCTATTTTACCAAATTCATATCATAGAAGTTGAATTAATTAATTTTATAATTAAATCCCGCTGTTAAAACAAATAGCGTGTTTTTAAGAAACAATATCTATCAAAAGATTGACACTTGATTATGTCTGGTTTAAATGTGAAATTACATCCAATGACCAACATTGTATTAAATTGTAAAAATATATTCTAAATATACTTTAAAACAACTCAAATTAATAATTCATCACTATTAATTATTTTGATTAAAAAAGTTGTTTTTAATTATAATTTAGTAATTTTCACTATTCATTAGAATATGAAAGTTATCCGAAAAGTACCAAAATTTCACCTTAGGCTAAATTCGATACTCCGAATCCAAAAATGAAGTCCATTTTGAGAGCTAAAATTTCTAAAATTTAAAAAGTGGTTATTACTATTCATAACGGCTAGTTTTAATAATATTTTAATAGCATATCGTTGTTTCGTGAAACTCAGTATTACGTACTACACACGCTATCGAGGAAGGTTGTGATTGCGTGTAATGCAAGGCAAGTCAAGGATGCGTGTTGTGCAATCTCCTTTTGGTGTAGCGTACAACACAATACATTAATAAAATTAAAAAGAATAGTTTTTATAAAATCTCGGGCTGTTACATAGGATATCTTTTTTGCGGCAAATATACCCATACGATGTCATCCTAGGCATCAAATGATAATTTTTTGTGCACTCTGTTATCTACTTTTTTTGAAGAAGGGTCATGTTCTCATCTACAGGCAACAAACATGTAGGTTTCATTAGCGAGTTGGGTTTCCAGGAAGGCAGCCCATGAGTGGAGACCCTCCATTCTTTGTTAAAAGATATGTCAGTGGATTCAGTATACTCATAGATGGTGGGAGTCCTGAGGTTTGTTTGTGAGTTCATACACATCTTCCTCAAATAGGTTACGACTCTACCCCCTTGACATGATGTTGAGTTCGTGATAGACTTACAAATTGGTGCACGTACGATTTTGATGGCTCCCTATCTGATGAAGCCTTCTTAGTTGTGGGAGTTGTTGATTATAGATGATGAACTGATGAGTAATGGTTTTATCAGACCAAGCGAATCACCATGGGTTGATCTAGTCTTGTTGTAAAAGAAGGCAGACGGTGGTATCAAACTATGCATAGACTACCAAAATCTGAATCATGTGACAGTTAAGAACCGTTACCCCATCTCAAGGATTGATGAAATATTTGACTAGTTTAATGGGAAAAATTGGTTATCTATGATCGACCAGTGGTTTGGATATCACCAGTTGAGGGTGAAAGAGGGTGATATTGTGAAGACCTCTTTCAGGTGCAGATATGGTAAATTTGAGTATGTGTTCATGCCATTCGGTGTTATAAATGAACCAGCTATGTTTGTGGGGATCATGAACTCTGTTTTCCAAAAAATATTGGATTGGTTCGTGGACATGTTCAACGATGACAGCCGGATCTATAAAAGATCATTATAGGATTATTCCAAGAAACTGAGGACATTTTTAGAGGTCTTCCGACACCACCATCTATATGGGACGTTATCCAAGTGAATGTTATGGACAAGAGAGGTGCAATTCCTTGGACACATGGTGTCCCAACAAGGGATAGTGGTGGACCAATCAAAGGATGAAGGGGTTGCTTCTTGGGAGAACCCAAGAACATGGAAGAGGTTTATAGTTTTCTGGGAATGGAAGGTTACTACCGATGTTTTGTACCTGACTTCTCTTGAGTTACATCACCTTTGAGGGCCTTGAAAAAAAATACAAGGATTTTGTATGGAGTGAATAGTTCCAAGATGCTTTCAGTTATCTGAAGGGGAAGCTGGTCAGTGCCCCAGTGATGAGGTTTTAAGTGGAAGGGGTAATGTGTGAAGTGGTACGTGATGCTTCAAGTCAAGGCTTGGGTTGTGTGCTGATATAGCCATGTGGAGTGATCTTTTATGGGTCTAGGAAGTTACATACTCATGAATGTAACTATGCCAACCATGACCTGGAGCTTGCAGTAGTGGTGTTCGCACTGAGGTTTTGGTAGCATTACCTCATTGGGGAATGCTTTGTGTAATTCACATATCACAAGAGTTTGAGGTATATCTTCTCCCAGCAAGACCTGAACTTGTGGCAGCAGAGGTGGATGGAGTTTCTTCAGTAAAAAGACTTTGAGATCTTCTACAACTCATAAAATGGGAATTTAGTGGATGATGATTTGAGTAGGAAGTCATATAAGGATGATGTTTGGAGGTCAGTAGTTGCATGGAAGGAAATGGAAGAGTTGTCCACTTTACATCTGGACATGAGAGAAGAGGATGATATGGGATGTCTGTTTTAGATGACAGTGTAGTGTACCTTGGTAAGGCAGGTGGAGATGTCTTAATGGAGAGACAATGAGGATGAATTGATGTGTGATCATGTTATCCACAGTGAGGTTCTGGAAGGATGGTCGGAGGATGGTCAGAATCCAATGTTGTTTCGTGGAAAGCTATTTTTCCTAGTGGTAATGCACGAGAGAGTTCTCAGTGAGTTCCATAACACACCCCTCAGGGTATACTCGTAATTTTTTAAGATGTAATGGGGAATGATAAGGTCAGTTTTGGTATCCCAAAGTGAAACGGGATGTGGCAGAGTATATGGAAAAGTGCCTCGTGTGTTAGTCGGAGAAGGAAGAACACCATGTTCCCAGTAGTCTTTTGCTGCCATTAGACACTCCTGAGTGGAAGTGGGATAATGTCTAGATGGGATTCATCACAAAACCACCCAGAGCTGAGCGAGTCTATGATGACATTTGGGTAGTGGTGGACCATTTGATGGAATCGACTCACTTCTTAGAAATTAAGGAGTCGAGAACAGTTAATGACTTGGCACAAAATTACATAGGTGAAGTTTTGCAGCTGCAAAGAGTCCCCATAACCATCATTTTGGATCATGATATATGCTTTAATTAATGATTTTTTAAGGGATTACAAAGTTATTTGGGAACCCATATTTTTTTATAACTTTTTTCCACCCTCAGACTGATGGGAAGACAGAGAGAACCATCCAGACATTGGAGGATATGCTGCGAGCTTGTGTTATTGACATCATAATATTGTGGGTAGGAAACATTCCTCAAGTAGAGTTTTCCTAAAACAATATATATCACTATACCAAAGACACAACACCATTTGAAGCCTTGTATATAAGACAATATCATTCACCTGTGTGCTGGACGAAGGTTAGGGAGGCAGGTATTCTTGGACTGGAGGTGGTGCAGAGCATGAAAGAGAAGGTTCAACTTGTGCGTGAGAGGATGAAGGTGGATCCAGACTGGTATATGTCATATTCTGATCATTGAAGGATACCCATGGAGTTCGAGTTTGGGGAACATGTTTTCTTAAAGGTCTCCCTCGTTGTGGAAAAAAGAGGTTTGGTAGGGGGAGTAAACTTTCTCCCTTTTTCATTGGACCCTTCGAGGTGTTGAGATGAGTCGAAGAGGTGGAATATCAGCTTGTATTACCACCGCCACTGGATCAGATCCACAATGAATTCTATGTATCTCATATCTATCGGTATCTAAACGATAATTACCAAATCCTCAACATTAGAGAGTTGAATATCAAGAATGATGCGATGTTCATGGATTGAACAGTGAGAATTGAGGATCGTAAGAAAAATGTGAATCATGGATGGACCATTCTCTTGGTTTATGTGTTGTGAAGTCATGGTGTCCTCGAGAAGAGTACCCACGAATAGAAGACACAAATTCATGCCTAGTACCCAGATCAGTTTTGAGTTTTTTTATTGTGTTTTCCTTGTGCTTTTCTATGATGTGATGCTTGAACATGTTGGATAAAATATGAGTTGTTTCCCTTGTTCTCTAAATGTTTATGAAAATTCCTAACTTTGGGGAGGGTAGGAACACATCCCTAATCAAGAAGAATTATGGTTAGTGCGATTAAACTCATTCGGGTGAGTCAGTGTCGCCCAACGGAGATAATATCTTGACATGGAGGAAGGAAATTCCTAATATATATGTTTGGAAAATGATAATTTTGTGTTTGTGTGGTTTCATATTGTTTCTATAGTTTTTGAGGAGATGGGTGAGAGATATTATCCTAGATGTCGAGGGTTGATATGGATTTAGAACAACTCTAGGGTGGTTTTTCCATGAGAAGTATCTTAATAGTTGGTTATTAAGACCCCTCTCTTTTATTCAGGTTTAGTCTTGATTCTCAAGGAAAAGAATAGTTTAAGAGGTATATGATGTAATGCCATGGACCTTCCCAATCCACTACATTTCCCAAATACAGTGTTTGAGTTGTTCTAGGGACCATCAGTGACTCATTGAGGAGTTTGAATAAAATTTAAGGTTGGATGAACGGTGGCACTGATTGGAATCGTTGGCACTGATGGGAAATGGTGCCAGGGTGATGGTGCCATAGTGTTGGTGACTCACCCATTGGCGAGTCATTTTTAATTTCCCCAGGACATTCTAGTTTCGCTACAGTAATGTACCTTTGGACGAAAAAGTGTTTTAATGCCTAGTTTTAAAGAATTTAAGGCTCAAAAAATATTTTTTAAACTCCCAAGTGCCGGGTGGCCCTTGACTTACCAAAACCTTGGGATTTTTTACATTCATGTCACACCCTTTTATATGTTTTCAAGCTTATCATGTTTTCAGGTTTCTCCCCTTTTATGTGTTTTTCTACATTTAAAGGAAATCTATTAACTCACAATAGTTATCTCCACTATCTATGAGGAGAATTAGTAAATCTCAATTATTCCCAATGTGTGAAACCATCGAGGTGGATGGTTGATCCACAATAAAAATTTTAAGTAATTCGAAATCATCTTCGTAATTTTAGAATATGGCTTCTTCTTAAGTCGAGATCCTCTCATCCAAATTCATTTATGTTTCTCTTAGTTCACATCGATACTTATTCCAGAGATGAATCATGTGCCTGTGCTAGAGCCTTTCCCACTCATCCTTGGAGTCAATTGAGTTCTTCCTATACAATTCTCACATCCCCAGTTCTTAACATAATGAGGAAAAAATCAATACTTGATAATATAGGTAGGGTTCTTTCCTTCATCTCTCTTTATTGTGCGTTATGTGGGGGGGAGGGGTATGAAGATGATCCTTATGGAGGTAAGTGAAACCAAATATTTAACGAAGATAATAAACATCCTTATAAAGAATTAAGGGGTGATAAATTTGACCGTGTTTATGTGTTTTAACTTTGTATTTATTTTTCTAATTGTATGTAATCATGTCCACAGAAAATCATTTTTATTGTCGGTCCTTTCTTGCACACTAATAAAGATATGTTTTTATGTATAATCATGTGATTTACAGACTGTAACGTAGAAAGTTGTTAAACACATAGATGTAGTTGATTAAATGGGTTGATGATGAATAAGTTCCCATGTGTGATCACCCCGGTTAACCAAATAGAATGAAGGAACATAATGAATGGTGTATCTAAATATGAAAACTCCCTTTCTCTATTCTGGTAATATGGACGGTTGTTTTGTTTGATGCCCTGTGGAGTGATGTAGAAGGGATTACTTCACTGGTGGAGGGGTTGTGGGTTTATAAATCTACATCTGTGTGGAGATGGTATGTTTGGGATTATCTTGGTTGCAGTACTTTGAGGGATCTCATAGAACCCTTTTGATGTTGTTACATTAAAACAGAATGGGGTGTGAATTCTTAATTGTCACTTGGTTATTACCACTTCAGTTATTGTTTTGGATTATGGTTATGGATGTTAGTTTCTTGGTAGTGTAGTAATGAGTTAAATGGAATCACTTGAACATGATAATGAGAATGGGTATAATGGGTGATTGTTTTCCAAAAATAGGTTGCACTATGGTTGTGGTTGTTGTATATTTGTGCATATAGGGATAACAGAAAGAATGATTGGGTTGGGGATGGTTGTTTGTTTCGGACCCTTATGTTGGGATGAGTGCTTATTTACCTATATGTATAATTTTTAGTTCTTGTGTTTCTTATACGGACCCCACCCATTCTAATAACTTGGGGTCCAACAACCCCATTTCATGGGGGAGGGTGTTTTTCCCAGGATTATTATGAGTGGATCATCATTAGCTCCTTTCTGCTCACTCTCCCCAGTATACTTAGATTCTTTGGGTAGGTTATGATAACCTAAGGTTCATTTTCGCCCAAGATCTTCAAGAAGAGTGTGTGGTGTTGGTTGGACCAGGTGTGTGTGGGTGGGGTTGTTTCCCAAGTGTCTTCGAGATGAGGCCCAGGTGTTTTCGGGCATGGTAGTGGTTGTTCTGTCCCAGGTGTCTTCGGGCATTGTAGTGGTTGTTCTGGACAATGTGTCATCAAGAATGGTATGTGTTATAGTGGACTAGGTGTCTGAAGGTGTAGTTATGTGTGGTTTTGGTGGCCTAGGTATTTACGGGTGAGATGCGTGGTTGTGATGTCCAATAAGTTTGTTGTTTGGGGTGGCAGTAGGACAACATTGAAACATCTGGTAGAGGCCGACAAGAAAGATGTCCTATGTAACCATTGGGAAAATGGTGTGGGGTACCCATGTATTGATGTTCTATTACTATTACCATACATGAATTGCATTATTTAGGGAGGGTGACTTGGTGAGGTTGGGTGGATAGTTTCCTTACTAGGTGTTTTGGTTATCTCTTTTTCTCATGGGGAATTAGAATGTCTCCCCACTTGTGCACAAGAGCATTTTTTTCTCTACTGAGTATACCTATATAATCACCCATCATATATAATACATGTTTCCAGAGGAATTTGAGGACTGTGCCAGACCTTACTAGCTCAGATGTCGGGATAGTTGTAGTTGCTAATTTTTGTTTCTTTTGGTACTTTAAATTAGAGTTTTCTTGAAATTTGTAATAGTTTTTATTGAACATGACTATGGGAATGATTTTTTTATTTACTTTTACTTTCAGTTTTTAGATTGATTTTGGTTTACCATATTATCTTCGAATCATGTTCTATAAAAATGGTAATTCATTCTATATTAATTTAGATTTTATACCCTAGGTGATAGTCTATACTCTATTGGCTATTGAAGGCAGCACTCAGGGGTTATTATCTCTCCTTGAACATGAAGAAGGAAGGGTCGGGCTATTTTCTATCCCTTCTTTCTACTTGGTGAAGGCATGTCATGACAGAATGGTACAGGAACTAGGTTAAGAGATAGAATGGAGTACGGGGTTAGGAATAGTGAGGATTGCATGGGATGGTAGGAAAACAATGTCAAGAATTCTTGGTGTGCGAAATAGTCCAGGGGAGACCAACTAGGACATGGAGTTTTAGGCCCCCCTGTGATCCAATGGATGGAATCTAGACCTACCGAATGACCATGTGAGGCTGCACTGATTGCAAGTTAGACACCCTAGGAAAAGGTACATGCAACATAATGACTTGTGTTCATGTTTGTATTGAATGGTTTAAGAATATAAATAAATAACAAATTTAGACAATATTTTAGAGAATTTTCCACACTAATCATTCTTAATAATTCCTTATTTAACTTGGAACTATGGCACCCAGATGATGTCCACAAGTAGTGCGGATGATCGAGGCACAACAGGATGATTTCGTTGATCAGTGCAGGGCTGATAGAGAGGAGGAGGCTGACCAGTGGAAGGATACGCTTAGTCTATTTTTGCGGCAGACCCTTTGGAAGTATGAGGGTAGCATCTTGGACATGGAGATAGAGAGCTGGCTTGAGGTTCTAGTGATAGAATTCAGCTTGATCTAGGCTCCAGCAGAGTACTGGGTTCCACTGCCTGTGAGACAGATGTGGGTAGTGTTGTGTCAGTGGTGGACACTATATATCGAAGAGAAGAAGGAAACTAAGGTTTTGTAGACTGACTTCGAGGAGGAGTTCCGGGCAGAATTCCTTTCTTCCATGATAAAGGATGAAAGTAGGTATGGGCTGCTCTCCCTTCAGCAAGGGAATATGACGGTAATGGAGTTGGGGATCAAGTTCAAGGATCTCATTCATTTTTCCCCAGACCTCTTTTGGGATGAGGATTCATGGGAAAGACTCTTTGAGTAGGAACTCCAACCTTCTCTTCAGTACGTTGTTACTCCATTCACTCTATCGACATACTTGGAGGTTCAGAAGAAGGCTAAATTAGTGGAGAGGATGCACACGTTGGGTGGTGTGCTGCGATAGGGGATCCATTTGATCTCGTCAAAGGGGATGGTCTTCATCCGCAGACCTCCATACTCGGGGCCATCCAGGTTTCAACCAATTGGAAGTAGGCCCCAACAGTTCATGTTTTGATCTCGAGGTCCTTGTCCTTTCTCCACAATCCTAGGATGAAGATGATTTATCTTTGGTTGTTGTGGGCACCTATGGATTTAGTTCCTAGACCGAGTACAGTACAATGGGGGTGGGAAGGATCATCCCCACCTCAGAAATACCAATTTGTAGCCAGGCATTTTTAGTAGTGGTAGCAGGGACAATTAGATCCCGCTCCACCAGGGGAAGATGATGCTAGAAGAGGTCGTCCTCAGGGCACTCGTCAAGGACCTTGAAAAGGGTGTGTTCAGGGAGGAAGCTGACAACCGAGGGGTAAATAAGTTTGGAATGGGTAGTTTCATGCAGGAGAGGTAGTAGTTCTATAAGGGTCAGTGGTCATTCGATATAGGATCAGTTTGTTTAGTACTATTGTCTATGTCATGTTTTATTATGAAGCATCACACTCCTTTGTTGCACCCAATATAGAACATTCTTTGGGTCTGGATTTATAGAGATATTCCATGACCCTAGTGTTTAGAATACTAGTTGGTGGGGGTTAGACTATCCAGTTTGATGTTTTTTCGAGGATGTAGGAAGATGTTGGGGCCACATCGGTCTAGTGGGGATCTCTTCCAGCTACAAATACAGCAATACGATGTCATCATGGGATTCAACTAGCTATTTTCCAATCAGGATGTTATCTACTTCTTTCGTAGAAGGGTTGTGTTCTTAGATATGGGTGGACATCATGTATCTTTCTTTGGTGAGCAAGGTTTCCATGAGGGCAGTCGGTGAGTGAAGCCCATTCATTCCTTGTTAGTCAAGATGTCATTGGAGTCATCAGACTCAGAGATGGTGGGTGTCCCAGGGATTTTCAGTGAGTTCCTGGATGTCTTCCCAAAGAGTTTGGGACTTTACCCCCTCGACATGATGTTGAGTTTGGGATATATTTAAAACCTAGTGCCCGTCCGATTTTGATGGATCCCTATCAGATAATGCCTTCCGAGTTACAGGAGATGCAGATTCAGGATGATGACCTAATGAAGAAAGGTTTAATCTGACCAAGATCGTCTCCAACGGGGTGATACAGTATTTTTTTCAAAGAAGGTGTATGGTGGTATCATGTTGTGCATAGACTACATAAGTCTGAATAATGTGATGGCCAAGAACCGTTACCCCCTCCTGAGGATCGATGACTTTTTTGACCTGTTAGAGGGGGGTGTTGGTTCTGTAAGATTGACCTTCGGTCTAGATATCACCTGTTGAGTGTGAAGGAGGGTGATATCTCGAAGAATGATTTGAGGGGAATATATGGGAACTTTGAGTTTGTGGTCAAGCCATTCGGCGTTACAAATGCACCAGTCATGTTCATGGGGCTCATGAACTCTATTTCCATGAAAATATGAATCTGTTCATTGTCATGTTCATCGATGACATCATGATACACTAAAGATCATAGGAGGACAATACCAAACATCTAAGGAGAGTTTTGGAGATCCGCTAACACCCCCATCTCTACGAGATGTTGTACCAGTGCAAGGCCTAGAAAAGAGAGTTTCACTTCCCTGGACCTGTGGTGTCCCAAAAAAGGATAGTTGTGGTCCCATTGAAGGTCGAAGCAGTTTTTTCTTGGGAAGAACCTTAGAACGTGGAATAGGTTCATAGTTTCCAAGGGCTGGAAGATTACTACTGAAGGATGGAACCAAAATTTTCTCGAGTTGCATCACCTTTGATGAGATTGACAAGAAAAAATAGTCTTTGGTATAGAGTGAGAAGTTCCAGGCATCATTTAGTTATCTGAAGGTGAAGGTAGTCAGTGCTCTAGTGATGAGGTTTCCAGGGGAAGGGGTAACATTAGATGTGTTCTATGATGCTTCCGGTCTAGGCTTGAGTAGTGTGTTGATGCATTGGTGGGGGAATGATCTATTAGGGGACTAGGAAATTATTTCTACATGAACATAACTATTCCACCCATGACCTGGATCTTGCAGTAGTGGTGTTCACACGAATGTTGTGGTGAAATTAACTCATAGGGGAATGCTTCATGGTTTTCACAGATCACAATATCTTGAGGTATATATTCTCCCAACGAGACGTGAACTTTGATAGTTAAGGTGCACGGAGTTTATAATGGACTATGACTTAGGGATCTCCTACAACTCAGGAACATGGAACATAGTGGCCAAAGATTTGAGTAGGAAGTAGCATAAGTATATTGTTCGAGAGTTAGCTGATGCTTGGAAGGAAGTGGAAGTGTTGGATGCTTTGCATCTGGATATGAGAATAGAGGATGGTAGAGTATTTCTGTTTCATATAAAGGTGCAGTCTACCTTGTCACAGACGGTTGAGGTGTCTCAATGGGGAGAAATAGAGGATGATGTGATTTGTGATCATGTCATCTAGGGTAATGCTCTATAAGGATGGTCGGAGGATGGTCAGAATCAGATGTTGTTTCATAGAAAGCTATTTTCCATGGTGGTATTGCATGAGAGTGTTCTTACTGAGTTCCATAACTAACCACTGGCAGTACACCCATGAGTTTCTAATATGTACTAGTATTTGAGTGGTAATTTTTGGTGTCCCAGAGTGAAACAGGTAGTGGCAGAGTTTGTGGTAGTTCCTCATGTGTCAGTAGGGGAAGGCTAAACATGGTGTTCTTGGCAGTCTGTTGTAGCCCTTATAAGTTCTCGAGTGGAAGTGGGATGGTGTTTGAATACATTTCATCACATGACTACCCAGAGCTAAGGGAGGATATAATGTCATCTGGTAAATGGTGGACTATTTGATGAAATAGGCTCACTTCATTGAGATTAAGTAGTTGAGCATAGTAAATGAATTGGTACAGAAGTATGTGGGTGATGTTGTGCGAGAGCACAACGTTCCCAGAATAATCATTTCAGATCAGGATATGCACATTAGTTAAAATTTCTAAATGTGATTACAATTTTATTTTGACATCTATCTTTTTCTATGAACTTATTTCCACCCTCATATGGATGGGAAGAGAGAGAGGACCATCTAGAAGTTGGAGGATATACTGCGAGAATGTACTCTGGGCTTCAGAGGATTATGGGTATGACACTTGTCTCTGATAGAGTTTTCCTATAAAAACACATATAACTATACCATTTTAATAACACCATTTTAATCCATATACAAAAGGTTTTATCATTCACCTATGTGATGGAAAAAGTTTGGAAAGGCTGGTGTTCATGACTCAGAGGTGGTGCAGAGCATGACAGAGAAGGTTCATCTTGTGCATGAGAGAATGAAGGCTACTCAGGACAGACATAAGTCATATTCTATTCATAGGAGGAGACCCCTAGATTTTTAGGTTGGGGACCACCTGTTCTTAATGTTTTCCCCCTGGCGTGGAGAAAAGAGGTTTGGAAGTTGGAGTAAGCTTTCTCCTAGGTTCATCAAACCCTTCGAGGTGTTGAGATGAGTTGGTGAGGTGGAATATCAGCTGGATTTCCCACCACCATTGGAGAGGATCCACATCGACTTCCATGTATCTCAACTCTGTCGGTATCTACACATTGAATCCCATTTCCTCGACTGGAGAGAGTTGGATATCAAGGATGATGCAAAATTTATGGATCGACCAGTGATAATCGAGGATTGTAATGAGAATATTCTTCACGGACAGACAATTCCCTTGGTTCGTGTGTTGTGTAGGCATAGTTTCCTCGAGAAGAGTACATGGGAATAGGAGGCATAGATGCATGCCCATTACCTAGAGTTGTTTTTAGTTTTGATATTGTGTTTTCCTTATGAATTTTCGTGATGTGATACTTGACCTTGTTTTCAATAAGATGGGTTATTTATATTGTTCCATAAATATGTATGAAAATTCTTAACTATAGAGAGGGGAGGACCTGATTCCTAATCAAGACACATTACAGTGGATGCGATTAAACTATTGTGGGTGAGTCAGTGCTACCCAAAAGGGATAGTATATTGACCTGGAGGAAGTAACTTCATAATCCATATCTGTGGACGATGAGACTTTTCTGTTTGTGTAGTTGGTTAGTGTTTTAAAATTTATTTAGGAGATGGGTGAGAGAGATGCTCCTTGATTTTCAGGGTTGATCTAGCTTTCGAACAACTTTAGGGTGGTTATTCCAAGAGAGGTATCTAACGAGGTGGTTGTTTAAAGAGCTCTCTTCTCTTTGGGTTTATTCCTGATTTTGAAGGAGGATAATAGTTTGAGAGGTATCTAATGTTATATCCTAGTCATTCCTAGTCCATTAATTTTCCTAAATATAGTGTTTGATGTGTCCTAGGGGCCATTAGTGAATAATTGAAGATTTTTCCAAAAAATTCAGGTTGGATGAATGGTGGAACCGATGGGAATTAGTGAAACATATGGGAGACAGTTCCAGGGAGACAGTGCCAGAGTGTTAGTGACTCACCCATCTTCGAGTCATTTATTTTTCTCTAGGACTTTCTAATTTCATTCCAGTAATGTACCTTTTGATGTAAAATTGTTTTAATGCCAATTTTAAAGTAATTTAAGGCCCGTAAAAGATGTTTTAGACCCCAAAGAGTCAGGGGACCCTTGAATTACAAAAACATAAGGCCTTTTCATCCATCGAACACTATTTTCTTCATTTTGCAGCTTCATGTGTTTTCCAGTTTTTCCCCTATTACATGTTTTATCCCTTTAAAAGAAATTTAATAACTCACACCTATTGTCTCCATCATCTATGAATAAAATTATTAAATTTAATTTAATACAAACATGTGAAACTGCTGATCTGCATGTTTGATCCTCGATCCAACTTTTATGTACATCATAATCATCTCCCTGATTTTAGGATCTAGAATCTTGTTTATGTTGTGATCCTCTCTTCCAAATTCTTTTATGTTTCTCTTTGTGTGCATCGAGACTTCCTCTCGAGATGAATCATGCGCTTGTGTTGGATCCTTTCCTACTCATCCATGGATTCCTTTGAGTTATTCCTATACAAGTCATGCATCTCCATTTCTTGACACAAAAAAGAGAACTTGGACCCTTTATATTACATGTACGGTGTTTTTCCTTCAACTCTCTTTATTGTGCAGCATGAAAGGTGGGTAAGAGGATGACCCTTCGAGATGTAGATGAACCAAATCTTTATCTAAGATAATAAACAAAATATTAAATAATGAAGGGGTGGGATAGTTGATGATGTTTCTTTGTTTTACCTTTTTCTTTATGTTAATTTTTTTTGGACTCATGTACACTGAAAATCTTGGCCATTTGTGGTTTTCTCTTTCCCATTAAGGAAGATATGTTCTTCTAGATAATCTTCCGATTTAATCAATATAACATGGAAACTATTTAATCTCATAGACTTGGTTGATTAAATGGATATTCAATGAATAAGTTCCCTTGTATGATAACCCCAGTTAATAAAGTATAAATAAGGAACCTAATGAATGGTGTGGATAAATCTAAAAACTTCTTTTCTCTGTTCTGGTAATTTTCATGGTTATTTTGTTTGATGCCTTGTGGGGTGACATAGAGGGTGATGGAAACTATGGTTAAGGGATTGTTGGTTTCTGAATATGAGGCCATGTGGATCCAGTATATTAGGGCTTGGATTGGGTCCATTAATTTGGGGGATCTCACAAATCCCTTTTGATGATGTTACTTTATTATAGATTCAGGTGTGAATGCTTATGTGTCACATGGATATTTTTCCTTCAGTTGTTTTTTTGGCTTGTAGTTATGCATGTTAGTTTCTCGGAAGTGGAAGAGTGATATAATGGATTTAGTTAAACAAGATAAATATAATGATTACAATGGGGGATTGTTTTACAGAAATGGGTTGTGCTCTTGTTGTGGCTGTTGTGTATTTGGGCATGTAGGGATAGCAACGAGAGAGGTTGTGCACTGACTGATTTTCTGTTTTGGAACCCATAGGTTGGGATGAGTGCATTATTACCTATATGAATAAAATTTATTTCTTTGGTTTCTTATATGCACCCCAACCATGTTTTGAACTTTGAGAAAAAACACCCCCATTTCAGGGCGGAGGGTGTTTTTCCCATCATTCTGTTGAGTGGATAGTTATTAGCTCATTTCTGCACCCTCACCCAGGTATCCCAAGACTCTTCGATAAGGATATGATTAATTAAGGATCATTATGGACCAAAAATCTTAAATAAGGGTTTGTGGTGGTTTTTGGCCCAAGTGTGTGCGAGCAGGTTTGTTTCCAAAGTGTCTTCAGGATGAGGCCCATGTGTCTTCGGGCGTGGTAGTGGTTATTCTAGACCAAGTGTCTTCAGGAATGGTAGTGGTTTTTCTAGCCCATTTTTCATTGGGAAGGGAAGTATTTTTTGTGTCTTGGGTGTCTTTCGGTGTGCTTATATGTGGTTGTGGTAGCCTAGGTGTTTGCGGGGAGGATGCATAGTTAGGATGACCCATAATGTTATTGTTGGGGCGGCAGAGGGACTGCAATAGAACTTTTGGGGGAGGTGTGACAAGTAAGATGTACTAATTAACCAGTGGTAAAGTAATGCAAGCTACCCAAATATCAATGTTCTGTTAATAATAGATTACATTACTTCAGTTATATGGGGAATGTGCCTTGGTGAGGCTGAGTGGGTAGTTTCCTTATTAGGTGTTTTGGATATCTATATGTTTCATGGGGAATTAGAATGTATCCCCACTTGTGCACAAGATATTTTGGTTTCCAAACTAAGTATACCTATATACCCACCCTATGTATATTATTCTACTTTTAGGTTTCTATAAGGACATTGAGGACCGTGCCGAACATTACTAGCTCAGATGTCGAGAAAATTTCCATTGATGCATTTCTTTTCTTTTGGTACTTCCCTTTAGAGTATTCTTGTACTTTGTATCAGTTTATATTGAACTTGTATATGGGAATGGGTTTTTATCTTTACATTTACATTCAGTCTTTTGATTTTTTGGGTTTTCTATATTATCCCATAATATTTTTCGATAAAAGGGTAACAACTTCCATATTACATGGGATTTTATACCCTTTGTTTTAGTCGCCACTCTTGGGCCTATTGAAGGCGGGACTCCAGAGTAATTATCTCTCAATCAATGTGAAGAAGGAAAGGTCTTGTAGTTTTTTTCCCTTCCCTTGGCATGGCGAAGGCTGGTCATGAGTACTAATTCTCTAAAACTATAAACATGAAAATATCTTTAATGTGAAATAATGTAATTTTCATAAATAAAACTCAAGATTATGTAATGTTTAAGTCTGATGTGTTTTTAGATATAATGAAATGAAATCATTTTGTCTAGTAAAAAACATAGAACCCCATAATTTTTTCCATTTTTCACATTATTCTTTGAGATATAAAATAATTCATATCTACACGGGTAAAAAACCTTTTTCTCAAAGAAAACCTTTAAACCCCATTTTAGGTAAAAATAAACTGTTGTAGGAATTTAGATATTTATATTCATATATTTTGTTATATTATGTGAAAAATAGTTTAATACTCATTGAATCCATAGGATTAAACTCTCCAATTAACACAATCATTCTTTCCTTTGATGATAAGCAACATTACCCAATGCATTAGCGAATTATATTGGGCTCACCCATCATATAAGATATATTGGGATCACCCATCATAAAACATGTATAGGTCTCACACATTATAAAATTCAATTGTTAGGTATTATATCATTAAAATTATTTTCTAATGCTTGGAAATTTTAATAAAAAATCCTTGAAAATATATTCTGAACCCACACGCACTACACTTTCAGGAATCAAAATAACTATTTTTTAAAATCATTTATTTTGAAAAAAATATAGAACTCATTTAAAAAAGGGAGAATATTTTTTACTGAAAAATCATGGAATATTGTAAAGGAATCTAAATAATGAATAATGGTTATTATAGTGTAAAACATTGGTCAATATGTATAAATTAAAATAGAATATTCATTTTTTTTACTTTTGAAATGAAATTAAAAACATTCCATATAAAATCTATAGAATATATCATTTTAAAAACCTTCAAATGAAAGTAAAAAGATACATAAAATTTCCTTTATAATTAAATTATTTATATATAAATACATCATTAATATATTTTTTAAAAGGTGGGTATGGATAAAAATTATTTGGATAATAAATCTTCAAAACTATTAAAATGAGGTTTTAAGGTAAAATGTCCTATATGATTTGATAAATTTTAAACCAATGAAAATGTAAATGAAATAAACAAGAATGGGTTTTTAAACATTCTAATTTTATAAATCAATGTTAAAATAAATCCAAAAGTATGTTTACACACCACCAAAATGAAACATGTGGTGAATATATCCCAAGTCTCAATGAAATGGCCTTGATATTAGAGATCTCTTAAGTTAAGTATCTTCTTGATTAATACATTTTTTAACTCCTAAAGAATAAAATTACACTAGTATTATGCATAAATAATAACCCTTTTTAGGTTTATTTCAATTTCATCATTCCTTTTATTTTATTTTTTTCTATATTTAATTTTATTATAAAAATGGTTATGTTCACATTGGATGATATAAGGATGTTTGATTTATAACCTCAAAATAATATCGATGAGTTGACAGTGTTCATAGGGTTAACAATTACATCATCTCTATAAATATATTTATTTTTACATGTTATTTTTATTCATTATTCCATCCTTATGACCAACTGTGTGAGGATGGAATGTAAATTGAATCACCTCACATCAGGGAAGTTGTAATCCACACATAAACATGAATGATGTTTTCATTTTTCAATGGATGGAATGGTATGAAAATAGATGATATATTATCATTACAAAATTAATATTATTTCATTAATATCAGAATATTTATTAAATTGATCATTATAATCATCCATGAAAGGTTATGATTGAAAATTATTTATATCACTTCATGTGGTGGTAGTCTGCACGTACACACAAATGATAGTTTCATTTACAATTTTATGGATAAGGATATGAATAATGGTTTTACCAAAAAATAATATCAATTAATTATATTTTAGATACTATTGTTATAATATTATCACGGTTTAATAATATTTTTAGGAGTAGAAGAAAAAACCTGAAAGAGGTTAGTTATGAATTTTCACTTCTCCTTAGATAAACCATTGGCCTATAATATAATCCTTATAGGATTGGTATTTTAGTGAGGAAAAGGCCACTGTAAAATGTTTACTATTTTTGGGAAATATTTTGGAATTTATTATCCAAAATAGAGAGCTCACAAGATATGATGAAGTGGGGAGGTGTGGCATCCTTTCATAATTGGGGAAAAGGGAACCCTTGGAATTATTTAAAATATTAAATTAATATAAATTAATTATCTTGTTAAAGGGAAAAAACTAATATATTATGAATCAAGGATTATTATGATTCGAAATAATCTCATACAATATAATTTGAGAAATTTTAGCTGTTATTTTAACACATATCTCATAGTTTTTCCCACAATTATACCTTTGATGATTAACGTAATACAATTTATTTTACTCCCCATGGGTAAACAAATTTATTGCAAAAAGAAAATTTACAAATAGGTGGGAAATAGTTTATATTATCGAAGTATCCAATTTTATTTTCCAAATATAACAATTTAATAATTTTAAATCATTTAATATTTTTTTAACATATGATACAATTAAAATTGTTTAAAAAAATATTTACATAGTTTTATTTAACAAAATATAGACAAATATTATTTAATTAGAATATAATTTTATGATACCTTAATAATAAAATATATTTATCTAAAAATTTCATGTAACAACATCAATAACCCAAAAAATATTATTTCTGAAGATCTTAAAATTATTTACTTGATGTTTCTACTATAAGCACAAGCACAATGTAAGTGTTGAGTATGAATTTAAAGTAAATATTTAATCACTAAAAATTTAAAAGAAATTACAATCATAAAATTGTTTATAAATATTAAAAATAAAAATTTATATTCATTCATAAATTTTTTTCTTCATCAAAACATATTATATATATTAAAATAATAAATGAGAAATTTTGGATTTTCAATTTCTTAAAATTATATAAAGGCATCTGTCAATGAAAAATAGCATAAAAGTTTTGTATTTTTGATTATTTTAATGGGTTGGATAAACTAGAATGATATAATTATAATTAATATAAAATATTATTCCCATATAACTTATATTATACCCTAATTAATATGAATTAGAATTTAACGCGTTGACACTTTTTTTACCATGATTACTATTCAAACTCACAAAAAATGAAATTAAACCCAATTATTAATTTTAATCTAATGATAATAATAAGAAATTATTTTTTCATTATTTAATTTGTATAATCAACTAAAAATATTTTTAATATATGTGTGAAACACACAATGAAAAATAGTTTTCTAAAAATTAACATTTATATGATTAAAAATGAACTTATATGAAAATAAATCATAATGTTGATTTTTATGAAATTATTTTCATATATTATAATCAAATGGATCATATTTCAAATTAAAAAAATGAAATATATATTTAATATTTTGAGGATTTTTATTTCGATGAATGAAAATACAGTTTATAAAAAATCATAATTTTTTCAATATTCATTGAAGAAATCAAAATTTTCGTAAAAATACAAAAACAAAATTTATATTATTCAGAAAATATAATTTCAAAAATTAATTCCAGTATTTATAATACAATTTCTAAAAGTGGCCAAAGTTATTTATAATATCAGTGCACAAAAAAACTATTTTTCTATGAAAATGTTTTTTTGAAGCATAAAATGAATTTATTATCATTATTCTGCAAATAAAGATAATTAAAGTAATGTTAATTAGTTCGATTTAACATATTAACCAATTATTTAATTTTAGTCATTTAATAATTTTCATTAATTTAATATGTTATGGAAAAAATATATTACACACAAAAAATGTTTTATGAAAACTATCACTTTTACCTTCAAAATATTTCATCTTCATTTCAAACCAATTGAGAATAAATATAATATTGAATACTTATTTTACTGAATAATATATATATATATATATATATTTCATAGTATAGTTATTCATATTCATACCCACAAAAATGATGACTAGTTCATAAAAGATATATTTAAATAAAAAATATTATAGTATATTGTTGTTCATTTAAGATTAGTATTGTATATACCACACAATATCAAATATTTTATTTTTTAGAAAATAAATCCTCATATATTGGGTTGTTACATTATCACAAACGATAAAGCTTGGGGTGATTATTCTTATCAATTTATGATCAATTGAGCAAGGTCTGCAAGGACGTGAAGACATAGTGTCCGTGGATAGTATGACCATACCCACCAATGAAATTATACTAGAAGAAATTTTAGTCTTTGAATGGGAATACCAGGAGTATGTCTTAAAATAATCCAGAAACTTTATATAAAATAAAATACTTATTGTAACACCTCCAAAACTAAAAAATAGTAAATTATTATTTGATAGTGTGTATGAAACACAATAGAAAAAGTATAATTGAATATAAACACTTTATACTTTATGGTATTTTTATTATATTCTTCATCTTTCAATGCATACAATACTAATTTAGTTTTTGTTTCATGTATTGATGAGTTTACAGAAGTATAAAATTAATAAGATATAATCCTAACATTAAACTATAGTTTACTAATATGATTAAATAAATTACGAAAATATATGGTTTACACAATTATAAAAATAATTAATATGTAACCAATTAATTAGAAATGAACATTAAAACCAATTGAATATAAGGAATTATTTTTTTTCTCATAACATTTTTTTATACTAATAATTTAAATTAATTAATATTATAGAATTATATTAATGATGTATATATATTATATATTCAATAAAATATTTATGATATTCATCAAATAGTGTTTATATGCATAAGAAAATAATAAATCCACTTTTATGTGTAAAATTTGTATTTCTTAAAAAGGAAATTTTAATTATTTTTAATGGATAACCTATTTTAAATCTAAATTTTGATATGTTTATAAATTTAAATGAACAAATAAACTTAATTTATGAAATAGAGAAATCCAAATTATGTTGGTGTGAATTTTTGGTTCTATTCTATGAAGTTTATTTTTTTGACAAATAATGAAAATATTAAATTTTAATTCAAACTACTTTTTCATATAATTTATTTATTCGGACAAATTATATTCAAAATTGGTTATATAGTTAAATTAGAAAAATTATAATTCAAATAATAAAATATTTGTATTTTTAATCAATTTCACATTGAAATTAGACATAAAAACTAATCAAATGTTTGATCCTTTTTACATTGAAAACCTGCTTTGTCATCCCGTAAGCAGTATTAATTTCTGAATAATTTTATCTTAATTTGTGATTAGAAATTTTGAAATTAGATTAAATATTTTTAATAATAATACGTTATAATATTATATAATTAAAATTAGTTTTTTCCAAAAAATATTATTGAAAACAATTAAAATTAATTACCGCAATTAAGGTAAAAATTATTTTTTCAAGGGAGTAAACCGCAATGTAAAAGGAAAAAATGATGTAGTAACTTGTAAAAAATCCATTTAATGTTCATATTTATACCATATCCCAGTTATTATATAATTATTACCATTATTTTATCCACATTACATGTTAAAACGTGGGTGGAATTCCATACTAAAAAAATTTCAAGAATACCCGTCCACCTCCACTAGAAACAGAAAATCACTCCACCTATTTATTCACATATATAAATCTATTTCTTTGGCCCAAAATATTATAAAATAAGATCTAAAATTTCATACACTCATCAAATAAGCCTCAACATTGGATTAAATCCAACCAAATAATTATTTTTGTATAAACAAAAAGAAGTTACCCAAAACGAGGTAAAATTATTCAACGACCCCTTTCATTATATTTCCTTTTCCAAATAGTCATAATATTATTATTATGTAATTATATAAAAAATAATTATTATTCATATAATAAGTTGTTTTAATTTAATGGTTTTAAGCTACACTTATAATAACATGTATCTAATGTGTAATGAACTTACCGTTCATGTGTAAAGTGGGATACTACCTCACAAAATGAGGAGTGTTCATTCTCTATTTACCACCTTTAATGGTGGGAATTATAATGGAAATATTTTTTATATGATATATATGATATTAATAATGTATTTATTATTATTTAATTCTTATATAATAGATAACTTCATGCATTCTATTTTGTAGGGATATGATAAGATTGTTTGTGGACGTGTTGACTACCGCGTCCTCAATGCGATGTGACTTGTTTAGACTATACATGATACATATAAGGGATGATATTAATTAACATATGTGAAATATATGATAAAAAATTAAACTTTATTTATGATATGAATATATAATTTTTTTTATTTGTTTAAATAATATAATGAAATGGAAGTATTGTACAAGTGTACGTACGACCTACCGTCTCCATGAACAATGCATTTCATTTCCTATCTCCAAATATTATGGACTATTATAAATACATATATAGTGAATATATGTGATATAGAAATCATGTTTCAAATTATTTATTTGATGAAATCATGATCTAATTAATAAGAACAACAAGTAACAAGTCAAAACACAATTGTAAAACTATGCAAATAACACCTGAAATAGTGAAAATAATGAATTATTGTTAAAAACATTGTAATAATATATTATTAAAAAATAATATATTATATTATAAATATTATTATTATTTGATTATATGTTATTTTAATTTTTATAACCAATACATAAGAGTTTAATGGAAATTCACATGTATGGAAAAAATTTAAGGGATTTTCATCTCACTTTTTACATCTTTGAGATAAATGTCATATTCACCAGTTACTTATTTTGTGTGGTATAAATACACACCATTAAGATATATTATATAAGGAGTTATTTTATCTTCATCTAATTTTGAGTTTCAATTTTAATTATTTCATCTAATGGGATTGAAAATAAAAGTTACTAAGTGTTCAAGAAATTTAAAAATCCAATTTCTTTTCATTGGGTTATATTACATCTTCATTGTCGTTAATACTATATCATTATGTATATAATGAATTTAAAATTATAATAATGTACTTTTAATCCTTTTATTTTATTTATAATTTATACAAATAATAAATTCATTTATTAATTATCACGACAACGTTATGACCATTTTATGGGTTTAGTTTACAATCTCATTCTCATTGAGATTAAATTTTCTAGAAATTTAATGAATGGAATTCATAAGAAAATTATCCAATAAACCCTTTAATTTTATTATCCATTTGTTATTGATGAAATATTTTAAATAATAGTACCATTTTCCTCACTCATTGGTACTCAGAATGTTTTAGAAAATATTTTTATAAAAACATGAATTCATTTCTATCTTTAGTTGGAGAACCAACTTTCTTCTAAAAACCATGTTTTCTAAGAAAAATTAAAAAATATTTTAACCTTTAAAAAACTGATATATTAATGAATTTTTTACCCTTATTGTCTTTTAAAACTGGTTTTAGAGGAACATTCTTATCACTTTCCAAAGGAGGAAAATTTTTTAACTATTTTACCTTACTAAGGGATTGTTCTTTTTAACTCATATCACATGTACAATATTACACATCATCATTTCCTTAAAGCTTCATTTGAAAGACTAAAAGGTTAATTTATAAAGAATTTTTTTTAAATGTTATCTTTAAATATAATTATTTTCAAAGTATTTTTCAAAATTAAAAGGATATTTTTGTTTCTTTTTATGTTATTTATATTCATTAATGACAACATATTTTCTCTCCTTTTAGGATGTGCTCTATTGATACCATCTTTATTATTGCTATAGATGGTTTATTATTTCTTTTACTAAGGATAATATTGACATTCACTTCATTGATTCCTTTTAGTCTTCTTAAAATATTCAATTTTATTTTATAATAGACATTAAATTTCTTATAAATTTATATATTATTTATCATAGATCTTTTTGTTAACTAAATCATATACCTTTTTTACATACAATGTTTAATTTTATTGTAATTTCATTTTCTATGGAAATATTGATAAATCTATAATCCTTATTCAATACAAATTTTTTATAAGGCGTATTATTTTATAATTAAATCGATTACTCGATATGAGGAATGCTTTGGAAAGGTAGTGATGGTGGGGCATGAAATTTATATAGCCTCTCGATTTATCAACTAGTTCTGATGAGGAAATTTAGTTTTTCTAAATAAATAAGTAACTAACTATGCTTTTAAACCATATTTTAAATGTCTTTATATTATAGCTCTTCATGTGACTCAAACATGACATCCAATAATTAATAATTTCTATAATTTTGATTCAGTATTTATTATCCATGAAATTTTTACTATGAAAATGTTTATGGATCTATTTCATTCTCAGTTTATTGATTAAATAGCATGTGTTTTCAGTTTATTACCTTTCCATATTGATAATTCCTTACCATGTTATTTATATATCATATTTTTTTAGGTATTTAACTTTCTATATTGTTTATCAACATTATTCTTAGTTTATTGATTACAAGTCATGTTTGTTCAGCTGTTAACTTTCCATATTGATTATGATCATTGATCCATTATTTATTCCACTATACTTAAAATTACTAATCATTTAAGGTACCCTTATTATATTTTCATTCCTTAGGATTCCCTATAGTGTTTTAATAAGAATATTCTAGGAAATGGATGATAAAATAATATTATCCTAAAAAGAAAAAAAACATATTGTAATTTGTGCACTCATTTGTAATATAAGAATCAGGTATGTATATAGATTACAAAAGCCACTAAACTATTTTGCCCTTTTGGTTTTAATACCTTGTAATCATGCCAATGTATTGGTAGTAGACACAGACTCTAGGCTTATGTGGTCGGGTCAATACACTTCTTATGGATTTAAATTTATTTGGTAAGTTATTTACATTACAGGTACTTGAGTTATTATTTAATATTTCATAAATTATTTTGTATTTTCATTATTTTACATTATAAGTTGTGTTTATTTTCAACTTTACTTATTTAAGTAATAGATAATATACTAGCCAATGAATGATTTTATTATACTATGTTTAAATTATGTATACGTATTTTTTGAATGAAATGTTTTCCAGGATTAAAAGATATTTCATCTTATCATCTAACGCATTGAGTGGGAAAAATATTTTAGTCAAATCTGATAATGTAATTCACCAATATATTTATGTATTTAACTACCTTATAACAACTCTTTATTAATCAAACACTAACACAAGATTATAGAAACTATTTTTATAAAATTTATAATTATAAACATCTGAATAATATTCTCTATAATTTCACTTTGTTTGCTAAAATTCTATTGCAATGAGGATAATTGAGTATAATATGGGTGTGTGTTTGTAGGGTCACATAAAAATTATATAAAAATGGTTTCATAAGATTTATATTTTAGATTGTCTCTTTTGGGCCTAGAGAGATATACTATAACTCTTAATTGTAATTTATTCTTGTGATGGTTATTATTATTTGATTAAATTTTTTTTGACTTAGAAAATTATTTTCATTTCAAAATAAATTATAAAATATTTATTTATATCATTACATATTCTTATATACAAAAGTACTTTATAATTTATTTCCAAAACACCTAAATTTATTAAATCATTATTATAAATGTATATATTTTCTAAATTTTTTCTACTCAGTTCATAGTCCCCCCCTATGCACAAAAACGTATGTGTATATAGACATGGTCATCCATGATACATGTAAAAGGATGATGCCCCCCTTTTTGAAACAATGTACCATTATTGTGTGAAATGATCTATAGTGATTGTTATATATTGACGGTTACCATGATATACGTGGATATAATTTTATTTTTATGATTGAAGTATATTTTATGATTCCCTATGGATTATATATTACACATTTCTTTATATTCCCTTCCATCCTCTTTCTTTTTTAGTTACTTGTTTACTTTTGGGATATCATGTGTAAAACTATTGAAACAATTTTTTAGTTATTAGATGCTTGGGTATTTTGTAATATGTATTTTTTTATATTATCTTATGTTTTGTTATTAGTTATTTAAATTTTTATGGAGTTTATTTATAATGTGGTTTATTTATTTAGAATTAAAATTGCAATATAAGGAGACTTCTTGACAAATTTTAATAAAAACTACAGTTTTTTTTGTATTTTTATGAAGGTGATATAATTTCCAATGATGATCATTTTGATCATAACAAATGGTGTGGACATATGGTTATTTGAAATTAGCTTTAGGAATTACAGTGTACAAATCATGTATTTGTTTGAAAACTATGGTTTGTATCTAAAATAATTGTATCATTTTTCTAGTTGATTATACTATCTGAGGAACCATGGTTAATAAGAGTTATTCTATTCAAAACATAATAGATATTTCAAAAACACCCACAATGAAAGCCTTATAGATTTAGTAATAATATAAGAGTGTCCTTAGAATCCCCCTCCTAACAGTCCATGTTTTGAAAAGTAGAATGAGTCTGTAATACACATAAATGGGATGATTTTTTTCCCATAATTCTTAGAATATCAGAAAAAACATCAGGTGAACCTTCTAATTAAAAATGAATACAATAAACTATGCATGTAATGTCTCAAAGATCCCCTTTCAGAGTAATTTAAAAAACAATTTTTTGGGTAAACAATAAACATTATAGAAATAAAAACCCACACAACCATTGAAAAAAGGATAAAAAATAATAGTTTTGAAAATTAAAAATTCAAATTTTGTTGAATTGGTAGGAAATATATCTGTTACTAGTATAATCTCTAAAAACAATTACTTAATCCTTTCTTTTAGAATAACCTTGAGTCCCAAACCCAATGAACATACCTTTCATTCCATTTCCATCACTTTTTCATCTCGAATAATGATTGTTACCCAAACCACTATAACCATAGATAGAACTCTATCAGATCCTTACCACCCACCATAAGAACACAACAAACCAACAATTTCATTATCCAGGATTAATTACTATAATAATACCAACCATGGATCCATATTAACCATCATTGAAAACTAAAAAAACAATTGATAAAATAATGAAAATTAAACACAACACCCTAATCCAATGAGAACCACCAATACTGTAACAATTAATAACAAAATAACTAAGTAAAAAATATATGTAAGACCCACCAAGAGGGGAGAATAATAACCCAGAATCTTCTATATCTATTCATTTCCATCCTCATCATCATCATCAATGGAGAAAGACCATGATCATACTTTACAATTTTAAAAGTAAATCTAGTTACAACTTCTTGAACAAAATTTAATACAAAAATAAAACATCCATAAACCACTATGAAAAACCACTACACTAGAAAAATAGGGTCCTGTGTAATAATCCATGATGTAAGAGTTGTATTTCTAAATAACATGACATCAATAGGTAGTTACAACTTCCAAAATAACATCTATATTAGATGAATATTAGAGAAATAGATAAATAAAACATTGGTCGTGCCTTTGTACCCTTTCTTAATGCTAAATTAATAAAAAACCAGCCACTATGAAATCTACCACACAAGAAAAATATGGGGACTCATATATAGGATTATTAAGAAAAATTAGGTAAAAGGAAAACAAAATCCCTAAAAAGATCCACGATATTTGGAATATTACCCGTGAAGGTGAAACTAAAAAATCTATAAAATTGAGACACGCAAACATGTTCTTCCCCATTACATCACAAAAAACCCCAAACTACATCATTATAGGTGAAAGAAATAGTTTTTCTTGATGGGACACATAAAAAGACACAATATGAAGTGAACGAGAGACATATATTGAAGAACATATGTCCCATACTGATTGAGGTACAACCCTTTTTTATGTTACCATAAATTTTCATTTTAGTTTGAGAGGTGTTAAAGGTAAATTAGTGGCAATTCATAGTGTCTTGGCCTTGTTTGAGGCTATAGAAAATCACTGGCTAGCTCATGGGATTGGTAGTGGCTACAAAATTTTTCGATAGCCACCAACATCAAGGTAGTTTAGGAAATATCCATAAAACATATGATGAGTCCACACGCTGGTTATTGAGCTCGATGTTTACCAACCCAATAAGTATAATTTTATTATATTAAGACACTAAATCATATTTTAGTTCATAAAACCTATCCTAGAATAATAATTTGACTCGGTATCTTGGTGATGATTTTATATTTAATATTGGCTTCATGAATTATCTTCAGTCGACATTTCAATCTTAGATCAAACCGTTGTATTTTAATTGGTATTTTATATATGATCTATTAGATTTTTTCTTATTTTATTGTAATGTCATAAAATATATGTTTTTATGATCTTACCAATCAATTATGTGATATTAAAATTCTTATTTATCATACATATATTTTGTTTTTTGTTTTTGGATGTCATATCCTGTTGGTTATGGTGATAATCTCATGTTGGATGAAGTATCTTATTTCCAATTTTCTCTGAAAAACATTTTATCATCAAATATGAATTTTATGATATGTAATCAATTTTTAGGGACTCTTCATGTCTTTTATTGTGATCACCATCATATTGGTTCATGGATTCTATGTTCTTATCATGTGAACTAATTTTTGAGGCAGGTGGTTTTTTTATAAATCCTTTGTTTATTGAATTTTATATTTTTATTTGTTCATAATATTGTTTAGATTTTTATTGGTATCATCCTTGATTTATGAAGTTTTTCTATAATGTATTTCTATAAAAAATATTTTTCTCTTAGAAAAGTGATAATGGAAGGATGATTCCAAATAACTAGTGAGTTTTTATGAAAATGAGTTTTCAAATAATGGTTTTTGAAAATGAGAAAAACGTTAGTGAATTTTTTATGATATTAAATATATTTATTTTCTTTTTTTATAAAAATAATAGAACATGGGATCCTTAATAACTTATTTATGGTTCTAGTATTAGGGATTGATATAAATTTCTTAGTGGAGTCATACATAAAGGTATTCCATTCTTCCTTTAGTTAGTCTGTTAGGGACTAATCTATATGGAATTGTCAAGAAGAATTACACATCATAATATTTTTCTACACCCTTCGTGTACCCATTAAGGATATGTTTAGTGCACAAAAGTCATGAATGATCATGGTATGAGAAACCAATCTAGTTTAGACCAATATTTTCATAGGGGTATCTTTATTTTTTTTATTTTGATAAAAATGTTGACTAATGTTTTTATAAATGAAAAATGGTTTATTTAATCATATTTAAAAAAATATTAATGTGAAATTATTTTTATAACTGATAAAAGGGTAAATTTACATGATTTTGATATTAATTGTTAAATTCATTAACCTTCAATGTTTAATTTAAATTTTATTATATTATGATTTATATAAAAAAACTACTTATATAAAATAGGGTATGATCTTGCTGGTCTTGTTTCTATAACACCTTAAACATACCATAAGGTGTATGTAGACCTTGTTTTATCTAATGTGGGAAAGGGATGGGAAATGATTTTTGGTGTTCATTTTCATGATTATATGGGTATGGGTATCTAAGGGTTTGATGGTGGGGTATTTTCCATGTATCATATATAGTAGATGTATCCATTTTTGATTACTTTGGGTTTTTCAAATTACATTTTTTGTTTATCTTGCTTAAACCATGATGTATAATTACCGCTATTCATTTATATTTATTGAATATTATAATATTCCCCCATTTCTCTATTTTCATGTATTCTATTTTTGTTTTTTTCTAGGTTGGTAAAAATCATTCCTTATGTTTTTCATTGATTATCAGGTGCTCATCAATAGCATGTGAGGATTGCGAATTCCCTTCGGGCACTGTCATGTATTGAGTTGGGTTCCGAGGATGATGAGAAATCCAATTTATTTAATGTAAAATTTTCCTTAAATAGTATTTCATCTCTTGTGTTATTATCTTTAGTGGTTTGGTCAATAGAAGATATGATTTTTAGGAATCAAGGTCATGGTTGTAGCGAGTACCTGGCCAACACAAATCATCACCAGCGTTGAGTCAAACCATGGTATTTGGATTTGTTATCTTATGTGTTTCTATTTGATCCAATATAATTTCTATGCATATATTATATTTAATAAATCTAATATTTAATCTCATGTGATGGTTACTTTTATTTATATGATGTGCAGAACCATTCCTCCTATAATAATTCCTAGTGTTATTCAATAGGAAAATACATGAAATACTCTTTAAGGAAATCCTATAGTTGATCATAACCATGTATTCGGAAATAAGGCTGGGAATTCATATTGTGTATCCAAATGTACCACCTATTTAGACTCAAGAGACAGAGTTTTAATTGGGTATTGGTGGAGATATAGATTGAGCATAGTAGTTTATTTTCAAGAACCCACCATCCATTACTTATCTAGAAGATGATAAAGAGTAATAGGGTCAGATAAAGAAGATTTAGAATATTTTTAGCTTCTTAGATACACTACAATTTATATTGGTGAAATGTGCTACTTTTATGTTGGAGTGGTTTAGTAAGACATAGACAAGAAATATTGTTTTGAAAAACAGAAATAAGGGACTAGAGTGGAATGAATTTAATGCCACCTTCTATAAGTAGTTATTCCCAAAAATTTTGGATATATATAATTCTATAGATTTTATCTCCATTTAGAAGGGTGTTCACTCATTTGAAAGGTATTATAGTTTATTTGATGAGGTGGCTCATTATTTATAGATAATGTAATGAATGAAAATCTAATGTCTTTAAGGTTATGGAATTGATTAAAGCCTGATACGCCCTCTTTGGTATTAGTAGGATGATATTATCTTATAAGAAAGTCATGGATATGTCTATTATTGTAGATTTTACATTATTAGGAATGTTAGGTCAGGTTGGATACTTTTCTCCACCTACTTGTAGCTTCAGTGGATTACATGTAAAGAAGGGGAAATGGAACAAGAATTTTAGAGGTTGCGGTGGTTGTGGTAGTTCTCATCAAATTATCAACAATATATAGTATAATTACTATGCCAGTATACCATTGTATAATGAAAGATAACTATAGGAGTAATTTTATTTAACGTATAAAGACCTATAATTCATGTGGATTTTTTGGTCATCTATAGTGTTTTTCTTAGTATCTATTATCTCCACATTATAATTGGGTTCCATTGGACCCAAAGTGGACTCTAGTGTTTCTCAATGCTTCCCAACCAATATGGATTTAGTCACATACATATAGGATGAAACCGGTGTATGTAGTGGACTAATCTTATATGGGAATCGATACGGGACCAACAAAAATGAGAGGTATTATATTTTTTTTCATTTTTAGTGATTTCTCTATTTTGCACATGTCCCTCCCACGATTTTATATATACCAATTATTTGTATATTTTGAAACGTCCTTGGGAAATCATTCCATATGTTTTGAATTTGAAAATTCCTATTGGAATGAAAAAGGAGAAGGGGTTTCAATGAACATCACATTCACTCTCTGTATCTAATAGTTAGATAGTCTATAATTTTATATGGATTGATGTAGATATATTTTATGATATTCTTCATATGAAATTGTTGGATACACATAGGTATAATATTAAATGTTATCATTAGAGTGTTTATTTATTTATTATCGATAGAATAACCTAAGTGTTTTAAAGAGAGTGGTATCTGAGGAATAGTCATGGTAGATATACTCATCTAATTATTTAGGATCTAGTATCTACTTTTATAATAGAGATTATTTTTATATATTTTAGTTTGTAACCTCCTTCATTGTTTGATGATTTTTTAGGTTTTCATAGATGAGTTCTCCAGTATTCCTCTATAATGGGAGGTAAAGTTCTTTGTCAACCAGATGCCTAGTAATTAGATAATTTCCATTACTTATTATTGTATATAACCTTCCATGTTGAATTAAAATAAAGGTTTTGTTTGATGAATTTGTATATAATGGTTTATTTTTTCCAGGTACATTGCCTTGGGAATCCGTAGTTCTCATTAATAAGATGGTTGATGGGTCTCTTCATCTATATATGTGTTATGAGAAGATATATTAGGTCATGGTCAAAGATAAATATAATTTTATAGATATTGATTATTTTTTCAATTAATTAAAGGGAGAAGGTAGTTCTTAGAAACCAACCTTTGGTTGGGTCATCATTAGCTCACATATAAAGAGTAAGATGTCCCAAAGACTGTTTTCTTGTGTAGGTTTGGACATTATGAATATCTGGTGATTTCATTAAGACAAACTAATTATTAAACAGTTTTTATGGCCCTGATGAACCATATATTACACTTGTACCTCAATTCCATTATTGTGGTATTTTTAGATGAAATAAATAATTATTTGAAATTTTAGGAAGAATAATGGAATCATATGAGATTAGTTTTCGGGATCCTGAGGAACCACCACCTCTATGATAAAATATAAAATTTTGATTTCAAGATCTAGGAAGTGAATATATTAGGGCATGTGTTTTTTGAAAATGGGATCTTGGTTGATCCTCAAACAAAAGAAGTATCATTATCAGGGGAAGAGAAATGAATATCCTCCTGAGATAATAAGATTCTTGGGTATATCAAGAAACTATTAGATGTTTTTTAAATAATTTTTAATTATTTTATAACCTTAAACATGTCATACTATAAAAGGGGTAAAATTTATGTGGGATGAAAAGTATCATACATACATTAACGAGTTGAAATTAAATCAATCATCAGTTCCAATCTTGATAATTCAAGAAGTCGTTCTTGTCTATGTGGTGTATTGAAATACAATAGGTGTAGATTTGGGTTTTGTAATTATGTAGGGTGATCATGTTTTGGTGTATGATACCTACTAGATTTGGACACATTATATGAATTATCCCACTCATGAATTCAAACTAATAGTAGTCATGAACGTTCATTAGTGCTTGAAACACTAAATTTTATGGGATAGGATCAATATCTATTCTGATCATAAATGTGTTAACTATATCATTTATATGAAATATCTTAATGTTTATAAGCGGTGATGGGTATAATTTCTATATAAATTCAACATTGACATAACATATACCCCTTTAGTGTTGTTGACATCAACCCTCCTTGAATCGACTCATTGGGAAGAGAAGTAGGATAATGAGTTCAAGAAAATTAGTGATTCTCTATATGGTGGAGAGGTCATTTTAAAGTGGAATATCTCTTATAATTGGGTTCTTTTCTTATGTTATTGTTTTTAATACCCTTATAAATTAGGGTCTAAATATTTTCGCTTTGTAACACGTTGTTACTGCCATTCATGTGTTTACCTTCTTTCTATTTAGTTTCCTCCTTTTGGGTTCATCTTGGGACTCTGAAGGATAGGGAGATATCACTGGGGAAAATATCCTAATGTTATTGTAGTTTTTTAAATAATGGTGTATGATTATAAATGTGTTAATAAATTTTTGGGTTTATCCTAGATTTTGAAGAATGGCCGAGGTAGTTTGGAATTTTTTAAATGAAACCGTATTATTGTTGTCTGCTGAAGAAGTTCACATCATGTAATGTCATTACACATTGTGTAATGTTCACCAGGGTCATTTCATAATATGAATATTTATTGTGAATAGTTACATTCCCTAGAAATTATTTACATTAAGTGTATTGTATGATGTTCAGTTTTTGCAAAAAGGTGATGGTTCTTTTCGTCATATATGGATTTTGTGGATTACACTATGTATAATGGGATTACACACCATGTAATCCATGTATGTTGTGCACAATATTTCATAGATGATGTTTATTTAATTTATCTATAAGGATTTTTATCTTGACCTAGTATCTCTCATAGTAATTTTTTGATACCTGTGATCTTTCTAGATCACCTTGTTTGCTAATTGATTATCAAGGATGTGTATAGTGTCTCTCTAGGTAATAGAATCCTACTTTTTCTTCATTTCCTTTTATCATGGTAGAAATATTGTGATTAATTATTGTTTCTTTTCATATGTTATGATAATTATCTTGTTTCATTATGGATATGTTGTGTGGACTTTTTATGGGGGGTCATTTCATTGTTGGTTGCAGTGTGATGAGTGAGAATTCTTCATGTTTTTTCATGACCTACCATTTTAACCATCTATTTTATTATTTAATTAATTCAATGTCATGTGAGGAATGATTATAGGGACTTCTTCTTCACTGTTGTGTTCTTCTTAGTTGGAGGATCCCATTATTGTCATGTGTGACCTGAGATTGAGATATGTTTTTCCATATCTAGCCTATATGGATGAGAGGCATAGTTATTTTTTTTATAAATGGATTTATAAATAAATTGGCATGGTTTTTGTTAGTATGGATAGTTTTTTTTCATAAAACATTGGTTTACCCATACTTTGGGTAAATCAACGGATTTTTTAAAAGAATTGTGAAATGGTTTTGTGAAGTGATTTTCAAATCATGGATTGATGAAATGTTGTGATAGAATGGTTTTCTAAAAGATAGAAAATAGTATGACTTGTGTATATAGGTGGAATGTTTAGTAATATGTCTCATCAATTGATACTATTGGGAGTTCACTCATGGGGCATTAATATAATCCCTAGGAATGTTTTTCAAAGGATTTGTAAATATTCATATAATGAAATGACCCTGGTGAACATTAGTTGTTTCTAATCTCTCTCTCCCTATTATATATATTTTTTCTAATGTCTTCTTTAGGTTGGGAGAAATTGTTCCCTTTAGTTGTTGTCTGATTCAGGGTTTCTTTTCACAAGTCTATGGGGATCAGGAACACCCTTTTGGTATATTGAAATTTAGGAGGGGTACCATATTTAGAGGGTATCTAGGTTAGGTTCATTATAGTATTGTATCATAGTTTAAATTGACCTCAGTTTGGGAAGCTGATAGACTAATGATAGTATTTTCTGGTCATCAGAGGTTGGTTTTGGTGAGTTTCGGGAAAGAAATGGTTATGATGAGACTCTTGTTACCATAGAATATTGGGATATATGTATCCTATTTGACATCTTCATCATAGGCTTTTTTTTTCTTACGGTTCTTCTATGTTGAACATATTTTATTTTATTGTCTGATCATTTATTTTGTTTTTGCTTGTAGAAATAAGCCTTTAAGACGTCCTCATGGGGTTTCTATGGAGGGTACAACTGATGCTCGTTAAGGTGGTCCACCCATCAATAAAAATCTTATTTATTCTATCATGAATTTTTTCTTGATTTCAATTAGAATGTGCCAAAATTTTAGAATGTAGTTGTTGATGTATATCCAAGATCTAATAGAGAAAGATATCGATCACATGAGTTCATTCATGAAAATCCACCATTTGTTAATTGTATGAATAAACATTAAGAGGCAGAATAATGATTGGATAAGATTGAATAGATATTTCAATTCCTAGATACCCGTAAGATTATCATAGTTTAGTATTCATCGTTATAGCATGAGGGTCCCAAAAATAATTTTATATTAAATGATATAGGTTGATAATCATATAGGCTTGGATTGGAAGGGTTTCAGGAAACTATTATTCTAGTGGTTTCTTCCAGGGTCGCTAATGGTAGAAAAGTCTTTAGAGTTCCTCTTTTTTTAAAAAGGGAGAATATTCAGTATTGTAATACAATAATCTGTTTGAGTAGCCAGCCTATTTCACTCCAAAAGTTGTAATGAATGACAAGCTAAAAGCATATAAGTACCCATAGGGTTTGTAATTTGATATCAAATCACAAGTATGTATAAAAATGCTTTTGACATATTGATTGATAGTGTACAAAGCTATTATATTAGAGATAAATATTTTAGGTTGGTTTGTTTATTCATCACCTTCTATTATACCCATTGGAAGCTTTAGTTGTGTATAGGTAAATAAAGGGATTTTTCAAGAACATCAGTGGAGTGGTGGAGCCAGTTCTCAATGGAATGAATTCAATTCACCTTAAGTTATGAATAGTAGTGTACCTCTAATATACTATTAGAGTGAAAAGGTTGATTAAACTAGACATTATTAAACAATGAATAAATATATGTGTAATAGATGTGGATGTTATGGTCACCTACGACAATTCTGTCAAGTTTTTTTATGCCTCATCAAAGTTTAGGATTCTCAACTACAAAGAATACAGCATGGAATGAATATTCTCCAAACCCTATATAAATATATCCATAAGTCTCAAGAGTGATTCAAATTCATGAAGTATATGAGGTTTCAAAGGATGTAGATATATGTATAGAGATAGTGAGATGTACTATATTTATTGAATATATATTAGAAACATATTTATTTGATATAGTTCATCCTAGTAATTCACATCTATAAATTTTTTTGATATGATTAAAATTCTAATATAGATCATTCCATTTTTCATGGAGTTAGTGAAACCACTTGGGAAGAGGAAATATTAAGGGTTTTTGTGCCCTTCTTGTTCACTATGGATTTCTAATGTGAAGTTAGTATTTAATTTTCTAATTCATGACATGTATTTTCTTGATGTTATCCTTTGGATGTTTTTTCTTATCACTCATCATAATGAGGTTTATTATTATAATCAGTGTGTCTTGATTCATTAATCCAATAGAAGATATCAAATTTTTTAGTGGGAGTGGGATCCTTGGTTTGGATGCGATGGAATTTCACGCCCAGAGCTCAGGAGTTTGTTTTCTACTATAATAATTGATTATGATGGAATTTATTCTGTTGTTTATCATCCTAATTTTGTTCAAAACTTTCCTAAAAATTTTTAGATGAATTATCATGTCTTTATCTATAGAGGTTGGTATATTTTATTATTTAATTGGTTCTAAGTACACAACTAATTCCAATAACTTCTTATCATATGGAACCAGCAGAGCTAAAAGAGCTCAAGGTCCAGTTAGTCAACCTGGTGGAAAGAGGTTTTGTTCCCCAGAGGGTATCACCTTGGGAATCCCTGATGCTATTTTTATAAGAAGTTATCTGGCTTAATTTAATTTTGTGTGTACTATCATTAGTTAAATCAGGTAACAATTAAGAATAATTATCCCTTCAATTGTGTGGAGGATTTGTCGGATTAGTTAAAAGGTAAAAGTTATTATCAATGATACGTCTTAGATTGGGATATCATCAGGTTAGAGTTTCGGAGTACGATATACCGAATATGGATTTCCGGCATATGTATGTACATTAAAAATAACTTGTGATGATTTTTTTGTGACTAACTCTCTTATAGTTCTTATGTTTTTAATTTATCATACATTACATCAGTATCTCAATACTTTTATGGTAGTGTTCTTCATTGATATTTTGGTTTATTCAGGATTTGAGAATGAGCACAAGAACCATTTGTGTTTGGTTCTGAATATCTGTAGGAGTCAGTATTTGTATGTAAATCATTAGAAATGAAATTTCTAGATCTAAGAACTAATTTTTTTGGGGAACATTATATTTTATCTTGTATTATCAGTTTATTCTGAGAAGTTGAAGGCTATATTCTCATAGTAATAACCAAAAAATATATTTGAGATTCAGATCATCTTTAATATTACTTGATACAATAGATGGTTCATAAAATATTTATCAAGGTTGTTATGATCTTTTACTAATCTTACTAGAATAGTTGTAAAATTCACATGGGATAAAAAGTTTTAGTCTTCTTTCTATAAGAAATATAACTCAAGACATTGACTCCTATTCTGATCTTTCCTAATCCCGATAAGGGGTATATGGTTTTCTATAGTGATTTTGGTGCTAGTTTGGTTTTCATGATTGTACAATTATTTGGTGGATTTTGGATATTTCCAACTATGAAAAAATTTAAATAATTAACCCACCTATGATTTAGATCTTTTATTAGTTAATAATGTGATTAAGTGTTGGTGGATCTATATTTTTTGGGAAAGGATTTGAATATATTCTAACCAGAAGAGTTTGAGATAAATCTTTTCATAGAAATACCTAAATCCCTGATATATATGATGGGTAGAATACCTTATTATGGTTGAATTCAACATCGAATACACCCCAAAAAAGGGGAATGTCATTGTATTTTATCTTAGTAATAATGTACCACCAAATGTTGTTCTATAATTAATTGAGGAGTGGAAAATTATTGGGGTTTTCATTGAGGTGCATCTGGATTCTCAGGAATACATTTCACGTATGATTCTAAACAGTGTTTAGTTATCATCATCTCTCCAAGAGTATATTATATGGAGTTAGTAATAGTACGATTACTTTTGAGGAATTTGAGATACCCTATATTGTGGGAGGTAGTATCAGTTCAGTCAATATCATCTGATGGTATGCTTTATTTTGGTGATCTATTTTCCTCCCCAAGATCAGTGAAGAGAATAGTTTTTCCTGACTATCATAGATCTATATGGACCATTCATCTAGAACAATGAAGATGTATTTAGACTTGAGATGATGAATATGGTGGCCAAATATGAGGCATGACATTATAGATTATTTTCCCCACTGTTATACCTAGTAACAAATAAAGGAAGAGGATTTTAAACCTTTTGGTTTTCTACAACATGTTCAGGTGATTATTTAGAAATTGGAAATGGTATCCACCAACAGTGTTTTTGGATACCATAGACTCCTCAATAGAGGAATATTATCTTGGTGGTGATTGATCAGTTGAAAAATTTATCTCATTTCATTCTGATCAAGGACACCACTAAAGTTGAAGATAATGGTAAGCTATATGTGTAATAGATTGTGAGATTACTTAGTGTTCCATCTTTCATTATTTTAGACAAGGATTCTATTTTTACCAAATGGTTCTAGAGATGTCTCCAATAGTGGATGGGGACATAGGTGAGGTGGAGTACACCAAATCATTCACAAATATATATTCAAATGTAGCATGCTATTCAGATCCTAGAGGATATTTTTCATTCTAGTGTGTATTTTTTTGTGGATAGTGTGATATCGATATGGGACTAGTCATGTTTTCCTATAAAAATAGTTATAATTCATTGATTAGGATGTATCCTTTAAAGTATTTTTACAATCCCCATAAAAATTTCAATTTTTTTGGGCAGAGGTGGGCAAGGCAACTTTGGTGGGACTAAGCCTCGTTTAGGAGATGTCAGCGATGATCTAGGGTATATGTTTGAATTTGTTTATAGAATAGAATCACCAGAAATATAATTCATATTGTTTGAATCATCATTTGAAGATGTTCTTTGGTGACTATGTTTTCTTGAACATTTCTCCTCAATTGAGTAACCATCTTCTTAGAAAGCATGGAATGTTATCTTTAAGATATGTTGGACCATTTTTCATTGAGTGACTATTGATGTTCACTTAACGTTTGGAATTTATAGTTCAATTGATAGAAATTCATGATGTTTTCGGCATATATCAACTGAGGAAAAAACATCCTAATCCTTCTCACATTTTGAGTTGGGAAGATATCGAGTTAGAGAATGATGATTCAGTTATGGGGAAACCATTTGAAATCATGGACTCCAAATTTATAGTCTTTCATGAGAGATTGATTTTATTGGTTAGAGTATTAGGGTGACACAGATTATATTCTCATAAGACTTATGAGGGTGAGTCTTTGATGGGGGAGTAGTGGTCTCACCTCTTTACTAGGCATCAGACTTCCACATGACATTATCGGGATGAAAAGTATTATGGTTTATAGTCTGTAATATCACTTTACTGTTTTTTAGGTATTTATATTATCTTTATTAGTTTTTTAAATGTTTGGGTGTGTCTTGGGACTACCATGTATTGATTGTTTTTTATAGGTAAAATGATAATATTTTAGTAGTGTATTTTTTTCATTAATGAAGTCCAACTATATATGTGTTAACAAATCAGTGGGGTACTCCTGGAATTCATAGCATGCATGGGGTGGCATGGAGTATTTTTTTGCTGAAAACTAGACTCATTAATGTCTTCTGAAGAAGTAAAATTTGTATAATGTAATTAAGTTTGGTGCAACGTTCCCCAGACTCTTGTAGTGAGATAATTATACTACGTGAATGGATAAACAACATGAAATGGATTTACTTGACATGTATTGGAAAAATATCAGTTTTTGTCAAAATTAAATAGATGGGTTTCATGAATTACATGAAGTGTAATGTAATTAAATTCCATCTAATAACCATGGGTTGTGAACAATAGGTAACTATATATCTAATTATTATTTCATTTTTCCAAAATTCTTCTTCTCTCATCAAAATATCTCTCTCAAGTGATTTTTGAGACCTCATCACATTATAGATCACCTAGTTTGGTGATTAATCATTTAAACTGTGCACGATGTCTCTCCAAGAAAGATAATCATTATGCTTCATAGTTTTCTTTGACAAAAGTAGCACCATTGTGTTCTGTTATTAAATATATTGATATAGGATAACAATTCTTTTGTTTCTTTCTAGATCTATTGAGTGATCCCATTATGGGTGTGTGAGAGCCTATTTTGAGTTGTTAGTTACATATCTAGTCAATTTGTATGAATTTCATTGATCATATTTTTATAAATAGAAATATAAATTAATGGTTATAGTTGTTTTGTATGTATAAAAAATGGTTTTTCGTAAAATAGGGTTTTCTCATTCTTTGGGTAAAAATGGGGTTTTAAAATAATTGTGAAATGGTTTAGTGAAATTATTTTAAAATAGTGGTTTGATGAAATGGTTGGGGAAATAAAGCACATGAGAAACCATGGGAACTTAGTTGGAGGGTGAAATAATAGGACTCATTCATTGATTCTATTGGGGGGGTTACTAATGGGGTGTTTCTATACTCCTCCAATATATTGTTTTAGGGATTTAGAAGTCACTATTGGGAGGTTCACTTATTGGGATGTTCCTCTATTCCCTAGATTCAAATAATATGTATAGGGGCTTGATTCACACACAATTGTCTATGTTGAGGGTATAATTTCTCTAGCTATCATGTCATAGTTTTATAACCGACATGATGTTACATGTTCTTTGGATTATACTATTTTTTACATCCATGGTTTAATATGATATGTTATACATTCCTTGTTTTTTTATGATTTGATTATATTTTAGATAGGAAATTCGTTAAAACTGAATCAAAATATTTATTTGGAAATTTGAAAAAATGGACAATTATGTTGTTTTTCAAAGATTTTGATATTAAACTATTAAACTATTTACTATGAATTATTTTCATTAATGTTGATCATGCTCAGATTATTTTTATAGAGAATTTTATGGAACAATATGGTAGGATCCCACTAAATATATTAACTAAAACCCTGATCACCCCTTCATCAGTGTCCAAACCTCTATAATTCTTTCGATGCATGGAAAAGTAAGGCCTCATATTAAAATGTTTGGGTTTTTTCAAATGGAGTTGGGTAGTTGGTGGTGAGATGGTGGGTGTTTTTCCACACCATCACATGGGGACTATGGGAGTATATTTTTATTGTTTTTCATCTTTTTCAACTGGACATGTCTCTTAGAGATTATTTTTCTACCTTTTCCGTCGTATTTATTACATTTTTTCTGTTCTATTATGGCATATATATCCATAGTTTCTCCCATTATGTCCTTATCTATGTTACATACATATTTCATGTTGTATACTTTAGGTTGGGTGAAATTGGTCCCTTGGATTTCTTTGATGCATGGGTGCTAGTTTCCATCATTTGGAGAATGGGAATGCGCTTCATGTATGTAAACATTTGGTTTATGTGCAAGGTTGATAGGGTATCTGAGGTAGGTTTGTCACAAAAATTATCATTGTTCTTCATGGTACATACACCATGGTGTAATAAAGAAGTTTTATGACATGATACAATGGTTCTAATGTCCATGTTTGAATTAGGGAATAATATATTTTGATCTCCTTGTAATACTTTAAAATAGATTAAGGTTAAGTGATTGTGGAACTGAATTTTTCATCAAAATCTATAGTTTTGTTGTGGAAATGGGATGCGTTACTCATGGATTTAATTATTGTATTAAAATGGACTCCCTAATGGTATAATTATACTTGAGTGGTGACTGATCGACTGAATAAAATGGAACACTTAATTCTGATTCATGAAAAAACCACGGTTGAGTATTTAGGGAAGTTGTACTAGTAGGAAATTATTTGGTTACAAGTTGTTCTATAATATTTCTTCCTACATATGGATAGCTTGTTTACTTCCAGGTCTTATATGGGCTTCTAGGAGGCAATAAAGACTCATGTTAGATTGAGTACAACACACCCTCTGAAGAAAAATGAATAGATATAGAATGTAGTTCAAATTATATTGGATATTCTGGATGCCTCTATCATGGATTTAGGAGGATCATGGGACAACCATATCATACTTGATGAGTTTTCTTATAATAAAATTTACCCTCATTTGATCAGAATGGATCCTTTTGAATATTTATATTTGTACAAATGTAAAGAATATCACTTTATAGTCGAATGTGGGTGAGGCTTTTCTTATGGGACCAAGTATTATTCAAGACACATCGATGAAGATTCATGTTATACATCCATACTTTGTGACTACTCAGATAAGACAAGAATATTTTTTTGCTAGTTGAAATATTCTTTTAGAATTATTTATTAGTGATTTGGATTTCTTAAAAGTATCACTATGGTAAGATCATGATCATATGATGAAGCTGGGAATGTTTTCATCAATATATGATAGAATGTATGTGATAACTTAACATATAAGAAAAGTTCCTTGTTGATTGGTGTTACCGTATTAGTCGACATTGATTCATCATCTGTTCTATATATCAAAACTCAAGAAATATCCCTAATATCTATCCCAAATTTTGAATTATAAGGATTATTTTTTTGAATAATATGTATTGATGACTGAGGGTTGAGTAATGATTTTTGACTCCAAGATACATGTTTTTATGGGAAATCAACTATATTGGTTAAAGTGTTACGAAAATATATGTTGTATTCCCATAATACTTGGGTTAGTAAAACATCAGTGATAGAGAAATAGAATAATATATTTATAGACCATAACAATTTTTCTTGAATTTTTGTGAAGAAAAAGCTCTATGTTAGGGATAATTTTGACATCATGATTGAGGTACATCTCACTTTTAAGTTTCAAGAAGATGTATTTTGAGTTAAGGAGGTAGTAAAGAGAGATTAGTGGATTTTCAAGGTGGATTGAACTTGGAGGAAGTTAAAGGAGGCTGTTGGCTAGCCGATGAGCTTGGTAATGCCTAAAACACTTCTATATAACCATTTAACAAGCCACATGTAGGGAAATAAATGATTTACTTATTTAGTGTCCATCGACATGTTGGTGAGCCTCCACCTACTCATCGGTTTCACTTAAATGGATTGTCCTAGTAAGGGATGTTTTGTATTTTTTAATCCACCTAAAATAATATTTATTTCTCAATCCCTCTCCCTTTAACATAATTTGAATATAGAAATTTTAGTGGCTTAAATTTGGTGTTATTGTATCTCGTTATCATCTTCATTTGGTGTTTTGAAACCTAATCAATCATTTGTATTCAATTTTCTATGTTTTATCGGATATATTATGTTCATCCTTCTTCTATTTTATTTAGAAGTGGATCTATAATTTGTAATTCTAATCTATCAATATTATAATGTTTCCTTCATTTTTTTTCACATGTCAAATGTGGGTTTGGTTCCCAATGTTTAGATCACGTCGTTCACTGTGTGGTTCACATGTTCGATGATGTATGTGATTTATTTTCATCTCTACTGACCATGTGATCATTGAATTTGATTTATAATATATGGATTTTATATATATGGCATACTATTGTCTTATATTGAGAACCATTTATTAGTTGTTCATGGATTCCATGTTCTCCTTATGTGAACCAAGTGTTTAGTCATGTGGTTTCATATAAAGTCTTTTTAATGGATTTTATGCACTCATTGGATTTTAAATTTGATATTGAAATGGTTATTGATTTGATTCATAATTTATCAAATGTTTGTGTAATTTATTTTGATATAAAATTGTTACCCTTACCAAAGGGATAAATAAAGGATGATTTCAGAGTATTGAAATTTTTATTATGACTACTGGTTTTAAATGCATGGTTTTTGATAATGAGTAAATGTTTGTTGATTTGTTTCATGAAATATGAAATGACCATTAAAATGTTCTGAGAAGCATAGAATAATGAGATATTGGGTTCTTAGGTAGGGTTTTGGTACCTAGACTACGTATTGAATTCTTTAAGGGGAGGGGGGGTTGGAATCCCATATCATGGTATTCCTTTATTAATTTTGTTAGAAATCTTGAGACATGTTTACATGACATCGTTAGGGAGAATTACACATCAGTATATTCCACTTCTTCTCTGTAGGCTATTCCATGGATAATTTTTATGCACATTAGTCATAAAATATCATTGTATGAAAAAACAATCTATCTTTGTCCAATGTTATCCTAGGGGTATCTCCAATTTCTGGATTTTCATGCATGATTTGACAAATTCAAAATGATTTATTTAATTTTTATTGAAATCTATTTATTTTAAACCACTTCTCATCTGGTAATTATTTTTTAAATTTTCATGCCATTGACATAAATTGTAAAATTATTTATCATTCTATATTTTCATTAATTTTTAGTGTATCTATATATATCTAAAAAATTATTCTTGTGGAACACATTGTGGGACCCAATTGGTATTTTTTTCTATATTCCAAATTTTACTCTCAAATGTATGTAGACCATGTTTTATATCATGTAGGAATAGTAAAGAAACTACAATGTGGAGGTGTGTTTCATGGTTAGATAGGAATGTGTATCTAGTGTTGAGATGGTTAGATGATTCTCATGTTAGAAAAGGTGTAGCTGTCATCAGGTTTTATTACATTGGGGTTTTATATTGATTATGTTTATTATTTTGTCATATTTTAAACATGATTTATCATTACCAATTTTTTCATATTGTAAAATTCTATTATTTTACCCTTGTTAATGTATTCCATATTAGTTTCTTTAATCATGATTGGGGAAAAAATCTTTCCCAAAGGTTGTTCTCAAGGAATATGCACTTATCTCTAGCACATGGGGTTCTAAAATCCCATTCAGGCTTTATCAAGGACCAGGTTGGGTTCCTAGGTTAAAGAAAGATCAAAGTGAGTTCATGAAAAAACCACCCTTAATCCCAATTAAAATAGAAATTAAAAACCAAAATAAAAAAACCAGATTGAAATTAAAATCGAGGAATCAAAATATAGACAATTATGATATCTAAGAGGATCCATACCAGTTGTGGAAAGGTAATGTGAAAAAAAGGAAAATGGGGAAAGGGGGATGAAACCCTTGATCGAAAAGGATGTATATAGGGAGATAAAGAGGGACTTGGAGAAATAATTTACATTCTATCAAGCGATCAAAATGGGTAAAATTTCCCTATGATTCCAAAAACCCACAATCACATATCTAGTTCAATAAACATATACATTACTTATTCCTGATGATACCATATTTAAAATCAAATATATAACCAACCATAATTATAAAATAAATAATGGTAATTTAATATCATATATACAAAGGATAATTTTTTTAAAGCTTTATATCATTAGGAAAAAAATAACCAACACTACGATGATACTTGCATCAAACAAACAGTTTTTCCCATTATATTTGTTAGAACATAACCAAAAGTGAGTAATCAAAATCAAATATAAATTATTTTAGTTATTCTATCCTTCTAATCCAGTCACACGTGCTAATTTTATTCCAAACATTGGGAATGGAAGTACAAGTAAGGTGCGAGGTTAGATAGTCAAAATGGAAAACAAATAAATGAAGTATTCCTGTCATGAACATGCCATAAATATTATTTCACTAAAAATATAAAATTATAAATACATAATATACATGAAACTAGGAGCATTGTATTTTTTATTATTAATGATAACATGAATATAAATAATACTAATCTTATAATAATGGATTACAATCTTCCAAAAATTGGAAAGCTGATGCAAAGGCGTTATTCCAATGCACTATACCCATTGTTGAGATTGTAGACAAGACATCTTGTTGAATTATGTTGAAATTCACCAAATATTCAAACATGTTTGGTATCATGATAGCCATAAATTAATCGAGGATATATATAATACTAGGCCCTACTCATCACCTGCATACTTCCAATTCATTCACCATATGATTTAACAGGATATTTCATACAACTCTATAAGAAACCTCCCACTGAATAAAAAACAAGGCCATCTGTATATTGAAAAATATAGAATATTTATTTGTGATAACCCTATTTTAGTCATAAATAATCCTCCAAAATTTCAATAACATTATCCTTTTTAATAAACAGAAAACATGGTCATAACCCATCCTATTAAAGAAGTAGGATGATCAAATAATATAAAGTCTACTCTCTAATAATCGAATATATTTGAATAAAAATATACGAGATATTAAATATTTTAAACATGTTAATAGTATATAAAACATTCTAGGTGAAAATTATCTAATATTAGTTATTTAAAATTTATCTTTTTATATATTGAATAATGAGTATATGACTAATTTAATTCAAGAATGACATGATCATAATATATTTGGAGATAAACATCTGTTGGTTTCAAAAGAAGATATCCTATGAAGTGAGGAATAGTTTTCAAAGGTTTTATGTGCAACAAATGTATATAATTTTAAAAAATAGAGATTAACACATAATACAATAAAAGGGTCTAATTAATAAATTTATATGAGATAATTTCAAAAAACAATCATAACACAGTACCAAAAATTTAGTTACCAAAGATCCCCAAACTGGGAAAACAATCGAATCATTAGCCACATAAATAAGGGGTTGTGATTTGGATAGTAAATCCCATTATAAAAAATTACTATGATAAAAATAAATCTATGGTTATTAAGTACACCATATGAAAGAATTATGTCTGTCGAATTGTATTACGTCTCAGAGAATAAGAATCGAGACCCAAGAAACCCTTATAAATTTATAAACATTTAAATCAAAACCTTTTAAAAGAGGGAGATTACAATTAAACATAAAATATCATGATTAAAATATAATTAATGATATTATATCTCAAGTAAATATTATATATACAACATAAATGATATTAGATGAATAATAAAAAACACATCTCAAAGAGAGGGATTTTAGAGAAAGAATCCTTAAGTATTATTTTGAATAAAAAAATATATTATCTTATTATATTATAAACATATATATCTTAATAAATATATTTAAAAACATAATAATATAAATATGCATTCATAATCTCTGTAAATAGTAATTCACTATACAAATTCTTCTGATTTGCTATATAGGGGTTTATAGTTTTGATAATTTGTACTAGTCTCTAAAGAGTAGTGTTTGTATTTTTTACTCCTCCATAATAAATCAATACTAGGTCCTTGATGATTATTTTATGGATGATATATAAAAATTTAGGTTTTTTCAAATTCATTTCATGAGTGTTTTATTATTTATCATGAAGTTGAAACCGATTATAAACATGATCCAGTGTGTCTTGTTGATCGAAATGTAGTTTCTTAATTGATGATTGAAATATTGATATAAATTATAAAAAATAAAGAAATAGTAATTTAAATATTTATATTAAATTATTATAGTACTTCTGTTCACATCGTCATTCATGATATAAATTCATTACATTGTACAAATAGGTGTTTAAACTGACATAAACAGGAACATACCCTGATTAAATGAATTATTATGAAGGGGTTTTATAGTAATATAATTATAACATATGTATAATGATATTATTTTGTGTTTATTAGTTTTAAATGTAATATTATTATGGTATTAGAACAATAATTAATAGATATAAAAACATTATAAAAATTTAATAACATATTTACCTCTTTGTATATTTGTACAATTAAATTAACAATGAACGTTTGTTGAAGAAATAATTAATCGATTCACTAATTTTTCATACCAAAAATATTATTATATCATAAAAATCATATGTATACTTTCAATATCATCTTTATATCCATATTTTTAATGTTCTTAAGAAAATAAAAACACGTTAAATTATAAAGGTGGTAGTCCTCACAATGCACAGACGATAATTTTGTTTTTTTACAATGGATGGGGTATATGAATAAACAATGATTATAACATTAATATATTAAAATTAATATATATAAATGATACTAATATAATTATATAAGTGTGGGTATAATAAATTTTAATGAATTTAATTAAGGATAAAACTATGTATTCGGAAATACTCACATCGTGGAATTAAAATATACTTGGAAGTCTACTTGGAAATGATGAGCTTATATTAACTAATGGTGACAAAAATATTTTTAATGTGGTGGAGGTTCATATATTGAAAAATTTGGTAGATTTTCAATATAAAATTCTCCTGATATGTGAGTCTTGAAGTGAAGGATATGTTATCCTTTTATAAGTCAAGGGGAGGGTAGTTTTGGGAGTAACAATTGGATTTTCAATAATGCAAGGTTACTATTTATGTAGAAATAGCCAAAAAATGGAAAATTAAGAGAGTAAAATTATTGTGAGTAAAAAATCCCCAAAAAACTCATTTTTTTAAGTATTTGTTATTTTATTTATTTTTATAACTTTTACCTTTTTACCCTAACAAACATTTATCGTGGTAATTAATTAAGGAGCATAATATTTAATTATAATGAAAAATATTATGATTTAAATGTATTAATAACTTGATACAAATAATTTTAAATTGAAATATAATTTTCTAAAATAAATGTTTTATTGGTTTAAAATGTGAGTTTTAATATAAATAAAATAAATTAGTTTAAAACAATTTTCAGAGTAATAAAAATTTTATAATTTAAATTTATAAATAAGATAATTTTTTCGATAATGATTTTAATGAAATAAATTGATTTATTATTAACATCAAATGATATGAGGCATCCAAATAAAGTAAAAACTCAATTTCTGATTTACATAATTGATTCAAATAAATGGTTGAATTTATTTTTCTTGCAAAGTAAAATTTTAATTAGTCAAAAAAATACAGGACGTAGGATTTATAAGTTCTATGAGTATTTTAAAATGAATAATTTTATTTCATAGATTCATATTTTATCACTTAACATGTTTTATAATCTAATAGAGCATTCTTTTATAATTATAAACTCATTAAAATCACAAGATTCATTAAAACTATATTTTTTAATTTTAATTTTTTTTCCAGAAAGATATCAAAAATATATACTAATATATTTTTAATATAAAAAATTTAAAATTCAATTAATTTTTATTAACTTAAAAATTTAAAATTTATAAATTTACATTTAGAATAAAATCAAATAATATAATTAAAAACCATTTTTATTAGAAAAATATTTTTTTAAATATCAACATTTATTATTATTATTTAATATTTTTACCAAATATATTAATTTTAACCAGTTATTAATATGAAACATATTTTTATCATTAATCATATGTGGAACACATCGAGAATTTGTGATTTTTTTGTCAAATATATTAAATATTTTTGATATTTTAAGTTATATTGAAATATTATTTTATATTTCATTAAAGAAACAAAATGTTTGTCTTGTGTAATACAAAATTTTTATTTGATCTTGCATTATGTGCAAGACCATGTTTAAACCAAACATGTCATACTGTTAAAATATTATTATTTAATACCATAGTTATAAACTAACCTTTAGAATAGAGTGTATTAAAAATATTAACTATGTTACTAAAATATAATTTAAAAATATTTTTATAATTAATTATTTAGTGGCCAGTTAATTATAGATATATATAAAACCATATGATAATAAAAGTAAATTTTTTTCTAAAAAACTATCTTTATCCACACACGTGTGTTTTAAATAAATAAATTACCCTAATCAAATTTTTTAAATTATTTTAATGAAATTTTAATGTAATTTATTCAATAAAATTTATAAAATTTAACTCATATTTTTTCTAGAGTAGAGATAAAAAAATCAAATTGTAATATTAAGAACTATATTTTTTTAAAAAAATATATTTTTTCTTTTTATGGAACACTTATTTTAAATTTTTTTTACACATTTAAAAAGTTTATTTCAGAAAATAAGAATAATTATTTTAATTAGAATATTAAAATTATCCTAGAATGATTTTTTGGGTCATTTCTGGAAAGTATAATTTTTTGATGAACAACGAAAAATACCGAACATTAATTGAAAACATCTATTTCATTTAATTTATTTATAAAGTTAAATTACACTTTAATTTCGTTTAAGATATAATTATTTAAAATTTTTTTCAATTAATGAAATTTGGGAAATTTTAATCAATTTCATATTGAATTTATATATATTAATATATTAAAGTTTCAAATATTTTCTCTTAAAAACCTGCATTCCCATCACATCTACGGGATAAATTTTAAATTAATTTTTTTCCATCAACTGTTTTGAAATATGAAAAATGGATTCAATTTTTTTAATTATAATAATTTATAATTTCTAAATAGCTGGGAATTATTTTTTACCAAGATTAATAGAGAATGTAGGAAAAATTAATAACCTCGGTTAAGGTAAAAAATGGTTTATCAAGGGTTAAAAAAGAATGATAAGAGAAAACATGACCTAAAATATTATTTTAATTTTATTGAATAAATTTATTTCTAAATTATAAATAAATTTGTAGGAAATATGGAAATTCATTTCTACTTTCCTTTGAATATTACATGTATTACAAGTTATGTAAATAAATAAAAAAGATAATTTTCTTACTGTTAATATATATAATGTGTTGGGATAGGGATAAAAATAACATTGGTTCAATTGTACATATTATTTTCAAATAAAAATGATTTATTTTATATAATAAAATTTTATATTATATTTTTTATATACGAATTGGTTACTATAAATTATTAATAAATTCCAAGAAAATAATTTGTTTGTTAATAAAAACGAAAATAACTCATACTAAAAATAATAAAAGTGAAGGAATTTTGAATGAATTTTTGTGATACATTATTTTTGTAGATACATATATAATTTTATATACTTTATTATATAATATATTCAAATATTATTATTATCATTATTTTTATAATTTAAATTAAATAAATAATTTAAAAAATGACATTAATGTCATTTTATAATAAATTCTATTTTATTAATTGATTTAAAATTTATAAAAAACCTTGATTTTGTAAAGTCATTTTTATATGTTAATAAATATAAAATATTTTTCATTCATGGACCAATTTTTCTATTATAATGTCTATATTGTTCGTTAAATAGTAAAAACTCAATCAGCATAGTTATGGTTAATGCGTTGTGCTATCATGTTACTTGCACTTGTGTTAAAATAAATTTCATTCAATCATAATATTTATAGTTTATAAATTAGATATAATATTTTTAGTAATTGGTTAAAAGTTCACTACAAAGTATCTCTCTAATTTTGTCTTAATGTATAAATTACCAAGGTTAGAAAACTAGTTGCCTTACTGATTAACCAATATGGTAAAAATATAAAAACTGGGAAGTTAAGGAACAAAATCATGAAAAAAATTGTTTTATTGTATGTTGAATGTGTGGATCAACCATATAATCATTCCAGCACTAAAATTATTAATAATTTTCTACATGAGGTAATATTGACCTCCCAACATTGAATACATTTGAGTATTTACAAGAATACCACTCCTCCTTATCTATAAATGGGTGTTTAGTGTCCTCCTATATGTACAACTCTTAATCCATTTGGCTCGACCAATATCTACCAAAAACATAAAATATTCCCTCCCATCATAATATAATCCATATTTTTGGTATAAGTCCATATTTTAAAGGATTTGAATATATCATGAGGAAAATACCTAAAGAAGTGGTAATGTTCATCAATGAACATTTTTTTAATATCATCCACCACCAAATTAAATTAATTTTTTATATTTAAAATAAAATAACCTAAATATAATATATATAATTATTTTTTTATTATAAGGTAAATACCTAAAACCCAACATACTTTTATAAAATGGGATACAAAATCATCATTCGTGTGTACGATAAAATACCGCCTTGTGAACTGATGTGCTTCATTTTTCTATTACCAACTCTCAAGGGTGAGAATAAAGATGAAAATACAATTTATATATAATATTTATGATATTAATGACATTTATTTTTATTTATTAATTATTATATCAATCATAGATTAATCATTATCATTTTGGGAATACAATAATGTCGTTCGTGTGCATAGCAGACTACCACCCTGCGAAGTGATGCAATTCATTCACACATTAGATGGAATTTATTAAATATGGTTTTAATAAAAAATGTGATATATATGAAAAAACGTATTCTAGAATTTTAATATATATCATTTACTATTCTTCCTTTAAATCCAAAAATAAAATGGAAGCAACATTCGTTCATACGTACTACCTACCAACTCTAGAAATGATGTATTTTAATATATATCACTAAATTAAATGGATTAATATAAATACATATATATATATACATATATATAATATAATATATTAATACCATGATAATCATTTTTGAGATTATAGAACCATTATATAATTATGATGACCAATAATAACAAGGCAAAAGATATATGAAAAACAAAGTACTTATTACCCAAAACAAGACTTCTACCTGAAACTGTTAATAAAATTTTAATAAAAGGTCATAATTAAATCAAATATGGAATTATATTTTTTAATAATTTTATATAATAGTTTTATAATAAAATTATATTCATTATATAGGAGGGTAAACATGTGCATCACAGGGCATGACTTAATTTAAGGGGCTTCTTGTCTCACTTTTATTTCTAAGAGACTTATGTAATCTAAAAGACTCATATATTTTGTGTGGTGTAAAAACTTCCCTAGGTAATTATATATCATGAATATAAATCCTCTAATGACAATTAAGGTTTCAATTTAGGTTTTTATTTCATTGGGTATATGATTCAAAAGCTATTTAAGTAGTAAATTATTTTAATATAACTTTTAGTTTCAATGATACAATTCCATATTCACCACATGTTTCTTTTATGTGGTATACATAATTCCAATAAAATTTTATTATAAATATTATTTTTAAAAATATTTGTTTTTACATATAAATTATAGGATCTCTATTTCATGGGATTTGTGTTTCAAAAGTTAACAATGTGATAAGTTATTTTTATCCTAATTTTCCCCATTGAGAAGTATATTATGTTACACACCTATATTCTTTAAAAATATGTGTATAAAACCTCCTTGACATATAAAAAATTGAAATTATTCCTATTCATGATATTTTATCTTTCAATTTATTTTATTCAATCATTTTTATTCTGATTCAAGGTTACCAAATTTGAATGTGTTTTATGTAATAATCTCACTTTTTATTGGGATTGTTTATGACTAAGTATCAAATATTGAAATCTTATGATCAGATTATCAAGAGTATTAATGTATCTTATTACAATCTAGTAATTCCTAACATATTAAATAAATGTTACCATTTTTTCAATACTTGGTACTTAAAATTATTAATAAAATGTTTTTATGAAAATATTTCATTATTTCTCTCTTCGATTAGAAAGTTGTTTTCTTAAAAAACAATGTTTTATAGTGGATCAGGAACTGGTTTACATCAATGGGTCATTCTACACAGCTGGTTTGAAACCCCTAGGGGATATGATTTGTAAATTCAAAAACACGTTATGAACTATCATAAAGTATTTAAGTAGATTACGAAAATGAATGAACTATGATAAACCTAACATGTCCTGGATTAATGAATAAAGTGTAATTATTTAGATATCCTAAGTGATTTTCATAATTATTTAGTTTCCCATTATGATTATTATTTCTAACACTGTGATTTTGGTCTTACCAAATGGTAGGAAGTAGAAATAACTGGATTAACATTGAATGTGATGAAGTATTTTATGATGAGAAACTAAGTAGGATGATGACTACAGTGAAGGATGTTGAGATTATGCCTAATTGGTCATCATGGAACATGATTAATAATGGGTATCTTAACCAACTGTCAGACTAACGAATGACAAGTATGTAATATTCTTTATAGAGGTAGGGTAGTGGGGAACAATGAGGAAATCATATTCAGCATCCTATATTTCATGAATGTGTAATGAAACACCCAAGAGTATTTCTTTGAGTAAAATGAATTTGTTTCGACAATGGAAAATAAGGATACAAATAAATTAACTGTAACTAGAAATTGAAATGTTTAGTTAATGTGACCGATGAGAATGATGGTCACCTTAATATTTAATAAAATATTGAATTATTTAAATGTAAAATTAATGGGAATTATGAAAATATATATTCTAAGGGGATATATCATAAATAAATTCAGAATTTTTGTATGAGTACTGGTTATATTACTTCTGATAAAGAAAATAAGGATGTCATGAAAATGATAGGTGGTATTTAAGAAGAAGATGATGAGGCCTAGTTTATGGTTTATGAATAATGTTTAATGATTGATGTATTTATATATTGGACTCCCATAATTATGAAACATATATGTATTTTTCATTATATGTTTTTCAGGAAATATTTTTAATAATATGTTGAAAGATGTTGATGACCAAGAAAAGTATTTAATAGAAATGTGATATTCATATAAAATACATGATTTAAGGAAAGATAACCATTAATAAGATCTGGATATTGAGATAATGATGTTGGGATAATGTTTTGTTGGATATGAATAATTAGATTGGATAGTATTGATTACATTGGATCTGATTAACGATATGTAGACAAATTGGTCTGTGTTACCATTGATTGAGTTTACAAAATTATTGGATATATGGAACAAATTCAATAATAATTTAATAAATTCATTGAATGAGGAATAATTTATTCTTTAAATAAGATTTATGGTAATTCAGGTTAATACCATGTTTCAAGAAAATACATTATGAATGTATTCACATGTTTGGTATGTGAAAATCAATAGCCTCTTTAAGGGTAATGGGGGAGTAATGATAAATTGATTTTGGAAATTTAGTGACCTTCCTTATAAATATTGGATTTTTATCTTTTCAATGGTTTATAAGGTTATCCATTTATAAAATGGTTTAAGATGACATTTGGATTATTTTTAAAATATTACTTAATTATAGGAAAATTTATTCATTTTTCTGGGACGATAACTAGATATAGATGAAATGAATTATCATTATATCTATGGATCTTATGATACATTGGTGATTCAAGAATAAAAATAACCTTTATTTATAGAGTAAAAGACAAAGTTAAATTAAATAAAGGCACAACAAAAGGGTGATAGTGTGTATCAAAAATGGAATGAAATCATCTATGTATACCTTCATGTGATAATTATTCATATTTAAGAAGATGATAATGAAATAATTTTTCTTCTTTTTATCATTATATTTGATGATATGATTGAAATTTCATTCCTTTATGGGTTATGGTTCTGTGGTAATTAATTTTATTTAGATCAACCACTTTCTTGTGATCAGTGATCTTTATGACACTCTATAAATATTTAGTTATTTTTTCCGTGTCCAAATCATCACTTCCAACCTTTATTCTCCAATATGGAATCCAAAATAAGAGTTACTTTAGGTAACCATTATGTTTCTAACATTACAATTTTTAGGGTTGTTTTATTATTCATTTATGAGATGTGGGTTTCTATGAAATAATTTTCAAATGATAAACCATTGATGTTCGAGGCGATTTTCACGGGCGAAATTCTTTTTTAGGGGGGAAGAATGTAACACCCCTAGTTTTTGGAAGATTATTTCCCAAAAATATATATATTTTTGATATTTTACATCACATGATAAACTTGGTTTAACATTAATTACATGAAATAAAATGTTTGTCTTGTGTACACAAAATTAAATTTTTAGCATGCCTTACATGCAAAACCATGTTACAAAATACAATTTAGATATTATTATTTAATATCATTGTTATCTACTAGCCATTGGAGAGTAGTGAATGAATAGTATTAAATAAATTATAAAAATATTTTTTAAACATGTTTATATAATTCCTTCCTGGAAGATCAATTAATTATAATCATAAATAAAACTCTTTTGTAAATAAAACGAAATTGTTTTTCAAATAACCATGTTTATGCGCAAAAGTATGTTTTATATCAATATATTATCAAAATAAATTTTTTCAATTATTTTAATAAAATTTATAAAATTAATCTTATATATTTTCTATAACAAGGACTAGAATAAATTCAATTTTACGCTCAAGAATAGTATTTTTCTAAAAAGCAATTTTGATTCCTTTTTATAGGGCACATATTTTAAAGATAATTTTTGACACATTTATAAAATCTGTTTGAAAAATAAAAATAGTATTTTTAGTAGGAATAGAATAATTTGGTTAGGGTGATTTTATGGACTTTTCTTATGATTTTCATTTTTTTCTGATGAACAGTGAAACATACCAAATTTTAATACAAAACTGCCCATTAAATTAATTTAAGTGTATTTTTAAATTATATTATAAATTTTTTTAAATTATAATTAGATGAATTTTATTTCATTTAATCCAATTGGTTCATTTTAATAAATTTATTATTCAATATAGATATAAAAACATTTCATACTTTTGAACATTTTCTGTTTAAAAACTCGCATTCTCATCAAGTTTGTGGGATTAATTTTAAATTACATTTTTTCCAATTCTATAATTATAATTTGAAAAAATTAATTACAAAGTTTTTATACTCATAATTTATAATTACAATTATGTTCAACGCAATCATTTACCAAAATAAATATAAAATATAGTAAAAATAAAAAATGGGTTTATCGGGGGTGGGGGAAAGTAGAATGATAAGGATAAAAATGGCATAAAATATCATTTTAATTTTATTTAATTAATTTATTTAGACATTTTACCTAAAATAATTTGAAATATTGAAATTCATTTCCAATTTCTTTTAAATATGACTCATATTATATGTTATGTAATGAAAAAGATAAAAAAGATACTTTTCTTACTTTTAATATTTATAATGCTTGGTATAGGTAATAAAGAAATTAATTAATTTATAAACATTATAATAAAATATAAAAAATTTATTTTTATTATAATAATTTAACATTAATTTTTATAGTTGAATTATTCACATAAAATTCATAAGAAATTCTTATACAATTAGTATGTAGGTAAAGAAAATAAGTTAACTAATACGAAAAAAGAATAAAAGTGAAGTAAATTGAATGAATTTTTATGTTCTATTATTTTTTCAGATTAATATATAATTTTCAATAGGAGTGAACAAGATATATTGTAATTAAATTATTTTTTTATTTTTTTATTTTAAATTAAATAAATAATGTAAAAATGACATTAATGACATTTTAAAATAAATGATACTTTATTAATTGATTTAAAATTTTAAAAACAATATATTATGTAAATTTATTTTAAAATGTTAATAAATATAATCTATTTTCCATTAAAGGACCAATTAATATATTAAAATTACTATATGGTTCGCTAAATAGTAAAACATAGTTCGAATGGATAAAATGAATGAAATGTTTTTACGCATTACTTGTTCCTGTGTTAAAATTAATTTCAAACACACATAGGATTTATTTTTTATAATTTATATATAATATATATAATCATTGTTTCTAAATATTATATTAATTATCACTCTAATTTAGCCTTAAAGTAGAAATTACAATGGTTTGAAAACTAGTTACCATAGGGAAAAACCAAAATGCTAAAAATAGGGAAACATAAAATTTAAAGAATAGAATGTTTATAAAATTTGTTACATTATGGGGTGTTGGTGAGTCTACAAAATATAATTACCCCGCCCTATTAATTATAAATATTGGTCCCACTTGAGGTTAATATTTAATCCCAATAATGAATACTTTTTAGTATTTATAGGAAAGCCACTCCTCATCAACTGTAAAAGGGAACTCATTATCCTCTCTTCTTCTAACTTATCATGACATTTGGATCAAACAATATCTACCAAAATAACTTATAAAATTACCTCCACTCCTACTAGAGGCCTTATTTTTGGGAATAGATCTATTATTTTAAGGATTTAGTGTAAACCTGTGGAGGATACTTGAAGAAGAGGTAACGTTCATCAATGATATTTTTTCATTTATATCTTCCTCTACCCCCTTAAATTCGTTTTATTTTTTATTATATAACAAAATTAGAATCATTATATTATAATATGTTTTATTATAATGGTATGTCCTAAAAAAGGAATAATTCCATCAAATGATATATGAAATCTCCATTCTTGTATATAGAGGACTACCACCTCGTGAACCGATGGCATTCATTTTTCCATTACCAACATTCATTGTAACACCCCAAGGTTTTAAAAACACATTTAAATGCCTGAAACATTGATTCCATACATAATAAAACATTATTTTAATGATATAGTTGTAAACTATATGTTAAACATAAATTTTCCACCTCTATGATTTGAATTTCGAAAAACTGTCATCTACAGTTGTGATCAACAAGTTATTTGGATTCTGATAAAACCATAATGATTTTTTTCATGAATAGTGACATACCTTTATAAATAATAATATGAATTTTAATATGACCCTTATGAATAGTAAGTCATATTACTTTTTTATTTTCTTAAGGTTATAAGATAATGAGATCTTGATTAAATTTTCAAGGTGATGTAAAATCAGTTTAGTTTTAAAAATGTTATTTTTCGAATAAAATATTATTTTATTTAAAAATTAAATGAATCATATTGATAAAAATATTTTCAAAAAATGGAGTAAATTTTTTAATTCTACACATATTATAATTTTTCAGATGAATTTTTTGGATTTTTCTAATATTCTTGAATTTTTTAAGAATAGTAAAATACGGTAATATGCTATATATATACATTATCAATAAAATAAAACATTACTAGCATCATGGTTGATTTAAGAAAATGTGGTTAGAAATTTCATACACTTATTAGTATTCTGGGTTACATGAATCAATACTATTCATATTCTTGAGAAAAATTTTTAAACTAATGATTAAAATAATGTAAAACCCCTCCTCTCCTCCACTATAAATACCACCCTCACACCCCTCTACCACTTCCACCTCTAATGATTTTTTAATAGTCCATGTTTTTCCAAATAACCTTCCCTAGGATCTTCCCCATGTCTAAGATATACCGGTATCACCAAAATTAAAAAAATTGCCTCAGGAAGGATCTCAAGGAGAAGAGATCAAGAGGTATGAATCCACTTTAATTTTCTTATGTTTTTATTTCAATTCATTTTATTTTCATATAGTCCCTTCCAATCCCCTTATCCAAGAGGTATGAAAGCTCCATAATATTATATACTCAATATGTTATCATTTTTATGGAATCAATCATCATTATTATTCCTCTCCTCTTCCTCTTCTTCAAAAAATAAAAACATCGTCCGTGATTTTCCTATTTAACCAAAGCGTGGTCGATGTGTTTTCAATTTCAATTAATTCCTTAAAAACTAGTTGTAATATCATTTTAAAGATTGAAACATATTTTAATGTGTATGATATATCTTCTCCAATGTCCTGGATTTAATATATATATATATATATAATATTATGTTATATAATGAAATTAGTTCATGATTATCAAAGAACCACCAAAAAGATCTAAACAGATATCCCTAAATATTTATATAATGATTAATTCTCATACCATATTTCCAAAATTATTTATGGAATCATTTAATATTATGGATACATATTAATACCATTTCCTTTCACTTCTATAATTTTATTTTCATACAATAAGGAAATCAAATACAAAACTAGTAATGGAAATCATGTAAAGAATGCACCCGAAACAATAGAAGGAACAAAATACAAATAATTAAAGTGTGAAATTATGTTTTGAAATGATCATGTAAGGTGTTATAAACTTGAATATGATTTTTATGATATTAATAACACTATTTTAAACACTATTACAGAGTATTAAACATGTATTAAGAATGACATACCTTAGGTAAGGGAATTCTTAAGTCATTTTACATTCTTTTGGTTAACCTTATAACTGATTAATTACGTGGTATTAAAATTGTTTGTGTGATTAGTTTTGTTTATATTATGTTGAATTATTTTTATTAACATTTTATATCAATATTATATCTACTATATTATGTATCACTTCAATTATAATGGTCTTTTCATTTAGAATATTCTTCTAAAATTCTGTTTTACAAAATAAAAAAGAAATTTTTTTATGAAATTATTAATGTTGTATAATATTTGTTATGGTTCTTGGAAATTATTTATGATGAAGTGTGGAAAATATACTTCCCTCCATTTCATTGGTTATGTGTTTATTGGAGGTTAGTCATATGGTTACTTCATGTGTAGCTGTGATGGTTACATGATAAGGTAGTCGTGAGGGTAACATTGTAAGGTTTCCATGAGGGTTACAGATCAAAAGGAAGCTGATAGGGTTACAAGATTATGTAAGTAATTCCTCAATATAAATTTATAGTTTTATTTACTTTCTTTATTTTTTGTGTTAGTTATTTTAAATATCATGTTTCACAATTTAAGTATACATGGGTGAAGGTATGTCTTTTTGAAAATGATTTAATACGTTTACAAGTATACATTGACTAATTTTCTAATTTTTTATTTTTACATCTCTTATTGAGATTTTTGTTCTTATCCAATGTTTTCAAATTATTTTCATAGGTTATAAGGATGTGTATGAGTAAGAAGGAAGTCATTTTAAATATTATGAAAAAATTTCAATGAAAGCATGTTGTTGTTTTGTGTTTAAAATTTTATTTTTTTGGAAGACATGAATACTGTTCTAATGGTACACACATTTTATTCTTGGGGGTTGATATTCCTGGGTTATTTCATAAATTACTAAAACTAAAAGTCAAATATAACTTTTGTAGTGTAAAACAGTTAAATATTGTTTAAATAACTAGAATATGTAATGTTTAAAGAGGAGACCTTATAGATGGTATTAGAGCACAATTTAGATAACTTTATGAGTTTCTATGATGTTTCCAGAATACCATAAATGTTATTATACTTGTGTTTATATTGGGATGGTTAAGAATTTAAACATTAAAATGTGTCGTCATCTAAGATAGGTCTTTTCAGAATGGTTTTCCACAGAATAAATAGGGAAGCATAATTTGGAAGGAACTGAGAGACTGATATCTTTCCGAATCCGCAACCGGGAATGGTGGGAATTCGAACTGAGAAATTTATAATAGTAATGGATCAGCTGATGCTAGAAATAAATGGTAGTGGAATCTATGAAATAGAAAAACTAGATCTAACAACAAGAAAAATTTAAAAATTTGGACATTTTATGAGGCAACACCATCCAACATTTTGTGGATATTCTGAAAATGTAGAAACTTAAGGATGGATTAAATCCATTGAAAATATATTTTATGTTATGGGATGTTTAGATAATTAAAAGTTAAGTCTTTCCATTTATCATTTATAAGGTGAATTTGATCTGTGGTGTTCAATGTTCAAGAATATATTAGATAGAGATGAGATTGATTCCTTAGAGTGGGATGATTTTAAATGTCATTTCCTTGAAAAATATTTTCCAATAGTAGTTCAACATAGGATGGAGTAGTAATTACTTGAATTGAGAAAAAAATAGGATGTTTCTATGGTCGTGTATGAAGAAAACTTCACCCAACTAGAAAGGTATGATCAAAATCTTATTCTGGATCTTGATTGAAATGTTCACCTTTTTTACTCAGGATTGAAACCATGATATCGATGGGAATTATCATCCCGAGAGTTCAAAATTTATGAGATACTTTTTCGATGTGCTGAGAGGGTAGTAATGGAGTTCAATGATGACCCCATTTACTTTGATAATAAAGAGAATAAGGGGGAAAATTTGAAACGATAGGTAATAATAAATCAATGAAATCTTATGTTAATAATGTTTAGTTTCCAGTTTGTGAAAATTTTGGTAAAAATCTCCCAGGGGAATGCCTTAAAAACTGGGAAGTGATTTAAATTTTTTATGTTTGGACAAATGGCCCACGATTCTACTGAAATTGATTCTAATATTAATCCTGATTCGAAAACTATAAAGTGTTCCAAATATAGTTAGATGGGTAACTATGAAAATACATTCCTAAATAAATACTTGAATGATTAGAAGAAGCAATACAATAACACGAAAAAAGTAGTGAGATCCTTTGAGACTATTCCAGCAGATGTCAGGCCATCCAATAAAGTTGTATCATATACATTTTTTACATAGTTTATTCTAATGTCTTGTTTGATATTAGGTCAACACATACCTTTATTTCTGATAAATTTTCTTGTAAATTGGAAATATCATCTAAAATATGATACTAGAACATATTGTTAAAACACCCTAAAAAATTGTTACAACAAAAAGAAATTTTATGAATCTTTCTATTATTTTATGTGGATATACATTACATTACAACCTTATTTTTATTAACTTAGTGGAGTTTGATATCATTTTGGGTATGGAATGGCTTTCTGTTTATCATGGTAAGATTAATTATGGGGCTAAAGAAGTTGTTTTTTAAAAATATTTTCAGTTTGTATACAAGAATGAACCTATACGATTGTTAACATATTAGGATGCAGATAAAGTATTGAAATATGGAAATGAAAGTTTTCTTATTAATATTGATTTAAACTAGGGTACTGTTCAGATTAATGATGCGTTGATTCTAAATGAATATCTTGATGTTTTTCTTGATTAGTTACCATGTTTTATACACGATCGGTAAGTTGAATTCACAATTGACTTAGTTCCATATGCTAAGAAAATTTCAAATCCCCTTATCGAAGGGATTAAATGGATCTTCTTTAATTGGAAAATCAGTTTCATGAGTTTCTTGATAAAGGCTTCATTCATCCTATAACATCACCATGGGGTTCTCTTGTTGTGTTCATTAAAAAGAAATATGGTTCCATTAGACATTTAATTGACTATAGAGCCTTGAATAACATCAATGATAAAAAAATATCCTCTGCCTCATATCAATGAATTTTTTGATTAGCTACAGGGAGAAAAATATTTTACAAAGGTTAACCAGAGGTTAGGGTACCACTTATTAAAATTAAAAAAAGAATATATCCTAAGGACTGCGTTTCATACTAAATATGGTAATTATGAAATTATTGTTTTTCCATTTGGGTTAACTAATGCACATTCTGTATTCATGGATAATATGAATATAATATTTAATTAGTTCTTGGATAAGTTTTTAGTTCTGTTTATTAATTAAATTTAGGTTATTTCTAAAAGTAAAGAGTGTAATGAATAACATCTACGTGTTGTTTTTCAAACATTAAATAAAAAGAAACTATATGGAAAATTTAGAAAGTGTGAATTTTGGTTGGAACATATTTTTCTTCTTCTTAATATTGTAAATAAGGATGTAAGAACAATTGATCTAGCCAAAAAAAATTTCTTAATGAATGTAGAAGACCTAAAATGTTATAAAGACTCATATGTTTCTTATACTATCAGGTTATTACTGACGGTTTATTAAAAATTTGCACGTTCATCTTGATCGGTAACTATGTTAACACAAAAGGGGTCAAATTTGATTGACTAGAAGAATGTGATGTTTGTTTTTAGGAACTAAATAAATATTGTTGGATGATCCAATTGTTTCCATGCCTTCCATAAGTGGTATGTTTTATATCTACGATGATTCTTAATTAAGGGGACTTGGTTGTATTATGATTCAGAATGATCAAGTAATTTCTTATGACTCATGAAAACTAAAAATTCATGAGTTAAATTATCCGACACATGATTTGGAATTAACAGATGTGGTTTTTACTTTAATAATTTGGAGGCATCATTTATACAGATCCAAATGTGAAATATATACCAACCATAAAATTCTGAAGTATATATTCACTCAGAAGGAATGGACCATGAGGCAGAGAAGATTTCAGGAATTGATAAATGATTATGATTTTACGATCAATTACCATGCGGAAAACAAAAAAAAAGTAGTGGATGCCTTGAGTCAAATATATCATGACAATGAAACATGTAATGTTTGGAATAGGACCCCTTGAAATTTTTTTAATGAATTTGGGCTTAGAAGTTGTTGGATGAGGAAATTCCACTCTTTTGTTTCAGGTTTTATTGCATTCATCTTTGTCATACATAATTAAACAAGCACAAAAGGAAGGCAGGGAGCTAGAAAAAATGTATAATTGGTTAAAATGGGTAAGTTTCTATAATTTAATGTTGATAAAGATTTTTTTTGAGATTTGGAAGAATATTGTGTGTACCTTTGGATTCTTAGCAGAAGAAAGTGTTGTTGTGAGAAGATCGTAGGTCTCTATTTTTAGTTCATCCTATTAGTACAATGATAAATAGAACCCCTTATGATTATTACTGTTGGGATGGAATAAAGAGAGATGTTGTAGATTTTACCATGAAATTCTTAATATGTCAACAAGTTAATGTAGAGTGGAATTTACCAAAGGGGATGTTTAAGCAATTTACAGTGCCATAGTGGAAATAGGAAAATATATCCATGGACTTTGTTGTGTGACTACAAAATACTTATTGAAGTAACAATGCACTCTGGTTTATTATTGATTGACTAAAGAAATATTCTCATTTCCTTCTTGTTCAAGATACTATGTCATTGGATCAACATTCTTGACTATACCTAAAAGAGATTATCAGGTTACATGGAGTTCCTATTGTCATTGTATCTAAACATAATCCCAATATTACTTCTATCTTTTGGAATGGCCTTTTGAATTTGTTAGGAACATAATTAAATTTCAGTACAACATTTCATCCTCAATCAGATAGGCAGTAATAATAGAGGATTCAAAAATTGGAGGATATGTTTTAAGATTGTTCAATGGATTACCATGGATGTTTGGATAATCTTATTTTTTTAGTTGATGTTTCTTATATTAACAATTTTCATTCCAGTATATAGGCGTCACCTTTTGATCCATTATATGGGAAGTAATGTAAATCTCCAAAATTATGGGATAAGTAAGAGAAATGAAATTTATGGGACAAGAATTAGTATAGAATGTGGCTGAATAAGTAAAGATGATCCAGCAACACATGATGATAGCTCAGATCTAGAAAAGAAGTTATGAAGATAATAGGAGGAAAACATTTCTTTCGAGGTAGGTGATCATGTTTTTTTAGAATCTCACCATGAAAATGTGGTATGCATTTTGGTAAGAAAGGGAAGTTGAGTCTACAATTCATTGAACCTTATGAAATCTTATATAATGTGGGACAATTTACATATCGAGTAGTTTTTACTCCGAGTTTGTCTTAGGTACATAATGTTTTTCATGTTTTTATGTTGAGAAAGTATTGTGAGATTTATCTAAGGTTTTGAGGCCATAAGTACTTCATCTAGAAGAGAAACTTTCTCATGAAGAGAAAACTATTTAGATTATTGATCGAAGATAATAAGTATAAAAGAGAAATGTAATACACTAGGTAAATGTTTTGTGAAAAAACAACATGGTTTAATAAGGAACATTGGAATCTGAAAATATTATGAGGGAAAGGTACCCATATTTTTTAAAATGTAAATAAAATTACGAGTGTGTAATTTCCATTAGGCGGGGAGAATGTAACACCATAAGGATTTATAAATAGATTGAAATGAATGAAGTTTTTATTACCTATATAATGACACTTTTTTAAGGATATTGTTGTAAACTATCCATTAAACTTAATTTGTGTCGCTTCTATGATTTGAATTTTGAAAACAGACATCTACGATTATGATCAGTATGTTATTTAGAGTCTGATAGAACCAACTTGATTATTTAGTGAATTGTAACATATCCTTAGGAAAATTAATATGAATAATAATATGACCCTTATGAATAGTAAATCATATTGTTATTTTATTTTCTTATGGTTATAAGATAATGAGATCTTGATTAAATTTTCAATGTGATATAAAATAATTTATAGTTTTAAAATTATAATTCTTTGAATAAAATATTTTTTTATTTTAAAATTAAATTTATCATATTATAAAAACATAATTTCACAAAATGGATTTCATTTTTGAATTCTACACATCAAAAAATGGTTGAGGTAAATTTTGGGATTTTTATGAAATTCTTGAATTTTTTATGAATAGTAAATTTGGTAATATACCATATATATTCATTATCAATAAAATAAACTATTTATAGTATCATGAATGATGTAATCACCCTAGTTTATAATTAAATGTAGTTATTACTGTTTTAGGTCACATGAATCAAGAATATTCACAGTCCTGAGAAAAAATATTAAACTAATGACTAAAATAATTTAAAACCCCTTATCTCTTCCACTATTAATACCACCCTCATCCCCTATTCCCCTCACACCTATCTGGATTTTTTAATTTTTTGTGTTCTTCCCATTCCCCTTCCCAAGTATCTTCCCCATGTAGATGACTTTCTATTCTCACCAAAAGGACAAAACCAAAGGCCTAATGGTGGATCTCAAGGAGAGGTGATAAAGAGGTTAGAATCCTCTTTCATTTTCTTATATTTTATTTTCAATTCTGTCTCCTTTCATATAATCCCTTACCCTTCCATAATAGAAGAGGTATTAAATCTCCATAATCATATATATTCTGGATGTTATCATGTTTATGGAAAGAATTCATCATCATTCTTCTTCTAGTTCTAAAAATAAAAACATCATCTGTGATGTGCTGATTTACCAAAATCGTGGATGATGTGTTTTCAGTTTCCATTACATCCTTAAAAAATAGTTATATAAACATTTTAAATGTTGAAATCGATTTTAATATCTATTATATATCCTCTGTTATTTTCTAGAGTTAACATATATACATAATATTTTGTTATATAATGAAACTAATTCCTGATAATCAAAGAACTGCCAAAATGATATGAATAGATATCAGTAATGATTTATCTAAATATTCATCCTCATACCATAAAACCAAAATGATTTATCTCATAATTTAATATTATTTAAACATATTTATATCATTTTATTCAACTTATAGAATATTATATCAATACAAAAATGAAATTAAATACAAACCGTCCATGAAAATCATGTAAAAAAACGCACCCGAAATAATGGAAGGAATAAAATACTAAAAATTATTGTAACATCCTAGGTAAATAAAGAATATGATATTTTCTTATTTATTAATATTTTAAAATTACTTATTAATTTTTATTTAAAGGGTATATTGTGTTCCATGGTGTACCCAATACACAACAATGGGTTTCTTTGAAATCTAACGTTGCACAAAACGTTAGGTCATACTATAAAATAATAACATAATATTATTTTGGTAGTTATTTTATAGATTTTTTATTAGTGGGAATTAACAGAAATATCTAAAATATGATTATACATGTTTGTTAAATGTTTTTACATTTATCCAAAAAATGTTAGAGGCTTAAAATGTGAATAAATCGAATTTTAAGAATAATTTACTTTAAAAGGTTGATTTACTTAATTTTGATGGAGACCCAAATTTAAATCAAGTTTTGGTCACTTTTATATGTTTTATTTGATGAAATAAATTTTTCTTTATAATGAAGACTTCAAAATTCCCTTTGGGTAAAATTTTGGTATTTTTCTGATAAAAATTATTTTTTGATTAATAGTAAAAAATACAGTATTTTTATTCAAAAGTGACTTTTAATATAATATATTTATATTGATATATTATATTTTTAATTTGTTTTAAAGGGTAATTATATTATGTTCTTACCATTTAATTCAATGTTGGTCATTCTAATTAATTTCAATTTGAAATTGGACATAAACAAGTATCAATCTTTTGATTGTTGTTGTTTCTTAAAAACACGCTATTTGTTTTGATAATGAGAATTAATTATAAATTAATTGGTGAAACTTCAATGTTTTTAATTTGGTAAAATAGACATAATTTTTGAATTTGGAATATCAAATATATATTAGGCTAAATTTTTGGTAGTCTTCGGAAAAAATTCATATTTTGATGAATAGTGAAACCACTAAGTAGTAGTTAAAAACTGACATTTTCATTTAAATGAAATTTTACCACTTCTGTGGATTGAATTTCAAAAATACGAAATACATGGTTGTAATTAGTAAGTAAAATGTGGTTTAATAAGATGAAAATAATTTTTGGTGAATAGTAACTTTTGACTTTTATTTACCGCTGTTAAAGGTAAATAGGGATATTCAAGGTAAAACAATATTATAATAATACAAAATTACCTTAACACTTGTCCTAACCTTATTGGTTGAGTCATTTACAACTAGGGGAATATTTGGGTAGATTTTTGGACCCCATGGAGCCACATGAGAGTGATAATGACTCTTTATTTTATTTAACATCAAGTAAAGGCAAAAATGACATAAACAAATATCTTCTAGTAAATAAATTATTTCATGAGGTTATATATGTTATAATTTTTACTATAAATATTATTTTGAAAGATAAAAATATTTCCAACAATATGGTAATTTTTATAATCTTTAGACATAAAATAAATTATATTATTTATGACACAATAATGATGCAGTATTTACCTCATTATTAAATGATTTAAATAAATAAGATTATAAATATTACCTCATTATTAAATGATTTAAATAAATAAGATTATAAATATTAAAAAAATATCCAAAACATGTCCAATTTCTATTGGTTGATTTTATTTAGAACATTGGTCTTCTTATATTCATCTTTAATGAGTTTTGGATCTTTAGAAATTGAAGATAGGTTTATAATAAAATAATATTTTCAAAATTCCTAAAGAGCCCCTCCTCCCCCTTATAAAAAGCCCTCACTTATAAACCATTATTCAGACCTCTAAAGTACCTTGTCTCATCCAAAACCTACCCAAATAATCTCCAACAATCCCTATCCTCCTCCTACAAGCCTTACATTAGGTATAAGGCACTTCAAGAAGTCGTTTTGGTTCAAACCATAGGGAGTTACCCAAATTAATGGTAACAATTTCTCTTAACTTATTTTCTTTTATTTTACTTCTACAATGCCTAAAATCTTTTTATTCCTTTATTTTATAACAAAACCATTATATTAAATATACTAGTATGTTGTTATGATATGTATTATAACCACACTTACACACACCTCCATCTAATGGGTGATGGACATACTGTTTCTCTGAATGGAAAACTAACGCCTCACGAAACGATGAGTGTTCGATTATCTTATACCACCTCTCATGGTGGACATTAAGATGAAACTATATTTATATACGATATATATTATGTTTATACTTTCTTTATGCTTCTTTAATTTTTTATAGAATACCTTTACGGTTTCCATTATTGGTAAACACAATAATTTCATTTGAGGAAGTACGGACTACCGCCCACTCAAAGTGATATGACTCGTTAATTCCATATGTGGGGTGTATAAAAGATATATTTAATGATATTATATATGATATTATACTGCAACAATTAACTTATATTAATTATACCTGAGGTTGACCGTGTGAGTTAGAGGTCAAGACTTAAGGTAAGCGTATTTTTAAATATACTTTTATTTCTGAGAGACTTATGAAAACTACACCACATGTTTCTTTTTTTGTGGTGTATATAAATCCTTGTTACATGATATAAATAAAAATACCTTATATTATTATAATTAATGTTTACATTAATTTTGTTATTTTAAGGGTTTTAGGATTCAAAAGTTACTCAAGTTGTAAAGGATTTGCATCTCAATTTTACTTTCTTTGAGACAATTTTGTATTAACCACATGTTTATTTTATGTGGTGTATATAATTTACATGAATTTATATTATGATTCCTATACTGATTACATTTCTATTTATATATCCAATTCATGATCTCTCTTTCTTGTGGTTTATGGATCAATAATTAAGAATCGGTAAGATATTTTTGTATCAAACTTTCTTCTATGATATTTATATTCTTTTATGCACATTTGTTATTTCATGAAGGGTATATACATATCATTTTACATGTAATATTATTATATTATTCATACATAACTTATTTTATTTCTCACATTATATAACTCTTTCACGTGGCTTATGATTTAGGGTTACCAAAGTGGCAAGGTTATGATGTTATAATATCACCATTTATCGGGATTGATTATGATTATTTTTCCATTTTTGAAATATTATGATCTAAATCTCAATATTCTTAATGAATATTATTATCCTATAGCTATTCATGATATATTAATTTTATTTTACCATTTTCCACTCTTTTTATTGTAATGTTATAATGTATTTTTTTAATAAAATTTGACTTTATTTATCTATTCGATAAGAAATACATTTTCTTCCAAAAAATGTCTTTTACAATGGTTTAAAAACATTTTTATATGATATTTTATGTATAATTTAAAGGTTAAGTATTTTTAAAGAAATATATTTTTTAAAAAGTGTTTTAATTGTTTTTAAAATATTCACTTATAATATCAAATGATGATTTTTAAAGAAGTTTCTTTTCAAAATGTTTTATTTTTTATAATGTGTTTTAAATGATTTTGAAAGTATCCTTTATAATATCCAATGAATATTTTCAATGAAAATAATTTAAAAAATGATTTATGCCTGATTTTTAAATTATTTTCATCTATAATTTATAGTATTTTATATTTTTTTCGATGAAAAGGATTTTTAGAATATTTTATGATCATAAAGTGTTTTAAATGATTTTCAAAAAATACTTCATATGATTTTGGGTTTATATTTAAAAAAAAGTTTTAAATTTTTTTTATATTTTAAAATTTATTTTTACAAGAGGAAATGATATTTTATTCAAAAAATATGTTAAATGATCGATCAAAATTATTTCTTATCTAAGATTTCATTTGTTGATGATACCTATTCCTTAATGGGATATGATCCACAGTGAAAAATTTTATACTTTCTAGGAATGATTTATGTTTATTATGATAAGTAATTTATGAAACCTTTTTTTCACTTCCATGGGTTATACCATGATAAAATACGTATTAAACACACTTCTTTTCATGGGTTACACTATGAGGAAATGAATATAAAACCTATCTCTTTTACTAATGTTTTGATACGATGGAAATTTTTATTATAACCATATCATTGAATGGTTTATGTTATGATGAATGTATTTCATCACACATAAATATGGTTTTCATTATTTGAAGGACGGAACCTATATCTACATCTAAAGAATTGGGTAAAGATTTATATATCTCATGAGTTATACATGGTTGGAATAATGAGTGATCCCTATAAAATAAGGTACTTTTTCCATTATGATGGTTTGGGGAGTAAACGAATTCCAATATAAGAAAAAATATACCACTATAGATGATGGTCTGTCCTTCCAAGTAGGTGTATCCCCTTGAAGTTCCCTAATAAGTTTTTGAAATGAGCCTTGAATTCCAAGGAATGAATTTATATGCTTCGCACCCGCCATAAATGTAATCCAATGTTATTATATCATGACTCATCTTAATTGAATTCTTTGTGTTTCAAGTATTATTAAATAAAAATACATATCCCATGATTCATGATTGTATACATTTATATGGAAGGTGTTATTTTTGAATGTTATTATCAGGTTCTCATACCTTTGTTCTTATGTCAAGCTTATGTATCATCTTTGTTTACACTTACAAAGAGTCTAATACCACTGTTTATTTTGTTTCTTTTCCCCGGGTTATGATTAATATTTTTAATTATGGTATGTCTATGAAGAGTATTCAAATTTATGACCATTATTAGAAAAATTGAATATCATTCATTAGATTAGAATATTTTGTTTTATGATTCCAAAGGCACTAAAATATTACAGTCATGGGGAAAACTTTTTTAATGTGATTAATATTCCTTAAAATGTATATTATATCCATGCATGGAATGCTTTGCACACTCAAACATGTTTCTCGAAATATAGATGAATATTTTATAAATAAAATTCATTTAGAAAAAACATCCCTAAACAGTAAATGATATTATTAGTCATTTCATTTAAAATGATTGGATTTCATTCACATTAAAAGTATCCTTTTATTATTTTCTCTATTTATATATATAATTCATAAAGAGGTTAATTATATTAATTTCTTGTAATTGAATGACTACATTTTTAATGGTTATATTTAATTTTTAATATTTTAAATAAATATATTACGGTTTCATTTAAGTTTGGTGTTATGTGTGGAGAATTCTATAAAACACATTATATTATTTAAAGCTAATCATTTATTAAAATTATTGGGTGATACATTTCCCACCTCTAAATCAGTATAATATACATAATTTAACTCATCAGATCTGAGTGATTTTTATGGGGAACTAATAATTAACTATACATAGTTAGATGATCATGTGTTTTTTAAGATATGGATTGATATTTATCTATATAAAAAATCATTATAAGAACTTGAGGAAGATAGATAACCCATTAATAATTTTTTATAAAATTATACTAAGTTGTCTATATATATATAAGGAATAACTCCCCACAAACCTTGAAAAATATTTATATGATAATCATATAATTATAGGAAATTCTTTTTAACTCAATATCTAGTAGTGTGTGTAAAATTACATGAAACGGGAGACTAAAAAAGTGGGAAAAGTCAATACCCAATTCATTAGTAGTAGTTTCATATTATTTTCATTGTTCTCTTGGTTTTTGATGACTATCTCTCTCATTGTTCCTTGGATTGGGACATTGAGTTTCATAATTCCCAAATGTCATGTAATTGAATCACATGGATTTTACTGCTTCCCTATTTCCTACACCCCTGTGAGTATGATTAACATTATTTTCAAACTTATATAATTTACTCCCTTATTTTTTTACACATTTTTTTCTTATGGGAAATTTTTCGTTCATTCATTTTTCATCTTGCTCGCCCAAACATTTATGAGATTTCATCTTCTTTTCTTTGTTTTTTTTTGGATTTTAACTCTAATCATGTTTTTAATCCAAATTCAGGATAACTGGTACGAAATAATTATAATATTTCTCAATACAACCCCTATCCCATTAGGTTGTTCATTGAGGTAATCTCTACATTTTCCCTCACACCTATAGTTCTATCTAGTTCCATCCATTACTAAAACCAAAAATGTTAACATGAGTGATGATCGTCATCAGTAAATTAACAAAGATAACCACATGAAAATTTAACATCAAGTTGTCATACATTATAACACTATCATGATATACAATAGTTATGAAAAATAAACTTGTACCAGACTCAGTTAATCCTACATCAATGTTAACATATATAACTATTACTTCAAAATAGTTACATTTAATTGGGTTCATTCATATTTATTAAAAAAATCTTTGAAATAGAGATCACAAAATACAATAATGTTTCGTAATATATTTAAAAAAAATCATTGAAATCTATTATCTCAAAATCGAACTTATCCTTCCTCAAAATACATTAATCATTCGTAAAATCATATTCCCATATATATATATATATCCTCTTACTTTATAATACAATCATGTTAGCCAATAGTTATGAAAACCCAACTTGTAACAAACTCAGTAAAACCTATATCACAGTTAATATATGTCATTATTACTTTAAAAGGGCTATATTGAATTGGGTTATGTCATATTTATTAATCGAAAGCTTAAAATATAGATAAAAAAATACAATAAATTTTCTTAAAATAGTATAAATCAAAAAATAATTGAAATTTATGCTCCCAAAATAAAAAATATGCTTCCTAAAAAACATTAATAATTCCTAAAATAATATACCAAAATATATATACCCTAATAATATACTCTCATTACTATACATTTCCCAAAACTATTTGAATATAAAATACATTAATCTATATCGATATTATATTTTCTTCCATATAATAACTTTATATTTAACTTCATATGTATTAATAACTAGTTTATACAGTCAAAAAATAAAAAATATATTTCATTATATAAAAAATAAGATAAAATATGAATGAAATATCATGGATAAATATCTTGTTAAATCAATAATAAATTCAAAGGCTATCAATACTATCTAACTCACTTTTCTCAAAATCAAGCAACTCCTTATTACCTAAATATAATGATTATTTTTAACCTAAAAGTTATTCAGAAAAAATAATGTGTTATTCAATAGTTATCCACCAAAATATAACATTTTTATCAAATAAATATTTAATGTTATTAAAACCATTTAATATATGCTTTCAAACCATTATATTATAACTATTGGAGAGAAATTATTAGATGTTTCACATATTCCTCATAAATTTTAGAATATTCCAAAATATTATTGATAAATATCAATCATTATGGTACGTATGTAAGAGTATCAAGATTTTAATTATATTCAAATATCAAACAACTACCTTAGTTAAGACATGTAGAACCACTAATTTTTATCATAACTAACATATACTCAAATTATCAACTGTTTATGTATGGTACCTTATTTATTTATAAGACATATTAAATTCTTAAAACATAACATTTTCAATTTTATTTTTTTGATCCTAACTCAAAAAAATACATTAAATTTTTTTTATAACAATATGAAATTTTTTATATGAAATTATAAATCCAAATATGTCTCCAATTATGAAACCTTTGTTTTTTAACATATGATAATTTAAAATCAACCAATGAACCTCTTTGTTAAATCCTTAGTTATCCATAGAAATTTATATATATGGTTATCTAATTTAATAATTTAAAATAAATCATAAATCCTTCATAATGGTTTGGAAAGATAATGTGATTAAACAAAGAAAATCCCAGGAGATTTTATAGCTAGGTTTAGAGTCTTAGTCCCACTCATCACACATCAGAGTGATGATTCAACCAATGGTCAAACAAACCTTTTCAAGTTGATTACCAAAATGTCCATATATGATAGAGCATATTACACATACCAGTATCAATGTAAGGATGTATTTCTAGGTAAAACCATAGAATCCATACATTATAAAAACATTATGATGTTATAAATTACTAAGACTTATTCATAGGGGTTCCAATAAAGTTATATCATTCTAATCCTGAAATAAAATATGTATTATTTCATTAACATTAATTAATATACTTATCCCAAATTGGTATCTATATCTTTGATCTTATAATAAATCATAACTAATCAATCATTAAATAATCCACAATAAAAATATGAATCACAAAAGTTACTTAAACCTTTACATTGACACCAATTGTGATTCCATAGAACCACACACCATGATCTGGTGAAAAAAAAACATGTACATTCCATATTCACTTTTATACCAACTGTAAAATCCTGGATATAACCACATTTAATTAAAAAATTACAAACAATAATTATATATCTTATATAAAAATATTTTTTTATATTTATAGTTTTAGATAATTAGTAAAAAATAATAACAAACCTAGAACATGTTTTACGTATCAAACATACATTTATGTCTATTATATATGAACCAACTTAATTGAAATAGATTCTTCAACAACTCCAATAAATTATTTCACATGTTCTGTCCTTATAAACATGTCACACATACTACTATTCTTCATAACAGGTGGAATGGAATCATAAGAAAGGGTTAATTTTAAACACTTAGTAAAGGAAACATATAACTGAAGTAATCACGACATAAACATGGCCTAAATATTATTTCAAGAACAGGTAAACAATATGACACAATATTAATTATGTAATTGGGATCATTATATATCATTTAAAATAAATTATATCATCGGAATCAAGAATACTGACCTCATAAATATGGAATGAATAATGACAGGCATGAAAAACCTCCAGTTTGAGCTTTCTGGGAAGAAACATTACATGTAGTTGAGACTAAAATCAAGACATATAGCTAAATTGGATAGGCATACACCACATATCCAAACCTATTTTGTCTCATGAGATATATTAATTCATTTATGTGATAAATCATTCTAGTCCCAACTCATCATATAATTATGTCCAATGCATTGACTATATGTCCTATCAATATTTCTAATACAGTAACATAATGAACATCTTACTGAATAAACACATAGATATACATTTAATGAAAAATGTAAATACCAATGAATGAAAAAAATTTATTATTATATAATATTAATTAATAATAGAAATACAATTACCCATGACTATAAAGGTATAACATGGTAATAACCCTCCCTAAGAAAGAAGGTGATTGGTCTAACATTACAAAGTAAACTTGCCAATAATTTTCTATATTGGAATCAAAATATATGTTATGTAAATAATTTTCCCCATGATAAAATAATATTATACATTCAAGGTAAACATCATCCAATATGAGTTTTGTAAAATATCATTTTCATACTATACAAAATAATGAATATATGACTAATTTAATAGTGATATAATGTGATTGTAATCAATATGGAGAAATGAATTGGTGGTTTCAAAAGAACATATCTAAAAATGTGGGGAATATTTTTCAAAGGGATTATATGGAAGGAATGTTTATCCTTATAAAACATCGATAATATAACACATAATAAAATTATAGTTTGGTAAGTACACTACTTATATGAAATAATTTTAAATATTGATCATAAAACAATGAAGGAAAATTTAGATACAAAAAAACCTCAATACTGGGGGAAAATAGTAATTAGACACCTGAATAAGGAGACATGATTTGGACAGTGAAATACAAGAATTGTGATACAAATAAATCAATGGGATGAAAATAAACCGTAAAAAGGAATCATGGTGCAAAAAATGTATCACGTATCAAAGAATGTAAATTACGACCAAGGAAGCCCTTATTGATATTTAAACATTCAAATAAACACCCCCAAAACGAAAAGGATATATGTTGAAATAAAAATACCTTTATTAATGGACTATTATTGATTTTATATATCAAATAATCTCTATTTAATCCATATAAATTAAATTATAGTCATAATACAAAACATGTCTCAAAGAGGGAAATTTGAGATGAAAAACTAATAACTCTTATTATAAATTCCTTGAATGTACTTTAGCCGAATATATAAAAAACATATATATATTAAACACATAACTAAGAACATTATTAATATCTATTTTCATTAATTCTCTTCATAAATAGTAATTATCTACATGAATTCATCTGATCTTCCACATCATGTGTTTATAGTTTTGATCAATTGTACTTTTTCATAATAGTAGTTCTTGTGTTATTTTTTATCCCAATGTTCATAATTAATTTGTCCTTAAAGTTATTTTTATGGATGATTTATAATTAAATAAGGTGTTACAAATTCTATTCATGGATTTTTAGTCATTATCCATGATGATGAAATCGATAACAACAATGTTTATTCGAAACCTATCGATTGAAGGGTGTTTTATAAATTAGTGAATAATATATTGATATAAAAATTATATAATAAAAATAATTATTTTCACATTGATATTATATTATAATACTGCTTATTTTTTCATAATCATTCATTATATAAATTTGTAATATTCTTCAAGAAGGGGGTTATACCGACCCCAACATGAACATACATTGATTTAATGAATGATTATGAGGTGATTTTGTGGCATTATCTTTTTACTGAAAGTATAATGATATTTTATTTAATAATCTGATATATAATAATTTGAATGATTTATAAGAATAAATAATTGATATTAATATATAAATAATTTGAAAACATGTTATCTTCTTAGTATAATTATTTTAAATGATTAAATTAACAATGATTGTTTATCGAGAATATAATGAATATATTCCTAAAATTTTATAATCATACAAATATTGATATCCAAATAACCATATTTATCCTTTAATACCATCCTAAGAACCATATTTGTATTGTGATGAATAAAAAAACATGCTACATCATGGATCTGGTATTTCACACAATGACCGAATGAGGGTTTTGTTTTTCAAAATGGATGGGGTATATGAATAGAAAATGTTAACAACCATAATATAGTTATATAACTGTATATAAATGATAATAATATAATTATATATGTTTACACAAAAAAAATTGTAAGAAGATAATTAAGGATAAAATCTATGTAGTTGATAGTACTAATGTTAGAGACTTGATTTTTCTTTTGAATTCTTTTTATAAGTGAAGGAATTTTGATAAATAATTGTGGCGAGAGGATTTTGAATGAGGGATAGGGTTTTTGGATGTAAAATTTTGCATACTTTTAAGAGTAAATTTGATGGATATGTGAGTATTGAAGATATTAATATGTTATCCTTTTATAAGTGAAGGGATTTGTAGCATTGTGATTAACCGAAACATTTTAAACAATGTAAAGATATTATTCATGTTTTAAATGAGAAAAAAATGGGAACAATAGGATAGTAAAATTATTTTGGGTTTAATATTTCCAAAACCACTCATCATTTTTCCAACTTTGACAGTTCATGACTTTTTGTTTTTACATTTGAACCCTTACCATGGATATTATTTTCTACCCTTAGTCATTAATTGTAATGTAATGACTGAGATTAAATTTTTTACATAATTTCAAACATCTAATTCCAAATTTGAAAAAAAACTTTATAACACAAAATTTCTAATGTTTTGAAAAGATAATTTTAATATAAATACTCATAATCGCGAAAAACATTTAGAGAAATAATATTTGAAGTATTTAAATTTATATATAATATAAAATTATTTTGGATAAAAATTTAAAGTAAAATATTCTATTATTATAAAAAAATTAAATTATATCAGTACTATAAGGAAACCCAATATAGAATCTCTATTTAAAATGATTGATTCAATGAAATAATAGAATATAATATTTTATAAAACCATTAATTTAATTTGTTCTAAAAATGTTCTGTATAGGTTCTATAAGATAAAATAACATTTCAACATTTATAATTTTATTTCATATATTCATATTTTACACCTATAATGTTTTACAATAATATATATCATTCTTATATATTGATAATGTAATGTTATTTACACATTTTCTGAAAACAATAATTTTCCACTAAAAACCATTTTAGAAAAACCTAAAAAATTTATAACAAGTCAAATTGCATATGAAGAACTCAAAAAATGAGGTTAGTTGTTCTTAATTTAATACTCTAAAATTTATAAATTAATTTAATTAACAAAATCTTATAATATATTGAAAACTTATTTTTATTTGAAAAGGAAATTTTCAAATATTTATTGTTATTATTTTTTTATAACATTTACCAAATATCTTAGCAGTAATAAATTTTATAGATCAAATATAAATTATCATTAATCATATTTTTCTTGAAATACAAATGTGTATCACATAAAAGGAAATTTTGAAAAAAAATAATTTTCTAAAAACTAAATGATATTTTTTTCCATTTTTGAAAAACTAATTGAATACCATTCATTTTAAAAATAGTCTTTATTTCAGATATATAAAATTCATAATATGGTTAATCATATTCATTATCACTAATTCAAATACTATATTTTTAATTGTGAAACATAAATATCTATATTCTATCTAAATCAATCATAGTTTCATTTATGTTCGGTGTTGTGAATAGAGAAATCTATTGAAGACATTGAATTATTTAATTATAATAATATATTTTATTTTCAATGTGTTACATTACCCACATTACTTATGATTTTTTACTTCAACAAATGTAACAATAAAATAACATCTAAGGAAATGACATTACAAACACAGGTTAAGTGTATGTCAAGAGATAGTAATGCCTAACCTGATCACTATATTTATCCTAAAAACCTATAAAAATTATATAAAAATAGAAAATGTTACCACAAAGGAATACTCTATAGGATTCTACACAAAACCTCTCATGAAAATATTGACAAAGAATACTAAACCTTATTGACTAAATACTAGAACTAACTCAACGGATAACCCAGAAATCTATAAACAAAATTCTCACTAACATTCACTCATCATACATATAAATATATATAATAACATAATACCAATATAATCCATTAGAAAATAGGACATACTCACATACCCATTTAACAAGTCACCCTATCTACCTAATTACACATGTCACAATGATTCCAGAAAGTTTATATCCATAAAACCATATTACTATACAATAAAATCACAATGAAAAACACATATTCACAACCATATACCACATCAATACAAATCCATGCAACAAGAACCTCTATATTGTAATTCATTGAAGAGACTGTAAACATTAAAGAAATCATACTTGTATCCACCTACTCAAATTTATGTTTCTATAAAAAACCAAAATCATAACCTCAATGAATCTTACAATAACCTCAATCCATTGTATCCTATAATTATTCTAGAAGAGGGAGTATAGAAGATAGAGTTTTTCAGGCATATATATCACCTTTATCCTGAATGATGAGGGTACACCCAGAACACAAAACCATATCTGTGTGTGATTAATGTGGTGGTGTTTAAGAAATAAACAAATTGTAAGAGATATGTAATAATAAACACGGTCAAGGTAAGGGTATACTATGTAACATCCGTACCCATACCTTTGTCTTGGGCCGTGAATGAGGTGTCAATGACCATAGTTGATGTCTATAGGATACCAAAGGCTGAAAAAAAGTTACAAGGGAATAATAGATCATTGGGAGATTATTTTTCTTAATACATAGATAACCCAATGATGGAAAAAATAGTGTTATATGATGCATATAAAGATATAAAATATAACTCAAACTAGAAAGAATTAGTATAGTAATCGAATGAATAAAATGTTAAATCATTGACACAACAATGAAAATTAAAACTTCTTGACACCAATGTTTCATTAACCAACGAATCATCCCAAACATGCTACACTCTCCGCCTCCTTTTCCCAATCTCACTAAATCATGATACATAACTAGGGAATTAAGAAACCCTGAAAATACCTATACCTTTGATCACAATGTCTGGAAACACAATTAAGTCCCCAAGTAGGGGGTGAGGGTAAAATATAGTAGGTAATCACAAAATACGTCCAAGAACATTCCACAGGGAAGAATTAAATGTAACCCTTCATTTATATTCAAATAAAAAACAATAAAAGTACATTTTAAAAATATTACAAAATAATGAAATTAAATAAGTTACTTATAAAATAACCACTAGGAATCATCATTTCACAACTCACACACACATACAAGTCAATTGAAAATCCCAATACTCAGAAGTAGTGACACGTCACATCACAAAGTAATCACTTGATAGAATATACTGTTTTCCACTTTAGTACTGACCCCATATATAAACCAAAAAAAACATTGTAAGGAAATTTCATGAACCCATGCCAATCACACATTCCATGTTCTCAATAAAAAAAATTTCTTTTGAAATTCATTTTCTTTCAAGTAATTTATAAAACACTCTTGGAGAGTCCATTAAAAACCAAGGATTTATGTACTTAAAAAGGAGTTTTCTCTACTAAACAAAGTGATCATTATTTAAAAATTAATCAATCGATTTCTAGAATAAGTAATGTAGGAGAGAATCAACCTACCCCACAATGGTTAATGGAAATGAGGAATGACACACGAAACCTCTATATCCATCCTTAAAACATCTTCACATAATAGATTCCAATAATATATCATCAAAATACACATCAAATGTCATATATATATATATATTGATAAAAAAATAAATCTATGGATCTATGAGGTATAATACGGGTAGATTCAGATAGAATAAGAAAGTAAAAGGACTTATAATTGATTCCTGAGATAAAATACTCATTGATTATTCAAAACTATCTTTCAAATCAAAACAACCTCTAATAACACTTAGGGATGTTGATGAGTTAGAGGGACTAATATTGGGGAATAAAAGTTATGATTTTATTTCAAAATAACAACTTAAAATAAATTAGTTTTAATAATGAAATACACATCACATGGTTAAAACTGCACAGATTGTCAAAATGTGTGAAAACTGTGTGTATGTTACCATCTCAAAACCCCATATTCACATGGACTGTTCACAGATAGAAAAACTAGTCTCTAATAATGTTTTCCCTTTCTCTACTCATATGGTTTTATCTAAGAATCCAAAAAATTTATCCAAACCATGTTAAAACTGTGTACCTTACAAATGATTCCCAAAACATCTTGTATAGTTTCCTAGAGAAGTTTCCAATATTACACAAATTATTTTCAAAAAATGCATCCCTAAAAAACATATAAAAACTCAATATCCTTATAAAAACTCTTAATAATAAACCCATGTCTTTTATAACATTAAAATACATGATAAATTGGAAATGTACCTGAAACTGAGGCTATAACATACTTTCTAACATGACAACACTATATCCACAACTATCAGCACCACAGACCAACATTTCTACCACCTCTCACAATAAGAAAAACAAAACCCATCATCACTAAAAAAATACCACACAATTTACCTTTTAATATAAAATAATAAATATCCTATAATTAAATTTAATAAAATTAACAATAGAATATTAATTAGGTCTACATAATTCATCAACTATATTTGTATTCAAATCCACATTAACGTATATCCACCACAACCTTAACTATTCATCGCCTACTCACATATTTTATATTTTTTATTATTTTCACCACATTTCATTTCTTATTAATTAGATAATAGTAAAAAAAAATTCTATATATTATAAATCAGATACCATTACATTGATTAACTATATCACATCACTTTCAATGTATCAAATCACATTTTCATTTAATAATTCATACTTAAATTTATTCTCCAACCATTAAATATTTCTAGGATTCCATGTCCTAGTGAAAAATAAATGTATCCATAACAATACCTCAAAAACCATTACAACAATTTTTAATAGGTAAAACATAAATTAAACAACATTCACAACATCATCAACTATATCTCATGTCAACCATGTTAAGATACCACTATAGGAAACATAACATCGCCATATTTTCCATCACATCAAACTAATTTTTACAATAAAAAAATAATAATAATAAGTAATAATAAACCACAATTATTCATCATTCAATACATTTATTAAACAATTTTTACTCATTCAATATCAAACATTAACTAAGGATTAACACCATTAGTTTGTTTACAATATTTAGTTATTTCAATAATTATGAATATAATAAAGAAAATTTAAAAGAAAAAAACATCATGGTTAACAATTATATGATTATTAAATCAATATAGTTAATAATACATTAGAAACATATAAATAATCTATGGAAAATTTGGTTCAGTTATTCCTCTCAATATCTTTAAAACATTTAACTGTCTTTATTTCATAAGTTCAAACAATTTAATAATTCATAAAATATTTTGTATAATTACAATTTAACAGAGATATATTATAAGATATATTTCAAATTCCCTCCCTAAAATAGGGCTTCAAAAATCACTAACAAATGAAGATAAAGACAATCATACCACCATGTATCCCATTGAAAATACTCAAAACCGTCAACACATTATACTTTACCTATACATTTACCAAATAATATCCACCAAAAACATTGTTCCCCAAATGAGTAATAAAAAAATTAATGAATAAAACATAAATTAATAAATGAAAATATAATATAATAGATGACAAACATTGACTATAAGGAATTAATCACATGAATCCAATGATCAAAATATAACGAGTGATAATAAATTATAACAAAATATAATTTGAATGACACAAAGGGTTTATTAAATGTTGTAGGTACTATAAATAATTCCTAAGGTTCTATGAATTTATAATTTAAACACAAGGGACTAAAATAATAGCATTATGAAAGGTTTCATGGTGTAGAGTAGGATGGGTCATGAATCAAAGCACGATCTCTCTAAATCATGGGTGTCAAAAATTAATAAATCCTATTATGACCATGATGAAATATAGACCAAAACACCATAATTATTGGAAACCCATAAATCATAATATAAACATCACCCTCATTCTATAATCCCATTAACTTCTAAACCGAATCTGTGATACAATGCGGAGAACAATTTCATTATCACCCTAAATAAGGAAACACTAAAATATCACATCTATAGACTCCAAAAAAAATACTTTACACCATATTATATGTTTTCATAACACAATGATAAATTTAAAACCCACTTTAAAAATTTTAAAACCACACAAACCAAATTCCATGCTACAACCCTAAACCTCACTTTGAAACCCACAGAATTACACTACAACCCCCAAATAAAACAAACCAACTAGTTTATAATAAGTAATATAATTTACTAATAAATTGATAGGGAAATTATTTAGTTCATGGGATTATTAATGTTCCCATATGAAACATTATATAAACATATTCTTCACTCCATTCTTCAAAAAACACATTCCACACACCTATAAAAAGAAAAATACAATATATAGTGGATCATATGAAATCTATGAATCTATATTAGATACCTCAAATTTATTTATATCCTTGAGAATAAAATTTAAACCCAAAGAACATAAAATGACCTGAATAACCAAAAAACCTCATGAGATACATCACAAATAGTTACCTCCCCATGAAAAGTAAATTATTAGAGAATAAGAAAGAATAAAATATAAATTTTTCAACCATAATAAATATATAAATAAAATTGGGAAAAAGGACAAGAAAAGATCAAAATATTGAGGATTCATTAGTGAATACTATTCATATGTGAATTCCACCAATCCATCATTCCTCCATATGTAAAAAAGAAAAGGAATTTCATGCTCACAAAAATATTTATTTTGAAAGCAAAAAATGTTGATAGACCACCCTTTGAGCAATTCAACCACTTAAATATCCAACTCACCCTAGAATATGATGTGATATTTACTAGTAGGATACCTTCAAATATGTAACATAATGATTTTTTTAATTTCATCCATTTTATTGGGTATATATAACTAATATTCCACATCACTAATTTGATTTAACACATCAAAATATGTGATGAAGTAAGGAGAGACTCTTACCTTGTGACTAAACGTCAACATACCATATTTATTAGAATCTTATAAAAAAATATTATCACTAATGTAAAAATTTATGGACCTCTGTAACACCTCAATATTTTTAAAAATTCATTTTTTGAAATATACTTAATATTTTCTATATTTTTTATTACACACAATTTAGATATTAAATTGAGTTACATGAAATACTTAGTTTAAATAAAACATGAAATAATATCATAATATTGTTATAGTTATCACCCAGATTCTCGAATGGAGATTATGAATTGGACTAAATAAATTATTAAAATATTGTTTATATATGAGGAAAATATGAATTATTTGGAAAATAATTAATTTGAAACAATAGATTAAATATTTGGAATCATAAAAATTTATAATTTCTAATAAGGTAAACATAATTTAGACAAAAAATATTTGTAAAAAGTTATTAAAAATTATTTACCATAATTAAGGTAAAAATTGATTTATTAGGGTTAAAATTAGATGATAAGGGTTAAAAATAGCCTAAAAACATGTCCAACACCCAATTTATTTCCTTATATAGACCTTATATATATTATATACTAGAGTTTGGTCTATTATGGGATCCTGGTGGTAGGTAAACAATTTGTTACACCTTACTATTTTTCAAAAAAATTACAAGCGTGTCACTCACCTCATTTATCAAAGTCCACCCCTCTCCTCTTCCCTTAAAACCTTAAAACTATTTGGCGCATCCATGAGATTTCAAAACTAGTTCCCAAATTAAATACTATCATCATAGATTCCATATTTTGGAAATAAATCCCACATATGAATTCTTTTCGTGTACATATATTAAGAAGACCTGAGGAAGAGATAACATTCATCAACGATCAATTTTTTATTTCTTTATCAAACTACTTAAATTATTATTATAAAATGATGAAATAATTACCTAATATAGATTGCATTATTATATGTTCTTTATGTTATGGTATGTTTTTATAGCCATCTCCACTTTTATCAAATGGGTTACAAAATCAATGTTCGTGTGTACAATGGACTACCACCTCACAAACTGATGTCAATCATTTTTAAAATACCAACTCTCATAGTTGGGAATGATGATGGATATAAAGTGTGTGTGTATATATATGGTATTTTTAACATAATCATACATACGGATTCATTATTTTATATATAACATTTTATCTTTCTATACTGTAGGTCTGTCATGTGTACAATAAACTACCGCCTCACAATGTTATGTAATTAATCTTTCACTAAAACATTACATAGAAGATAATAAGGATAAATATATGTGATATAGATAAAAAAATTAAAAAATTCATGAAAATTTTATCATTTTGAGAATATAATATATCATTTCCTTATTACCTTTTGACTCAAAGAAAGATGATAGCATCATTCGTGTATATGTGGACTATCACCTTTAAAAGTGTTGTGACACTATTTTTGTTCACCACACCACATGGATGATATGTATAAATATATTTAAGGAACTAATATATAATTTTTAATATTATTATAATTATATAGGGATATGAAATTACTTACATCATTCCTATAATGATATTCAGAAAATCGAAACAATTACTCAGGCATACGTAATGCATACCAACTCCATGATCGTGATGTACATCATTTCTTGACACCATCATTCATGATTGGTCTTAAAAGTATAAATTATATATAAATATGTTAATAATGTTATTATAATTATTCTGAATACTCTAGAACCATGATCAATATAAGTGGAAGAAAATTAACAATTAAAAAATATGCGAAAATCCCAAGAGTTATTACCTGAAACATGACTTTAATATAGAATTTTAAATAAAAAGTTAACACAAGGACATAAGTAATTAATATATTGTACTATATATATTTTTATGGATATTTATTATATTTATAATGAACTTATTTTTATTATATATTACTTTTAATCCTATATAATTTAATTAATGACTTAAGGTGATAGTTTTCTTATCTCAATTTTATTTCAGTGAGATATATTACATATTCACCAATTATTTTAGCCATGTGTTGTATAAACTAAACATGAATTTATTTTATTATTCATATCATTAAATTTATATTGATTTTAATATCAATTTTAGGATATATCTTTTATGGGTTTTATGGTTTCAATTCCACCAATGTTTTAAGGGATTATTTCCTCTGTTTTCCTTTATGGAGACACATGTTTTGTTATGAAACTATATTTTTTAAATGTATATACATAACCTTTTACATGTGAGATATTTAATTTATTTATTATCATGATATACTATGTCTCATTTTATGTTATTTCTTCATGGGAATTATCATCTAAATTTATCAAAATGGTAAATACTTCATGTCACAATATTATCATTTATCAAGATTATTAATGATTATGTTTACAAAGATAAAATATTATGATCCATATTTAAATAAACATTCAATTTACTTATACCATATTCATTCATGATATTATCAAGTAACATAACTATTTTTAAAATCGTTAGTACTTAAAATATTTGATAAAATGTTGTTGACTCTCTGTGGAATGGTTATTTTAATAATCACAAATCTTAGTTTTATTTATTTCCTTTTAAACTCTTGTTCTACTTGTTCTAAATATGTTTAAATCATATCTACAATTGTTTATCTATGATCAATGTATGGTTACGGTTGACCAGGAATTATTCTGGATTGAGAAGACACTTTGTAAGAATTACTCATCTTGACTCACTGATAGTCATTTTCCTGAGTCACCGATGATGAATGGTCTCACTGATGATGAACGATCGCACCGATGATGAACGGTCACACCGATAGCTTCCGAAGTTCTAAAGAGATATCGACGATCATGTGTCACCGATACCGACGATCATGTGTCACCGATATCGACAATCATGAGACACTGATGCTGAGACACCAATGTTGAAACACCGATGCTGAGACACTGATGTTGAGACACCGATGCTGATGCTACCGAAACCAATACAGATTCAAAATGTCTCACCGATCACATGACTCACCGATAGTCATGAAAACTATTTGAATTTCTATAAATTCGTATTTAACTCTAACGGTCATTTTTTGATGTTTTTATTGCAATTAATGTTATTTAATGTTGATTGTTGGCATGTCAAGGGACCGTACCTCATACATTTGAAAAGGTAATCATTCCTAATGCCAGAGATCATGGAATAAAAGAAAGATCATGCTGCAGTAAAGAAACAAGGAACAGTAAAAAAGATACACATAGATAAACAACAGATACGAAGATACAAAAAGAGAGATAATTCTTCCATACACTTACATGAGAAGAAGAACTTGAAGAACATTGATATACATCAAGAACACGATTTCAAAGAATAAGCTCAAGAGTTATAATTCCTACACATACTTGATCTGAACACTTACACTAGAAGTGAAGGGAGTGAATCATGAAACTCTATTTTTCAAGGGAAAAACTAGAGAATAAGTTAGAATCATTTCTGCTGAATCCAACGAGTCCAGTGCTGCACTGCCAATCACTAGAGCTTTCTAAACTCAGATACATTATCTCTTAGTGATTATTTTACTTACATTTTTGAGCTGTGTCTGTACTCTATATATCTTACACACACACTGACTCTCGTGCTGAACTGGAGGATATCAAAATCCCCAAACCACAATTATTTACTCTTGTTTACCCATGACAACTATGGAAGAGGTCCTTTTGTGTCATGGTCATTGTTTTTTTTCCACAAAGAACTATGGTAGAGGTCCTTGTGTGGCCTGGACAGTTGTTCACTTTTGTTAACCCCAATCCAGGGTGTGAATCAATTTATATAAATTGTTGAGAGGACTAAGTCTCGGCTTGAGACTGAACCTCTTGGTTAACTCTATTGTGCTTTTTAATTTAAGTCTATAAGTAAACTATATACTTATTCTACTTCTATTACTTTGAAATACAAAACTATTTTAAAGCTACTTTGATAGTTAAATTTTCAAGTGTTTATACTTATTGTAAATCAGTAAGTTAGTTTCAAAAGTTACTTTAATCTTCAGATTAAGTCAACTGAGACCAAATCAATCTTTGAGAAACTGATTGAACATTTACATTTTGTATATATTCACTACAGTTTAACTTTGTTTTTAAATTGGGGGATTTTAAGAGAAATATTTTTAACAGAAATTTTTAATTGGAACTCAATTCCCCCCCCCCCTCTTGATTATTTACTCTGACCAAAATTTGGTATCAGAGGTTGTGTTTTTGTTTAATGATTTTTCATACACTCTGTTTTTCAATTTTTATTATAGTTGTATCTTAAAAGATATTAAATTTCTATGAGTTCTAAATTTTTTCTCTTTAAATTATCTTTCTAAAATCTAGCTACAGACAATAGACTAGAGGGTGATGCTACTAACAGTCCACCATTCTTCAATGGTATAAACTATGCTCAGTGCAAACATAAAATGAAAATTCATTTAGAAAGTATGGGTTTTGATGTCTGGACTGCTATAGAGTCTCAATATAAAATTCCAGAAACTGAACGAACAACTTGGGATGAACCTACAAAGACTGCTTACAATAATAACTGTAAAGCCATGAATTCCCTATACTATGATTTATGGGATGAGGATTTTAATAGAATTTCTGCTTGTAAAACTTCTTTTGAAATTTGGGATACTTTGGGTGTTTCTCATGAAGGAACAACTAATGTTTAAGAAAATAGATTGAATACTTATACTATTAAATATGATAATTTTAAAATGAAGACTGATAAACCTATTTCTGATATGTATCTTAGGTTCATTGAGATAGTCAATATATTTAATTCACTCGGAAATTATGTTCCAGCAAAGGAACAAATCATGAGAATCTTGAGATGTTTACCAGACTGGTGGAGAGGCACATCTGTTTCAATCAGATAATTATGTGACATTGGAGCTCTTCCTGTCAAATAACTTATTGGTAAGCTCATGATGTATGAGGAATAAATCAATGTAAATAAAGAGGAAGATGATAAACCTAAGAGAAAATCTTTGTCTTTCAAGACTGCTGCTTCAAAGAGCAAAGACAAGGAGAAAATTCAAATACCTACTGAGAGTTCAAGTAGTGAAGATTCTTATTCAGATAGTGATGCTGAAATGGCTCAGATAGCCATGAGGTTTAAGAAATCTTATAGGAAGAAGAAATTTTTCCGAAAATCAAATTACAAAGGAAAGTATGACAATAAGGGACATTGGAAGAAGGACTGGAAAAATCCAGATAGAAGTGATGAAGTTGTTTGCTATGAGTGGAAAAGAAAAGGACACATTAAAGTAGACTTCCCAAAGTTAAAATTCAAGAAGAAATATGATTACAAGGATAGTAAGTACAAGAAAGCTACGAAGGCTACTTGGAGTGCATCTGAAGAGAGTACAAGTGAATCTAAAATGTCTGATTCTGAGAAGAATCATGCCAACATGTGTTTCATGACCAACACATCTGAGGTAACCTCAGATACTCATGTTTTAAATTATTATTATTCTGGAGATGATGCAGAATCTAATTCTTTTTCTGAAAACATGACTAGTGATGAATTATTTGAATATTGTAATATGATGGAAGAGACATGAAATGAACTTAAGGATGAATACAAATCATTGAAGAAACATCATTCTCTCACTACTACTGTTAAAACTGAACTTACTATTGAAAAAGAGAAAAATACTCAACTGTTAAAGGAAAACACTAAACTGAAAATGTCAAATGATCAACTTAGAAAATACTTAGAGAAGTTTACAAATGGAAAGGATACACTAACTCAACTTCTATGAAATAAAGTAGCTCCCAAATGCACTACTAGAATAGGCTACAAACCTGGACAGAGTCAGATTACTAAGAATAGATTTATTCCAAAATATGGACAGAATACTAGTAGTTCTAGTTCTGGACATTCATATGATTAAACTAGTAATTCACATATTTATAGATCAAATAATGTTTATCTTTCAAAATTTATTGATTCTGTAAATTTTATGAAACTCATAAGACAAATGTGGGTACCAAAATCTTTGATTGCTAACCTGTATGGACCCAAGAAGATCTGGGTACCAAAGTCATTTTCCAACTAAATATGATTTGTAGGAAACCTGTTTGAAGAGTTCTCACAAGAAGGTACAGTACCTGGATAGTGGATGTTCGAGACACATTTCTAGAGATTACTCATGCTTCAAGAGTTTAATAAATATTGATGGAGGCCATGTCACCTTTGGTGATAATTCTAAAGGGAAAATCATAGGCCTTGTCCAAATTGGTAACATTGATTCAGTTTTAATTTCCAAAGTTTTATTTGTTGATGGACTGAAATATAATCTGATAAGTATTTCTCAATTGTGGGATGATGGTTTTAATGTCATATTTGAAAATGATTTTTGTAATGTTTTTAATTCTAAAAATGTTTTAGTCTATTCTGCTTTAAGAAATGAAAATGTTCATGCAGTTGATTTAAATTCTTTAGCTAAGAAAAATGCTACTTGTCTAAATGATTTTCATAAAGAGTCTTGGCTTTGTTATAGAGTATTAGGACACTACAACATCCATTCACTTAGAAAAATAACTGAGAAAAACTTGGTTAGAGACCTACCTAAACTTGAATTCCCAATTTACAAGGTTTGTAATCCTTGTGAAAAGGAAAAGCAACATAATGTTTCTTTTAAATCAAAGAAAGAAGTTTCTACTTCTCAACCTCTCGAGTTGGTTCACATGGACTTGTTCGAAGCATCAAGAGTTTCTAGTTTAAATGGGAAGCACTATGTCTGTGTTCTTGTAGACGAATTTTCTAGATATACTTGGGTATACTTCTTAGCTCACAAAAGTTAATCTTGTTCTTACTTTGTCAAATATTCCAAGTCTGTAGAAAACCTTAGTGGAATTAATATTAAAACCCCAAGAAGTGATCATGGCCATGAGTTTGAGAATCATGAGTTTGAATCATACTGATCGCATAATGGCTATAGTCACAACTTTTCTGCTCCTAGGACACCTCAGCAGAATGGTGTAGTAGAAAGAAGAAATAGAACCCTTCATGAAATTGAAAGGATTATGCTTAAGGAATATGACCTGCCTATTTACTTTTGGGTTGAAGCTCTCAATACATCTTGTTATATCATTAATAGAGTCTTAATTAGAATAATTCTTAAGATAACCCCATATGAGTTGTAGTATAATAGAAAACCTAATGTTAGTTACTTTAGAGTTTTTGGCTGCAATGTTTTTATTCTCAATACAGAAGATAATCTTGATATGTTTGATTCTAAGAGTGATGAAGGAATCTTTTTTGGATATTATTTAATCAGAAAGGTTTATAGAGTTTTCAATAAAAGAACCAAGTGAGAATCTGTTCACATCAAATTTGATGAAACTAATCCACATGAGCCTAAAACCTCTCTTGAAAATCTTGAAGAAGATTTATCTGTTCTGGACCTTAATAACAAATCTAAATAACCTGCTATAAAGACAACCAGTTCAGGATTTATTCCAAAATCTGTACCTAATGAACATGAACCTAGAAAAGAACCTGAAATTTCTAGCCCTACCTTTACTAGATCAACCAAAATTCTAAATAATCATCCTTTAGATGCTGTTGTTGGTAATCTTGATAGAGGGACACAAACTAGAGCTTCTCTAAGAATCCAGGTTGAACATCAAGACTTTAATTCACAGCAAGAACCTAAAAATGTCAATGATGCTACCAATGATTAATTTTGGGTAATGGATATGCAAGAAGAGTTAAATCAATTTGAAATAAACAAAGTCTGGGAATTAGTTGATAGAACCGATGACACTTCAAAAATAGGCACAAAATGTGTGTTTATAAACAAAGTTGATGAGTCTGGAAACATAGATAGAAACAAAGCTATGCTAGTTGCACAAGGATTTAGTCAAGAAGAAGTTATAGACTATGATGAAACCTTTCCACCTGTAGCCAGATTAGAAGCCATTAGGATCTTACTTGCATATGCTTCTCATCTGAATTTCATGTTATATGAAATGAATGTAAAAAGTGATTTTTGAAATGGGTTTATTGTTGAAGATTTTTTTTGTTGAACAACGACCTGGATTTATTAATCCACATTTTCCAAATCATGTTTTTAAACATTCTAAAGCATTATATGGCTTAAAATAGGCTCCAAGAGCTGGGTATGATAGACTTAGTAATTTTCTTATTTAAAATGTTTTACTAAAGGGATTGTTGATCCAACTATTTGTATTAAATGAATTTATAAATATGTTTTAATAGTTCAAATCTATGTTGATGATATTTTTTTTGGATCTTCTAAACATTTTTTATGTACTGAATTTTCAAAGAGTATGCAAAATGAATTTGAAATGAGTTTAATGGGAGAACATAAATATTTTATTGGATTTCAAGTTTTTCAAAATGAAAATGGTATTATTTTGACTCAAAGTAAATACACAAAGGATATTTTAAAAAATTTTGGTTTGGATAGTACTAAGGAAAGTGATACTCCTATAAGTACAATCTGTAAATTGGATTCAGATGAAGCTGGGAAAAAAGTGGATCAAACCAATTATAGAGGTATGACTGGAAGCTTACTTTACCTTACAGCTAGTATACCGAATATTATTTTTAGTGTGTGTATGTGTGCATGATTTAATGCTAAACCGAAATAATCTCATTTATTTTCTGTTAAAAGAATTTTTAAGTATCTTAAACACATTATAAACTTAGGCTTGTTTTATCCAAAAAGACAATCTTTTGAGCTAATCCGTTATTGAGATGCTGACTTTGTTGGTTGCAAGTTAGATAGGAAGAGCACATCTGGAACTTTTCATTTATTGGGTTAATACTTAGGATGTTGGTGTAGTATGAAATAGAACTCAGTTGCATTATCTACTGTTGAATCAGAATACATTGTTGCTGTTAGTTGTTCTGCACAAATTCTGTGGATGAAACAGACTATTTTGGACTATGGATATGATTTTTAGCATATTTCAATTAACTGTGGTTACACTAGTGCAATTAACATTTCAAGGAACCCTGTGTATCACTCTAGAACCAAACACATTTATGTCAGACATCACTTTTTGAGAGATCACTACCAAAAACGAGATATCACTCTTAAGTTTATAGGTACTGAACATCAATTAGACAATATTTTCACCAAGACCTTAAATTGTGAATGGATAAACTCGATTAAAAGAGAGTTAGGTATGATAGATCTGTGAAACCGATCAGTCAAACCAATCTGTCAAACCAATCTGTCAAACCGATCTATCAAACCAATCTCTCAAACCGATCTTTCAAACTGATCTATCATATTGACTAGTGCTACCGATTGGGTCGTACTATTTTTTTGTGTGCTTAAAAACGACGATGTTTTACATAATCGATATTTTATTATATATAACCCTAAATGATAAAAATAATGACATGCAGCTATTCCATTCTCTAAATATTTTTGACCTTCCATTTCCCGCCGAACTCTCTGCTCTCTTCTCTGTAACCTGAGCCTTTTGAATCTTTCCAAGCCTCTCCATTGTCTCAAAACCTCAAAATGGCCAAACAAAAGAGACATTGCAAGGAATCTGAAGGAACTTATCTTATCAAGCGTGCTCGAGGTGAGTCAAGCAGTACGACGCAGAGGTTTTTGAACCCGGATCTAGTAAAACGAGAAGTAATAGCTGAAAGGGAAACTTGTTCGGAATGAGTTTTATCTAGAAAGTCAGTTCTCTTGAAAGTTTTGGAAACTCAAGGTTGGAAGGATTGGTTCTGTAATCATGATAGAGTCTTTTAACTGAAGGTAGTGCATGATTTCTATTTTAACCTGGATATAGATTTGGACGGAGTATAGGCTGCGAGATTGTCTTCTATAGTAAAAGAGAAAAAGATTACGTTTTCATCAAAACAATGGGTTGAATGTCTAGGAGTACCTCACAATGGAAGATACGAGAACTATTTTGGTAATATTCCTCCGAAAACTGATTAATTTTCTTATGAGTTTGCCCTGGAATATTTGACTGGGAAGTCTGAATTGCGAAGCATAATTACTGCTGAGTTGGATGGTGAGAACCGAATCCTGTTTAAATTTATTCAACATCAGGTATGTCTGAGAAATGGTGATTTTCCTACCGAAATGTATCAAGATGTTTTTCTGCGTTTTCATTTGCTGAATGGTGAAAAGATCAATTTATGTAGAAATTTTTTCGAGAATATTGATGAGATGATAAAACCCTCAAAGAAAGCTATCACTCTATTTTATTCTAATCAAATTTCTTCCATGGTGAAATTCTTAGGCTGTGAGGATGATGGAGATGAGTGTATCTCATCAATTAGATTTTGTTTCAACAAATTTATTTTTAAGAGAATGAAAATCAATTGGAACCCATGGAAGAAATCTTGGGTTGATGATGAAGAAAAGTTATAAGAGTCTTTCAATCCTACTGATCATCCAAGGAGACCAAGGGATGTAAGAGATCCTACCTTAAATCCGGGTGAGGAAGTGATCTATTCAGATGAAGAAGAGGAAGTGGTTTCTCCTAAATAAACTAGTGAATCCAGTAAGAAAGGAACATAATAAGAAGAAGAAGCTGATGAGAATCTAAATGGTGAAGAAGAGGATGAATAATCTCCTAATGAAAGGAGTGATCCTAATACTGTTAGCCTAAAGAGAAGAATGATGGAATTTGGATTAGCAAGTCAGCCTCTCAATTTACCAAAAATTGAACCGCTTTTAGATGATGAAGAAGAAGGTGAGACTACCGAATCAACTTCTGAGGAGTATGAATCTGTAATTACAGACAATTCTAATGAGTGATCAGTTAATGATGGTGATGATGATGAAAGTGGTGATGGTGATAAGGGTGATGCTGCCGGTGATGGTAGTAGCACTGAAAGTGAAAGTAATGATGATGATGCTGAAGCTCGGCCTTTAGAAGGTCAATATGTGATCTAAGATGATCCTCAACCCCAACCACTTGAGCAAGAGCATATTCCTGAATCTGAGAGGACAGAACAGTTGGTGAGTAATGAGGATGAGGAAATCCCTTCTGAAAATTTTGGACGAGCTCAGTTTGTGAAACCTATATACCCTTCATGAAAAGCGGCATGGGAAGAGAATCATGGTCTTGCTGTTCTAGGATTAGACTACCCAGAGGAATATGAAGGTGTAGAAGTGGATCTTGTAGGCATAAGTTATTCTGTTAAGGCTCAATTCATTACCGAGTTTTTTCAAAGGATAGATGTCAGACCAGATCCTTCAGTATCTCAAAGTAGACCTGATCCGGTAGTTGCTCAGTCAGATTTTGATAATTTCAAGATGGAATTGATTCAAGATGTTAGGGAGACTATGAAAAGTGAGTTATCTCATATTCATACTCCTACTCCTTTGACCTTATCTGATGTTGATATGAATGATTTGGCTCAAAGAGTGGAAAACCTTATCAAACCAGACCTGTGCAATTATAGTGAATCAATTGGCAGGCATGTTACCTCTTTTAATCAAACACCTACGGAGTTAGGCAGCAATATTGTTTCTTTGTCAGGTGAGTTCAGAACAACCATCTCTGGAATGATGGAAGTTTTATGAAATATGATAGAACATTTGAAGAAAGAAGATTTGAGGAAGTTAAAAGCTGGGATTACTCAGGTTATTACTCAGGCTGGTAATGCCAAGGTGACCAAAATCACTGGTCGAGAATTATATACCATAAGAGATGTTGATAGAGAAGATCTGGCAGCTCTTGGGATGATTTTAGATTTAGATTCTTTGAAGAAAATGAAAGAGCATAGTGATCATGTGCATAAAATGGTACAGTTGTATTCGGCTGATGCTACAAAAGCTCAAAAGGAGATTAAGGAGAAAGTATATCATTTTTTCTCTAAGATCTACACAAATCATGAGTTGAATCATCATTTTCAAGTACTGGCTGATAATCTGAGACTCCCTCCAGTGACTCAAGCTTTTAAAGCTCAAGTTCAGTAGTTAAAAGATTTTACCTCCACTTTAGAAAATTTCATGCAAAATAAGGATGATTTTGAAAAAGCCATGAAGTATGGTGGAGAACTCATTCAGGACTTCATCAACTTGCTAAAACCCTACCTTAATGTGCAAGAAAAATCCATTTTTTTCATACAGCTGAGACTCTGCAATCATCAGATGTTGCTCCTGGCCAGATGTCTGTTTCTCAAGCTCTTTCCAGTATTAGACTAGTATTTCAACAACAACCTTTAGAACGACCTTCTTTACAGCAGGTGACCTTGGAATCCACAGTTCATCCAGCTCAGGGCGTCCTACCTCCTTTATCCATAAGGCTAGTTCCACCTTCTACCCAACAACCTTTGGGACCTTCAGTTCCTCCTACTGCTAAAGGGAAATCTCCCTTGCACCCATAGAAATAGATGTTACTGTCATTTTTTTGATAGGGTGTTTGTTTTCCAGAACTATTATCTTTTTTTGTAATATGTGTACCCTTTGTTGGTATGAAATCTTCTTACTTATCTTTATTTAATCTCTTCTTTTTGATAATCCCAAATGGGGAGAGAAATCATGGAGAGAAAACAGATGCATCATCTCTGGATGCATCATGTCTAGATGGGTGACCTGAATTCCCATGCTGGATATTTATCAGATGCATGTATATACAGGGGGAGAAATGTTGAAAGAGGAGAATGCCTCAGTTATATATATTTTCTGGTTGATATTCTAACCATGTAGTACTATTTGGCATATATTCTTTTTTATAGGGGGAGAATAATGAATGAAATATTGTATTCTATCTTCATTTATGCCATTGATTTGTGATTATCAAAAAGGGGGAGATTGTGGAACTCTCTGTGGAATGGTTATTTTAACAATCACAAATCTTAGTTTTATTTATTTCCTTTTAATCTCTTGTTCAAGTTTTTATAAATATGTTTAAATCATATCTACAATTCTTTATCTATGATCAATGTATGGTTATGGTTGACCTGGAAGTATTCTAGATTGAACAGACACTTTGTATGAATTCCTCATTTTGACTCACTGATAGTCATTTTCCTGATTCACCGATGATGAACAGTCGCACCGATGATGAACGGTCGCACCGATAGCTACCGAAGATCGAAAGAGATACTGACGATCATTTGTCACCGATAACGACGATCATGTGTCACCGATATTGATGATCATGAGACACCGATGCTGAGACACTGATGCTGAAACACCGATACTGAGACACCGATGCTGATACACTGATGCTGATGCTACCGAAACCAATACAGATTTAAAATGTCTCACCGATCACATGAATCACCGATAGTCATGAAAAATGTTTGAATTTCTATAAATTCGTATTTAACTCTAACGGTCATTTTTGATGTGTTAATGCAATTAATATTATTTAATGTTGATTGTTGGCATGTCAGGGGACCGTACCTCGTACCTCTGAAAAGGTAATCATTCCTACTGCTGGAGCTCATGGAATAAAAGGAAGATCGAGCTGCAGTAAAGAAACAAGTAACACACAAAAAGATACACAGAGATATACAACAGATACGAAGATAGAAAAAGAGAGATAATTCTTCTATACATGTACATGATAAGAATAACATGAAGAACATTGATATACATCAAGAACACAAGTTCAAAGAAGAAGCTCAAGATCTATAACGACTACACATACTTGAGCTGAACACCTACATTGGAAGTGAAGGAAGTGAATCATGATACTCTGTTTTTCAAGGGAAAAACCAGAGAAGGACTTAGAAGCATTTCCGCTGAATCCAATGAGTCCAGAGCTGCACTGCCACTCACTAGAGCTTTCTACACTCTGATACACTCTCTATTAGTGATTATTTTACTTACATTTTTGAGCTGCGTGTGTACTCTATATATCTTACACACACACTGACTCATGTGATGAACTAGAGGATATCAAAATCATCAAACCACAATTGTTTACTCTTTTTTACCCATGACATCTACAGAAGAGGTCCGTGTGTGGCATGTTCATTGTTTTTGTTTCCCACAAAGAACTGTGGTAGAGGTCCCTGTATAGCCTGGACAGTCGTTCTCTGTTGTTAACCCTGATCCAGGGTGTGGATCAATTTATATAAATTTTTTAGAGGACTAAGTCTCATCTTGAGACTAAACCTCTTGGTTAACGCTGCTGTGCTTTTTAATTTAAGTCTATAAGTAAACTATTTACTTATTCTCCTACTATTAATTTGAAGTACAAAACTATTTTAAAGCTACTTTGATAGTTAAATTCGCAAGTGTTTTTACTTATTGTAAATCAGTAAGTTAGTTTCAAAAGATAATTTAATCTTCAGATTAAGTCAACTGAGACCTAATCAATTTTTGAGAAACTGATTGAACATTTAAACTCTGTATAGATTCACTACAGTTTAAATTCATTTTTAAATTGGGTTATTTTAAAAGAAATATTTTTAATAGAAATTTTTAATTGGAACTCAATTCACCCCCCTCTTTAGTATCCACTCCAACCAACAAATGTTTTAAATAAAATATGTCTATTTTCTCTTAGATCAGAAATACCTTTTCATCTAAAACTATGTTTTCATAAAATTATATCAAAAAATTTATAATGATTTTTAAAATAATATTTTCTTATATATGAATATTAATTTTGTTGAAAGAAATCTTCATGTTGTTTCCCAAACAATTCTTATTTTTCTTTTATAAAAAATGTTTATGGAATATTCATTTCAACATCTATGGAATTATATGACTTCACCACCAATCATTGCATTGATGATTAATTTATAAATGGAAGAAAATATTTTTGAAATGTTTTATTTTTAAAAAATGATTTTAAAAGTGGAATGTATATTTCGCTCAAGAATTTTTGAAAATGATTTTTATATCTTCCTTTATAAGTCAACCTCGGAATCACATTTTCATAATATTTTATGTTTTAATGAAATGTGTTTTTCAAAGTGGAAAATATATTTTCCTTAAGAATGATTTTAAATGAACTTTCAAAATGATTTTTCTATCTATTATGAAATCTATTGATGTTACATATTCTTTACTAGAGATACGATCCAAGGATACCATTCATATTCCTTGTTTAAATGGTTAATATTTATGATGGAATGATTTATATGAAACCCAATTATATTTCATGAGTTATACCCTGACAAAATGATTATATAATCTCTTTATTTTCAAGGGTTATGCAATGATGAAATTAATTTGAAATTTATCTCATTTGAAAAGATCATGATATGATGAAATTTTTATGATACCCATTTCAATTCATGTTATATGATAGGGTGACGTTTTATGATCTTGTGGAATATCTAAACTTTGATTTAATTATGTTATGGGGTGAACTATATATCCCTTCAATAAATTGGGTAAATATTTATACCTCATGAGATAGAAATGACTGTAATGGAGAGTGAACTTGGTTCCGTAAATGAATTTGTCTACTATGATGGTCTTGGGAGTGAACCTTGACTACTTTTTAGTTTGGGGAGTGAACCCATTCCACTATGATAAAAAGATTCTACTAGGGATAGTGGTGTATCCCACCAAATAGGGGTATCATCTTCTATGATTTTGTTTATACCACACTTTTATGTTTTATTCCAATTTTATGCTCATATGGATAATTTTATAAAATTTATTTTTGATTCATGTCTTATAAAATAAGAAAATTTATTCCAAGAATCATGATTAAGATATATTTTTAATATAGGGTATTTTTTTTAAAATACATTCCCATTTTATCATACCCTTATATTCATTTTATTATTATGTATCTCTCTTTTTATTTTTACTGGACATTTGAGATAACTATTTCTTAGGATTCCTTTCCCTATATTATTAATAAAGATATAAAGTAGGGTATTTTTGTGAAGAGTAATAAAATGTAAAATCTTAATGGGATACATAGAGTATATTTAACCAATTAATAAGTTTGTGTTCCATGAATCCAAAGGCACTAAACTATTACAGTACTCGTGTGTGTAATTGGTAATATAATGAATATTTTTCTAAAATGATGAAATATTTATATATTAGAGGATTAGGATATTATAGCTGGTATAAATGGAATGGTTTAGTTAACTTCTGAAAACTATGATAGAAATTTTTTGAGATATCCCAAGGGTTATTTTTAAGGATATTTCTACATATGTATCTAAGAATAATTTTATGAATGATTAATTGTGTAGAAAATGTCCTGAAATTTTGTTAAAGAATATATAATATTGTTTTCAAGAAATTAAATGCCAATATAGATACTATAAGTGGATGTGGATATGGAACAGAGGTACCAAGGGGTAATAACTCGGGAAGAGGGTGAATTGAGATGGAATCAATCTTAACCGGGTTTCAGAGGTACCTACATCTTTATACACATATGATTTGACACTCCTAAGGGATATTCATTGGAAATTCATAGAATATTTAAGAAAAGTAATGAAGGATTTAAATATATAATGATCATCGATGAAATATTTTAAATTGAAGGTGTAATATATTTAAAGTAAGGTGTCCTTATTTAGACCCCATATATATGATTTTTCATACTATGTGGTTTCCCATTATGATTATAATATCTCAAATTATGATGTTTGGTTTTAGTCAATGGAGGGAACCATAAAGAACTGGGTTAACAATGTGTTTTATAGAAAAATTTCAGATTAGTAGCCAAATGGGTTCATTACTAGATTAATGAATGATTTGATTATGATTAATTAGTTACCATGATATATGATTAACAATATGCACCTAAACCAACATTGAGACTCAAAAAATACAAGAAGGATAGAGGTCCCCAATTGTTCAGGTAGTAGATACCATAGAAGAAAGAATATTAAGTTTTCTATATATAAATAATGTAAGAAGAAGAACCAAAGAGAATATTCCTAAGGAATAGAAAGATGTTTCATGTTTCGAAAAAAAGGACATAAAGTGAGTAATTTCGGAGTTTAAAGGAAAAGAATAGTTAATCCAATGTAAGAGATTACTGTTCTCTCTAAATTATTATCAATGGATAAATGTTTTAAATGTTTAATGTATAGTAATTATGAAAAATAATTTCTTATAGGGAAATATCATAAATATAATATTCAATGTGGTACGAGTAATGGGTTTTCTTCTGATTATAAATGTATTACAAATGACATGTGAAATAAAGTTGTAATTAAGGAATAATATTATGTATCAAAGTTAATGTCTTATGTAAGTGGTGGACTAATTAATTTTTTTATTTATTGGAATTAAAAATTTATGATATATGAATAATAATATATATATGGATTGTTTATATATGTTTTTCATGAGGTATTTTCAAGAATGTGTTAAGTGATACTGATAGACTAGACAAGTGATTCAATGCAAAGGTAAAATTTTATTGAAAATGAATCATTAAGGGAATATAACTCTTAATTTGTTATTGAGGATTATAAAATGGTGTTTAGTTTGGATAAATAGATGACTAATATGGATAATGTAAATTAGACAGTATTAAGGACCTTATAACTGATAAAATAATTGTTGAAAGTGGGTTATATTATCATTTATGGAATTCAAAATAATTTCTGGATTTAAGGATAATACTGAGTAATAAATCATTTATGTATATAATTAGGAATCATTCATGTTTTCAATAATTTTTTTTATAATTTCATTTTCAAGAGATGAAGGTATTCCTATATGTGGTATCTAACAATTAAGAGCTAATTCACGTTTTATAGAAGAGTAATGATATGCTAATTTTAAATGTCTTGTTACCTTCATTCAAAAGATTTATATTTTAATATTTTGGAAGGGTTATAAGGATACATATTTATAAAATAGCTTATATTAAACATAGGATGAGGTCATAGAGATTAATGTATTACATCACAATATAAATATTTATACATGGTGGATAACCTATGCTAACCATTTTGTTTTGATGGTAACTAAAGGTTTATGGAATGAATTTTTTTTATATTTATAGATCTTATGATCCGTTAGTGCTTCATTCTTATTACTTTGACCACCATTTCTTGGGAAAATGGCTGATGTGGAAACTGATTAAGGTCTATGAAAAGTGTGACATTATTCTTATAAATAAAATGAAATGAAGTATGTATATATTCTTATGAAAATTATTAAACTTTAGTATAAATATCATAGAATAAAAATGATTCATTTTATCATCATTTTTATAATATAAATGATTTTTTCACATTATTCTTTGGTTTATGGTTTTCTGGTCATTAACCTTCTTTGGATCACCAACATTCTTGTTATTAATGATCTCTATCAATATCTATAACTATTTACACTTTTCTTCCATGTAATAACATTAAATTCAAACATTTGTTTTACTATGTGGAAATGTAGTTATTATGTTATTTTGGTAACCTTTATGTTTCCATCATTTCCTTTTTAATGAAAGTGTTAGTATTCATTTTTATGATTTGGGTTTTTGTGAACGAATTTTTAGATATAAAACATTTAGTGACCGAGAGGAATTTATTGGGAGAAATTAATTTGAAGAGTGATCAAATGTAATGCCACAAAATTTTGTGAAATAGTTTTTTCAAAAAAACTTAATATTTTCTATATTTTTCATTACACACAATATTTTTCATTGATTAAGTTACACGCAAAAATGAGTTTAAAGAAAACACGTTATATTATTAAAATATTATTATAGTTATCACATAGCTATTAGAATGGTGGGTATGAATAGTGTTAAATAAACTAGGAATATATTGTTACACATTCATATATAATTAAATCTTTTGTGACTAATTTATAATAAATATAAATAAAACCCTAATGAAGATAAAGGATATCATTTTAAAAAAAATACAATTTTACGCACACAATTGTGTTTTATACTGATAAATTAAAAAAATAAAAATTCATGAATTATATTAATTAAATTTATATATTATATATTAAATATAATTTTTAACATTTATCCCATTTTTTTCTATATAGGAGTTGAATATAGATTCATTTTTATGCTTAAAAGAATATTTTTTCTAGAAAAACAGTTTTGTGGCCTTTTTATAGAATAATTATTAAAAAAATAATTTTGGAACCTTTTAAAAAATTTATCTCACAAAATAAATTTTATTTTTGAAATAAATATACCAATATTATCTTAGTTTTATTTTTTTTTGGTTTCTTGACATGTATCATTTTTTAAGAATATTGAAAAATAATGAATTTTAAATGAAAACTGAATTTTTTGTTTAAATTATTTATAAAGTTATGTTATATTATAAATTTATTTTAAAATATATTTTTTAAATTAAACATATATTATTATATTTTAGTTTATTCCAGTAAATTTCATTTTGAGGTTTGATGTAAAAATCTTTGTTAGCTTTTGAGCATCATCCCTTTAAAAACATGCTTTATCATCGTGTTTGGGGGATTAATTTTGAATAAACATTTTCCACTTATATGAATATAATAAGAAAAAATGAATTAAATAATTGTAATAATCATAATTTTTAATTTAAAACAAGTTCAAATTAATTTATGAATCATATCAATGATGAAAATAGTAAAAATTATTTACCGCGGTTAACAAAAAAATGAATTTACTATGGGTTAACCAAGACATTATGTGATAAAAATGGAATATAATATTATAAAATAGAAATTGGATAGAAATGTTAGAAATTATAATTTATATTCTCTAGTTTGGTCCATTATGGGTGATTGGTGGTATGTAAAAACTTGGGTACACCTAATTCTTTTCAAAACAATTACAAGTGTGCCACTCGCCTAACATATAATATGTTGCTCCATATCCTCCCTTCCTCAAACCTTGAGACCCCATTGTATTGGACAATAAAAAACCAATTTGGTTACTAAAATTCATCTTATAATTCTATCATCGTTATTTTGGATATAAATTCATCCTAGGAAGGATTTTTGTGCACTCTTGTTTTGGATACCTGAAGAACATGCAATGTTCATCAGCAAAAATTTTAGTTTTATTTCATCCTCCACCTCTTCCAATTATAATTTTACCATTTTGATATAATAAAATCAGTATATTAAATATAATTATATTTTTAATGTTTACTTGATTACCTACAACCATATCCACTTCCATATAATAAGTTATGAAATTATCATTCAGGTGTATGATAGGCTACCACCTCATGAACTGATGTCACATGTTTCTCGATTACCACCTCTCACAGTTGGGTGTGATGATGGATCTAATATATATATATATATATATATATATGATATCTATAACATAATTATACCTCTATAAAACATATATTATATATACCTTTTTAACATTCTATACTATTGGGGATATGATAATGTCTGCCATGTGTACAGAAGACTACTACCTCATGGAGCGGTGGGATTATTGTTTCACTAACATTTTAAATTAATGATAATAATGATAAATTATAAGGACCCATTATTATACAATACATATTATTGTGTTTTTTACTAGAATTCACAATATAGGATCCTTTTAGATTATAGTTTTAGAGAATTAGGGAAAACTCTTACATTATAAACTTGTACATTACAAGTAGACAATTATACTTAATATCCTATTTTCCACCCAAAGGAAACCCATTTAAAATAAAACATGACTCATTGTCATGAAAAATATTCAATAATTTAATCAAGGAATCTTATTTTTCCTTACCAATCTGGAGACCTATGAAAAACATTTTTAATCTTAGGATGATCACAAAAGCTCAGTAAGGGACATAACGAAAGTAAATCATTAGTCCAGTAAAAACATTACAAACCATTATTTCTTTTTCTTAAAAAATTATTAGCAATAATAGAAAATCATGTAGGTGCAATGGTACATCATTAAAATATCACTCTTATAATCACCATTATAAAAGGAAGAACCATACGGTCAACTTCCACCCCTGTAATACCCAATGCATTGGAGAGCTATATTAGAGATCACCATTTGTATAATCTATATCGAGATCACCTATATTTCATGAGGTATAATGTGACCCAAACCTTCATATATGCTATATTAATCTCACCCATGAGCTATAATTGGGATCAACACTTCATAAAAGCTATATCGGTCTCATGCATTAAAGGTCCATATACCAACACCTATACGCTTGTAATTTTCAACACGTCACTCCGAATATTTAATTTTCATTCACAAGATAAGAAATCCATTTTCAAAAACATATTTAAAAAAATTATAAAAGAGATTTTGTAATCTTGATGTCCCATACAACTTTAATACTTTTATAAAGAATAATTGAGAATTAATAATTTAAAAAATTTATTTCTGTATATGTAAATCCATAAAATAATTTATAAAGCAAGGACATAAATGATAAATATTTAGAAGAATAAATCATTAAAACACATAAAACAATGTTTTAGTTAAAGAGTACCATACCAATTTGAAACATTTAAATTATAATCCACATAAAAGTTACATGATTATAGATAAAATCTAGATATGTAATGTCAAAGGGGTAATACAATTTATAAAACAATAAAGGTGTATATCATCATGAAATATCCCAATGAAAGGGGATTGAGACAAAATCCCTTACCTCCACCACTAAGATAATTTTTTATTAAAACACTTTTTGGAAAAAGTGTGAAAACACCAAGTACAACTAGAAGCATTAAACGAGGTAGCACATAACAAAACCCATAAAGGCTAACTTAAACTTATTAGATGTGACCTCCCTAAAAAGTTTCTAGGATAGATCTGTTACCTCTTTGTTCTGACCGTTTTTGAGAATGTCTTCAAAATGTTGGGCCAGTTTATCGCTTGTTTTTAAGAACTCCTCCACTGTGAACTTCTTGTCATTAAAACCTCTCATCGGAATTATAAATTGTTTCTCGATCCATCCGCTATGTTCCGTGTTTTTATCCACTTGAATTGGACGTCTGATCATCCTTTCTACATACTCTCTGAAATCTTCAATGGTTAAGTCTGTATCCACCATCTCTTCATCAGAATGCATAGGTAGATTCGTAGTCATGACTGTGGCCTCTCTACCTTCTATGTGCTGTGAACCAGCTACAGTCACCCGTGGAGAACCACTACTTTTATCCTACTCCCCCAACACCCCCACCGTTCCAAGCTCAGAAGTTAAATTTTATATCTGGTTTTCCTCCCACCCTACTTCATGTTGTCTTCCCTCTTTGTCCAGGACTTTATCCATCCCCGGGCACTCCTGCCCCTTAGCATATCCCACGACAATTGAGTGATTATGCTTACTCTTCATTCTGGAGTAAAGTTCCACACCTGTCGTCGATGTAGGACCTTGCGGTACAACTCTTTCACTCTTAAAAGCTGTCTTCCCTAATGATCTGGTGACTATTGTATTTGGGGTGTCTGAATAATCCTTACGGGGTCCTGGTTTTATCTCCCCCATGAGGACCGGGAAATTCCCAGTCATGATGATTCCTTGTTTTCCTTTCCTTGATCCAATTCCCACAAGAGTTTATTCATCAAAGACCATATCTGGGTGATAATCCCCTTCTATTTCACTAGATTCCTCATCGTTTATGTTCCTTGAACTGGTCTGTTTGCACTTCTATCTTGGGATGATGGTTTTCCATCTTTCAGAGTCCACATTCTCCTTCCCAGCATGGTTCAGTACCGAGAAACTGTAATGTACCAAGATATGTGTAGGATCATTGCAAACGACTGGCACCCGGTGTCGTGGAGACAATGCCCCCATGTCCCTCATGTTTTGTATCTCCCCAAGAACCCTTCCTTCAACTGTAATACACACTCCACCCTGGACTGAATGTTGCTTAGTTACCTAGCCATGATTCACCACTCCTCCCTTAACAGGCTCACTAAAGGAGAGATAATTTATGGAGTAGGGACCTCCCGAGGACTGCTGTTTCAAATTGGGAGCTCCTAAATCATTAAACAATCTTGAAAAAATACCCTTAACTCTCGGGACTTGGATATAATTTCATAGATTGTCACACATAGGAGCAAGTAATGGAGCTGAATCAAGAGATACCATCCCCTCTTCCTCCTTCACCTAGATACATTTCTCAGACCCCCTCCTGCACACTTCCTTCTGATACCCAAGCTTGTTGCACGAGGAGCAGAAATCAACCCATGTCTTAAAGATAATAGGTTGCTTAAACCAAAATTATTCACCTAAATAAATCCACACAAAAGGCAGAAATCAACCCATGTCTTAAAGACAATAGGTTGCTTAAACCAAAATTATTCACCTAAAAAAATCCACACAAAAGGAACTGGACCCTTTAAAACATCCACTTCAACACATATTCGTGGAGAGAGGGAAGGCACACCCTTAAAATTATTACATGTATAAAATTAATATAAATACAATTCGATTCCAAATGGTCCCCATATTATTTATTTGGAATATAGGATGGTTTTTGGTCGAATAAAAATCATCACATTAAAATTAGATAAGTTGTGAATATTTTTTAAACCTTATATTTTTGTTTTAACCACTTTTAACTCTTACTGATTTATCAAATAATTTACACTTTTGAGAGTTAAAATAATTATCAAAATATGAAAAAATACCAATTAATCAGTCATCAATGAATTTTATAGTCTTATCAAAATTTTCTGTCACAATATTAGATTTTTATAAATTTAATATCATTTAATTTAATATTTTATGTTTTAAGATATAAAATATGTTAATTTTGTAACTATTCATAAATGATTTAAAAAAATCATAATAACAAGATTCCATAGAAAAACTACATGAAATAAATCGTAACATGTCATATTATTCTAGAAAAGTAGTGTATGTAATAAAATATATGAAATTATATTTATTTTAATATTATTAATATCATTTATTTGATTCTTTCTTTAATAAATCTATTACTGCCTCATCTATGTTTCACAATTAATTTTAATTATTTAAATCTCAAAAATTATAAATAAATTAAAATGTTGTAGATCACAGGTTTAAATTTCTAAATACTTTTTATTGTCAAAGATATACTTTGTATAATGCCATATTAAAAAACATTACTTTTTAAAAACAAATGTGTAAAAAAATGAATATTCATTGAATATAATATTATAAATAAATTAAATTATTCTAAATGGCTCTAGGTTGTCCTAAAATATAAAAAAAGATTCTCATGGTCAAGATAAACTCAATAAATTAAATTAATACTTTATTTAGGGTAGTTTAAATTAATTATAATATAACTTTTACCTTTAATTATCCGATTTACCTTTAACCAAGGTAATACAATTTGTTACTAATGTCACTATTCATAATTTAAAAAAATAAAAGGGAAATATTTACATAATTTTGACCTTATGATTAAAAATATAGAATCTATTTTTAGATATTCACAACACTAAATTAGAATAAATTAATTAAAAATTTATCTGTTGACGGAATAAGAAAACATGTTTTTTATATAAAACATACAAAAGATCACTGAGGTTTTATAAAAAATTTCAATGTTAAATTGATTAAAATGACCAAAAGAGGATTAAATGATAAAAAATAATGTAAATATAATTTAAAACATATTAAAATTAAAATATAACTATATAAATAATTCAGATGAAAAATTAGTTATGAATAAAAATGTTGTACTTTCACTATTAATTAATAAATGAATATTTTTAGAAAATACAAAAATATTAAAAAGATAAATGTTATACCTTGATTCCAAATAAATATCTAATTTTTCCAAATATAACTTTTAAAATAGTCAAAAACTAAATTCAATCTTAGACCGCCATCAAAAGTCAATAAAACTGCATTTTTTTTGAAAAATAATTTATTTTATCTGAAAAATTTAAATTTTTCATATGTCATTCTTAGAAAACATATATGATGAATTTTAAAATTAAATTTAATATATTAAATATATATTTCATTAATAAAATTCATCAACTGTGGTTTTCTAATTTATAAGAACACTTATTTATAATTAAATAGTTCTTTAAAAAAATATTTTCTTTTATTTCAAACGTGTTTTATTTTCATATATAAATATTTTTTCACAAATTAATTAATTATATACATGTGTAAAACATATTTTCATAAATAAATTAAAACTATTCATTCATTCGATTTAATAGATAATTTTAGGGTAAATAAAATAATATTTAGTTCTCTTAAGATTGATGTGGTGTATTATATATGTTATCAAACATAATGTCTCTTATTAAAAAACTCAGGATGTTACATTATTCCCCCTTTTTTAAATTGCATATTTATTATTTTAATTTTCAGTTGGTAACTAAGGTATGATATTTTAATATACATTTATTACAACCCCACATTAGAAAAAGGATTAATAAAAATACTACTTTAAAAGAAAGAAATGATAATACAAAGTTCACCAAAGATAAAACATTCTTGGATTCCATATATGAAAACATGGATTTTGAATAAAAACATAAAAATAATGTTCTGATGGAGATTAATATAAACAAGATCTGAAAAAAATTTAAAATCACAAAACCATAAATTTGTGAATGGTTAAATAGTCATTTATTTTATAGTAGGAAAAGTAAAAAAAGTTTTATTTAAAATCATTTTTATAAAGTTGAGTAATTATATTACATCCTTGACTAATAACTTAATGATACATACTCACTTGACATGTAATGTTTCATTCTTTAATCATTTTCCACTGCAAACTCATCTTTTCTCCGAATGATGTGTATTCAAGATGAATCAACTTCTATAAAATCACATAATCCTCAAAATATTAACAATCCATTTCTCTTATCCTGAAACATTAATGAAAACAAATATATTTAAGATAAGATAAAAAATAAACCATTGGATCTTGAAAAAACTATTTTAATCTCCAAAATACAACTTTAATACCAAAGGATCAACATAGACAATTCAAAAAAACTATCCTAAAAAATCCAAAAAATATATTATTACTAAAATTAAATCCAAAAAAATTAAGTATTTAATCAAATAGACTTCGAAGATATGTTCTATAGTTTAATATCAAATAACATCAATAACTCTTAAGGTCTCATACCAAAAATTAATTAACCTTATCCCATATTCTCTATGATAGGTTAAAAATTCCCATAAATAACTTAATTTCCTATAATTCCACAAATAGTATAACAGATTCTTCTAAAAATCAATTCAACCACTACTCCTAAACTAAATTTTCAAAGTATTATATTTACCTTAATCATATAAGGTTCCCATAATAGTGATCGTATTCTAAGATAACATTTATCACTTAATCACCAAATCATTTTCCAATACCAATGATATCCATTTGATAAAACAGAAGATATAGAAAACATAATATTCTTATTTAATCAACTCGATTAACTAAAAATAAAATTTCTTATGAACCAGGGACATTACGTAGGCTATTGGTAGGTGATAATACCCTTCCAGACATCAATTTTGGATTCAACTTAGGCGTCCTCATCCAAAATGACAGGTTGTAAAATTTTCTACATGTTTTCCTATTTAGAAAATGATATAATTTAATAACATTCCAAAAAATGAGATTAAATACACACAAATAACCACAACACATTTTAACCTCAATTTTTATCTTATCCCTTACATTTTTCATCTCAAAAAGTAATAACCCGTAATTACCTCAAAAAATGAATGTGTCCAAAAATACAATTAATGAACCTAAAATTTTGGAACAAAAATCATTAAAAGGGATTTCTAAGACATTGAACTTATGATTATCCTGAAAATTATAAACACATATGATATCCCTATCTCTTAATAAGACATGAAAATCTATAATTTTTTCTAAATAATTCTTTAATACCAACTATAAGGAACCATCCTTAAACATTAAATATTAGAGTGTTTTTCAACTAGTATTCTCATTAATGGATATTTTCAGTTTATATTTTTAGATACTTAGGATATAAAAATCATACATATAAAACCCATACATTATAAGTGGACAACAATACTCATTATCAAATGTTTTCACTAAAGGAATCCCTTTTAAAATAAAACATTATTTATTTTCATGACACATATCCAATATTTTCATCATGGAATATTATTTTTTCATTAACAATCATAATACCTATAAAAAAACTAAAACTCAAAATGAGTAAAAAAGATCTACAAGGGACATAAATAATGTAAATAGTTATTCCAATAAAAACATCGAAACCCATTAAAATCATTTTCCTAAAAACTTATTAGTAATCATAGAAAATCATATATTTAATTTGGGACATCATTACCATATCAATCATACAATCACCATTAAAAATGGAATAACACGTTGGACTATTTCTACCTCCAGTATACCCAATGAATTGGAGATGTATAATGGGGCTCACCTTCGTATAAGTTATACCGGGATCACCCATCTTTCATGAGATAAAATGGGGCCCAACCCTTTGTATAAGATATATTGGGCTCACCCATGAGCTATATTATGGCTCAAACCTCCATATAACCTATATTAGAATTACCCATTAAATTTAAAAATACCAACACATATAAGAATTATATTTTCAACATGGCACTCACAAGATTTAATTTTCATTAAAAAGATAAAAAATCCATTTAAAAAAACCAATTAAAAATTTTATAAAAGAGATTTTTGAATCAATGTGTCCCATACGACTTTTAATATTTAAAAAAAAATATTTTACAATTAAAATAATAAAAAAATTGGCTTATATAAATAAATCCACAAAATCATTTTTAAAACATGGACACGAATAATAAATATTTAGAAGAATAAAATAATAAAACACTTAAAACAATGTTTTAGTTAAAGAGTCTCATGCCACTTTGAATCTTATAAATTATCATCAACATAAATTTAAAATTATTATAGATAATATATGGATACAAAATATCAAATTATTTGTACACATTATAAAATAATAAAGGTGTAAATCATCAATAAATGTCTCAATGAAAGAAGATTGAGAAAAAATCCCCTATGTTAAGTCTGACATGTAACTTATAATATTTATGTCCTAAATTATAAACATAGGTCAATTATTTTATTTATTAATAAAATTTCTAATTTATATTATTATATTATATGACTACTATCATGTTAAAATAATTTCATAATTATTTATGTTCACATCGTGCATTTTTTGATATTCGGTACTCGAGTTGAGAATAAACATGTAAGGATGTCAATAGTAATGAGGTCATTATTCCATCCTCTCTAGAATAATATTCAAGAAATAATAATAAAATATTTATATGAATTATACTTTTAAAAACATTCCTTAAATATAAATATGAAAACTTAATAACATTACAATCTTGGAGATGATAAGCCATACCTACGTAAGAGTAAAATCTTCATTTTTCATTGATCATTATGGAAAAAACATATTTACTATTTTATATTTTGAGAATTATCAAAAAATAATTAATATCATATCAATCATTCAAATATAATTATATATATCATAATAGTGGTGTAGTAAAAAAATGATTCACATCCCTTCGTGGAGGTGATATTTTACACGTACGCACGATCGACGTTATAATTTTTATGTACAAGGAACATAAGAACTTACATGATATATTGTTATATTTTAATGATTACTATGTCATGAATGTCACAAATGAACATCAATTACATCATTATAACTAGTCATTAATGTTTATGAAGAAAAATAAATTGTATCGGTTCCTGAGGTTGTAGTACGCCGTACACACGAATGAAAACATCATTTCTAACTTGATGAAATTATTGATGTATCTAGGTTATTATTTTTACATAATAACATATGATATAGGAGTTATTACATCATCATGATTGGATGATATTTTGAGGAATTGGAATAAGAAATAAAATATAAATAGTTAAATAAAAATATACCTCTTTTTCAATTGATCAACATTGATGAACAACTTAACACCTCTAAATAGGGTTTTATGTAAAAAATAAGGCATCAAGAATGCATATAGGGATTGTGGGAATGTTTTTCAGTAGATCTTGGACAAAAAAAATTTTTTGAAAGTGTGAGTAATAGAGATAAATTAGTTCCTTTTTATATGGGAGGGGAGGGGAACCCTTGGATTTATTAAAAGTATTAAATTAATATCAATTATATTTCAATTCAAAATTGTCCAAAACTGATTTATTAAAATAATAAGATGATTTTCGGTCAAATAATAATCATCAGACTAAAATTAGACAGGTTTTTATTATTTTTTAATCCTTATATTTTTGTTTTAACAACTTTAAAATCTTACCGATTTATCAAGTAATTTACACATTCCAAGTTAAAATATTTAAAAAATCATTCCAAATGACCAATGAATGATTCATTAATCAAATTTATAGAATTATCTCAAATTCTTGGAAATATATTATATTTTTATAATTTAATGACCCAACCTCGACATACAATTAAATTACATTACTTTTGTAGAATACTTAATACATTACACAAACAGACGCCCAAAGACCCTATGAGTTTAGTGACATTAGTAACTAGAATACATAAAAAACTGGTTTAAATCCAGAGAGAAAATAAATTTAAAAAGGGGTTTATTAAAATGCTCAGTATGGGTAAGAATGTGAATTATCTTACAAAACATATGAGTATGAATTCAAAAACATTCACATAACCATTAAAAAAAATACCACATTTAACATATACCAAAATCGTGAGTCCGGAAATTAATCTTGGTAGTTCTTAAGGCATAAATCATATTGGAATCATGAACTGTGAGAAAATAGAAATGGAATAAAACATGGAATTGTGAAAAAACATAAGCACATAATATGATTTCCGTAGAATCCAAGTAATTGTTTCCAATACCATTATAGTGGACAAATTCCATACCTGAATCGATTTTACTTTCCATTCCATCCATGTATTACTAAACCAGATTTATTTTTCATTCCAGTTCGGTATTACGGAACTATATTTACTTTCCATTATAGTCATGTATATATCATGAGATATAAATATTTACCCAATTAAATGGAGGGAGATACAGGTTCCACCCATATCCAAATGAAATCATTCTTATATGTTCCACAAAAACATAAATCATTCATCATAGAATATCCCAATAAATAAAATGGGGTTATTAAACATAATTCCATCATAACACAATCTATAAAATATTTAATTCAATGATTAAAATAACTAAATCATATTAATAATAGGGATATAAACATAAACCTATTTAAATAGAATCATCTTAGATGGAAAATAATTTTGATAAAACACTTGAACTAATTTTATGAGTAAAATTCCATTTCTTAAAAACAATTATTTCTAAAAAATCCAAAATAATTTAGAATAAAATGATTTAATTGAAAATAAACTTGAAATCGTGTAAAGTACTCTTCCTGGAAATAATTAATTATGAAGATGTAAAAAATATGATCATGTCATATAAGTTAAAAATATTATTTTCTTCATACCATTTTCGAAAAAGTCAAACTATAACTCGTATCGAAAAATGCCAAAAGATTCCTTTCATAACATTTAATAAAAATTTACCAATGGGTAAAATTGGATTTAATGTTTTTATAAGAATAAAAATAATATTATACATTGAGGAATGATGTATTTGGATGATAAATATACCCTAGAAAATAATTACGTATAATTAATATCAAAAAATAATGAGATTGTGAAATTATCCCTTATGGTAAATTTGATATGATTTGTATATATCTCAAACTCCTAGGTAATGATTTAAATAATATTATTTACTTATTACAGAATCATATTCATTTTTATGATATCATATTTGATCATATTATCATCCATTTGTTAGTAACATTTCATTGTCACCCATTATTCGAATGTCAACTACTTTATGTTCTTATGCATGTTTTATCAAATAAGTTCATGGTAATATAATTTGGTTATAGTTATATAATTTAAATAATGATATTAATATAATATATATAATATATATTTATTCCATCCAAGTTAATAATCATGGTTTAATGAATATCATGTATAATGAATCTCCTCGAATCATGAAGATGATAGGTTGTACGTACGCACGAGCAAAGATATCATTCACTTAATGGTTAAATGGGATAGAGTTGGATGGTATGTTAATTATAATGAATAATTATCATGTTATATTAATTATTTAAATCCATTATAATAATCACTATACCCATCCACATTAAGTATTTTTGAATCACAAATTACACCACTGTGTGGAGACAATAAGTCGTACGTACGCACAAATGGGGATTTTTTATTCCTAGGATGGATAAAAGAAGGTTAAAGGATGTACCATAATAATAATAACATATCAGAATGTATGAGATATAGATTTATTAATTTAGTAAGAAAAAAATAAGAATATTAAGTATAATAATAAAATAATTCTGAAAGAGGTGATAAAACAATTACCTCTTTTTCGAGTATCTCTTTTTGATTGGAAAAAAATGTCTCTATATGATTGATTTATACCAAATGTGTGGCCTATATGATAATTTTAGGGATGTTGGGAGAGGAAATGGGAAAGTTTTGGTCAAGAAAATAGACTTGAGATTTGTTATCAAAAGAGTACCCTTTTATACAAGAGGGGAGTGGCACCATTGGGAAAAAATGATTATATTAATATAAATTAATTTTTAAATTAAGATGACTCAAAGAATACAATTTAGAATCTAATATAAATATGGGTATAAAAAAAGTCATCCAATAATTATTTTACAAGTTATAAATATTTTTTAATCCATATTATTTTGGTTTAACCCTTATTTTACCCTTTTTAATGTTTCCATGATATCATGTAATTTATCCTTTGTGTGCTAATGTAATTATAATAACACGAAAAAGACCAAAAAATCGTAATTTACGACATATTAGGACTTATATTAACCATTTGGTAGAATCTTATATTTTTTTTAATTTTATATTTTTTTATAAACTATTTTATATTTTGAGTTATGAATTATGCCAAATTTCAAAATCTTCATACATGACTTTTTCTAAAATTAATAAAAAAAATTGATTACTAAAAGAAATAAATTAAATCAATAATAACATGTCATAATCATCAATAAAATTCATGTATGACATAAAATATGTCATGTAATATTTTCTTTAATATTTATAATATCATATATTTGATATTTCACTTAATAATATCATTACTATATCACTTTCATGTCAATATTTATGTTAATTATCTAATCTCTAAAAATTAAAAATAAATTTTACTTATGTATATAACATCATCATATATCTGGAGACAATTTATTTTTTATGTTTCATCAATCTTATCATTACATTATAATTATTATACTTATAAGAGATAAGAGTGTGGTATGTTGTCACTTTATTTTGTTTTAATAATAATTTCATCACTTTTATAGAAAAAAGACCATAAAATTAATCAATTACGACCCTTAATGTGATATGGATAGAATTTTATTTATCCAATAGGATTTTATTAGGTTTTAGGGTAATATTTATATCCTTATCATATTTTTTCTTACCCTAATTTACATGATTTACATTTAACCATGTTAAATAAAAATTACCGAGTTATTATTCATAATGTCCAAAAAGAAAATGTACCTATTTAAATAATTTGGAAATTTTGAATCCAAATAAAAAAACATTTTTCAAAATTCAAAATATAAACTTTTCATTAATTAATTTAAAATTAATTCCTATTTTTATAACCAGAATGTTGGTTTTTGAGAAGTAAAAACAATCAAAAGATTGACATATGTTTTTGTCCAATAAAAATGTTAAATTCCATCCAATGAAAAAAATTGGATTAAATTATAAAAAAATCCAATTAAATTTTAAAACAAATTAAAAGGGTAATCTAACATTATAAATAAATCAGATGAAAAGGAAGTTTTGAATTAAAATACAGCATTTTCCCTATTCATTAAAATATAAATTTAATCAGAAAAATACCAAAATTTCATCCAAGGTAAATTTCGATGTCACAAAACCCATGAATAAGTATATTATGTCAAATAGAACTTATAAAATTATCAAAAATAGATTAAAATGGGGTTTATCATTAAGAGGTGTTAAAATTGTAATTTTTTTTAAAAATAGTTCATGTATCCGACAAATTGAATTTTTTATTATATCATATCTAGAAAACATATAATATTGGTTTAAAAGATTAAATTGAATATATTACATTTATATTTATCTAATGAAATCCACAAAGGGTGATTTTAGTATTTAATAGACTAACTTATTTTCATTTAAACAGATTTCTTTCTTTAGATGGAAGTTAATACTATTCATACCAAGCATTATAATGACTTGGTTATAATATTTAGTTATCACTTATACTATGTCTTTCAGGAAATTAATTCTATCAGAAGAACATGAAATTTTGTATAAAATAATACAAGAATAGTGTTTCATATACTTCAAGATAATAAAGTGTTTCTTATTGTGAAAGCTAATCTTAGTGTAGAATACAACAAAAGGTATCAAAAAAATTAAAAAGAATCTATCTCATAAAATATCAGGGTGTCAAAGTCTACCCCCATTAAAATTAATTTATCCCTTGAAATTCATTAGGGTTATAAAAGGATCACTACTTGAATGTTTCTTTCATAGAAACCCAGATTGTAAAAACGAATAATAAAACTTCATTTTAAAATGGAAAGTTAGAAACATAAAGGCTCTTGAATGTAACTCATCAATATGATTCCATATAAAAGAACAATGTTGGGAAGTGAGAACATGGATATAGAATAAAAAGAAAACTATTATGTTACTGTGGATAATTATAGAGGGCATGGTTAAGAGAAATTTAACTACCAAAAAGCTGTAAATCTATGATTATTTAAGGTACCATCATATTCATCAAATAAAAATTTACTAAGAAAAAAATTTTGATTTCAAGATCCATTCACTGAAGATGATGAATTTATTAGGAGGATAAATATTTAATTTATTTTAGTATAATCTCACAGTTGTTTAGTCCTTAAACAATTTCCACATCATATCTTATTTAATGAAATGAAGATGAATCTTTCATTCATGAAGTGTTAGTAGAACATGTGATTGAATGATAGGTCATTCCATATATCTCAACAAAAAGGTTAGTACATGAAATCAAAGATGCATAAGTCCATCTATAGTGATATAATACATTAATATAAAAAAATTCAACATGAATATAACGTATACGATCCAAAAATGGAAAACATTACATTCCTTCCAAAAAACTGAAAATATAAAAATTTAGAATGAGTTTAACTAAATCGACCTAACATTTATCTTCCATATCTCTTAAGGTAGTTCTTGGTTTTCAAATTACGAACATGCGAGTACCATAATCATGTATTCTCCTGAAACCTGATAATAACATGAATTACCATAGAAACATAGTGAAACAAGAATTATGTCAAAATTAAATCCATCCACACACTAAAAAATTCCAAAATTTCAATATACTCAAACCATAATATCACTTTTTCGTTATATCAGTCATGAAGTCATTAATACTATCAAAAATATCAATATATCCTTATACCTTCATTATGTGGATGTCTTGTTCTTTCCAAAAATATTTCAATCTCTTTTCATGGTTACCCGTACGATATACTAATAGAAAACCACAATGGAACAATACAAAGATATTCTAAAATTTCATAATACTATAAATGAGATTCTACAAAACTATTTTGGAATCCCAATACATGAACACTTAATCATTCCACATATTATTGTCATAATCAACATTTCTAATAGTGATCACATGTGATTTTCCTTTTTCTTTGTCCTTAAGAGGTTTTTGATGTCGATAATCATCCCTAACCATTGTATTAGGGAATTTCATAGCATAATGACTCATTTCCTTGCACTTGTATTATTGAGTGTGGGTGGTAAATTCTCGATAGTATGTTTTCTATTCAAATAATTCACAACCTTTTTTTTCATTACTTTTTCACTCAGCTTTTAAATGATCATATTTTCCACACTGAAGACATTTTCTAGTGCCTCTAAAGAAATATTCATCATACTTATTTCCACTCATTGAGAATAATGAAACATTCATCTTCTTTTCACCATTGTTTTCAAATTTTCCCTTGAACTCAATCATTTGTTTCTTATAAAAAAATGGGATTGATATGTAAGACCAACATCCATTTCTACCTTGATAGCATAACAAAATATCTATTCATATCTACTAAAGTTTCATATAGCTAATTCTTTTTGAAGACTAGGTTTTAAGCGAGAGATGAATCGATCAACATTACATTCAGGTTGAACAATAATTATATAAGCACACCTTGAAAGTCTTGTAAAATTTACCTCAAATTTACCAATAGATTCATCATCATTTTGATTAAGATAAATAAAATATTTTACACGCTTGTTCAAAGAATATGAGGATTATACTTATTAAAAAACTCTTTCTTTAACTCATCTTATTCCATTGATTCTATTTCATGTTGCTGCATTGTATTTTTTATTAGAGTCCACCATTGGACTTTTTCTCTTTATAAATGATAAATAACCAAAATTATTTCTTCATGTTCTGAACATCAAAGAATATAAAATATCTTTTCAATGGTACTGATCCATTGTTCAACAACATGTGTATCAAAATTCTCACTAAAAAAGATGGAGGTTCTTTCTTAAAGGACAGAACATAATGTTTTTCCCTTATCTGCTCATTTAGAAGTCCAAAATGAATCATATTTTTTTTAAGTATCACTATGGGAAAAAGGTTTTATTGTGAAGGGTTATTGGAGACGGGACATATTCCCGTCGCAACAGGTCCGACAAAAGGGATATTTGCGACGGGAATATATTCCCGTCGCAAATAAATTATCATTTGTGATGGGGAAAAATCACCATCGCAATAGGTTTGGAGTGAATTTCGTGCCAAAACACGGGTAAAGTATTTACGACGGGTGGCTACTCCCCGTCATAAATACCCTTCCGTGGTAAATACTATTTACGACGAGTAAAGTCACCCACCGCTAATGTTATGTCGGCCTATAAATATTTGCGATGGAGGAAGTCTCGTCGCAAATAGTATTTACTACCTCAGGGTATTTGTAACGGAAAACTCCCCCCGTCACTAAAGTTATTGTCTACAGGTAAGTATTTGCGACGGTTCACATCGCAAATAGCAGTATTTACGACAGGTACCCGTCGAAAATAATATTTACCATGTCAGGTTATTTGCGACGGGAAACTCCGCTCGTCGATAATGATATGTTGGCAGGTATGTATTTGTGATGGTTCCTGTTGCAAATGCCTTTTTAAACACTGACCGTAATTAATGCGGACGACAGAAATTTGTGACGGGACCCGTCACAAATAGCAGTATTTGCAATGGGTAAACCGTCACAAATAATCTTGTCACAACTAAGTTAACCTATATATACCCCCAACCGTTTCAATTTTGAAAACATTTAAGTCTTCTTCCTCTCCTCTCTTGTCCTTGAAGGATTAGTTTTAAGCGAATATTTTTTTTGATTCTTTTTGCGAGACCGTCGGAAGGAAATTAAAGGGGTCCATAGCGTCAAGATTTCAATGGTATTTACGTTTTATTTAATTTTATATTTATTTAATTATTTATATTAATTTTAGTTGTTGTTCTAATTAAATTAGATTTAAATTAATTTATTATTTATATTTAGTTTTATTAATAAAATGATATTGTTATAAATAATTATAAATAATGAGTAATAATTAGTCATAATAAATTCAGTATAATTAGTAGTTAAGTATAGTTTTTGGTTTATCAATCAAATAAATCTTTGTCTGGATACGAACAAGTAGAGGCGGCATTGGCACAGATGTAACTAGGAGTGAAAACTCTGACAAGGAGTTTCGGGCTTGACCTAGGGTATCCTGGTACACAACAACGGGTCTTGCTGCACTCTTGGTTTGACACTCCTGGGGGATATTTATTTGGTAATAATTATATTTAATTAGAAATTTTCACATAATTAAAATAATTTTCAAATAATTAAAATAATTTTCAAATAAATAAAATAGATTTATTCAAATAATTAGAAAATAATTAAAATAAATAGCGATTTAATTCAAATAATTAAAATAACTAGCAAATAATTAAAATAATTTATAAATAATTAGAATAATTAGAAAATAATTAAAATAATTAACAATTAAAATAAATAGAGATTTAATTAGATTTATTCAAATAATTAGCAAATCACTAAAATAAATAGCGATTTAATTCAAATAATTAATTAAAATAATTAGAAAATAATTAAAATAATTATAAAATAAAAAAATAGCGATTTAATTCAAATAATTGGGAACTAAAATAAATAGAAATTTGATTCAAATGATTAGAATAATTAAAAAGTGATTAAAATATTTAGCAAGTGATTAAAATAATTAGCAAGTGATTAAAATAATTAGCAACTGATTAAAATAATAATCTAGTGATTAAAATAATTATCAAGTGACTAAAATAATTAGCAAGTGATTAAAATAATTAGAAAGTGAATAAAATAATTAGCAAGTGATTCAAATAATTAACAAGTTATTAAAATAATTAGCATGTGATTAAAATAATTAGCAAGTTCTTAAAATAATTAGCAGCAAAGTGATTAAAATAATTAGCAGGAAAGTGATTAAAATAATTAGTAGAAAAGTGATTAAAAAATAATTACCCGCAAAGTGATTAAAAACTAATTAGTAGCAAATTGATTAAAATATAATTAGCATCAAAGTGATTAAAAAATAATTAGCAGCAAAGTGATTAAAAAATAATTAGCAACAAAGTGATTAAAAAATAATTATCCGCAAAGTGATTAAAAATTAATGAGCAGCAAAGTGATTAAAAAATAATTAGTAGCAATGCGATTAAAAAATAATTAGCAGCAAATTGATTAATAAATAATTCGCAGCAAAGTGATTAAAAAATAATTAGCAACAAAGTGATTAGAAAATAATTAGCATCAAAGTGATTAAAAAATAATTAGCAGCAAAGTGATTAAAAAATAATTAGCAGCAAAGTGATTAAAAAATAATTATCAACAGAGTGATTAGCAGTAAACGTGTTTGACCACTCGTTCAATGAAAAAGCAAACGTGATTGGCCACTCATCCACCTCAATTATTTTTTCATCTATGTGTTGACGCTTGATAGGAAACTTCTTTCTCCTCATGTAATATTTGCATTTACGGTCAAAAACAACCTGCCAGTGAATGTGAATATTACATGTGGAGATAGAAGTTTACTATAAAACGTCAACACATAGATGAAAAGTGAATTGAGGTGGATGAGTGGTTAATCACATTTTATTTTCCTTTGAATGAGTGGTTAATCAACTGGTCTCTGCATATCTTCCCATTACTAATTATTAATATAATTAGTATATAATTAGTATATAATTAGTAACATATGTTATTATTACATGATTAATAATTATGAAAAAATAATATTAATATTTAGGTCATGTTCAATAAAAATTTTGCATCAACCATGTCTAGTGTAAACTCTATAATTGTCCTTTCTTGGTTCATCACCTTGTAAGTAGCGTTGCAATAAGACAATCCAAGTCATGTCTTTCTCATCTATAAGAATCATATCACATGACCCTTTACATACCATTGTTCCTTGAAAATTTAAGGGATTAAATTTTTAAGGAAAATGATCTAGGAAAACGGTAATGTGAGATGATTCTTAGAGACGTGAATGAGATGACTTGGGTGGTCTTATTGCAATGATACTTGCAAGGTGATCAACCAAGCAAGGACAATTATAGATTTTACATTTTACATGGCTGACACAAACTTTTATTGAGCATGACCTAAATATTTACGACCCTTTAAGATATTAACATGTTAAGAATAGATCAAATCATGTTTCGAATAATTATCAGTAATTACCGATAATTACCAATAATTATTAGTAATTAGCAGCAATTAGAAGTAATTTCACTGAAAATTGTGTCACTCGTAAGTAGTGGTAATTATTAAGAAGTAGTTCTGATATCTTCTCTTTTGGGGATTTTTCTATGTTAACATTGTACACAGCTGACGAAAACTTTTTTGGTGCATGACCTAAATATTAAAGGCCCTTTAAGATTTGAACATATTAAGAATAGATCAAATCATGTTGCGAATAATTATCATTAATTTAGAATAATTAGTAATAATTATCGATAATTACCAATAATTAGTAATAATTACATATAATTACCAATAATTAGCAGTAATTAGCAGTAATTTCACTGAAAATTGTGTCTCTTGTAAATAGTGGTAATTTTTAAGAAGTAGTTATAATATCCTCTCTTTTTGGGAATTTTTCTAATATCAAATTATTCAAAACCAGTAATGTTTTAATGTTTTGTGGAGAAATATGGAACAACGAAGTCGGCACCAGTCATTATTAAAAGACCACGTATAGATAAATCAACGTAGAAATTCAAACGGTGTTGGTTTAAATCCTGTATATATTGAGGGTGTAGATGCATTCTTATCATTTGCAACATCAAATCCAGAATTTGTTTCAGAAGGCACAATAAAATGTCCTTGTAAAAAATGGTCACTGAGAACATTTGACACATTTAATAAAGTTGGGGTACATCTCTTGCATTTTTGTTTTAAACCGAATTATGATTTTTGGTATCAACACGGTGAACACAGATCTAGAGAAGGTGATACTAACCTGATTCCAAATCAATCGTGGTTTCAAAATTTAGTACATGATGTTGCAGGTCAATCTGTTCAACATACTGAAAATCAGGATGATATTGATTCAAATCCTGAGTTGGCACCATCTGAATTTTATGAGTTGCTGAGGTATGTTGAGGATTAATTATATCCTAGTTACAAGATAAGAAAGTTTTAATTAGTTGAAAAATTTATGGCTATCAAATCAGATAATGGAATATCAAAAAACTGTTTTGATCAGATATTTTCTTTGGTTAATACACTGTTACCTGAAAGGAAATGTTTTGCCTACAAATTACAATGAGAGTAAGAGGCTGGTTCGGAATTTGGGACTTAGTTGTCAGAAGATTCATGCATGTTCAAATGATTTCATTTTATATTCTGGTGAAAATGAGTCGTTGGATAGTTGTCCCACGTGTGGAAAACTGAGATACAAATAAGCTCAACATGGGATGTCTTGCTTGATTCCTGTAAAACAGTTGAGATATTTTCCGCTTACATCCAGACTGCAACATTTATTCATGTCTATGAATACATCGACAATGATTTCATGGTACAAAATGAATATTTCAACCAGTAAAAGCATGAATTATCCAGCCGATGGTGATTCGTGGAAACATTTTGATAGAGTGCCTCCGTCATTTTATTTAGAAGCTTGAAACATGCGACTGGGTTATTCTACTGATGGTTTCTGTCCGGTTGGATCTTATGGTAGTCAGTATTCATGTTGGCATGTCTTTATAACTCTGTACAATTTAACTCCATGGATGCTGATGAAGAATCCTTATATCTTTTTGACCTTATTAATCCCAGGACATCTGAAAAAGAATATTGATTTATATTTGAAACCATTTATTGCTGAATTAAATTTATTGTGAAGTAATGGTGTCAATACATATGATGTTGTTGCGAAACAGAATTTCATAGTAAGAGCAGCATTGATATGGACAATTAGTGACTTCCCGGCATATGGCATGTTATCTGGCTGAAGTACACATGGACCGAAATCATGTCCTTACTATATGGGAGAGAACAAAGAATTTATGATTTTTCGTGGAAAGAAACCTTGTTATTTTGACTGTCATCACAGATTTCTTCCAACTAATCATCCTTTTCAGAGGAACAAATCTCATTTTAGAAAAGGTAAAATTGAAATGGATGGACCTCCTAAAATTCAATCAGGTACGGAGTTAAAATCAGTTGTATTTTCATTACCTCCCATCACATTTGGACCCATAATAAACCAATAGAAAATTTCTGGCTTTGGGAAAGAACACAATTGGATAAAACATAGCATTTTTTTGGATTTTCTATATTGGTCTGATTTGTTGGTCCGCCACATGCTGTATGTTATACATATTGAGAAGAACTATTTTGATAATTTATTTCATATAGTTTTGGATACACCTGGTAAGAGAAAAGATAATGTAAAGGCACGATTAGATCTTGCCCAAATTTGCAGGCACCCAAAACTTGAACTATTTGAGAATGTCCGAACACAAAGGTTAATGAAGCCAAAAGCAGCTTATACACTCTCCACAGAAGGTCGCTTATTATATTGTCAGTGTATTGCATATTTGAGACTTCCATATGGTTGTGATTCTAATTTGGGTAGATGTGTAAAGAATGGATATATTAGAGGATTAAAAAGTCATGATTTTCATGTTATAATGGAAAGACTTATGCCAATTGGATTAAGAGGTCTATGGAACTCCATGGTTTGGGATTCGATAACAGACATTTCATATTTTTTTTGAGACATTTGTGCAGCGACATAAGATTATGATCATCTAGGAAAACTTGAAGAAGATGTTGTTATAATTATATGTAAACTAGAAAAAATATTTCCGCCCTCTTTCTTTGACTCAATGGAACATTTGATATTACATTTTCCACATGAAGCAAAGTGTGGAGGTCCAGTACAAATTTGATGGATGTACCCATTCAAAACATCAATGCATAAGTTGAAAAAAAAAACTATGCAACAAAGCATATGTTGAAGGATCAATTGCTGAAGCTTATTTGCAAAAAGAAATATCATTTTTCTTCTCTCACTATTTTGAATCTGAGTATCCCTCAAAACACAACTGAATGGGATACAAAGAGGGTAATGTTGATTATGGAAAGGACAATCAATTTTAAGTTTTTAATCAGTAAGAGATTGGTTTCAGTGGAGTTCATGAACGGTGGATTTCGGATGATGAACATCACAGAGCTCATACGTATGTTCTGCACAACTGTGAAGAGATGACATCATTTGTACTATATGTGCTTATATCACGTATTCTATCATTTATGTTACAATAAGTAACATTATTTTTTTAGGTTATATGATAATCATATCAAGAAAGAACTTCCACAAATTAGAGCTGCTGCTCTCGAAGAACGCCGAAAGAAAAAAAATTCTCTATGGTTTCAAAAACTTGTAACATAAATTATTCATGTTTTAACATCTCATTCAGTTTATTTTTTATTATATTGATAATTATTTTACAAATTTTTAGGTGTCTCAACGTGTTGATAAAATTGACAGATGTCTGTGTATATTGAGTAACCTACCATCCAAAATGGTTAAATATTATAATACATATGTGGTGAATGGATTTTTATTTCATACACGTGCATATGGAAAATCAGGAAAAAACAATGAACAATGGAATTTCCTTGAGAGGATATCATCATAGAGAAAATTAAGTTGACTTTTATGGCATGCTTGATGAAATTATTGAACTTTGTTATCTAGGACATCACTACATAATGATCTTCAAATGTCGGTGGTTGGATACTGAGTGAGGAGTTTGTGTTCATCCTACTCATGGAATCATCGATATTAAAGATAAATGTCTTCTTACAGTAAATGAATCATTTTTACTAGCTTAACAGGCACATCAAGTTTATTATGAAAAGTATTGTGCTACATCAAGAGACCTGATTGATTGGTGGAGCATAATAAAAATCAAAATTCAAGACAATCAGTTTTCTCAATGTGAATCTTTTTTCACCGAAGTGCAAGGAATTGAAGTTTTTTAAGAGACTACTCAAAATCCATATTTTTCACAAAGAAACATGAGTATCGATGATGACATCCCACAATTATGATTCGTTGCAGACGATGCTATTAATTATGTAAAAAATGAATTTGAAATGGTAAGAGATGATGGAACTGAAACTCAAATGGATATCGATGATATTGAGGAGGAATATGAAGATGACAACATCAGATATGAAGATGATGATGAAGGTGGACATTAATAGAATTCAATGCTCGTTATATATAATAATAACTTATATATATGTATATATAACAATAATTATTAATAATTTTCTAACATCATTCATTTTCTATTTCAGGTGAACGATGTGCTATTTCTTCAGTTGTCGGAGGCTGACCTACCTTTGGATGAGGATGATTTCAGGTTATCTGACCTTCATCCTACTGACACCTCAGGGAGAATGTGGAGGGGGAATGGTCTTGCATGACTGATGATCCCTGACCCCATCCCCGATTGACATCTGCATCTTGGGTTCGATCCATGCACGTGGAGGTATGATAACCTGTGCATTTTATTAATATTTCATTAATTTATTTACATAATAAATGTTCGATTTTTTTTACAGTTTTCCGCATATAACAGTCAGATAGGGAATCACTATTTTGAAAAACTATTTTTCTCAGCCATGGACAACGTGGGAACAGATTCTCGTTGATGTGCAGTAGACCATGATCGACCATTGGTTGGTACGTAATGAAATAGTTTTTATTTTGAAATTTATTTCATTTATAACTTGATATTGTAAATTATTATTTGGTTTTATGGTATTCGATCGATGATACCATGCGTGATGCCATCCAAGAGGCATGGGAGGTGGTGATGTGTCAGAGATTACGTCGGTTTTTACACAATTTAAGAAAAATGACCAAGAAAAAAGCTTGTGTGACCGTGTTTGATGAGTCCTATAGAGCCCACCGACCAGTGTACATTTTATCCCATGTTTGGGATGGATTATGTTAACACTGGTTGAGTGGTAGCTTTCAGAGGAGATCATCGTTGGGGAGGAAAAATCAGGGGAGACATGAGGTGACTCATCGAGCTGGGAGTCGTACATTCAGTACGCATAGACAGCATCTGGTATGTACATTTTATGAAAATATTTTATATAACATTAAATATTAACTGTTTATTTTATATTCTTATAGGTTGTCGAGTAGCCCGATATTACGGAGTACGAAGTATGTCGGAGGATGTACAATGATCCAGTTACTGGGGAGATTAGAGGTGATCGCCAGTGTCAGATTGTGGTCAGTATTATTTGTTTTTCAGTTTTGAAAATTAACTGCCAATAATATATTCACAATTTTAATTTCAAATTGCAACTGAAGGAGAAATATGAGGCCGCGACGTCATAGACCCAGGCTGAGGGTCAGTCCGAGACATCTGATCAGACCAGTGGACTTCATTTTGATGAGGCCGCATGGATACAGGCTAACTAGTATGGCTTCGAGAAGGGTCGAGTAGTTTGTATTAGCTCTCAGTTGACTCCTGCAGCTTATTATGGTAGTGCTGCGATGTCAGCGTCTAGCTCAAGAGGAGCTCGTGCATTATCTTCCGCATCACAATATAAGGATTAGTTGCAATCACAAAATGAGCTGATAGAGAGTCTTTGTAAAGAGCAGGAGGAGATGTGTCAGCAACAGCCGCAACATGAGGAGGAGCGCTGACGACCACAGTAAGAGTAAGAGGAGCAGATGATTCGGTGGAAGTAGCATCATCAAAAGCAGATGGAGTACATGCGCCGTCTGACTTATGCATTTGGGATAGAGTTTCCTCCACCTGCTCCTCCAAATCCTCCAGCTCCCCCTCCTTCAGACCAGTGACCGGCTCTCCCCTCCTTCGGACCAGTGATTTATTTTGATGTTATAAATTTTTTTGAATTCAACATATGAATTATTTTCTATTTATAGATTCTATCTTTTTTATATTGGTGTCAATGTTGCATTATTTAATTCATATTTATTTTTAATAGTTTATTATTTCTTTTTAGTATTATTTTTTTAATGTTTGTTTATTTTATTAATAATAATATTACTCTTACTATTTTATTATTTTTTTATATTTTTCTGTTGCAAATATTGATACAAAATTATAATTATTTATTTAAAAAAATTATGATTTATTATTAGTATTATTTTTTAATGTTTTTTTATATATTTATATATATATATATTTTTGGAAATATTGATAATTTTCATATTTTAATTATTTTAATAATATAAATAGCAGCTTTTCATAAATATTAACAGTAATAATTACATTATTATATTATATAATGTTATATTTTTTATGTTATAGTATTAATATGATTGTTAATATTTTTTAATATTATTCATATTTTATTATATTAAGAATTTTAAATATATTTAAAATTATAATTAATTATATTGTTTTAAATATTGGAAATATTTTTTATTTTAATATTTGATTGAATTATAATTTTATTATTATTATTAAAATATTAATTTTTTTATTATATTATTTTTTCAATTTTTTATACTTATTTGCGACGAGAATAAGGACACATCGCAAAAGGTATTTGCATCGGGCCCGTCGCGAATAGTTATTACGAAATAACTATTTGCGGCGAGAAAAGATGTCAGTCACAAAAGGTATTTGCAACGGGTCCATCGCAAATAGGGTTTTTCGAAAAGGTATTTACGGCTGGAATAGGAGCCCGTCAAAAATGGTATTTGCAACGGGCCCATCGCAAATAATTATTTCAAAATAACTATTTGCGGTGGGCAAAGATACTCGTCGCAAATAGGTTTTTTAAAAATAACCCGAGATGTATTCGCGGCGGTAATATATCCTGTCAATATTAATATTATTAGCGATGGGATCATCGCTAATAGTTTTAATTGTGACGCTGTTTTTCACGACGGGTTAGTTGCGATGGGATCCTGTCGCAAATGTCCATTTGTGATGGGATCCCGTCACAAATAACCCGTCGCAAATACTCCGATTTCTTGTAGTGTGTTGAAATAAGATTTTTCATTCCATATCCCATAACATTTTGTTATTTTGGAGGACAATCATTGCATTTCCCAATGCATTGATCATTAACACAGTTCCATCAGGTTCCAACAGTTGTCTAAAACGAAAAAAGAATTATGTGAGAGGAAAAAATCATACAAAGAAAACAACATACTCAATGGGGGGTACATTAAATCTCTAACACCATAGTTTTAATCCTAAGTTAATCATGATCGTTACTATAATTCTAGGACTATAATTTATAGTTAGTCATACAATTAGAGACATACCTAGACATACCTTATATATATTTCTAGGGATCTCACTAATGATTTTCCTTTATTGTTTCCAATGGTTAACTAAACCTTCACTCTAATACAAACTACAATGACCTAAGCTGGGCGTACATGGAAATTACATTACTTTTTTGAAATACATATTACATGAATCAAACATACATCGAAAGTTCGTTTTAGTTTAGTTACTTTTAAAAATGGAAAACATAAACAACTAGTTTATAAAGCATCTACATCATCTACTAATTTATCCGTAATAATTATAACCCTCTTTTGACACATCTTACTTTTTTCCCTTCTTCAAATCTCGAGGGAAAAGAAAAATGAAAAAGGTGATCACAAATGATTAGTTTTAATATGCACGGTAAATATATTATAAAACATAAACATAAGTATGTAAATACGTGAACATAACTTTTGAAAACAATTGACCACATTGGTGTATTCCAAAATCATGAGTCATGAAATAAATCTTTGTAGTTCATAAGGAATAAATAATAATGGAATCATGAACCATGAGAAAATAGTATTGGAATAAAACATGGATTTTTGAAAAAATACAATCACGCGATATGATTTCCATAGTTGCTAAGGCACCGCTTCCAAGACCATCATTGTGGAAAAAGTCCTTTACTAAACCAATTTTACATGTCGTTCCAACCATGTATTACTATACCAAATTTACATGCTGTTCTATCCCTGTATAACTAAATATAATTTAATTTCCATTATATTCATGTATATATAATGAGATATAAATATCTTTCCAATGTATTGGGGGGGGATATCAGTCCCACCCATCTCATAATGAAATCATTTGTACATGTGCCTCAAAGAAAAAAATAATTCATCATAACATAACACATGAAATTATTCATTTTTCTTAAACATCATTCCAGCATAAGATAATCCATGTAAATATTTATTCTATCATTAACTCAATAATACCAGAGTAATAATTGGGATTGATATATAACCCTATTTAAAGAGCGTTATCTTAGATGGAAAATATTTTCTATAAAACAATTGAACTTAGTTCTTGAGGAAAATGTCCTTTGTTCTTCATCAAAAACATTTTATTTTCTCGAAATTCCTTGCAATTTTAAAAGAAAATAACTTAGTTAAAAATACACATTAAATCATGTAGAAGAATATTTATGGAAATAAGTTATTATGAATATGTAAAAATCTGATCATGTCGTAATATTTTAAAAAACATTCCCCTCGTACTTTTTTTGGGAAATGTGAAAACATACCTCATATCAAAAAACACCAAAAGATTCCTATCATACAATTTAATAAAAATTTTACAACAAATAATATTGATTTTAAATAAATTTAGAATAATATAAAAATATTACAAATTTAGGAAACATGTATGTGGTTGATATATATACCACAATAAATACATAACATATAAATAATGTCAAATAATAATTAGATTGTGAGATTTTACATTAACATATGTTTGATATGATTCATATGTATCCAAAAATCATGTATAATGATTTAAATAATGTTATTGACTTATTACAGAATCATAGTAATTTTATGATATCATATATGATAATATTATCATCCATTTGACAGTAACATTTCATTGTCACCTGTTATTCAGATACAAACTACTTTATGTTCTTTCACATGTTTTGTCTGATAAGTTATTTTCCCATTTTTGGCTTGAGTTATATAATTTAAAAAATGACATTAGAATGATATATTTTATATTTGATCATTACATTAATTTATATAATCATGGTTAAATGAATATAATGTAGAATGAATTTCATCACATCGTCGAGACGGTAGGCTGTACGTAAGCACGAGCGATGAAATCATTCACTTAATGGTTAAAAGTTATAGAATTAGATGTTATATTAATTATAAAATATAATCATCATATTATATTAATTATTTAATTATATTATTCTCATAATTATACCCATCCAAATTAAGTATTTTTGAATAACAAATTACACCACGGTGTGGAGATGCAAGCCATTCATATGCACACATGGTGATATAGATATTCATAGGATGGTAAAAAGGAGGTATAATGTTGTCCCATAATTATAATAAAATATCATAATGAATATGATACTAGATTTATTACTCTACCATAGAAACAACAAAATAAGAAGTAGAAGAAGAAAATAATTTTGAAAGATAGTTACCTCTTTTTTAGGTATCTCCTTTTGATTTTCACAAATGGTCTTCATAGGATGAATTTTTGAAAATGTGTGGCCTTTTGGATTCATTGAGGTAATTTGGGAGAGACATTATTACAATTTTGGCAATATAAAAGCGATTTATAGGTGTGATCACAAGATAAGCAGAGGTGCCTTTTTATAAGAGAGGGGAGGGTAACCATTGAAAAAACCAATACTATTAAATTAATATAAATTAAATTTTATATTATAATGACTAAAAATTGGATTATTTCAAATTTAAGATGAGGACGGGTATAAATAAATTCAGAAAATAATTATTGGGCATGTTTTGAATTCTTTTTAATACTTGTCTTCTTGTTTTAACACTTATTTTACCTTTTTTAAATCTTACTGTGATATCATGTTATCTACACTTTTTGTGTTAATGTAATTATCATAAAATTTCAATCAAAAATAAAGTGACATTTATAACTTATAATCACTTATCTTTACCATCTGGTCTATTATTTAATTTTTAGGAATTCTATAACTTTTAATAAACTATTTTTTATTTCAAGGTATGAATTATGTCAATTTTGACACTATTCATATGTGACTTCTTAAAAACTCATAAAAACATTAATAGTGAGAAAACATACATTAAATCAATCCTAAAATGATGTAATAATCCGAAAAATTTGTGCATGACAAAAATTATGTCATATAATATTTATTTTAATTTTTATAATGTCATTTATTTGATATTTCTCTTAATAAAATAACTACTATATCACTATAGTGTCAATATTTATAATAATTAATTAATCTATTAAAATTAAAATAAAATTCTAATTATATAAAAACATTAATGATATTTCTGGACACTATTTATGTTCAATATTTCATCAAGATTATCACAACATTAAAATTATTAAACTTATAAGAGATAAGAGAGTGACCTGTTGTCACTTTTTTTTTAAATAATAATTACATCCCTTTCATGAACGAAGTCCACTAAATGAATAAATTAAAACCCTTATGTTATATGTGTCATCTTTTATTCAGACAGTATTATTTTGTTTAATTTTTTAGGGTAACATTATTATACTTATAATATTTATTATTATCCTAATTTACCTGATTTACATTTAACTATGGAAAATAAAAATTACTGATGTTTCTCTTCATAATGTCCAAAGATAAAAGGTAACTATTTAAATAATTTTTATCGTCTGATTCAAAATATGGAATTCATTTTAAAATATTCCAAGAATATATTTTTCATTAATAAATTTAAAATTAATTTCCATTTGTCAAAATGAGAAAGTAAGGTTTTAACAAGTAAAAACTATCAAAACATTGACATGTGTTTATATCCAATTTAAATGTGAAATTACTTGCAATGACCAAAAATAGATTAAATTAATAAAAAATAATTTAATTAGAATATAAAAACAATTAACAATATAATCTAACTATATATATAAATTTGACAAAAAGGTAGTTTTGAATTAAAATGTCATATTTTTCACTATTCATTTAAATATAAATTTTCTCAAAAAAGTACCAGAATATCAACCAAGGTAAATATTGATGATTTATCATTTCTAAATAAGAAGTTTATTATGTCAAATAGAACTTATATAATTGTCAAAAACAAGTTATAAAAGGTTTATACATCAAAAGGTGATAAAATTGATTTATTTTCAAAAATATTTCTTTTATCCAAAAAAATGAATTTGTACAAATATCATATATATAGAACATATAAGATGAATTGAAAACACTACATTTAATATATTACATATATATTTTACTAATAAAATTCATAAAGTGTGATTTTTTTATTTTATTGACTTACATATTTTGATTCAAATAGTTTTTTGTTCTTTAATAGGAAGTTAATACTATTCATACCCACCATTATAATGAGTAGGTAAAAATATATAGTTATCACATATACTTGGTCTTGAGTAAAAATAATTCTATCAAATAAATATGAAATTGTGTTTAACAAAATCCAAGAATAATGTTGTGTATATTGCGTGCTAATACGGTGACGCATATAGCGCAAGATAATCTTGGTGTATCTCTCAAAACCAGACATGAAAAAAAGTAAAATAAAATATGTCATAAAATATCATGGTTCTACATAGAAATTTTTTATCATTTAATACAATATTTTATATTTTAAATTATGAATTATGTCAATTTGGACACTATTCATACTTGATTTTCTTAAAATTCATAATAACCTAACTCCTTATAGAAAAATACATGAACTAAATCCATACATATCATAGTCATACAATTTTTTTGATGGAATAATACTTATCAAATTATATATATTTTAATATTATTAATATCATTTATTTGATTCATTATTTAATAAATGTATTACCGCATCATCTTTGTATAACAATTAAGTTTAATTATTTAATTATAAAAATTAAAAATAAATTACCATGATGTAGATAATAACTTTAGATTTATATATATAGTTTATAGTCAAATATATCACATATATAAATTCATAATAAAAAACATTACTTTTTAAAAACAAAAGTGTAACAAAAATAACTATTCATTGAATATAATATTTTAAACGCATTAAAGTCATCCAAGTGGATTCAAATGGTCCTAAAATTTACCCATGAATTATCATGGTAGGAATAGACTCATTAAATTAAATTACGAAATGTATTAGGGATTTTTATATTAATATAATATTATTTTTACCTTTAATTACCTGATTTACCTTTAACCGTGGTAATAAATTTTTTTGCTGATGTTATTATTCATAATGTCAAAAAATATAAAATAGGGCTATTTACATAATTGGTACATTATTATTCCAAACCTAGAATCAATTTTCCTAAATTCAAACCACCTAATTTTCTAAAATTAATTAAAAATTAATCTAGTTGACAGAAAAAGAAAACATGTTTTTAAGTAAAAATTTCCAAAGTTCACATAGTTATTATACCAAATTTCAATGTGCAAATGATTATAATAACCAAAATTGGATTAAAGGATAAAAAATGATCTAAATATTCTTTAAAAATAATTAAATGGACAATCTAAGTATATAAATAACATAGACTAAAAAAATGTTTTGATTTAAAATGCTATATTTTTCACTATTCATTAAAAATGAATATTATAAAAAAATACTAACAAATTATCCAAGGTAAAATTTTATGCCCTTACTCAGAATAAGTTTATTTTGTTAAATATAACATATAAATGTGTTAAAAACTAGATTTAAAATTGGTTCTCTATCAAAAGGAGGTAAAACTTCTTATTTTTGGAAAAATACGTCTATTATCGAAAAAATTGAATTTGTTATTATATCATGTCAAGAAAACGTATTAGATGATTTTTAAATGTTAAATTGAATATATTAAATATATATTAAATTAATAAAATTACTAAATTGTGATTATTTATTTTATAAACTCTCTTATTTTTGATTATATAGTTTTTTCAGAAAACATTACTTTTGTATTTAAAAAGGGTTTTATTTTCATTTATAAATATTTGTTCAAAAAAATTAATTATATTTCTATGTAAATAATATTTTCAAAAATAAATTAATGTTGTTTATTACTTCCATTTTAATATCTAGGTTATAAGGTAACATAATAATATTTACATCTTGTTTTTTTTAGTTTAGATAATTTACATGAATATATTTTGTTATTATTAACGTAAAATTTATGAATCTTTAAATATCTATTTTAGGATATCTATTTTGTGGTTTTATGGCCTCAAAGTTACCCATCTAATAAGGAATTTCTAACCTAATTTTTCTTTCTTTAAGGAATTGGTTATATTATGCACCTAGTTTTTTTTACATGGTGTATATACAACACATTTGACACGTAATATAATTATTTTTATCATCCTGATATTTCAAAATGAATTTTATTTTATTCCTTCAAGAGTCTAATGTTCCAAATTTATCAATGTGGAAATGATTTCATGTTACACTATCATCAGTAATCAAGATTGTTTATGATTATGTTTCTCAAGATAAAATATTATTAACCATAGTTTAAAAACTCCATAAATTTACATATATTATATTTATTATTGATATTTTTAACTTATATTACCATTTTAAAATATTTTTCATGTTACATAATTGAACAAATGTTTTTAATAAAATTTTAATTTTTTTTATTCAGTTGGAAATTTCTTTTCTTCCAAAACCATATTTTATTTAAATGATTTCAATTATTTTAATGATCTCAAAAAGGGATTTTTTACCCATGTTTTAATTATTACAATATTTTTTGAAATGGATATTCATGTTTTCCCTAATCAATTACCACTCTTATTTTAATAAAATTTTGATAGGAATCATCATTTTACTATATACTAAATTCTCCAACGACATATCCAATAATTTATTTGAAGATTCCCTAATAATAATTCAAGGATATTTGAAAAATGATTATATTTTTATTCTATTTTTAAATTTATTTTTAATGAATAATTTATATTCCACCAAATAAATGTTCTAAATGATTTTTAAACCATACTTTATAAATTTTCAAGGAAAAATAATTTTCAAAATGATTAAAATGTTTTAATCAATTATATTACAGAGAGGAAAGATCATTTTCCTCAGGAAATATTTTAATTGTTCTTTAAAAATAATTTTCCCAACTAAGATGAAATCTATTGATGTTACCTATGCTATACAAGGGATATAATCCAATGATACAATTTATATTCATTCTCTGAAAGATTTAGGTTTATGATGGAATGATTTTAATTAAACCAGTTTATCATATATGGGATATTCCATTATGAAATGATTATAAAACCCACTTGTTTTCTTAGTTTATTCTATGGTTAAATTATTGTTATTCTGGTCTCTTTTCCAAGGGTTATGATACATTTAAATGATTACTGTTCCCATTTAGTTGAATGGGTTATAACATTATGTTTTTTATGATGTTGTGGAACATAAAAATATGGTTTTCATTATGTGATGGGTGTGACCTATATCATTGTATAATGAATTGGTTAAATATTTATATATCATGAGATAGATTGCACTATAATGGGTGGTGCAATTAGTTTAGTGAAGGGTTTTTCAAATATGATAGTCGTGGGAGTGAAACTTTACTGAAATGATTTTTCAGGGAGTGAATAGATTCCATTTTGAGATAAATTCTACCATTGAGGATTAAATTGTGTAAAAAACATGAGGTTTGAACACTTATATTATTATATATATTCCCCAAACCTATGTTTTATTCTAATTGTATTCTCTAATATCTTATGTTCTTTGATTTATTTATTATTAATGTCTTTTGAACTACCATTAATTCTTCCATGAATCCTGATTATGATCTTTTATATAAAGGATATGGTTTTTAAATTTCATTCTCATGTTATCATACCCTTATGCTCATGTTATTATTTTGTATATACCTTATTTAACCCTATTGAGAATATGTGCTCACAATTTATTATGTTCCATTTCCCCAGGTTACGATGATTGGTTTTATGTATGGTATGTTTTAAAATAATACTAAAATTGATGATTTTATGTGAGACATTGAAAATCATTATCCAATTTAGAAGTTCATGTTCTATGATTCCAAAGGAAATAAACTATTAGGGTCCTCTAGCATCCAATTTTGTAAAGCAATTAATTTTAATATAAAAGATGCTATATTTATATATGAGATTTTTGGGTGTTATGACAACTTGCTTTAATTAGTATAATAAATTCAAAAATATTTTATAGTAGTCACTCAATCAAAAATCACACGCACGTTCTCTACTATTATCTAAACTAAATCAAGTGTAATAATCACTAACTCTCCAAAATTGGTATAATTTAAAAATGTTTTGTATTTATGACCATATAAATCATTGAAAATATCAAAACCTATAGATCTTTAATAGTTGTTTCAGTAAAAAAACTCAACAATTGAAAAATTAAACCAATAACAGTTTCCATTAATATTACACCGATAACTTTATCTTCTGCACAATTTAAACATACAACTAATGATAAAAATTAATAATAAAGGAAAACAAAGTGAAAAAAATTATAAGAATTTATACACTCATGAGGTGAAATAAGGATCTATAGTTGGATTAATTATCCTAATAACACTATAAAGATTCTTAATTACCACCAAACATATACTCACTAAATTATATTCTACACATGAGTCCTTGAATGTTACGAGATGACTTGATGGAATCAACCAATCCCTAATCACCCAGATGCCATAATATCATACCTTATACTAATGAAAAATAGTATTAATATTAACTGAAATATTTCACCATTGATATCAATTACTATAAAATGGATATAGTATTCCAACCAAAACATGATTATCAACATTCAATTACTTACACTATAAATATAAAGACGCAAAATCATCCAACGACTCCTTAATACCAAGACTCTAAAACATTCTATTTAAAGCATGATTCATCATGATTATACCAAGCTACACTAATATAGGTGAGATATGAAATAAATTTAGAACCTCCTATTAAATTACTCATAGAACACACATCGTCACGTAAAATAACACTTGAGTTCAATCATCCTCTGAACATCCCTCATATGCATCACTATAGACAAAAAAATCTCATCATGCTTACCCCACAGAATCAGCAAGGTTGAAATCCCCCATGTTTTATAAAATTCACAATCATTTGATATAGTAACATTATATGACAATATTTCATAAAATTAAAATACAAATCTACAATGACATTCTTAATCATAAATAAATCCCTAGAATAACAAGTGGCATCACCACATGATAGTACAATTATCATATCACCTACCACATTCACTTATCATAGATTGTATGACATAATCAAGTCATTGTCTTGAAGAAACTATATCTGTATAAAAAAATAGTGATTCAAACCACACAAAGAATAAATAAACCAAAATATATTATAATCATTAAATAATAATAATAACACAAAAATGTGGTAATGTTTCTATATATTTAATGAAATCCCAACTACTTCCAAATCAGGATAATATATTTCATCAATAAATCCACATAGATAGGCTTGATGAAAGCCATGTGTGATTTACTCCATCTAAAAAAATAACATATAATATAAATTCATGTGAGATGATTTATAGAAGATATAAAATAAAAATATTTCCTCCAAAAAATGAAAAAATTCTAATCAAATTATTATTCAGGTACTCGAATACCTTCTAAATTTTATCTCTTTCTATAATAGAATGATCATTATTTGTTTAATATATTATTAATGGATATAATATAAGGTACATTAGAAATGAAAATCTTATAATATCAATAAAATACAAAAAACTATGAATATATATTATATTATTTAGATCCTCCAATGATAAAAAAACTCTATCCTAGAAATATTTACAACCACTCGCTATAGGGAAATAACATGTTCATTTAAAATCACCCAACAAAACTAGGATTTTAAATTGAAATTTTTCAGGGAGATTATTTCATCATAGAACTATTATAATATTCCTCAATTTCTTAATATGATCTTACTATTTCCCTATATATAGGAATATTTCATCGATCTAAAAAAACACAAAATAATTGAGGAAATCATTAAACATATAGTTCATTAGTCCCATGAAAATAATTGGTGTATTCATTATACTGAATTTCATTACCATGAAATATATAGCTATATAATGACAATTAGAGTTAGTATTTTAGAAATATTCCTCCTTTCATGCCATCTGATGATATGCACGATATAGATTGTTCTTTTAAAACTATCTAGCTTCTATAAACTATAAAAAACATTATCAATACATTAAAACTTATAATAGTTCTCTACTATCAAATTATTCTACAGTGAAAAATATATTCATAACCATGGAATAAAAATTTATCACCATAAGAAGATATATAAGGATAGATGAAAAATTTTTCTATTTTATAATAATGATATGAATTTCCTAATCCCAAAACTCCAATGGTTTTATGTGATAAGAATACATTGAAATCAGAGATACACAAGATTAAAAATTATTATTAAAAATAATATAATATTGTTGACGGGGATTCTAGATGAGAAGAAAGGGTATTTTTACACATATTATCCATCCAATGATCTTCATAGAAATGAAAAATACATGATAGACATCCACATAATATAAGAAACTCTCATATAAAAAAAATCACTAATATCCTACACCAAGTACAATTAATTCATGCCAAGGATAGCATCACATGACTATATTTGAAACATGAAAACCTCTCTGAATCGATTAATTCATTACTATCATCAATTTATTACCTCAAATCATTTATAAATATCTAATAAAAACTACAACGACAAGAATGACCACCAAGGGTACCATAAGCCTCTCTAACTTGACTCCTTTAGACTAGTCCAGAGTATGAAAAATAGAGTGAAATTATATTAAATTAATAATATATTCTTCTCAGTAGAAGATAAATATATGATACCTGATACGATATCCAATCCACTGGAATAATCTAATCCATAGTAAGTGTATATTTATGTCATATGCCTTTATATTTCTATCTTGGGGAACAAAATATTCTATTTTTATGCTCATACTGAATTCATTTTGGGTGATTAAAATTACCGAGTTTTTCATTTTCTATATATATCTCATTTGTACTACTTAAAATCCAGAACACATTATTTCTACGACAAATAAATTCTCAATGGAAACCATTGTAGTAGTTATTTCTAAAGCGGGAAACAGACTCCACTTTAACATCTATGTAATATTAATAACTAAATCTATTAATGGCCTCAACCCCAATGGAGAATAAACTATTCAAAATGGTTTTTATAAGTCTAAAAACTTCTTATTCGATGAAAATAAGAATAATTGATCTCATACCCACTTCTTATAGTAAATAACAAAAACTTTTTTAAAAATTAAGAAATAATTTTTATAACTATACTCCTTGAAAAATCGATTGGCCTCCATATTTAGATAAACGTACCCACAGAAAGGTCATAACTATTATCTTATTCCTCTCCAACACCTCAAGATACACCAGAAAAATAAATTGGTTATCCTCAAACAATATCTTTTGATATAACACCCAGTTAAAATGTTTTCTCATATAATCCTTATTAAGGATACGGTTGGATGGATAATAAGTGATATTCCTAAACTAAATTCAAAAATCTCACATAATGGTTATCCCCTATTGGAGATAACTATAATTCCTCCACCACAAAAACATGAGTTTTAAATAAAGGAATCAAACTAAAATTAACAATAGAACCTCTCTAATGATACTTATAAATCCTTACAATAATTATGAAATAAAACTTATAGATAATATGTAGATACTTGAAATAAGAATATGTATAATGATATACAATTATCTTTCATAACACAGGTCAAACTAAAATAAATACTAAAATATTTAACCACCTATCTATATCATCATCAATTATAGTCCGCAAATAATATTTAGATATCTAATTCAAAAACACATTTTTTTTTCGTTCGGAATCCTTTTTAATAGCATCAACCCTCCTATAATAAACTAGATTATCCTAAAACACCTCCCCCAACAGAACCACACACAATAAATTCTAAAATCTCTCTCCTTAATTTTCCAAAAACTATTTATTAATGAAAAATAAATTTAATGAAATAATCATTTTCCATTTTTCAAAAAAAAAATTAATTCAATAAATAATAAAATAAAACATGATGCATTATGGACACCAAATATTATTATCTGTAATCATTATAATCTTACAATTTCATGGCCTATAATATTAATTTCATAACGTTGGATTATATGTTTTCACAAACAAATAAGCTTTATCCATCTTTCATTCCCATTTAATGTACTATGATTTATTGGTAATATTAACCTTCAAATACACTATAGTCCCTAAAGGTTATAAACTATAAACCCCTTGGTATCATTTAACCAATGTTGTGATACATAAATCAAGGTCTCTAAATGAAAACTAAAAATAAACACCTGGTTTAGTGACTCCACAAAATCTAGTTATCCCCATATCATAAGATTGTAATTACCCACTAAAACCCAAACTATATATTATAGAACAAAAAAATTCGTTATATAGAGTGTGGGTCATTATATAAGTATACTCAATAGGATCCTCCAAAAAATGACCCGCAAAAATATCAAAAAAACCCACAAATGGATCGATAAATATTTTTTTAAAAAACAGGATACCAAACCATGTAAATTAGAAACCAAAACCACACCAATGATCAATTAATGACTATTTATAATGTTATAGTAAATTAATTTCAATAAAATATATGAAAATTTATCATAAACATACTTAACCACTAATTCAGTCACCATCATTCTTCAGTGGTATATATTATACTAATCGTATCCCTTTCGTATCAATATAATCGTCTAACCACATAATCACATCACAATCCCAACCACATAAAGACAATAATATAACACATCCATAAATTTCCACATATATACCACCTTCACATATTTCATTGTAACTGGACTTTAATCAAGGATGAAATCAACCTCATTCTTTCCAACCACATAAATCATTGTTTCAAAACATGATAATAGTCTCAATAACTTTTATTATAGCTTTAATCCATCACATACCATACTTAGTATGGATGAATGTGAAATGAAGCTGTAAAATTAATCCATTTGTATCCTCTCCATTCTAGATGATGGGGGTACTCATGAAACCGATAACCACATTAAGTGATCGATCACATTTCCCAAATCGGGTGGTTGTGTATATGAAATGAAAAAATATGTAATGAAAATATAATATATTATAAAACCAATCAAATAGACTACTACATAACATGATGAAACTAGAACAAAAACTATCACCACCACCCATTAAAATTTATGAAACCTCTAGTAATACCTTGAACAATCCCCTTTATAATGACACAACTCATGCAAAAAAAACACTTAAAACCCCATTCCTCATATCATAATCAGTATCATATTAATAAATTATGTACCACTTAATTATAAATATATTAATTTGGTTCACTTCATTTATTAATAATATTTATAATGAATTCCACATTACTTTATCATGAAAGTAATTTTAAAAATAAATTGTGTAGTGAAGTGACTCAGGATGACACATCTTGTCACCCTAGTCCACATGACACATTGCCCAAAGTGTACTCCCCATCACCACATGAAGAAGACAAGAACTAGATAATAATAAAAAACTTATTATAAATATTTTCTCCAATGGTAATCTAGCATGGAACATAAATTAAATTTAAAAGACGCACCATGATCATCAAAGTCAATAAGAATAAATTAAAAACTAGAGTGACATAGAATCTATTAAAAATATATATAATAAACAATATAAAAAACATCATATACAAAAAATTCCATAACTGGACATAAACATTGTATCTCAAGTAAAAATCTCAAAACAAAAAAAAAACAAATCCAAACAAGGACAGTGAATACATCCCAATTGATTTAAGACTCAAAAATAGATCCTTATAATTAAACCAGGTGAGAACACATATCCTCCAATAAAACCATACGACAATAATTTTGAAGATCCATCAATATGTATAGTCAGCTTTCCTTTACCTAACAACTGTATGAATAATATTAATACAGGTAAAGGAATATGTAGGTTGTGAGGAATAAGCCTAGTATGATTCAAAAATGAATGTATTTAGGGATTTTAAACCCTAAAAAAATAATTTGGTATGAAAATTCATTTTCTAGAATAATTTATCTTTGAAAAAACTTTTCATTTAATAATTACATTGAATAAATTTTTGTTTCACTATAAACAAAACATGTTTCCCAAAAGATTTATCAATAAATCCCAAGAAAATAAATAACATGATATGAAACAAAATTCTCTATATACCCAAATAATGAATTACAAGGGTAAGAATAAACATTATAATCTTATAAAAAAATTAATGAAAATTAGTATAACACATGATACCAAATCAATCAAATCAATAACAAAATGCATAAAAGCATATAAATCAACCTAGCATGATAAATTTTCACTATGATATCTAACAATAAGGATCTAATTTGAGTGCATTTAAAATATATCATACTAGCTACCAAAATAATGTATAACCTCTAAATGGTATTCCCCATGACAAAGTCCCAAGACCACCCTTGGTTTCATGGTGAAAAAAGAGGAATAAATCTCATTATTCCTACTAAAGGATCTCTCATTCCCTTGGATAGTATGTTTAAACTCTCCTTATCATTAGCCTAAAGGACCTCATAGTCCCTTGAAAAAAACAAGCACAACCCTTGTATCCCATGTGATACTTAATTTCAAACATATGTTGATCTCACATTTCATACCCCAAAAGCTATTGCATAAGACATTTTAAAAAATAGACCTTCTCATTTTTATAAAAAGAGATTTCTAAATGTAATAACATTTCTTAAAACCTAGTTTGAATCAGATTTAAATAAATAAAACCATCATGATGCAATTTATTAAACACTTTTTGTGAAATTAAGCCACCTCCCTTAGGAAAATATATATGAAATAATCAGTTTCCAAATGAAAACATGGATAATAAAAAACATAGGATAAAAATTCATATATTATTAATACGTTAATATGATATGAATAAGCCGAAGGCAATTAAATATTCAATATTAATCTATATAAAATGTCATTAAAATAGAGATACCTAAATTAGAAATGGTTCCAAACCCATTTCTTTCAATGGAAACCACCAAAATTAGAATGAATAAATCCTCACAAACCTATAAATAATAAGTAAAACCTAAAACCCCATTAAAAACCCTGGGGTTGACCAAACCCCCATTAAAGGATTCAGATTTCCTTAAAATGGAAGAATAAAAGATGCAAATTAAGATAGATGAAAAAAAATCATGATGGTTGGACCTACCTTAGGAAAAAATACCTTAAAATCCAGAATAATCCAACAAGAGTAGTGCAGATAAGATAAAACACTATAGGAATGGGGATATTCATAATTGGGAGATAAACCATGGCCTAAATGATATAAATCTATATTGGAATATTTGTAAAAGGAAAAATTTTTATTGATCTAGAAAACTTATATGGTTTAGCTAAAAAGATAGACACATCTTGCAACAACCATTAAGGTACTCATGTCTTCCTAAAACCAAGATTCATGGTTACCCATTGGCCTTGAACATTTTTAAAAATAGTTAAAATGAAAACTCTCCTTAAAAAACATCCCTCACATGGTTAGTTTTACAGTTATAAAGACTATGTAACAATAGTGTGTCAGGGTTTCTTTTCCCCAAAAATAATGTTCCCCCCATAAAACCTAGGAAACCTTAAAAAAGAATAAAACTAAAAACAAAAATAAAATAAAAATGTACCAGTGACTTGAAAGGTGTAAAAAATATCCCCACCATGCCACTTTTTACCCCTAGTAAGTCCTCAAGTATCCTCTAAATAAAACAAGTGAGATTTTTTCTTCCTCGCCAAATATTCAAACTCCCAAGTCTCATTGATATCATCACTATGATAACACATCACAAATATCAATGGTATCAATTTACCATGGATCACCTTGTTATGATAATCCAAGATGTGAACAGGATACCCCATAATATTGGAATCAGGCTCAACCTCTAAATCTTGTTAGGATGGTATGTCTAACTGTTATATACTCTATAATACCAAATGTAGGATCAAATATGTAAAATTAGATACAAATAAAATAGCGGGTGTGAATTTTATACATTAAAAAATCCTTAAGGAATTTTTTCAAAACCAAAATTCACAGCACCTATAACATCTAATATCTTTCTTGACTCCGGAAAAGTGATTCCGGAAATGAAACTTAATAAAAGTTTACAACAAATGAGATTATACTTCAATGTTTATTGAATCTAACTAAAACAGAGTACAAGTATGAGGAAGTACAAAAAAGTTATAATTTCTTTGACAATACAAAATTCAGTGGAAAACGTGAAAAAAAACTAGTAACAAGTAGTAAATATTTTAACCCAAAGAGAAGGATATATAACAACATTGGATAAAGGTACCTTGATTTATACTTTCAAGAAAGTCTATCTTACCCAAACTAGGGTAGGCCCTTGATACAAAGATCAGAGTCTGTCTTGCTATCCTCGCAAGCCCTCAACTATCAGGTAGTCGGCACCTATTTCTTCCTATCCCTAGAATCCCTCGATTGTACATAGAAACCATCAGAGTCACATGAAACAAGTCTGTATGAAGCAAAGATTGAACAAGTTGTTCAAACATTCTGCACGAAGCTTGAGAGTTTATAAGAGCCTCTTTCTCTAGAAATCACTTCAACAGCATGTAAGCACATATGTCAAAGATTTTGTCAAGTGTTCAAGACTTTTCAAATGAGCCCCTATTTATAGGCACAACTCCAATGGTCGGCTCCCTCCTCCAACAGTCATATTCATCCTTGAATTTTGGAGCGACTTATATATGTGTCACTCAGAAAATATTTAGTTGATAACTGAAGCCACGACATCGTTTTAAAATAGAACAAGTGAAATAAAAACCAAATACTGATATTCGGAATGAAGGTAAATAAAAGTTCAGAATGTATGTAAAAACTGAATTTAGAGTCAACAACACAAGGATATTCATATTCTGTTTTTTTTGGAATTTGGAACCTAAATTCTTTAGAAATCTGGAGTTTGGATTTCAAGGAAATTTGGAGTCTAGTTTCACATGAATTTGGAACCTGAACATACAAAGATCAGGGTTGGAGTACAGGAGAATTTGGAGTCAGAACTCATAAGAGTTCAGAGTCTGTATTCAGAGAACTCGGAGTCAGAACATGGAAAAGTTTTTAATTTGAATTTATAATGGGAATTCGTGATCAGAACACATCATCATAATTCGTAATGAGAATTTATAATCAGAACTCATTATCATAATTCGTAATGAGAATTCATAATTAGAATTCATCTTCAGAATTTGTAATAAGAATTTGTAATCAGAATTCATCATCAGAATTCGTAATGAGAATTCGTAATCAGAATTCATCCTTAGAATTCAGAGTTAGAACTTTATATAAGTTCGTAATCAGAATTCAGTTTTGAACTTCATAAAAGTTCACAACAGGGAATTCGGAGTAAAACAACATCAAATTTCATAACAGGAATTTGGATCCTAAAATAGAATGCTTCATATATATGTATTATACGATTCCAAGATTTTAGATATGAATCCGATTTTGATACTTAAGAAAAATATTGACATGAAAAATGAAAACAAGGTAGGGGTAAATTTCCTTTGGGAAAGAAATTTTCCTTATAAAAGTAAAATATAGGGTAAAATTAGATTTTATTTAAGATAAAGTTTTTGTGATTTTCAAAACCAGAAGGAATGGAAAAGTCATAAAGAAAACCTTATTGACTCAACAATATCCCCCTTTTTGGAAAGCATATACATCCTTCAAAAAAAATCTATGGACTTAGAAAAATAATTTCTAGACTTTGAAATAAAGCTTATATCTATTCGTTCACGGACAATAGGGAATACGACTAACTCCCCCTTAGGATTTGAAACTCTAAGTATCGTATTATAGATTTCCGAAATGGAATCTTCATTATGAATATGGAAATCTTCGTAATAAACACTCCCCCTCAGATAAACTCCCCCTTACTTAGGGATACTTCTTCTATACTTATAAATCATTTTCCTTCTCTTCTTTAGAATTCTTTTTCCTTCTCCCCCTTTGTGATTTTCAAAAAGAGTCTGAGGGAATGTAAAACATTATGGTACCTGAAATATTAGTACATAATAACACAAAAGACAAGAAACTAGAGTTTTCAATAAGATTGAAAGAATTTTTAAAAGGAAAGACATTACAACAAAAGATTGAATTGGGTCTATTTTTCTTCTTTTTTTCCTTTGGTATTAAATTCTTCTGCAAGGTTTTTAGCTTCTTTAGCTCTATGTGATCCTCCTCAGCATGCTTTTCTAAGGCTTTAATACTGTTATCTTGAGCCTTCAGAACCTCAGACTGAGCCTTTAGAACTTCATACTGCTTTACAAGCTTCTCTTTCATCTCAATCCGGAGATCTCTTTCCCCCTTCTAGCTTTGAGAAACAGAGTTAAGCTTCTCATTCTGATCCTTAACCTATTGAATCTTAATATTTTGTTCTAGGGTCATCTAACTAGTTGTAAGATCTTTGATCCTTCCATCTTATATATCAAAATCTTCTTTTACTCCATCATGGAATTCATCAAGCTCACTCGTTTCTTGAATTGATTTCATTGACCAGCTATCTATCTTCTTACATGACTTCCTGTGAGCTTCATAGCCTATAATAAATGTTTTGAAATCTGATTCTATCTTGGCACACTTGTCCATAACCATGGACACCAAATCCGATTTCTGATTATGAGTGTGTTAGAGCATCTGGAAACTAGAATCTATGCTTATAAAAGTCAGAATGGAACTGACTAGCTTCTTCAAAGACTGCTCCACAAAATCATGACCAGGTGAATATGACTCTGAATCCGAGACATTTCTTGGTGAGAGTTTTTTTTAAGATCAACAAGATTCCTTATTGAAGTTCCTAAAACTTCTTTCATCTTCACTATAGATTTTCTTTGAGAATCATCAATCACTTTCTTACCCTTATCAATCTTCAGTATGACTTGGTCATGAAGAGATTTATTCTCTCTATTAGATAATTGAACCACTCTATCTTCATCAATTTTATCTTTTTCTAATCCTTACTCAATAAATTGATTTTGATAAATTTCTTCCTTAGATAATTCATTCACTTATTCTTAATCCTTCTCTTCATCTTTCTTTCCATCTTTCTCTTCTTCCTTTCTAGGAGTGACAAGATTCGAGGACTTGGCCTCAGATGTTCAGAGTGATAATTTCTCTAATGGGTTTTCCTTTTCTTGATATTCATCAATTTGTATAATCAGATCATCTATATCACCAATTTCTTCTTCTAATTCTTCTTCCTCTTTTTTTTCTACTTCCACATCTTACACTTCTTCAATAACTTCTTTCTCTTTAGATTTTTCCGGAGTGAAGAAATTCTTCCCTTGAGTCTCAGGTAATGGATCCACTAGGAAAGATTTTGGCACTGGAATATTCTCGGATGATACTTCTGTGGCATTCATAAGAGATTGTAAAACTTCATCCGTAGACATTTTCTTCTTCATCTTCTTCTCTTTTTCTTTCTTCTCAAGGTATTCGGCAGTCTTCTCCCTTAAAGACAGAGCTTCATCAGGTTCCAAGACAAACTATGGCTCCCCTTATTTACTCTTTTCCTTATCCTCCCTCTATTTTGAAACCACCTTATCTGGATATGCTTTTTTTTTCTTGGGTTTAGGAGGTGCAGATTGAACTTCCTTAGCATTGTGGGTTTTTTCTATTTCCTCCACTTCCTTTAGCTTTCATTTCTTTCCAACATTCTTTTATGGTTTGTCTTTTTCAACAATTTCTATATTGTCTTCAACCTCATCCTTAGGTAGATCATAAAACTCTCATGTCTCTTTAGAATAGCCCATATTCATTATTTTCATAGTTTCATCACTGAAAATAATAACATTGTAATTCTGAAGCTTGGAACTGCATGCAATCTTGAATGATTCAAGACACCGAACTGTCAGCTTTGAAAGTAATACAGGATACATGATAATATGGGATCTTAATTTTTCATTCTTGATGTTTGGAATTGTAATAAGAACATGCCTCATCAATAGATTTTTCTTATATTTACCTTGAAATCTATGAAATATATGTCACTCTTCATGAGGGTATCTTTTTTACCTTTTCTCAGTACTAAAAAACCACATACTTGTAGTTGAAGGATCCGATTGTTAGAGGATAGATGGGAAATATTTTCTATCTTGACTTCAAAATGTCCAAGACATTCCAAAGACTTTACCTTTACAAAACTACCTTGACCCTCTGGCAGTTTGTGAGAAAACAATTCAGCCTCGCCTTCATATGCCAGCCCCACCATGCTCTTAGCCTTGGTGTAGGAATGTTTGTAGGTTTTCCAAAAGACATAAATGAAAAATTATCTTTTACATCTTCCTTAACGAAGAATACTGACTCATAAAAATCTATGAGTAAATCCAGATACACCGAGTCTTGAACACTTGGCATAGATATGCAGACATCTTCCCATCCATTTAACATGATATTCTTATAAATGATAGAATCGTACTTGAAAAAGTTCGGATGCACAAAGATTTCCCTGTCTACATTCCATTTTCAGATTGGATTTATGGTAGAAATTTCAAGGGAAGAAGCTTCCACAGACATTTGGACTGGAGGATCTCTGAGAGATTCAGAACGGGCTTAAGAAGGGTGGAAGAGCATCAGCACGTGAAAGCTTTGAAAATCTATGTGGGATTATCCTTCAGGGTTCCTTTATATTGGAAATGGAAGTGACCTTTCATCTTCCAAATCCAATATAATGGTTGAAAATCCCTCTGATCTTATCTGACGGTTGAAAACATACCCGCAAGGAAATATAGAATCTGGTCTTTTGAGGTTTTAAGAAAAACATTCAGATTTGAGAAGAAACGAATCAGAAATATTAAAATAAAAAACTATCAAGTAAAAACGATTAAGAAAACTTAAGTAAGGAAATCACACCTTTTAGATTGGCTAGGAAGACTATTTGTAATATGTGATATTCTTCTTGAAGAAAATTTGACTATGAAAAACTCAATACGAAAAACTCAAGACGAAAAAATTTAGAACTCAATGTTTTATTGCAAAAACATTGAGTACCAAAACTCGATTATGAAAATTATGAGTACAAAAATTCCCATTATAAAAATTTCCAGTACGAACATTTCCAGTACAAAAATTTCCATTAAAAAATTTTCAATTACAAAAAAAATCCATTAAATTTTTTTTGAAAAACGAACTATGAAAACATTCATTGTGAAATTTTGAAAAACTAATTACAAAAAATTTCATTACAAAAATTTGAAAAACCTTAATGATATATTTACCCCCCCCCCCTTGAAAAGGATTTTATTACTATAAGGATTTTTGTTCAATAGATAGTTAATAGAGGAAGAATACCTCAAATTTATCATTCCTAACTGCCGTTTAATGTATTCAAATCTATTAGAGGATAAGGATTTTGTGAAAATATTAGCAAGTTGATCTTGTTTTCTGATATATTATAGAATGATATCTCCTTTTTGTGTCTGATCCCTTAGAAAGTGATGCCTAATATCTATGTGTTTTTTACAAGAGTGATGTGCAGGGTTTTTACTAAGAGCAATGTCACTTGTGTTATCAAACAAAATTTGAGTCTTAGTAAAACTCAATCCATAGTCTGTGAGTGTGTGTTGCATCCACAGCACATGAGCACAACAACTTCCAGCTGCTACATATTCAGCTTCAGCAGTGGAGAGTGCTACAGAATGTTTCTTCTTGCAAGACCAAGATACTAATGAATATTAAAAGAATTGAATGTTCTGGATGTAATCTTTCTATCCATTCTACATCCACCAAAGTCAGCATATGAATAGAATTTTAAGACAAAATCATTTACAGAAGTATAAAATAGTCCTAAATCTATGGTTCTCTTTAAATAGAGAGAAATTATTTTCATTGCCTTTAAATGAGATTCCTTAGGATTTGATTGATATCTTGAACATAAGTATACTGAAAACATTAGCTCTGGATGACTAGCTGTAATGTAAAGTAGACTTCCTATCATAACTCTAAAAGATGTTTGATTTACTGGTTTCCCAGCTTCACCAAGATCAAGCGTGTTTGAGGTACCAATGGGAGACCTTATACTCTTAGGGTTTTCATATCCATAATTTTTAATATGACCTTTAATATACTTATGTTGGGATATATAGATTCCATCTTGTTTTTGAAAATTTTGAAAACCAAGGAAAAATGTTAACTCACCCATCAGACTCATTTCAAACTCAGATTTCATTAGATCCAAAAAGGAATCAGTTAAAGATTATTGATTTGAACCAAATATAATGACATCAATATAAATTTGAACAATCAAAACATTTTTCTTAACCTTTTTTATAAAAAGGGTTGGATCTGCATTTCCCATAACATAGTTATTTTGAAGCAAATATTCTGTAAGTCTATCATACCATGATCAAGGGGCTTGTTTAAGGCCATACAAAGCTTTGGAAAGTATAAAAACATGATCAGGATATTTTGTATCTTCAAAGCCAAGAGGTTTTTCAACAAAAACATCCTTTTGAACATTACCATTAAGAAATCCACATGTCACATTCATTTGAAAATGTTTTAAATTGAAGTATGCTGCAAAGGAAAGTAAAATATGAATATATTCAAGTCTAGCTACTGGAGCATAGGTTTCTTCATAGTCTATTCCTTATTTTTGATTATAGCCCTTAGAAACTTATATATCTTTATTTCTGACTATGATTCCATTTTCATCACACTTATTTATGAAGACCCTTTTTACACCAATAACAGAAGTTTCCTTTGTACTTTCAACCAAGGTCCATACATTATTCCTTTAGAATTCATTTAATTTATCTTGCATGGCTTTAATCCAATCATCATCACCTAAAGCTTCATCAGTTCATTTTGGTTCTAATTTGGAAAGGAATTCTAGATAATCTACTTCATTTATTTAGTAACTTCTAGTCCTTACAGGTTGATTGACATCACCAATGATACAATCACTAGAATTATTCTTTAGAAATGATTGATTTGGGTTTTGTAAAACATGTTCATCAATATAAGGTAGGAAATATTCTAGGGTAAATTTTTCAAGAGTATCTTCTTGAAAATTTTCCTTATCAGAAGGATTTTCTGTAAAAGTTTGATAATAAGTTTTTGAAAACAAATCCATGGATGTTGGATGGAGTTGTTTAAAAAAAGGGATCAGTTTCATCAAATTTAACATGTATTGTCTCTTCAACAGTACAAGTGTTTTTATTGAAAAATATAGATGCCTTAGAAGTTGTGGAGTAGCCTCATAAAATTCATTCATCATATTTTGGTGTGAATTTGTGTAAACTATCTTTATTATTCAGAATAAATACCTTGCATCCAAAATCCTTAAAGTTGGAAAGTCTAGGTTTTCTACTATTCCATAACTCATAAATCATTTTATTAAGAAAAGATCTAACCAATTCATGATTTATATTATAACAAGCAGTACATACAGATTCAGCCCAAAAAATGTTTGCCTACCGAATGCTCACTCAATATGGTTCTAGTTATCTCATGAAGAATTCTATTTCTTCTTTCAAAAACACCATTTTTTGAGGTGTTCTAGGTGCTGAAAAATTATGAGTAATGCCTTTTCTACTACAAAAAGATTCAAAATCAGAATTTTGAAATTCTCCTCCATGATCACTATGAATAGTTTTCAATTGAAGACTTTTCTCATTTTTCACTGGGGCTCTAACACTTTTGAAAAATGAAAAACCTTCAGACTTCTTTTCTAGGAAATAAACCCACATAAATCTAGTGTAATCATCAAATAAGACAAATAGATAATATTTTCCCCCAATGCTTCCAGTTTGTGTTGGAACAAAAAGATCCATATGTAGTAGCTATAATGCATCATTAGTTGAGACTTCACCAACTGATTTTAAACTTGATTTATGTTTCTGTCCATATTTACATGGGTCACAGACTTTTGAAGAATCAAATTTAAGCTCCATTTAATCCTTAACTAGTCCTTTCTTAGAAAGTTGGTATAAGTTCCAATTGTTACAATGTCTTATCCTTCTATGCCACAACCAATAATGATCTTCCATTGCACTAAGGCAAGGCCAATCTTGGCTCCTAAGGTCTTATAAGTTTAGTGTGATAACATTTTCTTTCCTGTTCGCAGAAAGAATAAATTCTTCCATGGAATTGTGTACTAAGAACTTATCATTCCTAAAATTCAAAAGGTATCCTTCATCACACAATTGGATTATGTTAATGAAGTTGTGCTTAAGACCCTTAACAAATAAAACATTTTAAATAAATGTTTTTTGAAGAAGAATGATGTTACCTATACCAATAATTTCTCTCGGAGAATTATATCTGAATGTTACTTTTCCTCCTTTCGTTTTGATAATCTTTTCAAATTAGTTTTTGGTTCCAGTCATATGCTTGGAACATCCACTATCCATGTACCACGTATTGCTGTGAGTACCATCCCTATTTTTTTGAAAATAAGAAAAAGTTATATTTTCATAATCCAGACATGCATATATCTGAAATTATTAGACAAACAAATTTTGGGTATCCACATTTTTTTAGAAAAAATAATCTTTATGAAACCCAAGAGATTGAACTTTATTCAAGGAGAAATTTTTCTTCCAATGCCCACCACTTTGAAACTTAGTGAAAAAAGGGTCTTTAGAAGGAACAAAATAATTGTTTTTTAATACCAGTTTTTTGTGAGTATAACCTACTCCAGTAGTGTTTCATTGAGGTTTGATTTGACAATAAATCTTGTCAAAAATTTCCTTCCCAATGTAAAATTTTTCTAGAAGCTTCTTAAGAGAAAATATTTTGGATTTTATTCTGATGACTAAATTCCTATCCCCAGGAATCATTTCCTCAGAGTTAGATTTTTCCTCAAAAACGTTTATCTTTGAAATAGCATTCTTATGATCTTTAGAAAGATATTTTTTATTAGAATTTTCTTTTCAAAGTCTTTAGAATGTTTTTCTAAAAGCTCTTCTTTATCTCTAAGATCTCTAGAAATATCTGAAATCTCTTTTGTTATACTTTCTTCCCTAGTATTTTGACTTATATAATTTCTTAGAAATATTAAATGTTTTTGCTTCAAGTAACTTGGAAAATCCAGATACCCATTCATATGAAGGTTCTTCAATTTTTGAGGATGAAGTATCTTCATTAGAAGTACTATTTTCGGAATAGTAATTATTATCTAGAGATAAATTTGTTAAAGCCTTGGCAGAGCGTACTTTGTCCATAAGACATGTTTTTATGAATGAAGTAGTAGAAATGAAACCCATATTCTTCTGTGATGATGAATTATATTCATAAGATTCACTTTCTGAAGAATATCCACATCTAGCACTCCAAGTATCATTAGCTTTAAGAATTTTCTTATACTTTGGTCGATAGAATTTCTTCATGTTCCTTTCTGAATTTCTTTCCTTCTTTTCCTTGTTTTTCAAGAAGGGACAATCAGGTCTGATATGACCTATTATTTTAAATTCATAACATGTAACTTCTCCAAATTTCTTTTCTTTGTAGTCATTCTTCTTGTACTTATTCTGATGGTTCCTTTGAGCAACAATCTTGTTCATTCTCTGAGCAAGATTAGCTAATTCATTCTCAGACTTTCCTATGTCACTTGATTCTGACTGAATAATGCCTTTCCTTGTCTTTGATCTTTTTACCCTTTCTGGGGTCTTGGCTTTCAAATGTTTATAAGTTGTAATGAAATCAACTCCACCATTTCCATTCTTCTTCTTGACATTTTCAGCATCTCACTCCATTCTGGTTTCATGCTGAAGAAGAGTTCCAAACAACTCATCTAAGGAAATATTACTGACTTTCATGTTCCCATCAATAGTTGTTTTCTTGGACTCTCATTCATTTGGAATGATATCTCTGATCTTATCAACAAGTGATTCATCATCCAAACCTTTTTCTCCCATTTATTTTAATCTATTCACAATTTTCATAAACCTTTGATGTACTTTTCTTATAGGTTCGCCCAAAGGAAAGCTAAAACCATGATATTAATCTCCCACCATAGCTTTTCTGGTATCTATGACTTTGGATGTACCAAAATGTGTAACTTCAAGTTTTTTCAAGATAATCTTTGCAGCTTCACACAAAGATATTTGACTCTAGATGTTCCTAGTCATGGAACATAAAAAAGTATTTCTGACTCTGAAATTTGATTGGTATTCTGATTTCTCCTAATTCATAAAGGTTCTCAATTCCTTATCCAGAATCTTATAATCTCCAGTTAGCATTAGATAGTTATCAACTCCAGTATTGATAACAAAAGTCTTCATCCTATCTCTCCAGTATTCATATAATTTCCATCAAAAACAGGAGTTCTGGTAGGATTTAGATTATCAATAGAACCAACATTTAAACATGCCATTCTTAAGAAAATATTTGGCACACAAACATGTTATTATAATGAGTTTGTAAAAATGATAAAATATCATAAGCAAGGAAAATATAGAGAAATAGTATCTCTAAGAAAAAATAAATATGAATCTGAATATATGAATCTGAACATATGAATCCAAATATATGAATCCAAAAAATATGATTCTGAATATATGAATCCGAAAAATACGATTCCGAATATATGATTCTGAATATATGATTCCAAAATAATCAATTTTGAGAATTCTCTTCTGAATCTAATCATGAGATTAATTCAAAATGAACCAATCCTCTCATACCAATTGTAAGATTGTTATAGGGTTTGAGGTTTCCAACCTCTTATACCAATTGTTAGATTGGTATGCCTGAGTATGATATACTCTATAATACCAAATTTAGGATATAATATTTAAAATGAGATACAAATACAAGAGGGGGGTGAATTTTATACTTTAAAAAATCCTTAATGAAATTTATCATAACCAAAATTCACAACACCTCTAAGATCTAATATCTTTCATGATTCTGGAAAAGTGATTCTAGAAATGAAACTTAATAAAAGATTACAATAAATGAGATTCTACATTAAAGCATATAGAATCTAACTAAAATAGAGTACTAGTATAATGAAGTATAAGAAAGTTATACTTTCCTTAACAATACAAAATGCAGTAGAAAACTTGAATCAAATCTAGTAACAAGTAGTAAATATTTTAACCCAAAGATAAGGGTATCCAATAACCTTGGATAAATATCCCTTGATTTAAACTTTCAAGAATGTTTGTCTTACCCACACTAGGGTAAGTCCTCGATACGAATATTGGAGTCTGTCTTGCTATCCCCAAAAGCCCTCAACTATCAGGTAGTCGGCACCTCTGTCTTCCTATCCCCAGAAACCCTCGATTGTACACAGCAACAATCAGAGTCTCACGAAGTAGGTCTTCATTAAGAAACATTTGAACAAGCTGTTAAAACTTTCTACACGATTCTTGAGAGTTTATAAGATTCTATCTCTCTAGAATCACTTCAATATCTTGTAAGAATAGATGTCAAAAAAAAATTCAAGTGTTCAAGTATTTTCAAATGAGCCCCTATTTATAGGCACAACTCCAATGATCAGCTCCCTCCTCCAATGGTCATATTCTTCCATGAATTTCAGAGCGACCTGTATACGTGTCTCTCAAACAACGGTTAGTTGATAACTGAAGGCACGTCATCGTTTTAAAATAGAACAAGTGAAAGCATAACAAAAAACTGATATTCAGAATGAAGGTAAATAAAAGGTTGAAATGTAAGTAAAAACTGAATTTGATGTTTACAACACAAGGATATTTAAATTCTGTTTTGTAGGAATTCAGAATCAAAATTATAAAGAAATCTAGAGTATAGATTTCAAGGAAATTCAGATTTTGGTTTGACCAGAATTCCGAACCTGGACATACAATGTTCGGGGTCAGAGTTCAAGAAAATTTTGAGTCAGAACTCCTAAGAGTTCAAAGTCTGTATTCAGAGAACACGGAGTCAAAACTTGGAAAAGTTTGTTATCAGAATTCATAATGAGAATTCATAATCAGAAATCATCATCAAAATTCATAATCCAAACTCATCATCACAATTCATAATGAGAATTCGAAATCATAATTCATCATCAGAAATTTTAATGAGAATTCGTAATCAGAATTCATCATCAGAATTCGTAATGAGAATTCATAATCAGAAATCATCATCAGAATTCATAGTTAGAACATTATATAAGTTCGTAATCAGAATTCAGTGTTGAACTTTATAAAAGTTCGTAACAGTGAATTCGGGGTAGATCATTATAAAAGTTCGTAACAGTAATTCGGATCCTAAAACAGAATGCTTCATATCTAAGTTTTATACGATTCCGAGATTTTAGATATGAATCACATTTTTATACTTAATAAAAATATTGATATGAACAATGAAAATAAAGTAGGGGTAAATTTCTTTTGGGAAGGAAATTTTCCATATATAAGTAAAATATTGGGTAAAATCAAATTTGATTTAAGATAAGGTGTTTTTGATTTTCAAAATCAAAAGGAATGTAAAATTCAAAAGGAAAACCTTATTGACTCAACAAATCTTCCCACTATATCACATGAGATGGGTCTGGATGTTACCTCTTTTTTTGAGAAACATAAATTATTGATTTTAACCTTAGTCAAAACTCTAACCAATAGTATACAATCTCTATATTCTCTATACATCAATATGGCCCAATATAATATGACACTATATTTCTTTACTTTCACAAGATACGGTGTCCTATATGAACTAATACATGATGGAATACATAAAAACCTACCTCAAAACACAATTGTAAATGAAATAAATTTACTAAATACTTTTGGGGAATTTGAAAAATCACTATACTCTTCATAATTAGCTATACTATAACTATCATCCTTTGAATGAGACTCAGTCCAAAGAAGGAATGCTCACCCACCTCATCCCAACATGATTTTCATTTGGATGGCCTCCCATAAAACTATTTTAATGGGGAAATCCTAATAGATTCCTAATAAATATTTTTATAATAAAAATAAACCAAAAATTGGGGCCTTTACTACAAACTGTGAATTCATGAACACATGATCATAAAATATTCATAAAAATCTAGGAGGTTAAATCAGACTATCCATCAGTCTATGGGTGACATGTGGTGATCAACCTCAAATTAGTTCCTGAATACTCTAAAAGACACTTCCTAAACTGATATGTGAAATAAGAATCCATCTTAGAAACTATTACAGAGGGTACTCCATGAAAACTAAAAACCTATCAAACATATAGGTTCCTAATATCATCTACCATATTTTACTTATTGATTGGAAAAAATGAGATAATTTCCTCAAATGTACAGTAATAATATACATGACATCTTTACAACTCATAGTAATAGGTAGTATGATCAATAAATCTATTGATATGTTACCCCATTTATTGAATGGAATGTGTTTGTGTTTCGACAACCCAGATTTTCTCTCGTTCACTAATTTAATTCATAAGAAGGCCAAAAATCGTAAAACGAAGCCTGTAACTACATTCCTCATATTTATTCACCAATATAAACCTATCAAGGTATAAAAAATCATAGAATCTCAGGGGTGAATGAAAAAACTGGGGGTTTCCTCTCACGCATAATCTCTTTCCCAAATCCCAAAGGAAAAACCAACTGATTTCATAAAAGGAGAGAACCATCATGGGACTATTACTTATCACCCAAGGTCTCCCAGCATGGGGCTGTAACTAATCACCTGGTTCAGTGATTTGACTGACCTGATACTACTCATATGTGGATTTATAAAAAGGATTCATTGGGAACTTCCTACTAAAGGCATAAACGACTACATTAGCCTTCACATGTTTATAAATGATGTCCAAATCAAAGGCTCGAATATATTATACAAATAATATCAATTCAAGGATGATGTACCTCTTGGTAAAGATATACATTAGTAATTTTTCAACTAATTAAACTAGGAAATATTCCCAAAAGAGTTTATGACGCCATACCTTCAGTGATTGAATCACGGTTTCCAACACCATGTCACTAGTGGGATAATTATGCTCTTTTTAGAATAGATTCTATGATATATAGGCCACCACATGGTAATCGTACATCATCACTAATCTCAAAACCATAATGGAGGAATCAAAAGAAACTACGTATGATTTTATAATCTAAATAAGGATCGGAACTAGTGGGTATATCAAATAAAAATTTAACTACAAAAATGAATGAAAACACATCTCATCCCATCCAAACATCACACCATTCATAGTCAACCTCATAAAGGGATAATCTATCTTGGAGAAATCATGAATAAAAATTTATATAATAAACATACAAGAAAAAAAAGATTCAAATCTCAAACACATTCTTTGACCGCTCCCAAGACACAACTACGGAAAATTTCTCGTGATCCATTGAAATTACTATATTAGAAATCATAGAGCCCATGATCCTTACATATTTAATCCAAAACCAACATTTATATAACATGAAATGCATATGATTCTCCCTTAATACCTATATAAAATACCTTATATGGTTAGTATAATCCTCCTCTATCTTGGAATTCACAAAGATGTCATCAAAAAAATATGGAAATGATATAGTCCAAAAATAGAGGGTAGATCTTGTTTATGAATTACATAAAAAAATATAGTATAATTAGTATGATCAAATGGTATAACCAAATTCCAATAATGTTTTTACCATATTTTAAATACATCCTTTAAGAAGTCTTCTTCTTGAACCCTGAACATGTGGTTTCCTCATCTAAATTCAATCATTGAAAACTAATGATATCCTCTACACAAATAATTTTTTTTATCAATTTTGGTAAAAAAATATTTATTCCTCAGTATCACATAATTAAACATTCAATAGAATTTTCAGATTTAGCGGATTATGTCCTCAATCTCTGTAAACATAACTGGAAAAGATAATAGTGACGTGATTGAGGGAATTTATATTTTTTCCTCATAGTCATTCTACTGAAATATCATCATTTTCCACACATCTAAATCAATATAAAATGATGGTTGTGATGTGGGGTACATACCAATGATTAGATCAATATTAAGATTTACTAATCATCAGGGAAAAATTATAAAAAACAAATCCATAAATTTTATTTTGTATCCATCCATGACTATCCAATGACTAACATTGGAACCCTACTCTATTGTGTTGAATTGAAACTAGCATAATTAACATTAAATAAAACCTTTATTTAATGCAATTTTTTCATGTTTCCATGGTCACTAATCCCACTCACCTAAAAATATTTTAGTGATACAAACATGAGTTAGAAACTAGACCCTATTGGTATAACATTCAATTTTTTCCTTAAATATAATCAAACAATCCATGATGTTGTTAAGGAGTAAAATATCTAGGTATAAAATGGGAAAATCCCAAAAGACTTCGACATCAGTATCCAGAACACAAAACTCTTTGAACATGAAATGTTTCTTCCTATTAATACCTAACAAGGTATGAAAATTTATGACAAAAGGAATCAATATCACTCGAATACCCAAGACATCCATCAAATTTAGTGATATAAAATAATGGGATTCCGTAGTGTTGGACAAAAATTTTTCCATATAATAAGAAATTAAAAACATATATGTTATAATGTAAATCCCAGTATCTGAGTCATCTTCTATAATATCTTCCAAATTAATTCACCCTAACTCAGTCCTACCCTATGAAATTATCACTTAGTGTAAACCCCCTTTACTTTAGTGTGTGATACATCACCCTTGTAAGCATCATATTGCACCAAAGAACCTTTATAAAACTTGTGTAAAACACTTGTCCTCTATATAGAAGCCTGAAAAAAGCTATTAAAATGTATTAAATGTACACAGAAGTAGTACACCCTCATATCCTCTAAGAAAATAAGCATGGTGTGAATGGCCTTCCCACATTGATAACAGACAACAGGATTATGCATCATAGAAGCTACAATCATTGAATCTGATAAATAATGAACAATATTTACATTAACTAGAATAAAATATTTCTAATTATATTTTTTACTGTATAACGTGACTGAGTTAAACCGCACTAAAGAAAAAACATTTAGATTTTTTTCCAGCCACATCTACCACTTCTGTAGCCACTAATTCATCCACATATGAACTAGTTGTTAATAAAATAATAACAATAATATACCTTATCTTAGGTCTCAATCCCATTTTAAATTTTTGATCCTTGAGAAAATAATTTACTAGTAGTTATGGAGAATTATATACCATGTTGGTAAAACATGTAGAAAACTCTAGAATTGATTGGTCTGCTTGCTCTAATGACATACACTCATGAGCCTTTTCCACCTAGAAAATATATAGGAATAACATGAATTTAAAATACGCATTTAATGTTGTATATATGTTATCCTTATGATACATTGAACACTATATATATTCCATCAATTTTCAATTTGACCCTTATGATACATAGGTAGAGAATATTATCTCTTAGGTTTTAAGAGTCTTTAGAAACTCAATGTTCCACTAAATATGATACAAAAATACTCAGGCTGATCAGATCCCTTTTATCCATATAAAATTGATTTATTTTATCAAGTAAACTCTTGTGAATGGTCCACGGACCATGGTTTCTCTCTGATGACCACCAAGCTAAAAGATTATATCATTCATATCACCAACTCTATGAGATCTATATGTTCTAGAGAATTTTTTTGTAGGGTATGCTTTATAGTACCCTCTCTACACCTAAAGGAATGCCTTCAAGGAGACATTGCCTATAGAACACCAATTATAATACCAATCATCACAAAACTGAGTCACAAACATCATCAATTAAATCCAAATAAACCCTTAAAATATGTGTTAAAAAATTGGAAAAGCATCTTTAAAAACATCCAATGAAAAGGGTTTCAAACTTAAAAATTTAAGACATTTCCTCTTTTTACATATTTTGGATGCATGGCTAGGAAAAACATTCACCAACTATGATAGTGTAACTATAATCTAATATAAAAGATCACATAGGATGAACATAGTTCATAATAATTCTTTGTTGAAACCATGTTCCTCATATATACTTCCTCGTATCATCCTGAAACACACAAAAAACTCACATGATCACCACATAACTCATAATCATTAATGGAAACACATATATTAAAAATAAAATAAAACAAAATGGTTTAAGATTTTTAAAAAAATCATGGGCCACCCATGGAAACCTAAGGATTCCTATGAAGAATAATTTTCCAAGAAATCCTCTCCTACCTCTTGAGTCATGATGGTCCTTGATCCCACCTACCACCCACATTAAATGAAAACTAATCTAGTACAATTTGGTTGAAAACCATTTTACGTCAACCCAAACCATCACTCATGATGGTAGGCCACATAGCCCAAAAATAATCATTGATCACCATCTATTGGAAAAAATCATTGGGTCATAATAAAAAACATATTGGGAATAATTTTTTCCATGGTAAACTGGCATGATCTATCCATGGAATTGGATAGCCACACCATCTTCATTAGATTAAATACGTATAAATTAATAACTTTAGGGATGAAATAATGAATAATAGGAGATACTATAAATAAAATAACTTCATTATATACACAACATGATATAATAGGGAAAAACATTTTATCTCTTGTCAAAATCACAAAACCCAAAATTGATGAAGACCAAACAAGACCAATGTTATCATAACCCAATCCAAAGAGGCCCTCTTTGCTGGTGGTATGCTATTATTGACACCCCATTCCCTCTTTTAGTATGTCAGAGGCATGAAACTAGAATTGAGTAGGTATAACACAAACAAGGGAGGTGTTATCCTAAATTACCTATAAACATGATTATATCATTAAATACAATTAAAAAATAGAAATGGTAACCAAATTATAGTATATATTCATAAAAATATAAAATCCAATATTAGAGTATGATAAATGGTAGGGGAAAGAAAAAAGACTAAATAAAAATTCCCTAGAACTTAAAAAGAGTCCAAATTTGTAATAAAAGGGGAAATTATATCAAGATTCAAACACATGGAATCATATGTGGTCCTTGTAGTAAAACTAGATCCACCAACTATTGGTCTTCCTAGGACTCTGTTAAAAGGCCTTTCATATTCATATGATATGACATGTGTGGGAAGATCCCATGTAGTGGTGAGTACAAACAAACCTAGTAGAACACCCCTAAATCACTAAACACAAATAATCAAAGAGTTATTCAGTTAAAAATACCAAATATATGGGAAAAAGAAAAATAATATATAATTATGATGGACACAAATTCTAATGGTGAGGCCAAATCCTCACTTCCTACCTAAGATTATACTATGGGCATAAAGGTAATATTTTTCAAAGGGAACTCAATCATTGGGTCACAATATACTGATGTCACTAATCATAGATTCCACACTTTCCATGTCTTTTAGTGATGAATCAAGGAAAAATGAGATGAAACATCTGAGATTTTTACTCGATCAGACTACATCTTTTTGAATGAAAATAGTTTTGAATATACATATAGGGGATGATGCACAGATATTATTGGGGATACCTAACACTAACTGGATTAACCCATTGAGAAGGGACACACATTCCCTGGATGTCAAAAATAGGATTCCTTACCTAAAAAAGTGAATAATGATTGGTTATAACACCCTAAGCCACAAGAAATGTCTCACTATGTAAGGAAATTCCCATGTCTTGAGGTATCAAACTCAACATGTTCCATCCATCTATTATCATGTACTTTCATAAGTACATATGGTGTGACCCACCACACATTTTGTTTAGGGTCATATAGATTTCTAGGATTTTACTCCCTAAAAACACACCACACTTATTGTCTAGGGGTCACAATATATTTGGTTCTACCATGTTGCTTGTGATATTTTACATACCATGTAAACCCTATCCACTATATGGAATGGGAACAAAATGAGTGTTCTTTTGAAATACATTTTTTGAATCTTATAATTTCATAGAAAATATAAACTGTTCACATGTAATTACCAATGAATATTCTTCCTTCGAATCTATTGTTAATCAGAAAATAATTCCTATATATAGGTTTACTTAGGCACCAATGTCATTGGTTTCCAAATTATGACCACCCAATGATAAGAAAATTCTTGTCGTTTCCATTCTAAACTAGCTACATAGACCAGGTTGCAAAATATCCACCAACTTTTCCATCATTGGCCCACTATTGTTTTCATTGGATTTATTTCGACCAAAATAGCTCATAATATATCTTAGTCACACCTTAGAGATACCCACATAATCAAGATTGTGGAGCCACCATTTCCCAAACAATCATCAGTTTTCTATCACCTTTTCCACAACATCTTCACATCTCAAAAACCCAAAAAATGAACATGTAACCATGATCTATTGACACAATGTATGAAAGAAAAACAATAAATAATATGTGGATCATCGAATCAACATCCAATCAAAATACCGATGATGAACTTAGAATTATGGATAAAAAATAAAATTTACACAAAAGAATAATCAAATAAATGTTCTATAAATTTTGGATATCTTCGTCAGAATTTAGTGATCATGGTGGATAACCAAATATAAAATTTAAAAGAATAATAGATATAAAATTATAAAATATAGGAAGAAAAAACAGACATTGTAGATAACAATAATGAAACATCCACAAATTTATTGCAACACCCTGACCCTAGAATCCCAGAGCTGATGCATTATTTCACTACATTGGAAAAATTATACAGAATCAAATCCTGATGTACTAATTTTTTTAGTAGTCTTGGAAAGATAGATTACATACATGATATCCATAATACATTGGTACATATAAAATAAAAAAAACGATTCAAAATAAAATGATATAAATTACATTCTCGATTGATTATTCAAAGATTTATTATTCATAACCTAGAGAAAGGAATCATAATAAGGGTGAACTAAAATGCTCAGTAAAGGTATGTTAAGTATAATAAATAATGATTTAATAATAATAAAATAATATATAATGATAAATAACTAATAAAACATTCCATAAAAATAAATATATAACTAAATATCAATATGAAATGGTAAAAATCTAAAAACACCTTCCATTAAATCATTGAATTGAAAATGAAATACAAATATAGATATGTCAACAAAAAATATCATGAATAAATAATAGTTGAATTCTCAATAAATAAAATTATTAATTATAACATGTCATGTTTCATTGGAAAATTATACCTTTACCATCAAGACACATTTTAATATATTTTTCTAGCTCATTAATCCCATGAGACTACAGATGCATCGAGAGGCTTGCATTAACCGGCCCCCAACCCATACAGATTACCTTAAATGGTCCCCAAACCATGTACTCCATGTCCATTTAATTACACTAATATTGAATAAAAAAATTTCCTTATCAAATATCCATATAGAATAAATAATATTAATTTATCAACAAAAACTAAATGTAGGATAAGTAACAATAATGTTTGTTGACAATAAAACATTCTTTAAAAAAATAAACATTATACAATCCTATGTGTCACGTGCCACTTGAAATATTTAAATAACAATTCCCATTGAATTAAATTAAACTTATTATATCATTTTAATAAGTATATTCATGATATATTATGTCAAATAACAATATATATACCAAATAAAAGGTAATTTTATCATAACAAAAATAAGTCCTAATGGAATGTAAATAGAGATGAAATCCCTTAGCCTATCCTTATAATTTTTTGTGGTCTTTATAATAAAATATAGTGGGATAAAATATTTTAATAAATAATATCCTAACACAAATAATGTTTATAATAAAATATAATAACTTTTTATAAAATATCATTAACAATTTATTAACAACTTACATTAATTTTACTATTTCGGGTGTTAATTACCTAGATTTATCTAGTATGATTGGACTTGATACATGTTTTTACTATTTATTAGATCATAATTTAATCATATATAAAATGAAAACAAAGACTTAATTATCTTTTATATTAAGTACATATTTATTTATAGTATTTAAGATAAGAAATAATGGGCACCTTCCAATGAGACGGTAGGCCGTACGTAGGCCTGAATGATACTTTCATTTTTTTCATATTAAGAGAATGAAAAATAAATGATACATATGTAAATTATAATTATAGTATCATTTATATGATATATATGTAATATAGGTTTATAAAATTCATACTTAGAAAATTCCATGTATGGCATGAACAAGTCATATCACATTGAGAGGGAAGTAGTCCACACATCCTCTAATGAAATTTACACAAGATGGAAAGAATAAAAATATATTTTAAATAAAAATTTAAGAATAATAAATACATTATAAGTATAATATATATCATATATAAAAAAAAATTCATCATAATGGCCACCATGATAGGCAGTCAAAGAAAAAATTAACAATTAACATTTCACGCAGTAGTAGTTCGCCACACTGAGAAACAATATGTTTGTTACCATTAAGTGGAGGTGTGTCTATGTTTAGGTCAAAATAATAACATAAAAAATATATGTATACTAATTATACTATTTTTAGGTAATAATATAATATAATGAGTATAGAGAGTGGATAGAGGACGTGAAACTAAAAATCTTGAGATAAGATGTTAGCTCTTAATCGGGTAACTTCTTTTGGTTTACACAAAAAGGGTTCCTTGGAAGGATTTATTATCAAAGGGAGGAATAAAGTTATACTTGAGGGATGTTGGGATTATATTTGGGAATATATTGGCAGAACCTAAGATGTTTTCAATGATTGAAGAAGTGTGAGAGGTGGTAGCCTTTTATAGAGAAGGAAAATGACTCACTTGGAATTTTTAAAATAAGTTAGGTGTACACATGTTCCTACCTAAAAAAAGTCATTCCAAACACACCAAACTCAATAATCAAATTTTTTTGACCTATAAATGGCCATAAAAGAGTTTTTTTTTAATTGTATAGGTTATTTGGTCCCTTAATATAATGGTTTAGTCCTTTGTTATGCATAATTTTGGATTAATAATTGTAATTAATTTTAATTACTTTCAGAAATATTTTTCAAGAAGAACTATGATTACCTTATTAGAAATTAGAAATTATGATTATTCATTATTTTTAATCCAATTTTCAAATTCAAATCACATATGTGGTAGAAAATAATTTAAAAATCATCCCACGAGCGAGATGACAATGTCGTGTTTAAGGTGAAAACGTCCGGAAGTTTGTTATGTTTTATTGTCAATTTCAATTAGAAATGGATACCCATGAAATAAATTTGATTAATTTATAAAATTATTATATAATTCAACTTAGAAACTAATCTAAAACATAATTTAACTTTATAAATAAATTATATGAAAAAATTGTTTTGAAATTAAATTAAATTTTTAATCTACTCATTAAAAAGTGAATATTCACAAAAAAATACCAATCTATCACCATTACCTATTTTTTATTTCAAAAAAAATATTTTGGTACATTAAATTTATAAAATGGTTAAAATTTTGATTTATAATAGGTTCTCCATCAAAAGGTTGAAGAACCACTTTTAATAAAAATATAGTAATTTATGTGTAATATTGGGTTTATTTTTATCTTATGCCAAAATGAAACTTATTTGATGGTTGGAAAAATATTTGCATGAAAATATTATAAATAATTTATTTATCTAAAATCTATAAAACTGTTATTATTTAAATAAATTTGAAAAATGTGACTATGTATTGTGTTGTTTAAATAGGGGGTTGTGTATATTATCAACAAAACCTGAAGAAAAATATTGTATTGTCTTGTGGCACTAGATTCTTCCCTATTACAAAAATTTCATCCTTGAAATTTTATGGGTATTATTGTCAAAAATATTAGGATAGTTCTCCTTCATACAATCCAATAATTCATATTTTACTTCCTCTATTTTGTGATTTCTCTAGAGTACCTTTACTAGATGAGTTGTCTGATTTCTCAATACTTTCTCTCTAGTATGAGGAATCTAGATGGGTTCTTATCAATAATAAATGTTAGGTTTCTAATCTATTTCATTAGATATGATCACATGAATTGGGTCTGGAATATACTTATAGAGCATAGATAGATGGAACACATCATTTACCATTGATATATTTTGTAGAAATGCTAAAGGGTAAGAAATGACTCCAACCATTTTATGAATTTTGAAGGGTTTGATTTACATGGGACTCTATTTACACTTAGTACTGAACCTAATAACAACCTTATATAGAGATACCATTAGGAAAACATTTTCTCACACTTTAAATTCTAAATCATTTCTTCTATTATTAGCATAACTCTTTTTCATACATTGAGATGATTTTATATGATCTTGAATAACCATTACATTTATCATGATCTCTTCAAAAAGATCTATGCCTATTAGTTCACATTCACCAAATTTATCACAAAAGGTTTTATTATGAATCATAGTTCCATATAATGCTTCAAATGGTTTCATTTGAATACTTGAATGGAAACAATTATTATATAAAAATTCCACCCGAGGTATGTATTGATCCCACATAACATGAAAGTCAAGTGCGCTTGACCTCAACATTAACTACATTTTTTGAATTATTCTTTCAGACTATCCATCAGTTTGAGTATGGTTGGCAATGCTAAAATAAAGATCTATTTTAAGAGCCTTATGAACACTCTTCCAAATTTTTGATGTAAGGGGGGGGAGTGAATTTTGTTTACAATTTGAATTTTGAATTTTTTTTTGCAGAGTGTTGATCGCCATGTGGAGTATGTAAGGGTGGTTTGTGGAGGTTTTTTTGGTTCCAACTTTTCCTAAAAGTGGCTTCTTAATAAATAAAAAAATGGATTGTGCAATAGATCCTTGTGAGGCTCTCAAGTGTCAATTATTATCTTATTGAATGAAAATGTGCATATTTGGTTAGTCGATCAATGATAACCCATATTACATCATTCTTTAAGGGAGTATTGGGAAGTTCAATGAGAAATTCCATTGTAATTTCATCCAATATTCACATAGGAATAGGAAGAGGTAGCATGAATTATTTTGGATGATGCCTTACAACATTCACTTATTGAAAAAATAGAATTCGGGAAACATAATACATAATTTTCAGCTTCATGTTATCCATCCAAAATTGTTCCATTATGTATATAAACATATTTTTTCTAGAAAGTGTTATAGTTAAATTTGACCTATATTCATGATCCAAAAATTCTATTTTTTGCTCAGGTATAGATTAAACACGAAGTCTCTTTCTAAATTTTAGAGCACCGTCTTCAAAAATAATGTCTCTTAATTTTCTATTGTTGAAACATTTAATTTTTTTTTTGAAATTATTAATCATTATATTGTTATGGCTTTATCCTTTCTAATAAATACGAGTTTTCAATAATTTGATAAATGATTGATGTATGCCCATCCATAAAAATTCCCATGTCCATTATTACTAGATACCTGATCATAGGATCCTTTTTGAACCTCTGTTATGTTAAAATCCATGATATTTCCTACTCAATGAATTTCCTACCTTATTAACATTCATGGGTGGTAGTTTGTTTAGAAATCATAATACATGATTATCTCAAGCTATCTTATTTGTCCCATGTTGATATCTATTAATTATAATATGTATTTATGAATTTTATAATCTATGTATATCTCACATATTTCTCCATAGAGTTACGTTCTCAATATATTCAAATAGAAAACCACAACCACTAACTCTAGATCCTGGGTTGGATAGTTCGGTCCATGTGTTTTCCATTTCCTTGATGTATATGTAATGACTTTATAATTTTTCAATGGGTAACATCCAAATCTTTTATTTGATGCATCACTATAAATAAACAATGCATCACTACCAGATGGTCGAGTCTAAATCGAAGAATTAACCAATCTTATTTTTAGCTCATCTATGAATTATTCAGATATGTTCGTCCAAAAAAAACGAAACACCTATATGTTTAATCATTGTTAATGGGTTATCCAATATCAAACTTTTGAACAAATCTCCGATAGTAACCTACCAAACCAATGAAACTACATACCTTGGTTATTTTTGTTGGCATAGAACATTATCTAACAACCATTTTTAGAGGATTAAATGATATTCCATCCTTGGAGAAAATATGGCTAAGAAAAGAAAGTTCATGAAACCAGAAATATCATTTACTAAATATCACATATAACTCTTCCATTCTAAGAGTCTTAACAATTCTCCTAAAGTTATTTTCATGGACCTCGTAGCTTTTATAATACCCCATAATTTCATTAATGAATACCCCCAAAATCATAAAGATGTTCCTTGAATACTCTATTAAATATTTCATTAAAAAGTGTATTCATTAATCAGTCTAAATGGAATTACAGTAAACTCATAATGTCCATACCTCATCTGAAAAGCTATATTAGGAATGTATTCATTCATCATTCACAATTATTGATACCCAGAATGATGATTAATCTTTGAGGAATATTTGATTCTATGAAGTTTATCAAACAAGTCATAAATGTGAGGTAGGGGATAATTTTTTTTTATTATAATGACATTTATTTTCCTATAATCAATTTACAACCTCATGGATAAAAATTTATTCTTAATAAATAGGAAAAGTGTCCCCATGATGAAACACTAGTGTGAATAAATCCCTTATTATCCAAATACTGTAGTTGTTTCTTCAACTATACAAATTACCTTGTGTCCAGTCTATAGGGATTCCTTGATATTGGCCTTGCATTAGGGATTAAATCAATGGAGAATTCTACCTCACATTCCGGGGGTGTCTAGGTAAATCCATAGGAAATACATCAATGTATTCTTACAGAGTTGATGCATCCTCGATTTTAATATTACATTCTTCATATGTAGAGGATGTTTGATCTTCTAACCCAAGAATTTCAATTAGTAGAGCTACTATGGGTGGATCTATATAAGAATGAGTTGAGGAAACTTCTTCTATAAAGATGATGGATTCAATATTTTCCTCACAAATTGTAATTTCCTTCCACTAGCAATAAATCATTGAATCATATTTCAAGAACTAGTCTATACTAAGGATAATATTAAATTCAACCATAGTTATGATTATAAGGTAGGAACATAAATCATATTTATGTTTCATAATTGGGACATACCAATACACATTTTTTGCAATGATACTTCCTTTAGGAGTTTTGAATGAAAACTATCATATTAAATCAAATGGAAATTTTCTAATTTTCATGGAAAACTGGATATATATAAAAGAGTGTGACGATCTGAAATCAAATAATGAATTGGTTAAATTTTATGATAGGATTGGTTTACCTGCAACAACATCATTTGTAACTTCAACCTCTTCCATAGTGATCGCATACACTTTTTCATCTCCCCTTGTTCTATTCTTTGGTAAATTACCATGATGACTGGGGAATTTATTTTTGTAGTTCCCTATATCACTAAAGGTCAAACACAAAATATAATCATTTTAATTCTTCCATTTATAGTCTTTAATATGATGAACCTTTTCTCCACACTTAAAACAAACTCCCAATCCTTTCAAGCATTTCCAAGAGTGATTTTTCCACAGTTCTCAAATGGTGGTAATTTCTTTAGTCCCATCTTCTTCACTGAAAAATTATGTTTCGCATGATGTTAAGAAGAATTATTTTTGTCTTAGTTTTTTGGAATACATAAGATCTTGAGAATTCAATATAAATTATTATGGAACATAAAACAAATTCTTCATATAATTAAATTTTCTTAGAAAACAGTTCTCTTTGGAAATTTGGATTAAGACCTTCAAAGAAGAGGTATATCATTAACTTCATGATGTGTATATAATTTGTAGCATACTTAGATTACCTAGTAATTGTAGCTTCATAATCCACAAAAATATATTTTTCATTTCTAATTTAATATAAATAACTTTCTCTCTATCTCAATTTATTGATCACGAGGGATGTATTTATAAAAAATGTCTCCTTAAAAGTTCTTCGTTCCATGAGTCCAATTTCTTTTTAATCCCTTGTATTCTTGATTAGATACCACCACTGATCAGTAACACCTTTGATATAATAGACCACAAGTGTAAATTTTTTCTTTTTTACTTCATTACATGTTCTTTAAAATCATCTCAAGATACTTAATACATTTCTCAACTACAATTGGATTAGTAATACCACTATAAGACGTGGGATTATTTTGTATAAAGCTATCCAACATAGGTGACTATTACCATAGAAGTGGTTTCCCCATTCAGGAAAGGTTATTTTTCATAACCTAATTATGTTTCCCTAATATCAACATATTTTTCTACATTCTTATATCAGATATATTGGATTCCTAATGGGGAATCTTTTAATTTTCTATAAGTATTGATATTATTTTTTCTTATAGACTCCATTTCTAAAAAATGGAATACACTGGTTTAGACCATAATATATAATTCCAGATATGGTTCACTTGATAACATAAATTTATGCATCATAAATATTAGAATCATAATCTTTTGTTATTTTAGGGAGATATTTACTTCTAAATCCTTCATAATGGTAGGTAAATAAAAAGTGAAATATCCTAAGTACATCCCTTCAGAGTGTCAAACTAGGTGCATAGTAAGACACATGTTTTTGTAATAGGTTACCCTAAGTAAAATTCCATCAAATCAACGAAATGAAAATAAAATTCATGTATATATATGTCAACACAAAATATCATGGTTAATTAATAATTGAATTATAAATAAAAGAAAATTCTTAATTATGGGACATCAAGTTTACAAGGATCCTGATACCTTTACCCTCAAGAGACAGTTTAACCTTTTGGTCAACAAATTCATCTCATTAGACTACTGATGCATCGAGGGGCTTGCAATAACTGGTCCCCAACCACTATGGCTTTCCTTAAATCGTCCCCAACTAGTGTATTGCATGTTCAAAGATATACCCATATATTAAATAAAAAATGGTCCTTATAAAATATACATATTTTTTAAAGAATATTTATTTAATAATAATAAATAATAGTAGGATAAATAATAACAATATTTTTTGGAATTAAAACATTCTTGAGGAAAAATAATCTTTAAACATTCCAAAGTGTCTTGTACCACATGAAACATTTAAATTATAATTCCCCAGTAATTAAATGAAACTTATAATATCATTATAATAAGTATATTCACGATATATCATTTCAAAGGGAATTATATACAAAAAATAAAATTGAATTGGTGCATAACAATAATAAGACCCCTTGGAATGTAAATTGAGACAAAATAACTTTCCATATACTCTATTTTTGGTATGTGGTATTTATCCACATGTATTGTGGTTCAGAATATAATAATATATAATTTAATAACCATAATACTTTTTTTAATATCATATATTTACTTATTATAATATTTTATTACCTATTTATTAATAAATGTCATTAATTTTACTATTTCGGGTATTAATTGCCTAATTTTCTCAAGTATAATTTGACTTGTGACTTGTTGTTCCTATATATTATATCAGAATTTTATCATCTCAAAAATTTAAACCATGGCTTAATTATATTATATATTCAGTTCATATGTATTAATAATAGTCCATAATATATGGAGATAAGAATGAACTGCACTGTTCAAGGAGATAGTAGGTTGTACGTTCGCATGAATGCAACTTTCATGTTTTTGTTATATTAAAAGATTGAAAATAAAAGATACATAATATTATAATTATAGAATAATATATTATTATATATAATTTACATATTTTTATTAAAATCATCCTTAGTTTATTACATGTATTGCATGAACGAGTCATATCGCTTTGAGGGGGCGGTAGTCCATACTTCCTCAAATGATATTTACGGAAGATGGAAAGAATTAAGGTAAGTTTTAAATAAAAATAAAATAATCATAATGACATTATAAATAAAATATATATCATATATAAATATATTATCCATCATAATTGTCACCATGATAGGTGTTAATGTTAAAATATAAAATAAATGTTCCGTGAGGTAGTAGTTTTCCATACATAGAAACTATATGTTATTTACCCATTAGTTGGAGATGTGTACAAGTGTTGGTCGAAATAATAAAATAAAAAATCCTAGTATATTAAGGGGATTTTGTTTTGTTATTTCAAAATATATTAAGAAGATTATATGGAGTGTATAGTGGATATGAATCTAAAAATATTGAGAAAAGATATTACCTCTAAATCGGGTAAGTTCTTTCGGTTTATATAAAAAGGCTTCAGTTGAGGGATTTATGCACAAATTAAGGATTAATGGCCTAAGGAAGGGATTTTGGAAATACATTGGGGAAGATATTTCCCTTTTATAATAGGTTTTAGAGGCATGAAGATGTTTGATAGGTGGTAGCATTTTATAGGGAAGGAAAACGACTCATTTGGAATTTTTTGAAATAAGATAGGCGTACACAGTTTCTTACCTATAAAAAGATCTAAACAACCAATATAACATAATAATGTATGTTTTATGGACTTTACATGGTAGAAAAATAGTTTTTGTACACATGAATATGAAATTTAGGCCCTTATGTTAAATTTTTTGTTTATTATTTAGCTTAGTTTTTCCTTATTAATTGTAATTAATATTAATTAATTTCCCTAATATTTTGGGTAAAAAACAATATTAAAATAATTGTAAATTATATATTAGATGATTCAAAAATATAGAACCTATTTTTCAAAATGGAAATTAATTAAGTGGGAGAAATTAATTTAAAATTCACCCCGTATGTGGGATGGCAATGCGTGTTTTTGAAGTAAAAATGTCCCAAAATTTGCTATGTTTTTATAGACAATTTCAAAGTGAAATTGTTCCCAAGGACTTATATTTCACTAATTGAAAAAAATATTATCTAATTAATCATTAAAAAATGTCTAAAAAATAATTTATCCTTATAAATAATATATAGTAAAAAGCTATTTTGAACTAAAATTCAGTATTTTAACTATTCATTAAAAAGTGAATCGTCACCGGAAATACCAAAATTTCACCCTAGCATGATTTTTATGCTTTAAATTAAAATCAGAATTATATTTTGATAAATTAAATTTACAAAAGGTTCAAAGTTTAGATTTAAAATGGTGTTTCCATCAAAAGGTGGAAATAATACTTTTTATAGAAATATAGTAATTTATTTGTAATATTGGGTTCTTATCTTATAATATGCCTATATAAAATATATTATATGGGTGTAAAAATATTTACTTTAAAATATAATATATACTTTTTCTATATAAAATCTCTAAAAGTGTTATGATTTAGTTGATTGTGAAAAGTGTGACTAATTATTGTTTTGTTTGAATTGGGTGTTGTGTATATTAGGAACAAAATATAAAAATCTTGGTAAAGTATTAGGGAGTAACATTAATTTAAAATTAATTAAATCCCATTCATCTCAATGAATAATAATGGAGAAAATAAACCAAAAAATAAAATTCCCTACCACATGTTGGATTGATCTCTTATGAAGAAATATTTTGGATCATTTTCAAGGAAGAGATTATATAATTCCATTGATGGGGAAAAACTCCACATTACTCCGATGATAAATACATGATTTCATGATCATATTCTAATACAAATTCTAGTATAGGTATACCTATAAATAATTATAATCATCTAGGACTATGTGTATAACCCTATACAATTCTCCATTGTTGGGGTAAGATAAAGTAGCCATTAATTATTTGAAATTAAATGACAATGAAATTAATAAAATTAATAAATTTATTTAATCCACCCATGATATTAATAAATCAATGTGTCTATCACTAACAAGATTTATATCAGGCTTAAATTAAAAAATATTCTCAATATTGAACAGAGGTCTAGGTTTTCCCATCCGAGCCACCACCAAAAAGCTATCCCATTATTTCTAAAACGATATGTGAATGTGATATATTATATTTTATTTTCTTAATATATAAACACTAAGGATCCACGATCACTATAATATCACAATAAATATGTTAATTACTCTATAAATATTAATTAGTATAAATTATATTCATAAAATAGAAAATATAGAGATGTTTCATTCTCTACACCTTCATAGATTATCATATCAAAAGTGAAAAACATCTCAAAATGGATAAGATAAGGAGATTTACTCTCATTTTCCCACTATAGTGATCTACCCTAAAGGATTCAAAGCTAAAAAAATAGGCACCCAAATAAAAAAACTTTCTCATTTCGGGATTTCCCATACTTACCAATGTTGGTCACCAAGTACTCTAGGAGGGTAACTCCATGATCAAAGTCAATATCACCCCAATCGATAACATGTAATGGACCATGAATGTAACATATGAACTATGACATACGAATTACAACATTCACATAGTCTAACTATGGTTATTGGTATAATGAACACAATACAACTCCAATCATACATAATATCTTGAAAGAACCAATGAAACTCAGAGACAATTTACTGCCTGATACAAACCTTTACCATCCACATTGAGATGAAATCTTATAGAACACATGATATCATCATGAAACATCAAATTCACTTGTCATTGATACTCATATTATTTAAGATGTCTCTTTGATGTTATCATCCAATCCTTGATTATTTGAATATTTGTTTACATTTCGGGCACAAACTCTAGGCTCATGAACATCTATCTCTACTGGATCCTACCAAAAAAATGGTCACCTATAGGTTCTCTAATACAAGGACTATAATGGAACCCAAATAATCTTGTAACATAGAATATAATCATATAAAAACACTAAAATTGTTTTTAAAAATCTCCCTAATAGCTATATATGAACAAAATAGTTTGTTGTATGTCCTCCAAAACCTGAATGGTCCAATCAATATATCCAACTACCAAGGGTGTAACATCATGATCAACCACAAATTATTCCCAAAAAACATTAAAATACTCTCTATAATTATTATTTAATGTGTATACCATGGTTTGAAATATAATCCAAGATACCACATGAATTAAAAATAGTTATTATATGTACATGAATCTCATGATCACCACAAAACCCAACTCATGGATGACTAGGATGTGGATTGATTTAGTGAGTCCCTTTAGAATCACCCCGATGGAATCATGACCTTTCACTGGTCAGGGAAGTATCATTAAAAAACCATGGAGACATAACCCCAATCCACCTCCATCCAAGTACCTTATTCTTTTCATATTGGTAGGAAAGGATTTTAGGGACAAACATAGTAACATAAAAAATTATTATTATCACCTAAAACATACACTAAAGGTTCTAGTATATCCTGAAAATCCGAGATATATCAATATGGTAAGGTAATAAAATCTCTCAACCACTACTCTTGATGCATGAATTGTATAATTTTCTATCAAAAAAGAAGGATGAAATACATTATTGATTTAGAAAATTCATATGCTAGATGTCTAGAGGATATCTTGTCACAGAAGATATCACAAATGATACCGCCAATTTTATCCTCCATGACATGTTAATAATTCAAAGGGGAAACAACCATCAATTATAAATATTCTATACCATCCTCACCTAGGAGTATCAACTATAAGGAGGTAAAATGTTCCACCTCCTAATTCAATAACTATAAACATTAATACCTATTATGAGTATCTTCTACCATGCTCCCCTTCCTAGGAGTATAGACTATCTCAAATCCATCAACCTATAAGAACTCTATCCATCACCTCCGATCATGTCATTATAATTTTGTGAAAAGATATACCCGAATCTCATATGGTTGGGAAAGACAAAGAATCACTCACCCAAAATATTGTGTTAGTATGTATTCTGGAAAACAAATAACACTTCAAACTTATTTCATGGGTCCTGTAATTCCACTCATGGGCTAGTAACTGTTGGGTATCACAAGTATCACTACCTACCTTTGAATTAGAACACACTCAAGTCCATATCACGAGAATATGTAGAAAACTATGCACTCAACACCCTCCACTATTAGGTTCAAGACATCGGAGCCTATCCACCATTAGTATATCTTTAGAATATTTTACTAACAAATATTGGTATATATGAATGGTTACCCCTTTTAGGTGAAATCTATCAGAGGTTCTATGATTTTTGAAGAGTTTAGCATAAACCTATGATTAAATCCTACCAACCCAATGATTTTTTAGCACACAATCACTATATGGGTGGATTTAGATCTCCAATACTACCCCCTCTTATGAGATGTGATATCCAGGTATGTGGACCCCTTAAATCCTAAAATGAAACTTTCACTGGTTCCTATAATGTTAGTTCTAATGTAATGTCCAAAATAATCCTGAAATATCTTTTATTCGCCTCCTTTTACACTGAATACACAATCACGATTTCTATTCTCAAAGGTGTATACTCATTTCTAATAGTCACTGAGTCCAGTTGATTTTAATTAACATCTAACCTCAATATATCATCTAAAGACTTAGAGAAATAAAATGACTGCCTTAGAGAGCACCCTATATTTGAGGAAGTTCTTAATATATAGATCCTCCACTTAAACCTTCATATCTTGTCTCATTATACGGTTATCTGATAAGTTGGTGAATATATCTGGCCATCTATGAGTCTAGGTCTATGAAGATTTAAACTTTCCAATGGGGATGTAATCATTGAACAACCTTAGTAAATATTCCCTCAAAATTTTCCATCACCATGGGAAACAGGAATCTCAATGAATTTGAATATGGTGTATATAATATGAATATGAGTGCATCCTTATTTTCCTTGGATCAATTGAGGCCAAATAACGAAAATTACAACCCACTAACTAGGATATATTGAAACACTCAGTATTAATTGTCCACCTAGGCCTAGAATATAGGAAACAAGTCTATATTGAGAAAAACATCACATAGATTCATTGTAAGTTCTTAATGATTCCACACGAATCTATCTCTTCCCCAAGTCAAGTTACACTATCGGTAGATGTGTGGGATTACTAAATATTTCTCAGTAGGGGCCTCCAAACACAATAGTTATGCTAATGTGATATAATGGAATCACTTATTATTGAATTAATGATGTGTTAAAGTAAAATTTTCTTGTATTTATGTACTAAAAATTTAGAGGAAGTAGGGAAGGCCCATGTCATACCTCAAAATATATATAGAGCCTCTAGGCCACAAGTGCCTACTTCTTGAATCTATTCTCCCCATTTAAAAAATTTTCTCCAAATATAAGGATCACTATGACACATTTGAATAAAAAAATGACATTTTATACATAGGTAAATGTAACTCATCCTCCACATCATGAAACAATCCTTTCAAAGAAGTACTCACTCACCCACACAACATTAAATCATGTCATAAGAGAATAAGTCTCACTGGGTAATGCATATGACTTCTCGACATGCATAAATGCCCATAAAAAATCACCATTATAGGTCTTGACCATATCCATAATTAGCCTTAGAGAAGTCTCACTACTAGATAAATCGTAAATTGGGGTCCCAACTAGGTTGAACACTTGCACCATAGACTCGTTCTATTCTTATGTGACCCATATGGGGGGGTCTATATAACCATGAAAACAATGCAATATTTGTCTCCATACCTCACAAATAACACTAAAATGTAGTGTGTCATATTCTGATACTAATGGAGAAAAATATTTCTCGTCATCATAGAGAGTATCCACAAAGAACAATAGGTATCGGACTACATTCTACTCTATAAGAGAATACACCACTCACTATCCACTCAGAGGAACCACCTTGAGAAGAGGTTAACAGGTTGAAGCTACATCATAAAGAAGAACAAAATCAAAATCTTAATATAGTTTCCTAGATAGATATAATCATTGAGTTATATAGTGATAAATGAGACACACCTTAGTCAAAAGATCATATATGGGTGGCTGACTCAAGAAGGTCATGGAATCAAAAACCCATTCCAATATGATGTATGTACCAATGTTTTACCTATAGTTAGTGTCTAAAAGTTCTGTGTTAATAAAAAGATAATTAATGTTTGGTTGAATGGATATGTTAGGTATTGCACCATCAATGGGTTCTATGGGATGAGAGTGGAAATTGAGACACTTTAACCACATTTCCCGGGTTCCTAAAACAAACCTCATAGTTGAACTATCTCCACACCCGAGTCCTAATATGACATCCCTTGTTACCAATATATCATTACTTGACCCAACATGGCCTGCCTGGACAGTGGTAAGCTAATAATGACACCGAAATCCCACCTTCAATTGCATAGGGGATGAGGAATATAATCGAGTTAGCCTAACATACACAAGGGATACATTATCCTTAACTACATGTACATACACACAAACATCTCCATACACCAGCATAATAAAGAATATATAACCAATGGATACTATAAATTTATGCATAAATAATAATCCCACACTGAATCCTGATAATGTGTACAGAAAAGAAAAATCTCAAAATAAAATCCCACAAAAACTATATAGGAGTCCATCCTACTAATAAAATGGGGAATTTTATCAAGATGCAATCTACTAGAACCTTGCATGGTCTGTCAAACACAACTATGCTCCTCCCATGCCTAGTCTTCATATGAAACTATCAAATATCCAGTCATATCCATGAGACATTACATGTGTGGGTAGATCCCATATAGGGTTGGTATAAACATACCTTATAGGGTACCTCTAAATCACCAAACATAAAGTATGAATGAGGGAGTCATCTCTAAATCACAAATACTAGGAATAAAATGATAACCTAGATATACTCAAGACCTAAATTAAGATTCAAGGGGAGGTTATGTCATCACTGGTTAGACAAGGATTATACTAGTGGATCATAGGTAATATTCATCTAAGAGAACTCATTTATCAGGTGTATCTATACAAATGGAACGTATCCGAGAGGATATACTCATCGAGCCTTTCTATGTAGAAGCACGAACAAAACTAAGAGGGACCATACATGGTACTCACTTTATTGAACTATATATTATTAAAATACATCATATATGGATAAAAATATACAGGAATAATTCATAGGGTCTATATGAGAATACCAAAAACTAAATATATTAATGCATCAGGTAGGGGATCACATTCCATAGACAACATAAACCTGATACCTAACCTGACCTATAGAAGAATGATAGAGGATCAAACCCTAGTCCACATGTAGGGATCGATGAATTTATTTGGTTCTAACCCACAGAGGGGATACACATCCTATTCTCATGATGGGATACCTCCCCATTTCCACTTAGGTATGGACTATGGGAAGATACCCACACTAATATGGTTTCAGGTAACTCACCCAAGGTTGTACTGAAAAAAGTATGAGGAGAACAAGGGCACTAACCTACCCTAGAATTAATATGTGACGTGTCCCATGAGGTACACAAGGTGACTCACTGAGTCTGACACTACCCATGATATTCCATATGACATGACATTTATTGTACAAGATACATAGAATGTTGTTACAACATAATGTGTGTAGAGTCTGGATGTCACTCCACGTGTCCCATTTTCCTATTCTCATACAATTTTCTATGTATATGGTGTGTGCCCTCCATTCAAGGCTTGTGGGGTCAAATAGCTTCATGTGTGTATACTCACAAAACATTAATATCTAGTTATTTTGTGGTAACAAGGTGTGTCGGTCGACCACATATAATGTGATATTTAATTTACCATTTCAAACCTATACAACCTATAGAGGTGTGATAAAATATGTGTTCATCTGAACTATATTCAATACATGTCATAATTTAAAAGAAATTATAGGTTATTCATGTGTCTTATCATATGCCACCACCACATCAAAATATTCTATGAATCATGCCATAATGACTGGATATGGATTTACATAACCCCCAACATCATTGGTGGATAGGTTCTAGCTAGCCTTTAATCATAAAAACCTCCCAATTTCAATATTGAAAAACAGATATATCCCATATCATGAAATATCCACAAAAAATCCATCACTTGATCACTGTCATTTCCAGTTGGGGGATTCAGGCAACCCGTAACAAAGAATTTACCATCCTCACACCTCTAGAGGTACCCACTCAACCTAGATATCATATCTACCATTTCAAGAACCATCTTCAGATTGTTTTATTCATAACCATAACTCTATCACATCCTCTAAACCACAAAAACAGACCCATAACAAAAATTAATTATGATTAATGATGACTACATAGTGATCAGTAATGTAGGGATCAACAAATCATCATCCAATTGGAGTACTGATGATGAATATTTCTTGAAAAAAGGGAGAAACACACAAGGAAAAAAATTATAATCAATCCTAGGGGATGTTAATTTAGGATATCCTTTTTAAAATCTAAATAATGAGATGGAAAAATAAATAAACAATTTTAACAAAAAAATATCAAGTAGATGCTAATTTTTTCATAAATAATTTAAAAGTAGAATAAATCTCACTAGGTTCACTCATGATGAGTTCTTATTTATATCAACATAAAAATATAAACAGGTGGATGCTCTCTAAGTTCTCCACAAAAAGGCGCACACATGACCCTGTAAAAAAGTGTAATATCTCTCGTTATTCTAACGATAGTTTCTCAGGGTCCTTTGGATCACACCTTCTCACATCCCAAGTATCCAGTGTGCTACTCAATTCCAAACATATCCATATCACAAGTGTTATATACCAAAATATATTGCACACTTAATTTAAAAAACAAGTCCATTTCGATAAAACTCCTTAATGATTTTTTTATTAAAACATATTTGAATGTGTTTTAAACAATATAAAAAATTGATCTATTTTATCTAAAACATGGAGTGAACAGAAGAAACTACATTAGGAAACCCCATATTAAATATTCAATTTCTAAATAAAACCAAGGATCATATCTAACATTGAATAATAATTAATAAATAATATATTAAAAGGTAAATTGATAAGAATAAACCATAAGTGATTAATAATTCAATGTTATTCATAATTAAATTTGCAAAAATAGTGAAATATTTATCATAAATTTTTTCCCAACCCACTACCATTGACCACAACCACCCAATTTAAGAATAAAAAAATTACATACCAAAACAAAAAAAAAATCAATCCAAAAACAGCATTAAAGACCCTGTGTTCAGCCAATCCTCTTTTGTTTTCACACATCTATCAAAAAGGAAGAAAGAAGGAAGATAACAGGAAAATATAATGAAATATTGAAGAATAGGACATACCTCAAACTAAAACACCTTGAAATTAAAAGGAATCTCTAAATATGATAAGGGATATGGCCCTATAATAATGGAGGAGGATATAAATGATTGAGAGAGAATAAGGTTCCTAATAGATTTAAATTTAGTATAGAAAACTTGGTAAAAATCCATTTTTTATTGATGTAGAAAACTCACCTGGTTTTGATACTGTGTTAGAATAACGATTCCTTGGCTGTGTGGGTGCTCATATATCTATAAAAACTAAGATTAATGGTTACCCATAGTCCTTTAATATTTTAAAAAACTATGACTAATTTGTAGAAAAGAACACTATAATTATAATATCTATCGTGTCATGGTTATTTTCAAGGATAGGAAATCCATAAACCAGATAATGATTTCCCCAAAAACTAATGTTAAGACCCCTAACACCTTGGAAGAAAATAATGAAATGAATGATAAAAAATCAACAATATACATACCAGTGTCCCATAATGAGTTTCACATCATTCTTTATATAATTTATATTCTCATTTACTTCATTACATTACATTTATTATTTATTAATTATTACCATATTATATGTTGATTCAAAAAATATAAATCACTTACTAATTCATACATTAATTTGGATTTCATAGTATTAATATAAGACACGCTAATTTCATATATAAATTTATTCTATTATTTATTATACCAAAATTACAAAATTTATGGTTTGTTATGTCCTAAACACATATAAAAGTATCCATAAGACTACATTTAATATCATGATATCACTTCCTAATAAGCATAACATCAATTAAACCACATTAACAACATCTTCTGGTCAATCCCACATAAACCACATTATGTTATCTCATTAAAAAACAAAGCATCAACCGATTTAACATCATAGAAAAAAATAACCAAGAATATTTTAATTTTGATAATAAAATAAATGTACAAATTGAAGTAAAAAACATTCTATTATATTTATTCATACATAAATAATCTATTAAATATTTTTTGTAAAAAAAATATCAACCGATAACTCCAGATATCCATTCTCAATTTCATTATTATAATTAATTTGTTTATGAATTTATTTTCTAGGATATTGTAAATGAACAAAAATAGAAATAAAGGACCACTATAAAATGATTATTAAAAAATATAATTAAAAACACAATATTAATAATTTATAAATCATATAAGGATCATGTGATTCACATATCCTCTTTAAATTTATTTTACCTATTTACTTATTTTCAGTAGGTAAACTATGAATACATAATCATTTATAAATTTTGATTTGAAATTCCATAATAATAAAAAATATAAGAGAAGTGAGATTTTAAATATGTTGGATTATATGGATCTTAAATAATTTTTATATAGAGAAATATGATTGTATCACTATAGATCCCAATAAAAAACATAAACAACCTAGAATACATCATCCTCCACTAGGACCTTAAATAAATTTAGAATATAAAGTGTAAAAACCCTATCAAAAAATTAAAATATGGAATAACATATATGTAATATAATATAATATATGAAATGATAATACAATGGAAGATATGATCAAATTATATCACATGATTCCATCCATTGGAATCTTCATTGAGATATTTTAAAAACCCTAAAATAATTCTAATATATATCATGGTTTTAAGGAAAGTATAAGGGTGTATAAATATTTCAATATTCACATAAATGTTCCTCTTAAGACATAATAAATTAAAATCATGGAGTAAATGAAGGACTCACAGATCATCATAATTCATATAGAGAATAATGATGTTCTCTACCAAATTTTTAGGTTTAAAAATTGAAACAAACAATGAATAACTTGAATTAGTGGAAACCATCACATCATAAGGATTTAACACCCAATAATCTCAGTGAAAAATAGGAAATCATCCCACTAAACATGATAAAATATTAACCAATTCTACAATAAAATGGGATCTATCATGATGAAACTAAACCAAATAGGTTGACAAGAAAATATCATTGTGCATGTATCCATGAATTGATAAAAATAACTATTCTGTAATCTATGTAACCAAAATATAGTGATGTAAATATTTTTCATTATAGGAACACCAAATCCTCAATTACATAGCTCTGTTTTGTAACTGAAAACTATATTCCACAACCTCATACACCATGGTGCGACCATACTAACCATAAAAACTATTCTCTCCCAGTCCTATGATTATGTTGAAAAAATATATGTCATTATATAATATTTCTCTATAAATTAAATCTCAATTAAACTCATTCTTCACTTTCACTATCCTTCTCCAAACACATCTCTGACACCTTTGACACTCCATGTCCATCGAGTAGAGGAGTTGAAAACATATGAGATTATTAAAGATATATTATGGAGTTCTAAATCAACAATCTAAGTGGAAAGACATAAATTTAAATAGAAATTTATTTAGAATAGTTTGAATCAAATATTATTCATATTATTCCATTTTGTCATTGATTTAAACATATGAAATTATGTTTTATATAATCTATATATGGACTGATTTGGAAAAACACATAGTTTAGAGTGAAATATGGAAGAAATTTCAAGTTTCCTTGTTATAGAACAAAAGATATATGTCATGAATAAATACTATACAACACATTTCGAAGCATCAAGTAGCCATTTCACAAATAGGTTTATGGTCAAAACACCATAAAATCCTAACTGAGAATTTTGAAAATATCATTCCTTTTTCTATTAACATTTATTTGGTAGTATACATACTATATTAGTATTTAAAAATTTTATGAATGGTTTTTTGATATTTTCGAATGATTATATATTTTTTTGAATTTTAGTTAAACATATGTATTTATAAACATGGTTTATGTTTTAATATTTTTGTATTCTTCTTTCACTATTGATATATGCCTCCCTAAAGATAACTAATGAATATTATATGAAAATATATTCAATAGTTGGTTTGATATATCATTAATATAACATATATTACATTTTATTATTATAAAATCAAATTATTAAGTTCATCAATATGGTACATTAATTTTGAAATAGGTTATTAATTATGAATATTATAAGATTTTTACTTCAAATTTATTGTTGTTTTTATGGAATATCTTATTAATGTTATTTTAAATTGTTTTCAAATGTTATGAAAAATTTGGGTGAGGTTTGAGTTAATAAAATATTAGAAATTTTTCATCTAAAATAAATTCATAATATTCAATTTAATATTTTACTAGTGTTATAATATTTTTTATAATTATGAGAAAAATATTTTATAAATTTAAAAAATAAAAAATTATATGTCCCTCTTACAAAAGAATTTGAATTTATATTTTTATCAAATAAAATAGATTTATATATGGATATAACTATTACAAAAAATATTATATAATTAATTTATTATTAATTAATTATAGATATATTTTTACACGACTTCTAAGATAAATGAATTCATACAAAAGAACAAGAAAGTTGATTTTACACTTTGAAAAGATATTGTTTTGAATAATTAAATTATATAATGTATTTTATAATTTTATATTCATATATATTACTATTTTTTGGATATTTTTGTGATTTTTTAGTTATTGGTTTGTTGGAATTATTTTTTAAATACTGAAATATTTAATTTTTGAAAATAACAGGTTTTATGGATGGTTTGAATCAGGTTTTACCCATGATATTTTTAATGAATACTAAAATAGTTAAATGTAATGAATTATTTGTAATATTTTATAGAAAATATTGGAATTTATTTTTAAAAAAAATAAATAAATTGAATATTAAAATAATAATTTAATTAAAAATTAAAATGGGGTTGTTCAATTTTATAATGGATTTTTGTGCTCTGTATTTATTATTGTGAGTAAAAATAGACCATGGAAACACATTTTCTACTATTGTTCATCAATTTATATTTTTCTTTTTTTATAACATTTCATTATAAAAAAATATGATCCATAATGAAATAAAATAAAATATATAAGTTGTTTAATATAGTTATATTTATTCATTAAAAAAATAAATGTAATCTTTTATTTCTAATTGATCATTTTTCACTACAAAATATATTTATAAACACTATAAATCATGGATACATATTTTTATGATGAGGATATATATCTATCAATTGTGTTTTATTAGAATTATTTGTTTTTAATCTTTATAAATAATACCCATTCTATATATTTTAGAGTGAAAACATATTTTACTCATTTGAAGATATAATATAGATGTTTGTCCATTTTTTATTGATCATAGTGGAAATAATTTATTTTAGAATTTCATTAAATATTATCTAATTCCACTCAACTATATCCCTTGTAAATGGATCAATATAATTTTACCAAATTAACATTAGGTGTTGGTTGAGTGGAATAGCATGTTTTCACATTTACCTTGTGCTTGAATAAAAAATCTTTTGTTGTGTGTTGTTTATCTAACTTATTATTTACACTATTATCTAATTTAAGATAATTTAATTATGAAATAAATTTGAGAAATATCTTTTATTTTTGGTAAAGAGGAAATATAATAACTCAATTCACCCATATTTTTTCATTATAGTAGACAGTTCTTGGGTAATATTTTGAATTAGATCATGAAATTTGAGTTTAAAGGATCAAATAGATGATATTTAATTATATGTTATTGTTTTTTATAATGGGTTATCTCAATGAAGTAATTTACATTATTATAAAATTTTATTTCATTACAGAATAGAGTTAGTCATTGATGTTCGTAATAACTATCTATATTATTTATTTGGAATTAAGAGTTTACATTAAAGCTAATGATCCATAAAAAATTCTTATAGGGGGGAATGTGTTATGGTGTACATAACATGATGTTAATTTTTATTTAAATATGAAAACCCTAGAATCTATTTTTCTGTAAATATGTTTATTAGAGTTTCTAACTGTGTTATTACTTATTAGATATGGGAAACTATTTTTGTTTTATATAAATGTGTAAATAATGTTTTAATCATGATTTATATAACTAACAAGCTGATGTATGATACATTCAAAAAAAATTATATGGTTAAAATTGAATAACCTAATTGAATACTTACTAAAATAATAATTAGGGAACCATCGATGGGAAATTAATTCCCTAACCATGAACAAGAAATAAATATGCTCAGGGGTTTTACTTATTTATTGGAAATTGTATTAGTGTCTCCTTGATAGTTTACTATAGTTAAAGAATTAAAAATTAGTAATATGATTAAAATATTAAGGATGTACGTGAAAAAAATTATATGTTTGAATGATTAACACTAGCTAATTAATAATGATATTCTTTATTGTAATTTTATTATATTAATTGATTAGAATAAAGGGAAACCTAATGTTTTATATCTTATAATGAATGAAATTTTATTAGTTCTCCTTAAAATGATGTGCATGATCAGTTTGAAATAAGGTTCGGTGAAATATATAAAATAATTAAGGTATTCAAAAATTATTTAAATAAAACTATAAATAATGATGGAATATTAATATAAATTTGTTTTTATGAGTGAAATGAACAAAGAAATATCATGACTAATATAAAATTTCCTAAGGAAAAGAATAAATTTTACTAGAAAACTAGTAGATGATATGGAAATAAATCCATGAAATCCATATAGATTTAGTTTCAAAATACATGTTATATTATTAACTGTAATTTTTAAGTCTATGAATCATATTAATGGACTAATATGTGTTTTATAAAAGATATAAGAAGAGGAAAATTCATCTTCTTAACACATACCAAAGAATAATGGTTATTCTCTGAATAACTAAATGAAAATTAGTTTTTATATAAAATCAATATGAATTATTAATAAATGAACATAAATTTATTCTAAAATAAAATTATTATGAAGTGTTTAGAAATATTAATTTTTAATATTTTTTAAAAAACAAATCAAAATTCTAGAATGCTCAAATTTATTTTTTATATTATGATTGTATGATTGATGAATTGTTATATGTTAGTTATTCCATAAATATGGTTTTTTGTAAGAATACTATAGATGGTTAATTCCAAAATAAAATACTTTATTGTCCAAAATAAACTAAAAATAAACAATGGGTTTTTTTACTTGTTACAAGAACAAAATTTAACAAAATTAATTTGATCCTGATTTCTGATGAAAAATCATGTATTGTGTCACTGTCATTTATTTGGATATTTTTAGCCACATTGATAATGATTTTAGACTAATACTTGAATAATTTTAAATATTTTTGTAGGAATATTTTTAAAATATTTATCCAAAACAAGGTTTTTCAATTCTGCTCAATATACACATATCTGAATTTTAAAATCATTAAAAACTAATATAGATAGAACAAAAATTATATGGGTACCAAATAATATACTTGTAAGATATTTTGATAATGAGGTAGAAATAAAATCAGTAATAGAAAACTGTATATGGACAATGCCCAAGTCATATGAGCTGATATTTCTTAAATTTTATTCATTATTAAAGATAGATGTTGGATTTGTTACCATTGTAGAAATGGAAATAGAAAGATAGATGGAATTGGAGTAGTTATAAATCATGAAATTTTTCTAATCAATATATTTATATATGTGGAAGATTTAAATCATAATCTTATATGTATTTATCAATATTATAATGATCGATATTTAGTTTTTTTCTAACAATAACTGTCATGTTTATAGAGATAATAATATTTGATTAAAATAAACTTGAACTGATATTGTTTACACCCTAGATATTTGTTGTTGTTTTTAGAAAAAAATAATCTTATGAATCCTAAAATTATGTAATCATGGAGTTGGATTGGAGAATATAATAATTATAATATTCTTTCCTTGAGAAAATTATTTAAGATGAATCTGTTTATAGATTATAAATAAAATTTATGAAAAAAGACTCTTTAATAAAGGTGAAATACAAAAGAAAATTAAATATTATTTTAAATAATGTAATGATATTTACACTTTTAAAACATTATAATGGATGCAAAAATAATTTTTTTATCTAACAAGAAAAAAATATATTGGAGGAATTTCTTATGATATTATTTTTTATACCAATTTTCTCTATTTTGATTTGTTTTTATTATAAAAAATAAATATCATGATTTTTATTTCAAATTTAATTTTAAAAAAAATCACAATGGAATAGATGAAAAAATTTATTCCTTTAAAGAGGTCATTAGAGAGAATTTGAATTTAATGATTTTAACTCTTTGATGTCATTTTTGGGTTTATATATAATGTTATTATGGAAGAGAAACATAATATAATAGTGTTTCTAAAATTTGTAAAACGAAGTTACATAAAATTGTTAGAATAATTATATTTGAACATAGATTTCATGGTTAATTTTTTTTTCTAAATATGTTAATACAACTTTTTATATCATGAAAATATTTCTAATAAAGCCAATGTTAATGAAAAAATATTATAAGTTATTGATTTGGATAAATAAAATAGTCATATATGTTAATCATTTTGGATATAAAAGGTTTATTCAAAATATTATAAAAATATTTAAAAAAAATATGTAATGGTTGAAGAAGGAATCATTTTTAGTAATTATACTACTTTTAATGAATATTGATATTATAAAAAAAAATTAATGACAAATAAATAATATATTCATATGAGGTATGATGAAAGGGATCCATGTAATGAAATGAGAACGTTAAATGATGATGATGGTAATTATATTAATAAATTAATTCTTTTTTCATTTCTATATGGAAAATCATAATGATGAAGAATATGTTCATGTAGAACCAAATCCTAATGAATTATATAGAAATAAAACATAATTGTGTATTTCATAGATACCCTAGAATAATAAAACACCATCCAATATATTTATTTTATTTGGGGTCTAGATAATTTTATTATGATAAGAATAATTTTTGGGAATAAAGTTACATTTACTACTCTTCATTAACATATTTAACATATATTCAATGTAATCACTAATTGAAGAATATTATTTTTTAGCTATACATGATGTGTTGAACTAGTTTTAGTGCAATAATATTTATAAATTAGTTGAGATACCCTAGAATTATCTAAATATTCAAAAATTGAGTATTTAAGAATAAGAATTATCATCATCAATTTATTTCAAGGAATATGTATAGGTTAGTAAAAAAACAAAATAAGTGGATGAGATATATTTTGAAGTGATATTACAAAATATTTGTATATTGGAATCCATTAAAACCATCCATGTTTTTATATAATATATATATTTTGATGTTTTTAAAATGGATGTTAAGTATAAATATTTAAATTTTCATTTTATTGAGTAATTATATATTGATCAACCTCCTTGTTTCAATATACCCTTTTCATAATTTTGGGTTTTAATTTAATTATTCCTTATATAATTTTAAATGGGAAACTAAATTAAAGTATGAAGGTTTTTTTATTTTACTTGATCATATTCATTTTCTAAAGAGAAATTACACAAAAATCTATATAAGAAAATATTTTCCATATATATATATATTTATTTATAATATATATTTATGATTCAATTTATGGTTCAACTAACTATAAGTCCTATAATGAATGTCACCAATTTAATATAACAAGTACTATAAATGATCATAATTTGGGCGTTGAATTTATTTTTTATTATAAAATATCTCATAAATAATTTTGGAATGTCTTATATAAAAAAATATATACGCATGATTTTTTGAATATGTTATGACATAAAAATTGTAATTTATTTAAACATATAATGATGTTTATTATAAAATATAACATAAATGTAGATGGGGAATTAGTTAAAAATATGTTATATAGATGGGCTATTAGGACTATGTTATGTCATATTTTTAGTGGAACATTCTTGAATTTTAAAAGGTTTCTTCATGGTTTGTTTCAATATAGTCCAAAATAATATCATATAGATTCCTCCATTTTTTAGGATATACTAATAGAATATTAAATTACATTTTTTATTCCTAAAACCAACAGATTTCATTGGATTAAATATTATATTGAAATATTTTGAGGTTAAAGTTTTGATATAAAAAGTTATTTATCATTATTCCATTACCTCAAGCATCATTAATTTTTTTTCTCAGTTAAAAAATAGCATACTTCCACACATTCAAGCGTTAAAGTTGAATATGTTGTAGTAAGAAGTGTTCACCCTCATGTGTAATATCTGAAACATAATTTATAGGGGTTTTCCCCAATTCTGATCATGTTGATATTTAACTTTTCAACACTTTATTTTGTAGACCTTTCAAAAAATATTATAACTCATTACCAAACAAACCACATAGATATTAGGAAATATTTTATAAGAGATTATTATGAAAAATTTGTTTTATCTATTTATTTTCTTAATATTATACACTATCTCATAGACGTATTCAAAAAGATTATTTCTTTTAATCAACATTATTTTAATAATATTGAGTTCGTTTTTATTAACATTAATTACAATTATTCTATCTACATTATATTTTCCAAGTTGTTTAATATATTATTTATTTTATCATGTTCATTGTTTAATTTTTTGTAAGACAATATATTTTTTTAATCCAACACTTATAGTTTTATATTAATTTTTATAATATGAAATGATATTTTTATTCGTATGTAACATTCCCTATTAATGGATCAAAAATACATTACAACACTTGTATTATTATTAATTTTTTTCATAAATTAATTTTTTTGGTATTTTATACCATATTTGTAATATAAAATTTAACATAATTTTTTCATGTATGATTATTTTTTTACAATTATGTATATATTAAATTATTTTAAATATTTTGAGCATAAGTTTTATTCATTATTGATTAATATCACAATTTTGTTTTTTTATTTATTCAATTATTTATAGCATAATCTAATTTTGAATTATCTAAAATATAATTTTTCATCATAAAAAATATGATTTATTATTTCTCTCTTGATAAAAAATTTTGTAATTTTTGAAATTTTTGATAGATTTATTGATGTGGTGAAGTTGAAGATTGATGATTTTGGCCGATTGATTGGCTCAATAGATATTATAAGAAAAACAATTTATTGAATTATCATACCAATAAAAGTTACCAATTCTATATAGATATATACTATAAATATTATTTTATGAATAATGTGTTGAGATTTCAAAAGTGGTGGTGTTCATTTTATGGAAAAAGTATACTTTTTAATGTGATAATTAATTCATGTATTTCTAAATCAATCTCGAGTGTGTGTTTTGATGTATAAATTTCAGATATAAATGAAAAGTAAATTGATGTATGTTTTCATTTACATCTGTCCACCATATAATCCTTTTCTACTATACGAAAAAGATGATATTTTAGTTTAATTAATATATATCATAATACGGTGTGATTAAATGTAAAAATATAATACTTTTCTTATTTGTAAAAATGTTTATTTATAATTAGAGATTTAGAATTTTGTAACATGATTAGAAGTTTCTTCAAAACAATTATTCAGACAGAATTTTCATTGAGGGTGGATAAAATAAAAAAATTACTTAAAGATATATATATTCAATATTTTTTTGAATGGTATGAAATTAAATATTCTATGATATATCCTGAAAATTATATAACATTTTATTGAATGGAAGATACAAATTAACTACTATCCATATTTATGAATCATAACAATATTTTTTCAAAAGATATATATTTTCTAATGCAAGTGCATACATAAACATTTCATTTTCATAATACTTTATCTACTAGTGTATTAAATATGACTTGTTTTAGAGGTAATATATCTGAATAAAATTTGTTGGTTCAAAATTAAAATGTTACAGATTATGTAGTTAAATGATAGGAAGTGTCCTTGCTAGAGATGACGATTCATGTTTCATTAGTGCTTTAAATATATCAAATGATACTTATATTTGATTTAAAAAATTTCATGTTTATAATATTGAACCTTAACAAATATATTTTGAGAGAGTCACTATTACTATAATATATAAATAATATAATACTATTTGTTATAATCTAAACATTAAAAATAAAAAAGTGAATATATAAACTGAAACTAATAATGATGATCATTATATCAAATATATTTAATCTAATGTCAATTAGGAATCTATGATAGATTATGTATAAGAAAAATAAAATTTGGTTCAGCTAGAGCTAACAATTTTGGGGAAAAACAGGTAGTTGGGGACTAATTTGAAGTTAATGAAAAAAATTAATGTTAGTAAGAAAGAAAATTAGAAATGAAATAGATAGTATTGTAAAAAATATTAAAATAAAGGATTATAGTATTAATATTGTTGGTGTAGATATTTTTTGAGAAACTATTTGTCTTAGTTAAATTGTAAATGATAATAATATTAATGATGATATTAGAGTTGATTATAGTGACAATAATTTTGATAAATAGTTTATTATATTGGATGAGAATATTCTCACTCTAAAATCACATGACTATGAATTTAATAAACATAATCATTAATTTAATATTTATATATTTTTTGAATTAAAATAGATAAAATAATAATTTAATATTCTAAATAATGTCTTGAAATAATATAATGATTAACTAAAGGAGTGGAATGGAATAAATGTTATAAGAGGATCCTTTAGAGGATTAATAAAATTTATTATTAACATTATATTTTGATGAGTTGAAATAATTTATTAATGATATAAAAATTGTTAAAATATTAAAAAACTATTGATTCTTATAACTTGGATTTATTTATATAAGCATTGATTCATATTAAAGATCAAATGTCAATGACTATGTTGTTTGTAATATCTGAGGATGACTTTCTATATGGCATGAAAATATAGACAAAACTCAATATGATAACAGTATAAAAAATATTATAAATACATTGAAATGAAAAATTATTATGAATTTGAAGTGGTAAAAGAAAAAATTATTTATGTTTCATATTCATAAATTAATTTTTTAAAAAGTTTCATTTTCAGAATTTATAATTTCTGTCCACAAGATTTTATATCAATATCATACTACAAACTTTATATCAAAAAAGTTCATAAAAATGTTAATTATGATGATATTTGAAAATTTTAAGATGAATATGACTCTTTATGGATGATGAAAAACAATTCTACATGAATAAAATATCAAACCAATGTAATATTAATATTAATTAAATTTAGGTTAAAATTGTGGATAAAAAAATTAAATAGGAATATACCAAGTCTTTGTACATACATATTGAGATAATGATATAAGGATATATTAAATTAAAATAATGATTACAATTTCAAGAATATGGGAATGTATTTTAATACATAATATGTAACATCCTAGGTAAATGAAGAATAAGACATATTTAATATTTATTAATATTTGTGAATTAAATATTAATTTTACTTTAAAAGGGTTTCTATGTTCGATAGCATACATGATACGCAACAACGAGTTTCTTTGGAATCTTACGTTGCAAAGTAATTATATAATATTATTATTTTAAATTGTAGTTAACTCCTAGCCATTGTTCTGGTGGGAATTAATGAATCTAACTACAATATGATTATACATGATTGTTAAATGTATTTACATTTATCTAATAAAAATTTAGAGGCTTAAAATATGAATGAATCTAATTTTAAACATAATTTACATTAAAAGGCCGATTTAAAGCCTTTTAATGGAGAACCCTATTTAAATATAGTTTTGGTCAATTTAATACATTATAAGTGACCAAATATAATCCTTCTTTATAATAGTGATATCAAATTTTACTTTGGGTAATTTTTTGTTATTTTTCTGATAAAGTTCATTTTTTATGAATAGTGAAAAATACTTTATTTTAATTCAAAAGTGCCATTTAATATAATTTATTTATATGGTTAGATTATCTATTTAGTTGGTTTTAAAGTGAAATTGATTATACACGCTATTTGTTTTGATAACGGGAATTAATTTTAATATTAATTAATGACAATTTTATGATTTGAATTTGGAAAAATAGACATCATTTTTGAATTTGGAATATCAAATATATCTTATGCTGAATTTTTGTTATTTTTCTGAAAAACATCAATTTTTGATGAATAGTGACACCACTTAGTGGTAGTTAAAAAAACTGACTTTTTCATTTAAATGAAGTTTTACCACTTCTGTGAATTGAATTTAAAAAATCAAAAATGTATGGTTGTTATCAAGAAGTAAAATGTGGTTCATTAGGATGAAAATAATTTTTGGTAAATAGTAACTTTTGACTTTAATTTACCGTTGTTAAAGGTAAATAAGGTAATTCAAGGTTAAAAGAATATTATAATAATTCAAAATTACCTTAACACAAGTCCTAACCATATTGGTTGAGTCAATAACAATCATGGGTTCTTTGGGTCTATTTTGGGACCCCTTTGATCCACTTGGATGTGATAATGTCATTTTAGATTAATTAATTTAAAGTAAAGGCCAAAATGACATAAACAAAAATATTTTAGTAATTAATTTTCATATGATTTCATATAAGTCCTATTTTCAAATATAAATATTATTTGGAGATCTAAAAAGATTTACTATATCATGGTATATTTTTTATAATTTCTTCACATCAAATAAATTAAATTATTTACAACACAATAATTATGCAGTATTTACATCATTAAGAAAATATTTAAATAAATAAGATTATAATGAACAAAATATTATTGAAAACATGTAACATTCTGATTAGATGATTTTATTTCGATCATGACTCATCTAATATTCGAATATAATTCTTTTTGACCATTAGAAACTGAATATAATTATATAATAAAATAATAGTTTCACACTTTCCTAAAGAGCCCCTCCTCCCCCTTATAAAAGGATACCACTTCTAAACAATTCCTCACACCTCTCAAGACATTTGGCCCGACCAACCTCAGCCCAATTAAGCTCTCAACATCCCTATCCTCTTCTTATAAGCCTTAATTTAGGCAGAAGGCACTTCAGGAAGTCCTTTGGTTCAAACCAAAGGGAGTTACCCAAATTAAAGGTAACAATTTCACTTAAATTGTTTCTTTTATTTTACTTATCTAACCCCTAGACTATTTTTATTCCATTCTTTTGTAACAACAAAAGTATACTAAATATACTAGGATTTTGTTATGAGAATAATTCGAACTAAACTTACGCACACCTCCATCTAATGGATGAAGAACATAATGTTTCTGTGGATAGAAAACTAAGGCCTCACGAAATGATGATTGTTCAATTACATCTTACCGCCGCTCATGGTGGACATTATGATTGATCTATATTTATATATGATATATATTATTTTTATGATTTATTTATGCTTCTTTACATTCCATTTATAGCACGCCTTTATGATTTCCATAGTGGGTAAATATGATAATCTCATTTGAGGAAGTGTGGATTACCACCCCCTCAAGGGATTTGATCTGTTAATGACTTATGTGAGATGTATAAAGGATGGAGTTAATGATATTATATATGATATTAAAATAGAATTATAATATACCTATGTATCATTATGTTATATTTCCATTAAAATAATAAATATAAATGAAAGTAGCGTTCATGCATACGTACGGTTTACCGTCTCCAGGAACGGGGAATTTCATTTCTTAACTCTAAATGTTATGTAATATTATAAAAACATGTATATAATGGATATATATGATATGTATGATATCCAAATCATGAATATCATTCTGTATATAATGAACCTTTTAGCACATTGACAACTTGTAAATATAAGGTGTTCATTGTTTACTCAAGTACCAAATATCAACAAAATGAACGTTATTAACTAAAATGATTACATAATGTTTATAACATGGTAATAATTGATATAAAATTAATAATAAACTTGAAAAAGGTTCATAAGAAAGTAGAAATTAACTTTAGTTTATTATTCAGGAGATTAAAGAATGATCGAGTCATGTTGGACGTGAGGTAAGGGACTTCGTCTCAATCTCCTTTCATTGAGGAATTTTTAGTTTTATACATGACTTTTTTATACGGTGTATAAACCGCTTTGACTTTTCATTTTATTCAAATGGAATATTTTTATATGAATTGTTTTATTAACCTACAAAAGGAATTTTTTTTAACGTAAGCGTGACCACGACCTTTCCGCCGCCGTGAGTATTATTTGATCTTTGGCTTCATTAACAATCTAGAATGTTTTTAAAAGGAAAAATAAATACCATATAATATTTTTATGTATTTTGGTATTGAAAATTATTTTGAAAATGGATTTATTATGTCAATATCATGAAATGATATTTTATTATTTCAATGTGGAAATATTATCTTTCTTTTTTGTATATGTTATGTGTTATGATCATGTTATGGTTCTTTGGAATTATTTACGTATACAGGTGGTTCTATGATAAACCTAGGGTAGGTGACCCCAATATAGCTCTCCAATGCATTGGGTAACTTGACAGAGGTAAACGTGAATGTTTCTCTCCTAAGAGATTTAGTGAATATACTGTGATGGGTATTCCAAAGTAACTCCTTGTGTAGTTGTGATAGCTACAATGTAAGTATGATGTGTATGCCACAAGTTACCTTTATGATTTATGATTTCTATGTGTCTTTCATAAATCTATTGATTTCATGAGGTAAGTAAATTATTTCGTGTTTTTTATGTATTTATGAACAAATGTTTTCATTCTTTTTTTATAACCCTTACTAAGCTTTTTATGTTCATTACATGTTTTGATATGTTTTCACAGGACTTAAAGATGAATAAGGTCAAGGATGGGATGAAGGAAAATTCATGCTGTCTAATTAAATCTTTTTTTAAGAGTCTTTATTTTATGAAAAAAATGGAAACTATTTAGATATTTCTACCTTGTAATCTTTTGAGATGTAATAGTTATGTCCTAATTCTTGAAAAATCTATACCTGAAAAGATCCTCAATGTGAATTATTCATTTAATTCAATATTATGTAATGTTTAAATCCATGTCCTTATTATTGGTATCAGAGGTCGGTTTAGATAACTTTAGGAGATCGGGAATTGTTAAATTCATAAAGTTATTTATGATAATATTGAAATCATATAGCATTTTCATATTACCATGTTGATTCGCCTATGATATTTCTATGTTCAGAATGGTTTTCTGTAGAGGAAACATGGAAGCTATATTGGGACGACATCAAGAGGAAGATAACCTTCCAAATCAGCAACCTGGGATTTTTGGAATCAGAACTGAACAGTTTGTTGTAGTGATGGAACAGTTGAATCAGGATATAAATGGTGGTGGTATCCATGTATGTCATCAGCCAGATCAATCGCAGATAAACATGTCAGTAGTGGAGCATTTCATGAGGAAACATCCCCATCATTCAGAGGATCATCTGATCCTGTGCTAGCTGAAGGGTGGATTAAAGCATTGCGGAATATTTTTGATGTCATGGGTTGTTCAGAACATCAAATGGTTAGTCCTGCTGTTTACAGTTTTGAAGGTGAAGCTGATCAGTGGTGGTCGATGGTGAAAAATATCAGGGATAGTGAGGATATTGATTCTCTCGATTGGGATGAATTCAAAGGTATGTTTCTTGAGAAATATTTTCCTAAGGTGGTTCGTCATAGGATGTAAAAAAAATTCCTCGAATTGAGGTAGGAGGATGACTCAGTGGCTGCTTATGATGAAAAATTCACTCGACTGGGAAGGTATGCTCCAAATTTCAAACGAGATCTTGATAGTAAAATCAAATATTTTTATTCAGGATTAAAGCCAAAGTATCAAAGGGAATTAGCTTATCGTGAGTTTAAAAGTTATGAAAAACTTGTTCATTGTGTGGAGAAGGTGGAAATGGTGTTTGCTGATGATCAATTTTTCTTTGATAAACAACAGAATAAGAGGTCGAGGTGGCAGGCGAAAGGGAAGAACTCTTCCAAAAACTCTGATGGTAAGAAACTTAAGTTTAGAGTTTGTGAAAATTGTGGTGAAAATCCTACTGTGGAATGTCTTTTGAATTCTGGTAAGTGCTACCGATGTGGTAAAATGGGACATAAGGCTCTTAATTGCACTGAAAATAATCAGGGTAATGGTAAGAAAAAATCTGATTTATAGTTAGTAAAATGTTTTAAGTGCAATGAAATGGGTTATTATGAAAATGAGTGTCCAAAAAAGAACTCAACCAAAGGAAAGAAGCTAGAATACAAGTAGTAATGGGTGGATAAATCCTTTTCAACTACTTCAGTAGATGTTGGGTCATCAAATGAAGCTGTATCAGGTACACTGTTTGTTTGTTCAGATTATGCCAATATGTTGTTTGATTCGGGGTTTACACACTCTTTCATTTCTAAGAAGTTTTCTAGTAAATTTTAAATTCCATCTCATGATATGATTACAGAACTTACAGTAAAAACACCTGGAGGAAATTTTGAGACCAAATGAAAACATAAGAACATTCATGTCCTTGTTTGCAGAAAGAATCTACCTGCAAACCTTATTGTTTTTCCTCTAGTAGAGTTTGATATTATTTTGGGCATGGATTGGCTTTCTGTTTATGATGCTAAGATTGATTACAGAGATATATAGGTTTCTTTTCAGAATGATTTTCAGTTTTTATTCAAAAATGAACCCTTTCTATTGATAACATACCAGGAAGTTGAGAATCTAGTAAAAGATGGATATTAATGTTACCTTGAACATATTGTTGAAAACAAAGAAACTATTTAGATTAATGATGTTTCAGTGGTAAACGAGTATTTTGATGTTTTCCTGATGAGATGCCTGGTATTATAACTGATCAGGAAGTTGAATTTACTACTGACTTAGTTCCTGATGTAAATCCAATTTCAAAACCCCCTTTATCGAATGGATCAAATTGAACTTTTAGAGTTAAAGAAGCAATTGCAGGAGTTATTAGATAAAGGATTCATTCAACCTAGCATGTCACCATGGGGTTCTCCTGTCTTGTTTGTTAAAAATAAATATGGTTCAATGAGACTTTGCATTTATTATAGAAGATTGAATAACATCACTGTTAAGAATAAGTATCCTTTTCCTCATATCAATGATTTGTTTGATCAGATCCAGGGAGCTCAGTATTTTTTGAAGATCGAATTGAGGTCGGGGTACCATCAGTTGAATGTAAAGTAAGTATTCAATACAAAGACTTCGTTTAGTACTAGATATGGCGATTATTAATTTTCAGTTATCCCTTTTGGGTTAACCAATTCACCTTCTGTATTCATGGATCTTATGAATAGAATTTTCTGTGAGTTCTTTGATAAGTTTTTGGTTGTGTTCATTGATGATATTTTGGTTTATTCCAAATGTAAAGAGGAACATGAGAGTCATTTAAGGGTTGTCTTGCAAACCTTAAAAAAATAAACTCTTTAGGAAATTTAGAAAGTGTGAGTTTTTGTTACAAAATATTTCTTTCCTTGGTCACATTGTTTCAAAAAATGGCATAATTTTTTATCCTGCTAAAATGAAAGTTGTTGAATAATGGCCATGACCCAAAAATATAACTGAGATTCGTAGTTTTCTTGGTTTGGCTGGTTATTACTGGAGGTTTGTTGAACATTTTTCACGGTTATCTAGTCTAATGACTAAGTTAACTCGAAAAGGTGTTATGTTCATCTGGACAAAAGAATTTGATGATTGTTTTCCGGAATTGAAAAGAAAACTGGTGAATGCTCTAGTTTTGGAACTTCCTTCCAGAAATGGTGAGTTTTTTATCTATAGTGATGCTTCGTTGAAAGGATTGGGTTGTGTCCTAATGAAAAATGATCAGGAAATTTCTTATTGTTCACTTCAATTGAAACCTCATGAGTTAAATTACCCTGCACCGGATTTGGAATTAGCTGCTGTTGTTTTTGCTTTAAAAATGTGGATGCGTCATTTGTATGGAGTGAAATGTGAAATATATAGTAATCACAAAAGTTTTAAGTATATATTCACTCAGAAACAATTGAGCATGAGACATAGTAGACGGTTGGAATTAATCAAGGATTATGATTACACAATCATTTATCATCTGGGAAAATCAAATAAAGTAGTTGATGCTTTGAGTCGAAAAAGTAATACATCATTAACCATGTTACATTTGGAATGAGATCCTTTGGTTTTTGATTTGATGAACTTTTGAAGAGATGTTCTTGTTGCAAGAAATTATTCTATTTTGTTTCATGTGTTAGTGAAATCATCTCTATCAGACAGAATTAAGAAAGCGCAGAAGGAATAAAGTGAGTTATAGAAAAAGTTTGTGTTGGTTCAGAAGGGTATGTTTCCTGATTGTAACGTTGATAATGATTGTGTATTGAGATTTGGAAAGAGATTTTGTGTGCCTTGTGATTCAAAGTTGAAGAATGAGTTGTTATGTGAAGCTCATAGTTCTCTATTTTCAGTTCAACCTGGCAGTACTAAGATGTACAGAGAACATCGAGAGTAATACCGGTGGGATGGAATGAAAATAGATATTGATTATTTTACTATGAAGTGTTTGACTTGTCAACAGGTTAAAGAAGAGCGGCAGTTACCGAAAGGGATGCTTCAGTCTTTACCGGTTCCAGAGTGGAAATGGGAAAATATATCCATGGACATTATTGTGGGATTACTAAAGACATCTTGAGGTAATAATGCAATTTGGGTTATAGTTGACCGATTGACTAAATCTTCTCATTTCCTTCCTATTAGAGATACTTTGTCTCTAGATCAACTTTCTCGGTTGTATGTTAATGAGACAGTCAGGTTTCATGGAGTTCCCCTCTCTATTGTATTTGATCAGGATCCCAGGTTCACTTATAACTTTTGGATTGGCCTTCAGAAGTCATTGGGTACTGAATTAAATTTTAGTACAGCTTTTCATCCTTAATCAGATGGGCAGTAAGAACGAAAAATTCAGACCTTGGAGGATATGTTACGTGCTTGCTCAATGGATTACCAGGGAAGTTGGGACCAACATATTTCATTGATTTAATTTTCTTATAATAACAGTTTACATTCTAGTATACAATTGCCTCCATTTGAGGAATTATATGCAAAGCATTGTCGAACTCCAACATTCTGGGATGAAGTGGGTGAAAGGAAGCTGATGGGACCAGAATTGGTAGAATAGATGGTTGAGAAATTTCAGTTGATTCAGAAGCACATGAGAACAGCTCAGAGGAGACAGAAAATTTATGCAGATAATTGGAGGAAGGATCTTTCGTTTTAGGTAGGTGATCATTTCTTTCTAAAAAAATTCTTCATGGAAAAGTGTGATGTGTTTTGGTAACAAGGGAAAGTTGAGTATGAGGTTCATTAAACCAAATGAAATTCTGGTGAAAGTTGGATCAGTTGCATATAGAGTGGCTTTACCTCCAAGTTTATCCTAGGTACACAATTATTTTCATGTTTTGATGTTGAGAACATTTATACCAGATCCATCTCATGTTTTGATCCCAAAGGTAGTTCAGTTGGAAGAGAATATCTCTTATGAAGAACAACCAGTTCAGATTATTGACCATAGAGAGTAGGTGACGTGGAATAATGTAATTCACCAGGTAAAGGTTTTGTGAAAAAACCACATGGTTGAGGAGGCAACGTGGGAATCTGAAAATGCTATGAGGGGTAAATACCCCCACTTATTTTGACAAGTGAATAAAAATTGCAAAGACGCAATTTCGAAAAGGGGGGAAGGGTGTAACATCTCAGGTAAATGAAGAATGAGACATATTTCATATTTATTAATATTTTTGAATTAGGTATTAATTTTACTTTAAAGGGGTTTCTATGTTCGATAGTGTACCCAATACGCAACAACGAGTTTCTTTGGAATCTTACGTTGCAAACTAATAATATAATACTATTATTTTAAATTATAGTTAACTCTTAGCCATTATACTGGTGGGAATTAATGTAACTAACAACAATATGATTATACATGATTTTTAAATGTATTGACACTTATCTGATAAAAATTTAGAGGCTTAAAATATGAATGAATCTAATTTTAAGCATATTTACATTAAAAGGCCAATTTACCACCTTTTAATAGAGAACCCTCTTTAAATATAGTTTTTGTCACTTTAATACATTTCAATTGACCAAATATATTCCTTCTTTAAAATGGGGACATCAAATTTTACGTTGGGTAATTTTTTGGTATTTTTCTGATAAAGTTCATTTTTAATGAATAGTGAAAATACTTTATTTTAATTCAAAAGTGACTTTTAATCTAATTTATTTATATGTTTCGATTATCTTTTTAGTTAGTTTTAAAGTGAAATGGAAATATATTTTTACCATTTAATCCAAGTTTGGTCATTGAAATTAATTTCACTTTGAAATTGGACATAAACAAGTATCAATCTTTTGAGAGTTATTGTTTCTTAAAAACAAGCTATTTTTTTGATAACGGGAATTAATTTTAAAATTAAATAATTCCACTTATATTTTTTTAATTTTAAAAAATAGACATCATTTTTGAATTCGGAATATCAAATATAGCTTAGGCTGAAATTTTGGTATTTTTCTGAAAAACATCAATTTTTGATGAATAGTTACACCACTTAGTGGTAGTTAAAAAAAATGACTTTTTCATTTAAATGAAAATTTACCACTTCTGTGAATTGAATTTAAAAAATCCAACATACATGATTATTTTGAAGAAGTAAAATGTTGTTCATTAAGATGAAAATAATTTTTGGTGAATAGTAACTTTGGACTTTTATTTACCGCGGTTAAAGGTAAATAAGTAAAGTCAAGGTTAAAAGAATATTATAATAATTAAAAATTACCTTAAAACTTGTCCTAAACTTATTGTATGTTTCATTAATGACCATGGTCATCTTTGGGTCTATTTTGGGACAACTTTGATCCACTTGGAAGTGATAATGACAATTTAGATTAATTAATTTAAAGTAAAGGACCAAATTACAAAAACAAATATCTTTTAGTAATTAATTTTTATATGATGTTATATAACTCCTATTTTCGACTATAAATATTATTTTGGATGCTAAAAAGATTTCCTATATCATGGTATTTTTTATAATTTTTATACTTTAAATAAATTAAAGTATTTTCGACACAATAATGATGCAGTATTTACCTCATTAAAAAATGATTTAAATAAATAAGATTATAATGAATAAAATATTATCCAAAACATGTCAAATTTTGATTGGATGGTTTTATTTCTACCATGACTCATCTTATATTTTAATATAATGATTTTTGGTCCATTATAAACCGAATATCATTGTATAATAAAATAATAGTTGCACACTTTCTTAAAGAGCCCCTCCTCCCCCTTATAAAAGGAGACCACTTCTATCCAATTCCTCACACCTCTCAATCCATTTGGATCATCAAAACTCTGCCAAATTAAGTTCTAAACATCCCTATACTCCTCTTAGAATCCTTACCTTAGGCATAAGGCACTTCAAGAAGTCCTTTGGTTCAAACCAAAGGGAGTTACCCAAATTAAAGATAACAGTTTATCTTAAATTGTTTTCTTTTATTTTACTTCTCTAACCCATAAACTCTTTTTATTCATTTATTTTGTAATAACACCAGTATCCTCAATATACTAGGATGTTTTTATGAGAATAATTCGAACTACTCTTACACACACCCCCATCTAATGGATGAAGAACATAATTATTTTGTGGATGGAAAACTAAGGCCTCACGAAACGATGATTGTTCAATTACATCTTACCGCCTCTCACGGTGGCCATTATTATGGAACTGTATTTATATATGATATATATTATGTTTATGATTATATTATGCTTATGTACTTCCCATTTATATAATGCCTTTTTGGTTTCCATAGTGTTTAAATACGATAATCTCATTTGAGGAAGTGCGGACTACCGCCCCCTCAAAGTGATTTGATTCGTTAATGCCTTATGTGGGATGTATGAAGGATGGAGTTAATGATATTATATATGATATTATAATGTAATTATAATATACTTAGGTATAATTATGTTTTATTTCCATTAAAATAATAAATATAAATGAAAGTAGTGTTCATGCGTACGTACGGCTTACCGTCTCCATGAACGTTGCATTTCATTTCTTACCTCTAAATGTTATGTACTATTAAAAAAAGTATATACTGGATATATATGATATATATTATATCCAAATCATTAATATCATTTAGGATATAATGAAACTTTTACAACATGGACAACCTGTAAATATAAGGTGTTTATTTTTTACTCAAGTACCAAATATCAACAAAATGAACGTCATTAACTTAAATTGTTTCTTAATGGTTATAACATGGTAATAAGTGATATAAAAGGAATAATAAAATTTAAAAAGGTTCTCAAGCAATTATAAATTATATTTATTTTATTATTCAAGAAATTAAAGAACGATCGAGTCAAGTCGGACGCGAGGTAAGGGACTTCATCTCAATCTCCTTTCATTGAGGAATTTTTAGTTTTATACACGACTCGATTTTATACGGTGTATAAACCCCTTTAAATTTTCATTTTAGTCAAAGGGAATCATTTTATATGAAGAATTTTACTAAACAAAAAAAAGAATTTTTTTTAACGTAAGTTGTGACAACGACCTTTCTGCCACCGGGAGTATTATTTGATCATTGGCTTCCTTAACAAGACGGAATGTTTTTAAAAGGTAAAATAAATACCATATACTCTCTTTATGTATTTTGGTATTTAAAATGATTTTGATAGTGGTTTTATTATTTCAATATCTTGAAATGATATTTTATTATTTCAATGTGGAAATGTTCATGGAATACAAGGTAGATAAAACATGGGGATAAAAAACACTTCATTATTTAATCTCCATAAAGAGATTATAACTTCGTTTGAGCCCTTACAAATGAATAGGGTACCCTGGGGTACACATGAACAAAGGGATGAGCTAAAAATCCCAGTAAGGGAATGAACATAAGGATACAACTTGAGCCCGTGAGTTAGGAGTCATGGCATATTGATATCCAAAACATGTAACATATGAAATAATATCATATAATCATGGGATCATATAAATATGGAATCATATAAATGTGTTAGAATCATAAAAAATTTGTTTAATACGGGTCAAGTATAACCACCAATCCCATTTCCCATTTCAGTACGGGTCAAGGATAACCGCCAATCTTGTTTCACATCACATCTCATGAGACATAAACATACCCAATGCATTGGAGCTCTATCTGGGTGCACCCATCTCAAAATTTTCTTAAATATTATTAACACATAAATATTCTTGCCACATAAATTTTCATGAAACATAAATATTCATTCCACATAAACAATCATACATAATTTATTGTTAATTAACCTAAGGATACCCATAGAGAGAATTGGGTACCACAATCATGACATAAAGTATAACCAATGAGTGTATCGTGAAAGTGTTTATAAAATAAAGGGATTAGAACATACATGAATTTTCATAAGGAAATATAGGCATATAACATTGTAGTTGGTAACAAATTGAAGTGACAACATATAAGAACTGTATTCGAGAAACATTAGCATTGAAACATTTTTGTTTGGTTTTAAGGAAAATTCTATAGAGCCTTTAAAATAGTAAAGAGGACCATATTTTATATAAAACCAGAATATACCCAAGAAGGTATTCATAATAAAAACACTGATTTTATAAAGACAAAGGTGTCTTAAAATGGTGGATAGAGTGAACATGAAATTGGGTAAATGTTCGTGAAGTTTCTTTAAAAAGAGAGTGCATACTGGGATGTATCGAGGAGGGATTCAATTAAAATCATGTATATCCCCAAAATAAAATGAGAGATGGAACATAGAAAATGTTTTTGGAGCATATAAATAGAATGTATATGTTTCATATAAAAATAAAATACAACTAAATTTTGGTAAAAATAAAGATAGAGTAACCCAAAGGAATAAAGGATGTTTGGGTAGAATCCATTACGGTTTATCATCATGGTATCAGGTTTAACTAAGAGAGCTTGAGGAGAGATATAAGGGGTTTCGAATCACTTATAAAACATTAGGACAGTATGGGAATGGTGAGAAAATATACAGCATCACTGGGAATTACACAAAAAATCCATAGCATAGAGAAAAATCTTGATTAAGAGTGAAAAGGATATTATCCCTTACATTAAATCCGTTGTTGTTCTCCACTTGTTATTAAAGACCACTTGAGACATTCTCCATTGATAACCTCTTAATGGGATAGGTCTTGGTATTTTGAATAGGATAGGAGATTTTGGACGTGGGTGAGGATCATGGGTAGAGATTTGGGCAGAATAATGGCAAGGCACAAGTCTTGATAGGAGTGAAGAGAAGAGGGAGTGAAGGGGGGTTTTATAGTGGAGGAGAGGAGGAATTTCATAATATTCTAATCATTAATTTATTATTTCATCACAATACAAGGAATAGTAAGTATTCCATGACCATGAATTGTAATCTTATCATGTGATCCTAAAACAAGTGGGCTTACAATAGAAAAACATCATCAATGACTCAATAAATCCCTTATTTATAATTTATTGTAAATTATTGTATTTTACTATTCATAAAAAATTCATGTATTTTAGAGAAATCCGAAAAATTCACCCTAACTATTTATCTATGTGTATAATCCAAAAATGTTGTCCATTTTTCAAAAATAATTTTCTAATTATGATTATTTCAAATATTTAATTAAAATAATAATATATTATCAAAACCATTTTTAAAACATTCAATAACTTATTCTTAAATATAGGTATATCATACATCCAAATTGAATATTATTTTTCTACTATCATAGGTGATGTTACTATTCATTATGGTATATCACTATTCATTAGGGTATGTTATTATTAATTAGGGTAGGTTACGAGTCACCAAAAATTATGTCTTTCTTATCAAACTCAAAATAACTTACTGATTACAACCGTGTATGCCGGATTTTCAAAATTCCAAACACAAAAGGGTCAAAATTATGTTTAAAGATCACTTAGAAATTATTAGTTCATTATTTTGTGTTTTCATGTGATTTTATGACATACATAAGAGAAAGGAATTTCCATTTAAAAACATTGGGTCATTACATACTTCCCACCTTATGAAATTTCACCCTTGAAATTTCATTTTTCATTTTAAGCAAAAAATAGGTGTGGGTACTTTTCCTTCATTGCTTCCTCAAGTTCCCATGTTTCCTCTTCGTTCTTAGGGTTTCTCCAAAGTACCTTGACCAGATGAGTAGTCTTGTTGCATAGAACATTGTCTCTATGATCGAAGATCTTCATTGGATGCTCCTCGTAAGAGAGATCGTCCTAAAACTGTACCACCTCTGAAGAGAGTACTTGTGAAGGGTCTGATATGTACTTGTTTAAGAGGGATAGATTAAAGAAATCATGTAATTTCGACATGGTAGGTGGAAGCAACAGTCAATATGCCACAACTTCGACTAGATCAAGGATCTCGAAGGGGCCGATGTACTTGGGACTTAACTCCCCTTTCTTCCCAAACCTCATGACCTTCTTCCATGGGGATATGCATACAACTACCATATATCAAACATTGAACTCAAGGTCTTATCAATAGTTATCTTCATAACTCTTCTATTGACTTTGGGCTGCCTTGATATGTTTCTTAATGTTTTTCACCATCTCTGCTATTTCTTCGACCATTTCAGGTCCTAAAAGCTTCTGATCACTGACATCATCCCAACACTCCGGTGTCATAAACCTTTTCAAATAAAGAGATTTATATGGTGCCATTCAGATTCTCCTGTGAAAACTATTTTTGTCAGATAATTCAACCAGTGGAAGATTTTGTTCCCATCCTCCATTGAATTCCATTGAAAATTCTCTCAATGTGTCCTCAAATGTCTGAATAGTTAGCTCAGATTGGCCATCTGTTTGAGGATGTTAGGTCGTACAGATGTTCAGTTCTGTTCTTAGAGCATGTTGGAGACTATTCTAGAACATCTAGTTGATCCTCAGATCATGATCAGATACAATATATAGTGGTACTCCAGGTAGCCTTACCACTTCTTTGATGTAAATCCATGCAAGTTGATCCAATGAGGAGACTTCTCAAACTGTGATAAAGTAAGCTATCTTCGTAAGACTATCCACAACGACCCATATAGCTTTGTTTTCTCTAGATGTCTTTAGATGTCCAGGGAAAAAGTCCACGGTATTGTTCTCCCACTTCCATGATGGTATGAGTAGTGGTTCCATCATCCCCTTATACTTTTGTCTCTAAAACTTCACATGATGACATATGAGGCACTTTGATGTATAGTTTGCAATTTCCCTTTTAATATTGTCCCACCAAAAGTTTTCTCAGAGATCTCGATACATCATTGTGCTCCCTGGGTGGATAGAGAAGGTCAAGCTATGTGCATCATTTTATATATCCTTCTTCGTCTTTGGATCATATGGTACTCATAATCGTGTCCCAAAACTTACAACTCCTTCCTCATCAATTTTTAAATCGGTGGATTTTTTATTTTTTACAGCTTCCACCCTATTCTGAAATTCCAAATCCTTTATGTGAGCATCATTTATTTTCTCTAAGAGGGATGGTGGATAATTCATTGGAGAAAGTATTGATGATGTTACTCCCTTAATTATTCCTATGTAAATCCTTTTCAAATATAAAAATATCAGATCCTTTTCAAATATCATCATTTTTAAAGATGCAGTGTTATTTCTATATAGAGCATCTTCCACCTTGTTTTCCTTATTGGGATGGTAGTGGATTGAGAAATCATAATCCTTGATGAGCTCTATCCATCTTTACTAGCACATATTAAGTTCTCTCTGTGTGAATATATATTTGAGACTCTTGTGGTTAGTATATATTTCACAATTTTCCCCATAGAGATAATGCGCCCAGATTTTCAACGCAGATATCACATCTGCCAACTCTAGATAATGCGTACGATATTTTTTATCATTTATTTTCAGCTACCTTGAGTCATAGGCTATCACATTATCATTTTTCATTATCACACAACCTAAGCCTTTCATATAAGCATCAATATACACCACAATGAGTTTCTCTACTAGAATGGACTGTGAGTACTGCCGCAGTGATAAGCCTCTTTTTCAACTCCTAGAAATAGTATTCACATTCTTGTGTCCTGAAAAAAGTTACTCCCTTCCATGTCAGCTTGGTCATTGGGATTGAAAATCGTGAAAATTTCTGCACGAATCATCAATAATACCTAGTTAGACCCTAAAAATTGCGGATGTCCATTACAGAAGTTGGCCTCGGCCACTCTACAATTGCCTTTGTCTTAGAAGGGTCAAGAGATATCCCTTTTCTTGTGACAACATTCCCCAATAATGATACTTACTCCATCCAGAACTCACATTTACTTTACATTGCATACAACTTCTCCCTTTACAATGTCCTTAACACAATTTTCAAATGGTCCTCATATCCCTCATTTCCCTTAGAGTATATCAGAATATCATTAATAAAAACTTCCACAAATTTATTGAGATAATCTCTAAAGACTCTATTCATTAAATCAGTTAAAATTTATGGAGAATTAGTCAGTCTGAAGGGCATCACTCTGAACTCATAGTGTTCATACCTCGTTCTAAAGGCAGTCTCGGGAATATCTTCCTTTCTAAACTTTAGTTGGTGATATCCAGACCGAAGGTCCACCTTAGAGAAATAAATAGCCCCCTGAAGCTGATCAAACAAGTCATCTTTCAGTGGAAGGGGATTCTTGTTCTTTATCGCGATTTTATTTTCCTCACGATATTCAATGTAGAGGCACACTGATCCATCTTTCTTCTTGACGAAGAGGACCGGTGCACCCCACAGTGAAGCACTCGGACATATAAAACCCTTCTCCATATTCTCATGTAACTGCATCTTCTACTCTTCCAGGTCTATGGTGTCCATTCTGTAAGGTTTCTTTGTGATTGGAAGAGATCCAAGGATAAGTTCAATTGAGGACTCAACCTCTCTATCAAGAGGAAGAACATGAAACTCTTTAGGGAATACATCAGTGTAATCCCTCACGATGGTGATGTCATCAAGCATGATACTATCCTTTGTCCCAATCATTTGAGAAAGATTTTCTTGCTTACAAAGAATCATTATCCAAACTTGAGGCAAAGATTCTAAAGGAGACTCATGTTCCTCCATACACTTGTAAATAATAAAAGGATGCATTGGGATGTGAAAAGTGATATCCCTTTCCAGATAGTCGATGTTGGCTTTGTACAATGATATCCAATACATGCCCAAGATTTTGTCACAATCCACTAAGGATGTATTATGCGATTTTCTGGGAGGTACAGTACACAAACCTTAATCAGAGAGGAGTTATAAACCATGGATGCAAGAACATCCGCCTTCGCTGTTCTCACAGATAACGTTTCCTCCAAATTTTGTGGTGGTGTTTGAAAAGTTCTACTAAACATGCATGATATGAAAGAATGCGTAGAACCAGAATCAGATAGCATGTTCACTATTCTTGAATTAATAACAAGCGTACATGTCACTACATCATTTTCCAGCTCCACCTTAGTAGTAGTGATAGCATAATCCCTTCATTATTGCCTTGAATGTTGTTTCTGATTGCCTCCAAAAACCCTCAGCTTAGGGAAATTGTTGTCATAATTTCCAAGCTCCTTTCATTTGTAACACTGCACATCAGTCTGAGTGTTGATTGGAACATTCCATTATTCTTCATCATTAGCGGGATTTTTAATATCGCTTCCATAGTTCATGGAAATATGACCAACCATTCATCATTTGAAGCAATTCTTGGATCCCTTGAGATAGTCACCAAGATACTTATTCCCCCAATTTTTGTGAAGGGGGAAACGATGATTCTTTCTATCATGGGACATGTTTGATGAACCACTCATTATGTTCACCATTTTCCGCTTCTTTTCATTAGGCCCATGAGACCAATGAAAGTTTCTAATATCCATTTCATCCTTGAGGGTACAGTGAACAATCTCTTTATAACTGTCGAAGTCTATAATCGCCAAAACATTTCATAGACTCTTATTTAGTCCGCTAAAGAAGAGATTCACCTTGCTTTCGGTGTTCATAAAAAATCAAGAGGTGCACCTTTAAATCCTTGTAAATTTCTCTTCATACACCCCGATGGACTCATATTCCTTCTACTTCAGTCCAAGGAACTCTCTTTCCATCTTGATATGGATAGTTCGAGGAAAATATTTGTTGAAAAACAACTTCTTGAATTACACCCAATCTATGGAATCAATTTTATCTTGGGACATTGTATTCTTGATCAGTGTCCACCACTGATCAGCTTCCACATCAAAACGATAGACCTCTAGTGCAACTTTCTCTTCTTCCGAGCACTAGAGGATGGAGAAAATCCATTCAATTGAGTTAGTCCATTGTTCTCTAAGGAGGGGATCAGAAGACCCGCTAAACATGGTAGGCCATTTCACCATGAAATATTCTATGGAAACATGACCTTTCCATGGAGGAGTAGGACGATCCACATGATTCAAGTTATTATTCATAACTTGATTTAGCAGATAAAGTACTAAAATAAAGTTTTGAGCACCCTCTACTATCAAATCAGGCATATCATTAGGGAAATCTTCACATTGCGTATCACATTGGTTTTTGGGACGTGTTCTTCTATTTCCCACCATTAACTAAGAAAAAGAATGTTTAATTAGAGGTCTCAAATACATTGCTATTGATCATAAAAGGAAGATTTGATCATAAAATTATAATCTTATAAAAGAGAAGTATATCTTGAATTGTGATTCATTAGGTTTATATCTAGGTTATCCTCAATATATTTCATAAAAAATATTCTTATGAGCTTCGTTTTTTCCCTTAATAATGGTTTGTACTAGGTAGATAATTCTACCAAATCATATCCCCCAGAAGTGTCGTAACCAAGAGTGAAACAAGGCGCATTTTCATGCACCAGTTCCCATTCAAGTCCTGCTCAAAGTGGTGTATTCAGGTTTTAACCCTAGATACATCTGTACCAGTTCCACCTCTACCTGCTTGTATCCTGATAGGGATGTATTTTCTTGATAAACCACTTTCTCAATACTCACCAAAATTCTGCATTGATTTATAATACATAGTCTTATCCTTAAGGTTCTTACTAAGGTGCTCTATTACCAATCTCAAAATATAACTAGACCATCCAATGATACCAACTATAGAGACCCGAGCCTTTTACATATAACATTTCATTATTTTAAGCACAACTAATCATCATAGTACAAGCCAATGATCGTTAAGTCTCGTGTCTTGGAAGACTAGGTACATAAAACATGGGGCTAAAAAACACATCTTTATTTAATATCCATAAAGTACTTCTATCTTCCTTTTATCCCTTACATCTGCATAGGGTACCTTGGGGAACACATGAACAAAGGGGTGAGCTGAAAAGCCAAGTAAGGGAATGTATATAAGGATAAATCCTAAGAACATGAGTTAGAAGTCATGAAATATTGATATCCAAAGCATGGATCATATGAAATAATATAATATAATCATGGGATCATATAAACCTCGAATCATATAAATGTGGCCGAATCATAAAACATTTCTTTAGTACAGGTTAAGGCTAACCGTCAATCCCGTTTCACATCGCATATCATGAGACTTAACCTTACCCAATGCATTGGACCGCTATCTAGGAGCACCCATATCAACATTTTCATGAATATTCTTTCCACATAAAAATTATTTACTCATAAATAATCATACATAATCGATTTTTCATAAACATAAGGATACCCATGGAGAGAATTAGGTACCAAAATCATGAGCTAATGTATAACCAATGACTGTATCATGAAAGTGTTAATGAAATAAAAGTAATAGAACATACACGGATGATCATAAGTTAATATAGGCATATAAAATGGTTTTTGGTAACAAATAGAAGTGAAAACATATAAGAAATGTATTTGAGAAACATTAGCATTAAAACATTTTTGTGCGGTTTTATGGAAAATACTATAAAGCCTTTAAAATAGTAAAGAGGAAATTATTTTATATAAAACCAGAATTCACCCAAGAAGGTTTTCATAATAAATATACTGATTTTATAAAGGAAATGGTGTCTTAAATCATAGGATAGATTTCACTTGAAATTTGGTAAAAGTTTAGGATGTTCTTTTAAAACAAGTGTGCATATTGGGAGTTGTCGAGGAGGCATTAACTTAAAAACATGTATATCCACAAAAGAGAATGAGAGGTGGAACTTGGAAGATGATTTTGGAGCTTATAAACAGAATGTATAAGTTTTAAAGAAAAATAAAATACATCTACATATTGGTAAAAATAATTATTGAGTAACCTGAAGGAATAAAGGTTGTTTGGGTAGAATCCATTACAGTTTATCGGCATGGTAACAGGTGTAACTAAATGAGCATGATTAGAGAGATAATGAGTTTATCATCATGTATTAAACATTTAGAGAGTATGGGGGAGGTGAGAAAATATACCCCATAACTTTGAATTTAAAAAAAGTCATATCATAGAGAACATTCTTGATTAAGAGTGAAAATTAGAGGATCCCATACCTTAAATCTGTTGGTGTTCTCCACTTGTTATAAAAGACCTCTCGGGACTTTCTCCTTTGAGAACGTCTAAAAGAAAGAGTTCATGGGATTTTGAGGAGTCTAGGAGATTTTGGATGTGGGGGAGGATCTTGTGGATAGATTTGGGTTGAATAATGGCATGACACAATTCTTGAGAGGAGTTAAGAGAAGAGGGAGTGAAGGAGGGTTTTTATAGTTGAAGAGAGGATTAATTTCATAATATTATAATCATTAATTTATTATTTCTTCATAAGGAAAGGAATAGTATGTATTCCATGACCATGAAGAGTTATATTATCATATGACCCTGAACCAAGTGGGCTTACATTAGCAGAATATCATCAATGAATCAATAAATCTCTTATTTAGCATTTACTGTATATTATCGTATTTTACTATTCATAAAAAATTCATGTATTTCAGAAAAATCACAAAAATTCACCCTAACCAATGTTCTATGTGTAGAATCCAAAAATGAAGTCCATTAGTCAAAAATTATTTGTTAATTATGATTATTTTAATATTTAATTAAAATAATAATATATTATCAAAACCAGTTTTAAAACATTCATTAAATTATTCTAAAATATAGGTATATCGTACATCCAACCTGAATATTATTTTTATACAATCATAGGCGAGGTTACTATTCATTAGGGTATATCACTATACTTATGGATATGTTACTATTCATTATGTTAGGTTACGATTGTGACACCCTGACCCCTCTAGACCGAAGCTGGTGCATTACTTGAAATATTGGTATGGTTAGAAGGAATGAAAATCCCCAAGGAATGATCAGTTTAGTAGTCCTAAAAAAACTAGATACATTGATGTTACTCAAATTACATTGGAAAAGTTTACAAAATACAATACATAGAGAAAATTAAAAGTGGAATCCATAATACTCAATAAATGATATCCTCTTTGTCACCTATTGAAAGTAAACAATGAAAGGGGTGAGTTCAAACGCTCAGTAATGGTTAAAAATGGAGGAAGCATGAATCAATAATAACTTAATTGTAAACAATATCAATATTCCATGGTGAATAAATGAAAAACTCATGCCATTAATAAATTGAGAATGAAACTGCATCCATATATTTTGTCATTATGAAAACCACACGAATAGTGATAACTGATAATGAATAAAGACAAATCTTATTAATTGGATTCCATGTATCTGGAACATGATACCATAATACTGTAAAAATGGTTATGTTCTATGTGTAAAAAACCGTCTGATTTTTGGAAACAAACTCAAAGGGTTTGTCGCCAAACTGATTTGCCTCATGAGACCTACCAATGCGTCAAGGGGATATAGTGGGCCCCACACACAACTTCATTTCCAAATAATTATTTATACATTTATTCAATAGAAGATCAATATGCGTTTTCAATATCCATATAGAGTAGATTATACAGATTTATCAATATTTCCATAATTAAAATAAGGTTCTAAATAAACAACGTATGTAAAATAGTGTACTATTTATAAAAAAGACATATTCATGATATGAGATTATGGATATTTAATATAAATATAATTTCAAATTAAAAATTATATCAGATGGGCAATAGGTACACAACATAAGGATTATTGGGTGCACCACCCAAAGTTAGTCACAACCAAATAGCAGTTGAGACAAACTCTCTTACCATAATGTAATCGGTCAAATCATATGACCAGAACATAATAACACTCAAATGTATCTTTGAATAACATGAATATAAATAGAATCATGTTATTATATATCAAATGTCAGTATACCGATACCACATAAAAGAGATAAGTGGTGAACAATGAAAATCTCACAGAAATGAATTTGAGATAAGAAACCCCATACCTTATGCTCGAGTGTCTTCTTAGTTTGATTTAATGACCTGAATAATAAAAATTAACTTCAATAATTAATAACTCCATAACCTCTTATACATTTATTTGATTTAGTATGACCATATTAGGTTCATTCATGGCCCTTTTATGGGTTTAAGAGGTTCAATTGTTTTGTTTTGGATGCATTTTCTTCCTTAGTTTTCATGATTCGTTTACTTGTTTTCATGAATCGAAGTTCATTTGAAATGTGGTTAGACATAAATTATAGATAATATATTTTATTAATTACATTAATGAGATATAAATTATTTTATGTTATTTTATATGATGATGATTCATTAGTTAAAATTTGATTACAAATATTCTGATTAACTTAGTTATTTTGTTCATAATGAACATGTTTTGTATTATTATCTTATATTATGAGTGTATAAGGATTACATAATATTAATGAGATGAAATACATATATTATTATCTGTTTCAACCATTAAAATGGTTTCATGGGCAATTATGAAGGATAAAGTAATGAACGAAACTCCGTTGTCTACAAAGGTTATAAATTGGAACCTCATGAACGTTGATTTCCATTATAAAAATAAAAGAAATGGAGTAAGAATATTTCTGATATTTATTCCATTAAAATGATATAATTACATTATATAGATTATACTGGAGTTTTTCATGGTCATTTGGACAGAGAAGGTGATAAGAGAAAAATAAAAGAGATGAACTTGATAATAAAAGAAAAGGTGAGAGATCCCTTATGAAACTTCCACAGCCTAACGACGTCGCTTAAAATGTCATAAAATGAAATTATGAGAAAAAAAGGGTATCTAATCATATATAAATATAAATTAATGTAAGAAGAATACATAAAATCAAACACCAACATTTGATAATGTAAATTCAAATAGATAACATAAAAGGAGTGTCGACCAAAATAAGAGAATGAAGAATTCCCTTACCATGTAGAGAAACTCCTAGATCTTGTAGGATGGGACCTTGGGTGATTAGTGAAACCTTGGGAGAAAATATAGGGAGGTAATAAAACCATATCTTCTAGTATATTTAGTTTTTAATGAAATATAATGAAGGGGGTGAGTGGGTATTTATATTAATTAAGAGATAGTTTTTTTATTAATTAAAGGGGACACCTCGTTAGTGGTTTTCGCAAAACCATGGGATTTCCAATGGTATTTTTTCATGGTTTAAGACACTTGGGACACCTAATGTCATTATATACTCTATTAAAGTCTACCATCCTTTTATATTAATTATTACATAATTATGATGTAATTAAACTACCGAAAACTCACATCTGTATTTTTACTATTCACACAAAATTCAACTATTTTAGAAAAATACTGAAAATACACCCTAATGATTTTTCAGTTTGTAGAATTAAAAAATGAACTCCATTTTTTGAAAATTATTTTCACTATATTTTTAATTTAGTTTTCAAATTAAATCAAAGTTAATTGGAAAGATAATAATTCTAAAGGTATAATTAGTTCTATATCAAATTGAAAAATTAATGAAGATCTAATTATCATATTACCTTAAGAAAATAAAGTAATTTCATTATTTACTATTTATATAGGTCATATTACTATTCATATTTCTATTAATATGGGTATGTTACTATTCAAAAAAAATCAATTTTGTTATACCAGATTCCAAATGACTTACTGGTCACAACTCTAGATGACTGTTTTTTCAAAATTCAAAAAATAGAAGAGGAAATTTTATGTTTAATGGATAGAATATAACTTTCTCCTATAATGTTTTGTTCCACAAAATACTTTGTTCTTCATGAAATATGGGCTATCTAATGAATATAAAATACTTAAGAGTAACATACCATAAAATGTTTGGTGGGTTATATTATTCCCTCCTTCAGAAAATTTGTCCTCAAAATTTAATATATAAAGCCCCCAAAAAAGATTTGGGTGGTTCTTATTCATGAAATAATCTAGTTCCCATATTACTTCCTCCATATTATAGTTCCTCCAATTAACATTTACTAGATGAGTTTTCCGATTTATCAACACCTGGTTCCCTGTGATATAAATCCCAATCAGCTTTTCATAGTATGAGAAATCAGGTTCCAGTTCAATTTCATAAGAGGTGAGTACATGTGTTGGGTCTGGAATGTATTTCTTTAACAATGACATGTGGAACACATCATGAAATCTAGAGATATTTGGTGGCATCGCTTAACAGTAAGCTATAGCTCTGATTCTTTCCAAAATTTCCAATGGTTCGATATACCTAGGGCTCGGTTTTCCTTTCTTATCGAACTATAAGACAACCTTCCATGGAAATACTTTTAGAAATGCATGATCTCCCACTTTTAATTCCATGTCCTTTCTCCAGTTGTCAACATAACTCTTATACCTACTTTGGGTTGGTTTAATATGTTCTTGTCTTTTATTCACCTTTATCGTGGTCTCTCTAATATGTTCTGGGCCTATAAGTTTTTCTCGCACCAACATCGTCCCAAGAAGTTGGAGTTCGACATCTATTTCAATATAATGCTTCATATGGAGCCATTTTAATACATGAATGGAAACTATTATGGAAAGAAAATTCTACCAAAGGAATGTATTGATCTCACATACCTTGGAAGTCATGAGATCATGGCCTCAGCATGTCATCTATAGTTTGAATAGTCCTTTCAGACTGTCCGTCAGTTTGGGGGTGATAAGCAGTACTCATACGAAGCTCAGTATTCAATGATTTCTAGAGACGTATCCTTAATTTGGAAGAAAATTTGGTATCTTTATCAGATAAAATTGATAGAGTTGAACCATTAAGTCTTGAAATTCATTAATATAATGTATTGCCAAGCACTCAAGTGGAATGTCATCCCTTATTGGAAGTAAATATGCTGATTTTGTGAGATGATAAATAGTTATCCATATTGCATCATTCCTTCTAGGTGTCCTCCGTTGTATTGTGATAAAATACATCACAATGTTATCCCACTTTTACATTGGAATATGTAATGGATTCATCACTCCTTTAGGATGTTGAATCTCTATTTTCACTTGTTGAGAAACTAGACACATTGAAACGTAGTCAGCAATTTCTTGCTTCATATTATAAAACCAAAAATATTCCTTCAGATCATTTTACATCTTGGTGCTACCTGGGTGTATAGAGAAATTAGAGCTATTTGAATCTTCTAATAGATCTCTTTTAAGCTTATGTACTGATGGAACACATAACCCTTTCCTAAATGTCAGAATGCCTTCTTCATACACGATTCCAGCCAGTCTCCCATCATGGAAAGCATTAATTTTCTTATTCATATTTTCATCATTAGATTGAGTTATTTTTATCTTATCTAATAAAGATGGTATAGCAATAATTAGGAAGAGGAACGAGGTTTTAGTTTCATAACTATTCCCATATCCATCTATAGTAGATCTAAAAATATAGTATCTCTCTCAATCCTTATTTGAGTCAAAAGTCCATGATCATTCCTACATAATGCATCTTCCACCTTATTCACCTTTCCGGGGTGGTATTTTATTGAACAATCATAATCATTGAGTAACTCGAGCCATCTCCTTTTCCTCTTGTTGTAATGGCCCAGACCCTCTTGGCCCATTAATATTCCAAAATAAGGCTCCACCGAAATAGTGGCACCGTGATGGTGGCACCGTGTCCTCACCCAGCCCTCTGTTTACTTTTTCCAGCCGAGCTCCCACAATGTCATTTTTTGATGTAAATTAATTATTTTACCACTTTAAAATCCATTTAAAGCCCATAATTAATTCCTAAAAATCATGAGATACCTCCCCGATTGGGGATATTAAATAACACTTTAATATCATTGTGTAACTGCCCAACCTCATGGGAAAGCACGATCCGACTTTCCAGGTGTTCAAAATTCCCATATCCCATAACAAGGGGATTTTATCTATATATCGCAAGGGAAGTGCTTATTCAACTTCTTCCTTTGGCCGGATTCATTCTTCCCCCTATTGCGCCTGCATCCCCATCCTTTTGTGTCTTGTGGTGAACCTCTATTGGAGCTTTCTTCACTCATTGGATTCCACAAAATTCCTCCCCTACATGTTGCGCTTTCCCCTGTTCTTGGCGCATGGAGAAAAAATTCGATCCTTGATCAATCAGGTTGGGATTTTTTCCTTCGCCTCACCTTTCTGTGTATCATGCAGGTTGGGTACGCTTTTGTCTCTATGGGAATTGATGAAACCAAACTTAATGAAGATAATTAACGTTCTTTAATGAATGAAGGGGGGTGTGATTGATGTTCTGTTGTACTCTTTTATTTTTATATGTGCTGTGAATTTTTTGGGCCTATGCTCACTAAAAAACATGGTCGTTGGTGGTATTTCATTTCACACTAATGAACCATGTATTCTATAATGATTATAAATGACTTAAACATATAATTTGGTTAATCAGTTAAACTCGGCTAGTTGAATGGATGTTCAGTAAATCAAGAATCCCTGTGTGATCACCCCGGTTAACAAATAGTGAAAAAGACCTAATGAATGATGTTTTGAACCTGGATGTTCCCTGATCTATTTTGGTAGTAGGTGTATTTTTCTTTTTGATTTCCTATGGGGTGATGTGGGTGAGGATGAGATCCTACCTTGTGGTACGGGTGTTAGTTGTGAATCTGAAGCGGTGTGGTTGCTCTGCTGTGACACGAACTCGGGTGGGATCCTATATTGTTGAGAAATTGTTGTTTCCTAGTTTTTTGGACACATGGCTATGTCTCGGGGCTTTCTTTGTTTCCAATACTATGAGGGATCTCACTAATCCCTTTTTTGAGGTTTTCTTTGGTTCTATTACATTGAGGGATCTCACTAATCCCCTTCTTGTTGTTGAAACTTTACAAGAAAACTGGGTGTGAATGCTTAAATTGATGTTTGGATATTTCTCTTTTCATGGCTTGTGTTTATGCCTGTTAGTTGCCTAGTAGTGCAGAATTCACATAAATGGAATCACTTGAAGATAAAAAAAAGAATGGTTTAAATGGGGTATTGGTTTTTGGGATGAGTTTTTTCTTGGTCGTGAGTGCTGTGGATTTTTTTGGGAATGAATAAAAAAAAGGGTGTTTGTGCTTAGGTTTTGGAACCCCTAGGTAGGGATGAGTGTTTGTTACCTACACATATATCTGTAGATTTTATGTTTCTTATCCACGCCCCACCCAAGTTAAGCAGTTAGTGCTGAACACCCCATTTCACGGGGGAGGGTGTTTTTCCCAACACTCCCACGAGTGGCGGGTTATTTGCTCCTTTTCTACTCCCTTTCTTGAATAGCCCAAGACTCTTCGGTCTGGCTATGATGGACTGAAGTCTATTATTAGCCCAAGAATCTTCGGGCAGGGAAGTTGTGCTGGTTGGACCAGGTGTTTGCGGGCAGGTTGTTTCCCAAGTGTCTTTAGGATGAGGCCCAGGTGTCTTCGGGCATGACGGTAGCTCTCTGGACCAGGTGTCTTCTGGTGTGGCAATAGTTTTCTGGACCAGGTGTTTGTGGGAATGATTATGTGTGGTTTTTGTGGCCCAGGTGTCTGTGGGTGGGATCGTTGTTATGGCCCAGGTGTTTGCGATTGGGATTCGTGGTTGTGGCCTAGGTGTGTGCGGGCGGGTGTGGTAGTGGGACTGCGGTGAGAATGGTAGGATTGGTTCGATGTGTAGGATGTCTTCAATTACCAGTGGGAATGTGGCGTGTGGTACCCAAACATCGATGCTCTATTAAAATACCTTACTTGAATTGCGTTATTTAGAGAGTGTTCCATGGTGAGGCTTGGGTGGATAGTTTTTACATGCTAGGTGCTTCGTTTATCTCCATTCTCACAGGGCAATAGAATTCCTCTCCACTTGTGTAAGATAATCTTTGGTATTACCTACTGAGTTTACTTGTATGCTCACCCAACATATATAAAACTGCTTTTAGGTTTCTAAGAGGACTTCAGGGATCATGCGGGACCATACTAGCTCGGACCTTGGCGCAGTTGATGTTGTCGTTTTCCTTTTACGGGTACTTTACTTTTATAGTTTTTGTGGATTGCATCATTTACTATTGAACTTGCATATGACAATGGGTTATTTTTTGATTTACCATTACCTTCAGCTTTGGTATTGTTCGATTTCTATCTTATCTCTTGATCCGATAAAAATAAAATGGGTAATACCTTCCATTTTGTGTGAGATTTTATACCCTTGGTGATAGTCGCCACTTTGGGACCTATTGAAGGCGGGTTTCGGGGGTCATTATCTCTCTTTAAACATAAAGAAAGAAGGGCCTGGAAATATGTTGTCCCTTCCCTCCTTTTGGTGAAGGCTGGTCATGACAGAATGGTATCAAAGCCAAAGGTTGAGAGGTAGGATGGAGTCTAGAGTTATGCATAGTGAGGATTGCATGGGGTGGTAGGGAAACCGTGTTCGGTGACCTTGGTGTGTGAATTAGGCTAGGGAAGACCGGCTAGGACACGGGATTTTAGGGCCCCCTGTGATCTGATGCAAGGACTTTGGACCTACCGAATGACCAAGCGAGTCTAGACTGATTGCAGGGTAGAGACCCTAGGAAAGGTACAAACAACATAATGACTTTTGTTCTTAAGTTTCATGGGTGTCTTGTGGATTCAAAATAAATAAAGTGGTCTAAAAATATTTAAGAACAATATTCAACACTACTAAGGCTTAGGAATTCCTTATTTACGTTACATCTATGGCACCTGGGGGGCGACCACAAGTAGTGCGGGCGATCGAGGCCCGGGAGGTTGACTTGGCCGATTGGCAGAGGACTGACCGAGAGGAGGAGGATGGTCAATGGAAGAAGAATCTTAGATCCTTTTAGCGCAGACCCTCGGGAGGTACGAGGGCAGCACCTCGGATATGAAGACGGAGAGCTAACTCGAGGATCTAGTGATATATTTCGGCCTGATTCGGGTTCCGGTGGAGTACTGGGTTCCTCTGGCTGTCAGCCAGATGCGTGGAGCAGCAAGTTAGTGGTGGATTCTTTATCTTGGGGAGAAGAGGGAGCCTGAGGTGACAAGGACTGACTTTGAGAAGGAGTTCCATGTGGAATTACACTCTTCTGTGATGAAGGCTGAAAAGATTTAGGAACTAATCTCCCTCTAGCAGGGGAGTATGTCAGTGAGAGAGTTGGGGATCAAGTCCAAGGATCTCCTTCGATTTTCTCCAGACCTGTTTCCGGATGAGGAGTCTCGGGTGAGACGTTTAGAGGAGGCACTTTGACCTTCTCTTCAGTACGATGTTACTCCCTTCACCATACCGACATAATTAGAGGTACAGAAGGTGGATGAAGTGGCGGAGAGGATGCACACACTGGGAGGTGTGTCACAAGATGAAATCTAGTTGGGCCCATCAAAGGGGAAGGCTCTCAGCAGCAGGCCTCCAGCATTAGGGCCCTCTAGGTTCCGACCAGTAGGGAGCAGGCTGCAGTAGTTCCAGTTTTGATCTCTTGTTCCTTTCCATTTACCTTCAGGATCGGGACTGAGGTGATTCATATGTGGAATCCATAGGCACATTCGAAGCATGTACCCGGACATAGTACAAAATGGTGGGGGTTGGTAGGTCCATCACCCACCTCAGCAGTATCAGTTCCAGTCTAGGCCCTTTCACTAGCAGCAGCAGGGGCAGCGGGCTCCCGCTCCGCTGAGTGCCGAAGTTGCAGGAGGAGGCCGACCTCAGGTCACTCCTCAAGGACCTCTAATGGGGCGTGGACGGGGGGGCGACAGCCAAGAGGGAGAGGATCTGGGTATGGGCAGTTACACCCCGCGGAGGCATCAGTTCCAGCAGGGATAGCTGTCGTTCGAGGTACGGTCAGCTTGTTTAGTACCCTTGCATATGATTTCTTCGACACAAGGCCTTCACAATCCTTTATTACACATAGTCTAGCCCATGCTCTAGGTTTATATGCTGAGAGAATTCTAGTTCCCCTGGTGCCGAGCACACCATTCGGAGGTCAGACCCACATTTTTTACATTTATCGAGGATGAAGACTGATGATATGGCTACATCAGTCAGTTAGGGACCTTCTACTATTGTAGATACAACCATATGATGTCATCCTAGGCATTGACTGGATGTTTTCTATATGTTCCGTCATTGAATACTTCTGAGGAAGGGTTTTGTTTTCAGACCTGGGTGGCCGACGAGTGACTTTCATCGGCGAGCGGAGTTTCTAGAGAAGCAGAAAGCGAGGGGAACCCCTCTTCTCCTTGTTGGCTGAGAAATCAGTGGAGTCGGTGGATAAAGAAATGGTGGAAGTCCCAAGAATCATCAGTGATTTTATGGATGTATTCCATGAAGAGGTGGAAACTCTTCCCCCTCGACGTGATGTTGAGTTCGGGATAGACTTGCAACCTGGTGCCCGTCCGATTTCGATGGCTCCCTATCAGATGGCACCTTCTGAGCTGCAGGAGTTGCGGATTCAAATTGGCGATCTGATGATGAAGGGTTTTGTTCGGCCAAGTGCATCACTGTGGGGTTCTCCTTTTTTTTTGTGAAGAAGGCAGATGGTGGTATAAGGCTGTGCATACACTACCGAAGACTGAATCCGGTAATAGTCAAGAATCGCTACCCTCTCCCGAGGATAGACGATCTCTTTGACCAGCTGAGGGTAGCAGGTTTGTTCTCAAAGATCGATCTGCGGTCTAGATATCACCAAGTGAGGGTGAAGGAGGGAGAAATCTCAAAGACTGCGTTCAAGTGTAAATATGAGAAATTTGAGTTTTTAGTCATGTTGTTCGGCGTTACGAACGCACAAGCTGTGTTCATGGGGCTCATGAACTCTGTATTCCGAGAATATCTGGACCGGATCGTAGTCTTGTTTATTGACGACATCCTGATCTACTCAAGACCAACGGAGGATCACGCTGAACATTTGAGAATAGTTTTAGAGGTCCTCCGACAACACCAGCTCTATTGGAAGTTGTCCATGTGCATGTTATGGATGTGAGAAGTGCATTTCCTTGGGCATGTGGTGTCCGAGCAGGGGATACTAGTGGACCCGTAGAAGTTTTAGGCGGTTGTTTCTTGGGAGAAATCCATGAATGTGGTAGAGTTTCATAGTTTCCTTGGTCTGGCGGGTTACTACAGGAGGTTTGTGCCCAAATTCTTCTAAGATGCAGCACCCTTGACAACCATGACCAAGAAGGACCAGGCTTTCGTGTGGGATGAGAAGTGCCAGGAAGCCTTCAGCTATCTGAAGTAGAAGTTGGTTAGTTCCCCAGTGCTGAGGTTTCCAGAAGATGGGGCAGCATATGAGGTGTTCTGTGATGCTTCAGTTCTAGGCCTCGGATTTGTGTTAATGCAATGGCAATGGGTGATCTCTTATAGGTCTAGGCAGTTATTCCCCCATGAGCATAACTATGCCACCCATGATCTAGAGCTTTTGGAGGTCGTGTTCGTACTAATGTTTTGGCGGCACTACCTCGTCGTGGAGCGCTTCGTGGTCTTCACAGATCACAAAAGCATGAAGTTTGTCTTCTCCCAGCAGGACCTGAACTTATGGAAGCGAAGGTGGATGGAGTTCATTCTGGACTACGAATTTGAGATATCCTAAACCTTAGGTGAAGGGAATGTGGTGGCTGATTCCCTGAGCAGCAAGTAACAGAGGAATGTAGTTCGAGATTCGGATGATACTTGGAAGGCGATGGAGGAGTTGGTGGAGTTGGTGGCCCTGCACCTGGATGCTAGGATGGAAGGTGGTATAGGTTTCCTGTATCAGATGAAAGTGAAATATTCTATGTTATGGTAGGTAGAGGAGTCCCAATGGGGAGACTCATAAAGAGAAGTGATGCGTGACCGAGTTGACACAAGTAATGCTCCGGATGGGTGGACAGAGGATGGTCAGAACCAGATGTTTTTCTGAGGAAAGACGTTTTTTCTAGAGGCGATGCGTCGTAAAGATCTAAGTGAGTTCCAAAAATGACCCCCTAGCGGTGCACCCAGGGAGTTTACAAGAATTTCCAGGGTCTGAGGAGACAATTTTGGTGGCCCGGGATGAAACAGGCAGTAGCATAGTTCGTAGAAAAGTTCCTTGTGTGTCAGTACGTGAAGGTCAAACACCATGTTCTAGTTGGTCTACGGTAGTCTCTAGATGTCCCTGAGTGAAAGTGGGAGGAAATATCGATGAATTTTTTCATTGGACTACCCAAGGATCAAGGGGGTTGTGACGCTTTCTGGGTAGTGGTGGGCCGGTTGACGAAATCGACTCACTTCTTGGTGATCAAGGAGTCAGGTGCAGTGGATTCTTTAGTACGAAGGAACTTGGATGAGGTGGTGCGGTTGCATGGAGTTCCTAGATCCGTAGTTATTGATAGGGATGCACAGTTTACCTCATGAAATCTAGAGAGGATTGAAGCATGCTTTTGGCACCCATTTACGTATTAGCACTACTTTCCATCCCGAGACAGATGGACAGACAGAGCGCACCATCCAGACCATGGAGGATTTGTTGCGGGCATCTGTTCTGGACTCAGGAGGATCATGGGTGTGACACTTTCCTCTGGTAGATTTTTCCTACAATAATAGCTATCACAATACTATTGGCATGGATATATTCGAAGCCTTTTACGGGAGGCCGTGTCGCTCACCCGTGGGATGGACTGAGGTTGGGGAAGCAAGTGTTCTTCACCGAGAAGAAGTGCAGAGCATGGAATAAAAGGTTCATCTTATACAAGAAAGGATGAAGGAAACTTAGGACCAGCAGAAGTCGTATGCCTACGATAGGAGGATACCCTTGGAGTTCGAGGTCGGACACCACATGTTCTGGAAGTTCTCCCCTCAATGTGGGAAAGGGTGGTTCGGCAGGGGAAGTAAGCTTTCCCCCAGGTTCATCAGACCCTTCGAAGTGTTGTGGCAGGTTGGAGGAGTGGCTTATCAGCTAGCATTACCACCGCTGGTATTGAGGATACATTACGTCTTCCATGTGTCCCAGCTCCGTTGTTATCTTCACGATGATTCATACGTCCTCTTCTGGGTAGATCCGGATATTGAGGGCAACGTGAGCTTTGTGGAAAGACCAGTGAGGTTCGAGGGTTGTGAAGAGAAGGTACTCCATGTACGGACCATTCCTATGGTTCGTGTGTTGTGGAGGCATGGTGGGCTCGAGGAAAGTACCTGGGAGTGAGAAGCACATATGTACGCCCAGTACCCAGAGTTGTTTTGAGTTTTGTGTTGTTCTGTTTTGTACTTGTTTGTGACAGAATGCTTTACCTTGTCGGCTATGGAATATGTGGTTTCCTTATTCTCCGAATGTGTGTGAAAAGTCCTGGCTATGGGGAGGGGAGGACCCGATCCCTAATCAAGACGCATTAAGGTGGATGCGATTAAACTCGTTCGGGTGAGTCAGTGCCGCCCAAAGCGGATATTATCTTAACATAGAGGAAGAGACTCCCCAACCCATATGACTAGGCAGTTTGACCCTTGTATGTTGTATGGTTTCTTGGGGGAGAGGTTTTTTTAGATGGAGATGAGGTCTACTCTTGAGAGGTATCTATCTAGGTGGTCATTCAGACCCTCTTTTTCTTTTGGATTGTTTTTGATTATCGAAGGAGAGAATAGTTAGAGAGGTATCTAATGTAATGGTCCAGACCCTCCTAGCCCATTACATTTCCAAAATAAGGCTCCACCGAAACAATGGCACTGTGATGGTGGCATCGGTCATGGTGGAACTGTGACGGTGGCACCGTAAGGGTGAAACCGTGATGGTGGCACTATGTCCTCACCCAGCCCTCTGTTTCATTTTTCTAGCCCCGCTCTCGCATCATCTTTTTTGACGTAAATTAACACTTTTATGCATTTTAAATCTATTTAATGCCCATAATTAATTTTTAAAAATCCAGACAAACCTCCCTGATGTGGGATATTAAATAACACATTAATATCATCATGTAACTTCCCAACCACGTGGGAAACCACAATAAAAATTTCCAGGCTTTCAAAACTCCCATATCCCAAAACAATGGGATATTATCTATATATTGCACAGGAATTCCTTTTTCTTCTTCTTCCATTGACCGAATTCATTATTACCCCTGGTGTGCCTGGAGTCCCTTCTTTACGTGGCTTGTGGTGTGCCTCTGTGGGAGATTTCGGCACCCCTTGGAGTCCACGGAATTCCTCCCCTGCAAGTCACGCTTTCCCCTATTCTTGGAACGTGGAGAAATACATCAATTCTTGATCAATCAGGTAGGGATTTTTCCTTCGCCTCTCCTTTCTGTGTATCATGCGGGGTGGGCACACTTTTGTCTTTGTGGGAATTGATGAAACCAAAATTAATGAAGATAATTAATAGACCTTAATGAATGAAGGTGGGGTGTGATCGTTGTTCTGCTATACTCTTTTATTTTGATACGTGTTGTGAATTGTGTGGGCCTATGCTCACTGAAAGTCATGGCTGTGGGTGGTCCTTCCATGCGCACTAATGAACCATGACTTATGTGATGATTAAGAATGAATTAAACATGTAATTTGGTTAATCACTTAAACAAGGCTGGTTAAATGTACATTCAGTAAAACAAGAATCCTTGTGTGATCTCCCCGGTTAACAAACAGAGAAAAGAACCTAATGAATGATGTTTTGAACCTGGATGTCTCCTTTCTTTGTTTTAGTAGTAGGCGTGTTGTTCTGTTTGATTTACTCTGGGGTGATGTGGGTGAGTATGGGATCCTCCCTTGTGGTATGGGTGTTTGTTGTGAATCTGAAGCGGTGTGGTTTCTCTGATGTGACACGAACTCGGGTGAGATCCTCTATTGTTGAGAAATTGTTGGTTCCTAGTTTTGGGGACATGGGGCAGTGTCTCAAGGATTTCTTTGTTTCCAATACTTTAAGGTATCTCACTTATCCCTGTTGTGAGGTTTTCTTTGGTTATAGTACTTTTAGGGATGTCACTAATCAACTTCTTATTGTTGTAACATTACAAGAAAACCGGGTGTGAATGCTTAAATTGCTGTTTGGCTATTTCTCTTTTCCTGGATTGTTTTTATGCCTGTTTGTTGCCCAGTAGTGTAGAATTAACCTAAATGGGATCACTTGAACATTAAAACAAGAATGGTTTAAATGGGGGATTGGTTTTTGGGATGAGTTGAGTCTTGGCCGTGAGTGTCGTGGCTTCTTTTGTGAATGAATAGTAACAAGGTTGTTTGTGCCTAGGTTTTGAAACCCCTAGGTTGATATGAGTGTTTATTACCAATACATATATCTGTATCTTTTATGTTTCTTATTCGCGCCCCACCAAAGTTGAGCACTCAGTGCTGAACACCCCATTTCACGGGGGAGGGTATTTTTCCATTAATCACACAAGTGGCTGGTTATTAGCTCCTTTTCTGCTCCCTTTCTTGAATAGACCAAGACTCTTCGGGTAGGCTGTGTTGGCTTGAAGTCCATTATTAGCCCATGAATCTATGGGCAGGGTAGTTGTGGTGGTTGGTCCAAGTGTTTGCAGGATGATTGTTTCCAAATTGTCTTCGGGACGAGGCACATGTGTCTTCAGGAGTGACGGTATCCTTCTGGCCCATGTGTCTTCGGTCATGGGAGTAGTTTTCTAGACCATGTGTTTGTGGGCATGGTTATGTGTGGTTGTTATGGCCCAGGTTTCTGTAGGCGGGATGGTTGTTGTGCCCGAGGTGTTTGCGGGAAGAAAACGTGGTTGTGGCCCAGGTGTGTGTGGGCGGGTGTGGCAGTGGGACTGTGGGAGAATGGCGGATTGGTTCGATGCATAATATGTCTTGAATAACCAGTGGGAAAGTAGCACGGGGTACCCAAACATCGATGTGCTATTACTATACCTTACTTGACTTGTGTTATTTGGGGAGTGTGACTTGGTGAGCCTTGGGTGGATAGTTTTTCCTTGCTAGGTTCTTCGGTTATCTCCTTTCTCACAGGGCATTAGAATGCCTCTCCACTTGTGCACGAGAGTCTTTGGTTTTCCCTAATGAGTGTACTAGTATTCTCACCCTACATATATAAAACTGCTTTCAGGTTTCCTGGAGGACTTCAGGGATCGTGCGGGACCATACTAGCTTGGACCTTGGGGCAGTTTCTCTTGTCGTTTTCCATTTCTTGGTACATTACCTTTGGAGTTTTTGTGGATTGTATCATTTAATGTTGAACATGAATATGGGAATGGGTTATTTTTGGCTTTAACTTTACTTTCATCTTTGGTATTGTTGGTATTTATATCTTATCTCTCGATCCTATAAAAATAAAAAGGGTATTGCCTTCCATTTTGTGTGAGATTTTATTCCCTTGGTGCTGGTCGCCACTCCTGGACCTATTGAAGGCGACTTTCAGGGGTCATTATCTCTCCTTCAACTTAAATAAGGAAGGTCCTAGAAATCTTCTGTCCCTTCCCTCCTTTTGGTGAAGGCGGGTCGTGACACATGTTGAGTTCTTTTTGTGTGAAAATGTATTTCAAAATATTGGGGTCCATATAAATCTCACCTCTTTCTCTGTAGAGATAATGTCTCTATATTTTCAAAGAAAAGATTACAGCTACTAACTCAAAAACCTGAGTTGGATAATTTTTATCATGGTTCTTCAACTATCTTGATACATAAGAAATAAATTTATCATTTTTCATAAGGACGCAATTCATCCCATTCTTTTATGCATCGATGTATATCAAAAATAAATCACTTCTAGATCGAAGAGTCTAAATTTGAGGATTAACCAATCTTCTTTTCAATTCTTCGAAGAATTCCATACACTCTTTTTTTTTAAACAAGATTAACTGTTTTACGTGTGAACTTGGTTAGCGGGTTAGCTAGTCGGGTGATATTCTGAATGAAATTCTGATAGTAACCTACTAAGCCAATAAAAAATCTTATCTTAGTTATGTTTGATGGCATAGTAAATTCTTGTATTGCCTTTTTCTTTGTAGGATCAAATAGTATTCCATCCTTAGAGACAATATGGCCTAGAAAAGAAATTGATTGAAGCCATAATTCACATTTTCTAAACATCCCATACAATTTATTTCTTCTAAGAGTTATTAGAATAACCATCATGTGATTCTCATGGTCTTCATAGCTTTTTGAGTATATGAGAATATCATTAGTGAATACCCCAACAAAGTTATCAATATATTCAATGAAAACTCTATTCATTAAATCCAAGAATTTAGAGGGTTCATTTTTTAATCCAAAAGGCATCACTGTAAACTAATAATGCCCATACCTGGTCCAAAATACAATCTTAGGAATATCTTCCTTCCTCACACACAAATGATGATATCTGAATCGAAGGTCAATCTTCAAAAATTATCGAGCTCCATGAAGTTGAACAAATAAATCATCAATCTGGAGAAGAGGATACTTATTATTTATTGTGATAGCATTGATTTCCCTATAATAAATGCCTAACATCATGGATCCATCTTTCTTTTTGAAAAAAAAGACTGAGGTCCCCATAGAGAAACACAAGGTCAAATAAAACCTTTGACATTCAAATTGTAACGTTTTTTATTTAGATCCACTAACTATACAGTGGCCATTCTACAGGGGTATTTGATATAGGTCTTGCATCAGGAATTAAATCAATAGAGAACTCAACATCCCACTCTGGAGGACGTCTAGGTAAATGCTCTGGAAATACAACCATGTACTCTTACACTATGTGCACATATTCAATTTTAAGATATCTTTCCTCAAACATAGATATTAGTTTATCTTCTTCTACACGTGTTGTATTTAGTAAATCTATTGGGGTTGGTTCTAGATAAGAATTGGGTGGTGAGGTCTCCTCTATGATGATAATAGATTCTACACCATTTTCAAAAAGTGTAACCTCATTTTTCTTGTAATAAATCATCACATAATAATTTGACGGAAAATACATACCAAGCATTATAGCAAATTCAGTCATTGGTATGATGATATTGATAGATACTAAAGCACATTTTGGTGTCTGGAGGGGGACTAGTTGACATTCTTTTGTTGCAATGATACATCCCCTGGAGTTTTCACTGACAACTCCTTTATTAAATAAAATTGGACATGTCTAATTTTCTTGGAAAACTAAGAAGATATAAATGAATGTGATGATCCAGAATAAAATAAAGTGTTGGCTAATTTTGAGGAATCAATTGATGTACCGACCACCACGTCATTATGAATTTAAACCTCCACAGTTGTAATCGTATAGGATCTCCCTTGTTCTGTTGGTTTTTTTGAGGAATATTTCCTTGGATATTAGGAAAATCATTTGCATAGTGTCCCATCTATATGAAATTGTAGCATAGAATATCGTTTAATTGTTTCATCCCCTTGAATTCATCAGACCGATGACCATTTTCTCTGCACTTATAGCAGACTCCCATGCCTTTTATGCATTTCCCGAGATGATTCCTTCCATAGTGTGAACATAATTGGAATAGCTTTGTTCCCTTGATCTTATTTGGTGCCTCTCCTTTTCCTTGGATATCAGAGTATAGCTTTTTATCTTGGTTTCCTTTGAAAAAATTGGATCTAGAAAATTCCCTCTCTATTTTTATTGCACTTGATACAATTTCATCATATGATGACAATTTTTGAGAAGCTAGTGACCTTAGTAGAATAGGATTAAGACCTTAAATGATATGATCAATCATATATGCTGATTCATGAATGTAATCTACAGAATACCTGGCTATCCTTCTGAATGTTTCCTCACACTCTGTAACATGTTCTTCTTCCCTTTGTTTTATGCTTAGGAAATTCCACTTCATTTCAGTTTGTTGATCACGAGGGAAATATTTTTTGAAGAATGATTTTTTAAAAGTCCTCCATTCAATATCTTTTATTTTATATTCATCCATGGTATTCCAAATCAAGGACCACCATTGATCAGCGTCGCCCTTGAAACAATATACTTCTTGTACTACCTTTTCCATTTTCATTGTATCTTAATTCCATGAATATATTTTCAAGGGACTTGATCCATTGCTCAGCAACCACTGGGTTAGTAGTATATATGAAAGATGGGGGAATCTACCATATGAAGCAATCCAACACAGGTGTGGAATGGTTATTCGTTACAACCTGAGTAAGTTGTCCCAATATGGTTATAATCTGTTCTACTCCAACAATGATTGTGTTGACTTTCCCGTTGGGAAGATCCCTATGTTTCCAACGAGTATTGATTCCCCTTCATCCATTAAACTCCATTTCTAAATAATGGAACACACTAGATTATGGTATGATCATAATTTATAATCTTAACTTAACAAAATACATAGCATAAATTGAGATCCTACGCATGGATTATCCCATAATCATGAAAACTGGTTTCTTTGAGAATAATTTACATTTCAGTTATTCATAATGGCTTGTAAAATAATATGAATTATCCTAAGAATATCCCCCTAGAGTGTCGTAACCAAGTGTGAAAAAAGGTCCGTTGTCATGTACTAGGATACCCCAAGTCAAGCCCGAAACTTTTTGTCAAAGCTTTCACTCCTTGGTACCTCTGTGCCAGAGCCACCTCTACCTGCTCGTATCCAGATAGGGATGTATTTTCTAGAAGTATTCATATAATCTATTCCTTACCACAATAACATGACGTTCTTGTATGTTTATTTTCAAATATTTCTCTTGGAATTTGTACCCTACTATACATTTCCTGCTCTAGTTTCCATGTTTTTTACTAAACTTCCTCTGATACCAACTGTAACACACCGACCCATCATGACCGGAGCCGGTGAATTACATTTTATATTGGCATGGTTATAAGGAATGAAAATCTTGAAGGAATTATTAGTTTAGTAGTCTTGAAGAAACTAGATATATATATGTTAATCAAATTACATTGGAAATGTTTACAAATTACAACACATAAAGAAAACTAAAACCTGCATCCACAAGAACTCAATAAATGATCTTCTCTTTGTCACCTATTGAAAGTAAACAATAAAATAGGTGAGATAAAACACTAAGTAAGGGTTAAAAATGGATGAAGCATGAATAATTAATATCTAAATTGTAAACAATATCAATATGGCATGGTGAATAAATGAAAAAATCACACCATTAATAAACTGAGAATAAAATTGCATCCATAGATTTTGTTATAATGAAAACCTCTTAGATAGTAATAACTGATAATGAATAATGAGTATGATTATTAGTTGGACATCATGTATCTGACAAATGATACCATAATACAATAAAAACGGTTTAGTTCTGTGGGTAAAAATCCGCCTGATTTTTGGAATCACACTTGAAGGGTATGTCGCCAAACTGATTTTCCTCATGAGACATACTGATTCATTTAGGGGACATAGCGGGCCACACCCACCACTACACGTCCAAATAATTATTTAAAAATTGATTCAATACAAGGGAAATATTCCTTTTCAATATCCATATAGAGTAGAGTATGTGGATTTATAAATATTTCTATAATTAAAATAACTTTTCGAATAAACACCATATGTGAAATGGTATACGGTTTAGAAAAGAAAAAAATTGGAGATATGAGATTATGGATATTTAATTTAAATATAATTTTAAATTAAAAAATATCTCAAATTGGAAATAGGTACACCACATGGGGATTATTAGTCACACCACACAAAGTTAGTTACAACAAAATAGCAGTTGAGACTAGGTCTCTTACCACATTGTAATCGGTTGAATCATATGACCTGAACATAATAAACCTAAAATGAATCATTAAATAACATTAATATTAATATAATCATGTTATTATATATCAAATGGTTGAACAAATGTTCCACAGACAAGAAATAAGTTGTGAACAATGAAAATCTCACAGAAATTAAAGTGATCTAAGAAACCCCTTACCTTATGCTTGAGTGTGTTCATCATTTGTTTTAATGACTTTAACAATAAAATTTAACTTCATTAATTAATAACTAAAGAAAATTTTATAAATGTAATTGATTTATTATAACCATATTAGGTTCATTAATATCCCTTTTATGGGTTTAATAGGTTCAATTTTCTTGTTATGGAAGCATTTTCTTCCTTAGTTTTCATGATACATTTACTTGTTTTCATGAATTGAAGTTCATTTGAAATGGGGTTAAACATCCATAATTGTTATAATATATTATTAATAACATTAATGAGATTTAAATGATATTAGTTTATTTTCCATGATGGTGATTCATCAGTTAAATGATTATTACAAATATTCGGATTAAGTTGGTCATTTTGTTCATAATGAACTTGTTTTGTATTATTATCATATATATTCAGTGTCTAAGGATTCAATAAAATTAATGAGATTAAAAAAAAATATTCATATCTAGTTCAACCATTAAAATAGTATCATTATGAGTAAAGAAAGAGAAAGTGAAAAATTAAACTTTGTCGTCCACAAAGGTTATAAATTGGATCCTCATGGATGTTGATTTCGTTTATATAAATATAAGGGAGGGAGTAATGATATTGATCATAATTCTTACATTAAAATGATATAATTATAGTGTATTGATGAAACTATATTTTATCAGGGTAATATTGGTAGAGGAGGTGAGGAGAGAAAAATAAAATAGATGAACTTGAAAATAAAAGAAAAGTTGAGAGATCCCTTATGAATCTTCGATAGCCTAACGACGTCGCTTAAAATTTCATAAAATTAAATTATGAGAAAATAGGGTATCTCTTAATATTGAAATAAAATTGACTATAATAATAATATATAAAATAAATCCCCAACATATGAGATTGAAAATTCAAATATATAACATAAATGAAGTTTCGACTAAAAGAAGTGAATGATGGATTCCCTTACCATGTAGAGTAACTCATAGATCACGATGGATGGGATCTTGGGGGCTTAGAGGAAACCATAGGAGGACTCCTAGAGAGGTAATACCACGAAATATTTGAGGATATTGAGTTTGTAATGAAATAAAAGGATGGGGGTGAGTGGGTATTTATAGTAATTAAGAGAGAGTTTTTTATTAATTAAAAGGGACACCTCGTTAGTGGTTTTCACAGAACCATGGAATTAACGTTGGTATTTTCACATGGTTTAAGGCACTTGGGACACATAATGTCATAATATACTATACACAAGTCGAGAAGCCATTTATATATATTACTAAATCATTATGATTTAATTAAACTACCGAAAACTCAAATCTGTGTTTTTATTATTCACAAAAAAAATCACGTATTTTAGAAAAAGACCAAAAAATCCCCCTAACAATTTATCAACGTGTAGAATTCAAAAATGAACAACATTTTTTAAAAATATTTTTTTATGTATTTTTAATTTAATTTTTAAATTAAATCAATGTTAATTTGAAAAATAAAAATTTTAAAGGTTTATTTAGTTCTATATCAAATTTGAAAATTAATTAAGATATCCTTATCTTATTACATTAATAAAAAAAATATTAACATTATTTAGTATTTTTAAGGGTAATATTACTATTCATATAACTATACATATGGGTATGTTATTATTAATAAAAAAAATCATGTTGGTTCTATCAGACTCCAAACGACTTATCAGCCATAACTCTAGATGACCGTTTTTTAAATTCCATACATAAAAGCCGAAAATTTTTGTTTAATGGATAACATATAACATTCTCCTATAATTTTTTGTTTCGAAGAAGACATAGTGCTTCATTAAATAAGGGCTATCTAATGAATAGAAAATATTTAAGAGCAACATACCATAATATTTTTGGTGTGTTATATTATTCCCTCCCTCGAAAATTTCTTCCTCAAAATTTTATGTATAAAGCCCACCAAAATGATGTGGTTGGTTGTCCTTCATGAAATCAATTGGTTCCCATGTTTCTGCCTCCATATTCTAGTTCCCCCAACGAACCTTTACTAGATGAGTTGTTCTATTTATCAATACCTTCTCCCTTGTGTCAACAAACCCAATAGGATTTTCACTATATGACAAATCAGGTTCTCGTTAAATTTCATCATAGGTGAGTACATGCGTTGGTTCTGGAAATTATTTATTTAACAATGACACATGGAACACATTATGAACAGTAGAGAGATTTTGCGACATCGCTAAACGGTAAGCTACAGCTTTGATTATTTCCAGAATTTAAAATCGTCTGATGTACCTGGGGATTAGTTTCTCTTTCTTACCAAACCATAAGATACCCTTCCATGGATAAACTTTCAGAAATTCCTTGATCTCCCACTTGGAATTCCAAGTCCTTTCTCCAGTTGTAAGCATAACTCTTCTGCATACATTGGGCTGCTTTAATATGGGCTTATATTTTTTTCACCTTTGTCATGGTCTCATCAATAAGTTCTGGGCCTATAAGATTCCTCTCACGAACATCGTCCCGACAAGTTGGAATTTGACATCTCTTTCTATATAATGCTTCATATGGATCCATTTGAATAATAGAATGGAAACTATTGTCGAATGAAAATTTCACCGAAGGCATGTATTGATCCCACATACCTTGGATGTCAAGAGGGCATGCATTCTAGAGTTTGAATAGTCCTTTTAGACTATCTGTCGTTTGGGGGTGATAAGTAGTACTCATATAAATATCAGTATTCAAATCATTCTAGAGTCTTTTTCCCGAATTTTGATGTAAATTGGGGATCTCTACTAGATTCAATTGATAGAGGTGGACCAATAAGTATTAAAACATCATTAATATAATGTCTTTCCAAGTGATCAAGTGGAAAGTCATCCCTTATAGAATGGAAATGTGATGATTTTTTGAGACGATCAACAATTACCCATATTGAATCATTCCTTCTAGGTGTCCTCGGTAGTCCGGCAATAAAATCAATCATAATTTTATGCCAATTCCACATATGAATATGTAAAGGTTTCATCACTCCTTTGGGATGTTGTCTCTCTGCCATCACTTGTTGAAAAACTAGACACCTTGACATGTAGTCAGCAATTTCGTGCTTCCTATGATCCCCCTGAAAATATTCCTTCAGATTTATATAAATCATGGAACTACCATGGTTTATAGAGAAATTTGAGCTATGGGCATCGTCTAACAGTTCCCTTTTTAGCACATGTACTGATGGAACACATAACCTCTTCCCAAATGTCAGAACTCCTTCTTCATACATCATGTCAGCCAGTCTCCCATCAATGAAAACATTAATTTTATTATTCAGATTCTCATCATTAGATTGAGAGATTTTTATCTTCTCTAATAATGATTGTTTAAAAATCATTTGGAAGAGGAAATATTTTTCCCTTTCCTTAACAATTCCCATATATATCGTTTGTAGATCCTAAAATATAGGATCTATACCAATCCTCAATTGAGTCAAAAGTCCATGACCCATCGTACATAATGTATCTTCCACCTTATTCTCTTTTCCTAGGTGGGAGTGTATTGAACAATCGTAATATTTGAGTAAATTGAGCCATCTCCATTGCCTCATTTTGACTTCCTTTTGTATGAAAATTCATTTCAAACTCTCGGGGTCCGTATAAATCTCAAATAATTCTCCATAGAGATAATGTGTCCCTTTTTTTAGAGAAAAAATTATGGCTACATACTAAAGATCATGAGTTGAATAATTTTTCTCATTGGTCTTCAAATATCTTGATGTATAAGCAATAACTTTATCTATTTTCATAAGGATGAAACCCATCCCATTCTTTAATGCATTGTTGTATATCAAAAATCCATCACTTACAGATGGAAGAGTCCAAATCGGAGCATTTATAAATCTTCTTTTAAATTTTTCAGTGAATCCCATACACTCTTTTTTCTACACAAACTTAACTACTTTACGTTTGAACTTGGTTTGCGGGTTATCCAGTGGGTTGAAATTATGAATGAAATCCTGATAGTAACCTCTTAAGCCAATAAAACTACGTACCTCAGTTATGTTTATTGGAATGGTCATTCTTGGATTGCCTTTGTATTTGCTGGATCAACTAGAAATCCATCCTTAGAGACAATTTTTCCGAGAAAAGAAACTGTTTGAAACTATAATTTACACTTTCTAAACATTCCATATAATTTATTTCTGCTAAGAGTTCTCAGAATAACCCACAAGTGATTCTCATGGTCTTCATATATTTTTGAGTATATGAGGATATCATCGATGAATAACACAAAAAATTTATCAAGATATTCCTTGAAAACTCTATTTTTTAAATCAATGAAAATATAGGGTGTATTTTTCAGTTCAAAGAGAACCACAGTAAACACATAATGCCCATACCTGGTTTGAAAATATATCTTAGGAATATATTACTTACTCCCATGAAACTGGTGATATCTGAATCGATGTTTAATCTTAAAAAACTATTGATCTCCATGAAGTTGATCAAATAAATAATCAATATGGGGAAGAGGATACTTATTCTTTATTGTGATAGCATTGATTTCCCTATAATCAATGCACAACCACATGGATCCATCTTTCATTTGGACAAACAAGACTGGGGCTCCCCATGTAGAAACACTAGGTCAAATAAACCCTTTTTCATTATAATCCTAGAGTTTTTTCTTTATCTCCACTAACTCCACAGTGTCCATTCTATAGGGGGTCTTTGATATAGGTCTTGCATAAGGAATTGAATCAATAATGAACTAAACATCCTACTCCAGAGGATTTCTAGGTAAATCCTCTATAAATACATCAATGTAATCATGAACTATGTGCACATATTTAATTGGAAGATTTATTTCCTTGCCCATAAATATTGGTATATCTTCTTCTCCATGTATTTCATTCAGTAGATCTACTAGGGGTGGTTCAAGATAAAAATCATGTGTGCGAGGTCTTCTCTCTAAATTTTAGAGATTCTACACTATTTTTAAAAATTTTAACTTATTTTTTGTAGCAATAAATCATCGCATCATAATTTGAAAGACAATCCATACCAAGAATTATATCAAATTAAGTCATTAGTATGATGATAAGGTTAGCTACTAAAGAACCTTTTGGGTCTGGAGGGGGACTTGTCGACATGCTTTTATTTCAATGATACATCCCCTAAAAATTTTGAATGACAACTCATATATTAAATCAAATTGGAAATATCTAGTTTTATTAGAAAACATTGAAGATATAAATGAATTTAATGATCCAGAATAAAATAAAGTTTTGGCTATATTTGAAGAAATAATTTAAATACATGCCGACACGTCATTAGAAATTTCAACCTCCATAGTTTTAATCGCATAGGCTCTCCCATGTTCTCTTGGCTTTTTCTAAGGCATGTTTCCACAGTGCTTAGGACACTAATTTTCAAAGTGTCCCATCTATCTACAATTGTATCATTTAATATCATTGAATTGTTTCTTCCACTTGCATTCATCAGATTGATGACCATTTTCTCTGCACTTATAGAAGACTCCCATTCCTTTTATGAATTTCCCGAGATGATTCATTCTACAATTCAAACATAATGGGAATATCTTTGTTCCCTTTTTTTCTTCTTTGGTGCTTCTCATTTTAAGTTGTTATTAGAGTACCGCTTCTTATATTGGTTTCCTTTGAAAAAATTGGATCTATCAAATTCCTTCTATGTGTTGATTGCACTTGATAAAATTTCATCATATGATGAAAATGTTTGAGAATATAGTGCCCTTCTAAGACATTCTTTAGGACCTTCAATGAAATGTTCAATCTTGTCTTCCGAGTCTTGTATGTAATCTACAACATACTTGGATAGCCTTATGAAAGTAGCCTCATACTCTATAACACTGTCTTCTTCCCTTTGTTTTAAGCTAAGAAATTTCCTCTTCATTTCAGTTCGTTGCTCATGAGGGAAATATTTTTCGAATAATATTCTCTTAAAAGTCCTCCATTCCAAATCACCCATTTCTTCTTCCTCTGCAGTATTTTGATTCAAGACCACTATTGATCAGTGTCTCATTTGAGACAATATACTACCAGTACTACCTTTTCATTTTCATTTCATCTTAATGACATGAATATCATGTCAAGGGACTTGATCCATTTCTTAGAAACCACTAGGTTAGTAGTCCCACTGAAATATGGGGGCTTCTACCACATGAAATGATCCAACACAAGCATGGAATGGTTATTCGTTACAACCTATGTATGATTTCTCAATATGGTCATGATCTGATCTTCCCCAACATTGACTGTGTTAACTTGCTCAGTGGGGAGATCCCTACCTTCCCCACAAGAATTGATTCTCATTCTTCCATTAGACTCCATTTTTAAATATTGTGCCACACTAGATTAGGGTATGATCATAATGTAAAATCTTAACTTAACAAAATACTTAGCCGAAATTGAGATCCTACGCATGGCTAATCCCATAATCAGAAAAATGGTTTAATTAAAGAATAATTTACATTTCAGTCCTTCATAATGTCTTGTAAATAATAAATGAATTATCCTTATCATATCCCATTGGAGTGTCATAACCAATAGTGCATCAAGGCTCGTTGTCGTGTACCAGGATTCCCCGGGTTAAGCCCAAAACTCCTTGTCAAAGATTTCACTCCTTGGTACCTTTGTGCCAGATCCACCTCTACCTGCTCATATCCAGACAGGGATGTATTTTCTAGAAGGATTACCATAATCTATTTCTTACCACAATTCCAGGACATTCTTGTATGTTTATTCTCAAATACATATTTAGGACTTTGTTACCTACTATACATATCATACTCTATTTTCCAAGTTTTCTACAAAACATCCTCTGATACAAACTGTAACACCCCGAACCCTCTAGACAGGAGCCAGTGCCTTACTTGTTATAATAGCATGGTTAGAAAGAATTAAAATCCTAAAGTAATGATCAGTTTAGTAGTTTTGAAGAAACTAGATACATAGATGTTACGAAAAATTACATTGGAAAAGTTTACAAAATACAATACATAAATAAAACTAAAAGATACATCCACAAAAACTCAATAAATGATATCCTCTTTGTCACCTCTTGAAAGTAAAAAATGAACGGGGGAGATAAAATGATTAGTAAGGTTTACAAATGGAGGAAGCATGAATCAAAAATAACTGAATTGTAAACAATATCAATATGGCATGGAGAATATATGGAAAACTCAAGGTATTAATAAACAGAGAATGAAACTGCATCCATATATTTTGTCATAATGAAAACCTCAGAGATAGTAATAACTAATAATGGATAAATAGAATGATTATTAATTTGAATTTATGTATCTGGAAAATGATACCATAATACCTTAAAAACTGATTAGTTACGTGCACAGAAACCCATCTTATTTTTTGGAAACAAACTCTAAGGGTTTGTCGCCAAACTGATTTGCCTCATGAGACCTACCGATGCATCGAGGGGCTATAGAGGGCCCCACCTACCATTTCATGTCCAAATAATTCTATATACATTGATTCAATACCAGATAAATATGCCTTTTCAATATCCGTATAGAGTAGATTATGCATATTTATTAATATTTCCATAATTAAAATAACTTTCCAAAAAAACACCGTATGTAAAATTGTATACGGTTTAGAAAACAAACATATCCATGATCTGAGATTATGGATATTTAATATAAATATAATTTCAAAAGAAAAATTATCTAAAATGGTCATTAGGTACCACAAATATGGATTATTAGGTGCACCACACAAAGTTAGTCACCAAAAAATAGTAGTTGAGACAATGTCTGTTACCACAATGTAGTCAGTAAAATCATATTACCAGAACATAATAACCTGAAAATTAATCTTTGAATAACATGAATATAAATATAATCATGTTATTATATATCAAATGGATTTACAGATATACCAAATACATGAAATAAGTTATGAACAATGAAAATCTCACGGAAATGAATGTGAGATAAGAAACCCCTTACCTCATGCTCGAGTGCATTCTTTGTTTGTTTAAATGACCTGAATAATAAAATTTAGCTTCATTTATTAATAAATCAAGAACATATTATACATGTAACTGATTTATTATAACATTATTAGGTTCATTTATGGCCCTTTTATGGGTTTAAGAGGTTCAATATTCTTGTTTTGGAAGCATTTTCTTCCTTAGTTTTCATGATTCGTTTACTTGTTTTCATGAGTGGAAGTTCAATTGAAATGTGGTTAAAAATCCAGAATTGATAATATATCTTATTAATGACATTAATGAGATATAAATGATTTTGGGTTATTTTCCGTGATGATTATTCATTAGTTAAATGTTTATTACAAATATTCTGATTAACTTGTCTGTTTTGTTCATAATGAACTTGTTTTGTATTATAATCTTATATTTTGAGTGTCTAAGGATTCCAGAACATCAATGAGATGAAATAAATTTATTCGTATCTGTCTCAACAATTAAAATGGTTTCATGACCAGTAATTAAGGATAATGTGTTGAACGAAACTTCTTTATCCACAAAGGTTATAAATTGGAACCTCATGGATGCTGATTTCATTTAAAAAATAAAATTGAGGGAGTAAGGATATTAATGATAGTTATTAAATGAAAATTATATAATTAAAATATATAGATGATACTGTATTTTATAATGGTCATTTGGATAGATGATGTGAGGAGAGAAAAATAAAATAGATGAACTTGATTATAAAATAGATGTTGAGAGATCCATTATTAAACATTGGGAACCTAATAACGTCACAAAAAAATTCCTAAAATGAAATGATGATAACAAAAGGGAATATCATCATATTGAAATTATAATTACTATAAGAATAATACATAAAATCAAACCCCAACATATGATATTTTAAGTTCAAATAGATAATATAAAAGAAGTGTCGACTAAAAGAAGATAATTAATGATTATGTTACCTTGTAGAGTAACTACTAGGTCATGAAGGATGGTACCTTGGGGGAATAAGTAAACCTCGGTAGGACTCCTAAAGAGGTAATACCACCATATATCTGAGGATAATGCGTTTTTAATGAATGAAAACAATTTGGGGTGAGTGGGTATTTATAGTAATTAAAAGAGACTTTTTTTATTAATTAAAAGGGACACCTCGTTAGTGGTTTTCGAAAACCATGTGCTTTCCCATGATATTTTCCAATGATTTAAGCCACTTGGAAGACTCATGTCATAATATACGGCACATAAGTCGACCATCCTTTTATATTAATTATTACATCATTATGATGTCATTAAACTACTAAAAACTCAAATGTGTATTTTTACTATTCACAAAAATTCATGTATTTTAGAAAATCTCAAAAATTCACCATAACCACTTTTCAACCTGTAGAATTCAAAAATGAGCTCCATTTTTTGAAAATAATTTGAAATGTATTTTTAATTTAATTTTTAATTAAAATCAATGTTAATTTGAAAAATAACATTTTTGAAGGTATAATTAGTTCAATATCAAATTGAAAATTTAATTAAGATCTCATTATAATATTTCCATAAGAAAATAAAATAGTATCATTATTTACTATTTATAGTGGAAATATTGCTATTCATAAGGGTATGTTACTATTCATCAAAAAATAAAGTTTTTTCTTTTAGACACCAAATGACTTACTGGTCACAACTCTAGATGACTGGTTTTCGAAATTCAAAACATTGAAGTGGAAAATTTATATTTAATGTATAGAATATAACTTTCTCCTATAATGTTTTGGTTAAAACAATACTTAGTGGTTCATGAAATATGGGCTATGTAATGAATAGAAAGTATTTAAGTGCAACATACCATAAAATGTTTGGGGTGCTATAATGATAGACAAAAAATTAGGTTTTTTTATCGTACTCCAAAAAATATACTAATTACAACGGTGTATAACAAATTTTTTAAATTCTAAAAACATAAGTGTCAAACTTATGTTTAAAGGTCACTTGTCTCTTATTAGTTCATTATGTTGAGTTCTCGTGTGATTTTATGACATCCTTATGGGAAATGAATTTCCATCGAAAAACATTAGTTCGTTATAGGTAGTTGGTGCATATTGCATGAATGAGTGGGGAATACATCGGAGGGTTGGTGTGGATTTATTGACGGAATGGAAGAGCTTGACAATAGTTGGCATGGTTTCATGTAATGGAACAAAATGATAAATACTTATAGGGTCCTTTATTCCTTAAAAAATCAGGATCCTTAAGACCGCTAATGAGAACAAGCTATATGACTTTTAGGATATCTCTTTCAGGGACATTGTAAAACAATTATCTAGGTCATAATGAAAATATAAAAAAAATGAAAATGTTCCATAATGGATGGATTCCAATCCTAATTGGGAGTGATGATTCCAAATCCACAAGAATACCAAGGTGTGTCTTGTTGTAGTTTTTAATCCCATTAACAAAAATGTAATTATTATTCTATTTATTTACCATTGCCTCATGATACATTATATGATAATAACCATTAGTTCATTAGTGAATCAAAAATATATACACCAAATGTATAAGGTATGTCATATTTTCCAAAAACGAATATATAATTTTTGAATTATAATTTTAAATATTTTTGGTAGAAGTGATTTTTATAATTTAAATGGGCTATATGTCTAAAATGTTTAATAAATGAAAGAAAACCTGATTAATTACCTCAAAATTTTATGAAATTAAATAAAACAATTCTTGATTAAATTTTCTTACATTTAAAAATCATGAACATTTCAATGAAACATTTTTTTCAGTTAAATGAATTGAATATATATTTTATAAATTGAGAATGATAAAAAAGAAGCATATAATACGACAAATTGAGTAAAATATCTTCAATTTTAGTGATGTTTTATGAAAAGAAATATATGATTTATTCCTTATACATAGGAAGAAATAATAAAATAATATCAATTTTAGTGGTTTTAAAATGGCCTAAAATTGATTAAGAGAATTAAACATTTTATTTATATGATTGAAATAAGAATCAAAGGTTTTTGATAGAGAAATTAACCCTTTATTATTATGAAATTAGATGGAACTAATTTGAGACAAAAATAATAATTTATAATTGAGTATCATGTCAATTGGATGTGTTGTGTGGTTGGAAGTACCAAAAAAAATATTTAGATTTTAAAGTGTTAAAAACGTAAATGAAATTGTATAAAAAGGTAGAAATGATGGATTTTAATGATTTTGTATTATTATTCTTGTTGATTCGTTGTTAATATATAATATTGAACTATATTTAATTCCTATAATATGTTTTATTAGAAGTATTTCATCTATGTATATATTTTAAAAAGATTTTTCCTAAGTTAAAAACATGTGTTAAATTGTTAAAACTTTGAATATGAGTTAGTTTTTCCCTTAAATACGAGAACAATAATATTAGATTAATTTTTTATATTAATTACGCTCTCAATATATTGATTTATAGGATTATCCAACTAAAATTAATTTTTTGTCTAAAATAAATTTTTAATTCAAAAATAGAAATCATGTAGTTAAAAAACTAAATAATATTTCATTTTCCTTAAATTATAGTACTTTTATCACCAAATAGTAACAGACCAATATGAATGAACCACACATAAATCTAACCTAAAGTGTGGTTAGAATGATTTAATGCATGTTTTTACTGGAAAATTTATTTTATGTTATTAATAGACATGAAAAATAATAAAAACTATAAAAATGAACTTATAATATTAGAAAATTATCATAAAATCATTATTTAAGGATATTAAAATTTTGGAATAAAACACTTGTTTATTTCACATGTGGTGGGGTTGAAATGTGTGAAATAAATATTTTAGACTAAAATGTGTTGTCTATATTAAAGGCATGTGTAAAATTGGAACAACAAAGAAAAATTGATTCTAAATTCATGAAACATTACAATTAAAATCAGTGACTAGTTTTTACATATCGGATCAAACAAAACCTCGCTATAACATTTAGTGTAATCATAATAGTAAAATTATTGTACATACTAAAAAAATATCTTTGAAATAATATATATATATAATTAAAAAAAATTTAAGAGTAATCATTTTTAATTTTTAATAATCTTTTATTATATAGAATGAAATATTTATCCTAATTTTATTTCAAAATATGGAATTATATAACTATATACGAATAAATAGTTTCTTAAATTTCATAAAATTTTAGGGAATTTTTTTAAGAAAATATAGAATCTATTAATTCAAATAAGACATATAAAATTATGTTTCTTGAATATTTTAGATACAAGCCATAATTTAATTGTTTTTTTTAAATACTAAAAATTATAAAATTATTTTAATATCTCAAAAAATACACCATCAACCCAAATTATTTTTTCTCAGAACTTATTTTGATTATTAGAAATTATTTTAATTATTATATTTAGCATTATATTACTAAAATACCCATGGTAATTATTTAAATATTATTATAAATTTGATTCATTGAAATAAGCCTATATTTTTATTATATCTCTCAATAAATACCCTAAAAAATGATTACATTGAAATTTACAAGAGTAAATATCATGTCCGTCAATGCCCAATAATATATCTTTTGTTGATGAATTTTCAAAAAAAAATCATGGGTGTCATGCTTTAAATATATGAATTAATTATAAATTAACAAAATTAAAATATAATCATATATTTTTTTTCAAACAATCTTATTAGACCATCTTGTAAAATTAACAATATTAATTAATTTATGTGAAATGTTTCCTCTTCATTGATAATTATATCCCTAAAAGTTATACCCACACACATAACCATTTTTTAATATATATATTCACAAAAATTTCATTATTATAATATATTATAAATTATAGAGATATGTCCAATAACAAAATTACAAATAATTTAAATACTAGATTCACTTTTCGTATTATTATTATGACTGAAACATAGTGGGTAGGGGCATAATGATAATTGGCCATTCAGAAATTTATATCAAATTAATTAGAAATTTGAAGTTCCCTTCTTAAATTTTAAACAAGATAACTGTTATATAAATGTATTTATCAGTAAAGGATAACCTATCCTTAATTAATAATTCAATATTGAAATATTTATGTCTACTATTTTACTTATTTCAATTTTTATATTTTTATTTATACACATATATGTGTATAAATTACATTTTAATGACTCAAAATTTAATTTATTCATTACACAAAATACCATAAGTAATTCTCATATAAATATTATTTTTAACCCTTAATTTGATAATTTTACTTTCAAGTACGCATTTCCTCCATAAGGTCATTAATTTATATATAAAATAATTATGGAAATAAAGGCAGATGACAATACTATATAAATGAACTTTAAATAGGGGATAATTTGAGCCATAAAAACTCCTTTCCAATGTATAAATGTATCAATAATTATTTATTTTATCAATGAATATTTAAATATATCAATTCAAAATGATAACCATATATTTTTCATTTTATGAAAAATGTTGGAACAATATTTTTCACTCAAATGTGTTTGCAGGAAAGAGTAAAAAATAATAATTGGATTAAACAATATTCTTGAATGAACCACCATATCCTCTAATATGTGGAATGGTGGTATTAATCTTTATGGATAGTGGTTTAATTCTAGTTTTTTTTTGTTATTAGTATTCATTAATATGTATATTTTAAAATATTATAGCAGTTGGATTATACCCATGATATGAATTTTCTAGTACCATAAAAATCCATAAGACAGTCCAAACTAGGCCTTTGATCCATGAAGTGTGTTATGTTCCTCCGAAACTAGACAATGCCTTAAGGAATCACTATTGGGATTTTTGGATCTATTAGGATCACTAAAGGATATGCCCTAAAAATTTGGTGGATCAGTGCATGATAAATTATTACAAATTAAACAAATTTCACATTAATGACTTTTTTATTATTTAGAGAATATGACTACACCAATAAATAATCACCTTCATTTTTAGGTACATAATTTAGGAAATATGTAATGAATAAAACTAATCCTTAACTCTTTTGGATGCCCAAGACAGCCTGTGAAAGGGTCCAAAGGGAATTCTTGATCCGCACAAGCTGGCATAGGGTCCTTTGAATCTAGGATTCACCACATGGAAATTATTTCTCAAAAAAATATATAATTAAATAATATTTTGACATGACCCTTATGGATGTTGGTTGTTCATTATAATGAAAATAAAACAAAAAGAATACATAAATCATTTAAATATTTGAAGCAATCCAAACTATTTAATGTAAATAAAATCTCTCTATTCACCCCCAAAATACCTCCCATGTATATGTAACTACCATCAGATTAATTTATTAACAACCCATGATAATGAAATAAAACAATAACCATATCTTAATATATGAAAAATTCATAATTATTAGATTCAATATAAAAACTAATTAGAAAACATATAACTATATGTAGCCTTTCATGTTACCACATAATACTAAAACATCAACTCTACATGAGTGTAGAAAAATTATCTAGAGCATAAACCTGAAATTCAATTAATATGTGTGAGAAATATGATATCTTTCCATTCTTTTGGGAAACCATATTCCCATCACCGTCATTAAATTAATAAATAGGGTATTTTCCTTTAAAATAATGAAAGCTATCAAAAGATTTAAATATATTTAAATATATAATTTAATGAAATATTTAAATTTATATAAATTTATAATATTATCGTTGTTAAAAAATGAAATATATAATGGAAGATACAATAAATAATCTCATTTCTAAGACCTGGGATACTAAGGTAAGACCTCATAGATAGATCCTCATTCTCCCTATAACTGAACCTTCCATAAACCTACGCTTTCACAGTCCACTATAAAAGATATTCAAAACTTCTTAGTAGTAAGTTTTAAATCTCATAATATATTTTAGTTAGTGTTATAGTGTATTCCAATGGATAAAGACTGTGGAAAATTTCATATGGTACATTTTTAGTGATCCCTCTTAAGTAATTAGGTCTCTAATTTTATTTTTCCCTTTTAAAATGGTATAATGCAAACCTTACACAAATTTCATAGGAAAACATGACACTTTTTATCCACTCCAAATCAAATATAAATAGATGGACATTTATAAAAATTATAATCAATCCCTTATAATTTATATTGAATGTTTATTTGAATTTATAATTCAAAATCTGTAATCAGTATAAAATTTAAATTCTCACAGATTCCATGTCATTATACACATATAAAATTAAATACAACCAATAACACACACACACACACATATCATTTCTCAAATCCAAACCATTTCATTTTAATATAAACATATCTATATATATTTATACCTATGGAAATATCCATAAGTATAAAAAATAAAAATAAATTTTTAAACATCATTTTTTTATTCAAATTCATTTTTGAAATATATTATCAATTATTTGAATATATTTAATTAATTTAAATTCCATGTAAAACCTAAGGTATAGTTGGGATTTTAATTTGGAATCATATATTCTTTAATAACATCATATAATTTTTATATGAAGGCCATATAATTATTTTTACCAAATAGTTTGCGTGTGCAATTATATAAAATGGTTTGATAAGAGATTCTAAAATAAGGTATCAATTATGTTAAATTTAAATTCATGTGAAACATGATTTTAAATTAAAATTATACATATGTATAATTAATATTATTACATAATAAAAATAGGAGATTTAAAACACAAGAATACAACAATATTTAATAGAAAAACAATTTATGTTGTGATACCAACCTTAAATAATGTAGAAGTCATCTCGTTCAATGAAAATCACTTTCATGGGATTCAAATAGAACCTCAAAACCCATAATAATCAAAATTTAAAAAATAAATATACCAAGAGTATAATATGGGAATATCCAATGATAATTTTTGATTTAGGGAGAAATGGAAACAATGATGCAAGAAAGAATACATGATGAAGCAGGCCACACCCGAAATAATTGTACCAAAATTATGAAGAAAAAACCTAAAATTATAATGCTAGATGGGGAAATGAATGGAGGATAAGCTGGCACAAGCTTTTTGAGATGGCGTGTAATGTAAGTAACAAATGACAATATGGATTCATGTGTTATATAGTAATTTAGTCGAGGGAAACTAATTTTTTTCCTTTTTAAAATTTTTATGGCACTTTGCATGTTTTGGCCTCATAGTTTTCCAAAATTTGTTCCAACTATACACCCCCCTACATGAGAAATTGGAGAGAACAAAAAAGGAATCGTGAACATTATGAAAAATCATGTTCCAAATATATGTTTTAAAATTTATAAATTTTAAATTTTTCAGGTTTCGACATGGTTTCTATAAACCTTTTTATGATCTGAATCTTGATAAAAATTATAAGGTTTCAAATGTTCTTATTAGTTCATCCAACATCACAAGAACAAGATTAATAATAATTTTGTTAAAAAAATAATAAATAAAATGGGGTCAGTTTATGATAAAACTTATTTCCATAAGGATTTTATCCCCAACATTTTTTATTAGACTTCGTTGATAAAAATAATGGAAATGATATTTCTTCCTCAGTAATGACCCAATACATGAAAACAAAATTACCCAATGACCATAAAAAATAAAATACCTATGATGTAAATCTAAATATATCATTTCAATATACACTGATATATTTTTCTACTCTTAAAATTCAATACCCATAACCCACTATTAGACATTTTTTAATCAAAAAAACATTTACAGGGGGCTCACAATCATTCACCAAAAATTCCAAGGATAAAAAAACAAAGGTGGTATCCAAGAAATATTAGATTTCTTTCCTAAAATATGATCCTAGACTATACCCAATAATTGATATTAAAAACAATCAATATAAATCTCCAAATATAAGGGAATCTGAAATATCAAAATCAACTATAAAACCAAAATTACAAAACAAACCATTTATGGATAATAAAAATAAATATGAGTTTGATACATATTCTCTCCACCATAAATACATCATAAAAATGAAATATTAATGGATCTATATAATATTAACAGATATGGAAAAAGGAACGACCCCAAAAACAATCACTCAATATATTACATATCATATGAAATGATACTCACAAATCCGAAAGCTCCCAAAAAACTCAACCAACCAAGAAGACGATACAATATCTTGATTCAGTAGAATGTATCATATAAAAACAATGTATAATTCACTAAATAATCAATGGAATATAACCCTCTCAATAATAAAACATTCATCACAACTAAAATGAATGAGGTCTTCACAAATTCTTAGATCACCCTAGAAAATAAAACCCAATCCAATGACCCCACTAACAAGATCCCCATTTGGAACAAGGCCAAGTTTGAATACTACCAAATTGAGATATGTATGGAGGAATCTAAAAAAACAAATTATTTGTAGACACCCAAATTAGAATAAGATCCCCCCTGAACGAAAGTTAATTGTAACAAAAAATGAATTATTACACAATACCATCAACTAAAGGATTAGGATTCCCAACGATACAAGATGATACTATGATAAATATTAAAAACCAACACCAAAAAATAATCCAGAAAATTTCTAAGGGAAATAAAATCATTACTATGATTATACATTTAATTTAAATAACATCAAGATTTAAGTTACCCAGAACTAAATGAGTTATATTGAAAATGAATAGCCCAATGGAATTACCCATAAACATTACTTATATCGAAATTAAATACAATGAAAAATAAATAAATATTTAATATAAATACCAACTTAATCCTTATAAAGGATAATTTTTAAAATATAACCAAAACCATTATGTATATCCATTTAAAATAACATGCACCCCCTAAAAAAAGTTTTCAAATTATCATTATAAATAAAAATTCATTTCATTTATTTATTTCCATGTTCCTTTCAAACGTAAAATGAAATATCCCATAATTTATAATAATTTTTTCATTAAAAAAATAAATATATTTGATATTTAAAATTATTTTAACCATTTAAAATTTTATCAAATTTACAATTTCATTAGAATTTATAATTTATATTTAATGTATATATTAGAACCCAAAAATTATTAGTTTAATTTTATTTTAAGAATATGAATACCAAGATCATTTATTTTTATTATGTAATGGACTTTTTTATTTTTGAAAACTTAGTGTTTTAAATATTCATTACTATTTTATTAATGTCATTTAAAAATCCAAATCATTTAGCTACCTTCAAACCATTTTCAAAAATCCAATTTACTATTTTTTTAATAAAAATATTTTTATTCAAATCATATATTCTAATTTATTATTCGATGATTTAAATTATAAAATATCTCATTATCTTTTAAAAATTTATTTAATAGAATAATTCCCCTTTTCAATACTACAAAAACATTATTCATATTAAAACCAATATATTTGAATCCAAAATGAAACAAAAAACATTACACAATAATAAATCATTCTTAATATGTGTATATGGTTGTGAATCACTACTCCATATGGTTTTTCAAATTCTGTTCCAATTATACAAATTCTAATAGAAGTTATACATAATCCTTTTACAAGAGGTCCATATGAATTTTTATTCTATGAGAGATCACCACAAAGATTCTTATTCACTCCCACTATCATCCCTAAAAAATTAAAATCATATATGTAATTTAACCATCATGAATTAAATATTGAAGAAACTAAAAACAGGTATATATACACAAAATAAAAAGAAAATATAAGAAAGTAAGTACCTACCACCCCTAATCTCCTAGAACATAAGGTTTATAACGATTAATAAAACACCAAACTCATCGTACACTTAACTCTCTTGTTTTTATTTCCCTATATCTATCTAACTAACAACCCAAATAATAATCTATGACTCTATTAACTATTCCCTAAAATGACCTTAGGTTATGAATCCATCTTTTCATGATCCAACATGAGTTTTCCCTCCATAGAACACTTCTGTGGGCCCATTATATCACATGAATTTCAATATTGATCCCCAAGAACTATAAAAAATTATTATAAATCAAGGAATCAATACATGTGAAACATTACACCATTAAAAATAAAACTGAAATAGTAGAAAATTATGGAATTTTTCATCAGGATATGTTGGTAAAAAATGACTTCTACAAATAAAATAATTAACAACAAAATATAACAAAATAAATAATTTAATGAATAAATTTAATTTTATTTGAATTTAATCCCTCTAACCATCTTCAAACTTCATCCCATCTAGAAATAGTATCTTCCACATTTCTTTATTAGGTTCCCATGGGGCTGAAAGCCTACACGAATCATAACTAAAAATGGAAATATAGTATTACATGGGAAATGAAATAATAAAAAATAAATAAAAGAGAGGAAATAATAAATATCCCAATACATTATAAGTCTCCAACCAATGTGAAAACCTCAACACTCTATAAATAAAAAAATCAAGATCCTAAAGCTCGAATATTAAATATAGGCATGAGGAATGAAGTCATAAAGAATGCTAATGTGAAACTGAACCTCATTAACCTTCTATAAATAAATAATCTATCTAAATATTGAATTTAATATAAATACAAATTAACAATATTAATATTTATTCTAAAAACATTTTTAATTCATAAAAAATTAAAAAAAAATAATTCTAAAGGGATGATGGTTATACATTTCAATTAATAACATCCTTATAATTTTTTAAATAGAGAGAAATATTAAAAAAAAAAATTTTAAATTTACATAAATTAAAATATATATTAATATTAATAATGAAATGAAGTAATTTTTTACAAGAATGAAATTATGTTGGGAATCTCTACAAAAATATGGGTATGCCACTTTCGGTGATCGTCTCACTCATATTGATCAAACCACACATACATGTTCTTCTTTATATGACATTGGGGACGATGAATCAATATACTAGAGGTATCTAAAAACATTTATCATGTAGTTTTGTTATCATTTTATCATTTTCCAAGGGATTCAGAGGGATAACCATTCTTAGAGTTCTTTTTCTAGTCTTCTTACCTTTGTACCAATCATTCCCATATACTATAAATATTTTAAAAAATTAAATTCCCACTTAAAACACATTATACTATTGATCATGAAAAATTTAATTAATTAAATATAAAATAAATATGGAAGGAAATTTATGGAAATTCCAATAGGTACCTCATCATCTATTTTGAAAATTCATTGAATAGATTACTTGAAAATGGATATTCAGTGTGGAAGTGAAATTCCAAATGTTTTACACCCATTATTCCCATATAAATATATGAACACATTGAGATATATGCATTTATATATCTTTAAAAATTCACATTTACTCACATGTGTATATATATGTGTGTGTTTGTGCGTGTAAACCTATATATATTTTTATAAACAGTAGTCACATTAAAATGTATTCTTGGACAATACATTTTTAATTTGAAACAAAATTTGAAATACTTTGTTAATTTATAGCGCTTTAACTATTACATGATATTCTATATAAAACTCCATGACAAATTGGAAATTTACCTTTGAATCTATGACAGCGTTTTATACAAAATAATTTATTTTTGAAGTCGATTCTAAAATTTTAACAATTAGTTTCTGTAAGTATTTTTTGTAAAACTAGTTTTAACCATTTTTATAGATCATATAGTAATTTTTACAAAAGCTAAAATAAAAAAAAAATCCTTATATTACTTTAAAATAATACATATCCATATTTAATATTATTATTTATTCTCAAAAAAAGAGACTACAAAATAAATATTTATGGTTATATAATTTAATGAACAACTATAAGTTGAAACGTTACTTAAATAAGGGTGACCTTTTTCCCTTTAATGGACATCTTAAAACTGGGGTTTAAATAGTTCTTGTCAAACCTTAGTTAAAATTTAACAAAAAAAACTTCAAATTTTATTATGGTTCGGCTAGAGATGTTCTGTAGTGAGGGGGTAATGTAAATAATGTGGGAAGAATTCATAAAGGGAAATAGAGGTCTTACATTGAAGAACCTAACCCAAATATTGAATAAACCACCTCACATTGTAGATAGAGAGGAGGATGAAAAAAGAGAGAAGATGTGAACCTATGATCCACAGGATTGTTTTTAATTTGTGTTATATAGTTTAAAGGGATTCAAATTACATATGAGAAATTTGAGTGAAAATTTTCATTTTCCAATTTTATTATGTTATGAAACTTATGAACCATTTAGTTGTATGGTTGAGAAAACTATGCACCATCCATGAAACCCCTAATGAAGGCTCAATAGAACCCCTCATGTTCAGAGATAAGAGTCAAGAATATCTTATACCAACAATGTGTTATTGTTTAATAAAATTATTGAGTCACATTGAAAGTTACTTCATGGTTTCTACTTACTGTATTATAATATTGTGGCTATAAAAAATTTAAATATTTTAAAATTTTCAACTGGGGTTATATGAAATTCAAATAAAATATTATAAATTATTAAATTATTTAAATAATTTTTAAAAAAATTCTACATGTGAAAAAATGAAGGAAAATATGGCAACAAGGTCCACTAATAATATTTTTCCTCTAATATATAATATGCAAGTTATTATCCCTCTCACAAACAATGTGTCCTTTATTATCATGAAAATAACATATAATTTATTTTCCATATATTTGAATTTCAGGAACTAGAAATTTAAATTAATAACACTATGACATATATTTTTTATATTAGAAAATTATGACACCACACTATTATAAAAACATGTATTAGTAGTTATTTATCATTGAATGTTAATAGAAATGATGTGAATTTTTAATATTTTTTAAAGAAATATTTCGTTGATTTATTAAAAAACTATCCAATATAAAAAAATATACATTGAAATATTGATGATTTTAAATTAATTTTCAATATATTTATAAAAAACATAAATTTACTACATTGTTGTCCTAAAATGATGATCATGATCTCAATTCTCCCCGCAAAACATACCCCTAAAGATGGAACCACATCTCACCATGAAATTGAATCTCAACATCAGAAACCTTCTCTTAATAACCCTAGTTACCAAACCATGACCCCACCCTCCCATTTCCCATACTACTTTTACCCATTCTACGAAACCCTTATCCATCAACGATCGTGACACCACTTCCCTTACCTCCTCGATATCTACACTAGGAATTTCCATTATCTCGTCACCCTCCATACCCCTCACGTAACTAGACTTCTCCCACAATGTATATTCTATAGTCCAATTTTATCATTTTAGTTTTTTTAATTATCAATTATTTATTAGACTTTGGAGTAGCAAAAAATATTTCTAATCATTTTAAACAATGTTACTAATCAATTTATTTTATTTTGTTTATTTTATTTTCAAATGGGGAATTGACTATAAATAATTTATTTGTGAATATTTTTTACATATTTATTTTATAAAATAATTTTACATGTTTTATTGAAGATTTTTATCTTTATTTTGAATATATAGGAATAGTTATAATCCAATACATATGAATTTTTTTTAATAATTTACCCTAAAACACAGATCAGAATGTCTAGGATGAATATTGAAATTATTCAATTGAAAATTGATCTATAGATGGTTATATACAATTTTTTTTCTAAATTGTCAATTCAATAGATTGTTCAATAAAATTTAGTATATGAAAATCAGATTTAAAAATAGTTTACTACTAAATATGTATCATGGATTTTATATAGATAATCAAATGATATTGAAATTCAACGTCGTTTCTATCAAATTATTGAGTCAAAAATATTACCTCACAATTAATAATACAATTAAAATGATTATAATCGAATCATATTGATTTTTATGATATAATTATAAATATTTAAATAGATAAATAAAAAATAGTTAAGACTTTGTGGGATAACTTTTTTACATTGGGGAAAAAAATTTATTAATTAATTATGAATGGAAATAATGATGTTTACAAAGGAAAATATATGAATTATATGTTTCAAATTATACACATGTCTCAAAACATCAAGTTTCTATATAGAATTATAAAAAAAATTCATAATTATTGAATTTATTCAAAATTCATTTGGTGAAATTAAGATACGCATATAATTTTATTATATAATGAAGAACATAAAAAATATTATACTTCAAAAAACACTATATTTTCTAATGAATAAAATTAGTTCTGATAACATATATGATATGCAACACCAAGATTAAATGGAAGAAGAAATATATAACTGTTAGTACCTAGATGTTAAATCGGTTAGTACAAGTAGTATTAAATTCTTTATCATATATATATATATATGTATATATATATTATAGTAAATATAAGTTTATATATTAATTCATAATAAATTGGCTCTCAATTTATAGTACGTTTATTTTATTTGTGAAATATATATTTTCATAAGAAATAAATTTTATTGAGTTTTTGTGAAAAAAATATTATAAATAATTTCTAGAATATTTGGAAATTATATTTTTAATATGTAATCCGTTTAAAAAATCATATCATAATTAAAATATAGTGAAAATTTTGGAATGTAGAGCCCCATCCTAGGTGACACTGAACGATTCCCTAATACGGTTGGCCACAAGTGCTCAAACACATCTCCCAAAATGCTAGAGGTAGCCAACCAGTAGTAAGGTTCTATGGTGAGTCCATGGGGAGACTACTCCACCATATTTTGGATTATGAATTGCGATAAACATAGGATAGTGAATTGTGGAAGAAGTTGATATAGAAATACATTTTTGGAAGTAATGACATGACCCATAGAAGATAAATAAGAAACTAGTGGAAGTAGAATATCAATAATAAATGAAAAATGAGAGAGAGTTTGTCACATGTCTATAAAAAATGAGAGTATGGGAAACTAGGGATGCAATCATATATTAAATGATGGAAAAACACACAAAAAATTGTTATTAAGAGTATCTAGATTATTGGCTCAGACTTATTCCATGTTCTTCATCCTAAGAAGAATAAAATCATGCATTGGAAGTAGCTGGAATCTCTTTACCCATACTAACATTCATTAATTCTACTCAGGTACCAATGTATCCCATGCAGGTTGTGAGATTTAAATCTTAGTAGGCTGGAACCCACAGTCTCTAGGATTATTCATTTAATTCTATAGAAAATAAAGAAGATATAATATAGAATAAATGAAAATCATTTCAAAATCTAAATGAAAAAAACATGGAATGAGGTACTAAATAGACGCACATCCCTTACCACATAATCCTTCCTTAAATATATTTTAGAAAAGATGTAACAGTGTAAGACACACAATGAATACATCATCCACAACCATCAAATTATTCTAAATAATATAAGAAAACCCCAAGATTATGTTCTATCTTAGTGGTCACATTACAATTTTATTATTAATGTATGCAATAAATCAATAGAAGCATCACATTTTCATAACAAACATAATAATAATACTAAATCATACTTCTCATATGAACAACAATCAATCATTGAATCCATCAAATCAATAAGTGCAGTCAATAACATGTATAAGGTGATCTAAATTGAATTAATATGGTATCTTTGATGGTCTCCAAATAATCCAATACCTCTGATCCCATCCAAGGTGACCCATAGGACGTATCATGCATCACTCAAGGATGGTGACTCTATGTCATTTTTAAGTATCATAGATTGGGTGATGGGTATCACCTAAGGCATCGGTTATCCATCTTGAAAATTTTTTCATTCTCATTTTCTCACCTGGGGAAATTACCTCTGTCATTATAATATTTATAATCTAACAAAGATCTAATATCTATAAATATATTTTATCTCTTATGGCGCTTTGATATTGTGCAAGCATACACAATGAGTCCATACAATGAGTCCTGAAATAGGGACGGATGTTCTCTCCCAGTACACATCAATTGAACCATGTATCCAAGGATCTTCAAAATATAAAATCCATATACAATATCATTCCATCAATTTTCCATCTCAATATGACATACCTAACAAGCTTCCAACCTTACAATAAATTACTAGAACTGTGAAATAATTATGTAGAAATGCACAATGCATTAGTCACAGGTAAATCATGAGAAAAAGGCATAAGCTATAAGGTATGTCATGTGAATTTTTACATGTCATCAAATTCTTTTCAGCCAAAATATAAGAATAATATTAAAGCATCATATATAATTCAATACATTTAAACACATCATAAGAATTTGGCACTTGGAATTTAGATGTATCTTAGCACATGTCATTATTTAAATGTCAAAATACAAAGCTGTATAGCTTGACAAAGGATGTCATTTCGATACAATCCAGTCACATATAAAACAATAAGAAGAACAAAGGAGTCATAAAATATAAGAAATCAATAAAATATAAAAGTAATAATTTTTTATTCTAACATCCAATTGGAAATTAAAATTAATGTAAAGTGAAAATAAAATTTAAGTGTCAAGCGTGATCATATAAATATAATTCTTGAAGGATGAATCTAAAGGAAAAACTCAGTGTTCAAAATATATGTTAACTAAAATTATTAACCAGGTCCTTAAATTTAATGTGAAACATTCACAAAAGTTTTGGTTCATAATATTAATTAATGGAAATGGTCGTTATATAAAGGCACACTCAAAGGGGTGACTAATAACCAGGGTATCACACTATAGAGGGGTTTCACTGCATGGTATTTTACCATAAGACACGTCAAACCATTTGAATTTTTTAATATGTGTGAACATGGTGTCCCCAAATGGCCCTAGAGAGAGAAATGATCGAACATCATCTAACAATCCATGACATGAGTGGGAAATACATAGACATCCTACCATGATGTCATAGTAAACCAGTAATATGATAAGAATCATTGACATAACATAAAATGGGAGAAATCAAAGGATTAAAAAAACTAGAAATGGTGAAATATTCCTTCACTTCTATATAGGGCTATAGATATTGGAGGAACCATGATAAAAGGTGACTATAGAAGGTAGATCAAACCGAGATGAGTTTAAAGATTCTGACGGTGAAGGAAGTAGTTGATAATTTAGAAAGAAATCTCAAAACACTATGGAGGTGAGGGGTGGAGATCATGAATATGGAGGAAGAAATATCCCACTAGAATGAAAGTAAGAAATAAAATGGGGTGTTTTAATTCATTAATTAAGTGAATTATAGAATTTTCTCCCTTTCTTACAGTATGCATGGTTTGGATAACTATGAGCCCTTCACTACAATAAGTGGATAATCACAAGGTTATGAATATAGATTGGTTATGTATGAAAAAATTCTGAATTTTTTCTATTTTACAAACATTTGTAACCCTGCATGGCCTTGCACCTTAGGTTTCATAGTTTCAAAGAAACTGTGCGGCCCGGTATGTTCCCTCGTTTTTAGTGATCCGGGATTCAGAAGAGCATTGGATGCACCAGGGAACTCCATTAACTTTATAAGAATCATATATAGGGACTTTTAACAAAATAAAACCATAAATTTCATGCTCCTAATCCTTAGTTATGGTTGATATGTTTCAAATATATTTAAAAAAATATTAGATTTATAGTGAGTAGTGAAAAATACATATTATTGTAATACACCCATTTATTTACAATAAATTAAGTAATTTTAAAGTACAATTATAATTTTATTAAATTAAATTTAAAATAACTTTTATTTGGTTATATTTAATACAATTAATTACATTTTAATAATTTTTATTATTGAATTTTATAATATGTTTACTATGGGGTTTAAAAACACATTTTTTAAAAAATATTTTAAAGTGCATAATGTTTCTCCATTTTAGTTAATTAAAATAACCGCTAATGATAAATAATTTAATGAAATTATTGAATTATATATCTATAAATAATAATTTATATTTCTATAACAAAAATTACAGTTAATAAATTTAATATATGATCGACAATAACATCAAAAATATGTTTCACGAGAAATCAATTTATGAACGCCTCAATGGGTTTATTTTAAATTTAACTCATGAAATACAGTGAATTAAATTTGATAAAATGGTTTCCATATTTTTAGTAATTGAAAATTATATTATTTACTAATGTTAAGATATATTTGATCAAAATTAATTGTGAAAATATTAAAAATAATTAATGCGGTTAAGGTTAAAACAAGTTTACTAGGGGATGAAATAAAAGGATAACGATTAAAATAACCCAAAATACTTCTCTAAATTTTATTTTCATTCCATCATTACAGTCTTATTAACATCGTCATCAGTTTTATGTGATTTTAAGACACTTTACAATAAAACTAACCAATATAGTAATTATAATAACGAAACAAAATGTGAACCTATTTATTTTAAAATTAAATTATATGTTCACATAGAAATAAAATATTTTTTGTAATGAATATAGATGGAAATTTTTAATATAATTATAATTAATTAATTAGTGTAATTATTTATTTATTATTAATAATTATATAATTATTTTAATTTCTTATGAAATGAAAATATAGAAATAGTTTAATAAATAAGAAAATAAAAAAATGATAATATATATATATATATAATATTAATTGATTGAATTATTTTATTATATTAAATTTTTTTGACAAATATAAAATTATTTAGTAGTTTAAAAAAATATTTTTTAATTCTATATTATACATTCTTTTTTCAAGTCAAACAAAATAAACCATGTAGAAATTTACATTAAGGTTATTTTATTTTTTTATATTATTAAAAATTAATAAAAAAATTATCCTCTATTAATTTATTAGTGTATTTTTTAATAATAAACCATAGTCCATTGATTGAACAATTGTATTTTTATAATAATTATTATTAAGTCCTTATATTAAAAGCATTATTACCATGGTATTTGGTAAAATGGGGTTCTTCATGTTAACTTCTTTTGTATTAAAATACATTTTTCCACACATATTGGAAATTTTTTTAAAAAAAATTATTATCCATATTTAGAACTTCTCATTCAATATTTTCTAATAATTCTTATTTAATTTATAGTCTTAATGTGTAACACCGTGTTACTTTTTTTATGTATTCCTAAACCCTCATTTTAATTGACCCATGGTTAGTTTTGTTTATGGCAATTTCATGTTGATTTTTTTGAATTTTGATAATTTTTGGTTGTTTCATTGTTGGAACATGACCTAAAGAACGATTTACCAAATTTTTCTTCATTATATTGGTAAATATAAATCTTAGGACAACGATCATAGTATAGTTTGTGCACAGTTAGTCAAGTTGTGCATCCCATTAAGAGATCCCATGAAACCAATTTATAACAGACCCATGACCTACAAACATTTTTTCCAGATTGTGCACTGTTTATCTGAAAACCATGTAGATGAAATTTTAATTTAACAATTTTTTTCAAAAAAATTATCAAACCCATGTTTTTGGTCCCGTACGGAACTCCTTCGACACAAGATACTTTTTCTCTCCCTTAGATATCACAAGATGGATTCTTGGACCATAAAACCCCTCCCAGATGTGATCCAATGTTAAAATAGTGTCAATCGATCCTTCTTTGGATATTATTCTCTTCCATATTGACGATCTCCTATGATATATCTCATTATACTAAAGGTTTTATAGATCTTGTTATGTTTTTGAGTGATCTAATACCCAATGTTTCAAATCTAAACATATGTCTGAATCTTGTTTCTACTGGATCACATTTTTTCACTATTATTCGATGAATCCCAACATGGGTTTGGATATCTGAGATCTATTGATCCTGAGGTAGGCGGATCAATTATAATTCCCAAATTTTATTGAACCTAAATTTATTTATTTAATCTCATCATTTTTCAATTAAATGTAATTTTGTGGTTTTGTTTATGTGTCATTCATTTTTTAAATTAGAAATATCCAATTTTAGTGAATTGGGGTTTTACGAAGAATGTGTTTTCATAATTAAATTATTAAACCACAAATTCCATTATATTTCGATGTGGTTTTAAAAATTGAGGTAAATCAAATTATTAAGTTTACATTTTAATTTGGATAGAAATATAACCAATTGAATTGTTAAATTTAAATGAATTAAATGTTTTAATGTAATGATCTGTGAAAAAAACTCTTTTGAATTGGTGGTTTATGATGAAATTTATGGAGTTGATAGGAAAATAAATTTTTTGAATTTAATTGTGTAATAGATTGTTAAATTTCATGAATTTGTTTCAAATCCATGTGTTTAAAAATTATACTAAAACTGTTCTTAATGGAAACACAGTGGATTCATTTTTTTAGAAATCCTATTTTTTATTAAACCCCCATTATGGGGTTTAAAAGGGAAGATTGGAATATTGAAATTGAGCGTGGGAAATAATTATATTTTCAGTAGTTTGAAAATAATTTTTTTCGTTTTTTTCTATATCACATGATATCATAACGTAGTTAGTATGTTATATTGTAAATCACTTCACAACTCAAAATGTTATAAAAAATCATATTATCACGTCACGTCACTTAAGTGATGGTTATGAATTTTATTAGCCTTGGTTCATGGGGAAGATGTAAATAATTTTCTGTATTCCAATTATTGGTTGTCTATATCTTGTGACTATCATACCTACATGAAAAATTCTTATGTGGTTCACTTTTCTGAATTTGGAGTGTGTATATATTCAATTTTAATAAATTATTTTACTTGCCTTTTTAATTTATATAATATTATTTATATAAATTTTATTTTCTAATCAATTTTTGTAAAGTAACCTTTTTTATTAAAGGTAAATTTTATCTTTTGAAATTTATTTCTATCAATTCAAATGTGATTCGAGATATTTTAAATCACTTTTTATCTTTTAAATTGAAAATGATGATTTCTATAAATATGATTTTATAAATGTAAAACATATTTTCATTAATAATTAATATCACATTTTGGGTTAATTTAATATGGGCATATTTTTATGATTTCTTTGGTGAAATCCTTCTGGGATTTGGCTCACACACTACTTCTTCCTTTAGTTGATTGTAGATTATCTCATTCCATTTGTGGGCATAGGGAATGGATATCTTGGAGGTGGATATAGCTATTGATCCATGGATTTGGTGACATGTTCTTTTTGTTATATTGGTTATGTTTCCTTATTTTTCTATTTGGGTTATAGTACTTTGGGCTTTAATTCCTATTTTACTTTTGTTATATTACTCTTAGTGGAGTTTCTTCATATACCCATATTGTCTTGTTACTTCTCCTTATACATTTATTGTTGAAAATCACGTCCACGTTCAGTTTTTATGATGCCAAGTGCTAGTATCAAACCTGTGGGGATCAGTAATTACCTCTGGGCTATGTTAGGGATGTCTTGTTCATTTGGTGAGTTGGGTACCATGGATGGATTGTGATAATGTGGTGTCATAAGAAGGTATAGATTTTTTCCTGATTTCAGTATAAATTTTTCAAATATTATTGGTACATTTAAGGTATTTTTGAATGATTGGATGGACATATATCACTATAATAACCTTAAGTCTCTATGGGTGGTTAGAAAAATATACCTTGTGGATTAGTTCTAGTATTTTCGTAGTTTTTATTTGGAGGTGCTGAAATCGAAATCTTATTTTCCTATCTGTTAGGATTAATTTCTCATTCCCAGATGTTTGGTTGTTAATTTAACATATTCTCTACTGTTTTCTTATGTTGTGTAACATCAGGCCTCTTAGGATATTTGTGAATCGTATCGAGGATAAAGATATTGATGACCCTCGATGAGATAATCCACTTATGGACCTGATTTTTAATTAGGTGACATTGAGAACATTCCATGATATTTCACATGCCATGATTTAAACTCCCATGGAGTCATCATTTGTGGAACCACAAATGGATGTTTTAAAGATCAATTCTGAAGAGTTACTTCTCAAAAATCCCACATCGTCCAATGTCTAAAATGACCCTTAAGAGGATAGTTAATGATTGAGTTGAGTGGAATGTTTGTTATGTTATTGGACTTGCCTAATGAGATAATAGTAAAGTAAGACATCATCATACTATAATGACTCAGTAGAAGATGTTTGGGACATGATGGTAAAGATGATGAGACATGAGGGATTTGAGTATAAAAACTTCTGGGTTATTTTTACCAACCAGTTCTATCTGTATTCGAGATATTGACCATGTGTGTAGTGTTATTCAATCTCGATCAGGTTGATAGGATATTGACAGAATATGGAAACTCTTTTTTTGTGATCATATTTTTTACCATATACAGTATTGAATGAGAGGATTAAGGCATTGATATTCATCTTGGGGAATCGACCTGATATTTAATATCCATTTTTCTAGTTGAAACGTCCTTTTTATGCTGATGTACTAGATAGAGCACTAATTGTTGAGATGAACCTAACTATAACGATAGGGTTTTCATGAAATTATTTCTCTCCCAATAGAGGCGGGAATTCATATAAGGTAAATAGTTAGAGTTTTAAATGTCATGGTGGTTCTTGATGGATGGGGTTATTCAATTCCTCCTAAATAAAATGGAATATTCACTTCAATTTTCCACAAGTGTGGAATGTCTGGACATTCAAGCAGGGTTTTCACTAAGGCACCCAAGAACTTTGGATCCTGCGGATGCTCAAGACAATTGCATAGGTTTATTTTGTTTATTCCACTCCACTTTTTGGAACATGATCTTCCACATATTAAAAATATATTGATCAATTAGATGCTTCATGTGAAATTGGTACTCATCTACAGGCATCTGAAATAAAAGTTTTCCATATAGTGGATGATTCTTCATAGGAAGATGAAGCAGGTCTAGGGACCATGAGAGGTACCAAATCTAGATATTCATAATTAGTGACTTCCCTTTTTGATACTAAAGAATATGATTCATTTATTTCATCCCATATTATTAATATTCTAAATATTTCTACTGAGATATTATCTCGTGAAATGGATATCAATACACCACTTGTTACAAAGAGAGATAACAGTCTTTGTAGTCACTATTGTGATAACACATTATCATATGTTGAACTTTCTTGGATTTTTTAGATTCCCGATAAGAAAAATCATGATATCATTTTTTTGGATATAGTGTATTATTTCTAATAAATCCTGAATTATCTATTATCTTGGAAGTGAATCCTTTTCGACAACCGGTGGTTTGTGTCGTGTCATCAAAGGAGAATGGGACCTAAAGTTGAGAATATCTGGAACATCCTTAATATACACGTGGAATGTGATACCTGTGTTTTCATTTGATTTTTTGTTGGAATCTTTGAGTTTTGATCTCCTTCATGTTGTCATCAGGTTTCCCAATGTGTTTTCATCAGACATCTATGGGTTTTCCCCAAAAAGGGAGGTTGAGATTACTATTGACTTGATGCATGGTACTAAACCTATTTCTATTCACTATTAACACATTGAACCATATGAAATTATAGAGATGAATACCCAATTGGATGGTCTCTTAGAAAAAGGATTTATATACTTGAGAGTTCCACATTGGGTAGTGCCTATTATATTTACAAAAAATTTTATGGTTCACTTTTCCTATGTGTTGATTATCGAAAACTCAACCAGGTAATAGTAAAGAAAAAGTATTTGTTACCATGGATTGGTAGTCTATTTGACCAGTTGAAATGGGAAAAGTGGTTCTCAAATATTGAACATCGATATGGTAGCCATCAATTGAGTATTAATGAACCAAAATTTAGAAAACCACATTTCAAATAAGGTACTATCATTATGGGCACCGTTTTATCCCCCTTTTCATAAACAATGCACATGTAGTTTTCATGTACATTATGAAAATAATTTTCCATGAGTACATTGACACTTTCATGTTAGTATTTGGGGATTACATCCTTCTTTACTATAATTCGGTGGAGTATTACATGGTTCATATTAGATTATTTCTAGGTTTTTTGAGAAATCACCAAATTTAGGTTTGGGGTGCATTCTAATGTAAAGTTATTATGTTGTTTCTTATGGTTCTTTTCAGATTAATCCACATGAGTAGAATTATCTAACACCTAACCATGAACATATATCTTTGATGCACATGTATAATAGTTGGCGAAATTTCCATGACAAATATAATTTTATCTTGTATTCACAACAAAAAAGATTGAGATATATATTCTCTCAACAAGATTTGAATCTCTATTAGAGGAATTGAGTAGAATACCATGAGTCTTTCGATTTCAACATTTCCTATACCATGGGGATATGGAATTTCATTGAAGATGATTTGAGTAAGAAATTACTGACCTAGTATGTGAATGAATAATTAGATTTTTGGAATTTGATGGATCTTTTTCCACAGGGGCACATAAGAGTCCGTGAATCGACGGATGAAGTTTCCTCATCCAGAATTCAGTTGGAATCCACTCTTCCTAAGTAGATTCATTAGGATCAGTTGCTTGATGATGAGGTTTTTTATCACTGGAGAGTCTATTTATCGTGGGGTTACCATACATGATTTGTACTTCAGCAAAAAAAATGTAATATGCTTTTGGAACTATTTTTGTGGTAGCATATGCTGTAAAAGAATTTATAAGGGGGGATTTACATTGTTCCTAATGGGTAGTGAACCCAAGAACCTAGAATATGTTCTAAGACATGTGCTGGTAGTTCTATTGTCCATGAATGAGATGTGGAATTAGTGAGTTTGGTTCTCATTGTTATACAAGTAAATAGGTTAAGTACAAGCATCTGAAACATAAAGGGTAGCATCATCCAATTCCATTACCTATATAGAAGTGGCATTTTATCTCTATAGACATTGTGGTTGGGTATCCACATTCCTAGAGAATGAAGAACATGATATGGTTGGAATTGATTGGCTGTAAAAATCGGCTCACTCTTTACCCATTCATGATACTGAAATAGTTGAGGAGTTAAAAAATCTCTATGTGAAATAGGTTGATCACTTTCATGGAGTTTATTTTTTTTATAGTCTCTGAAAGGGATCCTTAGTTCAATACTCATTTTCTTGGGGCCTTCAGAAAGCACTGATATCTCTGGTCCATATGATCATGGAATACCATCCACATTCGGATGGCTAGAAAAAATGATTTATATATAATCATGAGGATATGATTCAATATTTTGATATAATCTTTGGTGGGACTTGGGATGATAAAATGGTAATGATTTATTTTGATTACAACAATAGAAACCATTATGTGATCAGAATGGTTCTTATTACGACCATGTATGCAATGCCTTGTAAATATTTTTTGTGTTGGTATGAGATTGACGAATGATCCTTAGTTTACTAAGCATAGTCTATGTGAAGAAAGAAATTATATAGTTGATTCATCATAGAATGTTAACAGAAAAGAACTGATACAAATATTATGAGTATTTTCACTGTATTCCATTGAAGTTTCAGTTGGTGACCAGGTGTTCATGGATGTTTCACCCCGGTGGGGGGGGTGTCATCAATGGCTTGAGAGGTAAGGGATTATTTCTCATCATTTTTTGGACCTTCTATGGATTTTGACAAGGTGTGGAATGTTTCAAAACGATTATCTCTACCATTGAATATTACTTTGTTATATAATATGTTTTATGTATAGTAGATGGAGATGTATCTATATCATCCATCACATGATCTAAGTTGGAGTGATCCTGAGGTCAGCCTTGATTTATTTTTAACTAAATGACAATCTAAGATTGTTGATTATAAAATAAAGATATTTACAGTAGGATGATACCATTTTTTTGTGATGTGGAATCATGGATATGATTAAATTGAGATGTAGGAGATAGAGGCATTGATGAGAGAGTTGTGGCCTCATCTTTTTGACATGGTAGCTTTGTGATAAGCTTTCTTGGGATATAATTATATTATAGTGGGGAGGTTGCAACATAATGTTAATATTTTTATGTATTCCTAAATACTCCTTATAATTTTGAATTAGTTGTGGTGCATTTGGGGTTGTTATAGGATGGATGTTTATGAATTTTAATAATTATGGGCTGGTTTTGGTTGGCACACGACATGGGCACAAATTACACAACTGTGTGCCCTACTAGAGGAAAATGGCATGTTTTGGATAAATATATCCACACATCTTGTGCATGGTTATTCGATCAATGTGTCGCCATAAGATCAACCATGCATCCTATTTATAACAGTTTCATTTCCTACAAATGGTTTTTCTGAATAGGGAAACATTTCCATGAAAACCAAGCTGATGGGTTTTTAAATAATTCAAATTATTGTTAAAATTATATGAACCTCAATTTTAGATCCTAAATTGTCCTCCATCAACCCAAACAAGATATTATGTACCATGGACCTCCCAAGAAGGATTCTTGGCCCCTAAAATCCCTCCTAAATTTGATCTGAATCTAGGAGAACGTCTGTCGATCCTTCTCCGGTAGGTTTCTTCCTCTCATTCTTGACCACCCACAATGTCTCTATTTCTCTATTGGGTATTATAGATCTCGGTATGTTGTTTATGGTTATAATACCCATGTTTAAAAATATAAACCTAGGTGTGAATCGTGTTTTTCAAGGATCATGTTTCCTCCATCCTTATTTCATGAATCTTGGGTGAGGTTTGGTGATCTGAGATCTAGTGATCCCAAGGTGGGTGGTTTCGTTATGATTCCAAATTTTTATTTAGCCAATATATTTTTTAACTGAAATTTCAATATTTAATATAAAATTTTGGGAATTAAATTCAATCAATTTTTTTTAGTTATGTGGCATTCCATTGTTTTATAAGAATGACCCAATTCATATGAATTAGGGTTTTTAGGAAGAATGGGGTTTTGGATTGAAATTGGAAACCCAACAATTCCCTTGAATTGTGGTTTTTTTACTGAAATTTTCAGAATTAAAATTCATAAATATAAATTGTGGATTTTATGGAAATTGAATCAATTGAAGTATAATATTTAATCGAAGGATTTTTTTGATGGAACGATTTTTGAAAACACTAAATTCTTGTGAATTGGGGTTTTGTGTTGAAAATGATGGAATTTTTTGAATGCAAAATGTATTGAATTTAATAATGTAATGGATTTTGTAATTTCATGAATTGGATTCAAATACATGTTTTTCATAAATTATATACAAATGGTTGTTATGGAAACAGAGTGGTTTTGTATTTTTGAAAACAAATGTTTTTGATTAAAAACAAGTTATGGAATTTAAAATTTAAAATGGCATATTGAAATGAAGTATGTGATTTAATTTTATTTTTGCAAGTCTATAAATAAATTAACCATCATTGTTTTTTACTATTTAACATGATGGAATTAGGGAGTTAGTGTGTAATATTGGAAAACACTTGATGACTTTCAATGTTCAAAACCATCATATTAGCACATCACATCCCTTAGGTGATAGTGATGAATTCTCTTGGTCTTGTTTAATGGGAAGTATGTACATACACTATTTTATGCATAGTGTTGTTTCATTATAGTGATGAACTATATTACCTACTTGGTATATGATCATGTAGCTCACTTATTTGTATTTTTAATGTATATATATATTTCATTGTATAAACTGTTTTACATACCTTATGAATTTTTATAAACTATTTTATATAAATGTGTGTATATGACCAATTTTATGAAAAGTTATATTTCGGTAAAGTGCCATTTTTATTAAAGTTTTATTTCATCTATTTAAATTTATTTCCATCAATTGAAAAGTAAGGAAAGGATTAAAAAATTAATTCACACCTTTTAAATTGTAATGCATGTTTTGTTTCAATATTTATTTTGTAAATTCCAAACATGTTTGTTTTAAATATTTGATAGAAATTATTGGTTTATTTGATGTTAGAATCTTGTTTTGGAATATTTTTTGAAATTATATATGAATTTTTCTCAAACCATAAATCTTCATTTGAGTGTTTGAAGATTATCTCATTCTATATTCGAGCACGACTAAATGATCTTTTTGATGTGGATATAGTTGTTTATCCTTGTACATGGTTAGTTGTATACTTAGGGACATGGGCATTGTTTCTCTAGTTTGGTACTTCAGTTTTAGTACATTAGGATTTAATTTTTGTTATACTTATGGTACATTACTCCCAGTGGAGTTTAATTTGATATGAAAATTGTCTTCTTTCTTTTCCATCCACAATAATAATGGAAAAATTATTCCCATATTTTGATTGTATGATGTCATGTGCTTGTCGCTGACCCATGGGGATGGGGAATGACCATCAAGATATATCAGGAATGGATATGCAATCAGGTTTCCAGGGTTCTCAGGCAAGTTCATGACATATGTTACAATTAACCTACGTAAATAAATGAATACCATTTCCAGTGATGAAAACATAAATGATAATAATAAATAAAAATAAATTCTACACAATAAAATGACTAAAATGAAATTTTTTAATGTTGGATGTCTGTATTGACCATATCCTCCCTCTAATACATTAGTAACAATTTTTTCAGCCACTAAAGGTGAGATTTAATTCTTATTATTTAATATTTTTGGGTATTTACACAAATCAAACTCCTCTACCTTAACAAATGCACACCTCATCCCCTCACTTTTCCACACCTCCTAATTCATTTAGCTCAATGAAAAAAATTCCATATTCTCCCCCCAAATAACCAGATATATATTATATATCTTTTTAAAATCCCAAAATACAATCTTTAGAGACATTGTTAAGTTATCTAGAGGGTGTTTCTATAAAATAATATAAATTTATTCACTAAAATATTTCTTTAAAATTATTTTGAAACCCCCATAATTCATGAATTAATAATTATAACATAAATTTACTAGAATATAACATATAATTATATTTTATTATGTTAATGTAATTACCTTCATCCACCACTTAATTCATTAAATGTGAAACAAAATCATCATTCATCTATACGATGGACTACCACCTCATTGATTGATTTAATTCATTTTACATCATCACCTCCACAAATATTTATAAATATGAATTTAAATTCATATATAAAATTTATAATGGATTTATTATTATGGAATATTGATAAATCATATAAATTTTTTCTGTTTATTCCATTCAAAATATGATAACATCGCTCGTATATACAAAGGAATACCACATTATAGAGTGATGTGATCCCATTTCACTAACGCATGATAGGGATTGTAATAAAGATAAAATTATGAATATTTGTGATACATATGAAACCATAATTATTACAGATACCCCGACTCTAGTAACTCTATGTAAGTGTATTTTTGTTAAATTTACACTATATATAATAAATCAAATCCCAAAGGGATGAATAGTTTAGTAGTATTAGTAAAATAGATACATATATTATTCATATATTAAATTTGAAAAACAAATAAAACATAATTTTTTTTAAAATAAAATTATTTAAACTACCATGTATTTTTTTATCAGACTTAGTTAACTTCTTATATTCATGTAAAATTAAAAAAAATAACTGCAAGGTCAAGTGCTTCGTATAATATAAGTACGATGGAAGATATCAAGAATCAATATCAATAATTAACATGGAATGGTAAATAAATGAAAGAACATAATATTTAATCAATAAAAATTGACTGAAATGCATAAATAGATAATTAATTCTGAAAATATCATGGAAAATATTATATGGAATATTTAATATAGCATGATAAATAATTCAAAAAATATGAATTAAAAAATAAAATTACCATGAAATGTATCTAGAGATAGTATCATTGTGGAAAAATCATGTATAATAATAATAAATTGTTAATTAAGTAAATTTTTAATCATGGATGTCATGTTAATATGAACATGATACCTATTACTTCCATAAATTTAATATAAAATTTAATAACAATAGGTAGATTCATTTTTAATATTGGCTTATGGATATTCCTTATGCGACTATTTATACATTGAGGGGCTTAATAACTCATAGACCCTACCATAACTACATTTAAAAATCATTCCACTTATATCAAATATATAATTTAATTAAATAAAAGTTCTCCTTGTCTTCAAATGTACTTATTGAGAAAGAGACTGATATTAATCAATATTTCCCAAGTTATTCAAATTACATTGAAATTAAATACCATTTTTAATAATGATATACAATTTAATAAATACTAATATCCATGATACAATGAATATATATATATATATATAAGATAATTGAAATTTTAATCATTATAAATAAATATTTATTCAGGTTAGATATAGAAATGGAGTAAAATATACACTACATTAATGTTAATAGGTGTATATTAAAAAAATATCTCAATGATAAATAAATTGATACAAAATTCATTAAAATGATCATAATGTTTAGGTGAGAATTAATAATTTATAAAATTATGTGTATCAATGTAAATCTAAATATAACAAATTTATTACAAATATAATCTAACATTATCAATGGAAAAAAATAATATAACCTAAGGAAATAAAATTGATTTATGAAATTATTTACCTCCTCATAATTTCTAAGTAAAAAACCCTAAAATGAAATAATGAAAATTAAAACATGAAAAAATATTATTATTAAGGATTCCTGATTTTTCATGTATATTATAATTATTTACTCCATTTAAATTAAATTAGGTCCATAAAAATAAAATATTTTCTAATAATGGGAAACTGGGACAAAATTCCTTACCACTTGGTAATGTTTATGTAAAATACCATTAAATGAGATATTTAATAATGAAAAATAATGACATTAATTTTTATGGACTTGTGATATTACATTTAAGGTTTATAGTATTTAGATCATGTAAATTTAATTATTTGAAAAAAATGCATCAATGAAGGAAAATTGAGACTAATTCTCTTAAATTGAGTCTGACTCGTAACATACATCTATTATCATCCTGAATAATAAAATTATATTAATTATTTAATTGCATGAGAATCATTTTCATGTTTAATATTTAGTTTATTTTAATTATTATAACATTATAAATGATTAGTTAATCAATTGTGTTTAAATCAGATGTTTTGACGATATTTTACTTATGTATCAAAAATGACTTTGGTAGGTTGACTGTGGAAAAAGAATTAATTATTTAGAAATTCAAAAAATAAAAATAAGTAAATAAATATAATTTTAATAAAATAATTTTACATTGAGTCCAATCATGAAATACTATATTGAAAGATTATCTACTTTACAATCATAGATATAGAAGGTCATATGTAGGCATGTGCAATATTTCAATATTTAATGACCATTATTGAAAGAAGGTAATTAGTACTTTATCTTTAAAACATCACCATAATATCATACTTACTATATTTTTTAATAAAATATACTTATATATATCATCTATGTGGTGTGGCGATAAAAAGAGAGTGACAACTCTTCATGAAGGCGGTAGTCCATCTATACAAGAACAACATTATAATACTTCAGTGTAAAAAAATAATATTATATATTATCCTTTAATAATGAAATATATGACATGAATATAATAATTATTTATTTTATATAACATATATTTTTTAAATTTATTCTTTCAATCTTCAATTTAAATCGTTAGTGTAAAATGAATCACCCCTCTTTGTGAGGCGGTAGTTCCCCAAACACACGAGCAATGTTATCGTATCCCCTAAAGAATACAATGTAATATATATATATATATATATATGATATAATTAATCCATTTGATAATGATGTTTTAAATATATTATATATTTTTACATTATATAAATCCTCAAGCCAAATATTTGAATGAGTTTATGGAAAATGTGTGACCTTAGTCCGTGAGGCGACAACATTACATACACATGAGCAATATTGTATTTTACTATTTGAGGGGATGGAAGGAAGATTTAGGTAATTAAAATATAATAAAAACACTCAGTATTTGTTATATATTTTTGTGATTATATAATAATATATTAATAATATTTGAACAAGTTAGAAAAATAAAATTTAAAAAAATGTATAGATAGAAATTTTACCTCTTCTCAGACAACCATTTTTTCATTATACATAATGTATTTCTTGAATGGATTTATAACCAAAAATGTTTTCAAAGATTATAGTAAGAAATATTTAATGTTATTATTTAAGTAATCTCATATCTATTTAGGATTGAACATTTAAATAATAGAGTATAGGGAGTGTCCTTTTATAAGTGAGATGAGTGGAAATTTTGTTATCTCTAAAAAGAAAAATGTTTACACACGTATATAAAATTTCAAATATTCAAAAATATATAATCATCAAAATTTATAAATGATACTATCTAAATATCTCTATAAAATATATTTAGGCCATTTTGAAATTATTTTAAACCATATCTTTTATGTTTTTCCCATAGTAATCCATTTTTTAACTTAAGTGTGCTAATTAGTTTGTTCTACATTTACTATTGGATATGGTAAAATAATTAGTTTACCATTTTAGAAAATATAAATTATTATGATTCCAAATATTTAAGCCATTATATTAAGTATAATTAACACATGTTATAGTGTTTAATTTAAAATTATTCCTGAAGACCTGATGAGAAAGTAGGTTCTTAATGAGAAAAGGATAAAAAAATAAAAAATTTCTTAAATAAATATTCAATATTAAAATGATTAAATGAAATAAATTTTTCTAATATATATATATATATATTCTAGTTATACATTAAGTACATTAAATTTTTTACACTTTTAATTAACAAATTGAATATTTAGTTTTCAATAAAAATAGTACTTTTATAAGTGATTGAAAAATGTACAATGTTTCAAAAATATTCAATATTTACACTAAGATAATTTAAGTATAGTGATTTAAAAATGAGTTTAATTTTATAAAATCAGTTTTATAAAATATTTAAATATTTATAATAAATTATCCTAAAAAAGTGTGGCAAAACTCCCTTCTAGAAAAAATATTGTTTTTACAAAACCATTATTTTACATTGAAATGATTCATATTTTATTTCTAGTAAATAGATAAACATGATATTCCAAATAATATTTTTAATATTAATTAAAGAAAATATAATTTCAAGGATAAAATGTTACACTATATTAGAAATAATATATGGTATTTTGTGTTCTATAAATATATTGGAGAGGTAAATTTAATGAAATTTGATTCATTGGTTATCTATGATTAGTGTTGAATGTCACATACTATATCCAACGTAATTTTAATATTTTTGAATATCAGGGTGCTACATTATAAGTAATAAAAATAATTCTATCATCAAAATTTAATATTTATCTCGATAATCAACGGTTTTTCATTTTAAAATATCCATCTTAAAATCCAACATAATGATAAGGTATAATAATCAACCCATTAATAAAAGATGATGTAATGTACAAGGTCATATGGAATAGAAAATAACCAAGAATCAATATACAAGTTCATTTTTTTGAATTGAATATATAGACATGTTTGAAAAATTAAAATAATTATAATGAGTGATAAAGGTAATTGATCAGAAGAAAAAAATTGAACAATGGAAATTTAAGGACCTCAATACTATAAAACTAGGATAATTTCGTAGTCTATTAGATTCCTCAAATATGAATGTATTATAATAAAACATATTAAATTACATTTCAATAATTTTGAATATTTAATTTACTATTTATGATTATAAGTAATATACTTACTCAATATGATTAAATTTCATAATCACAATTTCAACCACGAGTTCTTATTCAATAAACTTCCAATTAATCAATTACATGAAGAGATCAATACCCAAAATAAGTTATTATTCCTAGAACACTACATTTAACATTTAATAGATCTTTAAATCCATAATAATTTCACAATTTTTCAATATATATCTAACAAAATTCAGAAACCAATATTCTTAACTCATGTTATTAAACAAAATACATTAATCAGTAAGAATATATAGTAACACCACTCGTTCATCATTAATATTTATACATCTAATCATTTATCTGATAATAATGACATATTAATCTGAAGATCAGTTATTCTAGTGGTAGAAATTAAACCATAATAACCCTTTGGTCTTCGGTTTTAGCATTGTGGCCTTTCCTAATGCCACAAGTTGTCACTCAGTATCAGGGTTATTATTTTTATAAACTCATACTAATACAATTCCTATAATTTCCCAAACATTTAATGAATCGTATTTAATACAACATAAAATATTAAAGAATCCTTGATGGTTTTGAATATATTTAATATTATATCAAAAAATGTAACGTCATTCTTCCCCAAAAAAATCATTCATATACTAAACCAATGTAATATATTACTATAATTCTTTTTAATAAATATTATTAATCATGTGTCATTCCAACAAAAACAATTAAAATGGGTGTTATTGATTTCAAAGATATGGTCAAAAATAATATAAAAAAATAGATGATGGTATCCATAATTCCTAATAGAGACATATATGATTCTAAAATATAATAAAATTATATAAGTTTCATGATTCATATAAGAAAGAATCCAAAAGTAAAATTTTAACTCCCCGAACCTAGAAGCATATATCCGATGTATTATTTTATTTCATTATCATCAAAAACAGGATATAAATCCTAAATTAATAATCTTATTAGATTTTTTGGAAAATATATTATATACATGATACCCATGCAACATTTGATAATAAAATAAAGCGTAATCAAAGTAAAATCTTGGCATTCAAAAAACTAATCCAAATAATTATTCTTCTTAACATGGGTAAATGAAACATAAAAATGGTGAGATCAAATTCACAGTACACATACGTAAAGTGGAAGAAATAATGAATTGATGATAATAAAAAACATGGAGATCTACATAAATGATAACGTATACCATTCAAATTACTTTATATAGACATATCAATATGGAAAGGTAAAAAACTGAAAACACATTCCATTTAATCAACGGAATTATTATATAACATATCAATAAATATGTTGATTCAAATTATAATATATAAATAATAATGAATGTAATATGAATGAAATTTTTAATTATTAGATTATATGTTTAACAGGTACATGTAAAAATTACTGTAAATACATTTCTCAATATGATTTAGCATATTAGGTAAAAAACCCATATAATTTGGCCAACTCATTTGTCTCATGAGACTATAAATGCATTGAGGGGCTATCTATAAATAGTCACCACCTATGTTGTACATGTCCAAATAATTCCCTATATATATAATAATCTAATTAAATATATAAAATGAGCTTTATAAATTATTAATATTAAATAAAAAATTCATATTTATAAATAATTTCCAAGATAATCAAATAACATTCAATGTGAAGACTATATGTCAAATAGTATACTATTTAGAAAATAAAAAAATTTAATGAAAATATTGATATTAAGGAAAAGTTCCAATGAAAATTGATTAAAATAAAATTATTTTCAGAAGAGAATGATAACCATCAATAAAGGAAGTTATACTACAATAACAACTATTAAGAACATTATTATTGTAAACAATCATTAAACATTACAAAGTGTGACATTCCCCATTGAATCATTTGTATCATAATTCAAATTAATGAATGAAATTAAAAGAAACATATAATATCACGAGAATAAGTATTTTCATTATATCACATCTCAATGTTAATTATATACACCATATAAATTTTAATTGGTTCATTACAACAGATAGGTCTTAATGGAATATAAATTTAGACAAAATCCCTTAGATTGAGTCTAACTAGTCACACATATCTCTTTCTACCTTAATAGTAAACTTATTTCAATAATTAAAATTATTCATAAAATTTTAAATTTTATTATTATATATAATTCACTTATTATAATATTTTATAAATCTACTTAAATAGTTATGTTTACATTGGGTGTTTCGACAATATTCTGTTAATGTGTTAAAAATGAATTTGGTAGTTCAACTATGTTATAAGAGGCATTATATAAACATATAAAGAATAATAATAATGAAATTATTAGGATATTTTTACATAAATTATATTTATTAAAAAAAATCCTGAAATATGTTTATAAAAAATGAACCAACATTACATTCATGGAGACGGTAGTCTGGATGTATGCATGAGTAAAATTTCCATTTTTCAGTGATCATTATGGAAAGAAGTTAAGTGAAAAAATATATTTTCACCATGATAATAATTTCATAATAAATATTTTATTTAATAATATATACTTATATATAATTCATTTCAGTAAAAAAGAATCACATCATGTGGGGGAGGCGGTATCCCACACTTCCACGATTGATGTTATAACTTTTTATTATGTTCAAAGGGTAAGAATGAAAATGATATAATATGTTTCTATACATGAAATTATGTCATGAATTTCTTATATATTTCTTTTATGGTACATATTTTTAATTAAAATTATCATTTATATGATCAATGTCTAGTGTGAATGAATCATGTTGCTCTAAGGGGTAGGTAGTCCAAACTTCTAGAAACGTTGTTATCGAGTTTTTATAAAATAGAATGAATAAGGGATTGTGTTATATAAAAATTGTTAAAGAATAAATAAAATTATTAAATAATATATATAATATATATATAGTTTTTACATCATAATTACCTACCATGAAATTTGGTTATGTAAAAATGGACAACTTCGTTTCGTTAGGGGGTAGTTTAACGAACACATAAATAGTAAGTATGTTACTCATTAAATGGAAGTGTGTGTTAGTGTAGGTAAAAACCTCAGAATAAAACATCATAGTATATTGAGGCTAGTTTTTTATATAATTATTTATTATGAATAATTGAATTAGTGTAGAAATAAATAAAACTAAGGATCATGAGGAAGGATATTACCTCTTATTCTAATAACGCATTTGTTTTCACCAAATGGATTCCCTGGATGGTGTTTTTCTTAATATAAGGATTATAGGTTGAGGGGTAGAATATTTAAGAGATTTTTTTGGAATATATTAGTCTCAAAAAGTTTTCCCAGGTAGTGTGGCTAGGTATAATGGATGAGTTACTTTTTATATTGGAAGAATGACATTAATATAAATTTTTGAATAGGGAATGCAACCCTCCTTAATTATGACATGTGGCTCCAATAATGTTCCATAGATTATCCTATAGATTATATGATCTGAATATGCCTCTAAAATTTCATTTGGACAAGTTTATTGGTCATTTTGGTCATTATTTTTAACATCTAGTCTCTTTTTAGGATAATATTCCTCTCAATCGACGCAATTAATTTTAATTAAATTCACTAATATTTTTTCTAAAAAAATAAGTTGACTATATTATAAATTATCAATTTTATAAATTAATTTGATTCCAAATATGAAAAATATTTTTAAAAATGTAAATCATATAAGGGTTATTTAAGGGGGATGATCTCATTCTCTCTAACACCTTCCCCATCCACCCTCCCCTCCCTCTATTGCCTCCCCCACTTTTATTTCCCATTGTTCAATCTCTCTAGGTGAGTCCCTATACTCTAGTTATAAATTAGATTGGACTTGGTCATGTTATACCCTATTATGATTTCTCGTGTTTTTTTGTTGATGTTTGTGATATAATGGAATACTGGCGATGTTCCCTTCGAATGTTATTTTTGGTTGAAGGATTTGGATGCATGGAGCCCTTCTCCATTGTCCCATTCTTCTACACCATTCCAAGTTGGATTTGGTGATGAGGCTTATTAGACGATTTTGTTTAGTGGTTCGAATGGAAATGTTCTTCAAGGCACTATGTGAATGATTTTTTTTGTATTTATGGCTTTTAGTTTCTTCCTAATTGACGATGTCATTCCTAGGATCCCATGACCTCTGTGATCACTGCCCTGATCTCCATTTTTACATATCTTGTCTCATAAATATATTGTGCATTAGATTCATAGATGTTTGGGGAAGTGCAGTTTGGTTTTCATTAGTGTTCCAGGTGTTGGCCCCTTCGATGATGTGTACACAATCAGTATCAACTCCTTCATGGATACCACTCTAGTTTATCTATTTTGATTGATGATTATTCTTCATACATTTGGTAATATTTTCTGGTTTCTTTGTATGGATGATTTACCATTAAATTATTGTTATAATGTTTGATATAGTTTATTTACATTTGTGGGAGGCCATAATTTGTATAAATTAATTGACATTTAATCCCATAGGCATGATAACAATGTGGGTTTTTCAAGTAAAAACGTTCAAAAGTTTGCAGAGTCTTTATATCCAGTTTCACTTAAAAATTGTATCCAATGACCTAAATTGGATTAATTAATAAATATTTGGTATAATATATCATTAAAACCATTTTAAAATATAATTTTACATTACATTTTAATTTTATGAAACAAAAATTCAATTAAATTTCAATTTTTTCACAATTCACCAAAAATTGAAACATCATAGAAAAATAAAAAAAATCACCCTAATATAATTTTTCTATAAATATATATAAGATAAACATTATTTTTACAAATAATATTTATAAAAGTTCCATATATGTTATTTAAAATGGGTTCAACCTTATAATGCTATAAAAGTGCCTTTAGAAAATATTGATTTTAAGTGAAATATTTTTGTTTTTATAATATTATTATTATAAAATCTATTAGATTTATGTAAAAAAAATAGTGAAAATATATTACTAATATATATTACATTAATTAAACTATATAATTTGAATTAATATAACATATTGGGATAAAACATACCTTGGAGCATAAAAATACTTCCCTTATATTAAATTAGTTTATATTTTCATTTATAATTATTTGTAAACCAATAAATTCATATTGTATTTTAGTGAACCTAATGTTTTAAGAAGTTAGTTAATGTTATTCATAACATCCAATTAAACTTATAGGTTATATCTTATTATATTATATAATAATATTTTTAATAATGTATTATTGATCAGTAAAACTCGATCTTGCATGTTACTGAAGCCATCAAAGAATGTCAATATTGAGTCCAATGCATGAAACCCATAGCTTTCAATGTATAGAACCAAATTTATTATGTGTGTAAAAAAAATATTTCTAATAAAGAGATACTGAAGATGAAATTAAATTTTTCTAGAAGGTAAATATTTTAATTTCTTGGGGCATTACATTCTCCCTACATTAAATATATTTCATCATCACAATTTTTACTCAATATTACTAATCAAGGGATTAATATATGAAATTTAACTATTTTTGAAAAACAAAAAAAATCAATAGGGTTAATAACACATCTTATTAAAAAGATGGAATATAATATACAAGAGTCGTGGAAATGGGTTTCATGTAGAAGAAAAATGGTGGTAAATGGTAACATGTATATGGAAGAAAAATATAACAATGATGTTTTGATGGAGAGTTCTAGTGAAATTATTCTGATGAATTATTATGAACACAAATCCTTAAACAACTATTTATAAAAATTTCATTGATATGATCAATAATTATGATAAAATAAAAATATTTTTTTCATGACCATTTTTCCTATAGTTGATTAATTCATTGATGATATAAGAATATATGAAAATATACATTTATATAAACATAATATTTTTATTTTCATTACACCGTAAAATATTTCTACATACTCTCTTATTACAATATTATTAACATAGTGAATTATTACATAAATCTTTGAATCCCCATTCAATCATCAACATAAATTATTTCATAAATGGCCATATTTTTGAAATGGTTATGATCCAACACTTTTAGAATTAAGGTCAATGAACTTCCCAAATGTAATTATCATTAGCCTTAAAAAACATTTTTTATCTCTTTTGTCATCACATACCAAATATATGAAGGCCTTTATCATGTATTCTATTTAAAAATGTTAATATAAAGTATTAATATAAAACATTATTTGAAATATTAATTATTCCATATTAATTATGTAAAAATATATGTTATTGGATATATTACCTGAATCCAAAAGAGTTTTGAACTCCATCAATGATAGTATAAACCACATTGTTGATAAATCATTAATTAGTCCCATTGTAGTAAGCACGTATCCAACTAAATAATATCATTATCCAAACATCATTAAGTAAAAATTATGAATATATTAATGTTTATATTTCCCTAAACCATGTGTTTTATTAAAATATTAACATAATACCAAATCACTTTTCTTGGTACAAGTCAATATATTATCTCAAATATTTAATTAAAAGTTATTTTAGAACAATATATATATATATATTTCATAACACATTCAATGGAATACACATAAACCATATTCCATAGATCCAAATACACAATAATATTAATCATTACCCTTTTGTCATACTAGTAATATATTATCAACCTTGGAACCTTAGCTTCTTGGCAGGTATATTCTATTGACACATGGGGAATATTTCTGTATACTTCCCAATCTGTATATCATTATAAGACTGAATAAAATCATTTTCCTTCTTACTTATTCATTATTTTTCCTGGTGACCCGTTTATCATTACATATAATAAAGAATAAATCCTTTAAAAAATTTACATGTGTGATTATTCCCATTGTTAATTCATGTTGTAAAATCCTTTTTATCATTCTTCCATTTATTTGTTAATTTATCTTAATTTCTCTTCTACTATTTCTTCCCTATGAAGCCATATGATGTGGATAATTCTTTCTCTATCCTGATATCACATAAAAATTTCAATAGTATAAATAAAAGGATTGAGATGAAATTTCACTTGAGGGGCATGGCTCAAGTTCTTCAAATAAATGATCAATCATGATTTCTATATTGTGTATAAAATTGGTTTCATACCTTACTAACCTGGTAGTGGTAGCTTCAAATTCTACAGTACATTCTGCCTCATCATCTTCAAACTATATAAATTTATCTTAATCATATTTTTTATCATTAGGGAAGTATTTATGAATTAATTTATCCTTAAATTTTTTCCCTTATATGGCATATATTTCTTATTTCTCCCTAGTATTCTAGATTAAAGACATTAGTTGATGTATATTTTCAATCAACAAGTATAAATCAAGTGTAATTTTTTCACTTTCACCACATTTAGAATCCATGAATCTATTCTCCAAAGACATAATCTGTTGAATATATTCCATTGGGTGGGTTGTACAAATAAATGGGGGGCTTGTTCACATAAAGTGATTCAACATTGGTTAATCTCATTTTCGAACATATTTACCTATCCAGTAAATGTTATGTGTCCTTCCATAATTAATCTACCCAAATACTTCCATAAAAATATCGGTTCCAATACCATCCATATTTTTTTCCTCGGTAGGTAAATATGTTTATTTTTTATTTTTAATCATATTATTCTTCCTTCCACATTCCATTTCTAAACAATACCATATAATGAATTATATTATAAAATTATCTAACCTAATTTATAATCCCAAATCTATTAAAACAATAATCATAAACTTAAAAGGATTTTCCAAACCAATCTCCTAATAATATATATGGTTTTTTTGAGATATCTTTACATTCAAATATTTTATAATGTTTTTTAATGAAAATATAAATTATCCTAAGTCTATCCTAGATGCTTGTAAATATAGGTGATTTGTAGGGTTCGTTGTTAGGTACCATGTTATGAGGAGTCAGACCCAACACACCTTGTCAAATTTATTACCCCCAGGTAGGTCTATTCCAAAAACACATCCACCAGCAGTGTCCATACATGGATGCATTTCTTGGAAGACCCAAATAATCCCTACCATATAAAAATTCTATTATTATCTTATATAGTTATCATCTATATCTATCATATGGTTATATTTCCAATTCTAATTTGTATCACTATAATTTATATGGTTTCTTATGAACACCCTATCATACTAATTTTAACTCCTCTACCCCCTAATCATGGTGATACTACATTATTTTATTACATTGATATGATTAAAGGAATCAAATACTGAAGTACAAGCAATTTTAGAAATTTTGGACAATTAGATTACATATATTATACCCATAATCATTTAAAAATAAAATAAAGCATTAAATAAGTAAATTTTCATCATTCATGAATCTCATCTAAAGGATTTATCTCTATAACCTTGTGAAAGGAATCATAATAAGCGTGAGCTAAAATGTGCAGTACGGGTAAGTAAAGTGGAATAAATAATGAATTGATAAGAATAATCAATATGGAAGGGTAATAATAGACTACATATTCTTTTAAAATAACTAAACAGGAACGCCTGGCGAGGGAGGAGTTGATGATAAAATGGCTGATGTAGGGAGATAGGAATACTTGTTTCTTCTATGCTTGTATTAAAGAACGGACGCACATGGTGAGTCCCAAAATTTTGTTGGATGATAGCAGGTACACTGACGATAGAGATACTGCAGGTGCCATGGCCTTAGCCTCCCTGGAAGACCTCCTTATCGGTCCCAATCCTCGCCTCCCCAATGCCTATCCAGGGTTGGATGGGGGTTATTTTGATGTGATTATCAACTAGCTCTCAGACTAGGACAATACCTCCTTGAGATCCATTCCATAAGAAAAGGAAATTCGGGAAGCCATGATGAGGCTTAATCCTGAAAGCGCATCAGGCCCTGACGGCTTCCTGGGCTCATTCTATAGAGCTTCATGGGACGTCATTAAAATGGATGTCCCCACTGTCATCTGACACTTCTTCCGAGGGGGTTACCTTCCCAGGGCTGCCTGTTCCACGACCGTTGTTTTTCTGCTCAAGATCAAGAACCCAACTTCCATATTCCACTACTGGCCTATAAGTCTCAGCAACTTCTCTTATAAGATCTTTTCCAATCGGATCAATGCAAGGGTGGCCGGCCATATCCCTCGGTGGGTGTCCTTGGAACTAAATGGTTTCGTGAAAGGGCCGTCCATCCAGGGGGCCATTGCACTAGCCCAGGAGATGATCAGAGACCTTGACTTTAAGACCCGCGAATCCAATCTGGGAATCAAGTTGGACATGAGTAACTCATATGACTGGGTAGAGTGGGGTTTTTTCAAAAAGGTGCTTGAAAAAATGGGTTTCTCCGTGTGGAACATCGACATCCTATTTAGGTGATTTGGCTTCCCATGGCTGGACATCACTTTTATGGGGAAGAAGTGTGGGATTTTCAAGGCTACCTGCGGGCTGAGGCAGGGCGATCCCCTATCCCCGACTCTCTTCATTATTTCGATGTATGTCCTCAGTCGGAAACTGCACAGGGGCACTAACAGCGGTGAGATTACAGCTTCTCACAGAAGGAGGAGGGATCCTCCCGTGTCTCAGTTGATGTTTGCGGATGATACGTTCATCTTCTTGAATTCCATCCGGCGGTCTATTAGTGGTCTCAATAGGGTGTTGCTGGAGTATTTCCTCTAGAGTGGGCAAGTCATCAACAAGGCTAAGAGAAACATCTTTGTTTCCAATGGATGCACCACCTTTCGGATCCAAGATATTCAGTAAAGCCTGGACATACACAGAGGGTCCTTTCCAATGGAGTATTTGGGTGTGCCAATCTCCCCGAGACGACTCCTCTTAAGTGATTTCGATGCCATTGTCAACAGGATTACGGACTGGATCCTCAACTAGAAGAATGTCTACCTTTCGTTCAGGGGACGGATAACACTGATCAATAGCGTGCTCCTTTCCTCCCATATCCAAACTCTCTCATCCAATAAAGCCCCGAAGTTCATTATCAACAGGATTGAAAATATACTTGCTGGCTTCATATGGTATCCATGTTCGGAGGGAAGACAACATTGGGTTTCTTAGGATAGGGTGGAGAGGGCACTAAGGGAAGGGTTTATCAATGTTCATCGACTCAAAGTCACTATCTAGTGCATGCATGCAATGATCGCTTGGGAGGTTCTAGAACATCGCACGCTTTGGGGAACAACCATGCACAAATCCCATGTTGTCCCTGAGTCCAGGGTTTTCGGCCAAACCTCTCCTTCTTGTCAGTGATCTCCCCTATCATTACTTCTCTAGAATTATGGTCCAGATGGATCATGGGGAGGGGGGGACATCCTCTTCTGGCACAAAAACTGGGTCGGAACTATCCTCGGTTTCCCTGGGTGTCCGAGCATGCTGATCACATTCAAGGAGATGAGTGCACACCTAACTTTCATTGCAGCGATCTTGGATGAGGACCAGTGCGATACATTCAACCTCATTGAGATAAACTCTGTTCTAGATAGGCGTGTGTTCTTACCCTCTGCATTAGGGTCCTTCCCTTCAAGAGATTTCAGACACTCTGTGGCCCCCCGCGATCAGAACGATCTGTGGAACGCGATATTATGGTCCAAAGGCACTCCGCTCAAACAGAGCTTTCTTATATGGCGTTTGCGTCATAAATACATTCCTACAGACGAAAATATTAAGCAATGCGGCATCTCGTTGGCTTCAAGGTGTCACTGCTGCTGAATCCACCGGGAGGAGAACGCGGGCCACCTGTTTTTTGAAGGTGAATGGGAGAGGGCGGTGTGGCAACACTTTGGTGAGTTCACAACAATTTCTGACAACCTCATGGATGAAATTCCGTTTTTAGACCAACGGTACCATAGCATGGAGGAAAGGATCCCTGAGCAGAAAGCCCACAATATGGTCCTCCATACAGGTTGATGGTTGATTTGGAAAGCATGAAACAAGGCGCGACACGAAGAGAACGACACTTCCAGCCAACAGATCATTATTCGCACTAAGGTCCTTCTACTGGATCTGATAAGATATTTTCACAGATGGAAGGAAGATCCAACTCTCCAGCGTCTCCAGGCACGTTTTGATAACGATACTTCTGGTAGCAGCAATAGGAGAGGGAATTGGGTTCACTGGTTACTGCCAAGCAGAGGGCTCGAACTCAACTCTGATAGATCATGCATCATGGGGTCAATCTGAGGAGGAGGGGTGGTTCGGAACCCTTTTGGGTTGGTCATTATGGATTTTTCTACCAGCCTGGGGGCAGTTCTTCTCTCCAGGATGAGGCCAAGGCAATGCTAATGGGCCTCTCCCTATGCCGTCAAGAGGGTATCACTTTATCAGAGGTGGAAACCGATTCTATGATCCTCCACAATGCCATACATGGATCCGGCATCACCCCATGGTCTATCCACTACATCATCAGAAAATGCAGGGACATGATCAGTAGCAATATCAAGGTTGTACACACTTAGTGTGAGGGGAACAAGGTTGCATATTACCTTGCTTCCATCGATGTCCTCGGTCAGGCCCTCTGTTGTTTTCACACTGCTACCACCATGAAGCCAGAGGGGGTCAACTTGGTTCGAGGGGATGCCCTCAGGCTTCACTATTTTTGGCCCCCTAGGCCTCTCCTTTTTCCCCTTCGGGTGCTTTGGGCCCATTCTTTATTTTGTTGTGTATGCTCCTTCAAATAAATTTACAGTATGAGAATGATCTAAATATAAATCAAATCCGTAAATATGTCAATGAAAAGGGACATGGAAAAATAACAAATGAATTTACATTATATAAAGGTTTATTTATTTGATTTCATGTTTCTTAGGTACGTAGAACCATTACCATCAATAATTTGGAAATTAATGTTTAGTATATCACGTAAAAACTAAGACAATGTGGCCGACTAATACATATTATGAGACTACTGATGTGTATAAGGGCTATATGTAATTAGGACCCACCCATGATGAACTTGTAAAAGTAATTACTCATATACATAATAATTTTTTTAAAATATATAATAATCCTTATCAAATATACATATTTAATAAAAGATACATATTTTAAATTAATTTCACGCTTCATTAGGAAACTATTAATGTGAACAACATATGTAAAATGATATATAGTTTATGCAATAATAATATCGATTTTGTGATAATATGTATATAAAATAAAATTTCCAACTACAATTATTTTTAATTAACTAATTGATTTAATATAAATATAAAAAACAAAAATGGATGTGATATTACAAATATAACCACTAAGTAAATTCTTGAGGGTAACAATTATTAAACATTCCAACATGTCTAATACCACATTGAAAATTTAAATAAAAAACCTCCATGAATGAATGAATTTATATTAAACAAATTATATAATAAGAATAATTATATTCAGGATATAAATATTCAAGGGGAATTATATACACCATATAAATGTGAATTGTTCTATAACAACAAATAATTCTCAATATAATGTAAATTGAGATGAATTTCTCTTACATTGAGTATGAATTGTCATGTGTGTATTTATATTATTGAATAATCAACATATATTAATTATTTACATGATTCAAAAACTTTTACATGTATATTATTATCTTTAATGTACTTATTACATTTTTTCTAAAACTACATAAATAGTTATGTTTAATTCATTTGTTTGGAATTTATTTTTATCATTTTTCAAAAAAGAATTTGGTAGGTCAACTATGTTAAATGATGAATTTTATAAAAAAATCAAAAATAATAATAAAATAATTATAAAATTTATTTATAAATTGTAAATTTAAATATATTAGTTAATAATGTTTAAAAAAATGATCCAATGTTACAATCATAGAGATGGTAGGTCATACGTATGCATGAGTAACGTTCCCATTTTTCTGTGATATTTATGAAAAAAAAGTTAAGTGTAACTATATCATAATATAATGATAATTATATCATAAAATACTATGTTATTAAATAATATATAGTTATTTATAGAATTATTTTGATGTAAAAGGAATAACATGGTTTTAGGGAGTCGGTAGTCCACACGTCCACGACCGATGTTATCGCATTTTAGTGTGTGAAAAAGGTAATATATAAAATTATATATTGTTTTTATAGAAATTTAAATACTTAGATAATATTAAGTAAATTTAATTTATGATACATATGATCATTTAAAACAATCATTTATATGTACCATGTATAGTGTGAACAAATCACATCGTTTTGAGAGGGTTGTACTCTACACTTCGACAAATGATGTTATCATATTTAGAGAAAATTAAAAACATAATGTTATTTATTATTTAAAAATTAAATAATCATAAATACATTATAAGAATATTTTTTTATAATATATAAATAGTTATTTTGTATTAATTTCTTACCATGAAAGATGGTAAAGTAAAAAACGACTAGCCTCATTTCGTAAGGTGGTAGTTCATCGTACACAGAAAGAGTATGTTCATTACCCATTTAGTGGAAGTATCTACAAGTGTAGGTATAACCCTTAGAGTAAAAACACTTCAATATAAATAGGATATTATCATTTTCTTAAAAACATTGAAGATGGATAATTTAAGCAGTGGAGAATGAAATAAAACGAAAGAGTGTGAGGAAGGATGTTTACTCTTACTCGGATAACTCATTTTGATTTACACCAACTGGCTTCCTTTAATGTATTTATTCTAATAGAGATGCTTCTAGGATGAGTGGTGAAATATTTAAGAGCTATTTTCCTTGATCTTGAGTTTCCAAATGTTTTTTTATGAGGTGTGACAAAGTATTAAGGGTAAGTGCCTTTTTTTGTGGAGGTGGAGTAGCATTCTTGTTAATTTTGGAAAAAAGAATTACAATCACGTTTTTTTAAAATACATATGGGTAAAATAATGGAAAAAATTAGATATAATAGGGGATAGTTTCTATATATATATCTATAAATTATCTTTTGGATGAGTTTTTAGGTCATTTTGGGCTTTAACAATAAGGTTTAGTCTCTTATTAATGAAATTAACTAAAACAATAAATGTAATTAATTGTAATTACATTCACCAATATTTTTAATAAAAAACAAATTTCATTATATTATAAATTGTAAATTTTTAGGATTCTAGAAATGGAATCCATTTTTTCAAAATTCTATTCATGGTTGCGGTAGAAATTTGTTTTAATTTAATCCCATAGACAGAACGCCATTGGTGGTTTTTAAAATAAAAAATGTTCAAAAGTATTCTAAGATTGTATATCCAATTTAAAATTATAATTAATTCCAATTACCTAAATATGATTAGTTAATAAAAAATGGTCTAATTATTATTTTAAACCAATATAAAATATCAATTTACCTTATAAAAAATTATGATTTAGTTGTATTGAATTAAAATTCAATATATTTCTCTATACGTCAATAAATGAATCCATATTGAAAAATATCAAATAATAAATGAAAAATACTTTTTAGGTTTATATTTTAAATATAATGTGTATTTTGAATAATAAATTTTATTATTGTTCCATAAATTATATTTAAAATGGGTTCACCATTAAAAGGCAGCAAAAATACCTTAAGAAAAATATTGATTTTTACAATAAGGAATTATTTCATACACTAGGTGACAATCACGTGAAGCCCAAGGAACCCTTTTAAATTATTATTCTTCAATAATATTTCTATTCAAACCCACATACACTTTTATTATCAATACAAGGGTAAATATCTATGAAACTCCATGTAATATATTTCTTAAAAAACACTAGGTTGTTCATCTATGATTATCCTTAGAGTCTATTATAGTGTCATATTACCTAATACATGTTTTCTATAATCTACTACCTTAAGATTATAATAATCATTCTTAAGATTCCAATTGTAGATACCATTACTCTAGTAACATGGAGTGAATTATTTTTTGGTTAAATTGACACTAGATAAATAGAATGACATACTAAAGAATCAAATAAGTTAGTAGACTTGGTAAACTATATACAAACATGATTCCCATGTAATATTTGAATACACAAATTAAAAAATAATTTCTATTTGAGAATATCATTATTACCTATAGAATATCATTGCATATATTTATTAGTTCACATATTGGGTGCGATAGAAAGTAAAAAAAATAGGTGAGAAGAAATTATTTTTAATTGTTAAGTACAATGTATGATATCAGGAATTAATAATAATATTTGAAAGGTAATTATAAATATATTAAAACACATACCATTTAATCAATTAATGGAGAATTAATTGAATTCCATGATAATATAATTTTTAAAATCACATGGATAATATGATAAGGAAAAATCAATATATAATGTTAAATAATTGGATAACCATTTAATTTAGTCAATAAACATATAATGAGATTCATTTAATGATAATATCAATGTGACAATGTCATGGATAATTATAAATGAACTCTCAGTGAAAGAAATGCTTAATCATTTTTTGTCATGCTCTTATCCATATAATACCTCTACATCCATGACATTTAAAAATATAATTTAAAACTATAGGTCATTAATAGTTTAATACAAGCTTACAAATTCTCTTAATGATACTACTCAATCATCGTGCGAATAAATAATTTCGGGCCCCACCCATCAATAAATATCCAAATAATTAATCATATATAAAACAATCAATTCAATTCATGATCTTTTTTACTTTTAATTAAATATACTCATTCATTAAAAATCATGGATTTATCATTATTTATTTATTTAATCATACCATGTTTAATGTAAATATTGTATATAAGAATTATTTACGATAAATGAAATATTTATATCTATGATAAAATTAATATGGATAAAATAGAATTGAAAAATTAACCATAATGAATAAAAATTAATTTATATTATATAATTCAATGGGGTATTATGTAGACCACAAGAAACTGAATAGGTGTATATTAAAAAATATTTTTCAAAAAAATGGAAATTGAAACAATATTCCTTAAAGTGATCATAACATTGAAATGAGAATTAATCAATGAATAAATTATGTGAATCAAATTTAATTCCCAATAGAACTAGAATTCATAAAAAATTAGATGCTAAAATTTTATTATAAACATACTCTTATAAATAAAGGGCATATTATGAAGTAATATACACTAAATAAAATAAATTCAGTTATAAAATTCATTACAACATGGTAATTTTAATGTCAAATCCCGTTAGATGAAATAATTAAAATCGAATATCAAAATAAAATTATATGTGAAGGATTGATGATATTACTTGTAAAATTCGGAGTATATACAACATATATTAAAAATTGTGTTCATAAAATTACAATATGTAAAAATTAACAGATATTGAGATGATGTCTCATACCACATGGTAATGTTCATGAAAAATCCAATTTCTAGAAATATTTAAATTTAAATCTTATAATTCATGAAAGTTTGTTTATTAATCATATTACAATAAAAAGGGTTAGAGTTCACACATTATAAAAATAATTAGTTCCACAACTATATAATATTCCTCCATAAAGGAAAATTGTGACAAATTCCCTTACTATGAGTCTAACTAGTCGTAGATGTTCATTATCTTCATAAATAATAAACTTATGTTATTTATTTACATTTTCAAGTAAATTTTGTTATTTTATTAATAATTTTATTTTAATTTTTACCATGTTATATATGATTGCATAGTCAATCATATTTATATCAGATGATTTGATGATATTTGGCTTATTTGTCAAAAATGGAATTCATTGGTTGAATATGGTAAAAGTGGTAAATATTTAAACATATCTAGAATAATAATCATGAAATAATTATCATATTTCTGAAAATATTATACTTTTTATAAAATTCTTGAAATATGGTCTTGAAAATTGAAATGTGTTTCAATCATACAGATGGTAGGTTGTACGTACACAATAGTATCATTTCCATTTTTTAATGATAATTATGAAATAAGAAAAGTAGTATTTTATATTTCAAAAATGAATATATAAACATTATTCCATGTTATATATATATATATATGTATCATCCATGTTGTATGGTTATTAATATAGTGTTACATCACTTTGTGAGGGTCGTAGTCCACGTGTACCCAAATGACATTATCATTATTCAATGTTTGAAACAAAGTGTTAAATTAAATTTTAACAATGAAATATATTTAATTTATAAAAAATTTATTTCATGTATATCATATTTGTTGAATAAATATTTCCGTATAAAATTCAATTTTAATCAGCCGTGAAAAATGAATCACATCACTTCGTGAGGCGGTAGTCATCCCCACATAAGAACGATGTAATAATATCACATATGAAATGCAATGTAAAAAAATTATATATTTTATAACTAATAAAAATGTATAAAAATGTTTTAAAAATAATATACATACATTATATACATCGTCATACCCAAATGTGAGAGGTGGCGATGAAAAAAGTGAAACGTCAGTTAATTATATGGTAGTCTTCCACACACATGAGATAAATTATAGTTTAAAATTTAATAGAAAATGATATGGATATAAGTCATTAAATTAAAATAATAAAATCTCAATATATTATATATACATCGGATATTATTTAATAATAAATCAAGATCAATTTAATGATGATGAAAAAAATGCATGCTATGGAGTTTTATTTCTTCTTGGATAACCTCATTAGGATAATACCTAATATATTCATAGAATGGATTTATGGAAAAAATAATAATATAATTAAGTAATTTTATATGGAAGATTATTTTGGTTGGTAATTTCTAATCCAACATTCTTTTATGTTGTGAATAATATAAGTGTGTTGGTGGAATATTTTAAATGTGGTTAGTTGAACAATTTTAATTACTGAATAGTATAAGTATTACGCAATATTTTCACATGACACAGTGGTCCAAAAAAGATTTTTTCAATTAGAATAATATATAATTTTGTAATATGGTAAAATAAATATTTTGAAATTGTTTTTAGTTCATTTTAGACCTTATACTTTTTGTTTAAAACCTCAGTAAACATATTTTTTCTTTAACCGTGGTAAATAATTTTTACAATTTTAATTTTTCCGTATAGTAAAATATTAAGATGAACATATAATAAAATAAAAATTATTTTTATTCGAAATGTTTAATACATTTAACATATTTAAATTCTAATATATTTTATATTTTAAATTAAAATTAATCCCACATACATTAGGAGAATGGGGGGGCTTCCAAAATAAAATGTTTAAAAGTTTAAAAAGTTATTATATCAAAATTAAATATAAAAATTAATTCAATTAAAATAACAGATTTATGTGTATATATATATATATAATTGATCTATTTATATTTATAAAAAAATAAAAATATGATTTTTCCATGAGAGTTATTTAAATGAAAATGATGTTTGTAATAAAAACTCATTATTTTTTACTATTAATTTAAAATAAAATAATTCTGAAAAATCATAAAACCTTAACATTATTTAATTTTATATGGTTATTTCAAAATTAAATTTCATTTTATCAAATAAATTTTTTAAATTTTGTAATAAGTATATAAATTAAGTGCCCAAAGAGATACTAAACTGCCTTTTAAAAAAAATATAGTTGTTTAGAAAACATTTGGGTTTCTATTAAATAATTTCTATATTATTTATAATCAATCTATAAAAATAATTTTAATAATTTATTTAGTATTATTATTACCCAAGAAATAAATTTCAAGGTTATAATGCTATACAATATTATGGTTTATTTAGACATGGGTTTCATGTTCTGTAATCTATATAAGAGATTATGTTTTTTAAAAACATTGTTATGGGGTTGAGTATTCTTGGTGTTGTGTGTCACATATGCTACTGAACATAATGTTGCTCTTTCAAAATCATCAGGTTTGACTATATGACCTCATTTAATGAATTTAATCCTCACAAAATAATCACTATCTCAAAAATATATTATTTTAAATTTTTAAGTATCCTTGTTTAATTCCCACATCATGAGAAGTGTTGATAAAGTATTCTTTTAAAAAATGAGAATGGTAATTATAATGGTTAAATAGAATAACACATAAATAGTATTCCATTTTTAATATTATTAGTTACAGGTGAAAATATTGAAATTTTATACAATGATAAATTATTATAATCAGTGATAAAGGCTATTGTTCAAAAGAAAGTGAATGGTCAAATGAATGATAATAACCTCATGATAATAAATATGTCATGATTTAAAAGGCTATTTGATGAATCGTATATGAAGGGAATATGATAATATTTTTTCTATTTCCATTTCCTATAATTCATGAATTATTTATCTATCTAATAATATAATGAATTTATATTTCCAAAGAACAATTTTTCCATTTTATTTTTCTTTGATAAATTTTTTATTCACTTTTTACTACATTAATTGAATATTGAAACTTATTTTTTCCCCAAATCACTATATTGTATTATTAATGAATCATAATATATAAAAAAGAGTGAATTTACTTTTGTTACAAGTGTAAAAATTTTCCAGAACCAGTATGGAAAGAAAATGTTTTCCAACATAATAAATTAATCTACAATACTTAATAGTAAATCCACCAGTTCATCATTAATATTTATATATGAAATAATTTATCTAAAAATAATGAATTATTAACCAAAAAAATGTAGACTAGTGGAAGGTGGTAAACCCCTTTATTTATTCGGTTGTGGGGTCAAGACCCTAACCTTGAATAATTTTAATATTTCTCTCCTGATATATGGGTTAACCTTTTCCTAAAACATTTTTAATAAAATTTATATGAAAATAAAAAATTATAAGGAACTATAATTAATACAACATTAATATTAATATAATGTTTACTTTTTACCAATAATTTAAATCATATGTCCTAATAATTAAAATTAAATTTTCCTCAAATAACACTTTCATATACTAAACCAACAAAATGTATTCCCATAATTTTTTTCTAAAAATATCCTTACTCATGTGAAATTCCTACAACAAAAATTTTCAAATGAGTTATTTAAGACATTAAAATTTAATAAAACATAAACTCATAACCCAATTATAGTATCGATAAATGTTAATGGACACATATATTATTTTAAAATTAAACATTGTTCATAGAATATTAATTATTATTATATCAAAAATACAATTGTTAAAATACATCTAAAATATTAATCATGAATCATAATACATAAAAACTTAATCTATTTTATTTAAACATATGTCCTTCATTCATCTAGAGATTAACCATTCCAGTATGGAATTTACTCATATAATTCCTATATTCCAAATATTTAAGAAAATGAACTTTAAATGGATCCATGTGATGCTATTTATTTCATTCCATTATACTCTAAATTTTTCATTTACAATTCATTTCCTTATGACCTCTTTTCCAGGATTAAAACATTTTACCACTACATTTAGACGCTATCATAGTATTCAATTTCAACATTAGAGACATGAAAGAAATAAATCATTTTTTTCTACATGTTCTTAACCATTGGGTCTCCTAGAAAAATATATCACTGTCGTGTTTGGTGAGTCCAGGAGTTAGTGAAGGCATACAATGTTAATAATAGTTTGGGATAATTGATTATGAATATTCTCAATATCATTACCATCTATAAGTAACCCATTTAGTTTCCCTTTTCAACCACACTCACATTAATATTAAATGTTACCATGAGTCCTTCTGGTTCCATCCATTGGTAAAAAGAATTGATTAATATTTAATGTATTGAGAAATCCATATAATCATTTACATGTTGTTTAAATAATGACACATTATATTAAGTCTAATTCACCATATGATTTACCAAGGTCATTCATTTTCATCATCTATTCAAATTATAATTCATTGTTTTAAAGAAAATATTTGTTATAAAAATCATATCTCCTGGGTGTGAGATACATTATGGGTAGAAATGACCGTTGTAGTGAATCATGTAAAAATACAGCCAACCCTAATGTTCCATTTTCAGAGTTATTTCCCCTTGGTATAAATATTTCATAACCACATCCACTTTTAGTATCATGAAATATATTTGTTTCTAAATAAACACATAATTTAATCCTTACCAAAATATTATTTTATTTTTATTTTCTTATCCTCAATGTATATCATATAGTTATGTACCCTAATTTATGTTTTTATTAATATAGTTCCTAAATGTTTCTACTAATCATTCATCTTATAGTAACTATACCGACCGTGAATCTAGTAACCTAGATTTCGTGTTATATTTATTATATTGGAAATAGATATATGGAATCATATACATAAGGAACAAATAGTTTTACAATCATTCTAAACTAGATACACACAAGATTCTGAAATTAAATTTGAATAAAAAATTAATTTTTTTTAGAAAATAACATTATTCCCTCTAATATATCCTAGAAAATAGTTTTTATAAAACCTCATAATGTTTTGGTAAATTAATAAAATAAGGTTGAACTAAAATTCTTATTAAGGGTTTTGTAAATCAGAAGTTATCTTGAATCAACATTCATGACAAAAATGTAAAATTAAATAACATAAAACATGTTATATTCAATCAATTAAATGAGAAACAAATTCATTTAAATATAATATAATTTTCAAATGTCATAGATTACAGTATAAGGGATAATTAATATGGTACGGTAAAAAAATGAAAAGATGTTCCATTTAATAAATAAACTCACAATAAAATGGATCATATCATTGTGAATATATCCTACATAATAATAAATTAAATATTTTTTTAAAGAAATCTACAATGAATGGACATAATTTTCATAGGAACATGATGCCTCTATTTTGGAAACCTTTCACGAGATAGTTTAAAACAATATGTAGAATTATGTTTAATTCTAGAATACTGATTCTCCACACGAGATTACCGTTTCATTGAGGGGATATATATTTTTGGACTTAACCTGTCACATCAAGTATAGAGAATTAATAATATATAGGAAAATAAATTTAATTCAAGAAAAATGTCCCTTATCCTAAAATACCCGCACTGAGTAATGAACATGTATTTAAGAATATTTCTCAAAAAACATTCAATGTAAACATGGAATGTAATAATGTAATACGGTTTAAGAAATATTCATATCCATGATACATATAATATGGGTAAAATTGAATTTAAGTTTTAATGATAATTAATAAATTGGTATTAATATTATACATAAAATGGGTATTATATAAACCTCATGTAATAGAATTGGTTCATATTAAAAAATGTGTCACAATGAAATGAAAATTGAGACAAAATTCACTAAAATGAACACAATGTTGTTGTGAAAATTAATTAATGAATTGATTAAATTAATCAAATTTAAATAAAAAAATCAAATAATTATGGAAAACATTATAAAATTTAATTTCATTATTCATATAATATTAGAATATCAATTTCAAAGAAATATGTAATATGACATAAAACTGAGTTGTAAATTTCATTACCATATGGGTAATTTTCATGTAAAATCCAATTTGATGAAGTAATAAAAACTAAAAACCAAAATATCATTATTTGTTATTGATTCATGATATTACATATAAAATGGTCACTATAAAACCAATATAATTTAAATTTAGTGCATATATTTTCAAAATTCCTTAATGAAGGGACATTGAGATGAAATCCCTAACCAATGAGTAACGGTCCTGTAAAATTATCTAGGATGAAATAATTAAAATTTTAAAATAAAATAGGATGAGGTATGAAGTTTTCTTGATATTACATGATAATTTTGAATTATTTATACCATTTCAATGAAATTATATTCACAATAACAAAATACTCCTCAATAAATGGAAATTGAGACAATGTCCCTTACCTTGAGCCTGAATCATCACATATTCTCTTTATCTTAATATATACTAAATCTATGTTAATTATTTTTTATGGAAAAATTTATTGAAGGACCACATCAGGCAGATAAAATAGAAATTAATGAATTTGGGATGAAAAGGGGGAGATTTCAGTGCCCGGGAGGCGGGCGCGGTCAATATTAGTGAGACGCGTGCAATAGGACATATGGCGCGCAAAATCTTGTGGATCGGCCTCCCCTTCCATGCCCAAAGCATCATCCTCTATGACTATCTATGCCTAGTCCTATTTCCATGCTGAAGGCGATGTCGAACGGGAATTTGTGCGCCCACCCCATTTCCGCACCGAAGGCGATGTAGAACGTGGCTTTGCGCACCCGACATCACTTCTTCACACAAGGCAATGGTGAATGGGGGTTTGCGCACCCGGACACCCCCTGCACACACAATCCAAAAACTGACAAGGGTTTGTGCTCCAAACAATTCGTGCCACTCTGAGGACACCTACTATTAAATGAACAATATCCCAACCCCTCAGGGATGGTAACCGAAGACTAAGAGAAGCTCTTCTACGTGAAAACCTTGTCTTATGCCACCGCCCAAAATACCCATGGCCTTCAGGTATTTGTTGTTTCACGACAGGTCCCCAGGGGTTCCTTCAAATGGTCCCTTTGATCCACACGAATTTTGTTTCATCCCTATGTTATTTGCGCATAAAGGGTCCCATCTTGCACGCTAGTTCACTCTATGTCAGGCGCTCTTGCAAGCAATCTGTCCAACCTGCACGCAAATCGTCTGTCTCACAAACCACCCATCGTACATGCGCTCAACCGGTACAAATTGTGTGCAAACCATCAGCCTTGTGTTCAACCCCTCTGTCTTTCATGCCACCCCTACCGCTTTCATGAAACATCTTTGTCTTGATCTCAAACATTGAATCTTGCATGCGGGGCTCCTATCTTTCTCTGTCCCTTCTCTTACGTGTTCTCCATGTGCTGTCATCACCTTGAGACACCTTGTTATTGCCTCTCTTATGTGTGAAACACCTACATCATGTGTTCCTTTCCCGTGGGGCTCCCTAGTTTTCCACGGAGCAATTTCAAAGTCCCTTAGGTGATGCTTTCTATTGCGTTACTTTTCCTCATGATTCATCGCATAGGCACACTAACATCTATTTCTTTTTCACATATACATTCTAACATGGACCCCCAATGGATCACTCCATAACAACCCAACAACGGCATTGCCGATTCGAACCTTCCCCCAAGGGTGGGTGGGTATCAACCTTGTAAGTCCTAGGGGTGCAGAGCGCACCCACCCTGTCATAGCTGCAGGATGTTAAACTTCCATGTTCCATCATCCTCAGCACATGAAATTAAATTGTGGCCTCACCCCATGACTCATATGTAGGTTTCCCTATCTCATACATTCATTACTCCCACTGGTATCTACAAGATAGAGATCATTCCTCTTATGGAATAAGATTTTCTTTATCGAAGTGGCATCTGTCCTTGGGGAAAGGAAAACTTCCATGGTGTAAGACCCTAGACTATTTTGTATGAAGTAAAACCCATGCACCTACTCTCTTCCTAAGTTCCAAATCTCCCTCCTGCTGGGCTTTGTCACCACCCAAGCATCCATTCTAGAGTAAGCAACTATTTCCGCTTTGGGCTGCAAACCTTGTGTAATCCCGAGTTTCCTCTTTGGGCCACCAAGTACGTGTAGCCCTATTCCACCTCTCACGGACGCACGTTTTGTGACGTGATCATCAGGTCTTTGTTGCCACTTGTTTCTCACACCAAGCATGACTCTTGTGGTCTTAGAGTAAGAATCAACCATGACATACCCTCTGGGAATCCTAGAGTGTAATCCCAAAACCCCATCACAACTACACAGACTTTGATCCTTTCCAAGGCATGGTACATAAGAAGCCTCCCTAATGTTCAATCCCAACAACCATTAGTCCTGACCATCATCACATCAGCTCACCAAAACCCCACTTGAACTATGAGGTCTTTGATCCTTTCCATGGCGAGGTACATAGGATGCCTCCCTGGGGTTCATGCTCAATAACGGGTCGCTCTGACCACCTTCACGTTAGTTCACCCAAACCCATATAAACTACGTGGACATTGATCCTAGCTAAGGCAGGGTACGTAGGATGCTTCTATGTGGTTTAATTCCACAATCCATATGGACCCTACTTCCTCATTCACGCTGGTTCACCGACCCCCCCCCCCCCATTCTGAACTACATGAACTTTGATCTCTGCCAAGGAAGGACACATAGGAATCCTCCCCGAGGATCAAGCACAACATCCTATCGAACCTGACCACCTCAAGTCTGTCCACCCCTGTCCTGCATGACGTTAAACAGTAAACCCCGGTCAGTGGTAAGCCATTGTTCCCCATGTATTGGTAAGCTATTGTGTCCCTCGATCATCTATAAACCATTGTGTCCCCTCTTTAGCGACAACCTATTGTAACCCCCTTTGTTGGGAACCTCATCTCTGTTCTGTCCTAGTGGCTTTAGAACAACTCAGGATACTAAAAATGTGTGATCCCCATACACATCATCGGGTTATTTTTCAATGTGTATGCCCAAATCCAAGCCCATTTCCTTTTATTCCCTTCAAGCCTATGTGTTTCGGGATGTTCATTCCCCAACATAGAGGTTCCACTTCCTCTGGGCCCAATACATGCATCCATTCTCACGTGCCACCTCCTTATGTGTCCCATCACCATACAAAACTACATGGACTTTGATTCCCTACCACGTGGATATGTAGGAAGTCTCCTCGAGATTCAATCCCAACATTACCGTCGTCCTCACGGCAATTTCATACCATTCACCATCCACTTCATTCAACAATCTATCACCCATCTTGATTCTTACTCGGGACACAAATCCCGATGAGGTCATGACAGCTCACCCCTACATCAGTGTACCCTCCATGGGTTACACTCATATCATCCACTCTAGTCAATGTTCTGATCAGTCTGATCTATATCCGCTGGACGTTTAACTTGAGGCATACACTGTATTATAATTAGGAAGTTGAGAATAACCTCAGAGACATTCCTAGTGCATAAGATTCCTCGCATTCAACATGGGATGCATCGGGATTTCACACCCGCAATAATCCCTATAAAAAGGGATAGAAAACTAGATTTGCCAGTGTCCTAGTGTCCAGACATGCCAGTGATGTCAAACATGACTACTCCCCTAACCGAAGGTTGCTACCCTGACCAGACCCTTTGGAATGTCTTGAAAGAGGCAGTGTAATTAACCAGTGTCAATGAAGATATAGTGCTAGGAAGAGTTTTATGAACAATGTCTTAAATCTATAAGGGAGACCCAGAATAGGTAACGAGTTCTAACTAGGAATCCATGGAAGGAAGAACCAACATCCCATCATCCCATTTCAATCAAGGAGAAAAAATCTCTGGATAAGGAACGAACACCATTTTCCTTTGGAATGAGGGAATTTCGGGCAATAAACAGCACCGTACATCCTCATAGACAGATGTGTGTGCCCCAGCGAATGTGTCGAAAATAGAAATGGTGAAACCGACGTGATGATATTCTCCCCAATTTGGAGATTAATCGCATTCAAGAAAAAAGTGGTTTAGCGAGTCACGAGATACAATATTCGGCGTCAGGTCCCTCTGTGAAAATAGTGGGCCTAGCGTGAAACTCACCAGAAGTTGGGGTAGTCAAAACGTTGGACATCCCGATCTGCAACGTTTTCATCATAGACATATCTTACCGGTCATGGAAAATTTGTTGGAACTGAGTCACATGTTGTCGATTTCTTTTTTATTTTACCACTAATGAGTTAATCTCCCTGCACTTCAGGAACAAGTTCTTGCACTTAGAACTCGATCACTGCTTTCCCATTGATGTAGGGGCAACGCTAGTACCAACATGGCAGTCCTGCGCAGCTCCTCCTCTTCCGCAACGAACTCTACACACAAAACCATGGGGTTCCCACACCAAAACTCCTCGTCTGATGTTGTTCACCAGAGGGTGATCAATGACCTCGTACGCTAGTACGAGGAGGAGGGGATCATCCCTAAGAGGGATATGGCCCGCATGGATTTAGAGGCATCCATGCCTCATTTTCAACGCCTCCCCTGAGGGCCGCGTAGGGAACCACTACTCCCCACTACAACATATAACCATTTTAGGAGCCTTTCCTCAGATTTCCTCGACAACTCCCTATCCTACGCCAAAGAGGAAGTGGGTGTTCGGGCCATCCTAGTCAGGGTCCAATTCTAGGGGCTTCTAGAGAGGGCCCCCACCAGGCCACGTCAACACCGCTGCCTGGTCTTACTGGACGAGTAGTATGTAAGCCATGTACGATCACAGTCGGCTCCGGTCTGTCTGACTTGAAACTAGCATCAGGCACAGGCCAAGGAAGATGCCCTCCATGGGGCGTCAACATCAGCAACTACTGTTTCACTGGCCACCAAAAACATATATCGTCAACCCCTTGTGTATGTTGAGAAAGGGAGATTGTATATCTATCTCGGATCGAGACCCCAACCGCCCCACGGGCAGGATGGGTTGACTCCCTCGGCCGCCAGTGCAGGTAATGGATGCCATTAGTAAAGAGGACCTCCCCATACCTCCACCATAGAGAAAATGGGTCTTCACCACTTCTAGGATTGGCATTTAGGTCCTCCTCATGCTAATGTCAGTTGGAATGAGGGTCCTCCCCATGATGGTGACACCTAGCATGGAAGCCTCTCCCGTGCTCATTACATCGGGTATGGAGTTATCCCACCTGCCACAGACCACTAGTGTAGGGAGGTTATGCATCCATTCAATCTCCAACATGAGGACCTCCCAAAGTTCATTCAACATCTGGTGAAGGACCTCCTCACCTCAGAAATTAGAGGGGTGAAGGACAACCTCGCCTCACCAACACCCATCACGGAGTCCCTACTCATGTTTGGCTCAACCAGCATGAGGACCTTCCTCGCACTGATGTCGTTAGGGGGAAAAAGCATGGGGGTCCCACTTGAGCACCTATGGGCTCGAGAGGAGGTCCTACCCACTCTAGAACATCCCAGAGAGGCCCTTCCCATATCACCTTTGATATCTGTCCCGGTGCTCCTCGCTTTCCGCCTTGCTCAGGCGAAATCCCTCTCTGCCCCAGCACTAGTAAGGCTGAAGGTCCTCCTCGTGCTAAAAATCTGCTCTACCCTGAAAAAACTATCCCAGGGCAGGAGGACGGGTCATCCCCGTCATAAAAAGAAACCTGATAAGATTCATACTGAAATCAAACTGGTTTTCTTATTAAATTCCAAAGACGAACACGACTCAACGATGGATCCCTCTCTAAGGTTCTCCATGTCAAGGGTCAAGGTAGGAACAAGGAGCATCATCCAAGTACTCCAAGAATGTGAGTTCCATTGGATTCACACATTCCATCTCATGTATATCTAGTAGGAATAAAATTTTGAAACCCTGTAGGTTATGGTCATGCAATCACCACCATCGTCACCATATGTACTCACTACCTATACTAGAGATCATAGAGAGCTATTCTGAAGACCAATGGTGGATGAGAATCAATGTGGTCTACCAACACCAGCTGTAGTCCCTGTACCAGAAATTGTGGTAGTCATCCAGTCTTACCGTGACATCAAGGCTAAGTCACTTCACTATTTGAAGGATAACCTGAGATACATCGGTCTGTTAGCTTTCTCAACGTACTCTCCACCAGCCAACCTACTGTCCCAACTGTCTGATTCGATACTGATAGTAGTTCCTCAGCCACCTCTAGTTGACGAGTGGGGTAATGAAGGGCCAGACCCTGAATCTGAGCTAATGAACATATGTAATATCCTCATAGAGGACCACTCCCCAAAGATGTTTTGTCCCGTGGAAGCATCGAATTTCAGCACGTCGGTATCCCTTACCCTAGAAAAAGTTGATTGTTTCTTTCAAACCCTCTTAGCAATAGACATCCACCTTCATCACCAGCGATTGGATTATACGAGGATCAAAACACATCTGAAGAAATTTTTGAGCAATGTTTCCTGGTTGATCTATCATCACTCTCTATGGATCAGTGCCCAGAGTCACTAGGCTTCCGTACAACCCTCCAGAAAATTTGTGTCCAAAGATACAGGGTACTCTGAAATATTATCAAGGAGGCTTCCCCCCATGTGAAAATCATTGGCTAGGGGAAGTATGCTTCCCTACTCTTCAGTCATATCTGACAGGTGCCCGAATTGATAGGTGATATCGAGGACATTCCCTCAGGTAGAGCTGCGGTCATCCTGTCCTTCATATCAGAAGTGGTGAATGAGATAGAGATCATTGACGAGGAACTCCCCCTAAAAGCATGACATAGTTATTGGATCTGTTTTGGAAGGTTACTCACCAATAGAGGAGACTAATAGGTCTCTTTATTCCCACTAAGGTATTAGTCCATAGATGAAATCTTGGTAAGGGAAAAGATCATCTCGGAGATGTAAAATGCTCTGACCAATCCGGCATAGTGCAGAAGATGGTGGAAGACCCCCGAAAAGGATGCGATGCGTCAGCAACTCACCGAACAGAATAAGATGGTTGATGAACTCCTTCCGAAATTAATTTTTGAGTGATGGTTGGACTACGGTGATCCTAGGCTGGGCCAGCAGGGGCAGGAACAGCTTCCCCTTGGTGAATTGCCTCCAGTCGACCCTGACCATCCTGCCAATGAAGACAGGGTTGAGGTCATAGCATACGGCAAGAGGCCACGATACATATCGCAAAATCATCCTGAATGGTGTTAGAACCATAGAGATCCAGCTCGGTCTCCCCCCATCTACCCCATAGCTCATTCCACCAGTCGTCCTATGAGCCGTTGGGCCTTTTTATCATGTTGATGAACCCGCCAACACACTTGTGGTCAGGGATCCCCATTAATATAGAAACCCTCTCCTAGATGATCCAACAGAGGTGATTAATGCTCGTCTCAAGGCATTAGGGATGTGATAGGTGGAACTCTCACCCATTGAAATTCCTTATCTGGCGTGGGTGGATAATATGCCAGTACACTCGGGTTTTGGAAATTCTAAAATTTCCCCCTTCAACGGGACATGGGACCTGCAAGAGCACCTAGACCACCTTATATCAAGTTGTGGCCCAATGATGGGAACTCCAGCGCAACACGAGGCTACAAAGATCTAGTGTTTTGTACAGAAATTAGAAAGGCTTGCATTTATATGGTATAGGAAACTACCCATCGTGATAATAGAGGGATGGGAGGATCTCTGTTGGCACTTTTTGTACCATTTCAGCTCCACCACTCAGAAGAAAAGTATCGCTAACATCATTTAGTGAAAACAGAGACCTGATGAGAATTTTGGGACTTTATCGCCTAGTGGAAAGGGCTCAAATAATTCATTGAAATGCCACTAAATCAGAAGCAATTACTAACAATGTGTGTGGGAAATATTAAGACAGAACAGGTTCCCTCTCAAACCACCCAGAACTATCCTAAAGGATTCCCAGACTTCTCTGATAAGACCCAGTGCTTAGAAGAAGCCCTGCAACAGGATATCTAGGAATGTCTGTTGCCTCTGGAAATTCCTACGAGGAGGGCCGTCAGAGCTAATCCTACCGCAGTGGCCCAAATAGAGGCCCCCGGACAGCTGGAGTTTTTTACCAGTGGAGCCGCCCCTACTACCTCACAGAGGTCCACCACCACAAGATTATGCCTCTATATCAATATTTTTTACCTAAAAATCAGTATGCACCCCCCGTGCAACATGTAGACACCACCCTAGAAGGGTAATCATGCTCTGCCCCCTCGATTGGATCCTACAACCCCTCGTTAGAATCAGGATCCCATGGATCCCTTTCCTGACAGAAGAAACCAGACCTTCTCGTTCAATGAGTATTATGTCCTCGACTATTTTTGATGTTCCTTAGAACAAGGGATTATGCTTTTTCTTGACTGTCGAAAGCAATAAGATGTGAGCCTCACCGATCACCAAAACTACTACCCCAATCAACGGATCTTGGTGCACACCCTCCAAATGTGTTATGTGTTCAAATAATGTCTCCAACACAAGGTCAACAACAACATAGTCAGGTTGGGACTGGCCCTGGAACAAGTTTCATTTGTCTTTGTGAGGCCAGATAGTAGCTGTGGTAGTGAAGGTGAGTGGCAGTGGGTTTCTAACCGAGGGCCCAAGAATTATGATAAGTGGATAGCTCAAAAAATGTTCACTCGGGCCCAGGGTATCATTTTTTCATGCTTGAACTGACCAGAGCCTTCAGAATCCACAGCCACAACTTCTGCAACGTCATCTCATCCCTCCTCTTCGTAGACGAGCAAGAATCAATGGTGAAAGGGAATACAATGCACCCTGCCAAAGCCATCACTGTCCCGTACTCATGGCGACATCATGCCTTTTGAGATGGAGATCCCTCCTAGAATCCATCTGGTAGTTGATGAATCTTTGAGTGAAAGTCAAGGTTACCCATTGGTTTACACCGTGGAACTGGTAAAATTCTACATGACTCATGATGACGGGGAGGGCCAGGCAGACCTCCCTAAACACACCATCTGATGCCAGTGTCGGTGGAGCCGCGACAATACGGGTCGTCGAGACACGTTATTTGGAAATTCCATCCAGGCCGTGCATGCAACTGAAACCAGAATTTAGACCCAGTGTAGAGCACAGCATGTGAAGCCTCTAGATCTGAGGTCATTGTGTCCTTATCCACCACCGTTTATGCTACTGGATCAGAAAGATCAACGCAAACCTTGTCATGATCATTCACGCTCCACTGCAGACTACTCTCAGTCACCAGGCCTACATTCAGTAGTCTCTCCACGTGCTTCGACAAGTGAGAAGCAGGACAATCCCACCACCAGTCGGCTGCTGGCCCAACCGGTAGGGCCTGCTATACCTCCTATCAGAGAGCGACCTCCTGCAAGAAGAACCTCTTGCCTGGCGCAATAATTTTCATGATATCAAACATCTTTACAACATTCCAGCAAGGCTTTCTATCCTCAAGGCCCTTCGCCTATCATCAGATATGTGTGAGGCACTCACCGATGCTATATGAAGCCCCCTCCAGTTTGATATGGAGTATGCAGCTATAGAGGCCTTTCATGCTGAGACAATCGAGAACACTGAATGTCAGGCCATTATCTCATTCTCTGGAGAAGAATAAGGTTCTCCCATATAGGGGAACATATTCCCACTATACATCACTGGCCATTTAAATAACATATAGATCTGTTTCTGCCTTATCGACATGGGCTCGAGTATTACCTTTATCCGGACATGGACGGTCCATAATATGGGACTATCTAAGGATGATCTGACTTCCTCTAACCATAGAATCCAATGTTACGACATGATGAAACATACCCCGGTCGACATGATTCATTTGAAGAACCAATTTGGTGGCCAAGTCGCCAGCACAGAATTTATGGTAGTCTCATAGGACACCACCTACAATGTGTTGATTGGAAATCCATGGCTCCACCTGCATGCAGCAGTTTTCTCATCATATAACTAGTGCCTCCTGTACTCCCTTAATGGTCGATTGGGCATTCTTTAAGTTGACTCATCCCTTTTTGCTTCATGTGAGGCCCAATATCTAGATGCAAACTACAAAAATAGCAAGGAAAAGAATATTAAGACCAACAAGGTCGAGCATGTCATGGCTGCGACCAACTCGTGGATAGATATAGATATGCCTACGTCTTTCCAATCTACCGATTGGAGGATACAACCCCGAACATGGGAGAATTATTCATTGTGTCGAGGACGAGGGGGGAACACATTCCAAAGTCTATGAGATGGCGGGAAATCACCTCCAACTCCTATAAAAATCATGCTCAGGTGATCCTAGAGCCTCTTACCCCCCCATAAGGTATCGAGATGTAAGCCCCATGGTAAGGGAAATACTCCATACATTCTTATTTAGTCGGGCTGGAATTAACCGGCTCAAGAAAACACACAATTATTGCTTCGATATCATCAAGTGAGGCACATTGGGCTGATGTCCATATGGGATCAGATTGACAACCTTCATCCCATTGGTTGTGGCAACACAAGATTCTTTTGATGCGATGTCCATTGCCGCTCAGGAAGGTACCAGCCACCTATCGGGATCTGTCGACTCAGAAGCAACTCCTTCTGTCGAGGATTCCCCCTCCACAAGGGAAGAATAAGATTTAGAGGATGCCATTTCCATTGAATAGGGCATCTATTCCATAGTCGACGAGTTGGTATAGGTGAACCTCGGTAGCGAGGCAGACCCGAGACCCACATTGATCAGTGCTGCCATGTCCTATAAGGAGCAACAACTATGCATATACTTCCTGAAACAAATACATGATTTTTTTGCTTGGAGTTGTGATGAGATTCCAGGACAAGATCATCAGGTATCCATCCACCACTTTTGTCTCCCTGAAAATCATCATGGATTCATGCAACCTCCCAAAAAGATGCACCCTTCTCATAGTGCCATGGTAGAGGTGGAAGTTGATAAGATCATTAGATCCAATTTCGTTAAGGGAGTTTAGTACCCTAAATGGCTATCCAACATTATGCCAATCAGGAAGAATAACAGATAGATCAGAGTCTGCATTGGCTATCGGGATCTCAACTGTCATTGTCCGAAGGATGATTTTCCCATTTCCTTGACAGAGCTGTTGATTAACGCTACCACTGGATTCCAATCCCTCTCCTTCATGGACAGGTACTCTAGGTACAACAAGATCTGAATGTCCCCCGAGGACGAGGGGTTCACAGCCTTCAGGGCACCGAAAGGTACTTTCTATTACCACGTCATGCCTTTCGGTTTAAAGAATGTATGTTCCACCTACCATCGGCCTATGAATCAAATATTTAAGTTAATCCATGGGATGTTGGTGGAATTCTATTTGGACTATCTGGTGGTCAAATCCCAGCAGTGTCAGGACCATCTCAAAGACCTTGAGAAAATTTTCAGCTTCCTCCATTCCTGTCACCTGATGATGAACCCATTGAAGTTTCCCTTTGGGGTCACCACTAGAATTTTTATCAGCTTTGTTTTCAGATATAGGGGCATTGAGATCGACCTAGAGAAGATCAATTCTATTATCCAGATGTCTCCTCCGAGAAATATTCAGGATCTTTGAGTTTTCCAAGGCCACTTATCCTACATATGACAATTCATCTCTGACCTAACAAGAAGGTGTTATCCCTTTTATCAGCTCATAAAGAAATGCACCACTTACAAATGGGACGAAGTGTGTCAGATTGATTTTGAGGAGATCAAGCGGTATCTGCTCCATCCTCCAATCTTAATTCCACTCGTCTCTGGAAATCTATTATTCTTTTATGTGACTGCCCTGGAACAATCTCTCGATTCCTTTCTCGCTAAGAATAACAATGAGAGGATTGATAAAAACCATTAATACATCAGTTGTATTCTCCTCGATATAGAGACCAGATAGTCCCCCTTCAAAAATAGCTACCTTGTACTGGTATTCACTGTAAAAAAATTGCGACATTACATACAGCACCATGAGGTACAACTAGTATCTCAGTAGACCCACTGAAGTACATTCTGAATTTCTCTATGTTGACAGGCTTTCTCACTCGGTGGGTAGTGATTCTCCATAAGTTCGATATCAGGTTTATCCCTCAGAAAGATATAAAAGGGAAAGCATTGGCAGACATCCTTACATCCCATTCGGCCCCTGCTGACCAGTCCTTGGATCTCGATTTCCCTGATGAGGAGATCCTCTCGGTATGCCAAGCCACACTATGCTAGTAGATGCACTTTGATGGTGTTTCCCAAATCCCCACTGGTAGGAGGCTCAATGATCCCATGGTCAATAGGGTAGGCTTGGGTATCATCTTTATTACCCCGTCACAAGCCATTCTACCATACTCATTTATGTTTTCAGAAGGTTTCACCAACAATGAGGCTGAGTATCAAGCTCTCCTCATTGGCCTCAATCTGGTCCTCGAGATTGATGTTCCCCATTTGCATGTGAAAGGGGATTCTGAACTAGTCAACAAGAAGATCAACAGTGACTACGTCATCAGAATGCCGGAGCTCGTACCATTGTTTGAACGTACTCTCCAGCTAATGGCCCAGTTCCCATATCAGCCAGAAGTTACTCATGTCCCTCAATCATAGAAGATTTGAGCTAACTCCCTGGATGGCCTGACTACATCACTTGAAAAATTCGATCAGGATGATCTTATTATCCACGTGGAACATCGGATAATTATTGCTCATGTCTCCCTAGATGAAGACAATGACCTCCTGCTGAACCATCTTACCACCGGAGCCACCACATAAGGACCCCCATATGCAGTGGTTGATGTGAATCCCATCTAGAGAGCCCCCTTTTTTGAATATCTCCAAAATGGTTACCTCCCATCTGATCGGGCCGAACGTAAGCGAATTCAATGCCGCGCATTACAGTTCACCCTACAAGACAACCCTGACCATGAGAAGATCCTCTACAAGAACAAGTTCGATGGGGTTCTCCTCCATTGCATTCAAGGAGTCGAGATTTCTTAGGTCATGCAAGAGGTTCACGCCAGTTCCTATGGGGATCATCTGACAGGGCCGAATCTATCTCAATAGATTCAAGTACTGGGGTACTATTGGACCTCCATGATCCATGGTTGCATCGAGTTTTCCAAAGAGATTCCATGCATGCCAAATTATTGATAACATTATGCATCGGCCAACAGAGCCTCTCCAATTCACCATCTACTCATAGCCATTTGTGGTATGGGGACTCGATGTGGTTGGACCATATCCACAGACGATAGCTCACTAATGCAGATTCATCATGACAGCTACAAATTTCATCTCCAAGTGGGAAGAGGTAGTGCCACTCAGGGGGTCAAGGCCTAGTCCATCATTGAATTTCTGAGTTCCAACATCATTTACCGATTTGCATTTCCTCATTTTTTCCTCATCAATAATGACACAAAATTCAGAGTAGCTAAGCTGAAGAAATTATATTCTAAGTCCAAAATTTGTTTTAACCATACTTCCCGATATCAGGGGCATGAAAATGGAGAGACTAAGGCGTTAAACAAAACCCTCTCTAAATTTTTTCAGAAAATGGTTTGTGAGAATAAGATGAGTTGGCCGAACAATATCCCCAATTCCCTCTGGGGTTATCGAATGATGACTTGTAATCACACATAGGTGACCCCATATTACCATGTGTATGGAACTAAGGTCGTCCTGCCCATCGAGATTCAGTTTCCTTCGTTATGCACAGTGTTCTATGACCAGCAAGCACCAGATAAGGAAATTGAAATCCATCTGGATGAATTGGAATCACTTGAAGATAATAGGATTTGAGCCCTGCACAATCTGGAAAGGCATCGAAATAAGATAGCCAGGGATTTCAACAAGACAGGTCACCTCTGCTCCTTACAGGGTGACTTGGGACTGGTCCAGAGGGCATCAATGATACCTGGTAGGAAACCACCCAAGCTGGAACCCAAATGGGAAGGACATTATATCATTCACAAGGCTTACAGCAATGGCGCGTTCTCACTAGTTAAAATGTATGGTGAGCATATAAATACTCCCACAAATGCCATGTTTTTCAAGAAATACTTTTCTTGAGCCATAGTGTCCCACTTGACCATAAACTATATGGTCATGCATGACCTTAAACCGGTTGGTACCACACGACCCTAAACTGCAAGACAGTCCCGCATGACCCTAAACTGCATGACGGTCCCACACGGCCTTAAAATGGATGGTCCAATATAACCTCATAATGGGCATCATCCAGCATTAAGTTAAACTGCATCTTAAGAACTACATACGGCTTCATTCACATTCCCATGGGATATATAGGAATGCTCAGACACCTCTTATTGAGTCTAGTCATAGTTTCCTCTTTATCTATCCCATCATGGGCATAGTTCTATTTGGGGATCTCACATAGAGTCGTGTATGCTTCTTAGGCCCCACCCATGTCAGGGATATGATGATTGCACCATGTGCCCTCATTAGTTCTTCTAATTCACCCATGTCCTTAACGCATGATTCTAAACTACATGGACGTTTCAGAACTATGCATGGCTTGATTCCCATCCTCATGGGATATGTAGGACCACCCGAACATTTAATCTGTAGGCGCATCCCCAAAACATCGGGACCTTCTATTAAGACGAAACACATGGTGGTTCACATGACTTTTCCTTCATTCACATCATGTTCATAATAACCGTACCATGTATCTCTCTCCTACAAAGATATATGTCTCTTGTCCTATTCAAAATCATTTGAAATTGGATGGGTGAATTCATGTTCCACACACCCCATTATTTGGGTTTCCATTATCTTTCACACCTAAAAGGGACACCCAAATGGAATGAATGCTAGACCTAAGGAATCTCCTACCATTATGGGCCAAAATCCTTGAGGTTTCCAGACAACAAATTGGGGAAATATACCTCATTGTGAATATGGTCAGTGGTCAATGCACATTTGCTGTTCCCATTTCAGGTTACACGATATAGATGACGTGTCTCGAATCTAGTCAGTAGCTATCCTTTGTTATTGTCACCATCCCGATATGTCCTAAACATGGAGTGTAGTGGTTCATTCTGCCTCTCTATCTCTCCAAATACTTTTCTAGTTTTAGCATGAGTGGAATTTTAGCTGTCGGACCCTTGTGTGATGGGTAGGGCCTAATCCTACTCATTGTTTCCCATACTGATCATTGTTCACGTGGGATTAGGAGCTATGAAGGAAATTCCTGAATGAGACGTTGTATATCTACAGTTGGTCAAGAAACCCAAGCCCCAGGTCCTTCAGGCCCCTTGCCCAAGTTCTTATTTAGTATTGTGTGGTGCATACGGACTCATGTCCTCATTCACATCGGGCGATTTCTGCACACCACACATATCCCCTTGAGACATCCCTCCATTCATTTATCGCATGTCCCGCGAGTATGGGCCCTGCCACGCTTCGCATGTCCCATAATTTGGGCTTCCATCAAATTATATATCTAAAAGGTCCCCAAATGGCATGGATTCTCAGCCCAAAGGGTTCTCCTACCGTGGCTAACACCCATGAGGATTGCGAGTGAATAGTTGATACAAGTCCCATGTTGCATACATGGTCAACAGTTGTCCTCTATCATCATTTGAAACTTTGTGGTTTTTCATAATCATGATGATTCTCCCTCTATGTTCCATGCATATGAAATTACACTAGGCATATATGGTCTGAGATCTAAGACCATAAACTAAGATATTTTTTAGAACTATGTATAACTTGATTCCCATTCCCATGGGATACGTAGGAATGCCTAGACATCTTGTCTATGGGTCCAGCTCGAGTTACACTAGTTTATCTCATCGGTTCTGCCTTCGAGGATTTAACTCTTATGGTTATACGTGGAATTATATGGGATTTTGTCCTCATTCACGTCGGGTTTGCATTAGTCATACCATGTATGCAAATTTTTAGGATTTTACCCCCTTCTTCATATCCCATGTGACATTAAACTGTATGTTGTCCCGCACAACATTAAAAGGAACATTCAAGAACTACACGTGGCTTGATTCCCATTACCATGGGAAACATAGAAACACCTAGAGATATCATCTCTGAGTCCAGCTCAACTAGGGACTAGCCTCTCATGTCCCATATCCTATAACTTTTTCTGGTCCCTTGTCCTGAGATTTCCTATTCGTAATCACGCATGGTATGATGTGTACCTCGTCCTCATTCACGTCGTGTATGCTTTATCACACTATGCACATTCTCTTCTTAAACTCATCATTTATATATATGTTTTAGCCATATGACTTTAAACAATGCTTCCTAGTCCCTCATGACTTTAAACTATTGTGTCTATAATGCACGATGTTAAAATGTATCGTTGGTCACATCACATGTCCCTAAACTATGATAGTATTGTCCTGGCCACATGATGAAAAATGGCGCTGAATTGTGGTGTCCTCGCTCAAGGGGCATCATGTTTGGTATCGGCCAAACAGGATACCATTTTTCAATGCCTTCATTAGGTTTGATTTATGTTGTGATGCATAGATTCGCTATTATAGGTCCATTGCTTCACAAAAAAACACACAAATCCATTCACCCTAAAGGACAAAGAAGACCTATCAAATGACGCTTCTTTTGGTGTGAGGGCCAGACCCACGCACCCCTTTTATCTATGGAACTGGTACCTTATCGTGTCACCTCTTATAACTATGTAAGGATTGATTCCCATACTCATGGGATAATTATAAATGCCCATGCATATTTTATTTGGGTCCATCCCTATGAATAGTAAATCACGTTCCCCTATTTTTTGGCCCCTTTGCTCAAATTCTTTCAGGGAACCCTGCACCTGCAGCTTTACCCAGAATAAGTCCAGGATGCCTCACGACAAGGATAGGATGCACCCGATTCCTCGCCAGAGAGGTCCTGTATGGTTGTAGAAATGATCCATTATCAAACCGGTAAGTCCATATAATGTTTTTTACCACAGTGGCATAATTTCAAGAGTATTGGACTCCATCCGAACAACCCTTCGCTCCATGCTCAATTCTTTGTGTGCCCTTTATTCTGACCCTCATTCCCTTTTACGTCTGAATGAACTCCCTAGCAGTATGGATGCTCGACCTATTGCTCACCTACTATCATGGGCCAATGTTGTGGAAGACTAATTGATGACATTCTAAGTCAGGTCCCATATTTTGAACATGGTCAGTGGTCGGCCCTCATCTGTTGTCCCCATATTAGGACAATACCATATGAATACTATGTTTCAAACATGGTCGATAGTTATCCTTTATTTTCATGACACCCCCACAGTGTTCCGAATCTGGGGTATTGTGAGTCACACTTTCAACTCCCTTATATTCAGGTTGATTTCAAACGCCTTTGGGGTTACCCCACTCGTGCACTATGGCACATTAGGAAGACACCACATCGATTGTTCAGAGGTCCTCATCCTTTAATCCGGCCTCTCCCTTCACATCCCGGGAATCCGGATTGTTTGTTTGAACCTCGGGTTCCCGATTCCTGGTTGTCACTCCTACATTCAAATGAAGTAATAGTGCGAGAATCACTTATTTCTCACATCGGGTACAACACACATGAGCTTAGGAATGAATTTCTATTTATTATAGGATTTTTGTTAAATGAATTAAACCAAACAAACAAGTAAATAATTATATCCATGCATCTATCCATACATGCATTTCAAAACAAGAGGCAGTAAATAGAAATGAGTTTATGAGTTTGACCAAAACAGTTCCCTTAATGATCAGCATCTTAGATTGATCGTTTCAGCACCACTACCATCTGGCTTGTGGCCTCCAAGATTGATTCCCACCCCCTTAGAACCCTCTCTTCATCTAAGGCCACAGAGTGAAGTGAACTTTCCCTAGCCTGTGCTTTAGCCTCTTCAGTTTGAAGATCAGTCATTTGGTGACACGCTTCCACTAGCTGCTCTTGGGAATCCGCCAGCTGGGCCCTCAATTGCTCCACAAGCTCAGAACAGTTGAAAATGTATACCTCCTTTTCATTTATCTGTTCTTCAAGGTGTCATACCTGTTGTTCCACATTCCAGAATAGTTTGGTACTCCTCAAATCATTCTAACATCGGGAAATGTCGGAGCGTTGGATGATCTCACACAACTTCTCAGCCAAGTAGTTGCGGACTGTTGAATGAAGGAAATGAGCATCCACCCCGCCAGCATAGTGAAAGTGCATCCAGCTGTGGAGCGATCCCATCCATTTTATCCATTCTGTCTTCGGGTGACCGAGAAAGCCCTTGATACACTTACATCCTTTGTACCACGACATACAAATTTCATCAGCAGCCTCCGAATCAGAATCATCTATCTATTCAGGATCATTAAGTGGATATTTGGGGAATGCAGCGAGGATTTTAGTAGTGGGGTCTTCTTCGGGGAGCTACAACCCGTCGGCGATTTCGTTCTCATTGGGCTAGAGTTCCACCCCGATGGAATTACCACCACACATTGTGATCTCCGGCTCACCGAGTACCATGGTAGGGTCTCCTAGAATAGTTTTTTCAGTAAATGTTGATGCAGTCGCTACCCATCCCACTTTTACAGAAGTCCCGGACTCGACGGTTTGTTGTGACTCCAAAATTGTGATCAACAAATCAGAAATCAGTGTCTTGATTAGCAAAATTCTCCACTAAAGAGGGAAAATAAATGAGAAAGGACTTACATGGGCCAAGGGCAGTGGTGTCCAATGCATGTTTGATGGCGGAGCCCCCTACCATAGGAGAGCCTTCTGCGCTTGTCTACTCGATTACCGATGTCATCTCCTCTTGGATAATGGGGATGGAAGGGGGATATTCTTCTGGATCATTATCTCCTAATCTAGCTAAAATCGGTGCCCACTACCCCCAGTCCCAAAGACTTTCCCTTGAGGATGCTCCCCTATCTCTATAGGCATACCCGCTCCCCCAGTGGGGAAGGCTTCTTGGGGACCCTCTCCCATGTGTTCTTGAATAGTATGGATTTTGGTTGACAGATCGAGACTATGAAAATACGGAGGCTGGTATAATGTTTAACCATACCTCAAACTTCTCTTCTTGTTCTACATCGGAGCCAAAAAAAATTCCACTCTCCCTAGATCTCTGCTGGTGAGTCGGAGCTTCTAAAGGCCCCTCTTCCCCGAGACCCTCAACATGGATCTCTTCTTTCGGTCCTTCTACCTCTTCCTCTTAATCTTCTTCTTCTTCTTCTTCGACCTCTACATTTTCATCCTTGGATGATAGCCTCTATAGGACATGATCTTGGATAAGTATTACATTCACTGAAAGATGTGGTTCTTCATACCGCCCCTACTGGCAAGCGTACATCTCCATGGATGTCTGGTATGCATGACGTGGATGAAAGTTTACTTTATCCAATATCCAGATGCACCCTATGTCAGAAAGATCGATCTCGGTGCGTATTAACCTCTTCCACAACTCTTCAGCAGACATATACTATCTCAGTGCTATCCAAGTAGACCATAGAGAAGGGAAGATCACATCGGCGGACGACGTCAGGAGGTACCTGAGTTTCATTCTTGGGAGTTCCTTAGTCGGACCCTCAGGTCGTGCATGAGACCACCCTACCCCGGAGGGTAGAGGCATGTTCTCGGTCGGTACTCCCCCTAATGATGAAGTACCAGCTAGCACCGCACTAGCTTCCCGACCCATTCTTTGCCTCACTTCCCCCGTGACACCTCATTTATCTTCCTGCTCTCTGGGCTCTGCACTAGTTTACTTGATCTGCTGAATGTGTTTCCAAAGAATCTCCTCAGGTTATGTTCTCATCCAGTGTTCGACATACTCTATTGATAGTATGAATCTAACATCAGTGGGGGGAAGAGTGATGATTTCTCATAGGTCGTCCGTCATGAACATAATGCACAGTTGTTGGAGAATTTTGGGATGTCTCTCTTCCCAAACCCTTGTGTATAATTTCATTCGGAATTAGTTCCAAGCAACCGAACTACCTGGAGAACCTAGTCAGCACATAGGGTTCACAGAAGATTTTTTCATCTATTTGGGCCACCATCATGATGCCTCAGATGCTCTGTAGGTACTCCCTATGCTCTAGTGGACCCCACCCATCGTCTACCATTTGTGCGACTAGGGTTCGGAACAGGTGGATGTTGAAATGACTGTGACTATCGAACTTGATCATTATTCCATCATCCCTGAGCATCAATGGCCCGATCCCAATGATGTTCAAGAGGGATGGCCACATACCGTTACCAAGGGCGAATGTCATTCAAGATGTCATAACCACCATAGTGTGTCGGGACCCAACCGTGGAGAATATGGAATGGCTGGAATATCCTCCAAGGCGTAAATCCCCTAAAAATGTTCCCTCGAATACTGTATATCCTAGGTAACATGATACCCCTATGTTAACCTTGTACTTTCTTGCCATAATCTCGAACATCACTAGCATCATCGGGCGAACTCCCATTCTCGTGTCCCTCATGGGTAACAACCATCAACTCAAGAATGTGGTGAGGAACCCAACATATCGCACATTCAGGTATCGACCTTCATTGAGGCTGATGCCACATGATTGATACTCTCCCGTCTCTAAAATTATCCAATATAATCCAGCTTTTCTCATCTGAGATGTGTTCAGGCATTTCTTCCCTCCGCCAGGCATCTTCATGGCCATGTCCTGAGTCAGGAAGAGACTAAACCACCATGAATAGGGTATTTCCATTATGATATATTTTATTCTATGTTCACATTTAGGTAGCTCGAGCAGGTGACATGACTGGATTTGGGTGCAGGTCCTATCCCCCCAGACAATCTCCATTGGGAAGAACTCATCATACTGATACCCCTCCTAGGGGATTCTCCCAATATAGTGGACATCCCAACGACCGATTCCCACCTAACCATGGTGGATGTGAAAGGTGTTGGTATCAGGAAACCAAGGACTTAACAACTATGCTACCAAGCCATGTTGTCGGTAAAAGTGGAATTGAGACATCCAAACAGCCTCGAATAGTGTAATGACATGAAGCCCCAACCTGAATTCCTCACATGTCTGACATACCCAGTACACTCATCCGCATTCATTGGTAATGTTTCCCCTCGATCTGATCTCCCACTCTTGCGATCCCTTCATCTCATCAGTAATGTTTCTTTTGAATGTACTTTCATAAATAGCAGGAGATTCCTCGAGAACATGATCACTTCCCACAACCATCCTGATCTTCAGATTTAGTACATAGATGGTTGTGTTCTATGTTTCCCTAGTAGGATGGTTGTCGGTAATGTGGAATGGTGGAAGACTATCCTTGCTCGACACCCATGACCGCGGTGTGTCCGTCTCAAAACTGGGAATCAAAACCTCTTCCTGAAGGCCGAAGTTCCATAGTGATAGGCTACCGCTCAGGATGTAATCCTTTTGAGATTTTGTAAGCATGTTGAAAAGAATTTGGCTATCAGACAAAACCCTCCTCGCATGAATAATATGGGGGTTCGCGATCATTTGGGTTCTTCTTGCAACATCGGAAACTTAACTCTCGGCATTATTCTGCTGAGAGGCCATTTTTTGAACATCGAATTGATCAGTGTGAAATAAGGATGAATCGACATGCAAAAAAAGTGGCAGCATGAAAAAATTTCGATGTGCATGGAAAAAATTTGGATGGAGTGAAAAACCCGGATTCGGTCGCAGAATATTACAAATGGATCTGTACTGTTTTCACGCGTGGGAGCAACAAAGCTTGTTGCGCGGAAAAAGTCAATGTAGGGTCTACGGGGGCCCTCGGCCTATTTATAAAGCTCTGACACATCTTCCGCAAGCTCGCAACACTCTTGAGCGTGAAAAATGCATATTTTGTGTGCCGTCGAAGATGCCTATTCTATTTTTTGGTGTACACTCAGAATCCGACCTTTGGGTTCCCTTTCTTCTCTGATTCTGAGGGGCGGGGGGGTAATTTGTTGATGCTGAAATTTGGAGAAGGACCGCATCGGGCGGATAAAAGAGCAATGAATGAATTGAGGATGGAAAAGAGGAGATTCTGGGGGCCAGAAAGGCAGGAACACACATGATTGGGGAGACGCGTGAAAAAGGTCATTTAGCATGCAAACTCTTGCCCGCTGGACTCCCCTTCCGTGGACAAAGCACCGTCCTTCACGACTGGTTGCGGTCGGCCTCAGTTCTACGCCGAAGATGACGTCAAACGAGAATTTACGCGCCTGCCCTGTTTCCACGCCGAAGGCGATGTAGAATGGGGATTTGCATGCCTGACCCCGTTTTTGTGCACAAGTTGACCATGAACAGGTGATCACACGCCCACCCCCCCTCTGCGCGCACAAGCTGATAGCCAATATGGGTTTGTGCCCCATGCTCTTATGCACCACTTTGTAGATGCTGACTATAAAAAGAACTCTATCCGCGCCCTTAAGCGTCGGTAAACGAAGATGAACCAAGTCTCTGCTGTGCGAAAACCTCTTCCTCCACAACAGTGCAAAAAAGCCATGCCCTTCAGGTATTGGATTTTCCATGATAGGTCCCCCGGGGGTGCCTTATGATTGGTCCTCTAATTCTTGTGAATTTATTTTCTTCATGAAGTTATTTGCGCCAAAGGGGTCCCATCATTTGCCCATGTTCTCTCTACATCAGCCGCTCTAGCGTACAACCCGTCCAACCTGTGCGCAAACCATCCGTCTCATGTGTAACCCCTCGGACATGCGCACCACCGGTCCAACATGCGTGCAAACCGTCCTCCTTATGCGCAAACCCTTCGTCTTGTGCGCCACCCATACCTCCTGCACACTAACTCTTCATCTTTCACGCAAACCATGTGTCTTGCATGCAGACCTATTATCTTGTCCGACCCATTCTCTTACGTGCACTCCATGTGCGGCCCTCACCTTGAGGCACCTTGTTCGAGCCTCCCTTATGCGCGATAGACCTGCGTCATGCGCTCTGTACCCTTGTGTCCCCTCAGGTTTGCAATGAGCAATTTCAAATTCCCTTGGTTGATGCTTCTCGTTGTGTTGCTTTTCCTCATGCTTCTTCGAATAGGAAAGAAAACGACTATTGTTTCTTCGCATTGCCACACTAATGGAGACCCCCTAGTGGATTTATCCTTAACAACCACATTATGGAATTGTCGATGCCAACCTTCACCCAAGGGCTGGCATGTATCGATCATGTATGTCCAAGGGATGTGGAGCACACCCACCCCGTTAAAGCTGCAGGACGTTAAACAGTTGAACGTCGTTGTCCTCAGCCAATGACATTAAACTGTGGCCTCATCCCGTGACTCATACGTGAGTTTCTCCATATTGGAACATCTTTATGCTTACTGGTCTCCACAAGAGTGAGATCATTCCTCACATGGAATGAGATCCTCTTTATCAGAACGATGTCTATCCATAGGGAAAGGAAAATCACCCTAGTGTAATCCCATAGCCTTTTTTTGCATGAGGCACCACCACTAATCCTCCTCTCTTCCTGGGTGCCAAATATCTATCCCGTTGGGCTTTGTCCCCAACCGGGCATCCATTCTAGAGTAATACCATGTTTCCCCTTTTGGGATTCTAACCACGCGTAAGGCCCTGTATCCTCATTGGGCCTCCAACAACGTGTAGACCCAATCCAAGTCCCAAAAACTCACCTTTCGTGATCTGATCATCCGGTCTTTACTGCCTCTTGTTTCTCACACTGAGCATGAATCATGTGGGATTAGAGGAAGCATTAACCATGACATCCTCTCCGGGAAGCCTAGAGTGTAAGACACAATCCCCATCCAAACAACATTGACATTGATCCTTGCCAAGACATGGTACGTATGAATACTCCCTAAGGTTCATGCCCAACAACCATTGGTCCTAACCATATTCACTTCGGCTCACCAAAACCCCACCTGAACTATGAGGTCTTTGATCCTTTCCAAGGGGAGGTACATAAGAATCCTCCCTAAGGTACATTCCAAATACCCAGTCACTCCAACCACCATCACGTCGGTTCGCACATACCCATATAAACTATGTGGACATTGATCCTTGCTAAGGTAGGACACTTAGGATGCCTCAATGAGGTTCAAGCCCACCATCCATTTGGACCCCAGCTCCTCATTCATGCTAGTTTGCCGACCCCCCACCCATTCTGAACTACATGGAATTTGATACCTTCCAAGGCATGATTCTTAGGAAGCCTCCTCGAGGTTCAAGCCCAAAAACCTATCAAACTGGACCACCTCAAGTCGATCCACCCCCGTCCCGCAAGACATTTAAAAGTAAAACTCTGTCAGTGATAAGTCGTTGTGCCCTTCATAGTGGTATGTTGTTGTGTCCCTTGATCGACAGTAAGTCGTTGCATCCCCTATTTAGTGGCAAGAAATTTTAAGACCCATTGTTGGGACCCTCATCTTTGGTTCTTCCTAGTGTTATCCGACCAACTCGGTCTGCTAACCATGCGTGAGCCCCATACACATCATCGGGTTGTTGTCCTATGTGTACACCCCAATCTAGGCCCATTTTCTAGTCTTCTCTTAGAGATTATGTGTTTTAGAAAGGTCATCCTCTATCATAGAAGATCCACTTATTCCGGGTCCAATAAATGTGTCCATTCTCACGGACCACCTCTTTAGGTATCCCATCACCCTACCAATCTTTGTGGATATTGATTCCCTACCACGGGGATACTTAGGGAGTCTCTCTGAGATACAAGACGAACATTAGCATTGTCCTCAAGGCGGTTCCATTCCATTCACCATCCACTTCATTCAACAATCCATCACCCGTCTTGATTCTTACTCGGGCCACCACATCCTAGTGAGGTCATGATAACTCACCCCCTACATCAGTGTACCATCCAAGGGTTACACTCATCTGATCCAATTGTGTTCTAGTCAGTCTGATCTATCTTCGTTGGACGATAATCTTGCGACATACCCTTTATTAAACATAAGAAGATCAGGAAACCTTAGAGACATTCCTTGGGAATATGATTCCTCACATTCGATGCGGTATTCCTCGGGCTTCTGTGCCCTCAAGAAGCCCTATAATAAGGGACATAAGCCCAGATGTGACAGTGTCCCAGCATCTAGACACTATAGTGATGTCCAACAAGACTACTCCCCTGACCGAAGGATGATGCTCTGACGAGAACCTTTGGAATTTCTCAATAGAAGTAATGTAATTAATTGGTGTCCATGAAGGTATGACATTAGGAATAGTTTGATGAACAACTTCTAAAATCTATAAAGGAGACAAAAAATAGGCAACGAGTTCCGAGGAGGAATCCACGGAAGAAAGAAAAAATACCCCATCATCCAATTTTGATCAAGGAGCAAACATCCCTAGATAAGGAATGGATGTCACCTGCCTTTGGAAAATGGGAATGTGGGGTGACAAACAGCACCACACGTCCTCACCAAAGGATGTGCGTGCCCCGACTAAAGCATTAGAAATAATTATTTATGTTTTTAATGACCTTTTTACCTTTATTTTTAATATAATCTCATCTATTACTATGTTATGTATTATTACATAGTAAAAACATTTGGATGTTTTAATGATATTTGGATTATGTCTCAAGAATAACATTGGTCGGTTGACTATATTCATTGATTTCATTTTTTTAATAGCCATCATAATATATAAAATGAAATAATTGTTATATTCCTTCATCAATTACACATTTTATTTCAATTTTTATTTCTACTAATACAAAATTAACTACATTACAATCATAGAGAAGATATGTCTTACGTTTGTAAGAGCAACATTTCCATTTTTCAATGATCATTATGGAAAAAAGATAAGTAATATTCTATATTTTATAAATGATAATAATATCCTATATAAAATATTATTTTTTAAATATACATATATATATATATATACTATCCTTGTGGTATGGTGGTGAAAAGAGAGTCACATCGCTTCATAAAGGTGGTAATGCACACGTACATGAATAACAATAACATTTTTTTGTATAAGAAATAAAATGATATATTAAAATTTGAAAATAATAAATATATCATTAATATCATAATTATTTTATTTATATTATATATAAAAATTAAATGTTTCTTTTTTACCTTCCATGTGTGTTGTTAGAAAAAACAAATCACATTGCATCATGACAAAATGCTCTATCGTACACACGAGTGACATTATTCTATCCCCAATATAACCGAATGTAAAATTGTATATGTGATATAATGTATACAGAGGAATAATTATATTATTATTATCACATATATAATTTATATCAGTCATCATAAAAAATTGTGAGATGTGTTTATGGAAAACGTGTCACATCAGTTTTTGTGGAGGTAATCTGTCAAACACACAAGAAAGGCCATAATTTTTCATTTTAGGGAACATGAGATACATATAAGTCCTTAAAATAACATAATAAAATTTTAGTTTATTGTGAAACATTTTTACATAATAATAAAGGAATAATATTTGAATTAGGTAGAAGAATAATAAAACAAAAATTAATAGTTATGATCTTTACCTATTCTGGGACCAACACCATAGGATTATATGTAATGAAATAATTGAATGCATTTATAAAAAACAAAGCCATATAGGATATTGGATTTATGTTGAGAAGTTATATTTTATATTTTAATCGAAAAATGTTTTTATGGTATGAATAATAGATAAGATTTGGTGTCCTTTTATATGTGAGGTTAGTGGTAAAATTGTAATTTTCGAAAATAAATAGGTGTAACCACATTTTTTAACATTAATGGAGGGGGAAAATATAGTATCATAGTGATTTGGATTTTTTAAATATTTTTATAAAAATAATTGAATTTTTTACACCTATTTATTTCAGATATTATCGTGATTTTTGTGTAACCACATTTCAGCTATTATATTTTTAGTTTAACCCCATGTAAACTGATTTTAACCATAACTGTAATAATAAATTTTCATTTCTTTCCCTAATTGTTATGTTAAAAAATAAGTTAAACATATTAGAAAACATAAATTATTATTTTTCCATATATTGAATTCATTTTACAAAAATTTAATTCACATAAGTGAAATAATAAATTTTAATATTATGCTTACATATGTGACGAGAATGAGGGTTTTCAAAGAGAAAACGTTGAGAATAATATTATTGTTTATATATCAGAATTAAACTTTAAAAATATTAACATACCAAAAATAGATTAATTAATATATAATTGATCTAATATTTCTTTATTAGAAATAAAATTTTATTTATCATTGTGAATTATTTAAACGATGTACATGTTTCCAATAAAAATTATTATTTTTTACTATTAATTTTGACATGAAACCTTTCAAAAAATTAAGAAAAATGAAGTAGAATTTCATTTTGATATTATTATTTCAAAAAATAATATAGTTTTATAAAAAAAATCTTTTAAAATTATTTAAAAAGAAAAAAATTAACTATGAAAAGCGCTTGTAAATAGTATTTTTAGAAAGCACTCATTTTTTCCAATAAATGGTACTTATTTTATTGATAATAAATAGAAGAATGTAATATTAGTAATTATGTTAGATCTATTTATAAATACTCATTTAACATCTTTTTTATAATTTTACATTGTATTATTTTTCATTTTTGTGCAAGGTTTCTTGATATGAAAGCTATCATATATATTAAATTTGATGAAACAAATTTCATGGGATGTTTAGGCTCAATGTTGTTTATCATATACACTATTGAACATGATGTTCCTATTATATTATAATTGGATGTAACATTATTCCCCTATTAAATTAAATATGTACTCATAATTTAATCTTTATCTCAATAATAAATGGATCGAAATTTGAAAATATTATTTTTCAAATCTCACACCGTGAGATGGGTTAATAAATCCTCATATTAGTAAGGGATAATATGATCTACATTGTTCATATAGAATAACACATAACAAGGATTCCATATAGAATATCATTAAAATAAAATGAAGATATGGACATGGAAGAAACATGTAGATAATTTTTAACAGTGATAAGGTACATTTATCACAAGATAGTGAATGATCAATGGAATGTTATGGTCCTAAAAACTGTAAATCTGTTATGAATTAAATGCCTAATATATTTATTTAATATGAATGTAATAGTATAACTTTTGGGTTTCTATATCATTTTAATAATAATGAGGAATTTTATTAATATTTTGGAATAGAAAAAAATATAATTAATTAATACATTTTTATTTCATATGAAAATTTTCCTCCTTTGGTTGTGCATCAATAAATTTTAAATTCATAGATTACACTATGAAATGAATATCAAAAATTGAATTTTAATTTATTCAAAAGCACAAAAAAAACATCTAGTGGATCACATGACTTATAATTGAGTGGAAAATTGTTCTCTATGCATCTGACTATTTTACAAAACCAATTTACTTAGAATAAGTTATAGAATATAATACATTAATATGTACAATCTGCAAAAAATCCATAGATTCATCATTAATATGAATTCATCAATTTAATTAACTAAAATATGAAATATAAACTTGAACATCACAGAGTTTAATGGTATCTATTAAACCATTATCTTCAATTAATTGTGTGTTCAATCCCCATATCCATGAAATACGCGACATGTTGTCTCCTTGAATGTAGCATATAATTTTTCTAGAACAATGATAATATAATTTTTATAATGACCCCAAATTTTAATGAACCACAATTACCCCAACATGAAACATAATTTATTCCTTAAATTTTACAAATAACATAAATATTTGGTCCAAAAAAGAATTGTTATTCTTTCTCTAATAAATATTTCGTATACTAAACTAATATGTTGTATTCACATAAATGTTTTCCAAAAAATCCTTAATCATGTGATGTTTATGAAACACAAATTTTTCAACGGTTTTTTTATATAAAGAACATATGATATCCTTGAACTCATAATCCCATGATGGTATCCAAAATTCGTCATATAGACTTGTATAATTCTAAAATATGACATTCCATTTATGTTTCATGAATATTATAACAAAAAATACCATTGTTAAAATAATTATACCATTAAATTTGTTTGTAAAAATCCATAAAAAATTGTTCTATTTTATTTCAATATATGTTCTCCCATGGTATATGGATTAAACATTAAAATATGCAATTGAATAGGATAATTTCTAGGTTCCCAACATTTAAGACAATGAACAGTTAATAGACCCCTGGGGATAAATTTATTTCCTTCCATCATACATTTTATTTTTCCATGTAAATTCATTTGATTATTAAATTAATTTAAACATGTAATACATTATCCCATTATATTGAGATAATATCATGGGTGTCACATTACATATTTATGACATGAATTAAATTGTTCCGGCTTTACTCCATGGTCCCAACCACTCGGGCTCTTAAAAAACAATATACATTTATTCGATAGTGACTTGAAGATTTGGTTAAGGTGTATATAGTTAATAATATTTTGAGATAAATGAATATGAATAATCACAATATAACTCAATCCTATCTTCATAGAATTAGGTGGATCAAAGTCACAACATTTTTTGTCACATTCAATGTTAGAATGATTTCAGTAGGATTTGGTTACTAACTAAAACAAAATAACAAACTTTTAGTAACAATAATCATAATGGGAAAACCTGATAATCATTTATAGTTTGTCAAAATTATTACAACCTATTTTCATCTAATAAAAAAATCGTATCAATTTTGTTCAATCACTATCTTCATCAATTAAAATAATTCATCATGGTTTTTAAAGAAAATATAAATTATCCGAATCATAAAAAATTGGAGTGTCAAAATAGTTTCTCATTAAAGTCAATTATCAAGAAAAAGGCGTTTATTGGGTCCATGACAATGAAAAAATTTCAATATCATGACCCCCTAGTACATCTGTACAAAATCATAATCCATATTTAGAATCTAGATTTGGATTTATTTCTATGAAAACCAACAAATTCCATTCCTAGAAAATCATTTGGTTGTTTAAATATTATAATCCTCAAATTATACAATGAAATTATGTTACCTAATATAGGTTTTACTTAATATAACTCCTCAGGCATCTACTAAACATTTAACTAATTACAAATGTAGTGACCCAAATCCAGTAACTCGGAGCCAGTGTCTGATTTATTACATTGGATGTATATATAAGGAACTAAATCAGTAAGGACATAATTCATTAGTATCATTGGTAAACAAGATACATACATGAATAAAATATTACATTTATAAACACAAATTAAAACAACATATTTTTAATAAAAAACATTATTTCTCCAAAATAACATTGAATATAATTATTAGTTCACTTCATTGATTGTTAATAAAGAAAAAATAATAATTGGATAATCAAATTCAATTTAAGGTTTTCTGTACAGAAAGATCTATATATGATTAATATGATAGTTAATATTGCATGTAAATAACTGAAAAACATTATATTTAATCAATATAAATAAAATGAAATGAATAATAATATAAAACAGTTGTGAAGGTTTAATTGATTATAAGATAAGTTAAAATAAATGGGGAAATATAAAAAACTGAAAACACATTATATTCAATCAATAAACTGAGAGTGAAATATAACCAGGGAAAATATCATTATCAATGTATCATTTATAATAATATCTCCACACTTAATAAAGTAAATTGTTAATAATTTTACATCATGTTCATTGGGACATAATACAATTTTTGTTAATACTGTTCACAATACATTTTCAATCTATAGAAAGAAACCCATTTAATGCTATCTTACAAACAATACACATGAGATTAAGAATGCATCAAGGGGTATATAATTATGGGTCTAACCTATCCCTCTAGTCCAAAATAATTATTCATGTATAGAAAATTAGTTTAATTCATGAATAATGTGACTTCTCCTCAAATATGAACATTTATTGAAGAACACAAAATGTTCAATATTGTTCCAGTTATTAAATAACATTCAATGTAACCATTCTATGTATGAATAGTATATGGATTCAAATATATAAAAATTCATTATAAAATTAATTTTTTTGAACAATAATTGAATTAATAACAATAATTAAAAATGTATTAATGTTAAAATATGTCCTGATAAAAATGAAATTGAGACTGAATTTATCACAACGATACAAACATATTAGTGAGAGTTCATCAATGATTATATTAAGGGTAAAAATGAAAATAAAATTTTAGAAAGTGAAAATACAAAATTAGATAACCAATATTCATTATAATTATAATATTAGTGTATAAAATGAAAATGAATAAGTAATATAACCCAAAGAAAAGAAATAGAGTTATGAAATTATTTACCACTTTGTAATATTTATGTAAAATCACTTTACTTAAAATATTTCAAATTGAAAAGAATAAGATAATAAATTATTTATTATTTTATATATTACATGTAAATGAGTTAGAATATGAAAAATATAAAAGAAATTATGTGCAGAACATTACTATATCACCCAATAAAGGGAACTGGGATGAAATCACATTCCCTTTAGTGATGTTCAAGTAAAATCCCCTCAGATAAATTAATTCAAATTGACACATAAAATTATATGATATTATCAGGGTTCATTATATTACATGTAAAATGGTCATTATGTAAACCATTTAAAATATATTACATGAACAACAATGATTGATTCCTTAATAAAGATTGGTTGATAAAGAGTCTGTCGTGTGGATACTGACTCATCACATATGTTCATTATCTTCAAGAATAATTAATTTCTATTAATTATTTAAAATATTAAAAAAATCCTTGTTTATTGTTTATTTTATCTCAATTATCACCATATTACAACATATTATTTTGTTAATTATGTTTACATCATTTATTTCAATGTAATTTGGGTTATGAGTCAAAATTGACTTTAGTAGGTTGAACATGCTAAAAAAGGTCATTATTAAAACATATAAATAATAATAATAATCGTTGTATAATTAGAATTTTTATATATATATTATTATTTTAAAAATAATTATGTAATATGGTAATGAGAAATGAACTATGATAGAGTCAAGGATACGGTGGGCCATCTATATGCATGAGTAACGTTCCATTTTTCAATTATCCATATGGAAAGATGGTAAGTAATATATAATCATTGAATAGTGATCATAATATCTTATATAAAATATTATTTCTTAAAATTTATTTATATATATTATCCATGAGGTGTGGTGTTGACAAGAGAGCCCTATCACATTGTGAAGGTAATAGTCCATATATACACAAACGACGTTATCATTTTTATGTGTACGAAATAAAATTATATATTAGCAATTTTTGTTGATAAATAGTTCATTAATAAAATTATTATTTAATTTATATTATATATATTTATTAAATGTATACTTATTACATTCCATGTAAGTTATTATTGAAAAACAAATCACATCACTTTTTGAGGCAGGAGTCTTCCATACAAATGAGATACATTGCCATGTCCCTTAAATTATGGGATGTTAAAATTGGTTGTACATGATATAATTAATAAATAAGTATATTTATGTTTTTTATATCATATATACACTTTACATCTTTTATCATAAGAATCTGTGAGAGGTTTTGGTGGGAAACGTATCACATTGGTTCATGTGAAGCAACTCTGTTATACACACAAGTTACATTATTGTTTCCAAATTGTGGGAAGAATTTGTGGATATAGTACAAGAACATTAAATAATAAAAAATATGTATATTAAAGATACTATTGTTATTATAAAATCCTAAATTAATAATATTAGTAGGAGGTGGTTGAATAAATAAAATAAAAATGTATTCTTTGGAATTTTACCTCTTCTCAGATAACTTCCTTAATTTATACCAAATGTATTACAAGAATAGAATTATGACCTAAAATATTATTGGATGAGTATATGTAAATTTTTATGTTAAATGATAATGGTTTTGGTGAACTAAAGTGGTATATATGTTTGAATAATAGCACGGGGAGGGGTGTTATATGTTAGGGTAGTGGCGCACCTGTAATATGTTGTAAAAAAAGGTGTACATACAACTTTCACATTAAAAAGGATAAAAATAGGTTATTACTGTGTATTATAAATTATAACATCATAATATTTCCATAAAATTGATTTTATAAAATTTTAGTTGATTTTGACCCTTATCGTTTTCTAACCCCATGTAAGCCCATTTTTACCTTAAACGTGGTAATTAATTTTTATTTTTTTCACTATTAATTTCTGTAAAAAATTATATTGACCATATTAGAAAATATATATTAATATGATTCAATAATTTAATACGATTTTACCTAATTAAAAATACATAAATGTAAAAATTTAATTTTAAATTCAATTCACAGACATGATGAGAGAGAGATTTCCAAAAAAAAGTTCAAACGTCTACATAGTTATTATATAAAGATTAAATAAAAAATGATTCAAATCTCCAAAAATGCATAAATAGATAAATAATTGAATTATTTTTTTAAATATATTTTATAAATTGACTTAATCTTGTGAATTATTTAATCAAAAATCTTGCTTTAAATAAAAAATCAATATTTTTAGTATTCATTTAAAAATGAAATTTTTTTGAAGAATCTAAAAAATCACCAAAATATAATATTGATATGATATATTTAAAAAATGATTTATTTTATTGAATAAATTTTCTATAATTTATAGAAATTAATTTTAAATTATGTTCACAATGCACGAGTACATTACAATATAGAGAAAATAGATGTTATTTTTTCATAAAATGTTTTTTCCCTTTAAATGATTGTTATTTTATTCAAAATAAATACAATATTAAAACATTAATAATTTTGTTATTACTATAAATATAAAAAAAATAATTGATAGGTAATAATGGTGGAATATATCACAGTTCATTTAGATCAGGCTTGTGTGTTCCGCAAGATACTGAAGAGGTTAAAATTAACAAAATATATTTCATTGGTTGATTAGGATCAGAGTGGGTGTCTCATTCACTATTTTACAAGATGTTATGCCATAAAAATAGCTTTTTAAAAAATTATAAACTCTTAAATAAATTTTTCCCTTTAATTTAATCCTAATATCAACAATCACAGTATTGACCATGGAAAATATACTTCATAAAATATCGCATCACAATAACGGTTAATAAAAAATTTTATAAACAAGATAGAATGGGATTTAAAAAAGGTTGTATAAAAAATTTATTATACAAAGGGTAATAAAAGTAGTAGAATGTAAGGAAATTTACATGGTAGAAAATCATTAATAATTTTATAGAGTGATAGATGAGATTTATCATGAGAAATTGATTGATCAATACAAAGTTAAGAACAACAAAACGATAAACATATAACAATTTAAAATAAAATTTTATCAATTATATAAGAAGGTAATAAGATATTTTTCTTAATTTCTCTTTCCTAAAGTTATTTAATTTTTTTACTATCCAATAGTATAAGTAAAAATAATTACTTGATACATTCAAATTACATGAGCAAGATTTACTACATTTGTTGTGCTTCAATCAACTTATTATTCATCACACACTCTAAGAAATACATTTCAAAAAAATTAATTTCGAACACAATTATTAAAATTTATATTTTAATGGGTTATAGGAAACATAAAATATTGGAAAACAATTCTATCTATCTGTAAATTTTTTCTATAACCCATATAATTAGCATAAGTTATCCAAAATAAAAAGTTTTGTTAAACATCAAGTGTAACTACACTGGTTCACCTTTAATATATATTTATCAAATCATTTATATAAAAAAATATCATATTAGTCTATAAATTATATAGGTAAATGGTATTGAAACACCCCAAGGTTTTTTGAAATTTTTGTTTTCGAATTAATTTAATCGTCTCAATATTTTTCATTTCACATTACACTAAAAATATTATTTTTCAGGTGAAATTTCTAATTATTAAATATGTGGTACACAAAACCAAGACAATATTTCTCTATAAAACATTCTTATATTAGATTTTATAACACACAATTCTATTTTTGGATTTTATAACACAAAATATTAGGTCACTTCGATAGCTTGTGTTACACTCAAGGATGAGTTTTATAGAACTAAAATTTACTATTAATATTGATATATATAACACTTATCTTTTGGAATGAAATTTATGAATAAGATTAAATAAATTATCAAAATATAATTTACACAAGTATATTAAATTAGTTCATATGTCATAAATTATATATTATTCAATGTAAGAACTATTTGAAAATAATGAAAAAACTTTTCTATGTAGAAACATTATTTTATCTCATCATATGAGAATTTTTTTTATTAATGTCTCAAATAAAAATTATATATGATATATTAAATAAATATGTTTTATACTCAACCAATTGATTTTATAGTTATAATGTAAGAGTAAATATAATTGTTTTGAATAAAAAGACTTATTTTACTAAAAAGAAATTTTACTTCCTTTAAATGGAGAACCAATTTTGATTTTAAATTTATAGACATTAGTAATTTTTATTTTGAAAATTTTACTTTTTTCTTGAAATTTTAATATCATAATTTTATTTAGGATATTTTTGGTATTTATCTAAGAATTTACTTTTTTTATTAATAATGAATAATAAAAAAAATTATTCAAATTTTAATTTTCATCTAAATAATTTATTTGATTAAATAATATTTTAAATTTTTTAAAATTCTTTAGATAAATTATAAATCAATTTATTCAATTTGATTCATCATAATCAATTTCACATGGAAAATTGAGATAAAAACATTCCAAAACATTTGATATTATTTACATTAAAAATATGCTTTTTGTTCTCTCTCTTGGATTAAATTTTAATTAAATTTTACAACTTCATTGAATATAAATTTGAAAAATGGATTACATATTTATATTCATTAGAATTTATATGGTAAAATAATTTCATCATTTATTTTTAACAAAAATATAAGTGAATGTTATTATAATTAATTATAGCAACTAAAATATTTTAAAAAATTGGACTAAACCTAAAACATAAGGCCCAAAATGATTTATAAAATTGTCTAATAGGAATTTTATATTAATATTTAGACCATATACATGATTTTATCATATTTCATCCATTATTATATTAAAATGAAATGGTAAAAAAGTGTTTTCAATTCCCTTTTAAGAAATTTATAAGCATGTCACTCCACCACCACTATAAAAAAGACCTCACCCCTGCCACTAATTCAATTAGGCCTCAACCTTAATAGTTAAATAATATTTAATTATGTTAATATTTCTCATTAACGATCTTTTTAGGTTTCTAGTTTTATAGAATTATGCCATAACTATTACATTACATATCAAATATTACAATGTAGACATTTCTACTCTGTATCCATTTAAAAAAAATTAAAACTAATAATGAAATCAAGAATTATTTTCTAGATATAAATCTTTTTGAAATATTCTTTAATATTTTCTTGACTTATATCACATGAAAAACTTCTAAAAAACATGGGATGAGTATTAAAATCTCAGTAAAGGTTATAAAATAAAGAAAGAATACATTAGTATATCATTAAAAAAACATAAGCTCTATTACATACCTCATGAAATCATAAGATTTATGAATAACACCTAGTAATCAAAAATCATAAAGGTAACTTGTGGAATCTCTAACATATTTATGGTTTAGCTTCCATAGCTACGTAGGGAGTTGTATTTGGAATACCCATCACAATAAATTACCTAAATATATTTAGAGAATCATTAATGTTTACCTTTGTCACATTACCAAATGAATTATAGAGATATCTTGATCTCACCTTCCATATATTTATCATGAAACCACCCATATATATAAACAATTCCCAAGAAATATTAAAAATTAATAACACATAAAACAAATATAAATGAAAGATAGTATTTCCATATTTCAATGACAATATTTCATTTAAATATATTGACATAACCAATCCATTATCAAAACCATTTTTCATAGAAAAATATTTATAATAGTATATAATATTTATTTTCATTTTTAAAAAACATTTTGACTTGTTAAATAAGAAAAATATCAAATAATTCTTTCGGCAGCTGAAAAGTCATTTTCACCATGTAAGTTAAAAAAGAAACATTCCCTTTGTATTTCAGTAAAACACTACGTAGAAAAAGATTCCATTTGAATGAAATGAAATGTCAAAGGGTTTTATACACTATATAAAATAAATTTGAGTATAAATCAAAATATTCCTCAATGAAAGGAGATTTATACGAAGTCCCTTACCTCGTGTCCGACATGCCACGTTGGATCATTAATCTTCTTTAAATTTGGTAACTCCCTTTGGTTTGAACCGAAAGTCTTTATTGAAATGCCATATTCCAAAAGAAAAGCTTCTAGGTGGATTATAGGGAATTTGGGAGATTATTTGGGTAGAGGTAGGATGAGACAGAGGGGCTTGAGATGTTTGAGAAAGGGTTAAAGGTGATGCATTTGTATGGGGGGGCTCTTTAGAAATTTTTGAAAATAATATTTTTTTATAAAATGAATTTCGATTTAAAATAGTCCACATTTCATTTAATTTAAATATAAGGTCATTTTTTTCAAAATCCACTCATCCAATGGGTTATAGACATTTTTAGGGCATAAAATTAACCTTCAATTTTATCTTTAACCTTTTGTTAACTAATTTAAATTTTACCATATCCTCTTGTATATTTATAATATATGGTTAATATATTTACTAAAAAATGTCAAGTGACCCCAACATGGATCGTTAGTGACATTAGTAAAATCATATATTTCATTTCAATAAATCATGGTTTTTTAGAACTATTTGAACATTTAATAAAATATTAATTGATTTAAAAATTCATTTATGTCAATTTATAAACTATTCGTATCAAGACTTTTAGAAAAATATATAACAACATGATTCATTCAAAATTACTACATTAATTCAAAAATAACAAGTTATAATCATCCATAAAATTCATGGATGGAATATAAAGTATCAAAATAAATTTATTTTAATATTAATAATCTCATTTGTTTAAAACATTTATTAATGAGTTAATCATTACAAAATCATTGTGCCACAAATAAATTTATTTATATGATGTCTAAAAATTATAAGTAAAATTACATGATGTAGGAAATCGTTTTATATTTCTAATGAGTATTTATATTCGAAAATAGAATTTATATTACCCATTATATAGATTGTTTTACTATGAGATATATGGTGATGTTATATTTTCCTTAACATTAAATTATTTTTTATAAAGTGTGATTTTCACATACAAGTGTCTCCATAGGGTCCCAAAATTGACGTAAAGAATCCAATGGTCAAGAATTTATCATCCAATAGGATTAGGACACATTTTAGGGTAATTTAATATTATTATAATATTACTTTTTTACCCTTATTAACAGATTTACCCTTTTACCATGGTAAATAAAATATTTACGGAAGTTAATATTCATAATGACTAAAAATAAAAGACACATATATACAAAAACATGAATTCCTGATTCCAAATATGGAATCCATTTTTCCAAATTCAAAACCCAAAAGTTTCAGAAAAAAACTAAAATTAATTTCCATTGTCAAAACCAAAAAGTGTGTTTGTAAGAAATAATAACTATCAAAAGATTGACAATTGGTTATGCGTAATTTCAAAGTAAAATTATTTGAAATTACCATAATTGGATTAAATGGTAAAACTATATTATAATTAAACTATAAAACTAATTAAAATAATAATCTATTCATATAAATAAATTATATTAAAAAGTCATTTTGAATTGAAATGCAGTATTTTTCACTATTCATTTAAAAACGTACATTATTAGAAAAATACCAAAATTTCATCAAAAGTAAATTTTGATGTATCAATTCTAAAAAATAACATTATTTTGTAAAATAAAACATATAAAAGTAACAAAAAATAAATTTAAAAATAGTTCCCCATCAAAAGGAAGTAAATCGACCTTTTAATGAATATAAGAGTGTTTATGTGTAATATGTTATTCTTTCATATTTTAAACCTCTAAATATTATTGGATAAATGAAAAAACATTTAACAAACATGTAAAATCATAATGTAGTTAGTTTTTCACATTCCCTCTAATACAAGGGTTAGGCATTAACTACCATTTGAAATAATATTATATTATTATATTTTTTAGTATTACTCACCATTGTGTGGAACATGATATTTCGGAGAAACCAATTGTTGTGTGTATAGTACGCCATCAAACATAGAATCCCCTTTAATGTAAATTTAATATTTAGTTCAAAAATATTAATATATATGAAAATAATATATTATTTATTTACCTGGTATGTTACATCCTTCCCCTCTTTTAGGAATTGCGTCCCCAAAATTCTATTCATTTATCAAATAAGTGGGGGTATTTATCCCACATTGAATTTTTAGATTCCCACATTTCCCCTATAACTATATGGTTTTTTTACAAAACCTTTACCAGATGAATTTATTTATTTTCCAATACATTCTCTCTTCGGTCAAGAATCTGGACTAGTTGTTCCTCATAAGAAAGATTCTCTTTTAACTGAAATACCTAGGGACTCAAAACATGAGATGGATCCGGAATATACTTTCTCAACATTGAAACATGAAAAACATTGTGTACTTGGGATAAACATGGAGGTGGAGCTACACTATAGCAAACATACTCAACTTTATCCAGGATTTCATGGATTCCAATGATCCTCAAACACAGCTTTCCCCTCTTAAAAAAACATCAAACTTTTCCATGTAGAAACATTGAGAAAGACATGATCACCTAACAAAAAATAAAGATCCTTCCTACACTTATCTGTATAAATTTTCTGTGTGCTCTATGTTTTTCTGATGTGGTTCTAAATCAATATAACGTTTTCTACCATCTCTTCTTATAATTCATGTCCCATCATCATCCTTTCACCTTCATCATCCCAAAATCTGGAGTTCAACACCGCTTTCCAAATAATTCCTCACATAAGGGAATTTGTATACTAGAATGAAAACTATTATTATATTAAAATTCAACCATAGAATTATGATGGTCCCAAAATCCATGGAAATCCATAGAAAATGTTTGTAACATATCTTTCAATGTCTGAATTGTTTTTTCTGACTGCCCATCTAATTGTGGATTGGAGATCCATATTAACATTTAATTCAGTACCCAACAACATCTAATGGACTTTATAAAAGTAATAAGTAAACATGGGATCATGATCAGATAAAATAGTGAGGGGAACTCCATGCAACCTGAATATCTCATTATTATACAACTGAGAAAGTTGATATATAGACAAATTATCTCGAATAGGAAGGAAATGAGAATATTTTTTCAATCGATCAACAAAAATGCTGATTTCATTATTACATGAAGATATTTTGGTAATCCCATGGCGATATCCATGGAAACATTTTCCCATTTCACTCTGGCATCGATAAATGGTGATGTATCACTTTAGGTATCTTTTGCTTTGCTTTAATGTATTGAAAATTTAAACACATCATAGTAATGTCAGCAATACATATTTTCATTCCTTCCCACTAGTAATACTATCAAAGATCTTTTTATATCGTTTTACGTCCATGATAATATGAAAATGAAGAACTATTAGCTTTATATAGAAACTATTTCTTCAACTGTGTGTTACAATGCACACATAATATATTCCCAAACCTCAAAACACAATATTTATCAATGTTAAATTCATGTAACATACCCTCCTGAACAAACTATTCATTTTTCTGCAACTCACTATCTTCTTTATATTCATGATTTTTCTGTCTACTAGTGATGATTTCACTAACACTTGAAACAAATTAGGGGAATTTCCCGCACCAACAACATCTATGAAAATGTTCATCAATTCATTAATCAAAGTATATTATTCCAAATTTAACATGGTTAATGTTGCATTACTCTTTAGACTCAATGAATTAGCCAATTTATTTTCCATTCATGTATGTTAATGAATAATGTATTCATAAACCTTGATTAATTCCAGCCATCTCCTATGTCCCATGTTCAATTCATTCTGAGTGAATCTATACTTTAAACTTTTTGGGTCATTATATATTTCAAATTTTACTCCATATAAGTTATGCCTCGAAAATTTTAATGAAAAAACATCAGCACCTAATTCCAAATCATGTGTAGGGTAATATAACTCATGATGTTTCAACTGATATGAAGCATAAGAAATTACCTAATCATTCTGCATTAGGTCACAAATAATTCCATTCAATGAAGCATCATTGTAGATAAAAAATTCACTATATCTAGAAGGAATTTCCAATACTGGTGAATTCAGCAATCTATTTTTCAATTCCTGAAAATAATCATCAAATAATTTTGTCCAAATTAACTTTACTCATTTTCGAGTTAACTTAGTCAGTGGGCTAGATAATTGTGAAAAATTATCAATAAACCTTCTTTAATATCCTATGAAACCAAGAAAACAAGGGATCTAGATTATATTTTTGGTTCATTTCCATTCTTCAAAAACATTTTTTTATAAGGATAAATAGTTATGCCATTTTTTTTAAACAATGTGACCAATGAATGAAATTAGTTGTAACCAAAACTCACACATGATGAATTTTCCACACAGTTTGTTTTAATTTATTCTTTGCAAGACAACCCTTAAAAGAAATTCATTTTCCTCTTTACATTGAGAATAAACCAACATATCATTAATAAAAACATCGAAAAACTTATCCAAGAACTCATAGAAAATTATTTTCATAAGATCCATGAATACCGCAGGTTCATTTTTTAACCCAAAAGGAAAAACTAAACATTCATAATTTCCATATCTACTATGAAACGTGGTCATTGGATTTTCTTTTTTCCATTAATTTCAAATGATGGTACCCCGAACTCTAGTCAATCTTCGAAAAAAATTGATCTCCCTAGAGATGATCAAACAAATCATTGATATGAGGAAAAATATACTTGTTCTTAATAATTATGTTACTCAATGCTCTATAATCAATGCAATGTCTCATTGAACCATCTTTATTTTTAACAAACAATATAGGAGAACCCCATGGTGATGTGCTAGTTCAAATAAAACCTTTATCTAATAAATCCTACAATCGAATCTTGAAATCTAAAAGTTAAATTTGATCTATTTGATAAGGGGGTTTTGAAATTGTCTTTTCATTAAGAAATAATACAACAATAAATTAAACTTTCTAATCAGGTATTATACTAGGGAACTAATTTGGAAAAACATCTAGATATTAATTTACCATTGGAACATTTGTAATATGAATAGTTCCTTTTTTCCAAAATATGTTCAAGGTAAAATTCATTACCACCTTTTACTAGTTTCTCAGCTTCCTAATTTGTTATCAAAAGTAAGGGTTCATGTTTTACCCAAACATTAATTTATTCTGAAAAGAAACCTCCTGGGTAGTGTATTCAATCTTACCATGATATATGGAAACCCAATCTATACCCAAAATAATATCAAACTATACTATGTAAAAAACAAAAATGTTTATAGGTATATTCCTTCCGCACATAAGGACATAAAGGTTATTATAATTTCTTATTGTCTCAACATTTCCTCCTGCTGTTTTTACTATATGTTCGATATTCATATCTAGAGATACAATTCACATTTTTATAGAAAACTTATCCTAAGTGAAGGAATCTATAGAACCAGAATAAAACAACACATTGGCATAATATGAATAAATAAACAGTTTACATGATACTACTTCATTCGACGGACCAATATCAGATTAAGTGGTCGAAATGGATTTCACCACCCCTTTATACTTGTAGTCCAGCTGAATTCCCATATTTTAGTTCTTAATTGGATACTCATTTTCATAATGACCCATTTAATTTCACTTAAAACATTTTACTGATTAGAAATTAGATTTTTCCTTAACATTACCCTGATATTTTTCAGTTCAATTAGTAGCCTTATATTCTATTTTACCACATCGGTAGTACTTACTAGAATTCAAAATACATTCCCCATCAATATTTTTACCACAATTTTCACCAACTATAAACTTATTTTTTTACCATAAAGAATTTTTGAATAGATATTCCCTTTCATCGTCCACCTCGACCTCCTATTCGGTTGTTTGTCAATGAACACCTAATCATCGGTAAACTCTACTTCCACTTTCTCCGCACATTGAAAATTATTTTTATAACTTTTGAACTCATGAGAAGCTAATGCCCTTTGATACATTGGCTTTAATCCTGTGTTTAAATGGATTATTTTACTATCAATATCACTAATGAAATTTGGAGCATACCTTGCAAGTTGAGTAATGTTTTCTTCATAAGAATCCACAAAGTCATTCTCTTACCTCAATTCAACTAATTGTTTTTCCATCATAAGGTGAAAAAACATATAAAAATATTTCTCATGAATCATACCTTTTAATTAATCATAATCAATAAAATCAATATCTTCACTATCCCTAATACTTTTAACCATCGACCACCACTGATCAGCTTCACCTTCAAATAGGTAAACATCGAGACTAATTGTTTGATGTTTTGAACACCCCATGTCATTGAAAATCTTATCCAGTGGTTTAATCCACCATTAAACTATCACATGGTTATATGATCATCAGAATTATGGGGGATGTTCCCTAATGAAATTCTCCACGACTGAAATGTTCCTTTTTTGCTGATTTGGATAATTTTTTGCATGGATACAACACCCATTTATGGCTTATGTTAGATGTTTTATCACTACAAAAAACTATTTAGTTCAGATTCTGATCATCTTAGGTTGCTGATTTGGGAAGGTTTTTTCCTCGTTATGTTATCCCATCATATATTCCTTGTTTCCCCTTCATAAAAACGATTATAAACATAGAAATATCTAAGGTGAAGAAACATGGGAATCTGTATATTCTAAATCATTTCAATCTTACCATAAATTAATTTATGGATATTAATTTAAAAATATCTTAACTCCTAAATTTGTCTAAACTATCCTATGATACCAACTATATAGACATGACCTTAAACATTACATAATCTTTCATTAAGTTAATAATTCATAATGATTATATTTTTAGGTATAGAGTTTTAGAGAATTATGTCATAACTATTACATTACATATCAAATATTAAAAAGTATACATTTCTACATAGTATCAATTTTTTCATAAAATTAAAACTCTTAAAGAAAAAAAGAATTCATTACTCCATATAAATATTCATGAATTATTATTTTCACTTACCCTTCCTTATATACGATGAAACACATTTCAAAAACATGGTATGATCACATAATGCTCGGATAGGGTTATAAAATAAATAATGAAAACATAAATATACCATTACATACAAAACATAAGCTCATTAACATTAGACATGAAATCATAAGATTTATGTATAATTGTAATCACAAATCATAAAGGTAACATGTCACATTCATAACATACATACATTGTATCATTCACATATATGTAGGGAGTTACATTAGGAATACCCATCGCAGTATATTCCCTAAATCTATTAAGAGAAACATTAACATTTATGTCTATCACATTACCCAATGCATTGTAGAGCTATCTTAGGATCACCTGCAGTAGGTATATCATGGAACCACCTGTATATGTAAACAATTTCCCTGATCCATAAAATATTTATAACACATAAAACAAACATAAAGGAAAGATAACATTTCCACATTTCAATCACAATATATCATTTAATGATACTGACATAACCAATCCATTATCAAAACCATTTTCAATACCCAAATACGTAAAATATAATATGGTATTTATCTTCCTTTTAAACAAATTTACCACTCATTAAGGATTACAAATATCATATAACATTCGTGGTGGTGGAAAGGTCATTATCCACACGTACATTAAAAAATAAACATTCCCTTTGTCATTTAGTAAAACACTTTGTAGAAAAATAATTCCTTTGAATGAAATGAAAAGTCAAAGGGGTTTATATACTGTATAAATGAAAGTTGTGTATAAATAAAAATATTCCACAATGAAAGGATATTGAGATGAAGACCATTACCTCATTTCTGACTTGACTCATTCGTTATTTTATGTCTGTTAAATTGGGTAACTCCCTTTGGTTTGAACCAAAAGGATTTATTGAATTTTCTTATGCCCAATGTAAGGCTTATAAGTAGAATAGAACAATTTTGTGAGATTATTTGGGAAGATTATAGATGATACAATGGGGATTGAGAGGTGTGAGTAAGTCTTATAGGGGAAAAAATTTTATAAGGGGGAGGAGGGGATCTTTATGAATGTTTGAAAATATTAATTTATTATAAACTAAATTTAGATTTAAAAAGTTCCCAAACCCATTTAATACAAATATAAGGTGACTATTGTTCTAAATCCTCTCATACAATGGGTTTTATACCTGTTTAGGGAATAAAATTAATGACATTAGTAACATAATATATGTCATTTGGAAGAATAATAGGTTTTAGGACTATTTTATCATTTATTAAAATATTGATTGATTTAAAAACACATTTATGTCAATTTATAAACTATTCTTATAAAGACTTTTGAAAAAATATAACTACTTGATTCTACTAAAATAAATACAATAATTAAAATATTACAAGTTATAATCATCTCTAAAATTCGTTCATGGCATAAGAAGTTTCGATATTAATTTATTTTAATATTGATAATCTCATTTATTTAAAACATTCATTAATGATGTAATCATTACATAATAATTGTGTCATAAATAAATAAATTTATATTATTTCTAAAAATTATAAAAAAAATACCATGATGTAGTAAATATTTTTAACATTGAAGTTACTATTTATAGTTGAAAATATAACTTATATAACCCATTATAAAAAAATTTACAATGAGATATATGTTTATGTTATATTTTACTTAACATTAAATTGATTTGTATAAAGTGACATTTTCACAAAAAAGTGGCTCCATGGGGTACCAAAATCCACCCAAGGATTCCCATGATCGGACATGTATCATAAAATTATATTAGGACACTTTTTAGGGTATTTTAATATTATTATAATAATATTATTTTACCCTTATTACTAGATTTACCCTTTAACCATGGTAAATAAAATATTTACTGAAGTTATTATTCATAATGTCTAAAAATAAAAGTTAAAAATTTATATATTTTGGACCTCCTAATTCCAAATATGCAATCCATTTTTCAAATTTCTTAAAATTGAAGTTATTGAAATAAATTTAATATTAATTCCCCTTGCCCAAAACAGAAAAGAGAGTTTTTAAGAAATAATAACTATCAAATGATTTACATTTTTTATATCCAATTTCAAAGTGAGATTACTTAAAATGACCAAAATTGGATGAAAAGTGAAAAATATAATCTAATTAATCTTTAAAATAAATTAAAAATATAATATAACCATATAAATAAATTTGATTAATAGGCAGTTTTGAATTAAATGCAATATTGTTTCACTATTCATTAAAAAATGAACATTATCAAAAAAGTAATAAAATTTCATCCAAAGTAAATTTTGATTTCCTTATTATAAATAATAATATTATAACTTAATTTTTAACATATAAAAGGAAAAAACTAGATTTAAAAAGGGTTCTATTTCAAAAGGCGGTAAACTGACCTTATAAAAAAAATTAGAGTGTTAATGTTTAAAATTAGATTCATTCACATTTTAAGCGTCAAACTTTTATTGGATAGATATAAAAACTTTTAACAAAAATGTATAATCATATTTTATTTAGTTATGTTCATTCCCTTGAATACAACGACTAGGTGTTTACTACTATTTAAAATAATATTATATTATTGAATTTTTTTCAGTATTACTCAACATTGTGTGAAAAATGAGATTTTAGTGAAACCCATTGATGCATTTCGGGTATTACATTGAAAATAACATATCTTTAAATTAAAATTATTATTTAATTAACAAATATTAATAAATATAAAAATATAATATTCATTATTTACCTAGTATGTTCCAAATTACTACTATCAAGCCCTTTGTCTCATCATAAACTAACCACATTACCATAAAACAAAACTGACATCATCTTAGTGGTATACCTTTGTGAACAAATCAATCAGGGAATTAATTTTTTGTAATCCAAGAGGAGTTACCCATAGATAAGGTAACATCCTTCCACAAGCACTTTGGTTATATTTTCTTTATCCACCACGTAATATATTCTAATTCCTTGACTAAAAAAATACACATTCCTATAAATAATAATATATCTTTCATATAAGTTTTATACCTACACTTACACACACTTCCATCTAATGGGTATCAAATATACAGTTCATGTGAATGACAAACTACTGCATCATGAAATGATGTTGTTCATTTTGTTTACCACCTATAAAAGTGGTAAATAGGATGAAAAAATTTTAATATATGATATATAATAAATTTATTATGTATTTATTCCTCTATAATTATTACATAATGCATACTTTCTTGCTTTCCATTTTGTGGAAATAGGATAAATTCTTTTGTGGACGTGTGGACTACTACCCCTCAAATCCATTTGATTTATTCATACATTACATGGAATGTACTAATGATGGGTATAGAAATTTTTTTTACCATAATTATTATATATATACTTATATTTCATTTAATTTTATCTTTCATTATGATAATAAAACTTAAATAGTGTTCATGCATACGTACGACCTACCGCTTTTATGAATGATGTATTCCATTTGATATTTATATGTTTTATAGATAATTATAAATATTTATATAATGATTTTATATAATATTTTCATCATTTTATAATTTTTAGGAAAATTTAAATAATGATCTATGTTGTATTTTAAGGAATAAAAATTCCAAACATATATAAAAAACAACGTAGATATTACATGAAATGTAATATTAACACCTAATTGTAAATAAATTGGTGAAATAATGTTTCTATAAAATCATATATTGTATTAGATATAATAATATTGTTGTTGTTAGTTTATAATAAACATAAAATTATTTTATTGTAGTTTTTAATATCTTTGAAGAAATTCAATACATGAGGTTAGGGTATTCTAATCTCATTTTTCATATCTGTGAAATAAATTCCTTATTCATGAACTGTTTTTTTGTGGTGTATATACATCCCATTAATGTATTAAATAATTATTATATTTAAATTTATTTTCATTTAAATATGATTATTCTGACATTTCATTCACGGGGTTTGTGGTTCAAATATTATCAAATCGGTAATGTAATTTTATCTCGATTTTCAATGTTTGAGATACATATCATGTTATTCACACATATTTTTATATGAGCTGTATATAATTCCGTTTAAATGACATAACATTAATTTCATTATTTTAATGATATTATATGATTTATTTAATGTTATTCTATTATGGGGTTATTATTTCATGTTACTAAAGTAGTAACATTTTATTTCTATATTCACATCATTTATCAGGAATGTTTATGATTATCTTACCATTGATGAAATATTATAATACATATCTTAATAAATCTTTCAAATTTTATTTTTCTCCCATTATTAATGTTTTATCTTAGTTATGGTACAATTTATTCACTCATTGTTTCTGGAGAGAATTAAAATAATATTTTTATGAATATTTGAATTTATTTCTCCTTTCAGTTAGAAATATATGATCTTTGAAAATTGTTTTTTATGAAGATGTTATAAAAAATATTTTTCTATTATCCTATGATGGTCAAAGAATATTTTTACACATGTTTTCGCTAAAAATGGTCTTAAAAGTAATGTTCTTTCATTTTTCATATAAATGTATTTTTATTAACTTTTTAAGGTAAAAAACTAATTTTCAGACAATATAGATTTATCTGCCATAATAGATTTCATTTCATTTAATCATTCATTTCATGTTTAAAATTTTATTTTGAATGAATGTTTCTACTTATATTCTTGAAGTAATTTTATTTTAATGTATATTTAAAATAATTATTTTTCAAAAATATTTTATGTTTAAAAAAGGGTTTTAAATAATATCAAATGATTTCGTTATATGTTTTTAAAATGTTATTTTTCAATGAAAAGGATCTCAATGATTTTAAGATATATGTATATGTTTTCAAATCTATTTTCAAGAAAATTATATCCAATATGATTCAAATAATTCATTTTTTGATTTTAAATTTTTTCAATGAAAAATTGTTTTAAAATGTTTCCAAAATTTATTATTGAGTTTTCTATGTTTTTTCACTAAAGTAGTTTTTCAAAATATTTTTAAGCCTTCCTTTATCTGTTTTCAATTATATTTGAAATGAATTTTTTTTCCAAAATATTTTATGAGATTTTTAATGAAGAAAATAAATTTTCCTCAATTAATGTTTTAAATTTAATTTTAAAAGAAATTATAAGAATATATTTTTTTAAATGTTTTATAGAAGAGATTTTTCAAATAAAATATATATTTTTATAATACACTCCATGTGAAATTTGAAAATATACCTGAATCTATGATTACATAGTTTGTTATATTTTATGTTTTACATGGGATAACATCCAATAATACATTCCATTTTATTTCATCAATGGTATGAGTTTTTAGGAAATAATGTTTATGAATCTAGTTTCTCACCCTGAATTTATATTCTTTTTAATCCATCATCTTCTCACAAGTTATGCATTGATGAAATGATTATGAAACCATTCTCTTTTCCGTAAGTAATTATATGATAAAATTTTTGTGATACTCATTTAATTACATGGGTAATGAAATGATATTTATGAAACATATCCCTTTTCATATATAATGATTTGATGAATATTTTATTATGTTGTGGCACATGTATGTATGATTTTATCATGTGATGGGTGGGAACTATGTATCCCACCAATGAATTGGGTAAATATTTGTATCTCATGATAAAATTATGAGTTTGAAGTTGACATGATAGATCTAATATGGATGAAGGAGAAACCCAATCCACTATGGGATGATGGGGAAACCTGAGACTCTCTATGATGATGGGGAAAATGATCCATTATATAGAAAAGACTATGACTAGGGATTTTAGTGTGTCCCTACCAGTAATATTATCCCCTTGAAGTGTCCTTATAAGTTATGGAAATGCACATTAACTTATAGGGAATCATATTAAATGTTTATGTGTAATACAAAATTCCAGGCCTTATTCCTATTTTATGAATTCATGTATTATTCTCTTTATTACCATACACTTTATGTATTATAATGTTCCAATCATTGTTTAATGAATAATGTTTATATTATTTGATATGGAGGGTATGATATTAAAATGATATGATATTGTTCTCAAATCATTATGTTCATGTTATGCTTATGTATCTCCTTTATGTACCCTTATAGTGAATTTGTGATCACCCCATTCTTATTTTCCTTTCCTTGGATTATGAATAAAATTTTTATGTTAGATTACTAAAGGGGAAGATCATTAAGGTATATGTATACTATTATTCACAAAATTAGAAGAATGTGTTCTTAGTTTCCAAATACACTAAGCTATTATGGTCCTCAGGCATGTATTTTTGTAATTTTAGGAATATTAATTTAAAATAATGTAATATCGATGTATGATAATACTCAGTTGTCATAGTTGGTATCATATGGAAGGGTTATTCAACCATAAGAAACTAGGATGAGAAATATTTAGTGATAAACCTAGGGATATTTCCATTGATATATTTGTAAGACCTCTATATACCCTAAGATTGTAGGGGTGAATCAGGGTGTCAACATTTTATTTTAAATAATTGGATATTATTCCCATGTTGGTAGTAACATGTTAAAATGGTGGTTGGAATAGTGTAGTCATAAATCATTCACATTAAAATATGCATCTCAAAATTTTACTTAGTTCACCACTATGGGCTAGTCCAAGGAGCATACATCGATAGTGTATCATCCATACTTAAATCCACTAATATTCACATTTTTAGTACAATATTTTAGAAATATTCACTCTATTTTAGGAACACTACCTGACGATATATTTCAATATCACACTATGTCCCTCGAAACACTTCCTTCGACTCCCCCTAGATCACTGACATGGGTGAATTCTTACTCAGTTTATCGACATGAATTTAACATCTTCATTATTTAGGTGAATATATTTTTAATTTCTAGAGTGACACTCTTATTTCATTGAAGACCTTAATTTATGCACTTGAAATCACGGAAGATAAAAACTATAAATTCCAAATATGAATGTAATTCAACATAGTACTTGGGTACAACTACTATACATATACGCATGATTTGGGGTTGTAGTTCATGATGTATTTTGGAAAACCATTATATTTCACGAAACCCTTCTATTTCATGTAGTTTCACCATAATATTAACTTGTTATTAATATACGCATGGAACAAATTGAACGTAACTCCCTTCATACATAAAACTCACAACTCGTGCGTAAATCTTAGATTATACGCAACTATCTGATTGCGCATGACTCCCTACTTGTGTGTAACTCACTACTTGTGAGATCCGAAGCCTGTATTTTCTAAAAGTATTGAACCTATATCAAATGAGGAGGTAATATTCTATTTGTATTTATTTTTTACCTTGGGTGAAACTTTGTGAAACTATTCCCCTAGAACGCATGTATCACCAACACAAGTTTCTTTTAGATCAAACTCATGAAAAATTACCTTTCATGAAAATCAATAAATTAGGTGAAATTACTTTGTTTTCCATTTTTAATGAAATAATATTGAAATATACCTTGTAAAAAACATTCCAAACCATGTTATCACTTGTAGAAAAATAATAGGCTTGGTTTCAACAATCTCTATCTTTGGGATTATTTGAAATCTGTAGATATATTCAATGAAGTACCCGCCACTTATCATAACCTGAAATAGAAGAAACAACTAATATAACATTCCAATTATATGTGATCAATTATCAGTTTAGAAAATAAGAGGGAATCCATGAATTCGGATCTCGTGTTTTGAAATGATTATTGAGTTCCAAGATAAGCTTTGTCTATTTCGTCATAACACTGAGTTGTATTCTCCATTCTCATCCCTTTTGTAACTCGATGATTTTCCCAATTTAACACCCTTTGTAGATAAACCCAAATATCCAGGTTTTTATTTTAAGGGCTCAAAACATACTCCCCCTAGATCATATCATCCACATAAACCAACACCATTTGAATAAATAGATTAAAAATGATAATTAAGGTGGGGATATGGGAAAAAATGTAACCTCATCATTCATTGGGAGGTGGTTGAACACATAGTTTCAACGGATTCTTCGCGAACACATGTACATATAATGGCATGGGTTCTTATGTAAACCACATGATCATAAGTTCCAAAATGATCCATTTTAATCATTCCATGTTCAAATTTTTCATTGATAAATTCATATCGGATTTCAATGTGTTTCGTATGACAATAATGAAAATGATTTTATAAAAGATCAATTACTCTATTTTTATTATAGTGAATCACTATTGGATAGTTTACATAATCCCCAATTTCAGTCATTTTTTGATTTTTTTCAAAGTAGTTGAGTGAAAGACTTTGTAGTAGAGATATACATAGCATCGTCAGTACTGAGTGATGTATTTTCATGTTTTTTACCCAACCCGACTAAACATTTCATTCTAATAAATAATTCTGCATCACCTATACACTTTCTATCAATATCATTTCCCTATAAGTCATCATTAGAATATTGTGATAGTTCATTATATTATTCTACAGTAAAGTATAATCTATAATTGTGACTACATTGAATTTCATCATGATTATTTTCATTACATACATATGTTCTTATGTCATATTATTTTTAATGTGGTCCACTTAGCATGTTGAAAACACAATATCTGGAAATGTTGAAATCATCTACAATATTCTTCTAATGATTCAACTATACATTGTGGGATCTATAGATGACCCATCATCATGCTTTCCTAGTTTTTTTCCAATCACAATCAATGTCGAAGTTGGTTTGGAATAATTACTATTTAATTTCTTCAGTAACTCACATGCATACATTTACTAAGAAATAAAAAGGGTATTCATTCCTCTAAATCACTTACATCCCCATAAAGTATGTTATTTCACCAACAATAGACAATTCAAATTATGTTTTCATGTGCTTGGAAAATTCGTCCACTGATATTTTCCTCCTTATGCCAAATATAATATCATCTACATACACCACTACATTAAATTTATCTTATTTCATGTTCATCACATGTATATTGTGATCCACCCCTCGTCTATTAAATTCGATCTTCTTTAGATATGAATGAAGTTGATATTACAGTGCAAGTGGTGCCTCTTTCAGACCATATAGTTACTTCTTTATTCTTTATACATCTATTTCATCATTACCAAGACAAAAACCCACTTGTTGTTTGATGTAAACATCATATTCCAGAACACAATTCAAGAAGATATTATGAAATCCATTAGATAAAATATTTATCCTATTTTAATTTCTAGGGAATCGAACAACCAGATATATTAATGTATTGCTTCTGGAGAAAATGTGTTTTCAACATCAACACCTTTAATCTAAAAATGATCATTACAAACTAATAATGCCTTATTTCAGATCACAATACATTTCTCATCAAATTTATTTTTAACGATCCAATTCGTAACAATCACATTGTGACTTTTAGGCCTAATAATATAATTCAAGATTGTATTCTTTTCAATCTGATCTAACTCTTCATTCACGATTTTAACCGACAATTAATCCTTTGACACATCTTCAAATGAGGATTGTTCTACAACTGATCAAAAGGTAAATTGTGTATTATTCCTCATTTATCATGTCTATGTGGGTGTTTTCCAATCACTAATGATGTTATATTGACCAATCTACGCTCTTCGATTTCTCCTATGAGGTTCAAAATAATTTTCTTTATCCATGGGTTCCTCTTCTGATTCTTCTTCCAAATATACTTTATGGTTTGAACCCATGAATGTGTTGAACACCTTTCTCTACATATTTTTTTGTATTAATTCCATGTCTACATTATTATTCTTATTCTATAATATCAGCATCATATTTACTTGAATCATTTGTATTGATATTTTCAACATTCATTGCATCACTTCTTTTGTAATTTTTTCAAGATGATTATCGATTAATTTTTAGGATTTTCTCTTCATTAAAAATATTATAAATATTCCTTCTTCTGTAGCATCACTATACTTATCATGATTTCCATCATTTATTTGGATGAAACATTTATTTCAAAAAAACATGAAAATACTTCCAAGAGGGCTTCATTCCATGTCACAACACATATAGTGTCTCTGTTTCCCATATATATCCTTGTTTGATTTCAAGTTTACATTATAGCTTCAAAAGCATATTTCTAGTAATAGATAGTGATATGACTCTCAATCATTATAGTTCTGGCCATATTGTTCACCTATCGATTTTTATGCCCAATAACTACATTTTTCCTTGGAAATATCAAAGAAGTCACATCATGTTGTATTCCATGTTTCTCATAGTAATTTTCAAAATCAATGGATGTGTATTCCCCTCTATTGTGAGACCACATAACTTTTATTTTCCATCCAGTAACATTCTCTACTATTTTGTGATATGCTTTCATGAAATCAGGAACTTGAAATTTTATATGAATAACCGTTAAATAATAAATTCTATTAAAATCCTCAATAAAAAATGATTTTCCTCTCTCTATATTTTATTTCCACATTTATCAGCTCACACATATTTATGTGGATGGAATCATGGAGATTCTATAAGGACCTAGCCTAAAAAAATTAAATAATATTTAATTAAATTAATAATTAACATCAATGATCTCTTTAGGTTTAGTGATTTAATGAATTAGGCCATAACATATACATTTCAATTTTAATAATACATGTAGAAACTTCTACTCAGTATAAGTTTTTTTATAAATAAAAATTCATAAAAAAAATGATTCATGCTTAGTTCCCTTTTTTTGCATCATGAATTTTTCATTATCCCATCCTTGACCCTATTCATCTTTATATCCAATGAAAAAACATTTCAAAAAAATGGATGTGAATAAAAACCTCATTAAGGGATACACAAATATAGAAAACTATTAATTTTCCAAAACAACTAATAAACCATGAATACTTTATAATAATTAATAATTTTCACCTTTTTGAAGTAGTAAATACTCTTCACAAAATAAAAGATCACTTCTTACCTTTTATTAAACAAAATATTACCATAAAACCCATAGAAAGATCACATAACATATAAAGGTAACATGGGACATAAACATACTTAAATGAAATAACCATACTGTCGACTTCCACACATATCACTAAATGGAATAGCCATATGGCTAACATCTATACCCAATGCATTAGGGATTATAATGTAACCACCTATCTTAGATTATAATGGAACCACCCATTATTTGGTTTATCTGGTAAACACCTGTCAAATGTCCACATACCATTATAAAATCACAACACAAAAAATATTGTGAATATAAATATTTGACTAATAACATTTATTTTGCAATGAAAATAAATAATTTAAATATATTGAAATAATAAATCAATTACAAAAACAATTTTCAAAACAAAAAAACCCAAAAAATTAATAAGGGGTTTCTTTTTCATTTTAAAAACATTCAGGCTTATATAAGAAGTGAACTAATGATTATGGTGGCGAAGAGGACATTATCGCCGCAAACAATAAAAAAATCCTTATTAAATTTTGTAAAATGATTCATATAAAAAGTATTCCCATTGAATAAAATAAAATTTTAAATTTTTTTATACACCATATAAAAGAATGTCCTGTATAAAAAAATACGCCTCAATGAATGGAGATTGAGACGAAGTCCCTTACCTCATGTCTGACTTGACTTTTTTGTTCATTAATTTCGTGAATAATTAACTTAAATTAATTTATAATTTCTTAAGAACATTTTCTAATTTTATTATTACTCTTATATCACTTATTACCTTTATATAACAATTTTTTAATTATTTGATTTCAAATCAGACATTGTGTCGATGTTCAGAACATCAGTAAAAAATGAACTTTTTATAATTATAAATTGTCAATATAGAAAAAATTATATTTTCTCAAAGATTATATTCATGATTTAGATATCATATATATCATATATATCCATTATATATATATATATATTAATTAATAATAGTTCATAACATTTAGAGATAAGAAACGAAATGATCGTTATGGAGACGGTAAGCCGTACGTACGCCTGAATACTACTTTCATTTCTATTTTGTAATTTAATGAAAAGAAAACATTATTATAATAATTATATTATAATTATAGTAAAATATAATATCTAATTTCATCAAATCCATCCTTTATACATCTCAAGTATGGCATGAACGATTCATATCACTTTCGGGAGTTGTAGTCCACACATCCTCAAATAACATTATCACTTTTACCTATTATGGAAACCATAAAGGATTCATATGAACAAAAATACATAAGTAAATAGAAAATATAAATATTATATATATCACATATAAATTTAATTCAATCGTAATCACCACCAAAAGAGGTGGTAAAATATAATTTAACAATCATCGTTTCGTGAGGCAGTAGTTCATCGTCCACAGAAACAATATGTTCTTACCCATTAGAAGGAGGAGTATTTAATGTTTGTACAAATAATTCTAAAAAAACAACATAGTGTATTTATTATACTGTTTTTCATATAAAATAAATTAATAAAAATATTTTAGGGGGTTTGAAAATTAAAATAAAATAAAAGAACATAAGAGAAGACGTTACCATTAAATCGGGTATCTCCCTATGGTTTGAAACAAAACCGATACATGAAGTGCCTTATTATTAAGGTAATGCTTCTAGGAGGATGATAGGGATACAAGAAGCTTATTTAGGAAGAGGTTGGATGATTCAAGAGTCTTGAGAGGTGTGAGTAATGGTTTAGAGGTGACGACTTTATAAGGGGGAGGAGGGGATCTTTAGGAATGTTTGAAAATATTATTTTATTAAATAATTTTTTTGGGTTTCTAAATGTTCAAAACTCATTAAAGTAGAAGATAAGATGGCTAATTTTTGAAATAAAATCATATAATAATAATTTTATAGGTTTTGGATGTTGCTTTCATATTTATAATCTTATTTATTTAAATCATTCATTAATGAGGAAAACACGACATCATTATTTTGTCATCAATAAATTTATTTATTTGTATTCCAAAAATTATTTAAAAATACCATGATATAGGAAATATTTTTATATTTTAAATTATTATTTATAGTCTAAGATATAACTTATATAAAGTCATATAAAAATTGATTTACTAAAAGATATTTGTTTTAGTCCTCTTTGTGTACACTTAAAATCAATTAATATAAAGTGTCATTATCACTCACATGTTGCCCCATGGGGTCCCAAAATAGACCCAAAGATTCCCATAGTCAGACATGTATCATCCAATAGTATTAAAACACATTTTAGAGTAATTTATTTCTTATTATAATATAATTTTTTTAACCGTATTTACCATATTTACCCTTTAATCATAGTAAATAAAACATTTTTAGAAATAAATATTCATAATGTCTAAAAATAAAATTTACCTATTTACAAAATTTAGACATCTAGATTCATTATTATGAAACCATTTTTTTAATTCAAAACTTATAAGTGGAATAACTTAATTTAAAATTAATTCTCACTGTCAAAATAAAAAGCATGTATTTATGAAATAATGACTATCAAAATATTGCCACTTTCTTTTATCCAATTTCAAAGTGAAATTATTTCAAATGACCCAAATTGGATTAAATGTTAAAAAATTAATATAATTAAACTTTAAAACCCATTAAGTACATTATCTATCCATACAAATCAAATGGATTAAACTACAGTTTTGAATTGAAATACAGTATTATTCACAATTCATTAAAAAATGATCATTATCATAAAAATAAAAAAAAATCTTCCAATGTAAATTTTGATGTCTTGATTCTAAATAAGAATATTATTTTCTCAAATAGAAAATAAAATAGTGACAATAACTATATTTAAAAATTATTCTCCATCAAACGGCGGTAAATTGACCCTTTTAATAATATTAGAGTATTTTTGCATTAAATTGGATTATTTCTTATTTTAGGCCTCTAAACTTTTTTAAAAAATGTATAAACATTTAAAAAACATGTATAAACATATTGTAGTTAGTTATATTCATTCCCACCATTACAACGGCTAGGAGTTAACTACCATTTAAAATAATATTATTTTATTATTTTATTTATCGGTATAACTCTACATTGTGTTCAATGTAAGATATCAACGAAACCCATTGCTGCTTATCTGGTACGCAATCGAAAGTTTTTTCCCTATTAGATTAAAATACACATTTAATTCACCAATATTAATAAATATCAAAATGTCATATTATTTATTTAATTATTATTTTACATCCTTACCCCTTTTGGGAATTATGTTCCTGTAATTCTATTCACTTATAAAATAAATGGAGGTATTTATCCCTCATAGCATTTTTCATATTCTGACGTAGCCTCTTCAACAATATGAATTTTTTACAAAACCTTTACTAGATGAATTACCTTATTCTGCAACACTTTATCTCTTTGGCCACGATTCTAGACTGGTTTTTCCTGATAAGAGAGATTCTCATCCAACTAAACTACCTCTGGGCTCAAATCATGAGATGGATCTGGCATATTCATTCACGACAATGTATAATGAAAACATTGTGTACTTGAGATAAAAATGGAGGTAAATCCACTCTGTAGGAAACTGATCTAACTTTCTCTAGGATTTTATAGGGTCTAATTAACCTCTAATTCAGAATTATATTCTTTCCAAATCTCATCACACTTTTCCATGGAGAAAGTTTGTTAATGACATGATCACCTACCTCAAAGAAAGACTCCTCCTCCAGTCACGTGCATAACTTTTCTTCCTTATATAAGATGTTCTCATGTTCTGGTGAATAAACTGAACTTTATATATAATCTAATCTACCAATTCTAGTCCCATCAGCTTCCTTTCACCTACTTCATCCCAAAAAGCTAGAGTTCGACACCACTTCCCAAATAATGCCTCAAACGAATCCATCTATATACAAGAAATAAAAATGTTATTATAATAAAATTAAACAAAATAAATTTTTCTGTACCAACAACCCTAGTAATCCATTGAAAATTCATGTATCATAACCTCCAATGTCTGAATTTTTCATTATGAATGTCTATCTGATTGAGGATGAAAAGTTGTAAAAAAAATTAATTTAGTACCAAAAGACTTCTGAAGGCCTCTCCAAAATATAGAAGTAACCATGGGATCACAATCATATACAATAGATAGGGGAACTCCACGCAACCTGACTATCTCTTTATCATACAACCGAGAAAGTTGATCTAGTGAAAAAGTATCTCATATAAAACAGAAATGAGAAAATTTAGTCAATCGATGAGTAATAACCCAGATTTTAGTATTACATGAAGATGTATTTGGAAATCCCACAATGAAATCCATGGAAAAACTTTTCAATTTCCTCTCTGGAACCATTATAGGATGAATCATGCATTTCAATAACTGTTGCTCTACATTAACCTATTGAAAAGTGAAACACTTCACAGTAAAGTGAACAAAATCATTTTTCATTCCATCCCACTAGTAATACTATTGATGATCATTGTACATCATAGTTCTACTAGGAAGAACTAAAAACATAGAACTATGAGCTTCACATGATAGCTCATTCATCAACAATGAATCACAAGGAACCTATAATCTCTTCCCAAATATCAAAATAAAATTATTATCAATGTTAAATTCTGGAAACATATCCTTCTTAACAAACTATTCCATTTTATGCATCTCACTGTCTTCCTTCTGCACTTTCTAAATTCTGTCTGATAGAGATGATTTCACTCACTCATGAAATAAAAAAGAGGAATTTTCTACACCAAAAACCTCTATGATAATGTTCATCAAATCATTAATCAAAGGATTTTGTTCCAAACATAACATGGTTAATGTAGCATTACTTTTTTGACTCAAAGCATCAACCAATTTATTTTCCTTTCCTGGACGGGAATGAATCTTGCAATAATAATCATTGATTAATTCCAACCTTCTCTTCAGTGTCATGGTTAATTCTTTCTGAGTGAATATATACTTCAATATTTTGTGATCAGTATATATTTCACACTTTACACCATACAAATGATGCCTACAAATTTTTAATTAAAAAATAGAAAAAGCTAATTCCATATCTTTTGTAGGGTAATTTAACTCATGAGGTTTCAACTGACGCGAAACATATGTAATTACCTGATCATTTTTCATAAAGAAAAATCCAAGTCCTTTCAATGTTTCATCACTATTGATAAAAAAACTCATTATCTCTGGATATTAGTTTCAAAACTGAAGCATTAACCATTTCTTATTTTCACTTACTGAAAATAATCATCACATTTATTTCCAAATGACCATAACATGTTTTTTAGATAGCATATTCATTGGACTAGATAATAGTGAAAAATTATAAAAAAACCTCCGGTAATCAAAAACCAAACCAACAAAACTATAGATGTTGGCTATATTTGTGGGTCTTGGCCATTATTCAACAACTTTGGTTTTATCAGGATCAACAGTTATGCCATTTTTTGAAATAATGTGACCATGGAATGAAATTTGTTTTAACCAAAACTCACACATACTGAATTTCCCATACAGTTTTTTAAGGTTTGAAAGATAACCCTTAAATGAATTTCATGTTCCTCTCAGCTATTAGTATATCCCAAAATATCATTTATTAAAACAATCACCATTTATCAATTGATTCAACTGATTCATCTATGCAACGAACTGTTCAAGTCTGATTCCGAACATCTCAGGATGCTGATTTGGATGATAATTTTCCTTTGTATGCCTTCCTAGTGTAGTTGTATTGTTTTTTATGAGGAAAACCATTATGAACACAAATATATTGTAGGGGAAGCAACATGGTAATCTGTAAATACTATATCATTTATATTTGTCCAAAAATTAATTTATCAACATTAATTTATAAATATCTTAACTCCTAAAGTTAACTAAACTGACCTCTGATACAAACTATAATGACCCAGCCTTAAAAAATTACATAATCTTGAATTAAGTTAATAATTCACATCGAGGATCTTTCCTAGTTTAGAGATTTAGAAAAATAGTCCATAACATATACATTAAAATTTGACTATTACTTTTAGACACTTCTTCTTAGTATCCAATTTTTTCTCATAAAATAAAAACACTTAAAAAAGAGTCATGTCTAGTTCCATGTTTTATACATCATGAATTTTCTTTGATCCCATCCATTACACTATTCATATTTAAGTCCTGTGAAAAACACATCAAAAAAACATTCGATGAGCATAAAATGCTCAGTAAGGGATCCAGAAAGAAATAAAAACTCTTCGTTTTTTAAAACAAAAAGTAAACAATGAATACTCATAATAAGTAATAATTTTCACCTTTATGGAGTATTAATTACTCTTCACTAAATAACAGATTATTTCTTACCATTTTCTAACCAAAATATTACCATAAAACCCATATAATTAACACATAACATATAAATGTAACATGGGACATAAACATACTTAAATGGAATAACCAAATGGTTGACTTCCAAACATATCATTAAATGGGATAACAATACAGCTAACATCCATACCCAATTTATTGGAGGTTATAATGTAACCACCCATCCTGGTTTATCACGGAACCAACCGTCAATTGGTTTATCACGTAACCACCCATCAAATGTCCATGTGCCATAATAAAATCAAAACACATAAAATATTGAAAATATAAATATTTCACTCATAAAATTTAAGTTGAAATAATAATAAATCATTTCATGATAATGAAATATAATATATCAAGTTCAAAAATCATTTTCAAAACCAAAAAACTCAAAAACTAAATAAGGGGGCTCTTTTTCATTTTAAAAACATTAAGGCCTATAGAGGAAGCCATCTAACAATTACGACGGTAGAGAGGTTATTGTTGCAGAAAACGATAAAAAAAATTCCTTTTGTAATTCAATAAAATGCATTGTAGAAAAATGTTTCCCTCTGAATGAATTGAAATTTCAAAGGTGTTTATACAATATATAAAATAAAGTTATGTATACAATAAAATATGCCTCAATGAATGGATAATGAGATGAAGTCCCTTATATAATGTCCAACATGATCCATTCATTCCTTAATTTTCTAAATAATAAACATAAGTTAATTTCATAATAACCTTTTTAAAATTTGTTATTCCTTTTATATCACTTAATACATTTCTAAAATAGTTAGTTTATTATTTGAGTTGATATCAGTCCTTTTGTCGATGTTTGAAACTTGAGTTAAAAATGAACTTGTTATAAGTATAAATTGTCCATGTGCTCAAAATTACATTATCTCCATAATTATATTCAATCATCTGATATAATATATATAATATATATCCATCATATATAGGTATTTATAATAGTTCATAACATTTGGAGATAAGAAATGAAATGAACCGCTCCTTGAGACGGTAAGTCGTACTTACGCATGAATGCTACTTTCATTTCTATTTTGTATTTTAATGGAATGAAAACAATAATTTTAAAAATGTATATTATACTTCCAGTATAATATCATCTATAATTTCATTAACTCCATCCCTTATACAACCCACGTATGTAATGAATGAGTCATATCACTTTGAGGGGGTGGTAGTCCGCATTACTTTAAACGAAATTATCACATTTACCCATTATGGAAACCATAAAGGTATTCTATAAATGAAAAATAATTAAGCAAAGAGTTAATATAAATATAATATATATATCATATAAATATAGTTCCATTATAATGGCCACTGTAAGAGGTGGTAGGAGATAACTGAACAATCATCGTTTCATGAGGAAGTAGTTCGTCGTCCATAGAAATAGTATGCTCTTTACCCATTAGATGGAGGTGTGTGTAAGTGTAGATCAGATCAATCTCATAAAAAAATCCTAGTATATAAATTATACTATTTCTGTTATTTAATAAAAGAATAAAAAGATTTTTGGGGTTTGAGAAGTAAAAGAAAAGAACATAATAAAAGATGTTACTTATAAATTGGATATCCCCATTTGGTTTGAACCAAAAATTTTATTTGAAGACGTTTATTCCTAAGTTAAGGCTTCTAAGAGTAATATAGGGATGTAGAGAGATTATTTTGGAAATTTTTGGATAAACCAAGGGTCTTGAATGTTGTGAATAATGGGATAGAGGTTATAAATTTTTAAAAGGGGGAGTGGCTCTTTATGAATGTTTGAATATATTATTTTATTATATAATTATTTTCGGTTTCTAAAGATCCAAAACACATTAAAGTAGAAGATAATATGACTCATGTTCAAAATAAAATCATCCAATCAAAATTGGACATGTTTTTTAGTTGTTTTTATTTTTATAACCTTATTTATTTAAATCATTCATTAATGAGGTAAACACTGTATCAGTGTTGTGTCATAAAAAATATTATTTATTTGATATCTAATTTTTTTTAATAAAAATACAATGATGTAGGAAATATTTTTTTTCATTAAAAATAATACTTATAGTATAAGATATAAGTTACATTACACCATGTAAAAATTGATTTACTAAAAGATATATGTTTAGGTTATCTTTGTCTTTACTTAAATTTAATTAATATAAATTGAAATTATCACATTCAAGTGGCTCTATCGAGTTTCAAAATAGATACGAGGTTTTACATGGTCTGAAATGTATCATACAATAGGAATAGGACACATTTAGGGTAATTTAATATTATTATAATATTATTTTTTACCCTTATTTACTATATTTGACCATTTACCACGTTAAATAAAATATATATTGAAGTAAATATTTATAATGACTAAAAATAATTATTACCTATTTATAGAATTTGGACTTCCTAATTCCAAATACGGAATTCATTTTTTCAAATTCAAAACACATCAGATGCAGAAATTAATTTAAAATTTATTGTTGTTGTAAAAAAACCATGTTTTTAAGAAATAATAACTATCAAAATATTGCCATTTTTTTATGTCCAATTTCAAAGTTAAATTACTTCCAATAAAGAAAATTGTATTAAATGATATAAACATAATCTAATTACTCATTAAAATAAATTAAAATGATAATCTATCCATATAAATAAATTAGATTAAAATGCAGTTTTGAATTAAAATAAAGTATTTTTCTCTATTCATTAAAAATGAAAATTATCAAAAAAATACCAAAATTTCATCCAAAGTAAATTTTGATGTCCCAATTCTAATGAAGAATATTATTTTTTCAAATAGAATATATAATTGTGGAAAAAATTATATTTAATGTGGTTCTCCATCAAAGGGATGTAAATCGGCCCTTTGAAGAATATTATAGTATTTATGCTTAATATTATATTCTTTCTTATTTTAATCCTATAAAAAATATTAGATAAATGGAAATCATTTAAAAAACATGTATAATAAAATTTTAGTTAGTTTTGTTATTTCTCTCCATTACAATGATTATGTGTTAACTACCATTTAAAATAATATTATTTTATTATTTTATTTTTCAGTATAACTCCAAGTTGTGTGTAACGTATGATTTCAAAGAGACCCATTGTTGTGTATTAGGTACTCCATCTAATGTAGAATCCCAATTAAAATAAAATTAATATTTAATTCATAAATATTAATAAAAATTAAAATGTCATATTCTTTGTTTTTTTTGGGACGTTACCAATTTGATGTCTCATTCTTCTTTAGAAGATATGAACATTAAACAAGCTTTCCACATATTCAAGATACAAATGTATTCTCTCATTATTGCTTCAGATTAGGTACATCTGTAACATACCAGTTCCGGAATCCACCCAAAGGCACCTCGTACCTGGTTGGTCACATGGCCTCAAGCGCATTTCCCAAAATGCCAGAGACTGCCGACTAGTAGCGAGGGCCTTGGGTGTGATAGTGCTGAAACTATGCCCTCATTGGTAGAGTATATAGTGGATGTAAGAAAATACACACAAGAGAAAAAGTAATAATGATGTTATACCAAAAATAAATAGCAGAAAACTGATAGCATAAAATGTAGCATATATATATAATGATGCATGATACATATGTCTAGGAAAACAGTGAAACAAATAACAATGCTGAAATATAGTACTAAACCATGTACAAAAGAAAACAGTAATCAGATCCACACCAACTCATGCCTATGCCTTGGTCTCATGCTCTCCATCTCCACAGCATGTCAAGTACCTGATGTTGAAGGGCGCTTTCCCTTGTCTATACCTTCAAAAATATTATCTGTTTGGGCCCAAAAGCATGGCCCAAAGGGTGTGAGACTAAATCTCAGTAGGCAACCACCACGAGATCTGTGCCTAACAGTCAATGAGTATATGCCAGGTAAAAGTACCAAAACCATTAAGCAAGAAAGTACACAATAGTAAAGAAACCATGGTTCAATATCAAGAAACAACTAAAAAGAAGATAAAACACTATAGGTAACCCTCATGGTAGTACACTCTGTCTAACCTCACTGGTCCTACCCAATAAGTATAAGGATACAGCTAAACACATGGAAACCCTCTGGGAAGTTCTCACAACCTATCCCCTCCGGTCCTACATAACAAGTACAAGCAATCCAGTGGGTAGTACACTCATTCTAACCCATCTGGTACAGCTTAAGCATAGACTATATGAGGAAGCACTCACCATCAATTCCTCCTATAGTCTCATAATGTAAATAAAGGTGATCTAGGGAAGTACTTACATCACATTGCCTCTAGGGCCCAAATAGAGGAACTACAGACACTCTAATGAATAAATCAACGTCAATTCCTCATGTGGTCTCACATCGTAAACTATAAAGTAGCTCTAGGGAAGCCCTAAACGTCCATTTTCCCTATGGTCTATAAACTAGGTTTTCACGGCCCCGTGTAAGTCAAAAAAGTGTAGCAGTGCATAAGGGCTGAGGTAACCTTAGGTACTACTTGGCTAGCATTCTACAGCACAACATCACAATAGAACAACAGTCACACCATCCAACAATACTAGGCATGGGAAAGTAAACAACAGCCTATTAAGAAAATAAAGACCCAAAGGTCCAAAAAGGAAAAACGTGCATGGGAAAACATCCAAAGAAAAAAAAATCACCCTATTCACAAACAATAATCGTTTAATCAGGCATACCAGCATAGAAGAGAAATAATAAGGCTAGAATGGTAAATGTTCAATACCCAGTTCGTGTGTATTTGGAAATTTTGAACATAAAACTAATGGACTATCTTCAGAAAGGCACAAACAACCTACCTCAGTGTTGGGAGAACATGAAAATTGAACCACGAGGGTTGAATCACCTTAGAATGCTGTATATCTACGAAAAAAGTTTAAACATTCAACCCATGATAACTCACGAAAGAGGAGAAATCATGAAACGAGGCTCAAGAAGAAGAGTGAAATCGCATATGCGATTCCAACACAACCAAAAGTGTTTGATTCGGAGGATGGAAATAGGATCGGGGGCTCATCGAAGACCTATGACCGTATAGGTTCTCTCGAATGAACAAATCCTAGAAGAAGGGTGTTCTGTCCGTCAGACACGACCCCTGTGCGTTTAATGAAAATAAAAATACACGATGTGAACATTTATATTACACGACGTGTACTTGCTATTAATGTAATCTGCATTAAGCGGCCTCCATGTCACCCCAAATTTTTGTTTGCAAGGCCGATACATGGCCAACACATGGCTACCCGTGGTAACGAAGTACACGGCGTGTACTCACAAAGTACACGACATGTAAATCAAAAATATCAAGAATGTTCTTTTTTCTCAAAAAAACTAGAAATAAGAAAAACACACCTTAAAATAATATCCGGGTTCTTCCAAACTTTCCCCCTTTAACGAAATTCATCACCGAATTTCCCTAGTGTGGGGTAGAAGAAGAAACCTCCATCACATCCGGCCACTGGGCTCGTATATCTGCCTCTCTTTCCCAAGTCTCATCCTATACCCTCCCGTGCTGCCCTATCACTCGTACCCGAGGAACAAACCAGCTACGGATAATCATTGTACTGTGATTGAAAATCCGGATAGGATGCTCCTCAAATGTTGCATCCACTTCCAACCCAACCTCCTCATGTTGAGGTACATGAGACGAGTCTGAGAGGTGATGTCAAATATGAGAAATGTGGAAAACATCATGCATATCCTAATACCTTTGAGGTAACTGCAATCCATAGGAAATAGGCCTGATTCTCTCTAACACATTAAATGGACCGACATACCTCGGTGAAAGCTTACCCTATCTCCTGATCCTTCTGTGCCCCACCCTTGGTGTGACACGTAGAAAAACCAGATCCCCGACCTCAAACTACAGAGGTCATCTCCGCTAATCAGCATAACACTTCTGTCGAGACTGTGCAGTAGACATCCTCTTTCTAATTATCACTATCTTATCTGTGGTCTCCTGGTCAAGATGAGGTCTCAGCAAAGCTGGCTCTCCTGCCACTAGCCTATATAAGGGCGATCGACATGTCCTACCATACAAAGCCTCATAAGGTGAAATCTAAATAGTTTCTTGAAATCTATTGTTGTAGGAAAACTACACAATAGTTATATGTTTCTCTCAAGAGACTCTAAAATCCATGATGTATGCTCGGAGCATGTCCTCATTCACCTATATCGTACACTCAGACTGACCATATGCCTGGGGGTGGTAAACTGTACTCAAAGGTACCTTTGAACCGAATTCTTTCTGAAGCCCCTACCAGAACCGGGAAGTATAATGCACATCCCTTTCTATAACAATGGAGTGTGAATCTCTATACAGATGTAAAATCTCATGGATGTACAACAGTCCCAGCTCATCAACACTGAAGGTCTCCTTGATCAGCAAGAAGTGTGTGACCTTCGTGAGTCTTTCTTTGACAACCCATACAACATCATTTCCTTAATGCTACCTTGGTAAACCAGTCACAAAGTCCACCGTGACATCATTCCACTTCTACTCAGGAATGGGTATCTGCTATAAGAGCCCTAATGGCCGCTGATGCTCTGCCTTCTCCTGCCGATAGGTGGAACACCACACGACGAAACCCGAAATGTCCTTCTTCATACCAGGACTCCAATACTAACAATGTATATCATGAAACATCTTGGTGATGCTAAGATGAACTTCCCAAACTGAGGAATGAATGTCTCACATTATCTCCTCACGTAAGTCTGTTGGTTTCCATACGAGCCCCTAGAAATGCAATATATACTCCTTTCCTATAGTCCATCCAGGAATTGGGTCCTCTCTAGACACGATTTCCCTTAGGACTAGGCTATTAAAATAGGATAGTTGTCTCATTCGAACTCGATCAACAATAGTATATGTAACAACTATAGAAGAAAGGAAACTCTTCCCCTATTTTTCGTGCACATATAAATGTATCTCAAAGAACATTTCCATAAGCTGCCACACACTGGTGGCATTTTGAACTACCTGTATCGGTGTCCTCTTGCTCAACACATCAGCCACTGTGTTTCCCTTCTTAGGCGTAGAGGAAAGCTCAAAGTCAAAGGACTGTAGGTACTTGTCACGACCCGCCTTCACCAAACAGAGAGAAGGGACAGTATATTTCTAAGCCCTTCCTTCTTTATGTTGATGGATAGATAATGACCCCCAAAACCCACCTTCAATAGGTCCCAGAGTGGTGACCAGCACCATGGGTATAAAATCTCACACAAAAGGAAGGCATTACCCTTTTATTTTAATATGATTGGGAGAGAAGATGATGAAACCCAAAAACACCAAAACTTTAAGTAAGAGTAAAGACAATGAAAACCACTCCCATATGAATGCTGGAAAAGTAAAAGCCAGAAAGTACATGGTGTCTACAAAGGTAAAGTACCAAAATAAAGAAAAACAACAACTACAACAGTCCCAACGCCTGAGCTAGTATGACCCTACACGATCCCCGAAGTCCACCTAGAAACCGAAATGTAGTTTTATATATCTAGGGTTAGTATACAAATATACCCAATAGGTAAAACCAAAGACTCTTGTGCACAAGTGGGCAGGCATTCTAATGCCTTGTGAGAAATGGGATAACCGAAGCACCTCACAAAAAAACTATCTACCCAAGCCTCACCAAGGAACACTCCCCAAATAACACAAGTCAATTAAGGTATAGTAATAGAACATCGATGTTTGGGTACCCCACACCACTTACCCACTGGTTATTGAAGACATCCTACGCATTGAACCAACCCCGCCATTCTCACCACAGTCCCACTGCCAAACTCCTCCCGTACACACCTGGGCCATTACCGCTATCCCACCCACAGACACCTGGGCCACAACAACCACGTGTAACCACACCCGCAAACACCTGGGTAAGAACAAATACTGCCACGCATAAAGACACCTAGGCCTCATCCCGAAGACACTTGGGAAACAACCTGCCTGCAAGAACCTGGGCCAACCACCTTAACTACCCTGACTGAAGATTCTTGTGCTAATAATGGACTTCAGGCCATCACAGCCTGCCCGAAGAGTCTTGGGATATTAGGGAAAGGGAAAAAAGTGCTAATAACACTCCACTCATAGGAGTGTTGGGAAAACGCCCTCCCCCATGAAATGGGGGTGTTCGACACTAAATGCTCAACTTGGTTAGGGAGCGAATGAGAAGCACAAGAACTAAAATTATATATATATATATATATATAACAAGAACTCAACCCAACCTAGGGCTCCACACCTAACCCAAGCACGTACAACCTAGTCACTACTCATAGAAATCATACTACTAAAAACCAAGTCACAACTCATTCCCAGATTCAATTTCCCAATTAACCCATTCTTTTTTTCATGTTTAAGTGATCCCGTTTATGTAAATTCTGCACTACTGGGCAACTAACATCCACAAGAACAATCATAGAGGAAAAAGTTACAGCCAACAACAATTTAAACATTCACACCCAGTTCTGTTGTAAATTTAAATCAAATTTAGATCCCTCCAAGTATTGAAACCAAAGTAGGCCTCAAGATACGACCCCCACATCCCCAGAAAAACGTTTTCACAATAGAAGAGGATTCCACCCCAATTCGTGATATAAGCAGAGAAACCACAACCCCATATTCACAACCAGTAACCATGACGCATCATAGGATCCCATCCTCACCCACATCACCCCATAAGAAAACAAACAAAATAATTTACCTACTACCAAACATAGTGGAGAAACATCCAGGTTCAAGCTCATCATTTATCTATTTCTTCTTTCTATTAGTTAACCAGGGTGAACACACATGTGAATATGTTTACAGGGAATCCATTCAATCCACCGAGTTCACATGATTAACAATTTTCTATGTTACAACCATTTAATCAAAAGAGGAGACAAGAGTTTATTAGTGCATAGATAAAGAGCACCAATGGCCATGATTTTCAGTAGGCATAAATTCTTACAGTTCAAAACATATATCAATTAAAGAGAGTATAGAAGAAATCCAAATGCATCCCATAATCATTTAAGAGTCCGTTTATTATCTTTTTTAAGGTTTGGTTAGCCTATTCTCATAGAAACAATAGCGCACCCACATTGCATGATACATAGCAAGGAGAGAAGAAGGAAAAAAAATCTATACTTGATATATCAAAGATCATAGTTTCTCTCCACGTGCCAGGAATAGGGGATGCGCGGCCTCCAGTGGAGGAAATCCATGGAATACATGCAGAAGGCTTCATCAGAGGTGCATCACAAGCCACAGGAAAAAGGACTCCAAGCGCGCTAGGAAGAAGAAAGAAATTCAATTGAGAAGAAAAGGAGAAATCTAGTGGGGGATATAAAGAGGAGATCAGGATATGGAATTTTGAACGCCTGGAAGAAAGGATCACGGTTTCCTACGTGGGTGGGCAGTTACACACGATTATATCAAGGAGTTATTTAATATCCCTTATCGGGGATGTTTGCCGAGATTTTTAGGAGTCAATTATGGGATTTAAATGACATCAAAAAGGGTATTAAGATTAATTTACATCAAAAGATACGTTATGGGAGCAGAAAAGTCAGGTACTGGAAAAAGGAACGAAAGGCTCAGTGAGGGGACACGGTACCGCCGTCACGGTGTCACCCTCAAGGTGCCACCGTCACGACCCCACAATCATGGTGCCACTGTCACTGGTGCGACTGTTATGTTGCCACTGTGACCGATGCGACCGTCATAGTGCCACCGTCACCGATTCCACTGTCAAAGTGCCACCGTGACCAGTGCCACTGTCATGGTGCCCCCATCCCCACTGCCACCTTCACAGTGCCACAGTCATGGTGGAGCCGTTTTTTTGGTGATGTAATGGCCAGGGGGGTCCGAGACATTACATCAGGTACCTCTCAAACTATTCTCGCCCTTGAGAATTAAAACCAGACTTAAAGAAAGTAGAGGGGTCCGAACAACCACCTTGAAAGATACCTCTCGGGAGTAGACCTCCTTATTAACAAGGAACAACCCCTTTCTCATGAAATCATGAAAAACAATGATTCAAACTGTTTAGTCATGTGGGTGAGGGGTTTCCCTTCATCCATGTTAAGATTCTATCCTCTTTGGGCTGCACTAACTTGCCCGCACGAGTTTAAGCGCATCCACTTTAATACATCATAACTAGGGATCAGGTCCCCCCTCCCCACATTTCAGGGAACATCAAATACATCCACAGAAAATGGAAACCACATAATCCATAGTCAACACAGTAAGCATTCCATTATCCAAGTACAAACAAAATAGAACAACACAAAAGAGCTCTGGGAACTGGGTATGCATCTGTGTCTCCCATTCCCAGGTACTCTCCTCAATCCCACCATGCCTTCATAGCACACTAACCAAGGGAATGGTTTTCCCACGAACCACCTTCTCTTTACGACCCTCAATCATCACTGGTCACTCCAAGAACGTTGCATCCTCATTGATATATGTCTCTCCCCAATCGAGGACGTGTGAATCATCGTGCAGATACTGTCAGAGCTAGGAAACATGGAAGACATCATACACCCATTACAGCGGTGGTGGAAACGCCAGCTAATAATCCACCTCGTCGACCCGCTGCAACACCTCAAAAGGTCCGACAAACTTTGGAGAAATCTTACCCCACCTGCCGAACCTTCGCTGCCCATGTCGTGGGGAGACCTTCAAGAACACGTGGTCCCCAACCTCGAACTCCAAGGGTCTCCTCCTATCATCGGCATAAGGCTTATTCCAATCCTGAGCTGCCTTCATCCTATCTCATATAAGCTGACCATTCTCCATCGTGCTCTGCACCACCTCCGGGCCAAGAACACCTACCTCCCCAACCTCTATCCATCACACGAGTGAGCGACCTGGCCTTCCGTACAAGGCTTCGAATGGAGCCATTCCAATGGTAGAGTGATAGATATTATTTTAGGCGAACCCTACCAGAGGCAAGTGTCACACCCATGATCCCCCAAAGCCTGGGACACATGCCTGCAACATATCCTCCAAGGTCTGAACGGTGCACTCTGTCTGTCCATCTGTCTGGGGGTGGAAGTCAGGGATAAGATGTAGATGGGTATCAAAAGCATGCTGCAATCCCCTACTCATGAGGTAAAACGTGCATCCCTATCTGAGACTATAGACCTCAGAACTCTATGCAATTTCTCCCCCTATTCTACGTATCTCTGTGTTAAAGCATCCACTACAGTTGACTCCTTGATCGCCAGAAAGTGAGCCGACTTCGTCAATCGGTCCACCACCACCCAGATAGTGTCACGGCCTCCTTGAACCCTAGGTAGCCCTATGATGAAATCCATCGATATGTCATCCCACTTACACTCGGGGACATATAATGGTTGCAACAAACCTCCTGGAACACAGTGTTCAGCCTTCACCTGCTGACACCCCAGGCACTTGGCCACGAACTCTGAACCACCCGCTTTACCCCGGGCCACCAAAACTGTCCCCTTAGGCCCTGATACATCTTGTAAAAACTAGGGTGCACTTCCAGGGTTGAGTTGTGGAGATCAACAATAAATCTCTCATGCATCGCCTCTGGAACGAACAACTTCCCCCAGAAAAGCATCTGATTCTGACCATCCTCCACCCATCCTTCTGAGGCATCACCTTGGGTAACCCGGTCACACATCACTTCACTTTCTGAATCTCCCCACTGGGACTTGTACACCTTCCGTAGAAGAGAGTATTTCACTGTCATCTGATAAAGGAAACCTCTACCACTATACATCCTTGCGTCCTGGTGCATGGAAACCAACTCCCCCATCACCTTACAAGTATCTGCCGACTCTCGAACCACATTCTTCTATGACTTCCTGCTCAATACATCGGCCACTAAATTCTCCTTTCTTGAGGTGTAGGAAATCTTGAAGTTGTAGTCCTGAAGGAACTCCATCCACCTTAGTTGTCTTATGTTCAGGCCACACTGAGAGAATACATACATCAAGCTCTTGTGATCCGTGAAGACCACACATCGCTCCCCGATGAGGTAATGCCGCCAAAACTGTAGTGCAAAAACGACCGCCACAAGCTCCAGATCGTGGGTGGCATAATTGCGCTCATGAGGACGTAACTGCCAAGACCCATAAGAGATCACCCCTTGACACTGCATCAACACACAACTGAGACCTTTCCCTGAAACATCACAGAACTCCTCACACGTCGCCCCTTCTTTTGTAAACCTCAGCACTGGGGCACTAACCAACTTCTCTTTGAGATAACTGAAGGCCACCTCACACTGTCCACTCCAAAAAAAATCCTAGACGTTCTTGGTAAAGCTCGTCAAAGGTGTCGCAACTCGGGAGAAGTTGGCCACGAACCTCCGGTAGTAACCTTCCAGCCCGAGGAAACTATGAACTTCTGCCATGTTCAAGGGTGATGCCCAAGAAACAACCGCCTCAACCTTCGACGGGTCCACTGCTATCTGCTGCTCGGACACGACGTGACCAAGAAATTGCACCTCTTCCATCCATAACATGCACCTGGACAACGTCCCATAGAGCCGGTGCTGTCGGACCATCCTCAGGTTCTTGGCATGATCCTCCTCTGATCTTGGTAGATCAGGATGTTGTTAATAAAAACGACAACGAACTGATCCAGGTATTCCAGGAATACAGAGTTCATGAGTCCCATGATCCCAGATGGAGCATTCATAAAATTGAACGACATGACCATGAACTCAATGTGGCTATATCCGCACCTGAAGGCCGTCTTTGAGATGTCGCCCACCTTCACCCTCAACTGGTGATATCCCGACCGCAAATAAATCTTAGAGAAACATCATGCCCCCTTCAACTGGTCAAAGAAATCTTCTATCCTTGGAAGAGGGTAGCGATTCTTGACAGTCACCTGATTCAGTTTCCATTAGTCTATGCACAGCCTGATACCACCATCCACCTTCTTGGAGAACAAGTCTATAGCACCCCATGGTGGTGCACTTGCTCGGACAAAACCCTTCTTCATCAAATCGTCAATCTGAATCCGCAACTCCCAGAGCTCAGAAGGTTCCATCCAGTAGGGGGCCACTGAAATCGGATGAGCCCCATGCTACATGTCTATCCCAAACTCGATATCACATTGAGGGGGTATAGTCATCACCTCCTCAGGGAAGACTTCCATGAACTCACTGACGATCCCTGGAAATCCAACCATTTCTGCATCCACCGACTCCACTGATATCTCAGCTAATAAGGAGACGAGGGGTTCCTCCCACCTACTGCCTTTATGGAAACCCCATTCACTGATGAAAGTCACACGTCGGCCGCTCAAGTATGAAAACACGACCCTTCCTCAGAAGCAGTCAATGATGGCACATGCATAGAACAACCAGTCCATGCCTAGGATCACATCATATGGTTGTATCTGCAACAATAGAAGATCCTTTACTAACTGATGTAGCCCTATCATTAGTCCACATCCTCGTAAAACATATAACAAGTCGTTCTGACCTCCGACTGGTGTGCTCAACACCAGGGGCACTGGAAGTTTCTCAGCTTCTAATCCTAGAGCAGGGTCCAGACTGGGTGCAAAAAAGGAGTGAGAAGCTCTGGTATCGAACAAGTCATAAGCAATGGTACTAAACAAGCTGATCATACCTCGAAAGACCTCCGGTCCTACTGGAACTGCTGCCTCCGTGGAATGCAACTGCCCACGCCCAGCTCCTCTGCCTCTCGGATGTCGGCCACCTCCACGACCACACCCGGGTCAAGGTCCGTGAGGAGCGCCCTGAGGTTGGCCTCCTATGGAAACGTCTACCCTCGGCAAAGAGGGAGCCTGATGCCCCTGCTTCTGCTACTGAAAGGGCCTAGCTGGGAACTGCTGCGGCTGAGGTGGGTGCGGGACCTGCCCACTGCCACCATACTGCACTCTGTCCGGGTACTGATTCCGAAGGTTCCCATGGATTTCATAGATGAATAATCTCAGCCCTGGGCCTGAAAAGAAAGGGCGAGGGCTGGGAGATCGGAACTGGAACTGCTGGGGCCTAATTCTTTCCAGTCGAAACCTAGAGGGTCCTTATGCTAGAGGCCTGCTGCTGATGGCCTTCCCCTTTGACGAGCCTGACTGTATTCCCTCTCATGATACACCTACCAACGTGTGCATCCTCTCCACCACTTTGGCCTTCTTCTGTACCACTAGGTATGTCGGTAATGTGAAGGAAGTAACGGCATACTAGAGGGAAGGTCAGAGTGCCTTCTCCAAACATCTTTCATGAGACTCCTCATCCAGAAAGTGGTCCGGAGAAAAGTGGAGGAGATCCTTGAACATGATCCCCAACTCTCTCACTGACATACCCCCCTGCTGGAGGGAGTTTAGCTTGTGTATCTTCTCATCTTTCATCGTAGAAAAGAGGAATTCCACCTAGAACTCCTTCTCAAAATCATCCCATGTCACCTCTGCCTCGCTCTTCTCCCCCAGATAAAGCATCCACCACTGATGTGATACTCCCCACATCTAGCTCATGGCCAGAGGAACCGAATACTCTTTCGGAGCCCGGATCAAGCCGAAAGCTATCACTAGCTCCTCTATCCAGCTCTTCGTCTCCATGTCAGAGGTGCTTCCCTCATACATCGTGAGGGTCTGTCGCTGAAATTCACGAAGTGTCTTCTTCCACTAGTCGTCCTCCTCTCCTCAATCAGACCTCCATCGATCATCCTAGTCAACCTCTTGGGTCCTTATAGCCCGCACAACTCGTGCTCTTCTCCCAGGTGCTGTAGCTGTAAGGTAAGCAAGGAATGCCTAAGACTGGGTAGTGCAAAATATGGCTCTTAAATTTTTCTTAGACTTCTAAATCATTTCAAATCACCAAAACACCCTATAAACACAAGAAATCAAGTCTTTATGGTGTATGAACCTTTCCTAGGGTATCTACCCTGCAATAAGTGTAGCCTCACTTGGTCGTTCGGTAGGTCCAGAGTATTTGTGTTGGATCACTAGGGGCCCTAAAATCCCATGTCCTAGCTGGTCTTCCCTAGTCTATTTCATGCACCAAGATTACCCAACATTGTTTCCCTACCATCCCATGCAATCCTCGTTGTGCCTAACCCAAGACTCCATCCTATCTCTCAATCTACCTTTGATACCATTCTGTCATGACCCGCCTTCACCAAAAGGAGGGAAGGGATTGCAGATTTCCAAGCCCATCATTCATTAAGTTGAAGAAGAGATAATGACCCCCGAAACCCACCTTCAATATGTCCCTGAGTGGTGACCAGCACCAAGGGTATAAAATCTAACACAAAAGGAAGGCATTAGCATTTTATTTTAATAGGATTGGGTGATAAGATGATGAAACCCAACAATGCCAAAACTAGAAGTAAGAGTAAAGACAAAGAAAGCCACTCCCATATGCTTGCTGAAAAAGTAAAAGCCAGAATGTACAAGGTGTCTAGAATGGTAAAGTACCAAAAGAAAGACAAATAGCAACTGCAACGGTCCCAACGCCCGAGCTAGTATGGCCCTGCATGATCCCCGAAGTCCTCCTAGAAACTTGAATGCAGTTTTACATACATAGGGTGAGTATACAGGTATACCCAGTAGGGAAAACCAAAGACTCTTGTGCACAAGTGGGGAGGAATTATAATTCCCTATGAGAAAAGGAGATCACTGAAGCACCTAGCAGGGAAAAACTATCCACCCAAGCATCACCAAGGCACACTCCCCAAATAACGCAGGTCAAATATGGTATAGTAATAGCCTGAATGGACCGAAGACCTTAATTTTTATTGATTTTGGATAACCACCCTTTCAAGTGATGAGGGGGAACCGTTACAAGGCCCGTAGGCTCAGAGATTACATGGCATGTAGGATTAGAAGATTACATGACCTGATGGTCTTTGGAAATTCAACCAGACTATCTACAAGGAACTTCCACTCCCCAGCATTTGCATCTTGATAGATGCTCTTCAACTTTGCATGACCGTCTGGCTAGTCTTCTCGTGCAAGGACAGGCTGGTACCGATGGAATATCCATACCCTCTCATTTTGAAAATCCATTTGTCTCTACTTTGGTGAGTGCACCTTCTCTGAATCCTCATTTGGGGCCGCTCGTTTTTTGTAGTGTGTCTTGGGCCTGCATTCATGTGGCCTGAAGGCCTTGGGGTGGCCCGAAGGCCTTGATAATCAACTGGCCCTAAGTCCTTGGGTGGCCCAAAAGTCTTGCAGGACCCGAGGACCAAACCGGTGGCCTGAAGGCCCAGATGGATGAATAGTTCAGGCCGATACAGTACCGAACAGTGCCTTCTACAGTACTTCTATAGTACTGCTACAATACTGAACAGTGCCTGCTACAATACTACTATAGTACCGAATAGTCCCTGCTACAGTACTGTAGCAGTACCGAACATTGATGTTTGGGTACCCCATGCCACTTTCCCCCTGGTCATTGAAGACATCATATGCATCGAACCAATCCCTCCATTCTCACCGAACTTCCACTGCCATACCCCGCCCACACACACCTGGGTTGTAACCGTTATCCCGCCTGGAGACACCTGGGCCACAACAACCACGTGTCACTACACTTGCAAACACCTGGGTCAGAACAACTACTGACACACCTGAAGACACCTGGGCCTGATCCTGAGGACACTTGGGAAAGAACCTCCTGCATGCACCTAGTCTAACCACCACAACTACCCTACCCGAAGATTCATGGGCTAATAATGGACTTTAGGCCATCACAGCCTACCCGAACAGTGCATGCTATACTACTTCTATAGTTCCATACATCGATGTTTGGGTACCCCACGCCGCTTTCCCACTAGTTATTGAAGACATCCTACACATCGAACCAATCCCACCATTCTCACCGCACTCCCACTGCCAAACCTCTCCCACACACTCTTAGGCCATAACTGCTATCTCGCCCATAGAAACCTGGGCCACAACAACCATATGTATCCACACTCACAAACACCTGGGTCAGAACGACTACTGCCATGCCCGAAGACACCTGGTCCTGATCCCAAATACACTTGGGAAACAACCTGCCCGCATGCACCTGGGTCGACCACCACAACTACCCTGCCTGAAGATTCTTGGGCTAATAATGGATTTCAGGCCATCACAGATTACCCGAAGTGTCTTGGGTTATTCGGGAAAGGGATCAGAAAAGGAGCTAATAACCAGCCACTCGTAGGAGTGTTGGGAAAAACACCCTCCCCCATGAAATGGGGGTGTTGGACACTAAATGCTCAAGTTGGGTGGGGCGTGAATGAGAAACACAAGAACTACAATTATATATATATATATATATATATGTAACAAGTACTGAACCCAACCTAGGGATCCACACCTAACCCAAGCACGAACAACCTAGTCACTACTCATAGAAAGGACACCACTCAGAACCGAGTCACAACTCATTCCCAGAATCAATTTCCCAATTAACACATTCTTGTTTTCATGTTCAAGTGATCCTGTTTATGTAAATTTTGCACTATTGGGAGAATAACATGCACTAGAATAAGCCTAGGGGAAAAAGATATAGCCAACAGCTATTTAAACATTCACACCCATTTCTCTTGTAAATTCACATCAAAGTGATATCCCACCAAGTATTGAAACAAAAGCATGGTTCAAGATACAACCTCCACATCCCCAGAAAAAAGGTTTCACAAATGAAGACGATTCCACCCCAATTCGTGATATAAACAGAGCAACCACAACCCCTGATTCACAACCAGCAACCGTGCCACATCAGAGGATCCCATACTCACCCACATCACCCCATAAGAAAACAAACAGAACAATTTACCTACTACCAAAATAGAGTAGGGAAACTTCCAGGTTCAAGCACATCATTTATCTATTTACTCTTTCTGTTAGTTAACTGGGGTGACCACACAAGGGCAAATGTTCACAGGGCATCCATTTAATCCACCGAGTTCAAGTGATTAACAATTTTATATGTTACAACTATTTAATCATCAAAGGAGACAAGAGTTTATTAGTGCACATATAAAGAGAACCAACGACCATGATTTCCATTAGGCATAAATTCGTATAGTTCATAACATATTGCAATTAAAGGGAGTACAATAGAAATCCAAACACACCCCATCATCCTTTAGCAGCACGTTTATTATCTTTGTTAAGTTTTGGATAGCCCATTCCCATAGAAACAATAGCACACCCACCCCGCATGATACACAACAAGGAGAGATGATGGAAAAACATCCCTACTTGATTGATCAAAGATAGAATTTTTTCTCCACGTGCCAGAAACAGGGGACGCACGGCCTTCAGGGGAGAATATCTGTGGAAGACATGTAGAAGGCTCCAGCAGAGGCACACCAGAAGACACAGGAATAAGGACTCAAAGCGTGCCAGGAATAAGAATGAAATTTAATTGAGAAGAAAAGGAGAACTCTTGCGGGAGATATAAAAATGAGATCGGGATATGGAATTTTGAACGCCTGGAAAAACGGATCACAGTTTCCTATGTTGGTGGGAAGTTACACAGGATGATATCAAGGAGTTATTTAATATCCCCCATCGGGGATGTTTCTAGGGAGTTTTAGGAGTCAATTCTGGGATTAAATTGACTTTAAAAAGGGTATCAAGATTACTTTACATCAAAAGATACGTTACGAGAGCGAAAAAGTCGTGTACTGGAAAAAAGAATGAAAGGCTCGACGAGGGGACACGGTGCCACCGTCACGATGTCACCCTCACAGTGCCACCTTCATGGATCCACCATCACGATGCCACTGTGACCGGTGCGACCGTCATTGTGCCACTGTGACTGGTGCCACTGGAACGGTGCTACTGTGACTAGTGCCACTGTCACGGTGCCACCGACATGGTGGAGCGGTGTTTTTGGTAATGTAATGGTTAGGGGGGTCTGGGCCATTATAGTACTCAAGCCACCATCGTTGTCTCAATTTTAGATAAGGCAGAGTAAAACTGTAGTTGAGACTTTTGTGGTCTGTGAAAAACACAAAATTATACCGATAACATACTGTCTCCAACAGCGTAAGGCATGAACAATAGCTTCCAACTCTAGATCGTGTGTCGGGTAATTTGTCTCATGTGGCCCCAACTGCCGATAACCGTACCCAATGACTCCATCTCCCTGCATAAGCAAAGCTCCTAGCCTAATACCTGAAGCGTCACAATAAACAATATAGCTCTTTCCTGGCTCTATCAAGACTAGTGTCGGTGATGAAGTCAACCTCCCATTCATCTCCTGAAAGGCTGACTCAAAGAATCAGACCAAGAGAACTTCACACCCTTCTTATTCAGACCCATCAGTGGTGCTGCTAAGTGTGAGAAGATCTGTATGAAGAGTCTGTAGTATCTATCCAGCCCTAGAATACAACTTACCTCAATGATGTTCCTTGGATGTTCCCATGAAACTACTACTCTCACTTTCTCTGGATCTACTGATACTGCTGTCTCATAGATAATATTACCCAGGAAGTGAATCTGATCCATCCAAAAGTGGAATTTTGAGATATTAACATATAAATGATGCTCTCTTAGGGTACTCAAAACAATCTCAATAAGGTTATCATGGTCTTGTTGAGTGTGAGAGTACACCATGATATCGTCCAAGAAGACCACGATGAAAGAATAAAAGTACGGATGGAACACTCAGTTCATCAGTTCCATGAAAATTATCGGCACATTCATGAGACCAAAAGGCATAACCATATATTTGTATAGACCATACCTACCCCAGAAGGATTTGAGATGTATATCTGATGGTATAACGTGCAACTGATGATAACCGGATCTCAAGTAAATCATTGAGAACACCCGGGCTCCTCGAAGTTGATCAAAGAGATTATCAATCCTTGGTAAAGGATATTGGTTCTTGACTATAAACTGGTTCAACTTTCTATAATCCACACATAGCCTAAGGATACCTCCATCCTTCTTCACAAAAAGTATAGGCAAAACCCAAGGAGAAGTATTGGGTCAGATGAAACCCTTTCCCTGTAACTCATACAAATATATATTAAGCTCCTGCAACTCTAGTTTAGCCATCCTATAAGGAGGAATAGACACTGGTTCCACCCCTATTACGAGCTCAAAAGAAAATACCAACTCTCACTCTGGAGTAAAACCTGAAATGTCTTCTGGAAAGACATCCCTAAAACATTCGACCATTGGTGGAAAGTCTAACTATGATGTCCCCTGATCATCCAGATATAGACTAGAAATCTAGGATGTTACTCCTCCCAACCCATGATGCTCTGTACCCGCTCTGCTCTCTTGGACATCCCATTTTTCCTTATGAAGAAAATATTCACTTACCGGTGATGTGAAACTCACCCTGCGACTATAACTATCGACGACTTCCTGGAAGGGAACTAGCCTATCCATTCCAAGAATGACATCATAAACTGTAATCCCTATGACATAGAGGAACCATAAAAAGTGACACCCACCAAACTCTAGAGGGCACTCCTTACACTGACATAAACTCATTGTTCTAGTCCCCAACAAAGTTTCTAGTGTCAAGATATCAGTAGAAGAAAATATACAGAGCCTAAAGCTATACACAACCAAAACAGATATAATTATATGGGAAGCCCATGTATTGAAAAGAGAATAATTTAAAACTGAGGCAACTAAGATCATAACTAGATCTATAGATGGTCTGAGATCCTGGTCCTACTTGGTCTAATCCACAACAAAATCCTGGCCTGCACCACGGCCATGTGCCCCTTTCTGACCACTCTGATATGATCCACTTTGTTTCCGCTGAAAGACTAGAAACTGACCACCATGGACACGACCACCACCTCGGCATGAATGACAAGAAGAACTCCAGTTCCCTGACTGGTGAGAAACCGGTGGTGCTGCTTCCAAAAATGGAGTCATAGAAGAACCCTTATCACTAGCTACTGGTGAGTAGATCTGATAGAAGCGCTGATGGTGACCCAACTTGCCACATGATTGGAACTCCACTGGGTCCCTCGCGCAGTGTGGCCTCGTATGCGCGCTCCTTCTGCACTGGTAGCACACGACCTGGATACCTGAATAAGTGACTTTCCTCCTTGAATAACTGCGAGAAGACTCCCTACAGTGCATCCTACTATCAGTAGGAGGGATTCTAACTCCAGATGCTGAGCCGCCCTGGATCACACCTCTGGAATCCCTCAGACTGCTCTCTGTGATCAGCGCCTGGTTGACAATAGAAGTGATAAAAGTCAACTGTAATATATTCAACTGCTATAGGATGTGATGCCTCAGACCATCCTCGAACTTCGTTGCCATGAATAAATGATCACCTCAAAAAATAGGTGTGAAGAACTAAAACTTGATAAAGTGGGAGGAATACTACATAACAGAAAGAGTACCCTGCTCCAGACTCATAAATTATCGGGCTCAATTGGCCCTCAAGGACTTTGGATAGAAACATTCATAGAAGATGTGCTGGAACTCATCCCATGCCATAACCTACGGGCATCCCTCCTGTGAGATCACATCCAACCACATCTTAGTGGAGTCTCGTAGCATATAGGTAGTGAGGTTAACCCTCCTATTTGGAGGGATCTCCAGAATCTCAAATATATTCAGCTTGGCTTCTATCCATGACTCTAGAGTCGGGGGTCCTCCATATCATAAGAATGTGAGAGGATGATGTTACTGAAAGACTTGTGTCAAATCATCCATTGACGGGGTAGCAGGCGGCGCTCCCTGAAAGGTCTTCATCATCCTCAGAAATCCATCCCTAAACTGTGCATCTGCACCGATGTCAGGTACAACAGCTGTAATGCCCCGACCCCAGTTACCTGGATTCGGTGCATTATTACATAACATTGGCATGATCACGAGGAATCAAGTCCCGAAGGACCGACCAGTTTAGCAGTATTGGAAAATAGATTACATTCATGACTGTAACACTAAACTTTATAACATACAAAACAACATAAATAATCCTTTATGAACGCCATTATTCCCTTGGCTTAACCCTACATATCAATCAAAATACACTTCTTGGAATCCTGGGAAAAATAAAACATAGAAATATGTGAGATCAGATGCTCAGTAAGGATAACAATATACCAGAAACATTCATAAATAAGCATAAACATTTAAGGCAATGTATAACTAAAACAAAAGCATTTTAAACTTTAACTTCAGCATTATATGGAAAAAATAAAATGAAATAATTCCATTTACTTATTGACATGGATATTATACCATGCGAATTTTCACATGCAATATCAATAAACACGTTCATAATGATGGAATGCATAATGCCATGCAATCATAACCACGTACCCAAGGCCTCGTGCCAAGGCTAAAAATAAGATTTTGTCAAGGCCTCATGCCAAGACACTAGTTTTTCTCATGAACTTACCGATGCAACGAGGAGCTATAGCGGGCTCCACCCGTCACTTACTATGTCCATAACATTCCTCATATGAATAGTTGAAACATAACATAAACATTCATATTAAAACTAGCATACGAAATTTCAATACATCAACCATAAACCATGAATGGTATAAAAATATTACATCCATAGACAAACATATCATAACTCATTCAATACAATATGTAATATTGTATTATAATAAATCAACCTCAATCAAAAATAATATCTAGTAAAGGATGTTGACATAGTTGAAAATGATGAGTAATTCATTTTGAGAGAAATATCATTTTTATAAAATCATTTAAAAGTCACACATTTATAAAGTAAGTAATTTAAAAGATATTTTTGAATCAAAGTGTCCCATACCACTTTGAAATGTTTGAATAGAATTATCATTTCAAAACAAGCATGTCCATATAAAGAAATCCCTAAAATCATTTTGAAAACATGGAAATTAATTAAAAATATTTAGAAAGATAAATATTTAAAATGTTTATAATTCTGATCATGATAAAGATTACCTTTCAAAAATTATTCAAATATTCATTTTGAAAAAAAAATTCTGAAAAATGGTAATGGATGATAAAGAGGTCCATGTAGATAATTATGTATAAACAACCTCAGATAATGAAGAGATTGTGAAATAAACCCTTACCAATTTGTTAACTTACAAAACATAAATACCATGAATGAGGAATCATACAATGAATATGTAAATACACATAGATTAATGTGTATTACACAAATAATACAATTATGGTCAGTACATACACCACACAAAAGGTAATAGTGGCAGTATGGCATGAATCTCACGGGAATAAGGAGTGAGATGAATACCCCTTACCTTGTACTTTTCCTTCACCAATGATATGTTAACCTCCTATATAATAGTTATAACATTGTTATTAAATTATACAAGAACTATATACATAATTATGATATCATGTATTATCTTCTAATAATGCTTTGTTAGTAATATTTTAGTATTATCGTCGTTTCTGGTGTTAACTTACTCATTTTATTTTATATTTTTTGTTATATAATCCATGTTTGTTTTGAATATGTTGTATCTTATTCTTATCCAGAATGATATCAAGTCATTAAACATTATTTTTAATCATAAAATGATAATTAGACTTGAATGGATACGATGGGGAATGAATCCCATCGCGTTCATGGAGACGGTCGTACATACATACCCACGAGCGCCGATATAATTATTTTCATATGAAAATAATATATAATTGGATAGTGTATCATATATACATAATCATTATAATGTTATATTTATTATTTACATCAATTACATATCATTATCATACCCATCCAAATAATAATCTTTTTGAATAAAAATTACACCATGACGTGGAGACAGTAAGCCGTACGTACGCACGTATGGTGACATGTCATTCAAAGGATGGATAGAATACTGAATATGGTTGTAATATATTTATAATATAATCACAGTATGTATAAGATACTGGATTTTTTATTTTAGAGAGTAAATAACAAATAAAGAAGAAGTTGAACAAGAAAGGAACTTGAAAAAGGTTGATGAAAACATTACCACTTCTTCTGGTTCTTCTTTTTGATTTGATAAAAAGTTCTCCTTAGGTAGGTTGTTTGATCCAACTAAGGCCTCTAGGCTGTAGTGGGAGAATTTGAGAGAATATTTGTTCAGGGTTTGGCCGATCCAAAAGGCTTTTATGGTGTGTAGAATTGGTTAGAAGTGGTTTCTTTTTATAAGGGGGAGGAGGGGCTCTTTAAGAAAAACTTAAAGTATTATTTTATAATAAATTCCTATTTGGTTTCTAAAGGATCCAAAGTAAATTATTGAAATTATAAGGTGGTTATGGGTAGAAATAATTTCAACCAATAGATTTTATATTGGTTTGGGCAATTATATTGACCTTTTCTTTCAGTTTTAACTCTCAGTTAAATAGATTGACATTAACCATGTCACTTTGTATTTTTATATTATATAGTTAATGAACATAATATATACATCCAAGATACCCCCATGTGGTACATTAATGATACACCTATCATGATATAAGTCATTTGGACGAACCTTAGATTTTTAGTAATAGACTATCGATTAATAATATAATATTTTTTTTAAAAACACTTTTATGTCAATTTTGATATTTTTGGTTATTTTGTTTTTGATAAATTCATAACACCATTATTACTTCGAAAAAAATTCATATAACCAATAATAATATGTCATATTAAACTATAAAATTAGTGTAATTCATAAAAAGTTTCAAATTACATTTATTTTGATAGTTATAATATCAATTATTTTAATTTTTTATTAATTAAGTAATTACTTCATCACCATTGTGTCATAAATAAATTAAATTATATAATGTCTGAAAATTATAAATAATATACCATTATGTAGGAAATATTTTTAGATTTATATTGAATATTTATAATCGAATTTATCTTATGTATAGCGCTATATTAAAAATGTTTTAGTAATTAAACATTGATTTTAACTCTTTTAACTCTTCTTTGAATTAAATAATAATAAATGTCCTAATCTAATCCAAGTGGACCTAAATGATAATATTTTATTCCTAAGGTTGTTTATGGTTGAGATAAACTTGTCAAATAGAATTAGGACATGTGTTAGGGTAATATTAATATCATTTTTACCCTTAATTACCCTATTTACTTTTAACCGTTGTTAATAAAAGAAAAAAGTTACTACTCACCAAAAAATATTTTTATCTTATTGAACCACATTATACTCCTTGATATTAACCATGTCTCTCGAATTTTCAAAATTTCACTCACAGAAGCGGTAAAATTATGTTTTATGTAAATTTGCAAATTCTCCTAGGAGATGGGTAAAAGACGGTGAAAAGTTCAATAAAATTTTTATATTTCTAAAATTATTATTAATTGACTCCAATGAATTACATTAAACTTATATATGGATTACATATCTATTTGGACCTAAAATAAATTTAAATAAAATAACTATTTATTTAAATAAAAAGTCGGTTTTAACCAATATCTCAGTGTTTTCACTATTCATCAAAAAATGAAAGTTTTCAGAAAAATACAAAAAAATTCACCCTAGGATAATTTTGATATTCCGAATCCAAAAATTAATTCCATTTTGAAAGATAAAATTAAAAAAATTTCCAAAAAGTGGGTATTACTATTCATAATGGCTAGTTTGATTGGTCACGGTGTGTTAGAATCTCGAAATTGCGTACAATGAAAGCCATTGCATTATTCAAAGGGAAAAGTACCATGGAAGCTTGGGGTATTACATTCTCCCCACCATCAATAAATTGTGTCCTTGCAATTTGAAATTATTTTTGAAAAATAAATGGTTGAAAATAGAAAATACCTTTGGGAAAACCCACATCATAAATTAGGTTAATTAAATTTACTCTTAATAAGAGGAAAAGGAAAATGAAAGGGTCACCACCAAATTATGATCTATATTTGGAGAACATTGGTGGAAATTAGAGACATATAAATAGAAGAAAAACAAAAATATTTATAGGTAGTGATTGATTTCATCAATCAAAAAGAAGTGTAAAATTAAGGTCCTTAAATTCATCAATCTATGATGATTTAAAATTCCATTGGTTCAAAAAAACATATGGTATTAGGATAAAACAATTTTTGTTTTAAGATCTCTTTACTAAAGTATAAGAATTAATTTCTTCATTGAATAAGAGAAGAAGAAAAATATATACTTGACAAGTATAGTCCCATCCTTTAACTATGTTCTACCACAAACTCATCATTTCACTCTAAAAGATAATATAACTTAATAATAATATTCTATTTATCCTATTCATATAGGGTTCAAAAAAATGAATTTATAATTCATCTAGCTGAACCATTAAATAAAACTATATTATTCAGTCCAGGACATCACGTGGGTCAGTGGTAGGTCATACACCCTTGCTGCCCTTCTGTTGTGGGTTCAAGTCTTGCGGCCTTGCTGGATGCAACGGGTTGCCTCCCAACCTCCGGGTTGTCCTTTTTATGGAAATCCAAAAATAATCTCAAACTAGACTTATCCAAAATACTTATGCCCAAACTCACAGTCCAAAAATTCATAAGGTAGGTAAACACAATGAAGATCCTTTTTTCCAGGCAATAATATGTGAATACATTCATCATGTATTCTTTTAAAAAACTGCGACATCCTGAAATACCATAAAACCTTATTGATTACATTCATGATCCCTTATTACTTATAGAATACTTGATATACTCCTTCGATCCAAAAATGTTGTAAACTCCAACAATAATGGAATATACAAATCATTAATCTGTTTCACGGTAGTCAAAAATATCCAATATAATTTATCCAAACCAATCACGTATTATTCCAAAATCACTACCTCGGTATCAGAACCATATTATGGTTTATCTTTCTCTCAACCATATATTTTCCAGAAATTTAACCTGCTATTGAGTCACTTTTCTTTGTTCAAAAAAATCTCAAGTCCTTAATGAAATAGTACTTCAGTACAATCCTTATATACTCCATAATTATTATAACCAGTACTTTGTTGATACAACACTCAAATGACATAATTTTCTAATAACAACATAAAGAACTCTAATCATTCCTCCTCATCTGTGGTAGCATCATAACTTGATTATTATCCAATAGAATCATTTGGGGCATACTCTGATGATTTGTACATTGGTTCGCATAGTGTCCCAACTCCTTGAAGATGAAGCATTGTACATTTGAAACCTTTTTCTTACCCTCACAGTCACATACTTAGTGTCCTTTTTCTCAACACTTATAACAAACTCCCATTCTTTTCAGGAAAGTTCCAGGGTGTTTCTTCCCATAGTTATCACATATGGTAAAATTCTTCTTTTCCCTCTTCCATTTATACATCATTCTCTCTTCCATCATTTTTTTCTCTTGCTTTCCATCAATGCCATAGGACTCAGAGAATTCTTTACTTATCTTATTAACACATGATACTATTTCTTCATATGTTGATAATACATGAGCGACTATTTCCCTTATAAATGTTGGCTTAATAATGTGAAAGATATGATCCTTCTTACACTTTGGATCATACGTATTGCTGGAGTTCACATTCCTTCTACTAGGTGCCATTTTTATACAATAGCATAAACTATGTAAGTTTATGAATTACAATAATTCCAAACTTGTAAAATACCTAACGTAAATTGAATGGTTTATTGATATAATCCATAATCATAATGATGTTTTAATTGAGGAAGTTTATACTCATAAACCCTTCATAATAATTTGTAAAGAAAATGAGAATTATCCTAAGCATATCCCCATGAAGTGTCGTAACCAAGAGTGCAGCAAGGCCCGTTGTCGTGCACTAGTTCCCATTCTAGTTTAACTCAAAGCGGTGTTTTTAGGTTTTACCACTTCATACATCTGTGTCAGAGCTTCCTCTACCTGCTCGTATCCAGATAGGGATGTATTTTCTTGGAAAACTCAAAAGTTATCTATATTACCAAAAATCTAGGAATTTCTTCTATACTAATCCTCAAAGTCTATCTTAGGTCTATGGGTTCTAATCGGAGTTTATCAAAATCTAGCATTCATGGTTATTGCTAAACTTCCTCTGATACCAAATGTAACGCCCCAACCCCAGTTACCAATAGTTGGTGCATTATTACATAATATTTGCATGATCACAAGGAATAAAGTCCCGAAGTACCAATTGGTTTAACAGTCTTGGAAAATAGATTACATACATGAATGTAATATTACCCTTCATAACATACAGAAAGTCATAAATAATCCTTTATGAATTCCATTATTCCCTTGGCTTAACCCTGCATATCAATCACAAAACACTTTTTGGAATCCTGGGTAAAATAAAACATAGAAAGGGGTGAGGTCAGATGCTCAGTAAGGATAACAATATAGCAGAAACATTCATAAATAAGCATAAACATTTAAGGAAATATATAACTAAAACAAAAACCTTTTAAACATGAAATTCAACATAATATGGTAAAAATAAAATGAAATAATTCCATTTAATTCTTCACATGGATATTCTACTAATCTAATAATCACATAAAATATCAATAACCACTTTCATAATGATGGAATGCATAATTGTAGACAAACATAACCACGTAGCCAAAGCCTCGTGCCAAGGATACAAATAAGATTTTGTCAAGACCTCGTCACAAGACACTAGTTTGTCTCATAAGATATACTGATGCATCGAGGAGCTATAGCGGGCTCCACCCATGACTTACTAAGTCAACTACATTCATCATATGAATAGTTGAAACATAACATAAACATTCTTATTAAAACTAGCATACGAAAAGTCAATACATTAACCATAAACCATAAATGGTATAAAAATTGAACACCCAAATTCAAACATATCATAACTCATTCAATACAATATGGAATATTGTATTACAATAAATCAACCTCAATCAAAAATAATATCCAGTAAAGGATGCTGACATAGTTGAAAATGATGAGTAAATCATTTTGAGAGAAATATCGTTTTTGTAAAATCATTTAAAAGTCACACATTTATAAAGGATGTAATTTAAGCGAGATTTTTGAATCAAAGTGTCCCATTCAACTTTGAAACTTTTGAAAAGAATTATCATTTCAAAACATTCATGTCTATGTAAATAACTCCTTAAAATAATTTTGAAAACATGGACATTAATTAAAAAGTTTAGAAAGATAAATGTTTAAAACATTTATAATTCTGATCTTGATAAATAGTACCTTTAAAAAATCTTTAAAATGTATTAATTTTGAAATCATTTTTTTTATGAAAAATGGTAATGGATGATAAAGAGGTCCCAATAGATAATTATGTATAAAAAACCTCAGATAATGAAGTGATTCTCAAATAAACCCTTACCAATTTGGTAACATACAAAACATACATCCCATGAAAGAGGTATCATACAATGAATATGTAAATACACATAGATTAAATTGTATTACACAAAGAATACAATTGTGGGTAGTACATACACCACACAAAAGGTAATAGTGGCAATATGGCATGAATCTCACGGGAATAAGGAGTTAGATGAAAACTGCTTACCTTGTACTTTTCCTTAGTCGATGGTATATTAACCTCCTGTATGATAGTTAAAACAATGTTATTAAGTTATACAATAACCATATACATAATTATGATATCATATATGATTTTCTAATAATTATTTGTTAATAATATTTTAGTATTATCATCGTTTCGGGTGTTAACTTACTCGTTTTCTTTTATTTGTTTTGTTACATAAGACATGCTTGTTATGGATAGGTTGTATCTTATTCATATCAAGAATTATATAAAGTCATTAAATATTATTTTTAATCATCAAATGAGAATTAGACAATAATGGATACAATGGGGAATGAATCTCATTGCGTTCGTGGAGACGGTAGTCCGTACATACGCATGAGCGACAATATCATTATTTTGACATTAAAATAATATACAATTGGATGTTGTATTATATATACAGAATAATTATCATGTTATATTTATTATTTACATCAATTTCATATCATTATCATACCCATCCAAATAATAATGTTTTTGAATACCAATTACACCATGACGTGGAGACAGTAAGCCGTACGTACGCACGTATAGTGACATGTCATTCAAAGGATGGATAGAACACTGAATATGGTTGTACCATATTTATAATAACATCAATGTATATAGAAGATACTGGATTTATTATTTTATAAAGGAAATTACAAATGAAGAATAATATGCTGAATAAAGGAACTTGAAAAAGGGTGGTGAAAACATTACTTCTTCTTCGGGTTCTTCCTATTGATTTGATCAAAAGGGCTCCTTAGGTTGAATTTTGTATCAAAATAAGGCCTCTAGGTTGTATTGAGGGAAGTTGAGAGAATATTTTTTCTGGGATTGGCCAAGAGAAAACTCTTTTATGTTGTGAATAAATGGTTAGAAGTGGTTTCCTTTTATAAGGGGGAGGAGGGGCTCTTTATAAAAAACTTAAAGTATTATTTTATAATAAATTCATATTCAGTTTCTAATGGCTAAAAAGAGGATTATTAAAAGTATATGGTGGATAGGGGACGAACTCCTTTCAACCAATATATTTTACACTGGTTTGGGTTATTATATTATACTTATCTTTTAGTTTTAACTCTTAGTTGATTAGATTGACATTAACCATGTCACGTTGTATTTTTATATTATATAGTCTATAAACATACTATATACATCCAAGTGACCCCCAAGTGGTCCATTAGTGATAAAAATATCATGATATAAGTCATTTGTCCTAACCATAGATTTTTAGGAATATAATATCAATTAATAATATAATATTTGTTTTAAAAACACTTTTATGTCAATTTTGACACTATTGGGTATTTTGTTTTTGATAAATTCATAACAACATTATTACTTCGAACCAAATTCATATAACCAGTAATAATATGACATATTAACCTATAAAATTAGTGTTATTCATAAAAAGTTTCAAATTACATTTATTTTGATGTTTATAATATCAAATATTCTAAATTTTGATTAATTAGGTAATTACTGCATCACCATTGTGTCAAAATTAAATTAAATTTTATAATGTATAAAAATTATAAATAAAATACCATTATATAGGAAATATTTTTATATTTCTAATGAATATTTATAATATAATTTATCTTATGTATATCCCTATATTAAAAATGTTTTAGTAATTAAACATTGATTTTAACTCTTTTAACTCTTCTTTGAATTAAATAATAATAAATGTACTAATCTAATCCAAGTGGATCTAAATGATAATATTTTATTCCTAAGGTTATTTTTGGTCGAGATACACTTGTCCAAAAGAATTAGGACATGTGTTTGGGTAATATTAAAATGATTTTTACCCTTAATACCCCTATTTACTTTTAACCGTGGTAAATAAAAGTAAAAAAGTTACTAATCAACAAAAATTATTTTAATCTTATTGAACAGCATTTTACTTCTTTATATTAACTGTGTCTTTTGGATTTTTGAAATTTCACTCATAGAAGAGGTAAAATTAAGGTTTATGTGGATTTAGAAATTCTCCTAGGAGATGTGAAAAAGATGGTGAAAAGTTCAATAATATTTTTATATGTCAAAAACTATTATAAACTAACTCTAATGAATTAAATTTAACATATATATGTATTATATAGCTATTTTGACCGAAAATAAATTTAAATAAAATAAATACTTATTTAAATAAAAAGTCAGTTTTAACCAATAACTCAGTGGTTTTCATTATTCATCAAAAATTAAAAGTTTTCAGAAAAAGACCAAAAATTCACCCTAGGATAATTTCGATATTACAAATCCAAAAATGAAGTCCATTTTGAATGATAAAATTTATAAAATTTCCAAAAGTGGGTTTTAATATTCATAACGGCTAGCTTGATTGGTCACTGTGTGTTATAATATCGAAATTTCATACAATTCAAGATATTTCATTATTCAAAGTGAAACGTTTCGTGGAAGCGTGGGGTGTTAAAACAGCTGGTGAAAAGGCTAGAAGAACTGGAGGATCTGCTGGTTGTTTATAATTAGCCATGTCCTATTTCTGATCGCCGTCTGGAAACTGGCGCACAAACAGAGGATGTCTCGGTGGCATGAATCTGGAAGGTCAAGCACAGACCTTTGATCAAGGTTATTAAAGATTGAAAACTAGAAGTGTAAAGAGGGAACAAGAGAAAGAAAGAATACAGGTTTTACAAAGCATGACTACACGACATGTAAATTTCCTACACAATGTGTTCCCTTAAGTCATTCACAATGTCATGTACTCCTACCTAAACTTGTCGTGTAACACCCCAAACACACAGCGTGTTGTGCTAACACATGGCGTGTACTTGAATCCACTTCCCCTGCTCGAGTCCTTCAACATGGTTAATCCATACTTCTATCCTAAGGAAAGTCTACACGACATGTTCAAGATAGACATGGCGTGTACTAGTCATGTTTCACCTTGCCCGTGTTGTGAGTGACACGAACTGACACACGGGTCAACCTACACGTCGTGTTAATGAGAAACATGGCATGTATGTAAAAGGATACACTGACCAGTGTTGTTTGTTACATGGTCGGGAACCTCAGTCAGACTACACGGCGTGTTCAAGACTAACACGGCGTGTAAATAATAAGGTTTTATCTTTCTTTTTTGTTGGTTATACGGGTGGGCACAGAGTCGAAATGACACGACGTGTTTGTCTGGTACACAAATTGTTCCCACTGGACCTGCCCCATCCCGTGTCTCTTCCCACACGGCCTATGACCTGGTCAAAGACTACACGACATGTACATAAAGTACACAACGTGTACTTATGAAAAATAGTTTCTTCCCGAATAGAAGAACACATGGCATGTACTTAACATTACACGGCATGTATTCTTGGTTTTTCCGGACAGTAAGCCTCAGAAACTACTCAAGAACCCAGAAATCCCTGAAATGAACACTGAAAGTTCCAAATTCCGATCCGTGAGGGCCCATACTCTCCGCAAATCAAATCTTGGCATCTTAAACATGTTATAACAATGTAACAAGTCAATGATCAACCAAATTCCGGTCCATGAGGGCCCATAACACCTCAAGTACCAAATTTTGGCATTCATTCAAAGAAAAACTTACAAAAACAATACCCTATCAAACATCAGGTATTTTATCAAGGCATCTATCACAACAGAATGAATATTCTATACAACATCTATCACAATAACATTAAATCGCTAATCACCATAATTGGCATGACAATAATGCATGACATGTGATTTCTAACAAGTGCCTATATAATGTTGAGATGACATACCCTCATCTCATCAAGTTGCGACAGAAATAGAACCTTAATAACATCAACAATAATAGCACAAATCATGTGAAACACTCAAGGTAAAATCCAATCAACTATAAACTTGAAAAACCAGAAAATTGCAATAAACGAGGTAGGATGGCTTTTCCCTGTACAAGAGTTAGCTACTTTCGATAACATCCTACTACCAAGTACATATTCCATCCTATCCATGGACAAGGCTCCAAATAGTATGTCAAGAGAGAATAAATCCTCTGATACCAATTTGTAATATCCAAATTCAGGAATCCACTCAAAGGTGCCCTGTACCTGGTTGGTCACATGGCCTCAATCACATTTCCCCAAACACCTAAAGCTTCCAACTAGTAGTGAGGGCCTTGGGTGTGATATTGGGGGAACTAGGCCCTCATTGGAAGAGTATACAACAGGTGTAAAAAAATACATACAAGAGTAGAAGAAATAATTATGTCATATAAAAAATAAATACCAGAAAACTGATAGCATAAACTGGAGCACATATATATAATGATGCCTTATACATATGTCTATAAAAATAGTGATACAAAGAAAAAAGCTGAAATAAAGTACCAAACCATGTACAAAAGGAAATAGTAATCAAATCTATAACAATGCAAGCCTATGCTTGGTCTCGTGCTCTCCAGATATACAGTATGTCAAGTACCTTAAGTGGAAGGGAGATTTCCCTTGTCTAGGCCTGTAACAATATAATCTGTTTGGGCCTAAAAGCATATCCCAAACAAAATGTGAGACTAAATCTAAGTAGGAAACCACCATGAGATCTGTGCCTAAAATTCAAAGAGTATATGGCCGGTAAAAGTAAAGGAACCAGTAAAAAGGAATGTACTCAATAGTAAACAATACAAAGTTCAATATTAAGAAACAAATAACAAGTAGATGAAACACAATAGGTAACCCTCTGGGCGGTACACTCAGTATAACCCCTCTACTCCTACCTAACAAGTACAAGTAAGCAGCTAAGCACAAGGCAACCCTCTGGGAAGTAATCACAACCTATCCCCTCTTATCTTACCTAACAAGTACATGCAACCCTCTGGGCAGTGCACTCAGTCTGACCCCTCTAGTTCATCTTAAGCATAGACGCTCTGAGGAAGTAGTCACCGTCAATTCCTATTATAGTCTCGTATCATTACTAAAGGTGCTCTAGGGAAGAACTTAAGTCACATTCCCTCTATGTCACACGTCAAAGAATTACATACACTCTAAGGAAGCACTCAAGGTCATTTCCCCCTGTGGTCTCACATCGTATACTATAAAGAGACTCTAGAGAAGCCCTCAAAGTCCATTCTCCCTACGGTCTATACACTAGGTTCGCATGGCCCCATGTCAGTCAAGAACATGTAGCAGTACTAACGACCAAGATAACCTCAAGAACTACTTGGATCAAATTCTACAGCATAACAACATAACAGAATAACAGTCACACCATCCTAAAATACTAGGCATGGGAAAGTAAACAACATCCTAACAGGAAAATCAAGACCCAATGGTCCAAACAGGCAAAACATGCATGGAAAAAACATCCAAAGAAAACAAATTCACCCTATTCACAAACAATAATCATCTACTGAGGAATACAATCATAGAAGATAAATAATAGGGATAGAATAGTAAACATGCAATATCCTGTTTGTTAATATTGGGAAATTTATCACATAAAACACAAGGACTATCTACGGGAAGGCACAAACCACCTACCTCGGTGTTGGGAGATCAAGATACTTGAAACATGAGGCTTGAATCACCTTAGAACTCCGTAGATCTATGAAAATGTAAAAAATGTTCAACCCATGATAACTCATGAAAGAAAAGAAATCCTGAAACGAGGCTCAAGAAGAAGAGAGAACTCACTAATGTGATTCCAATGCAACCAACAGTGTCCAATTCGGAGGACAGACAAAGGGTCAGGGGCTCGTCAAATATCCGCGGCCATACATGTTCTGTCGGACGAACGAAACCTAGATGAAGGGCGTTATTTCCGTCAGACGCGACCCCTGGTGTGTTAAATGAAAAAGACTACAAGACATGTACTTTTGGAGTACACTTCTTACTCCACATTAAGAGGCCTCTAGGTCACCCCACATGGTCATGTGCAAGGCCGTTACATGGAAATCACATGGCTACCCACGATAACTAAGTACACGATGTGTACTCGTAATGTACAAGGTGTGTACTTCAAAGATTTCCATAAACTCCATTTTTTCTCAAAAACTACAGAAAAAAGAAAAAAAATACCTTAAAATAAGATCTGAGTTCCTAAAATATCCATGAATATATTTAGTTTAGATGTCATTTCCATGTTTTTTATTATTATTACTGAGCATCTCATGCCACAAGATGTTATTTTCTTCAACATTCATGTAGCACATGTTCTCTTTATAATAAACCTGATATAAGTTTTCATATGTTTTTTATACATTCATTATATAATTCCATGTAATTTCATTTATAGTGAAACCTTTTTATTTAATGTTAATTTAATACTTGAGTCACATAGTTGTCTCACCCCTAAAGGATTATGATTCAATACATCCACATAATTAACATAGGTTTTCTTAAACTCCTCAATTTTATGTTCAGTACTCCAAATAATTTTGATCTTCAAGGAATAATCATTACAAGGCCTGAATTTTCTATCATACCTTTTTATTATATTCTTCAATAAATCCTTATTTCCTACCATATGGGATGAACAACCATTTTCATGAATGCATCTGCTACTGATAATTTTTATCATTGAGATAGACATCATTGATATTGGATTTCTTAATCTTTTTTTCCATCCATGAAATGATATATTGATTGAAGGGTGAATATTTGCATTAAAATATCATTTATATGTGAATTTTTTTGACATATTTATAGTTTAATTTTTTATTTGAAAATATATTTTTAATAGGAGCACTATATGGTTGATGATTATTTTCATGTCTTTGAGTTCTATATGAATTGTTCATGCCTTTACTCTACCTTCAACAAACAACATTATAGATAATGTTCGTACAATGAAACGAATATCCATATATATTATTTCTTATATAAGAAGGATAATATTACTTCATTATCCTTTTTTTACTTCCTAGCTCTTATCCATTCAAATAGCTCCTTTCTTATTCATAGTATAAAATGGTATGGTCTATATAGTCACAAAATTGACATTTCATAAGTAGAATTGTCTTCTCACTTCTATTTCTCCCAATGTGTCATTACTAAGTAAAAAAGTTTTATTGATGATCATTTATCGAAACATGTGGATAGTTATCATTTTTTATTTTATTTTTATTTGGTGATTTCATTATTAATACTTAAGTAGACGTTCTGATATGTCCAACATTAAACTTCCCTTTATTTTGGATCATCATGTTTCCTACCTTCGATGTTTTAGCATCAAAACTAATTCCACTTCTTCGACATTCATGTAGATATTTGATAATCCAAAGCCTTATCTACTCCTTCATAACCACACATGGCTTTCTATATCAGATCTATATATGAGAATATTATAAACATTAATATTATTTTTTTCGTTAGATTTAATTCATTTTCATGTTTACTTTTAAGAGTAATAACTTCTTCTTCAAGACCCTAAATAGCCTTTCACATATCCTCTAGTCTTGATACATGTTCATTGATATCCTATTAATATTCTTAAATTTTTAGAATTAGTTCTAGTACATCATCTTTACTTTCTAAGGTTATTTTCTATTAATCCATTAACTCCTATAATCAATTAATTTCAGCTTCACAGTGATAAATATAGTCTTGTGATTCATTCATAACTACTCTCCACTTTATTTAATCTACTACTTTGATTCTAAATCATTCCAAGAGTATCCATATGTTTCAACTTGAGATTACTATCAGCAATCAATTTATTTTTTATAGTAATAACTTTTGACAATTATAACTTTTCAATTGTAACCTTCATTGATACATGTTTACCACATTTTAACTTATCTTCTTCCTCCTCAAATAAATAATTTTCATTATCTTTTTCTTTATAGAAAAAATCAACCTCTATATTTTCTTTCCATATTTTTTGTCTCCTCTTGGATAAAACATTTTCTAAGGCTTCATTATATTTCACACATCACTTTATTCATTTTAGATCCATCTTGAGCACTAGGAGGCAATGTGACCAAAAATATTACAATGAAAATATGCCAAGGGAATATTTCCAAGAAATATCAATTTTCCGATCTTTAAATTCTTTACATGAAGATAATGAATTTCATATACTCTATTTAATTCATCAATTTTATCTCCAAATACCTAAATCTTTTTCATCAATTTGAATTACATTTCCTTGATTACTTGAGTCATTGCATCATTAGGTTTGAATCGATTCATATGGCATCATACTACCCAAATCATCATCCAAATAGTTTTTGAAAGCTACCTTTTCGCAAGGTATGACACTTTTTCATTGTAGAGTGGTGGAAGAAATATCAAAATGTTATTCAAAATTTTAATGTGTTTTATTTCATCACCATGCCCTAAAATTTCTCCTTGAAATTCAGTAGTTCTTTTGAAACCGATGTATTAATCTCCATTAGGATGCATCTTCATATTCTCAACCCCATTATATAGAACTTGTAGTTTCTCCACCTTCACAATGATTTTTCCATCATATATATTATTTATTTTTTCCCATCTAGACTTCTCAGAAAAAAATCATAACCTATAGATAAATCTGATCACAAAGTGCAGTAGTGAAGGAATTCTATGATTTTCCATCTACATAAAAAATTTCGAATCTATATCCCTCATAAACAATCCTATTGAATTAGTGACTTATATTCCTTATGTAGTGCCAAGGAGTACTTCCGTTGCAATATATTTTATAGGTAATATCATCATTTTATTCCATATATCAAATATTCTTCCATAAAAGAGTCGTAAACCCATGACATTAAGTTAATTCTAAGTGATAGAAAATATGTAATGATTTAACAGTATAAACCATTAGGATCATATACAAATTGTAGGACCCCTAAACTCCTTGGGAGGAGATAGGTGAATCAGGATGTCATCTATTTCTTTTTAAATCAATGGGTATTGTACCCACATTGGTAGGAAGTTGTTAAACATATCTATTATAATAGTTTATTAATAAATAATTAACATTTAAGGGAAAACACCGCAATTTTACATGGTTCACCACTATGGGATATTCCAATGATAATATTAGGAGAGTGTGCCTATCATAACTAAAAGCACTAATATTTACTTGTTTTTGAGTAAAAGAGATCTGAAATATACTCTATGAGCCAGGAACACTACCTTTATAAGACTTTATGGATATCACACTACGTCCCTCAGAACACATCCTTTGACTCCCCTGGCTCACTGTCATGGGTGAAGTCTTATTTACATTATTGAGTTAAAGGTATCTTTAATAGAGTTTCCTTGAATCCATTGTATATATACATCATAAGACTCTTCTTGAATCAAGCTCCTTAATTGGTTTACATGGAAGAACTAAATAATAAAACCATATATTCAAAGCATTAAAACAACTCAACTCAGTACTTCCGTGCAACTCTTGTTCATGTGCACAATATTTGGGGATGTCACAGTAGTTGCCTTTTGTGACACCCTTCTCTTTCAAGAAACCCATTACCTTCATGTATCTACACTATATGATTCATTTTCTTGTTTATAGTCTCAAGGATCAAATTTAATGGAAATTTTTTGTTACCTGAAACTCACCACTCACATGTAACTCCTAGCTAACATGCAACTCTCTACCTACACAAAACTCCATTCATGTGTGATAATCACTACTTGCCTAATTCAGAGCCCATATATTATATATGGTTTGAACCTCTACCAATTTTTTGGGGTAGGATTTAATTTATTGTCAATTCTGCACTATTCACAAATTTATACAACTTTTCCCCTAGCACACAAGTATCATCTCTGTAGGTCTATTTTCATGGAAAATCACATTCTGTGAAAATAAATAATTATCAAACAACTCATTAATTTTCCATTATATAACATAAGGATCATAAAATATACCTTGAATGAAACATTACAAACCTACTTAACATTTGTGAAAAAAATAATTTTCTAAATGAACCTTTTTTCATTCTCCAATTTGTGGACAAGAAAATTAGCAAACACTAGGAGACAACATCACCTCAAAAATTGTTGACTTCCCAGACATTAAGATCAATATGATTAAAAATTCAATGATCATCCATGTGAGTATTGAAAAAAAATATAAAAAATAATCCCATTCCAAATAAGAAAATACTTTTTCCAATAATTTATAGGTATATCTATAAGGATAATCCAATGGTTTCGTAGATTTAATAAAAGGTGTCTGAATTTAGACATACTATAATTGATTTTCCATGATTAAATATTTTTACTCTAATATATGTTAATATCAAACTATTCATTCTATATTTAGTTAATGGATTAAACCATAATGAAATGGGTAATAATTAAATATGGTAGAATTTTTTTTGATGATGCATTCACAAGGGATGATCATTTGAGTTGAGGATGTTGTAGTAATTCCTAATCATTTTTCATGAAACTAGATTACCAATGTGTACCTAAAACTACTCATGAACTAACTAATAAATTGAATTATATATTTAACTTATCGTTTAGGTTAAGGATATCATTAAGTAAAAAATATTAATTTTCTTTTATGTCTATAACGTGGAAATAAGAACCCATTTGAATTTCCTAGAGTAATATGAATATGTTTTAACGTTGGAAAGGAAGGACACATTGAATTTAAATGAAAATGTAAAAAGAAAACCTCATTTAACATTTTGGATATAAATATTTTACTCCAAATGGTATTATCAAGTCATCAATGATTTAAATTTGGAATGTATAGTCATTGAAAAAATCGATGTCTTGTGTGGAAGGATCATGAAGAGAATAAACAATGTGGTATATGTAATGGATTTTTACTGATTTTGAACAAACCAATAATGAAATATGAATGGTATATAATGTTCTAATTTTATATTTCAAAAGAATCATTAAATTGAATTTGTTAAATGTAAATAAATTATTTGTAATTCAAATTTTTGGGAAGGTGTATTAAAGAATAAGATGATGAAGCATAGTAAATTGTTTGAGAGAGAAGTTGGATGAATAAATTATATATTTTTTTTGAATTCAAATTTTATTTTATAGGAATCATGAAATATATATGTATTTTTATAAAAAAAATTCTACGTGGATTTTAAAAGATATGTTGAATGATTCCCAGATTTATAAAAGTGATTTCATTGAAATGAGATATTTTTATAAAGGGAAGATATCCCTTAAACAATTCATGATGCTGTGATGATTTTTTTTTATCTTGTATTAACAAAATATTGATTTTGAAAAATTAAATTTGATAGTATCAATGACCTTATAACTGAAAATTGTTTTAAATAATTGGTTTATGTTTTAATGGATTTATTTTAAAACCTTTTTTTATTTATAGAATATATTCAATACTATTGGGAATAATAAAGCATAAGTGTTTTAAATTATTTTTTGTTGTAATTCCTTTTATTACCATATTTTTTATGAAAACAAGTTGAAGGTTTTTAAATAATTGGTTTCTAAAAACCAAGACCTACTTTATGATATATGGGGAATCAAAAATAATTTTTTTTATAAATTTAGTGACCATGATTCTACTATTTTTAATTTTAATATTATTGAATGTTTATATGGTTTAATATTTGAGGAATCTTTATGTTAAATATCATCTAAATATTTTAAGATTAATGTGTAATCTCACCATGTGAGGATTTATTAATATTGGATAACCTTTTCTATCAAATTTTTGTTTATGATAATATAAAATATATGGTATGAATTATCATGTATTTGATGATCTATTTGTTTACTAAAAACTAGAAAAAACAACTGTATTTTTTAGAACAAGAGGTGAAGTGGAAATTTGTAATGAAATGGACAAAGGGTAATATTTTTCTTATGAAATATTATTAAATCATGAAATTATGTATTCATTTTGAAAAAAATTATTCCCCATTAAGAAATTTTTCATCAAATAAAACGATTACTATTATCTTAATTTTTATGATATTTATGATCTCATTCACAATTAATTAGTTTATGAAATTGTGATTGTTAACCATATATGGATAATCAAAATTCATATAATCATTTATATCTATGTATCTATGTGATTATTTATTCTTTTAATCAATGTGGAATACTAGTTATGTGTTAATTTTAGTAGTCACTATGTTTCTAACTTTCAATTTTTAAAGGAATTTTTGGTCTTCGATTCAACAATGTGAGATTCTATAAAGGGAACCATTTACAATTAATTCATTTAGAACCCAGAAGAATATTTTGGGATAATTTTTTTAAGGGGTTGTAGAACGTAACAACTGTTGATTTGGGGAGTAATTGTTTTCAAAATAATTTAATCAATTTTAAAAAATTAAATTAACACAACACAAAATATAGATTTTGTCCTAAATAAGAACCAAGTTTGGCTTACAAGATAGGTAAAACTAGGTAATTCATTCACTAAAAGAAACTCATAGATTATATTCTATTACACACAACAATACATTTGGATTGTATTATAAAAAATGTTGAGTACCTTCAATAACATGCATTACATTCAAGGCATAGTATTTTGAAATTACATTATACTATTAATATTATAATAATAATAATATAGCTAACACTTATTAGTTTGAATGGAAGTCATGAATAATATTAATTTTTAAATATGATTTAAAAATGTCCATAAAATTAATCATTTGGTTATCAATTAAATAGAAATGAATGTAAAAAACTATTTGAAAAGAAAGATATTATATTCAATGTAAAAACACAATTTCAACCCACTAAATTAATAAAAACACTTTTTATGAAAGGATTAAATTATATTTATATATTATATATTCAATAAATAATATTGAAACTCATACAAAAATTTTTATAGGAGAATATGATAAGAAATCCAATTGGTTGAATTAAAAGATGTATATTTCTAAATGGTTATTTTACCACCTTTTAATAGATAACCAATTTTGAAAAAATCATTTGAAATTTGATAATTTCTATTTGCAAATATAAAAACCATTTTTGAAAGTTGAATATGAATATTTACTTCTGAGAATAATGGGTATTTTTATTAGAATAGTTTGTTGTGAATCGTGAAAAGTGGTGTAATTTATTTGAAAATTACTTTTTCGTCAAAAAAATTTATAGAAATAAATTATATTTTTTATTGGATTAAAAGATTAATTGGATTTAATATGTTATATGTAATAAAATTTAGGTCATTGTAATCAATTCCACATTGAAATTGGATATATAAACATTTTGATCATCTGAACATTTTCCTCTAAAAACGTGCATTTTCGTCCCATCTGTATGATTATATATAAATTAATTTATGCACTTATATGATTTTTATTTAAAAAAATAGTTGAAAATTTTTAAATAATAATAAATTATAATTTATAATGAGTTCAACATTTACATTTAGAAAAAATATTATTGAATGTGATTAAAATTAATTTCAATGATTAATAAAAAATTAGCTTAACAAATGATTAATCCTAAATATTAAGGCACATTATGAAATACAAAAAATTCCAAAATACATTATATGATCACATATTTATCCTATCCCAACATGGATAATTATTTAAAAATACTGGATACACATGACATGTGAGGAATATGGTAAGAATTTCCTTTTCAAAAATTAACAAGAATTCCACTAATCCTATACTATTAAAATATACTCACCCCTCTCACTTATTTAGACCTCACAAGCCCTTTGGCTCAGTCAAAATATTCCCAGTGGTACTCCCAAAATTCCTTACATGATTATAGAAGAATGTATTTGAGAAATAATTATAACAACCCATGTTTTTATTCTCTGTATCTCTCTATGCTTAATCTCTTCGATTGTATATGTTGCACACAACAACAAGATTAATTGAACCTTGTTAAACTGTTAATATTATAATTTAAAATGAAATTATATGTTATCCTATAAATATTTTATGATTAATATGATTATCTAAATTATTAATATATTTTTTTTAATCATCGGTTACAAATTAATTTGAAATTAATATAAAAACCAATCTAATATAAAGGAATTTTTTGTAATAACAATTTAAATGCACACAAAGTATGTTTTATACCAGTAAAATAAAAAATCCCACTTTTGGATTATATTAATGATATATATATATATATGTATAACTAAATCTACTATTTAACATTAATCATATGCTTCTTCTAGACATTATATAAGAATAAATCCAAATTTATGCATGAAAGATATATTTTATAAAAAGTCAGTTTTACTTTCTTTTGATGGTGCACTTGATTTAAATATATTTTTTGACAATAATAATTTATTATTTTCAGATTAGAAATATTACTCTAAAATTTAATATAAAAATTTACTTTGGATGATTTTTGTTATTTTTATGATATGTTTTATATTTTGATGAAGAGTGATAAAATATTGTATTTTAATTGGAAATAGAGTTTTCATAAAAAAAATTATATTGATAAATTATATTTTTTTAATTGATATTATTGTTTATATATATCTATTTATTATCATTTAATCTAATTTAAATCTTTGGAATCAATTTTACATTGAATTTAGATAGAAAAATAATACAATATTTTGAACGTTTTCAATTTAAATGCTTCTTTTCTCATTCCGTCAACAAGATTAATTTAATTTTAATATTAGATTATTATTTTTCTTATATTTTAAAAATTTGAGTCGATATTTAGAATTAAATGTTAAAAATTTATAAAATAGGGGCCTCTAATTTTTGGACCATATTAATAGTAATGGTAGTGTTTTCTTTAATTATCACTTTTTAGTGTAAATCAGGTAATTAAGGGAAATAATAATATTATAATTATTATTAAATTATCCTAAAAATACTGATAGTTTTATTGTATGGATTAGAGTCAGAAACATTAATCATTGGGATGGTTTTATGTCCTTTCGTGACCACATAAATATCTTTAATTTTTTTTATTATTTTATTCTCCAGAAAGTCCAATAGGTCGCGCAAATGTTTTAGTAATATTACATTTTTAATATGTGTTTATTAATTATATATATGAAATTAAAAACAGTCATGTGAAAATTAATATTTTCAAATTCACAATGGTAATTTATTTTTAACTTTTAGTAAATAAATAATTATCATAAAGGCTTACACAATGAGGATGTATTAATAGTTTAATTAATATAAGTGTAACATAAATGATATTAAAATTTTTAAAATAAATATAATTTGATATAATTTCATAAATTAATGAATTATTTAGTTTACCCAGTAATATTAGGAGTGAATTAATGATTATTTATTTTTTATTTTTTATTTATATTTTTTTAAAACTTCATGTAATAAATAGTGTCAAAAATAATATTATTGATATTTTAAAATAAAAAATATTTTATTAAATGTTATATAAATAATAAAAATAAAAATATAATAAAATTAATGTATATATGGTTTAAATTTTCATACATCACTTATTTATTGGTTTTTGGGCATCCTATAGTATCTATATAAACCATTAAAAATTAAAAATCCATGTTGTTAGTGTAATAGATAATGGTTTTAGCTAATTGATAATGTGTAAAAATTGGGGCATTAATGTAAGATAGACATGTTTAAATTTTTTTATTAAGATATTTTCAATTTATAATCATATAATATTTGTAATAACTCACTATGCATGCATTTTTAATTAATAACTAATTTATATTAATTTAATATTTCGAGAATTTTAAAAAGTGCCCCTCACCTCAATTATAAAAGGAAACCAACTCCTTCCCTTACTCACACCACATTGTTTATTATATATCTACCAAACCATCCCATTTTTCCTCTAAAATTCCCTAATTTCATTTCATAATTCTTACATTAGGGAATAAGTTATAACAAAGAAATCCCCTTATGAAAATCAAAAGCAGATACCCAAAAAAGAGGTAACTTTAATAAACAAATTATTTTATTTTAATTCTTACTTAAACCCTTGAATAATTTATTTATTGTTTATATAATAAACTCAGTACAAATATTTACTGATATTTTTTTTATATTATGTTTTTTATCTACAAGCACACAAACTTCCATCAAATTAGACACACAATCATCATTCAGGTGAACGACAGACTACCGCCTCGTGAACCAATGTCATTTTCTGTTCCATTAAAACCATTTATTATTAGTAATAAATATTAAATTTTAATTATTATGTGATATATATTATATTTAGGATGTTTTTATGTTTTTTTAATTATTATTTCACACATTACTTTAAGAATTAAATTTTATGTAAATATGATAATTTTGATTGTGGATGATCGGGATACCGCCTCCTCAAAACATAGTGATTTGTTCACACAATACATGGGATGTATTAAAGACGGTTTTATTGAAATTAAATTATATATATGAAATAATAACTCCACTATTATTTTATTATTTACATTATTTCATTAAATACAACAAAAAATTTGAAACAACTTCCATGCTTACATACGACCTACTGTCTCCGTGAACGATGTTTTCCATTTTCTATTTATCTCTTTTATATATTTTTATAAGTACATATTTAATAAATATATATGATAATTATATAATGGATATAATTAAAAATATTATTAAATAATTATATAAATAAGAATATCAACAATAAAATAATTAAAATCACATGTGAAAAACAATGTGGTTATTACCCGAAACGTAAAGTTAACATATAATTGTTAATAAAAGGGTAACATAAACTCTTAAATAAATCATATGTGGAATTATAAAAATTATTTTCGTTAATTTATGTATGTATAATATAACTATATTTATTATAAAATCTTTTTTAGTGAGTAAAATGAGTGTCAACACATATGTTAATGTATTTTTGTTTCACTTTTATTTATGTTGGACAAATGCTTCATACATCACTTATTATTATGAGTGTCAGGTATATACTTTCATGAATGTGTTTTTTACTAAAATTAATAACATTTAGGTAATATAATATCCATTTAATGTTTTTCTATTATAGGGAATATAATTCTAATGATTATAAAGGGGTATGATTTATTACACAATCTCATTATCATTCATGATTGTTTGCATTTAAGTATCAACTACAGACATTTTTCTTCAATTTCCATGTGTACATTAATTTTTTTTCAAAATTGATTTTACTATTTTCATACAAAAAATTAATTTATTTTTATAAAATTACATATTTTTATAAAATGGTTTCAATGAAATACATTGGTCATTTTCCAAACGAGGTACATCCTGACTTTTTTGAAATTAAATACAAAAGGAATATTTTTTAACTAATGTGGAATGAGAATATTATTTGATGTCATGATTCCTTAATGTAATGAATATTCATTGAAATTTTTTCATATTTATTTTAAATGAATTTTATTTCTTTTAAAATATTATGGAATTTTTTATAAATTATTTTAAATAAAAAAGTGATATTCTCCCAAAAATTCTCAATGATTTTATTAGAGTACCTTGTTATATTTCAACATAATTTGTTGTATACTAGGAATAATTATTTTTGATCTATTATGATTCCATACACCATATTTTATTAAATGTGTTATGATTAGTTTGATTGTGGATGTGATGTTTTGATACCGTTTGTGGTTTATGGTTAGATTATGAACATTTTATCTAATATTTTTTCGATACGATTATTTTGATTTTTTATGTTTCACCCTTTTCATATTAGTAATGAATTTGAAATAGTATGTAATGAGTAGTTACTACTATATCCCCTCAATAAATAAGTATGTATCATGAGAAAAAAAAGATTTGAATTTAGCGAAGGCCATATCCCTTTATTTTTAGATTTATCGACTGAGGCATTGGCATGTTGTTTTAGATGTCTAGAATTATGAATTCTATAAGTATGAGATTATTTATTAATATTCCATGTGACTACTTTACATTTAGGATATTCATGTACCTTTTAAAAGATCATGTGATTATTTAAAGGGTTTTTTTCAGTTATTTACCTTTCTATATTGTTTATGATATATTTATTCATAGCTTATGATGTAAACTTAACATTATGATGCATTGTATATCAACCCATTGACATGTTTCAATTTTTACAAGGATACAAATAAGTATACTATTTCATATATGTAGGGTTATGAATAGGGGAAATAATGGCCATATCAAAAAAATAATTTTTGAATTATATGATTTAAAATGTATTATAGATTTTAAGTGTGTGTCTAGGATACCAAGTCTACAGAACTATTGAGTACTTTGGGATGCGATCACTTGTACCTAGAACCAATGAAATAATGTACCAACTAACTCTAGGATAGTAGGTTAGGGAGAATTATTAGTAGTTTCAATGAAATGTTTTTAGAATACTTTGGAACTAGATTGATTATAAAATTAATAATTGTGGTAGAATTTGAATATATATCCAATTTAATGATTCTTATGATGTAGAGATTATTCATACATAATTATTATATATAGTTTATGTAATTAACTATTTTTGAGATTAATCATTATTTTTCATTAATTTTTAACCTAATCTAGTGTAGTACACTACTTACAAATGGAAACTATAGGAAGGAATACAAACCATATCCACACATGTAATACATGTAGGGATTTCCCTTATGTAAAATATAATGATTTTGGAGATGGAGAGAGACTAGTGATGAAAAACATATAACATTATAGGTAAAACTGACATATGTTATGAGAAATAACCTTACATGTATGGAGTAGATTGATCCAAAACATGGGGTTACAAATTTCATACCACTTCAAGTGCCAACCACATTTATCATTAAATGTGACTACAAATCCATTTGAATCTATTCAATAGAAAAGTTTCTTAATACTTATAATTCCTTTTTGAGGAATTAATGAAACAAAGTAGGTCTGAATTGTAGTTTCTCATCTCTTGGGAGATATGGATCAATATTGGTCATTGATTCAAAACATGAAGGAGTATAAATAATTAGAAAACATGAAAAGTAAATTATTTTATAGGAATTTTCATAGATTTTTTTTACTCACTAACATCGAGCGGATATGGGGAGTCAATTTCAATTTCTGGGTAAAAGGGAGGATGATAATGTCATAATGTATGAATCTAATTTTACAGGGTTAGAAAGGCATGTTGTGGACTATATATGTAACCCAATGAGTAAGATTGATAATTTCTTTTATGGGTTAATGACATTACTATGAAATTCATTAGTCTCCTAAAATTTATCATCATAAGATGATATAGTCTCGTTTTCAATCAAGACAATGAATGAATCAACAATGTTTTATGCATTTAGTGGGAAAATATACTAGAAAATAAAAACGAAAAATGATTTGAATATATGGAAGTATAGAAAAAAGTATTTCTCAACATGTGATACTTCTGTAAGAAAACACCATAGTACATACATAAAAAGAAATGATGTTTCTATCATGTGTGATGATAATGGATATCATAATCATGATTGAATTAAATATATATAATCTATTAATTATCAATTCTAGAAATTAAATGTTATTTAACACTATAAAAATAAATACCCCAAACATCAAGGAAATATACATTTGGAGACTCAAAGGGATAAAATTCATTTTTATGTTGTTACTATAGTCTAAGAGGAATATTTAATGTATTTTTTGGTTATATGAATCATAAAAAATATAATGATTTAATTATAGTATTCTTTATTTAGGGATTTAGATGAAGTCATGTTTTTATTATGGTTGAAAATGAGATAATGTTATTCATATTTTTGGTATGTGACAAAGAATCTCTGTATTGTGGTTGGAAAAAATATGATGTTAAGTTCATTTTGTAAATTTAGTTATCTTCATTTTTATTTTTTCAACTGTGAGTTTGGATAGATGTATTTTGGACGAGTATTAAAGTTGGATTCGATTAATTCGAACAGTGGATATTTTTATTTGGGGTTAAAATAAAACATATTCAATATTTTTTTCTATCCATTTTGGATTCATTAGAAATATTTAGGATATATTAAATAATTTTAGACCCAAATATTCATCAGAAGTGATTTATTGATAATAAGTCATCTTGAATATCAATCTCTAATTGTAAATAATGAAGTTAAAAAAAATCATCATGAATGTATGATATAATGGGATGGAAATAAATCAAGTAATTTTGAATTAGTGAATTATCTAGATAGTAAATTATTCTCTCAATATTTGGATAATGATTTTGAATCAATCATGTTATCTATTCACTTTTCATACTAATAAGTTAATGGTCTTTTAATTGGTCACAATATTTTTTGTTTTCAGATGATTCATATTCTAAAGCCCATGTTCTATATCACTCTCTATAACAACATGATAGAAAAATTTATCTTCCATGATCGTTTATTTGCATTCCAATAATAGTTTATTAATATAAATCCTAATTTTTTAGTGTCGCTTGTATTTCCCCTTCCCTTTTATAAATAGGATGTTTTATGAACCCAATTTCCGATGTTGGTTTACCAAAAAAAATCACATATCCTAATTTTATTTTTTAATTGAAATTTTAAATTTTAGAGATTCGATTAATTGATGGATGATATAATGTGACACCCTATTATCTTATTTTATGTATCTTTGTAAATTTAATCTCTTAGATAACATAGTTAGTACACAACTATAAACTTAAATGATCCACGATATACTATTAATATTATAATATAAATGAAATAATATCCAATCTAATATTTTTTATATAAATAGGATCAGATAAAATATGGAGATATATTATTGAATTAATCACAAACCGATTAATTTGAAACAATATAAAAACCAAGTTAATATATTGAAAATGTTCTTATAAAAAATTATTTAAATACACCCACTAGTGTTTTATACCAATAAAATAAACAAATCACACATTCATTGTTGATTAATTTTGATATATATATAAATTATCCAATATAATGCTTAAAATTAGTATGTAGTTTTTCTACACTTGTTATTTGAACAAATCAAATTTTACACCTAAAAGATATTTTTTTTAAAAAGTATTGTTTTATGAATCCTAATGGAACTCTTTTTTTAAGGATAATTATTGACACTTTTATAAAATATAATTGAAAAAATAAACCTATTATTTTAAAATTTAATATCAAAATTTACTTTAGTTTTTTTATTATAATTGTTTTTTATTTTTTTATTTTGATTAATAGTTAAAAATATTGCATTTCAATTGAAAATAGCTTTTTCATCTAAATAACTTATAGTGTTAAATTTTATTTTAATTTGGTTTAAAAATATAATTTTATCAATTTTTTATAATTGAATCTAATTTGTGTTATTAAAATTGAATTAATTATTCTATTGGATATAAAATCATTTAAATCATTTGAATGTTTTCACTTTAAAAACTCATTTTATTATTCTCTGAACGAGATTAATTTTAAAATAATTTTGGCCAATTTTTTGTTTTAAATTTCTAAAAATATATTCCATATTTTGAATATATAGTTCCAAATTTATAAAATATATTCCTTTTATTTTTTTCCAATATGAATAGTAACTTTTGCATATTTTATGTGGTTAAGGGTAAATCTGGTAATTAAGGGGGAAATAATATTATAATTATTATAAAATTATCCTAAAACATATCATAATATTATTTTATGATTTAGTGTGGAAAAAAAATCCATTGTGTGATTTTCATGCCTATTTGAGAGACTATGATATCTTAAATCATTTGTTAGTATTTTATTCTAAGGATAGTCTAATATGTCATACTCGTGTTTTTAATAAGAATTAAATATTTAATAAGAATTTATTTAGAAGATATGTTCGACTATATACTGTATTATAAATTATAAAATGTTTATCATAATAATGGTAATACAGTTTTCATATTTTGGAAATAAATAATTACCTTAATGGCTTACACAATGATGATGCAAAAAATGTTTAATTAATAAAATTTTAAATAAATAATATTAAAATTATTAAAATATAAATAATTTTTGATAATTTATTCCATCAATGAATTGTATATATTACCCATAAATATTATTAATTTATTATTGTATTATTTTATTTTATCTATTTTATTGATATTTTTTATAAAATCAATGTAATGAATAACATTAGAATTGATATTAATAATATTTTAAAATAATTAATATTTCATTAAATGATATAAAATTCCATAAAATTTAAAAAACATACCTCATATTTTGATAAGGTATAAAATATCATTCATTACTCATATATGGGTTTTTTGGAATTTTATTGTTTATATATTATCCATCCAATGGTAACAATGAAATTTATCACAGTAAGAGTTAAAGGGTTTAACTAACTGTTAATGAAAGAAGATAAAGGTTATAGTGATACGTAAACGTGAATAAAAAAATTTTGAGATGATTTATACCCATATACATATTTTCAATGAAATGACTCAGATTTTCTACATTTCATGCTAAAAATTAATTTATATTATTTTAAAAATTTGAATGTTTCCAAAAGTTCCCCACCTCCTAATTATAAATGGGAACCTATTTTTTCACATATTCACACAACATTCATCCTTCTATCCTAACCAAAACTGGCCCATTCCTCCCCAAACATCCCTCCCTTCAGCCTAGAATCATTAATTTCGATATAAATCCAACCAATGAAGTCTTTTGGTGCAAATCCAATTAAGATACCAAAAGAAGATATAAAATTAATCAACAGATTTTTTTATAATATTTCTTCTTAAAATACTTCACTTATTTATATTTCTTGTTTATATAATATACTCAGTACCCTAAATATATTGAATATTTTTAATAATATTATTTTTTTATATAAACTCTCACACACATCCATCAAATCCAATCATCATTCATGTGTATGGTAGATTATTGTCTCGCAAACTTAAGTCATTTGTTCTTCTATTGCAACATGTCATTGTCAATAATAATGATTTTATTTCTTTTTTATATTTTATATATGATATTTATTATGGATATATTATTCTATAAATATTATATAACATAGACCTTCATTCAATATGTTTTGGGTAAATAGGATAACAATGTTTGTCGATATGTGAAATACCACCTCCTCAAAGTGAAGTGTTTTATTCACTCATTACATGGAATTTATTAAGTATGGGTTTATTTAATGTATATTATATATATGAAATAATATTTATAATTTAATTAGTTTATCTAAATTCATTCATTCAATAAAACAAGAAAATGGAATCAATTTTCATTCGTACATATGGCCTACCATCTCTATAAATAGTTTATTTAATTTTATATTTCTATATTTTATTTGTTATTACAAATACATATATAACAAATATATATGATATTTATTGAAGGCTAATATTTTTGGTGAGTACGAAATCATGATATAAATAAGAGGATATAAAATATATAAAATTAAAACTCATGAGAAAAACAATGTAGTTATCATAAAAAAAGTAAATTTAATACGGAATTATTAATAAATGGTTCTATGAAGTCATATGTAAACCATAAATGGAATTAAAAAATTAATATGGATTTGTGATATCATTATAACTAACTTATATGTTTCTTAAAATCGTTTTTATAAAGTACCAAAGTGTTATGACATAAGGTAATATATTTCTATATCACATTTGTTTCTCTAGGTTACTTTTTTTATACCCTACTTATTTATTTATTTTTCTGTATATACTGATCATGAATGGATTTTATGACAACTATGATAAATATTAATGTCTTCTAATATTCATAAAATTTTATTTCATTCATGTGTCTTACGATTCAACTGATTATGAAGTGGTAAGGGTAATTTCACAATCTCATTATTATTTGAGATTGTTTATGTTTTGGCCAATAATAATGAACATTATTATTATTTGACTAGTTTAATAAAAAATTGTTTTCAAAAGGGTTTTTATTATTAACCTACAAATTTTTAAAGTATTTTATCCCATCTTTATCTTTTCATAAAACAATTTGAAAGGAATCAATTTTTTGTTCTCTAAATGATATATATCATTCAAATTTTGAAAAAACTATTGAAAGATTTTATTTTAGATTATGTTGAATGATATTATATTCCAAAAACATTACACCTATATTTCTTGATACATACTTTCTATGTTTAATTTTTTTTTTGATGAATAGTTACCCTTTTTAAATTGTGTTGAATTTAAAAAAATGTTTTAATGTAAAAATTTCATTTTCTTATGAATCAACATTTATTTTATTATAGTATTTCCATATATTTCAAAATCCGTTGTTATATCTAATTATTGATTATGGTTAATATATTTTGATACCATAAATCATATTTTTTTTAAAGTGGTATCAATCAGTTTGACATTGGATGTGTATTTTTACACCATTTAGGGTTTATGGTAAATGTATTCACATTTCGAATGCATATTTTTTAATATGAATATTTATGTTATTTATGATTAACACATTTTATATGTGGAATAAAATATAATTGGAATTTTATAGGAGGTACAGAATATATCCCATGGAATCATCAATTGGTAAAATTATAAAAGCTAGATATGTATTTGTATGAGGAATTATCCAATTATTTATAGATGTCCTAGTCAAGGCCTTGATTTTATGTTTCAGATGTAAAAAATTAATAATTAATTTATTTTGAGATTTTTCATTGATATTATATGTAATTATTAGACTATTACAATATCCATGGATATATTCCATAGCTCATGTGATTATTTTAACCTCATGTGTTTCAGTTATTTTCCATTCCACATTAATTATTCCATGTTTGCTCAAAGATTCCACTATATGCATATCGATACTGAGAATTTGAGATCACTCGTTTCATATGATTAAAATTTTGATTATGATTCCAAAAAATTATGTTATGACTTATAAGTAGGGTTACAAAACGGGGGAATAATTAATGAATCACCCAAACAATTGTTTATATTTTATGTATTATAAAGTAATGTGGCTTTTATGAATGTGTCATGTTTACCTGGAGTACAAAACTATTTGGTCCATTGGTATGTGATCACTTTTACCTATTTCTGATGTAATAGTGTAACCAAAAAATCTAGGTTAATGGGGTTTCAGGCTTTATATGAATCCAATAAAGTAATCCCTTTGGTGAAAACCAAGATGAGTTACCCAATGAAGAGGTGAAAACTTTACACAATCTCTTTTGTTGTATTTTCATTCTATACACCATAAAATATAATTATTACATTATTATATTTTAACCATGGTATCCAAAATAAAATAATATTTTTTAATTATAAGTGTATTTCCAACACATAAATAGACTTTTGTCTAATGGGTAATGAACATTCAGTTTATGTGTACGACGGACTACCGCATCATGAAACGATTGTACTAATGATTTACAATAAATCATCTCATGATGGAAATTATGAAAAATATACTATTTTATGTTATTTATATTTTATTTATGATTTATTTATTCTTTTATTATTTTAACATAAAAAATATCACAAGGAATTCCATTTTTTGTAAATACAATAACGTAATTTTTGAACGTATGGACCACCACCTCCTAAAAGTGATGTGATTCATTCACACATTACAATGAATGCAGTAAAGGTACATTAAGTAAAATAATTCTACTATAATGATACTATATATAAATACTTATATGTTATTTAAATTATTTTTTTCAATATTATAATAAAATAGAAACATCATTCATGAATATGTACGACCGACTGTCTCCAGGAATGATATATTCCATTCCATGTTTATTTATTTTATAGAGTATCATAAATATTAATATAATAAATATATATTATATTTACATAATCTTTTATATTATTTAAAAAATTAAATAATTATTTGTGTAATATTATCATGAATAACAACTCAAAACATATACATGAAATAATGCTGATGTTACCTGAAACATAACATTTGCATAGAATTGTTAACAAACAATAAATATAAAGACATAATATAATAATATATATTATTATATATAAGAAAATTATTATTTGGTAGATTTATAATAATATTATAATTATTACATAGGAAGTTTGAACATGTATGAATAATGACAATACATAAGGTAAAAGATTTCACATCTTACCTTTTATACCCATGAGATACATACTTTATTCACCACTCAATTATTTTTTATGATGTACATAAATCCCATGAATTTATTATACGATTCATATATAGAAATATTTTGTTATTTACATATCCTTTTTTTCTTTCATTCATGGGGTTTTTGGCTAAAAAATTACAAATTCAGTAATGTAATTTTTTTCAAATTTTCATAAATTGAGATACATGTTGTGTTATATACCTATATTTTGTCTATTAGGTGCACATAATTCATTCCAAAATTTATATATTTAATTTAATTATTTTAATGAATTTATAAAATTCATGAAATTTTATTCTATTATGGGGGTTATGATTTATAGATACCAATGTGGTAGCAGTTTATTACTAAAATTTCATCCTTTATGAGGACTTCTTATGATTACGGTACCATTTCTGAAAGAGTATATTCCTTACACAATAAAACTATCATCAATTTTATTCTCCTTGTTTTTTAAATTTTATTTCATATTATTATTTCTATTTTTCACCCTTTCGTACTTATGATAATTAAAAAAATGTTTTTCTTAAAATCCAATTTATTTCTCTTTCGGTCAAAAATTTGGTTTTTTCAAAACCATATATTATTAATATATTTTTAAAAAATTTATATTTTCATATGATCTATAAATACATTTTTTCCCATATATTACCATTTTAAATGATTTTTTAAATAGAATATTTATTTTCTTAACAAAGCATTTTTCCTAAATATTTTATGCATTAAAATGATTGTTCTATATGTGTGCACATACCTACTATCATGACCTAAATTACCTTGAATAAGAATTTATATGTTTACATTATTATTTTTTAATAATTTTTTTCTAATAATTTTTAACTTTTTCAATTTAATGATTTCTTAAAAAAATGGTTTTAAACATTTTTTTCATTTTAAAAATCATTTTAAATGATTTACAATTGTTATGTTCATTGGTTTAAAAATATTATTTTCCAATAAAAAGATTTCAATTAGTTGGATAATTCTTTAAAAAATTTCAAATCCAATGTCTAGAAAATAAATTTCAACATTAGTTCAATTGTTCATAAATTTTCAATGTATTTTCCGATAAAATGGTATTCAAGATGGCTCAAGATTTCATTATGACTTTTGAAGTTGAATTCAATTAAATTTTTTTTATAAATATTTTAAAGCATATATTATATGTTTTAAATGTTATTTTAAAAAAATGGTTTTCATAATTCATTACATTTTTTCAATGTGGAATATATATTTTCCTCATAATTTTTTTGAATGAGATTTTAATTATTTATAAATAATAAATGGGTTTTTGAAATTTTTTTATGAAATAGATTTTTTAAAGAAAGTATATTTTTATCTTGAAATGTTCTATGTCATCCATAAAAATTATTATATATCTATGATTACATACTTTTTTATAGGTTCTTGTTTACTATGGGTAATATCCAAGAATACAATTCATATTCTTTTTTAATGGTTTATTTTTCTATAGCATGATGTTTAAGAAAACTATTTCTCTTCGACATGTTATATTATTTTAAATCACGCTACATTTCACGGGCCATTCTTCGATCAAATGGTTATGAAACATATCTGTTTTCCATAATCAATTACATGATTAAATTTTTTTGATTACCATGTCATTTCATGTGTTAAGATATGATATTTATGAAACCCATCTCTTTTTATGGGTCATTATATGATGAATGATTTATAATATTGTAAAACATGTATATAAAATTTTATTATATAAAACTTGGGGCCTATAAATTCCTCCAATGAATTGGATGAAGATGTATATCTCATGATAAAATGATTGGATTCATGTTTATAGGCTTGATCCACTATGATAGATGGGTAAACAGAATCCACTATGGAATGATAGTGAATATCGATCCACTATGGGAAGATGGGATAAATTTATCGCTTATTAAGAAATAATTATGACCAGGGATGGTGGTCTGTCCTTTCCTGTAGGTGTAGTCCCCTTGATGTACTCTGATAGATTATATACACTTATAAGGAAGGATATAACTTATCTATGTATATAGAAAAATTATATTTATTTTTCATATTTTTTTATTTCATGGATTATTTTCTTGATTCCCTTATGATTCATGTCTTGTGAACATCCAATTTGTATCATTTGATTAATATTTATATTCCATTGTATGAAGGGTATGATTATCAAATTTTATACTCATGTTCTCATACAATTAAGTTCAAGTTTTGATTATATATCTGAATTATATACCCTTATTAGGAATTTGATCTCAAACCGTTCTTAATTATCCATTCCACAGGTTATAGAGAAATGTTTTTAGTAATATTAAAAAAGGGGAAGATCTTTATGGGATATTCCAATAATATCTCACCAAATTAGAAGAATTTATTCCATGTTTCCAAAGTCACTAAACTATTACAGTCCTTGGGAATTTTTTTTAACATTTTTAATATTCATAAAAACTGATGTAATATCAATTTATGTTAGGCAGAGGTTGTTATAGGTAGGATTTAAAACTTTATTTTCCTTTAATTGATGGTTCATTCAGCACATAATTTCAGGATATGATGGGTTGTTAACAAGTATTTGAGTTTTCTGAATTTGAAAACCATGTTAATATAATTATTATAACATTCCCTAATTTTAATAACCATTAATTACTAAAATATCATATAAAAAATAAAACATTATTATTAGAAATAATATAAATCTATTTTCGATAATCTTTACTATAATTCATCATCAAATTATTATTTACTATATAAAACCAATAGGTCATATAACTGTAATTGTTTACCAAAAATAAATTTAACCATGTGATCTTTCTTCGACACAAATTTCCAAATGGACTCTATATGAATATGAATGTATAATAATCATTAACATCATAATCCCATGATGATATCCATAATTCATAAGTGGAAAATATATGATTCTAAAATTTAACACAATAATTATATATTTCATTATTCATTCAATGAAAATACCTTTAGTAAAAAATTAATAAAAATAATTCTTGATTATAAATACATAAATACATCATCCATTTTATTTCAAAATAAGTGCTTCTAAGGATTTATATTTATATGAAGAAATTTAAATATAAAATTATCAGGTTTCCCACATTTGAGATAATAAATAATAAATATATTCTTGGGATGTGAATTATTTCCTACAATCAAACATATAATTTTTCCTCTGTAAGTCATTTCTCGATTCCCTTATTTTCTATAATAAAACTTTTTGTAATTACTTTGAGAAAAATATTGTGGTTTATATTTTAAAATTTATGCCATGAAGTATATAGATCCTTATTTCTATGTTTTCTCCACCACTTGGGCCCTTAGAAAACTACATCCTATAATTTAGTGCGTTCAGGGGTTAGATATCGTGTAAAATTTTAATCACATTTCAGGTTAACTAATTAGCAATAATTAAAATATCTTTCACTCATGTCATTGTTCTACTTAGTTTATTATAGTAACCACATTTTCATTCATATTAATTATGGTTCCATCCTTTTAATAAAAACAAATTTCATTGTGTGAGAAGTGATAATTGTAGTGGGAAATCCATATATTCATTTGTATGATATCCAAATCATGTCACATGTTTTTCAATATAACACACCTTATTTTTAAATTTGGTGATTAATTTACGTCATCTGTTCAAATTATTCAATATTTTTTGTGAATAAAATGTGTATTATCTAAATAATATCCCTCGGGAGTATCAAAATAGGTGTGTAGTAAGGCTCTTTATTCAGCACTACGTGACAATCAGGTCAAGACCAATTATCCCTTTTTTATGTTATTACCCAAGATATTTTTTTCCTAAAACAATGTCATCTTTTACTTTATAGAGAGAGAATTATTTCTTGGAAACACTAAAAAATATTTCCTTTACCAATACATTAGTATGTTTATCTATTCTTACCCTCAAAGTATATCATAGTATTATGATCCCTGATACTTTTCCGATAATCGTGTTCCTATATTTTCGAATAATTATTCATATTTTACCTAATATAGTGGCCCTTACTCTGATAATGTTGAGCCAGATTCATATTTTTTATATTTTTCCTTATATAAAAATAATAACATACTAAAGGAAGACATATTTTACAAGTCTTTGTAAAATTGAAACATACGTGATTCAAATATTATATTTAAAAAAAATTAAAAATAATTTTATTAATAAAATTATACAATCTATAATGTATTTTCATATCATAGTCAATAATTTTATGGGATTATAATGAATGGGAAAAATTAAATGTGATATAAAATTCTATTTAAGGGTTATGTCAGGTGGAAGATATCATGAATCAATTAGTATAATAAACACGGAAAGGAAAATAATTGAAATAAAATTCTCATTATTAAATAAACCAAGATCAAAATTCATATAGAGATAATATCATTGTAAAAATATAATTAGATAAGTAATAATAATGATTTAATTATAATTAGGTCAATAACACATGTAATTTAATAAATAAAATGATAATGAAATTGATAGTGAGATAATATCATTTTGAACAGCTTTTTGAAAACATTATCTAAATTTGTAATCATGGAAATGACTAAAAAGTCGATGTCATGTAATTAGGCACATGATTCTTATACATTCAATAATTTTTACATGGTTGATTAAAGATATAGTTAGAAACCCATTTAATTTATGAATATAGCTTCACCTCATGAAAATGTTGATGTGTCGAGGAGATAAGTATTTCTGAGCGACACACATCACTATATGTCCAAATAATTACTTATATGTCAAATTTTTTCATAATTATAAATCAATTATATTCATATTCATATATCTACATTGAATAAAGAACAATAATTTAACATTATTTACACTATTAGGAAAATAATTTTCAAATTTTACATTGTGTGTAAGAATTGTATATGGTTTAGAAAATATTAATAATAGTAATGAAAATAATATAGATAAACATAAATTCAAAAAATAACCATTTTGAATTAATAGGTTATCATGTTAAATAAATTATTGGGTTTCATATACAGAAAATTATAGTGAATAGGTACATTTTGAAAAATACATCTCAATGAAATTGAAATTGAAAAAAAATCTTTACAATAATAACAACATCAATTTAATAATTTATCAATGAATAAAATATGGGAATAAAATATAAATTCTCATAAAACATGTGTTAATAAAACAAAATACAATAAAAATAAATTATAAATGTAATCAAATACAATAAAATTATAATTAAGAATTAATATAACACCACGAAAAGAGATTTAGTTATGAAATTCATTTGAATTTGGTCATTTTAATGTTTAATCCCATTGTAACATCCATAAAATTCCTATTGACTTGGGAAGGTGAAAGGTTTTTAATTGTCCATATGTTACATCCCCAAGACTCCAAAGGATATGAATAAATTCTATGGGATTCAATAACAGTTTCGGGGATGTTTTCCCTTTCAAAATAAAAAAACAATAAAAAAATCCCATCAACAAATAAACCACTACATAATTCAAGATATAAATGAAAGACAACTCAAATAAGTACCATTTATATAAATACCCATTAAAAATTACCATATAGGAAGTGTACAAAAAAACCATGTCGAGAGAAACATACTACAAGAACCAAAAAACTCAAAGACAACCACAACTCCAAAGCTCCAACCTATGCCATGCTCCAATGCCCCAAATATCACAAATATCATTATCCACTTATTGAGAAGTTTGATACATTTACTTTTCCCATATCTCATAAAGTTATATCTACCAAAGAAATAAATGGAAAAATAATGGTTGGGTAATGAAACTCAGCCGAATTTCAAAAAATAACATACATAATAATGCCACTAGGACAGAACATGTTAGAACATTTATATATAACAAATTATAGAAAAAATTCTTAAATTTTTTATATCACAATATAAAAAACATACATAACCAAGATGTTTTCAACAAAAATTATCTTATTCTATGGAAATAAACCAACGAATTCCCTAAAAAAAATTCATAAAACCCAATTTGGCATAATCTAATCAAATCCTAATATTTGAAAATCTAACCACACGTGAAACCATGGACCTCCCTATAATAACAAGTGATGAGTTATCCTTCCACTAATCCATTAAATTGTGGACCACTATTATGAGTGTAATTCACACACATATCTCTCCCAAAATATTAATGGGTGTACATAATTGCCTTATCTGTCCTAATGCACATGAACACACACAAAACAACCATGTCGAACCCATTCCATGACCAAGTGTTCCAAAACCATTTCAATAAATAAAATTTTTATTGAAAAATATTTATCCATGTAGTAATAACAATAATAATTTTAAAAACATAATTTTAAAATCATATTACCAAATTTTATTTCCAAAAATACACGAAACATCCAAATATACACAAACAATCAGTCAAGAGGGTTGTTATCAGACATTTAACAATGTATACACAATCAACATCAAGAAAAAACCATGAATTTTAATTCACTTTTTCATATTATAAATAAATGAGTCCAGAGTGAATCCACATAATTTGAGATTTATGGGGAAAATGATGAATGTCACTAAAACTCAAATAAAACTAGGTTCTAACACCAAAAACCATACATAAACCTCTTCCCCAATCATAAAAATATAAATATATCATAATATTTTGTATCATATATATTATCTATATCCAAAATGGATGTATATCTGTAATATAAAGAGAGACAAAGAAGTAGATCAATGAAAATCCACCAAGAATAACCATGAACTATCGCATACTACAATAATTCATCTTCAAAACACCAATAGGATCATTAAAATTTCATATATATTGAGGGTTTATGCCTTATTATTATTTGGAAATAAATAAACAGAATTTATGGCTACATAAGTGAAATAAGGTGGAGTTATAGGTCAATATGTTTGATATCCAAAATTTTTTGATCTCACTATTAACCCATGCATGGTTAGTTGAACAATTAGGAATCTTATGCACTCACAGTCAATCCCTAGGAGGAACCTCACAATATAGGATCACAAAGTTTAAAAACCATGTGAATGAAATGAAAAATCCCTCTATATAAGGTTTCATGATTTCTTCTATTCTTCTGCACACTTTGGAAAAACTGTGAGCCTCATTTGTGCCTTCCCTTTAGCCCTAGTTTCATTTTTCATGGTTTCATGTAGGTGTTCCATTTTTTTTTCAAACAATTCCCCAATTGTGATCCTATAGAAAATCCCAATGACATCTCAAAACTTCTCTAATCTATCCCAAATTTCACCCATAAAGATGAAATAAGTAATAATCATAATGAAAATGTTACTTAATTGAAACCATAAGTGATAAATGCTTACAACCATAAGCAATTATATACCTAAAATGTAGAAAATCATCACATCTATGAAAGTGTTATGACCATTTTTCGTTATTTTCGTTCTCCCATACACATGTCTCCTCTTGAATCGGACCATGATGCCATAAAATTTGCACAGGAGTGATTATTTTCCCACGGTAGACTTTATATTTCATATCTGTAATCATTAATGGGATGTAAAACTATAAAGCATCTGAATATAGGTCAATGCAATCCCATTGATTGACATGGTCAGGATTCTATTGATACTTCTTCAACTAATATAATTAGAACTCATTATTCACAATACCAAACTATCATAGAAATTCCAAGAGATATTCCACCTCACAAAACCATTCTTGTATCAAAAAGGGAATATATAATGAGGGGATAACATTCCCATCATCCCAAAATGATAATGTAAAAGACATAGAGATACCATGAAAAATTCATGATAACTCACTGAGAAAAATTAAAATTTTTGATAGTGATCAATATATGATTTATGACAACACTATGCTATATCCATCCATTTTTTTGATTAAATGAATATTTTTGATTGTTTAATGGGCATGGCTCGTCCAAACTAGTTATTTCTCACATGTTTCCACCCAAAAATGTTTATAATCACAAGGTAACCCGTAAAATTATTTAAAATATTCTATATGTATCGAGTCCTAATTTTTTTTATACAAAAACTACATTAATATCATATTTTATTCCTATAAGTCAGTATAATATACTATACCAGACTACAACATGTCTTCCAATGTGTATATCATCTCTTCATATTTCCCATTTGATTTAAGATGATAAATTGTGCTCATAATTAAATATTTCTAAAGGTATTTCTTTATGGACATCCATAAATGAGATGTAAACCTCATATCCCAATCTATATGACTGAAAATGGTATTCAATTCCTCTTTACCACTTTTTCATACATATTTTTTACATGTCTTCCACCACAAGAGAGTCAGGAATAAGGATTAACTAAGCCAACATTGTAAGCTAATCCACTATCACCCATTTTGGATTCATGGTAGGCATGAATAAATTTTTAAGAAATGTCATATGTATGATCATTCAATTTATTAACAACAACTCTAAACTCGCATGAAACATTCGGCCCTCAGTGGCCTCCCCAGCATTGAGTTTTTACATCATCACCACACATTCTGAATTGGATTTTTGCACCTCTATAATTGATTCCACCAAATCATTAAAAAAACTAGAATTGAGGTTTCAAATTCAACTACATGAATATATTCTATGTGAATATAGAATTTAACTAACATCAACTAAAAAATTTTGAATCCTCTTTTCATGATTGATCATATGAATTCCTACTTTCTGAATCTTTATCAAAATTCATGTTTCCTATTGTATACATCATGTAATAATCCAAAATATTGAAATACTCTATCCATATTATTTTTCTTAGGTTCAAATTTCATTGTGTGAAAATTTGTTTCAAGATATTATGATCCATGAACACAATAAAATTCTAACCAAAGAGATAATGAAACCATGTCTTTAAAACATTGATAATGGTAGCTTAATCCAAATCTTATGATGGTAGTTTTTCTCATGAACCTACAAATAGATTGATCTATAATCCACAACATGATCTCCGTACAAGATAACACATCTGGTCAAAGATCCTATAGAATCATAATACACAACATATTGTTATCATGATTCCAGAAAAATCATGATTAGTGTTGAACTTAAGAAAACATTAATCTCTTGGAAATAATTTTGATATTCCTCATCAAATTAAAATGGAATAGTATAAATTTTTAAATTTATCATAGGAAAATATATTCTTGAGATGTAACTAAGATAATATTGTTAATAACAATCTAGACCTATGAATCTCTATAACATAGAGGCATTCATTGGCAGTTGCAAATAGATAAAAACTCATATCTCTTTTGGATCCAAAACGCCCCTTTTGAAAGATTAGATGGTGAATAAAACATTCCTCTGGAATCCAAAAATAGAAAATTGATATTTTGAAAAACAACTTATGATCTCTTAATATTTCTAACATTATCTCTAAGTGTTTTTAATTATCATCCCTTGTCCATGAATACACCAATATTTTGTGCACAAACACCATGAAAAACAAATATAGATATCACTAAAATAAAAATATTGATCAATTCCATAATGAATCATGGTGAATTTTTAAGATAGAATGAAATCACCACATAATCATGATGGTCATATCTATTCTTGATATTTTTCATTAGAATATCCTCCTCTAAAAACTGTAATTTGTGATACCCAAATCTCAAGTGAATTTTAAGGAACCACTGATCTCACTTTAAATGATTGAATAATGTATCAATATAGGGAAGTGGATATTTATTCATTATAATAAAGTGAATAATCTTATGATAATCCACACAAAAATGTACAGGTACATCCTCCATGTTCACAACGAAGACTAGTGTTTCCCATGGAGGTGTTCTTGGACAAATGAAAACATTCATAATCAGATCTTCCAACTATAATTTCATCAACTGATTTTTTTTATGAAATCCTATAAAATGGAGGGAAATAGTATTGCTCAATGGGAGGATATGAATTGTGCACTCCACTTCGATTATTGGTGGTAACCACAAGAAATTCTGGGGGAGAACATCCAGAAACTAATCCACCCATGTTGCAAAATAGTTACTCTTAATCAAATCCATTAATTCCAAATTTATGGCCTCCAAATATAATGAGATCATTCCAACTATAGGTGCAACCAAGCCTATTGGAAATGAATTTATGTTTCCAACATCTCAAAAGTGATTCTTGACTCCATATTTATGGGTAAAAATGACCCTTCTTGTATAATACTTTATGTGAGCTTTGAATGTTCTCATCCATTCAATTCTGCAGATTATATCATAGACATCCATCTCAAGCACATATAATTCCTATGTCAACTATAATCCATAATTAGATTTAGAATATTTTATACACATGAATGCCCAAAATTATATTTCACAAAGAGGAGTTTTTAGTTTTAACTTTGAAGACATAAACTCAATAGTTAATCTCTTCATATAAATATAATGAAAAGTAATAAAAAAATAGGACACACATGTATCCAAAAAATCATTCATAAGGGGTAACTAAAATGAATAGTACCTCTCACGGTCCATGGTCTAGTCTAATCATACACAACCACCTATTCATCTCCATATATTTTATTTCTCACCGAACATTGTTCCTTGTTGCCTAGATGCTATTTTCCTACCTATTGTTTCATGGTGTTATTAAAACAACCATGGATGTCTCTATTCTATTTATTATATTGATTCTAGTACCCTCGTCTCATTGATTCAAATAATTCTTATGATACCTGAGAAGTGTTCCATTACCTTCACCATGGAGCACTGTGAAAAGAGCATGGAAGATTCCCCATATGATTTGTAAAGACCTCGAAATTCCATTTAAATTGTGTTTTTAATTAAATGGGAATTTTACGAGTCTGCAAAAATTGATGGCGTGTGATTTCTAGGCCTGGTGTGCCCAGAATGAATTTCTGAACGTTTTTTAGGTTATGTTCAGTAAACGTATGAGTGAGTTTTTTTAACTTTTGAACCGGTGCTCAGAATTTAAATATTTGGGCACCGTTGAACTCACAGTACCAGTATTCTCCTAAGGAGACGTTCACCACGATAGTAGTGGGTCTAGAGTCAACGATAGTTTTTGTGTTATTTGTGAAAGAATAAAATAAAATAAAAATGTGTAACTTTTTTATTTTCTATTATTGAAACCTTTTATGTGGATGTTTTAATGGTGGGGACCACCTGTACTCAAACCTCTCAACCTAGGATATGGTGATCGGGATGACCTGAGCCTAACATCCCATGTGGGTTATGGTGGTGGGGACCACTCGAGACATAAAACCCCTTGAACCCCATTGAACTCCCGCTTAATGGGAAGAAACCTCTTGAGCTCCCCCATTTAATTATTCCAACAATCCCCTTTAATTAATTAACCATCCCATCAATTAATTAATTAATCGATTTTGAAATTATTCCAACAAACATAATTGATAACTATTTCTATTATGTGGGCTACCTTTCATTTTGGTGGAATTGGGGAGAGAAATAATATTGGGATAAAGATCACCAATGAAGAATGCCAATGAGGAACATCTCCAATGACAAACGAACTGACGATCGAGGAAACGCCGATGTCACCGACGTCTTACATTCCCTAACGACATCATCTTCTTCTTCGTGGCCTTCGTCAATGAACCTTCGAGGTAGGGGTTGTTATTGAATTCATGATATTTCTCGATTTAATTCCTCATTCTTGGAATGAATGGGGAAAGCTGAAAAATCAAAATGAGTTGATAAACGATTCATATAATATTGTAGATTTCGAAATTCTTGATTAAATATTTTCTTGAGACGCTTTATACCTCTCTAACGTAGAGGGTGATGTCCCAACAAACATGGTCCAACCCCTCCATCGTTTTTATTTATTGTTGTGTTCTTCACGATGTTGATGACAACCAGTGTCGGCGGTTGGCACCGGTGGTAATCTATAACATTTATGAAGGTGATGAACAAAGGGTTCCCGGTCAAGCCGGCCATCGGCGAAGGCACGATACCAAGCTACCCCACGTCACTCCGCAACCCCGCGGCCCCGCATCACCGTCATGTGGCCCCACCGCTGGCGGTCGCTCGTGTCGCCCCGCGACCTCTCCATCCCGAAGCACCTTGTGGCGACCCATGGCCTCGTCGCCCATGGCACCCCACTATGCCTCATGGCCTCGCAGGCCGCAGCCCCGCGGCTCTATCGCCCCGCTTCGCGGCCCCACTCCTCCACATTCCACGACCCCGCCGCACCGCCCCGCGACTTCCCCAGCAGGCCTGGACACCCAACATAGGCCTGGCCACCTATCAGGCCGGGACGCCTAGCACCAGCTGGGCCGCACCACGGTTTGGGCCGGACACAGAAAGTTAGGCTAGGAAGACCAAGATGGGTCAGCCTCGACCTGGTCGGTCTGACCGGGTCAGACCAGACCCGGACCCACTACGACCCATATACGCTCTTTTGGCCATAACTTTGGCACCAAATTCCAGTTTGATGAATTATCACTGGTTCTTGAAATTGGGGAGTGATTCTTTCCCTTGAGTATACCCCACTAGAGTTTTGGGTATAGATGTGTTACGATCGGGTTGGATCGAGCACGAATCCAACCAGGCCATTAGGAATGAAAGGCTAATAACATACAGACCAGCCATCCGATTGACACGCTGTCTGTTGCGTTGAGACCCCTATGACGTGGAGGTCCTTTGAGATACTTATTCATGGAACTTTATGTAATTTGGTGTATTAACTAGTATCTTGAAGAGTGGACCCTCTCATAGACGAGCAAGTTTAGCGCGAGAACCGAGTAGCTGGCTGTGACTTGAGGAAGAGATAATTCGTGGGTCTGTGATTGAGGGTCCCACATGGAACTTATCTAGAATTACTTGAGGGACAACCCAAGTGATTCGGTGTGGGTAAAAACCTAGAGATCTTGTGTGGGTTAGCAACGAGCGATCTTGTATGGGTCAGCACCGAGCGATCCTGCATGGGTCAACACCCAGCGATCCTGTGTGGGTTAGCAATGAGAGATCCTGTTTGGGTATGCACCTATAGATCTTATGTGGTTCTGATGATGATTAACAATCCTTCATGGGTCTGCCTCTTAATATAGTTAGATGATTCAGTAGTTACATCTAATAATCTATACTATTTTACCTATGTTATACCTGGTGTGAGCTGAGTCTGTACCTTTGTGGTACTTTCATCATGGTAATACCTTGGTGGTATTCTTCTATGTGGAATACATATCTGGTACTAGACTACATGGTATTTCTTCCGGTGTGGAATAGTTGAGCTTGGGGATTTGGGGTTGGACTCCATGTTTTCCCCATGATTGAGATGGGTTTACTTTATAACATAGGTATATGTATGAGCATATACATAAGTAGTGCTATCAGTTGTTTCCTTTCTTTGTGGTTATCCTTTTTGGATTTTGTGAGAACTTGATGGTCTCGGGGTCCCATTTATGTATCGTTATACTCACCCCCATACGGGATATGCCAACACATCGTTGTGTATGGTGCAGATGACGGACATCACCGACTGAGGACATGAGTACCAAGACTGGAGGTATCTCGGAGGTGGACCTTAGATGAGGCGTATCGCAGAGACGACCGATCATGAGTTGTGCCTACCATTCTGGTAGGATTCTAGGCAGGTGTTCATAAGGGTTTTTCCAGTTTACATGTACTTTTAGTTTCTTTTACATTCTAGTTGGGCTTGTATTCTGGACCCTTTTCTTATTGTACTCACTCTGTTTACTATTTAGTTTACATTAGTTCGTATCTTGTGGTGTACTTGGTTGTGTTTTCGTACAAATTAAAAAATAAATGACTTCCATGCTTTAGGGAATATGCTTCCAGGGCTAGTCGCCGGCCCCTAGCCTATGGATGGTGTGCTTTAGGTATTGACGGCACGAGCCCTGGGGGACGGGTCGTGACAAATTGGTTTTAGGGGATTTGGTTATACCCTAGAGCATAAGACTTTGATCTTTTTAACAAAAACATTATTATGTTTAGTGAGTTTGGTTATCAGTTTAGGGAGTCCAGTGTTGGTGTTGCGGCCGACATATCCATACACTAGGACCCTAACTCTTGATTTCTGACTGAATGCATGAAAACACTGATTGTGTGGGTGAGTTTTCAAGAGTTTTCTTATTATATCTTATGTCCGATCACCAGGTATAACTAATTGACTGTGGCACACCTGTTTCGTTTCAGGATACCTCCACCTAGATAGCCAGCTAGGGTTTCAGATTTTGTATGCACTGATAGCCCACCTAGCGACGAGGCCTCGGTACAGGACCCTCTTCTAGTAGAGGCACCAGAGGTACCATTACCAATTGGACCACCGTTGCCACCACCCCCAACAACAGAGGCTGCATGACACTTGAGCGCATTACACGAGTTCCAACTCAAGAGGACACCTAGGTTTAGGGGAGATACGGACTCACATTCAGCTGAGGAATGGCTAGAGGCCATGGTGAGTGTTTTATGACTGGTAGGAACCCTATCTAATCTCATAGTGATCCTTGCTGCCAGTGTTCTACAGGAAGCATCAGGAAGAATTTGGAGCTTGATTCTCTAGGCTCATGACAAGGTGACACTTCTTTGGGTAGACTTTGAGAGCCTATTCCGAGCAGAGATTGTCCCATTAACTCTTCGTGCAGTGTGCATTCAAGAGTTACTTCATCTACAGCATGGCAACATGACTATGGATCAGTACATAGCGAGGTTTACTAACCTATCACGCTACTCCACTGATATGGGGTAGGACCAATTTTTAATTGGTCGGACCTTCATGTATGGACTCAGGATGGACATCAGGGCTTCGATGATCTCACTTAGTATCTCGACGCAGGCGGGTGTGTTAGAGAGTTCTTTTTTAGTGGAGATTTTCTTTGCTGGGCAGTTACCGGCAGCGAGACCCACCACCAGTCATCATGTAGAAGATTCTTTTACAGCTGGAAGCAAACAGATGTCACAGAGGTCCAAGAGGACTTGACCTACAGATGGATGACCACAGGATTCATGGTCTATTGTGTTGGGCACATGAGGCAGAGCCAGTCATTCCCGGAGCGGGCAGTGTCATGCATGCGGTAGGGAGGGTCAGATTTCTCGTGACTGTCTAAGACTCCGTACAGATGATCATCAGATGGTCGAAGGACCACCCAAGCAGAGACAAAGAATCGATAGAGGAGGTCTGCATGGAGTATGCAGATGTGGTAGAGGAGGAGGCCGTGTATCTAGCGGGGGCCAACGATTTGATATGTTATGTACACCACCACCAGGAGGTCCACCTTGACTAGAGGGAGTAGGTAGATAGGGGAGAGCCCATCTCTAGGCAGCTGAGGCCTACTATCACGACGCTTCGGAGAAGATACAAGGTTTGATTTGTGTCTACTCCACCTTAGCTGCAATACTTATAGACACAGGTTCTAGTCATTATTTTGTTTCCACTTCCCTCATTCAGAGCTCGGAGAATCCGACGAAGTTGTTGGCTCGATCCATAAGGCTAGAGACTCTTACGGGAGAAAATATGACGATTACTCACTGGTACCGAAAGTTTGAGATTACTCTAGGGTGAGAGAGATTCATCTGGGATATCCTAGTTGCAGCATTGATGCCCTACGATGTAATCTTGGGTATGGAATGGTTATCTTTAGTCCATGCTTAGATTGACTATATTAGGCTTAAAGTGTGATCTTTCCACAAGGATGGGACTAGGTTTACCTTCACCGGTGAGATGGGAGCCATTGCAGCATAAGATGGGTTACCCGGAGGACGGTTCAGCCGATCACTCATTAGTTGGCTAGAATAACCCTCATAGTGGTTGATGTCGAGAGTCTGAGCTATCCTGTATTGGTGGACCAGTACATGGATGTCTTCCCTGATGATGATTCGGGTCGAACTCCTCAAAGAGAGGAGAACTTTTACATTGTCTTGTACCCCAGGATTATATTGATATCTACACCAACGTATAGTATGGATCCCACGGAGCTTCATGAGCTGCAGGAACAACTAGAGGACTTACAGGGGAAAGGGTTCATTCGTCCTAGTGTTTCCCCTTTGGCAGCCACATTTTTGTTCGCCAAGAATATGGATGGGATCTTTAGACATTTTATTGATAATCAGTGCCTAAATCAGGTGACCATGAAGAACAAGTACCCACTCCCAATGATTTACTACCTCTTTGACCAGCTGAAGGGAGCACGATGGTTCTCGAAGATATGCCTCAGATCAGGCTATCAGCAGCTCAGAGTACAGGACGATGATTTTCAGAAGATGGCTTTTAGTTGTCTGTACGGCCATTACATGTTCCTTTTATGCCATTCAGTGTGACCAACTCTCTAGCAGTGTTCATGGGACTAATTAATAGGATATATTAGACATACCTTGATCTATTTGTAGTATTCTTCATTGAGGACATTATGATCTACTCGACTACTAAGGAAGAGGATTCTTACCACTTGTAGGTAGTTCTGGACACACTCTGAGAGCACCAGCTTTATGGTAAGCTATCTAAGTGCCAGTTATTGATCTGAGATTTTCACTTTCTTGGACATGTATTATCGGAGGCTGGAGATGTAGTAGATCCAGTGATGATTGAGGTGTACTTGCTTGGGAGCCACTCGAGAGTGTGATGGAGGTACAAAGTTTTCTAGGTTTGGCAGGATACTACCAGAGATTTGTGCTAGATTTATCTAGAGTTACATCACATCAATAAGAATTGACGATGATGTGGAAAACATTTGAGTGGTCGGAGATATTTTAGTAGAATTTTCAGGGCTGAGGTAGAGGCTGACTACTGCCCCCATCTTGAGGCTTTGAGAGGAGGAAGTAGGGTACGTAACCTACTACGACACAGCAGGGACCGGGCTTGAATGTGTCCTGATGCAGGAGTGAGTGTGATAGAATATGGTTCTCAAAATATGAAACAACATGAGTATAACTACGCTACCCATGACCTGGAGTTAGCAGTAGTGGTCTTATCCTTGAAGATGTGGCGACATTACTGGATGGGCGAGCATTTTACAGTGTACTCTGATCATAAGAGTCTCAAGTATATCTTCTCTCAAAAAGTCATAATTCTGAGATAGTGACATTGGATTGAGTTCCTCTAAGACTATGACATAGAGATAGTCTATACTCTCGGTAAGGGGAACATTTTAGCATATGAACTCAGCAAGAGATCGGGTATACAACTTCTAGGAGAGGGGAAGAAGAAGTTGGCCGCATTACAGATATCCTTTGTGGATAGAGACGGAAAATTTATTCTTCAATCTCTTACATTCACTCCCCCACTTGTTCAGTGTGTCGGGGAGGTGTAGTGTGGGGATTCTGACTGCGAGACATGATGTGCTCATATATCCACAGGACATGCACCTGATAAATTTTTTGAAGGTGGGAAGCACGTTATCCTCTTTAGATGATGTACCATGGTACTAGTGTCACTTTAGGAGGATGTGATAAGGGAGTTTCACACATCACCTCTAGTCGTACTTCCAAAAGTGTCGAAGATATATCCAGATCACCAATGATAGCACTGGTGGCCGGGAATTAAGAAATCAGTAGCAGAGTTTGTCTATCAGTGCCTCACTTGTTAGCAAATCAATGCAGAGCATCAGGTACCAGCATGCTAGGATCATCCTTTAGAGGTCCTAGAGTGGAAGTGGGGTGGGATATACATGGACTTAATGAGATGAATTCCATGTAAATATAGATGTCATGATTCTATTTGGGTGATTATCGACCAACTAACCATGTCGGCCCACATCCTACCGATCAGATAGCAGGATTTTAGTAGAGATCATGGGACGCCTCTTTGTGCAGGAAATTGTGGGGATACACGGAGTACCATTGACTATTGTCTCCGATCATGATACATGTTTTATTTCCCATCAATGGAAAGGGGTGCAGGAGGCTTTTGGGACATAGAATCGTTTGAGCACCTTTATCCTTTCTTAGACGGATAGCCAGACTGAGCAGACCATTCAGACCCTCAAGGACATGTTGTACGCTTGTGTCCTAGTCTTCAGTCGCAACTCGAAGGATCACTTACCTTTGGTGGAGTTTGAATAAAACAACATATATCACTCCAACATTGGGATGTCAAATTTCGAGTTGTTGTATGGGAAACCTTGCAGATCACCTTTGTGCTGGACTGACCCAGGGGTGTCAACACTAGTGGGACCAGAGATGGTATAGGCTACCATAAATTTGGTGGAGATCATCAAGGAGTGGATGAAGTCTATAAAAAGTATGAATAACTCATATTCCGACATGATATGGATACCTATGGAGTTCGAAGCTAGCGACCACAACTTTATACGGGTCTCATCTCGATGAGGTATACCAAAATTTGGTTGAGGTGGAAAGTTATCTCTGAGGTTCAGCAGATCCTTTCAGGTCCTCATTAGAGTTGGTGTGGTGGATTACCACTTAGATCTTCCACCTCTATTGCACCGGGTGCTCGACATCATCCATGTATCATATCTGATATGATACGTTCATGACACTTCCCACATCATCGACCCCCTCATGCTGGACGTCGATGATATGGTGACATTTATGGAGGTTCAAGTAGAGATTGAGGATCGGTCGGAGAAGGTCCGTCAGGGGTGGTCGATACCTATGGTGAACGTTTGTTGGCAGCACAAGAATATCCAAGAGATCACATGAGAGTGGGAGGCTCAAATTCATGCCCAGTAACCCCACATTATTTTCCTAGTTTTGAGTTTTGTCTTATGGGGACGTAAAGCCCCGAGGTGGGGATAATGTAAAGTCCCGAATATTATGTGTCATTTTTTATTAATTAAATGGGAATTTTAAAAGTCCGCGAAAATTGACGGAGCGTGATTTTGAGGCCCGGTCTTCCCAGAATGAATTTTTGTACTTTTTTGGGTAAATTCATTAAACGTACGAGTGGGTTTTTGTAACTTTTGAAACATTGTTCAGAATTGAAATCAGGGGGCACTGTCGAACTAGCAGTGCCTGTATTCGCTTAAGGAGACCATCAACTTGACCAAAGTGGTTTGACAGTGAAAGATAGTTTTTTGTGTTTTTGTGAAAGAATAAAATAAAATAAAAATGTGTAACATTTTTAATATTTTTGTTGAAACTTTCCATGTGGATGTTTTAATGGTGGGGACGACCTGTACTATAACCTCTCAATATAATATATGGTGGTGGGTACCACCAGAGCCTAAATTCCCATGTGGGTTATGGTGGTGGGGACCACCAGAGAATAAAAACCCTTTGAACCCCTTTGAACTCCCTATTAATGGGGAGAAACCTCTTGAGCTCCCCCACTATGTTATGCCACCACTCCCCTTTAATTAATTAAGACAACCTGCCAATTAATTAATTAAGATACTTTGAAATTATTCCAAAAAACATAATAGATAACCTTCATTATGGTGGAATTGGGGAGAGAAGAACTATTGGGGGAAAGCCCTCAAACTAAGAACGCTAATGATGAAAAAATCCAATGACGAACAAACCAAAGATCGAGGAAACGTTGACCTCACATACGTCCGACTTTCCCCAACAACATATTTTCCTTCCTTGCGGCCTCCGAAAATAAACCTTCGATGTAGGGGTTATTATTGAATTCTTAAAATTTCTTGATTAAATTCCTCCTTCATGGAAATCATGGAAAATGCAGATAAACAAAAACGAGTTGATCCATGATTAGTATAAAACTGTTGAGTTTGGTGTTCTTGATTAAACATTTTGTTGGGACTCTTGATACCACTATAACGCAGAGGGTGAAATCCAAAGAAACATGGCCCAACCCATCTATCATTCTTCTTTATTGTTGTGTTCTTCGCGATTGTGATGGTGACTGGTGCCAGCAGTTGGAACCATTAGAACTCAAGAATTGTGACGAAGGTGATGAACGAAGTGTGGCCGGTCTAGCCAGCCTCCGGCAAAGGCACAACGTTGTGCCGCCCCATGGAGCTCAATCGCCAGTGGCCTTCGTGGCTCAGGGTGCTATACCACCCGTGGTGCCTGGCACCACCACGCGGCCTCACCGTCCCATGACCCCCATTGCCGCCCAACTGCCTCACCTCCCACGGCCCCGCTGTGCCGCCCCGTGGTTTTGCCACCCTCACGGCCTCGTGGTCCTCACGCCGCTAGGCCGAGCCGCCCAGCACTGGCCGGAACACCCTACATGTCATGACACACCATGGGTTATGCCAGACACAGTGGGTCGAGTCGGGTCGACCCAAACCGGGTCAACCCAGAACGGGTCGGGTTGGGTCGGATCAGACCCAGACCCACTATGAACCATTTACGCTCTTTTTGAAATAACATTGGCACCGGATGTCAGTTTGAGAAACCACCAGTGGCATTGAAAACCTTGGATTTAGTTATTCCCTTGAGTATACCCCACATAGAGGTTTGGGTAAATTATACGTACAGTCAGGTTGGATCAAGCACGAATCCAACCAGGCCCTCATGACTAAAAGGATAATAACATACAGACCGGGCATCCAATTGACGTGTCATCTGTTGTGTTGAGACCCATATGACATAGCTGTCCTTGGAGATACTTCTTCATGGGACTTCATGGCAGTTTTAGTATTGACTAGTGGCTTGAGGAGAGGACCCACCCAGACTCGATCAATCTTAGCGTAGGAACACAGTAGCTTGCTGTGAGCTAAGGAAGATATCTTTCGGGGGTCTGTGATTGAGGGTCCCACATGTAACCACTCTAAGATTCCATGAGGGACTACCCGAGTGATCTTTTTTGGGTCAGTTGCTAGAGATCATGTCTGGGTCAGCACAAGGCGATCATGTGTGGGTCAGCACCAGACGATCATGTGTGGGTCAGCACCGAGCGATCCTTTGTGGCTCAGTACCGATCGATCCTGTGTGGGTCTGCATCGAGTGATCCTGTGTGGGTCCACACCTAGAGATCCTATGTGGTACTGATGATGATTAACGATCCTTAGTGGGTCTGCCTCTTAACAGATTTATATGATTCAGTGGTTACATCAAATCATCTCTACTACTGTACCTATGTTATGCCTGGTGTGAGATGAGTCTATACTTGTGTGGCACTTTTTTCATGGTAATACCTTTTTGTTATTCTTCTCTGTGGCATACCTATGTGTTAAATGCCTTCGTGGGATTTCTTACTTTGTGGAACAGTTGATCTTGGGGATTTGGAGTTGGACTCTTTGTTTTCCTCATGATTGAGATGAGTTTACTTGATAACTTAGGTTTATCTATGGGAATATACCTAAGTAGGCTTATCAGTTGTTCCATTGGGTTGTGGTGATCTTTTGTGGATTTCGGGAGACCTTTAGAGTCTCGGGGTCCCTACTAAGTATTGTTATACTCACCCCTTGACAGTATATGCCAAAAAATCGTTGTGTTTTGTGCAGATGATGAAAAACACTGAATGAGGATGTGAGTACCCTGACTGGAGGTATCTCAGAGGTGGACCTTAGACAAGGCGTACAACAGAGACGACTGATCAAGAGTTGTACCTACCCTTCAGGAAGAATCCTTGGTGGGTGTTCACATGAGTTGTTCCAGTTTACCTGTACTTTCCGTTTCTTATAGTTTCTAGTTTGGGCTTATATTGTGGCCCCTTTTTATTACTGTACTCACTCTTTTTACTATTTAGTTTACATGAGTTCATATTGTGATGTGTTCTTGGTTGCGTGTGATTACAAGTTATAAAGCCTATGCCTTCCCAGTTTTCGGGAATACGCCTTCGGTGATAGTCAGAAGCCCCTAGCCTTTGGAAGGTGGGCTTGGGGTAGTCAAGGCACGACCCTTGGGGGACGGGTCAAGACATGATTGTAGTTGGGTCATGCTCTACGTAGTTTCACACACTCTCATTTTATGTTGCCAAGCAATCCAAATTGGAAACATATTCCTTTTCTTTTGTGTTTTGTAGGATGGTTCACTAATTAATCTGTCTAATTTTGATTCACGGTCCCACCATGGAAATAGGTATCCCAATACCACTTTATCTGAGTATTAGATTCCTCAACATTTTCCATGGGTATAAACATACTTCCTCCACACATAGCTCTTGAGATGTCCCTTTAAACTTCCATCTCTCTATTGACCAACTCTATATTTTCCATAACACATATAATAATAATCTTTGAACGAATCTCCTACATTATCCCTGATTCAAACCTATGTCCATTCAATGATGCAATAACATCAAAATCAGGTGAAAAATAAAATATTTCATGAATTTACCTACATACACTATGAATGAAATATTTTCCTTCCAAAAGCTGAAGAATTCCATTGTACATTGAATTCAAATTGTGTGAGGATATAATTTTTTTAATACAACTATTAAAATTTCTCATATGAAATTCCATGGTCCAATTTACTATGAACAACAAGTTCCCACCTCTAACATTCAAGATTTTCTATAATATATATTTTTTCAGCATGAAATTCATATCTTATGGTGTTCTAATAAAATTAAAGATATGATTAATTATGTTCATCCACACTACGACCTTCTCTAGTTCATGATAACACCAAAGGATGGTTGGATCATGATTCAGGAATTGGTTAGTATCATCCACTTTCAATAGCTCTTCCCTCATTCTCTCACTATCTACAGCCTAAAAATCATATTCTATACACTGAATCAGTTATCTATTCAAATATGGCTTAGATTAAAACACATTCATTATTTCTTCTTGTGGTTGGTTAATACACTGCCTATATGGTTCAATTTTATATATAAACAACAAACTCCATAAGTCTCTCTTTCAATTAATTAAAGGCATAACATTTTAACTTAAATCACATCATTTTATCACAATAATTATTTCTAAAATCATCATTTACCATGTCAAACCATTTTTAAAATTTTTCAACTTATTTCTGAAAATTGAAACCATTTTCAAAATACCAGCATCATGATCCTTCCAAATCAATTCATTTGGAAACAAATTCAACATTTTTTGAAAAATTTAACATTGGAAAAAATCTTATATAATATCTGAAATTGAAAAATTCACTTGTAGTGGGATGTCTCATTATAATGTATTTCATGCTGGTCTGATTGGATAATTCTATGACAATGACATTTCAAATAATATAGGTGTATCCAAAATTCATATATACACAACTCTCTAGTAACTTGATGATCATCATAAAAAAGGTTAGTTACATATTTATATCTTCTAATTTTAATTTCCTGGAAAACATAATCCTTTCGGACAACTAAATACAAATAATATATTTAATGAATATAAATTCCATGAACAACATAACCAAATACCACTTTTTTTCAAGGACCAAACAAGTTGATATCATTTTTTGCGCAATGAAATTTGGATGGACCAAGACTGAAACAACTTTTAACATCTCTCTACTTTTAATTTTCTTAAGAATGGTGAAAGAATTTACTTGGACTTAGTTTGAAATACCCAAGCTACCAATGGTTAGAAATAAATACCAATGGATTAAATAACCATTGGGGGATGATTTTACCTTTGAAAATAAAAAAAACCAATAAAATAAACCAACAAATTATGAATTATATAAATGAAATAAAACTCAACAATATACCATTTATATCAAAATCCACTAAAAATGGGAACCATAGGTGAAGAAAAAGCCTTATACATAGAGGAAGGACATGTTGGTACATTTATATAAAATAGTTCATATAAAAAATTTGATTAAAAATTTTGGATAATAATTTAAAAAATTATCATAACCAAGATGTTTTCACAAAACAAGATAAATTACCCAGGAAAACAATCAAACAATGCTCTAAAAAATCATAAAAACATATTTGAAAAAATCCATTCCATTCTTCATATCCCTACATATATCAACATTTAAAACCAAAAACATCCCTATACTCATGAGTGGTGATTCTTCCTTCTAATTATTCATCACCTATTGGACCACATTAATATTGGTAATTCAAAATCTTATATATCTTAACCATTTGATGGTGTATTTCACACCCTTATCCATCCCAATTTCATTAACACAATCCAAGCAACTGAACCGCTCCCATTACAATCACAAGTGTTCCCAAACCATTTCAATAGAACATATTTTTTATGGAAACCCATTTATTATGCAGCAATACCAAAAATGATTTTATAATAATCAATATAAAATCATGTAAACAAATTCTCTCTCCAAGAAAATAGAAAACTTATAATTTATGCCCACTATCAGTCAGGAGGGGTTTTATAAATCATTTCATAGTGTATAAATAATAAATTCTAAGAAAAATACATTATTTGAAATAATTTTTTTTTCTATTCTTAATATAGGTGCTGAGAGTAAAGCCACCTACATTAAGATATATAGTGAATATAAAAAACAACACTCAAACGCCAATGGCCACGATTTGAAACTCTAAAACCCTACATTATATCACTTCCCATATCTTAGAAAAATTAAAATTTCATTATATTTGGCATCAAATATATCATATATATCTAGAGCAGAGGGAGATATGTGAAACTAAGATAGATAGTAAAGTATATCTTAGAAAAAACAAAGAGAAACGAAGATATATTTCTTAATTAGAGAATCCTACTTCAAAATACCAAGATAAGCATTAAGATCACCTTTGAAATGAAGGGAGAATCATAAATAGCCTTTAGAAATAAAGAAACATTATTGAGTGTTACATAAGGGGAAAAATAGGTTTTAGAGATCAAAACATGTGAGATCCACAATTCTAGGATCTCACATTTATCCCATGAATGGTATGGAAAACCTTGCACTAACCACATGCTAGAATTTAACTCAATAATGAACCTCACTAAGTTCGATCATTGGTTTCCAAACCGTGTGCCATCCATGCCAGATCCCACTATCCCAATTTTCATGGTTTCATTAAGTTTACTACATGGTTTCTACAAATTGGTTGGCTCACATGCACATTCAGTTTAGCCCTAGTTTTATTGTGCATGGTTTAGTGTAGTTGTTTCATGGTTTCCCAAAACTATTCACTATCATTGTATCTTTTAAAAACACCCAAAATTATCCCATGAATTCCAACAACTCTCCCAAACAACAACCATAAACATTACATACTTCATAAACAAAACAAAAGGTTTACTTACTTGAAAATCGGGGAACTACACCCCTTAGATGAAATAATTAAATTTGAAACTGTAAATACCATGAATTATATATGACTAATGATAATGAATTTACAAATTGTAGAAAATATGCACTATAGAAAATAAATTTTGTGGATTACATTAAAATATTCTTTAATTGATGAAATTTTTTATGAAATCCATTACATCATAGAAATGTTCTTGAAAAAGACCCATTGCTAAAATAATTCATATTTAAACCTAAATAAATTAATTATAGATGATTAAAAATATTTAATATATAATCTTAGGTATTTGAACAATTTAAAATATATTATGTGTAAAAAAAAATAATACGTCACAATGAAGGAAAATTGATATGAAGTCACATACCTTGAGTCTAACTTGTCATGTACGATCATTATCAACCTGAATAACAATTTATTATTTGTTATTTACTTTTTTATGAAAAATTTCAAGATTATTGATTGATTAATTTCACTTTTATGATTTGATATATTTTTACCAATTAAAATAATGTTTTGTCATATGTTTCAATGATGTTTAGAATATGTTTCAAAAACAAATGTTAAAGATTGAATATTATAAAAGATGTATTTATTTAAACATATCATGTATAATAATTATGAAATAGTTATCATATTTTACCCTAAATTATACTTTTAAGACTATTAATAAAATATTTTTATGAAAACTAAACTACATTACAACCATAGAGACAGTATGACTTAGTTACCCATGAGTATCATTTCCATTTTTTAGTAATAATTTTGTAAAGAATTTAGGACATATTTTATCTTCATATAATTATAATAAACTCATATATTCTATATTAATTATTCCAATATAATTAAATATTTCATCCATGTTGTGTGGTGATGAATGTAGAGTGAAGTATCTTAATGTAGCTGATAGTCCACACATGCATGGACGACGTTGTCGTTTTTTAGTGTCAGGAATAAAATGATATATTATCATTTAATAATTATAGATATGTAATTAATATCATATTTCTTATATTATATCACATATATTCACTACATTTTTCTTTTGTTTCATTCTAAGTAAAATGTTAGTGAAAAAACTCACATCACTTCACAAGGAGATAATCCTTCATACACACAAGTTATGTTATTTTATCCCCTATAAAATGGATATTTTTAATATATTTAACATATAATGTATTCATAGTTAATATTATGTAATAAAAATAAAATATATAATTTATCTCTCATAATACCCAACCATAATAGTTGCTGATGGAAAAAATATTACAGTAGTTGGTGAGGTAGTAAGTCTTCATTATGCATAATAAATGATTTAATATTACATTTTAAATAATATAATATGAATATCATTTATTTTTAACCTCCCAAGCTTCAAGAGTATGATTCGTATTAAATAATTCAAATAGCTTGCGTGACACGCAAAACTGAGTTCGAGCACACCATGACATATCAAACAAGCCAATTAAGAAGATGTTATAAATAATATTAAACCCATTTTTAATTTCATATATTCCATATAATTTTAACATTAATATTATGTGTTTCTTAGATATAATATAATAACAAATTCAATTTTTCAGATAAATGATGTTTTTTCCAAAATGTGTTTTTTTCCTTTTAATAGAGAACCATTATTAAATACAACATTTGAAACTTTTTTATATTAAATTTGTTAAAATAATTATTTTATTTAGAATAGTGAAAGAAAAGTGTAATTTGGATTAATTTTTGGTGTTTTTCTGATAACTTTCATATTTTAATGAATATTAAAAAATATTACCTTCTTATTCAGTACTTTTTTATGAAAACAATTTATATAGTTAGATTATAATTTTAATTGGTATTAATGTGTAATTTTATTGTTTTGTTATCATTTAATACAGTTTTTATCATTATAAGAAATGTCATAGTTAAATGGGACAAAAACAGAAGTCAATATTTTGATAGTTTTTACTTCATAAAAACCCGCATTCAGGTTTTGAAAACATGAATTAATTTTATATTATTTAAATCAAAATATGTGGTTATAATTTGGAAAATATTTATTCAATATTTTTAATTATTAGGTCCAAATTATATAAATATTCATATTTTTTTGGCATTATGAATAGTAACTTCAGATTTATTGTTTTACAATGGTTGAAAGGTAAATTATGTAAATAGGGGTAAAAATAAAATTATAATAAAATAAAACTAACATAACACATGTCATAGTCTTATTTTATGAGTCATGGGTGATAAAAACAATCTTTATTATGATCTTTTTTAATTTTGGAGTCAATTGGGTGTGAGAATTTTAGGTTATAATAATTAATTTAATGTAAAGAAAAATATAAAATAAACATGTATCCTTTTAATAATATAATAATAATATAGGGTAATATAACTGATCTATTTCATGATAAATATTCATTATAAAGTTTAAAATATTTCCTAAATCGTTTTATTTTATATATAAATTTTATTCATTAAATAAAAAAATTATTGATTACACAATTATAATGCGATGAAGAGATTATTAATTAAAGATTCAAATCAAAGATATTATAAATAATAAAATAAATTTAATTTCAAATATTTCATTCTATTCACTAATTTTATTGATTAATATTACTTTTTAGGGATTATTTAATGATTTTTTTATGTAATCAAGTATTTATGTCATTAACAATAATCAATTACTAAATATTGTGAAAATTGACATAAATGAGTTTTTAAAACAAACACTATTTTATTAAATGATATAGTAGTCATAAATATAAAATATTCATCCAACTAACATATATAGTGTTGAATTTTTCTTAATCATCCACTTAGGTTTCTATTTTAATTTTTTAGTTACTATTTTAACCATATACTATAAAAACACAAGAAGAAAATATAAGAGTTAACTTATTTTACTAAGGGTTAAATATAAAATATCAGTTTAATTTTATGTCATAAAGATGTCTACAACCTAATGATTGAGAGTATGTAAACCCATCCTGGTCATATCCACAAAATATATCAATTTTAATGTATTATAATATGAAAATAATTTTATAATAAACTAATATTTTAAAATTATCTTAATGTGCCTCTGGCCTCTCTATAAAAGGTCACTTCCTCTTCCTTTTATATCCATCTCCAAATACCTTTGACTTAGAAAAACCCTGAAAAAATCTCCTCCAACTTCTATAAATTTATTATAGAGGCCATAATTTTGGGATAAACCCATCTTATAGATTCCTTTTGGGAAAATAAAAATGGGACACCTGAAGAAGAGGTAATCATTTTTTCACCTATTTCAAAGTTAATTTCTTCTTCTAGTTTAATTTACTTTGTTGTTTGCATAAGAAAGAAATAAATAAAGTATCATTCATATAATTAGCTGTTATTAAATTCCTGGGATAACAATATTAATATTTTTAAAGTTACTACGAATTATAATATCACCAATCGTGCGTGTGTACGGCCTACCGAATCCATTTCATGATGTAATTTGTTATTCAACATTACACAATGAGAATGGGGATAATTATGTGTATAATATAGGTTAGTAATGAGTATTACAAGATTATAACTCGGTATAATTAATATACCATCTTGTTTCATACCATTTACCCATTAGAGTAATGATATCGTCGCCCGTGTGTACGTAAGACCATCCGTCTCCACGATGCGATGAGATTCATTCTCCACATGAACAATTCAAGAAAGATTAAAAAATTCAATTAATGAGTAAATATAATATTTTTTAATGTAATATAATTCTAGATATGAATAAAATATATCATATTCATAAAAAAACAAGACTTTCACAATGATACATGCATAGGAAAATGAAGCAATTAACACTTGATAAAATGGTAATACTGAAATATTAATTATAAAATAATATAATAGGATCATATATGATATCATAAATATGGAAATTGTAATTTTATATTTTAATCACATACTTTAATGATTATATGGGATATTAACTCACCCTCGAATAAAGTAATGTATATCACAATCATCTATTTATCTAAGATGGCTTAAACGTAAGTATTTACTTGGACATCCTTATCATCCATGTCCATGTTTATTAAAATTTTAAACAAAATATTATTTAAAATTATTTAAAATATTTTCCACCAATGTTTGACTATTTTAAAAAAAAAATTAATGGAATATTACCATCATGTTCCAAATGAGGTACTTTATTACCATTTCGACAAATAATACTTGTAGGAATTTCTATTATATACCAGATAATTATAGTGGATTTGGTGTTGCAATTGCTACTAAATAGCTTATAACTATACTAGGACAGATGAATCAGATTATGAATAACAACCATACCTATATGGAGCACCCTGATCCAAAATGAAGGGGATCAATGTTAGAATGCTACCTGAAACAACAACCTCAAACAATTAATGGGACTAAAAATCTATTTTTGTATTATCATTGGATGTGTTCCTTAATAAAAAGTTATTGGTTTTGGGATGTAGAAAAAGGGAGAATTATTTCATTGGCAGTTTAATTTCTATTTAGAGATGCAGATCAATGTTAGTCATTAATTAATAACATGAAGGTGGAGAAATATTTATAAAATATGTAATTGTGGGAGTTTAAAGAACTTTTCATATAGAAATAATTTCCTCATGAACAAAATTTTGTTGTGGAATGAAAAATTTTTGGGTGTTGGAAAAATGGAGGATGAGAATGCTGAAAAAAATTGGGAAAACTTCACAAGGTAAGTGAGTCATGCTATAGACTACTTACGTAACCCAAGAAGTATGATTGATATATTCTTTCATGGGTTACAACCATTCCCCCGATAGGAAATAGTCTCATAATATTTCTTATCATAAAAATAAATTGTGTCATGTGAAATCGTGATTGAAAAGAAATTCTCTAAGTATTATAACATTAATGTAAAAAAATATGAGAAGGGATTGGTGGATCAAGAGACAGATAAAGGTAAAAAGGGAAATAATTATTTTCCCTTATGTGATAATTTTGGGATGAAACACCATGGTACTTTCATGGAAGGAATTATAGTTTGTGAAAATGCAGAGAAAAGGTCATTAGGCTCATGATTGTAATGGATAGAATGATGTTGTGAAATGCTATAATTATAAAGATATAGGACATCATGCCAATTATTGTCCAAATCATCAAGGAAATATGTTTTTTAGGAATAAAATGGATCAAGTTCAAGCTTATGTTGTTACTATGGTCAATGTGGAATAATTAATGTATTCATGTTTGTGAATTAAATAATTTTATACCAATTATAAGAATAATGTGATATATATCCAGATATTACAACAGTACATTTTGTTTTCATTAAGGTTTTAATATGATGAATGTAATCAAATATTTAGTATGTGACAATAAGAGAAACACTACATTGATTGGGGAATGTAATTTACATTTGATTTTGGAAATTTAGAGCCTTTTAGATAGTGTTTGGATAGATGTATTTTGGATAACACTAAATTTTGGAAGGGATTAAGTTGAAAATTATATTTTATTATTTAAGGAATATTAATATTATGATTGTAATTTTATAATAATATAGTTTTATAAAAAGGAGAACCAACCGGTCGGGCGACAACCCATCGCATCAGACAATATTGTGGGAATCAAACCCAAAACTGAATATGACAAGGCTTTATCTCCTATCGTTGGACTATAAGAAGTACATTGTTATTAAAACATATTTTTCTTTTTTTAAATGGGATATTTATTTATTTAGAAACTTATACGATTTATATAAATAATATTTAGTGGTAAAATATGTGTTTTTGGAAAGAATTTGTTAATGGAAATACAATGCATGTCAATTATGTATGCTTCTTTGTGTTATTATTCTATTATGTAAATTAATTCCTCAACACTAGACAAAGGATCAAAAATCCAAAAATGTTTTCCTAGTACATTATTTTTGGATGAATAAAATGGTCCCTTGGATCATCACTAGTTTATAGCTTATTGTTTGTTAACATTATCATAATAATGTTCTTTATAACACTCCATCAGAATATGAGGGTTACATTTTCGTTCATGTCCATGTTTTATTACATGGAACCCTTGAATCCTTTGTCTCTGATACACTTCTTACTTCCCTTTCTTTAATTTAATGTGGATGTTTTATCGACAATTTTTTTGATGTGGTATTTCAATAAAGGGAATTTGAATAATCAATCCATAGTTACCGAACCCAAATTTGAAAATTTCGAGGATGAAATTTATAGAAGTGGGAGAGAATGTTACACTCCAATCTTACACAATATGATTCTATTTAAATAATTCAAATATCATGCACTACACGTGACACTGAGTTCAACCACCCCACAACCAATCAACCTTTCCATATAAGAAGCTGTTATGAATAGTGTTATGACCAAATTGAATTTTATATATTTAATATAATTTTAAAATTTATCGGATGTGTTTCATAGATATAATAAAAGGAAAAATTAAATTTTTCAGATAAAAGATATAGTTTTTATAAAATATTGATTTACCAACATTTATTGGAGAACCATTTTTTAATTAAAATATTTGAAACCCAATTATATTTAATTTGAAAAAATAAACTTCATTTCTAGAATAAATAAATAAAAATTTATTTTGGATAAACTTTTGGTCTTTTTATGATAACTTTCATAATTTAATTAATAGTGAAACATATTGCATTTTAATTCAAAACTACATTTTCCTCTAAATTATTTATATAGTTAGATTATATTTTTAATTGGTTTTAAAGTGTAATTGTATTATTTTTTTTATCATTTAATCTAATTTTTATCATTGGATGACATTTCTTATAAAAATGGAACATATATACATGTTAATATTTTGATTTTTTTTACTTCATAGAAACATGCTTTCGAGTTTTCATAATGCAAATTAATATGAAAATAATAGATAAAAAATATTTTTTTTAAATTTGAAATAATTGATTCCGTATTTGGAATCAAATGTTTAAAATTATGCCAGTAGATATCTTTTATTATGGGGCATTATGAATAGTAACCTCATTAATTATTTTTTCACAACAATTAAAGGGTAAATTAGATAAATAAGTATAAAAATAGAATTAGAATCATATAAAAAACCATAACACATGTACTAATAATATTTTAAGTGTCATTTGTGACCAAAAAAATCATTATGATAAATTTTTGGCATTTGGGTTCCACTTGGGTGTGATAATGACATGCTATAATAATGAATTAAATGTAAATAAAAATGTAACATAAACATGTATCATTTTACTAAAACAATTTTAATACAAGGTTATATAACAGATCTCTTTGACAATAAGAATACATTATAATGCTAATAATAATTCCTACAGTATGGTATTTTAATTAAAAAATTTATACATTAAATAAATAAATTTATTCCTAACACAATGTTGATACATTGATTTCCTTATCAATAAATGAATCAAAAAATGATATTATAAATATTAAAAGAAATATTATTTAAAATATTTCATTCCATAAAATAATTTCATGGTTGACTATGTCGTTTTAGGGATGCGTTGATAATTTTTATTCAAGGAATCATGTTGTTAAGAATTTAATAAAAAAAATTACAAAATAGTATCAAAATTGACAATAATACGTTTTTAAATAAAACAGTATTTAATTAAATGATATAATAGTCAAAAAAAATTAATATTCCTCCACCTAACATTGATATTTTTTTAAATTTCTTTAATGATCAACATCAGGTTCTTATTTATTTTATTTTAAATATATTATCCATATAGTATAAAAATACAATAAGACATGGTAAGAGTTATCTTATTTTACTAAGGGTTAAATCTAAAAGATAAGGATAGTTTTATAACCTATACATGGGTAATACTAATTTTTTGAGAGTATTTTAACCCAACCTCAACATATCCTCTATATATATCACTTTGGAGATATTATAATTCAATAATATATTTGTAATAAAATAATATTTCAAGTCATTCTTAAAGTGCCCCTTACCTCTCATATAAAAAGGTACTTCTCCTTATCATTTATTTACACGTCCAAATCACTTTGGCTCAATAAGACCCTTCCCAATTCTCCTAAAAACATCTATAAAATGATCATAGAGGCCAAAATTTGAGAATAAAATTATCATAAGGTGTCATTTTGTGAAAATTAATAGAAGATACCTGAAAAATAGGTAATCGTTTTATCACCTCTTTCAAAGTTATTTTATTCTTATACTATCTATTTATATGTTGTTTCATACCAATGAAATAAATACATTATAATCAATATACTTATATTTAATTATAATCATGGGACAATAATATTTATCTTTTTATTCATCCTAAAAATAATAATATCACCATGAATGTCTACGTACAACTAACCATCTTTATGCTCTGGTGTAAATTGTTATTCAACATTACATTATTTGGATGGGAATAATGATGTGTATAATTGTAATAAATAATTAATATGACATTATTATTATTATTTATAATTAATATACCATCCATCTCGATACCATTTAACCATTAAAGCAATGATTTCATTGCTCGTGTGTACATACGACCTACCGTCTCCATGGATTGGTGAGATTTATTATACAAATTAACCATTATAGAATTATTATAAAATTATATTGATGAGTAAATATAATATTTATGAACTTAATATAATTTTTTTATAAAAATAGAATATATCCATTTCGTAATAAACATGACTTACATGACTGAAAAAGCATAAGAAAATGAAGTTGTTAAAACACGAAACAATGGTAATACGAAAAATATTATTATCAAATTGATACAAAAGGATTATATTTGATATCATAAAAATCTATGTCATTATTTTATATTTTAATGACATAATTTAATAATTATACATGATTTTAACGCACAATTTACTAAAATAAAGTACATGATAAGGCTTATTTTCACAATCTTATTATTATTTAAGACTAGTTATACATAAGTATCTACTTCCACATCCTTATAATCCATGTACATATTCATTAAAATGTATTTAAAGATTTTATTTACAATTATTTAAATAGATTTTTACCCATGTTTTAATTTTTGAAAAGTTTTTGAAAAGAATCATTCAGTTTTTTCCAAACGAGGGACATTATAACCATTTTGATATATTAAAGAAATAATGTTTTTTAACATTTATAGCACGAGCTTCAATTTTCAACCATTTTTTCACCATAACATTTTTAATATTCCCATACAATATTAAAAAAATGATTTAAAAATAATTTTTTAATTTAAAATTTTTATGAATTTGAAATGATTTAGAGTGAGAAAGGTATATCTACCCCCAAGAGTTTTAATGTGTTTATTAAATAATTTTCATCAATATTAACATCCTTTATTGAATTTTATGCCTGTCTAAGGTTGATTTATTATGATACAGTATTCTATATAATATTGAATTTTTTTTGATATATTCGACTATGGATGTGCTAATTTTATAGAATTAATGGTTTATTGATAATATATTAACATTCTGTATTCTATTTTTAATACGATTATTTATGTTATGTTTCAACCTTTACATATGAGCAATGAATTGGACATAGTAAGTGATGGGTAGTCATGATATAGCGCCTTGATGCATCTGTAGGTCTCATGAGACAAACAAGTTTCTTATAAAATGTCCTTGATAGAATATTTACGTATGGACCCTACAAGAGCCCTTGATGCAGTGGTTATGATGTCTCACATTATGCATTCCCTCATTATTAGATTTGTTATGGATTTAACATGTGATTATTCAACTAGTAGTCTATCGATGTGAATGTTTAAATGCAAGTATTTGAATTATTATTGGCATGTTATGATGAATATAATTTTTTAAAAGTCTTGTGTTTTAGTTTTGTACCATTCTTTAAAAGTTAATGCTTATTTGTGATAGCTTCAGTTATATTGTTTATCCATACTAAGCATCTGACCTCACCCCATTCTTAGGATTTATTTTCCCAAGATTACATGATGTATTTAATGATTTATATGTAAGGTTATTCTATAGGAATACTAGTGGTATCAATGGATTATTTATTATTTCTTTAAAGTTATAAATTGTAATGTAATGATCATTTATGTAATAAATTTTCAAAGACTGCTAAACTGATCGGTCCATTGGGACATGATTCCTTATAATCATTATAACGTATTAAATTTATAAACTTAATCTAGGTTAATGGGGTTGAGTAGTAAAATCATAACAGTAACATAATAAAAATTCAGTATATATTCAATACATGGGTTTTTATAAAATTTTAAATAAAAAATATTTTATGGAGGTGTTAGTAGAGGTAAAACAAAAAGACATTGTAAACAGTTTTTTCTATTCTTCGACCACCACTTTAATGATATAAAAAAATTATTACAAGAATAGAATTATGAAACAAAATAACTATTATATGATGGGATGTAGGTTTTTATGTTATTTTGGAAGGTAATTACTGATTAAAAAAATATTTTTCTGATGTTAATAAGAGAGAAGATTTGGTGGCCTTTATAACTGAGGTGAGTTACACACTTGTAATATTGGAAATAAAAAATTTGTACCCATGTTTTTACAATCTATAGTGATCCATAATAGATTATTATAATTTATACACTATTAAAAGATCTTAATATTCCCAAGAAATAGGTTTCAGACATTTTATAAGGTTATTTTAACCCTTACCATCTTTATTTAACCCCTTGGTAAAACCATTTTTACATTAATAGTTGTAAATATTTTTTACTGTATTATCAATATGTAAATTTAAGATTAAATAATTATAATTATAAATATTTTAAATTATAAATATTTAATCCATTTTTTCTAATTAAATTCCCATTAGGGGAAATTTTTTATCTAAACTTATCCCCACAAATTTTATAAGAAAGTGTGCTTTCAAATAGAAAATGATAAAACTTCTAAAAAACTATTATATTAAAATGATAAATTAAAATGACTCAAATGAAATAAACTATATTAATATATTATTATTTAATTATTTTTAAATTTAACCCTATTTATAATATCATTTATTCTTCAGAATTATTTATGAAAAAATAATCATTTCATAAAAAAATTATTATTTTCAGTATTCATTGAAAAATAAAATATATTTAAGAAATCCAAAAAATTCATATTAAGATAATTCTTATTTTTTTATTTCAAAAAAATGTTAAATTTTTGAATAAAATTTTCATTAATTATAATTAATAATTATATATTTTGTGCAGAAAACACAACTGACCCATATTTTATAAAAATTGTTGTTTTTAAGAAAACATTTATTTTTCCCTATAAATGATTCTTAATATATTTTAAATCAATATATGACAACAATATTCATAATTTAGTTAGTAATATTCATAACGTGAATTGTCTGAAAATGGATAATCACCCATGGTTGGTGGGGTAAAATTAGGGTATGACATATTAAAACCAATACCCCTTTTGACCTTATTTCATTAAAAAAAATGTTATTATCTCTCATCCCTATATGAATGCTTTAAAAAAATAAAAATAATACATGAGACATAATAAATTTAACATATTTTAGGCTCACTAGTCTACATCCATATAGAATACAAGAGAAAAGTTCCAATGTTCCAAATCTACTAAAAGTTCACTATTGTTTACAATTTTCAGAGTGGACACACTATCCCTCTTATTTTACAACCAATAAAAATTTTAATGCTAACTAATCTCTCAAATAAAGTGTTCTCAATAAATTTTAAAATGATCCACCATTTATTTATTTAATCATTATAATTTATAACTCATTTTTTCTATTATTGAGTTCTTCATTAAACCACATGATGAATGTCACATTACTAGTGATTTATTGGGAAACATCAAACATTGGTGAAACATTTTGATAACTTGAACGAACTCAAAATCCTAGCGCATATAATTTTCCATTATCTTGTAAATCTAACTTGAACGCCACATTAAACTTCCACGTAGCACCCTACATACAATAAACTCGCTATTTTGTGTCAACTCCCTTCTTATGTGCAACTCCCTACTTATACAAAACTCACTACATTTATGATCTATAGAACTGATTTAATCTATGTGTTAGGAATGGAAAAATGGGGGTAGGGGGTATCTACATCTTTAAAGGCATTTATGACCATGTGTGAAAGTCACATGACTTTTCCCTATGTGAAAAAGTCACATTCGCACATGTCCCTTCTGCACAATCTAACCTTTCTCGCCAATCCATAAATTGAGTGAACATTATTCCTTTTTCATATTTTTAATTGATAATCTTGAAAAATGGCATGAACGCAACATTCTAATCCTCCTTAACACTTTGTCACAACATCCTTTTCCAAAACCACTTTCCATCATTCTCCAATTTTTGGGCCTAGATATTTTCCAAACACTAGGAAACTACACCACCTCATAAACAATATTTTTTGTATAACCTATTGAGCATCAATTCCCTATCATGAATCATTATAAAAATACCTTCCCAAAAATATATCAAGATCCACCCAACTAATCCTTGAAATTTTTTTTTTAAAAAAAACACAATCAAAGAAAAAATTATTCAATGTAACAATGATATCTTTTCCCTAAAACCATCAAATTTAAGGTATAGGTTATAGAGGTGAATTATATTATAGAACATCTAGACTTTAGGTTTCATTTTCTATAAGATATTGAGGAGATATAAAATGTAATGAAATATATTTCATGTATTTTTTATTACCAGTGACACATGTCACATATTCTATCGAACATGATGTTACTATTTTATAATATTAGAGTGTTACAATGATATTCATAAAATTTTTATCATTCTGGAAATAATGTATTTCAATTTTTATCTTACCTTTCCCCTCACTGAAAATTGATAATGTTTTTCATGTGTATGTGTGGACTACCTCATCCATGAAGCTATGCGGTTAATTTGGAACCACTTCATCCCATGGATGTCATATATATATATATATATATTATTATATGGTGATAATTATGAATATATAAAACAATACATTCCTTCTTTCAATAATGAACATTGAAAAATCGAAATGTTACTCACACAAGAAGTATGACCTACTATCTTTATGATTGTAAAATATTTTTTTTATAATCATAGTTAATGATTGATTTTAATATTATATATTATGTACTAAAATTATTATTACATGATTAGAATTATTCAATATAAGATGGAATAATGAACCCTTTGACTTTAGAAAAATATGAAATCTATTTTTAATATATGGGACGAACTTTTTCATAACACTCGATGTAAAATAACTATTAAAAAAAATTAAATATGTCATTAAAATAAATAAAATAAATGATCTATTTATAAGGAACTAATCTTTTATTTTTTTTTAATAAAATAAAATAAAATATATATAAGTTATTCATTAATTAATGGGAATACACAAAAATTATGGACTGAAGGTGAAGGATTGTTTTCTCACTTTTATAACTATGATACGTATTCTATATTCCAAAATTATTTTAATTTTTGGGGTGCATAATTAATATTCATGAATTTTAAGAGTATTTAAAGTAACTTTAATTTTATTTACAAATCAAGATGAGGTTATCCATTTTAGGGGTTTTTTATTTTGAGATTACCAAATCAGTTAGGGACTTCATCTCAATTTTCCTTTATTGATTCATATTTTAATTTTATAAACCCAATTTTATTTATATTGTGTATATACATACCCTATTACATGTAATATCATAAATTCATCATAAATCCTAATATTTTTGGATTAAATTTTCATAATTTCAACCAATGGGTATTGACATGATTTTTACCAAGAGGTAAAACATTTTATAACTATATTTAGTTTCCTTTGGTTATATTACTTATGAATTATCTATGATATTCTAATATTATGTGTGTAATGAATTTATATAATACGATTTATTTATTACATTCAATTAATGTGGTTTCATATTTGATACACTATCATAAACCAGGCAAGGTCGCCATCCGACCCGGTGCCTGACCCGGTCCACGACATTGACCGAAGGGCATTCCCGATCCCCACGGGCTGGCACAAGTTCCCAGGTATCAAAACTATCACATGTGAATGATTTACCTAAAATAGTAAACACAAAACAACTGACATTATAAATAAACTAAAAATGAAAACAGACAATCAAACTGGTCCTTAAACAAAACCAATTTTAATGATTTACAACTTGAACCAACATCAAAAAAGTAACATCAATGAAAGAGACTAAAATTATAACTCAATCCTCCAAAAAAACAAGAGAGGTTCAACATCCACAACCTACACAAGAAGACCATCAACAACACGGACCACCATCATTGAGAACGATGACTCAACCTAGAATACACAAAGAATATGGTCTACAAACACCCAAAGGAGTATGTATGGTGTGAGAAAAGATCCTATTAGGACGTCACCCAAAAAAAGGTTCCACACATAATTATTATATGAAAAATACATTTACAATAATAAATAAAGAATAGAAATAAATTCTTGAATAGTTTAAAATAAAATGGAAATAATGAAAATAGTTTCAAATGAAACAACATAAATTAAAACACACACACCATTACATTTTAAAATAACCAATATTTTACACCAATGAGCATAAAGTAACCAATAAGCACTAATATGGGAAAGTCTGCATGGGTATCAACTAGCTAGGGTCCCTATATCTTTATCTATCAGTGAAACATGGCTTAGAAGGACACGACACTCAAAAAACATGTCTTAGAAGGCCATGAACTTCAGAAAGCAGGTCTTAGAAGGCCACGACCCTCAAAAAATCATATGTTTTGTTAGTGTTGCAATCATTAGTCCTGTCAGTGAAACTAGGCTAAGTCACCTCTAGAACACTGGCCCACTAGTCTAGTCTACCCTCCTAGCTACCCAGGCATCCTGGTTTGTGCTCAAAAAACCAATCAAGTTCATGAAACATTTTTAATAAAAAAAAGTTCATGTCACCTGTCACAATAATGCATAAAAGAAAAACATGGTACTTACACACACAAAATCACAATTTGCACACCCAAACCTTCTTTTAAAACCATAACCACACCAAATTATTTTAAAAACATAATCTGTATAGGTTGCATACTCAATTAAACCATCTGAAAATTTTCAAAGACACTCATCAGTAATTATACCACCACATACACACGTAGACACCATTTTTAAATAAGGCTCACACTAAATCATTGTTCAATCATGTTTAAGACCATTTTCATAAATAAGTAAACCATAAAACAATTACAAGTCAATAGTAAAATGATGCCACATGTCTTTTCACAAACTAAAGAAACCATTTATAAATTCAAACACATTCACACATCACACGCACTAAAATAAAATTTTAAAGTGTGACCATCACGACCCAAATAGTTTGATGGAGAAAACCTTACACCACATGGAAAACACAATTTACATAAACCACATAATTTAACAAGAAAAAAATAAAATATTATAAAATAATTTATAATAAACTACTTGGTGTTAACCACTAAACTCACAAAAACCATCTTTTACGACCAAACACACAAGGCGCTATGTAAAAAAATACAGTTCTCACCACTTTCACAAATTAAAAATATAATCACACAATTTAAAAATCACCAACATAGTACTCAGCAGAAAAAACATTCATTATATAAAAAATCTACAAAATAGTTTCAATGAAAATAAAACATTAAAAAGAAACAATTTCACACTACAAAAATTAATTAAATAATATACAAAATTAATCAAACTTGAAAATTAATTAATCATGGAACAACCTACCTCGATGTTGAAACAAAAAAATTGATGTGAAATCTTCATCTTCTAGCACGAAACATCAATCGTGTGTCGTTTGCACCACAAAGAACATAATGTGAACCTAAAATCACGAATTCAAACCAAAAAATTCAAGTTAAAACCCCAAAATCAGAACATATATACCCACTTGAAAAAAGAGCAACAAAACAAGACTCAGATAAATGAGAGGATGAGATTATTCGAAGGGGGATCAGCATGTGTGGAAGAAGAAAGATGTGCCGGTGGGAGATTTGGAACCACGCCAGCTAGCGAGATGGGGGGTGCACCGAACCATGCCGCAGCCAGTAGGAGAGGTGTGCCCAGAAGTTGTTCCGGAATAGGTCCATGCCGGAGATGGCATTGCACCGGCTCAGGTTCTGCTAGAAGGGGGGGTCGATGCTAGGGAGGGGAGGCTTCCACACAGTAGTGCGCTGGTAGGAGTCCGACCAAGAGCAGCGTGCGCATGCATAAGAGTGGAGGGGGAGGTGTATTATGGGTAGGGTTTCGGGGTAAGCTGGGGGTAGTGCCTCATGGTGGGGAGGAAAAAATGGAAACTGATTTGTCTCTTTTTTTAACAGTCATCAACACATAATTATAATAGTAATAGCATAATAAAAGATACATCGTTAAAATTATAACATTGTTGATTAAAATATTAACAATTGCAATTATAATAATAAATAATTATAATATTATTAATTAAAATATTAACAATTCTAATGATAATATTTTTTTATGATAATAATAATATTTTATGGTGATAATATTAATACCATTAATGATATCAATAATTTTGTTATAAAAATAATAAAAAAATGACCTAATAAAATGTTAACAATAGTAATAAAGATAACTTAATAAAATATAAATTCTTAACACTATTACTACTAATAATAATAATAATATTCACAAACAATATTATTATTATTATCCTTAAATCAATTCCTTAATTTTTTATTAAACTTCTTGTTTTCATTATATTACAATTTTTGTAATACATTTTATTTATCCACTTTGATCATCAGGAAAGCCTTGCAGTGAACAGGGCAAGGTTTCACGGTGACTCGGGGAAAAATGCGGGACATTGACCGCACCCTCCCCGTGCACTGAATGTTGTAAATGTAAAAACAACCATTTTTAATAAGAACTTTAAATTTTAATTCAGGCTTAAACTCTGTCCGCCTGATGCCCAGAAAAAAAAAATAATGAAATAAATAGTGTAAAAGAGGTGGGCGTGAAAATTCTCCCCACCATAACACTTTACGTCCCCGGAAACCCACAACTAAGGCTGAACCCCGAAGTAGCAACTGATACACCTATAGGGTTCAAAAATGAACCCTATGAAAAGAAAATGAAAAAATGAAAAAGCATTGTTCTCAGAGAAAGTGACTCAAAAGAAAACATCAAGAAACATGTAAAAAGACTTTCTGATTTGTTTCATCCACCCCAAAGAGATAGAACACATCCAGTTGATTAATTAAAGAAAGGAACTATCTCAACCACATAAACCATCTTCAAAAACTGAAACACCTCAAGAACCAATGAACGAGAAACATGATGTTTTGCTGGAATAAATGAACAAGATCAAACCACATCCAAAGAAATCTTATCACTTACCACCAAGACATAATTTGAAATAGAACAAAAATGAAAACCTGGGGAAATCCCGAAGGGGCTCCCCACCATTAGAAACTTACTAACGCTCAAGACGATACTAGAAAACCGAAACGAGGTGGCCCAAGAGGACTCCCCGACTTTAAAGAAAATTCCAACATCGATTCATTCTAGAGACATCTCTGCAAGATCCAATGTGGGTCTTTGCGCCATTGGAACTGACAGTAGACAAAACAATTTTGAATGATTTAGACGGGGACCAACCACCCCACCATAAGGGACGGGGAGGGTTGGTCCCAACTACCATGTGTCAAAACCATGGCCGGAGACAGACCAACATCGCCAAATCATTGGATTGGTATCATTCAAATTTGGGACTGATTTACCCATCAGACTCCCAAGGACCACCAAAAGTGATTACGTCCAGTGGGATGCAACCTCCAGGACTTTAAGGCAATTTGACGAACATGCCTCCACATAGTACCTGAAATCTCATGCAACCATATGTTTCTTTCAAAAAGGAACAACCACAGAAAATAATTTAAACTGCCTTTACATTCAACAACGATGACAAAAATAAATTCGGGGTCCCCTATACTCTTGGGGTTCCTGACCATGCGCCAGCTTCACTCTGAGGCCTATGGCTAGAGCCCTAATGTTTGAAGCATCTCCTGCCTCGCAGTCAGGTTTTGAATACTCCTAAACAGAGCATCTCCTTTTGGTGTCACATGCAACCACACTAAAACTGAGACAACACCAGCAAACACAAAACATTACGATATCTAACTAATCATACATGGAACATTCACGAACACAAGAGCTGAAATGGTGCATGTGCATCACCCTTTGTAACACTGAATGAGAATACGAAATCACAAATCGTCACCTGAAAATGACCATTACTATTTAGAGGAACATTATATAAAGAAGGACTTTAAACTAAGTCTACAATAACATGTGATTCCTGAAATCAACATCAGTATCCCCATGTGACTGGGTCTGCCACACTAGTGGCCTAACGTAGACCCTTTCATAAAAAAAACCCACGAAGGACCAAAGGTCATTTAGAATAGTGGCCAGCACCGACCACTCCAGGTTGCTTCCACCTTTCCCCACTGGAATCTCTTTCTCCATTTCCCAAGAGAACATTCAAATTAATGAGGTCAGACTTCACCCTTGACTATCAAAGAGAACTCACACTTCAAGATGTCACCACACATGACCCTTACAGCTAATGAAAGTACTACAAAGTCCTTCAATACACTGGTCAACACTGATAATTATGAACCACCTTCACCCTTCCCAATGGAATTCCTCTCACCGTTTCCATGGGGAACCTTCAAATATGATAGTCTCAAACTTCAAGCCCAACGTGTCAGACACTCAAAAGAACAAAACTCCCTTCAACTCTCCTCGCATCTATCATCCTGCTGTGAAATGATCCACTTAGTTGTAAAAAGGAGATGTGGTTTCAATTATATAATTAAAGAAGAGATTCTTCTGATCAACTGGAGGGTAGACCAATGGTGAATTGCATGTGGCCACACATCAATTACATTTGAATGCTTTATGGGGGAATACATTAGTCAATAATGAAAACAATGGACCCAACCAAACTGGTCCAATGTCCAAGAAACACCACAAGAGAACACCAGATGTATAGGGGGGACATCTGCATCGGCTTCTCGAAGCACTTTTCAAAAGAATTAACTAACTACGCGCTTGCATACAAACATACAATTAAGAATTCAAACTCAAAACACAAATCATTCAGAAAGGATCCAAAGCTCAAAACGCCTCACATTCGACATTTCCAAAACACTAGGACACACCACACAATCATCGGTTACTAAAACACAAAATTATAAATTGAAAAAACCTTTTGAAAATAAGACATGCTAGTGGGTGGCACAAACACCAATGGTGTCCAATGGGCCTCACACATGCATGTTCCCATGCCACACTGGCACCCACCTAATGTCCATCCAGGCACTCATCCTCTCGTTCCACTAACCTTTTTTCTTTCCATATACACTCATGCATGTGGTTTCCCATGAGAACACCATGGATCATAACCAAACCATTCCATTTATCAAAACCAAAACATTCAACCCACACCATTGAAACCTCAAAAAATATTTCCTTTTTAATGTGCTACCTTAAAAATATTTTCCATGACCAAATCATTTTTACATAAAAATCAAATTTCCACAATTCCAAAACAAAGAAATGAGGAACAGTGCAGGAGAAAACTAGTGTCAGCGAGTGACTAGAACATATGGTTGGTGTCCACACGCCAGTCACCCCACCGCCATAGAGGGTATTCTAGGATAGCGTCTCTAGCTCAACATGGCATGCCAGACCTAGTGAACAAAAAAGAACCACAGACCCTTGTCCCTTTTTATTTACCCTAAACAAGACTAATCCTGAGGATAAAAGAGTCAACGGTCCTCAACTTACCCTGGTAACTCATGTCCTGCCACATGGTGTGCGGGTCAGGCACCTTGCTCGTAACTAGAACATCGAGTTTCGACACCCTTAACATTGTTCTATCTAGAATCTATAAAAAAACATTACCCAAAAGTGAAAACCTCCTCTGATACCATTTTTTCCCAAACCAGGTCGGGTCACCATCCGACCTAACACCCGACCTAGTCCACGACAATGCCCGAAGGGCATTCCCGATCCCCAGAGGCTGGCACATGTTTCCAGGTATCAGAACTAACACATGGGAACAATTTACCAGAAATAGTAAACACAAAACAACTGACAATATAAATAAACTTAAACTGAAAAAATCGATCAAAATAAAACTAAAAAAATCCAATTTTAAAGATTTAAAACTAGAACCAACATCCAAAAGGTAAATTCAAATAAAAAAACTAAAACGCTAACTCAAACCTCAATGAAACAAGAGAGGTGTGACATCCACAATCTACAAACACCATCCTGCAGGAGAAGACCATAAAAAAACCATACCACCATCGTTGAGCACGATGCCTCAACTTGGAATACACAAAGAACATAGTCTACATACACCCATAGGTGTATGTAGGGTGGGAGGAAAAAGACAAGTAGGATGTCACACAATAAAAATGATCCATGCATAATTATTAATTACAAATACATTTAGAATATTTACTAAAGAAAATAAATAAATGCTTGAACAATTAAAATAAAATGGAATTAATGAAAATAGTTTCAAATGGAAAAATGTAAATTAAAACACATGCAAGCTTACTATTTAAAATAACCACTATGTCATACTGATGGGTGTAAAGAAAACAATGATCACTAATTTGGGAGAGGTCTCATGGGTATTAGCTAGCTTGGGTCCTTAGATCTTCGTGTTATGGTGAAACATGGCTTAGAAGGCCACAATCCACAGAAAAGCATATGTTTAGTTAGTTTTTAAATCATCAGTCCTATTAGTGAAACTGGGTCGAGTCACCTCCGGAACACAAGCCCACTAGTCTAGTCTACCCTTCTAGCTACCTGGGTTTCCCTGTTTGTGCTCAAACAACCAATCAAGTTCATGTCACATGTCACAATAAGGCATAAAATCCAAACATGGTACTTACACATGTAAAATCACCATTTTCACACACAATCCCGCTTTTAAAACCATATGTACACCAAAATCATTTCAAAACATAATTTGTAGTTATTACATACTCAATTAAACCATCCATACAATTTAAATGACATTTGTCACTAAACAAACCACCACTTATACACCTAAACGCCATTTTGAAATAAGGCGCACACTAAATCATTTTTCAAACACGTTTTACACCATTATAATAAATAAGTAAACCATAAAAATAATAATATGGAAATAATAAAAGGCTGTCACATGTCTTTTCACAAACTAAAGTAACCATTTATAAATTCAAACGCATTCACACATCACACGCACTCAAATAAAATTTTAATGTGTGACCTGCACCACCCAAATAGTTTGATGGAAAAAACCTTACACCGTATGAAAAACACAATTGCATAAACCACATAAATTAAAAGAAAAAAATAAAATCATATGAAACAATTTAAAATTAACTTCTTGGCGTTAACCACTAAACTCACACAAGCCATCTTTTACGACCAAACGAACATGACACCAAGTAAAAAAATATAGTTCTCACCACTTTCGCAAATTAATAAGTCAATCAAAAAATTTAAAAAACACCAACTGAGTACTCAGCCAAAAACACACGCATTATATAAACAATCTACTAAACAATATCAAAGGAAAGAAAACTTTAAGAAGAAAAAATTTTACAGTACACAAATTAATTATATAATATGCTAAATCAATCAAACTTGAAAATTAATTAATCACATAATAATTAATTATGGAAACACTTACCTCAACATCGAACCCCGAAAGTTGATTCGAAATATTTAAATTCTAGAATGAAACATAAATCGTGCACCATTTGCACCACAAAGAACCTAATGTGATCCTGCAAACATGAATTGAAACCGAAAAATTCAAGCTAAAACCCCAAAATCATAACATATATACCCACTATAAAAAAAGCAACAAAAGAAGACTCAAATTAATGAAAGGATATGCTTATATGAAGGTGGTGTGGCTTGTGTGGAAGGAGAGAGATACACCTGTGGGTGATTCGGAACCGCTCTGGCCAGAGAGAGGGGGGAGCACTGAACTAAGCCGCGAAGAGCAGGGGAGGTGCGCCGGGTAGCTGTTCCGGAACATGACCACACGGGTAGAGGGCTTCGCACCGTCTCGGGTTTTTCTAGAAGAGGGGGGGTCGAAACTATTTAGGGGAGGCCACCACGCAACTGTGTGCTGGTAGGATTCCAACCAAGAACATTGTGCACATGCACAAGAGTGGAGGGGGAGGTGCGTGATGGGTATGGTTTAGGGGGAAGATAGGGGGTAGACCCTCGTGGTGGGGAGGAAAAAAAGGAAAATTATTTCTCTCTCTTTCTTTAACACTCATAAAAAAATAATAATAATAGTAATAGCATAATAAATGATACATCCTTAATATAATAACATTGATGATTAAAATATTAACAATTACAATGACAATAATAAATAATGATAATATTATTAATTAAAATATTAACAATTCTATTGATAATAATTATTGATGAAAATAATAATAATTTATGGTGATAATATTAATACCAATAATGATATCAATAATTTTGTAATAACAATTACAAAAAATAATGACTTAATGAAATGTTAAAAATGGTAATATTGATAACTTAATAATATATATATTCTTAACACTATCACTAATAATAATAATATTAATATTCTAAAGCAATATTATTATTATTATCCATAGAATAATTCCTTAATATATTTATTAAACTTCTGGTTTTGCATTTTTTTTACAATTTTGTTTTCAATACATTTTATTTATCCGAATTGATCATTATGAAAGTCGTGCGGTGAACAGGGAAAGGTTGCACGGTGACCCAGGTGAAGTCGTGCAGCTTTAAATGTGCCCTCCCCGCACGCTGAATGTTTTCAAGTTAAAAACAAACATTTTTCAATAAGAAATAAAAATTTTAAGTCATGCTTAAATTTGGTCCGCCTGATGCCTAGAAAAAAATCAATGAAAGAAACAGTGTAAAAGAGGTGGGCATGACATACACATAATATTTTAGTTGATTAATTGAAAATTCCATGTTATAATCTCTATAATTTTTATTCATCTTAAAATTTATTTCAATATGATATATTTTTATGATATAACACTACATTCATTTATGAGATGTGTATACTGCCCTTTTGAGAATATATATATTTAATCTATATATTTTCATGATACATAATGTTTCATTTTATGTTTTAATTTATTGGGGATTACTATTGATGATAATACAAAGTGGTAAATGATTTATGTTTCAATCAATTTTTTAATCAGAACTGTTTATGCTTGTATTTTCTATTGGGGGATATTATATGTTCATTTTAAAAAAATCCCACATCTATATTATTCTCAAAGGTATATTTATGATATTTTAATTTAATAATACAACAATAATTTCATTGGTTCTTAAATATTATTTATCATTTTATATGAAAATATAACTTCATTTCTCTCTTTGGTTAAAAATCATTTATCCTCTAATTCAATGTTTTATAAAAAATTAAAAATAATTTTCTACTATTATTTAAATTATTTTTTATTAAAAATTATTTTTAAAAAAAAAATTAAAACTATTATTACTATTCGATTTCAAATGAGATACATTTTTACATTTACCAGAAATGGGAAAGGAATCATTTTTAAACATACATGAAAGAAAAAAAAATTATTTATTCATGAAAATTCAATTTTTCGAATATAACATTTTTTAGAAGTATATTTTCATAGAATATGAATTATTTAAATTTTCATAACTTTATTCATTTTTAAAAAATGTTTTCAAAGTATAAATGATTTTTCCCTCAAGAAATGTTCAATATAATCTTTCAAAATAAATTTCCTTCTAAGATGGCTTCCATTGATGTCACAAAAATTGAAAAGGTTGTTTTCATCCTGAATATTTTTAATGGCATTTCATGGTATTACCATTAATCAAAATAAGTAACGCTTGTTGTTACTTATGCTCTATAGGGGTGTTGTATAAATATTTAATCTATATTATTTTTATAGATGGATTATTATATTTTAAATTATAAAATTATACATCCCATTTTTTACACATGATAATAAATTTATAAATAGAAGGACTAATATTAACATATATGATTAAAATAATTTCCTTCCATTTTAGCCCTTATTTTATTCATGGATGCCCAAATAATATTTTATTTTTTATTCTAAGAAAAATCATCCTTCTCTTATTCTAGTTGATTTTTCTTTTGAAATTATTTTAAAAGAAAATGTTGTTTTGATATAAAAATGTGGTTTCCACTATTATTATAAAATATTTTTTAAGGTTACATTTGAGATATAGTCCTGATACATTGTTTATGAAGGGTTGATCCCCATTATAGCTTATGATTGAGCCCGATACATATTATAGAGCATGTTGAGCACCATAATCGCTCATTATAAGTCATGTGAAGCCCCCTTAATTCTCAGAAATGATCTTGATACAACTTATACAATGGGTGGAGTCCCATTATAGATGACAATATGATTGAATGAGCCCCATTATTTCTCATGGGTGAGCACGATATAGTTTATACATCTTGTCGTTCCACATTAGAGCTCAATATATAACTAGGGATCACTATTATATATCTTCAATGGACAAAGTAATGGTTATTTTTTCTAAAGAATTTTATTTTTATTGATTTTATGATTATTTTATTTTTAATTGTTTAATAAGGTTTTTATGAATATAATGTTCTATGTTAACAATATGTTTTAATTATTATTTATATAGGTTATAAATGTTTCTTTTGATTAAGATTGACATGACATGGATCATGATTATTGATATTTATGACTCATTCCATTATACAAATTTTAATTAATATTTCAAGATGGGTGATCTAGGTATTTATGGGTATAAATTACCATATTTTATTTTCATAAAACGTTATTATTCCATTATACATATATAATCAACTTATTCTCGTAAAGTACATTTACTTTTTAATGCTTCTGTTTTTCCATAATGTGAGTTTAATATCATACATATTATGTTTCCTTTTCCCATGTCATCTAAATATATTTTAATTGATTTATATTGAGAAGGTTTTCATCATAATAATTATGATGACCAAATATGAAATATGAAAATCTTAGTGTAGTGGGAAAATCATCTCACAATGACATGAATATTTTTTACTATTGATTTATTATTTATTTATAAAAACTCTAAAGATAAAAGTTTTTTGGATATGCAAGTGATAAAATATTTTAATTTGATATAATACAGTTTGGATGGTAAAAATATATACACATATATCCATATCAATCACATAAATGTGAAGATTACGTTTTTATAATCTAATATTAGAGTACCGTTTTGGGGATATTATAGTTGGAATCTAATTAGTGATTAGATAAGATTAGATATTATAATATTTTCATGTGATGTCACGTTTTTATATATGTACAACAACATAGGTTTATTATATTAAGATTTATCACCACATTAATTTCATGGACAACCATTTTAATTATTTATGTGATGAGGTCCTATAGAGATTATTGAATCATTTAGGGATGTTTTATTAGGTTGAACTATATGTAATGATGTGATTTAAGGTGTGGAATTTTTTTACATTTTTTTGATATACGTTTTATCATATGGGGTTTATAAGATACTTTTTATTGAGGTAATTATAGGAATAAATGTTTTATCATATAGACAACCATGGGATAGAAATGTGATTTTGTGACTAAATATTATGATATGGACTTAAACATTACATAATCATTATCTTTAACTCATGAATTAAATTTTATGCATTTGAGTATTTTTTAGTGTTTTAGATAATGAATTAATAACTAAAACATAAACAAATTATAAATTAAAAATTGGAAACTTTTGATTATTATCATTTTTACCATAATATGTGACTTTTAGAATACAACATTATTTATTTTAACAAAATACCATCAATACATTCAAATAGAATTTTTTTATATATCTTTAAAACATGTAATTTGTTTTCAAATTGTGGGATGAGATCAACATGCTCGGTATTGGATAGAAAATGAATAAATAAATTTCTCCAATTTATAACATGAAAATTGATGAAACCCCTTTTCATAAAGACACACATTTTTACTAAAATTGTAACCATTATTAGATTAATAAATATCATTATATATTCTTTATAAATAAAATTATATCAATTAATTCTCACTACAAAATTTAGAAAATTCAAGTAGGGTTATTGGTAAATAATGTCTTAGTTTCCTTAATAATTCCTTACTATAACTGTTAGAAATTGAAATAACCATTGGACACACATCCAATATAAATCTCTAGAGAACACAATCATTACCCCATGCATTGGAGTGGTACTTAGATTAAACTATCCTACAAGATATATCAGGCACACTTAGAGGAATCCAAGTGTAATCATATTAAAAACTATTACCAATTTCATTGTCATTGAATAAATAATTTTCTTCCATAAACATTCTATCATAAATGGCTTGAAAACTATTTTGAACTCATTTTTAAAAGAACTTTCAAATATCAAAATATTTTTTTATTTTAGATACGCATTTATAACAACAATAATACATTATAAAATGGGAATAAAGGAATTTATTTTATGAAAAAATACGACTTCAAAGAAATCCAAAAATAAATAATGGATAAGGTTTTTATTAAATCATTTCTCACTTTATATGTTAAAATTAAACATTCCATCAATTTTTTTGTAACGAACGTCAACAATACTATATAATAATTTCATTTATTAAAAAATTAATAATGTAATAAAATTTTCATTCATAAAATTCTCATGTACCATATAATTTAATCATTAAAAAATAAAAAAAAAACCATGTACATGGATGAAATATGGTGTTTTAAGGAAAAAATTAAAAATAGTAACTTGTTTAAGAAAAATCAAGTCACTTACCACTTTAGAAACATTTAACTCATTACTTACATTAAAAATTAAAATATAAAAATGCATTAAATAACATGAGAATATAAAAATTCACGATATACCTTGTAAATGGGTGATTTATGTACTCCTCAAAATGAATACAGTTTTATAACACTTAAATTTCCCTCAACGAAACAATAATTTATAAGAAGTCCCTTATCTGCAAGATGACATGTCCCGTGTGCCTTTATCTCACTAAATAGTAATTTTTTAACTTTTTACATGATTTAAATTTTAATCTAGTTTAATATTTTGTTATTTAATTTTTTACCATGTACAATACTATTTCATAGTCAAATATGTTTACATCAAATGCTTTGATGATATTTGGTTTATGTATCAAAAAGTCTTTTTTAGGTTGACTATTAGTATAAGGGGTAATTATATTTAAATATATAGAATAATAATGATGAAATATTTATTACATTTGAACATAAATTTTAATTTTAAAACCATTCATGAAATCTGGATTTGAACAATGAACTTTGTTACTTTCATAGAGATGGTAGGTTGTACATATGCATGAGTGAAATCTCTATTTTTTAGAGATCACTGTGGAAAGGAATTAAGAAATATTTTATCTATATAGAATTCTAATAATAATATATAAAATATATAATTTCATTAAATTTTAATATATATTACAATATTATGATGTGTTGATGAAAAAATTCACATTTTTCATATAGGTTGTAGTCCACACATAAATGAATGATAATATCAATTTTCAGTGCATGAAAGAAAATGATATTTTTTTGTTTCAGATGATGAATTTTTTCTGAATACCATTGTTATGTATCATAAATCCCATATTGTTATTAAATTTATATTTATTTATTTTAAGGTAAAGCATTATTGAAAAATGAATCACATCACATCGTAAGGTGGTTGTCCTACATAAAAAAACATTCTTTTGTCCCCCATAGAATGTAAATAAAGAATTTATATGTGATATCATAACTTTAAAAGTAGAAATTTTTTAAAATATAATTTATATTCTTTAAATTCATCATTATAACAAGCTGTGAGAGACGATTAGGGAAAACGAATGACATAGGATCGTGTGGCGATAGTCTGATAAACCAAAAAATGATTATTTCATATACTATTTGATAGAATATGAGGTGGATTTATGTTTTTACATTTAATAATATATTCTTTTTATAAGGGATACTCTGTTTTTTTATATTATAACAACTCTATGACATATTATGGTTTTTGAAGAGGAAATAAAAAATTTTCATCAGTTATCAATGACACCATTTCATTAGAAACATCTTTATGTAAGATGTTAAATCATTATTTTTATAGATTCAGGATAAATTATGAATTTTTTTTCTGGGGGAGGTATGTAATGAATATATTTGTTCCATTAATTTGGGATCCAAATGGATTTGAATATGTGAATATTATATGAGTTTGTGTGGCCTTTTATATGTAAGGTGAGTCTCACAGTATAAATTTCTGAATGGAAAAAGATCCACCCATGTTTTCAAATTCAAAAAGGGTAAATAAATGGTCCATTTTAGATACAGGGATATGAAAAGTTAATTATATCATTATTAAAATTATTTTAGAGTGTTATCTATGATATTTTAGCCCTTATGTAATTAATTTAACCTCCGATAAATATATTTTTATCAAAACTATGATATTTAATTTTTACTATTTCTAATATTCATTATTTCTAAAAATTATCATAACCGTATTATATAATATAAATTTTTGTGATTATAAATATTATATCCAGTTTAAAAAATATTCACTTATATTTCTTAATTTATAAAAAAACAAGTAGAGGCGATGAAAAACATGGTTTTCAAGAAGTGTATATTTTGTGAAAAAAATATTATTATATTAACTATATGACTAAAAATATTAATTACATGTAAATAAAATAAAAATTTATCGATATATAATATATAAATTAAATTTACAAAATTATTAATAATAGGTTATTATAATTATTTAATATCGTTAAATATTATGAACTTTAAAACAGTTCTCAAAGAATCATGTTTTAAATCCAAAAACATACTCATACTAAAATACATTATAATATTTATTAAAAACCAATTAATTGGAATAAATATAACTAAATAAATTATATTTCAGATGAATTGTAATTTAATATATAATTGTACTTTTTAATTACATAATATTTTGAAAATAAATGACCTTTTATTCATATATTGGTATTTTTACTATTCACAGTAAAATCACAAATTTCATGAAAATAAAATATGTAAACCTACATTAAGTTATAATGTTATTAATTAAAACAAAATATTATTTTATAATGTCAATTTTTATAATTTCGAAATTATTATTTTATAAAAAAACTTATAAGATATGAGTTTAGTTAAAACTTTACACTTATTGATGTAAAAGTTACATAATATTTTTATACTTAATATAACAATATATTTCATATTAATAGAAATTAATATTTATTATTCCATAATTACATGTTTTTTCACATTCTTCCCCTCATTTTTAAATTTTACACAAAATTTATTCACATTTTGAATAATTGGGTATACAATTCTGTCATAGCCTTTCCATATTCTCAGGTTTCCTTTTCCAACATATGGGCTTCATATAGAACATTTAAATAGAGAATAAAATTATTATAAAAAAACTTTTCTATATAGTAAAAAATATAAACAATATTTTCTTCATAATAAATTATATTTTCTATGGAACAAATTTTGGGCTAAAACATGATACATTCTAGAAAATGTTTCCCTAATAATGAGACAAGAAAAGAGTTTTTTACCTTGGTAAAAAGATGAGAAAAAGACAATCAACAAGAAACTAATAAAAAATTATCATGGATTTCTAATTATATAATGAATTGGGTACATAACATTGAAATTATACTATATTTGATAACGTATTCTATATAGATACTTTGAAAAATGCAAGATCATATCCATAAAAAATCATTCCTCTAGTTATTTGTATAACTATTCTTCCTTCTCAATTCCATCCTCATATATTCTTAAATCAACTTCAACCTATCAAATAGTTAATCTACCAACATGGGACCCATAAAAATAATTTCTATGACTTTGAAGACAAAATGATGGTGTTTGACACCATTTTCATTATAATGCTTAAAAAGCTTCCATCAGTATACTAGAGTGAAAAATATTATTGTAAGAGAACTCTACCAAGGAAATATATTGATCCCAACATCCCATGAAATATATTATACATGGATGAAGCATATCATTCACGATCATAATTTACCACTTTGACTGGCCATCAGTTTGTGGATTTGATATTTACTGTTATTTAATTTCGTATCAAAATATTTATAAATTTGATTCAAAAAATTAGATATGATCATGGGATCATGGTCTGATATAATAGAGACATGAACTTCAAATAACATATTTATATCCTTTAGATATATTCAAACAATATAATCTAAATACCTAGTATCTTTAATGGGAATTAAATATATAAATTTACATAATCGATCAAAAATAACCCAAATCACATTGTTTCTTATAGAAGTTGTTATAAATCCCACCACAATGTCAATTGTTATATTTTTCCATTTCCACCGTAGCACTGTAAATGGTTGATTCATTCCCGTTCATAATTTTTCAATATACTTTAAAAAACTAAAAAGTCATACACTTCATGAAAATGTTAGTAATATATAATTTTATTCTATCCCAAAAATTATAATCATGATGGTATATATACATATTACTATTTCCCTATTTAATTGAAAATATAGAACTATGATCTTGAGTCTTGAATTCATTCATTAACAAGGATTAAATTGGCACAAATAATCATTTTTAGACCATAAAAAACCTTCTTTATCAATATTAAAATAATGAAACATACCAATATTAAATGATTTTAACTTTTTCAATTAAATCATATTCATCCTTCTATAATTTTTTTATTAGTTATGAAAGAATTGACTACACCATATCATAGAACAAAACATATCATTTCCATGATTTTAAATCCTTAGTGAATTTTTTTCCAATCATTAACCAAAGGGCCACATTCTAAATGTAACAATGCTAATGAATAATTATCTGTTAGACTCAAATGATCATCCACATTTTTTATTTTCCTTTATAGAAATGAATAATACAATTATAATCCTTGATCAATTTTAGTCTCCCTATCTGTCCAATGGTAATTTCATTATATGTTAATACATACATTCAAAATCATTATATGTATATATATCAAACATTTATCTATTAAAATGATGATAAAAAAAATTTAATTCAATTACCATTGCAACTAATTCCATATAATTTTAGGGTAATTTAACTCCTGAGTTTTCAGCTGATGTGAATAATATGAAATTATATGATCATTATCTATTTGGAACCAACAAATTCTCTTCACTAAATCATCACTATAGATGATAAATCAATATTTCTAGAAGATATGGCCAAAACTATAGAATTTATTAATCATGATTTCAGTTCATGAAATATATATTCTCTTTTTTAGATGATTCTACTTCTATTCATGTTAACTTAATCAGTGGGCTATAAAACAAAAAAATGTCTTCATAAAACCACATGTATTAAACATATAATCAATATATAATATAAATAATTATTTTATTTTTTGGTATAGTTCATTCATTAACAACTTTTTTTTAATAATTTTCAATATTTTTGATATATTTTGAAAAAATATGTCCACGGAAGGAATTTTTTTGCAGCTGAAATTCACGGTTACTAATTTTTCCATATAATAACTTCCCTTTTATGGGTTTCTAAAAAATTATTAGGGTTCTAAAATGTTCCTCTTGACATTTAGATTTTAAAAAAATGTTATAAATAAAAACAAATGTAAAATTATAAACAAAAATCATGGAAAATCTGTCAATATCTACTATATATAAAGTATATGAATTGGATAACACATAGTGTATAAATTAATACTAATAATATTTATATTAGTTGAAAAATACTTTGTTATTAATATTATACCCCTATACCTTTATATGATTGTACAAAACCCCTAGATAAACCTTTAATAAATTATGGGATCCATGGATTTGATCAAACAAATCATTCATTTGAGGAAAATCATACATTTTTATTAAAAATAATGTCATTCGTGTCTCTATAATAAATTAAATGTCTCAATAATCCATCTTTATTTATAAAAAAATAGAAACAACACACAATTAACTTATAAGTCTAATAAAACAATTATCTACAACTTATTTTATTTCATTCTCAACTCTAAATTTTATATGTGATCCATTTGATAAGTGGGATAAAATATGTGTTTAGAATCATGCATTAGTCAATAGTAAAATTATTCTCCCTATCATGAATAAAATTTGGAAAATCATCAAGAAATATATTCATGAATTCATTAACTATCATAACAAAACTAATTTGAATAGCCCCTATTTTTCAAGAATATATTCTAAATAACCTTCATTACCATATCATATAGATTTCTCATATTCTAGATATGATATCAGATGTTTAAAATCATTGATTAAAAATTTCATGGATTGACAATATATAGTAGAATTATAAACTAAAATCATATTCAAATGAAAAATGATATCCTACACTATTGTGCATACATCAGAATGATTGTTAGAAAAGGAAATAAAACTAATGATAATAGGAAGATCCCAATAACTTTTGTTGACTTAAATAATTCCACATAGTTTTATTACCAAAATATATATATCTAAATTACATGAGGTGATATTCCAAAATCGGTTGAAAATTCCATGTAAATAAATAATGTGAAGATGCATATTCAAAAAAGATTTTCTTATAGTTAAAATACAAAATAATCATAATTGTCACCACATGATTAGAAAAAAATCACAATTCATACCAGTAGAGAAATATTTTTTCACACCCTTTTTATTCAGATCATAATGATTTCAAAAAAAATTACTAACTTCAGACACACATCATCATTATGACTCGAATCCTTGAAACAAAATACTAAAGTTGTTGCATGTATATCATTTATTCTAATAACATATTCATTAGTATTATTTTCCTCTCAATCATAGTTTATATAAATAATCATTCCACATTGGTCACAATTCCCTAATTTCATAATACATTCTCTTGAGTTCCTTTTACCACACACACCACAAGATGGAAATGTTATTTTTACCTCCATATTTCATTGATTTATATTTCTCTATCCCTTTAAATTATAAAATCTTCATACATTTATCATTATGAGGAACATATGTGTCAGAAGACACTATCTCAACATTTTCAGAACAAGGAAGTCATTCTCATGTGTTTGAAAATATCACACGACTAATGATATTTGAAGACATGGTTTCAATTATAATTATGTTTTATAAATATTAATTTCATTATCCTAGAATAAAATACATCACAAGAATATATAATATTTTGAAATATTATTCAAATGAAGCTATATATGTTTCAAATTTTTGATTGTATTCTAGGAATTGGTTTTCCATCCTAAGTCAAACAAATTTAGGAAAAAATTTATCTTTGAAATTTTACTTAAATGTTTTCGACATCATTGAATCATGATCACATATCTCTCTAGTACTATTAACCAATGATCACCATATATTTTCCTCACTATAAAAATGATTAATGTAAATTGTTAACTTTTAAAATTTAAAACATCCCATGAATAAAAATATCATCTCTATATAATTAATTCAACCATTAGCTACCACATGGATAAATGATAAAATTAATGATGCATGATGTTGTATCAAGAAATTTTAAATAATTGAAAATTTTTATCTTGGTAGTTCAGTTTCCTCTCAATGATGGATACCACCCACATTTATGGACTGTGATAACTGATCTATCACTGCATAGAAAAACTATTTTCTTCATATTTAACTATCTCAGGATACTAATTTAGAAGGATGTATTCCTCTTGTTTCCCTCCCAAAATAGTTACATATTTTATACGTGAAAAACCATTAATAATTGTCATATTTTAGATGACACAACACTGTAGTCTCAAAATTATATATCATTTCAGCTTACCAATAAAGTAAAATATTTTGAGCCTTGCTATTAGAATTATCATAACATATAAAGTTATTTATGACATCCAATGATACCAATGAAAATTTTCAGTATTTTTTTTAAGTGGACTAATATTGATAAATATAGGGTCACTCCATAGTAATTAATACCTCTTGGGTGGGATGCAACACCATCCCTAGGGGAATATGTTACCCCATTAATCCATTGCCAAGAGATCCATTCATTGTCTAATTCTCACCCAAGTCAGTTCCCAAGAAACATAATCATCCCGCATCCTATGATACCATCTATAAATAACCAACCTCTAACTTCACAAAATATTGATTTTCATGTCATGGATTTTTTCTCTTACATTTTAGGATCTATTTAGGTTTAGTTTTTTAAAGAATTAGTTTGTTCCTAATATATAAAATACCATAAATTATAATGTATAAATATCTAATTATTTTCCATTTTTATGATAATATAAATTTTCTAACAATTTCTGATTTATTTTCATTGAATTTTTTTAATATATTTATCATGAATACATTCACTCCATTAACCATCCATATAACCTTGTAAAAACACCATATAACTAAATAAATTCAGTAAGAGACATAAAATGAAGGATTCCATTAGTTTAATGAAAAATATGAACACCCACTAAAAAAATTTAAAAATTAAATTTTCCCATATATGGAATTGTTTTTTCATTAAAAAATTATCATTATGATTTATTTTGAAATAAAATGATTTCTAAAAAAAATCATTAGTTAACATTGAGAAAAATGTTAGTTTCTAAGGGAAATATATAATTGATCTAATACAGTACCCTTATAACTACATCTAAATATTTTATGAACCACAAAATCGACTATGAAAATAATAATCTGTATGGAATAAACATTTAAAATAAATTGAAGATCTACCTATGAGAACCCACTATATATACTACGTCGATCTCACATAGTGCTATCTAGGAACACCCATCATATAAAAAATTTCAAACTAACATATCATATAATAATACATTTTATACTTGTAACATTAAATAATAAAACACAAGAAATCTCTTCTATACTCATTTTTTCAATCACTTTTGGATATTAAAATACACATTACTTCTAAAAACACATTTTCAATTCCAAAATACACAGAAAAACAAATAGTTATTTTCTATTCTATGAAAACATAGATCCATGTAAATGAATGAAAGCATGAAATAATGGTTACATTGGTGGGAAAATTCATTTGACACTATATAATTTAAAATATGTCATTCATTTTTTGTGTGTAACGAAATGAAAACCTTCAATATAAAGATATATTTTTTGAAAAATTATTAATTAAATATAAAAATATCCTATTATAATACTCTCATGTAAATATAATATTATTTTTTATAATCACTTTAAAATTCATATACATCTAATAAGATTTTATTTTTATGGAGAAGATTAAAATACGAATTTAAAAGAACAGTCTCTTACCACATTGGAATCATTAGAATCATAACCCCCATAAAAATTAAATAAAATAAAATAATAAAAACAAACTAAATATAGAAATTAATAATATAACATATCAAATGGGTCTGTTTATACACCTCATGAAATAACATAGCTATATAGATTCAAAATATTTCTCAATGAAACATGACTGAGATGAAGTCCCTCAAATTGAGTCCAACATATCACGTGTGTTTGTATATTATATAATGGTAAAATTTAGTTATAAGTCCCTAGCCTTAAACCTTAATTAATATTGAATTAAATGAGTAATTCACATTGAGGATCTTTTCAGGTTTAGAGATTCAGATAATTAGGACATAACTATTACATCTCAAAAGATTAAAAAGTAGTCTCTTCTACTAAATTTCCATAAAATAAAAACTATTAAAAAGAAACATGTATAGTTCCATGTTTTATGTAGCATGACTTTCCCTTGATCCCATCCTTGACCCTATTCCACGCTAAGTCCTGTGAAAAACATTTCAAAAACTTGGGATGAGCATAAAAAGCTCAGTAAGGGATACACAAATAATGAAAACTGTTAGTTTTTCAAAACAACAAGTAAACCATGTATACTTTATCAAAGTAATACTTTTCACCTCTTCGAAGTAGTAAAAACTCTTAGCTGAATAAAAGTTCATTACTTACCATTTTGTAACCAAAAGATTACCATAAAACCCATATAAAGAACACATAACATATAATGGTAACTTGGGACATAAACATACTTAAGTGGAATAACCATACGGTCGACTTCCACACATATCACTTAATGGAATAGCCATTCGGCCAACTTTCATACATACTTAATGGAATAGCCATACGACCGACTTCTATACCCAATGCATTGGAGGTTATAACGTAACCACCCGTCTTGGTATTCACGGCACCACCCGTCATATGGTTTATCACGTAACCACCCGTCAAATTTCCAAGTACCATAAGAAAAACAAAAGACATAAAACAAATATAATGGAAAGAAAAAATTTCCACACTTTGATCACAATATATCACTCAAATATATTGACATAAAAAATCCATTATAAAAACCATTTTCAATATCAAAATACATAAAAGAGTATATGGTATTTATTTCATTTTAAAAACATCACGGCTTGTTGAGGAAGCCAAAGACTAAATAATACTCGTGGCGGCGGAAAAGGTCGTTGCCACCGCGTACGTTAAAAGAAACATTCCTTTTTGTCATTTAGTAAAACGCTTCATATAAAAAGATTCCTTTTTTATAAAAGTAAAAGTCAAAGGGTTTTATACACCGTATAAAAAAAAGTTGTGTATAAAACGAAATATGCCTCAACGAAAGGAGATTGAGATGTAGTCCCATACAAAGACGGTATCCTTGGTTTAAGGATAAATCAATTACATAATTATGTGTGACAAATGAATACACCAAATATATGTGGATATTAAGTGTAAAATAATCAAAGGTCATTCACACATATTCAAAGGATGACATATTCAATAACTACATGTTGAACCCAAAGAAATAGAAATTGGGTTAAGAAGTTCCCTTGAGAGCCTAACGGCATCACATCAAAATGAGTTGATGATAGATAAAAAGTGTATCTCGTCACTTGTACATAAAAGTTACATCAATAAGGATATATGAGAACATATCCCAACATAAAAATATGTAAATTAAAAGACCCAAAAAAAGAAGTCTTTTAAAAAGAGGAGGGTGAAAGGTTCCCTTACCGACTTGGGTATCTTTTAAAACATACAACCCATGGAAGAAGGACCACACATAATTGATGTAAATACTCATAAAAAGAAAGTATATTAAAAAAAGAGTAGAATAATGGGCAGTACATACACCACTCAAAGGAAATTATGGCAAATGTAGCATAAATCTCACGGGAATAAAAGTGAGATGAAAAATCCCTTATGAAAACTCGGCAGCCTAACGGCGCCACATAAAACTTACAAAAATGGATTGATGAGATCAAATAGGTTATCTCATTATATTAACATAAAGTTTATATAAATAGGAATATAAAAGAACATCCCCCCAACATAACAAAGTGGAGCTTAAAAGAAGTGACATAAAGGAGAGTACTTAAAAAGAAAGAGAGAGGTTGGATCTCTTACGAAAAATTTGGCAGCCTAACGGCGCCACTCAAAACTTCCAAAATGGATTGATGAGAGAGAATAGGGTATCTCATCATATGAACATAAAAATTACAGTAAGATTAATATAAAATAATATCCCAAAAACAAGAAAGATTAGCTTAAAAGGAATAACATAAAAGAGTGTACTTAAAAAGAAAGAGAGGTGTAGGATCCCTTACCTCGGGTCCTACTTGACTCGATCAATCTTTAACATCCTGAATAATAAACTTGAGTTAATTTCTATTTTCTTAATAACCTTTTCAAGTTCATTATTCCTTTTATATCACTTATTTCCATGTTATAAACATTATGTAATCATTTAAGTTAATAATGTTTGTTTTGTCGATATCTGGTTCTTAAGTCGAAAGTGGACTTCTTACAATTACATGTTGTTCGTGTGGTCAAAGGTTCGTTATATATAGAATTAAATTCCTGATTTGGATATCATATATATCATATATATCTAGAATATATATGTATTTATAATATCACATAATTATCTAGAGGTAAGAAATGAAATGCACCGTTCATGGGGACGGTAAGCCGTACGTATGCATGAACGCTACTTTCATTTCTTTGTCATATTAATGGAATTAAAACTAAATGAGAGGTATGTATATTTTAATTCCAGAATTATATTCATAATTTAGATGTATCATTAATCATATATATCCATTATATACATGTACTTATAATAGTACATTACATTTGGGGATAAGAAATAAAATGCACCGTTCATTGAGACGGTAAGCCGTACGTACGCATGAACGCTACTTTCATTTCTATATAATACTATAATGGAAAGAAATAATAATGATATAGAGGTATATAATAATTCCAGTATAAAAACATATATAATAACATTAAATCCATCCTTTATACGTCCCACGTATGGCATTAACGAATCACATCACTTTGAGGGGGCGGTAGTCCGCACTTCCTAAAATAGAAGATATCGCGTATACCCATAATGGAATCCATAAAGGTAAGCCACAAATGAAAAATACAGAAGCTTAAGTAAAACATAAAGATATTATATATCATATATAAATATAGTGACATCTTAATAGCCACCTTTGAAGGTGTTATATGAGTGTTGAACAATCATCGTTTCGTGAGGCAGAAATTCGCCATCCACAGAAACAGTATGTTCTTTAACCATTATATGTAGGTGTGTGTAAGTTTAGCTCTAATACTTCTTATAAAAACATCCTAGTATATTTAGGATACTGGAGTTTCTACAAAAGAAAACAATAAAGATATTTTAGGGGGTTAGAGAAGCAAAATAAAACAAAAGGACTCAAAAGAAGACATTACCTTAAACTCGGGTAACTCCCCTTGGTTTGAGCTCAAAGGATTTCTTGAGAAGACTTCTGCCCAAAGTGAGGCTTCAAGGAGTAATAAAGGGATGTGTAGAGACAAAATGGGCAGGGTTTGGCTGAGCCAAAGGCTTTGGGAGTGTGAGTAAGGAGGTAGAGTTGGGGGCCATTTTATAAGAGGAGAGGAGGGGCACTCTTGGAAAGTGAAGAAACGTCACTTTATTGTAAAATGGTATTCGGATTTGAGAGGTCCCACATTGATTTATTTCGAGGATAAGGTGATAAGGGTTCGAAATCCACTCATCCAATAGGTTTTGGACATGTGTAGGTCTTAGATATTATATTATCTTTCCATTTTATTTAAATTGTTAAATAATGAGGTCATCGCTGCATCATCATGATGTCATATTAATTTAATTTATTTAACGTCTAAAATTTTTAAACAAAATACTATGATTTAGAAAATCTTTTTAGATTTCCAATTAATATTTATAGTCAAAAATCTGACTTGTATAACCCCATGTAAAAATTGTTTTATTAAAACATCTCATGTGTGTGTCATTTTTACTTTAACATTAAATAAAAAGTTATTTATGTCATTTCCCAACCAAAGTGGCTCCATGGGGTCCCCAAGTTGACCCATGGCTTGTATTGTTCGGCCATGACACATCTAATGAGTTTAGGACATGTTTCAAGTTCATTTCATATTATTAAAACATTATTTTTACCTTAAACTACACTAATTACCTCTAATCGCGATTAAAAACTTAATAAGTTACTATTCACCAAAAAAATATTTTAATCCCATTGAACCACATTTTACATCTTAATGAAAACCATGTATGTCAGATTTTTTAAATTAAAAACACAAAGGTGGCAAAATTTCATTTAAACAGAAAATCAGTATTTATAAGTACCACTTAGTGGTTTCACTATTCATCAAAAATTAATGTTTTTCAGAAAATTACCAAAAATTCACCCTAAGCTATATTTGATATTCCAAATTCAAAAATGAAGTCTATTTTACAAAATTCAAAACATATAAGTCACATTAATTAATTTAATAATTAATTTCCACTGTCATGAAAAATAGCGTGTTTTTATGAAACAATAAGTATCAAAAGATTTACACTAGTTTAAGTCCGATTTCAAAGTGAAATTAATTCCAATGACCACTATTAGATTTAATGGTAAAAATATATTCTAATTTCACTTTAAAATAAATTAAAAACATAATATAATCATATAAATAAATTAGATTAAAAAGAGGTTTTGAATTAAAATACAACATTTTACACTATTCATTAAAAAAAGAACTTTATCGGAAAGATACCAAAAATTTACACAAAGTAAATTTTGATGTCCTGATTCTAAATAAGTGTTTTATTTGGTCCAATATAATGTATAAGAGTGAACAAAACTATATTTAATGACGGTTCGCCATCAAAAGGCGATAAGTGAACCTTTAGTGAAAACTAGGGAATATACGCCTAAAATTGAATTCTTTCCGTATTTTAAGCCTTTATCTTTTATTGGATAAATTTAAAAAAAATTAAAAACATATATAATCATATTTTAGTTATTTCTATCCATTCCCACCAATACAATGGCTACATGTTAACTGCCATTTAAAATAATATTATTTTATTATTAGAGTGCAACGTAAGATTCCCAAGAAACCCGTTGTTGCGTGTTGGGTACGCCATCGAGCATAGAGTCCCCTTTAAAGTCATATTAATATTTTATTCAAAAATATGAATTAATATGAAAATGTCATATTCTTTATTTACCTGGGGTGTTACATCCTTCCCCCTTTTGGGAATTGCGTCCTCGCAATTTTAAAATTGGGCTTGGAAACATCCTTGAAAGTCCCACATCGGAAGAAGAGTCGGTAAAACAATAACTTTAAAATAAAGAAAGATAAGTACAAAGGTCACACGAGTTAACCCATAATAGGATTCCATGTATGAAATCATGGACATGGAGGAGAAAACATAGGGTCATGTTTTGATGGAGAGTGATAGAAAACATGTTTAGGAGAAAGTTAACCACAAGAAAATCACAAACTTGTGATGGGTTAAACGGTATTCGATTCCCCATTAGGAAAAGTTAATAGACAAAATTTTTGTTTTAAGTTACTTTTTATTGAGGAATTTATTCATAAGGAAACATATCACTTATCATGTTGACTTTCATCTTTTATTATATTGCTTACACAAACTCATATTTTCTCCAAAATACGAGTATTTAGGAAGACTTGTTCACATTAAGAGTACTATAATAAACTTCTATAGAATCACCTAACCCAAAAAAAGAGAACTATATACTTCCCATGTCTTTAGACTTTAACCAAAACCAAACCCAAAAGGTTAGTACAAGATCAGATAATCCAGATAAGGATAACACTTTATAAAAATAAAATCTATTCTTAATCTCCAAAATTTGTCCAACAAAACCCAAATTTCAAAGAGGACCATTCGATAAACAATTTTTCCATAAAATTCTTCAAAGTAAACCAAACTAAGATTGAAACCCAAATATTTTAAGGATTTAGTCACATAGTCTTCCAAGTTAAATCGTAACATTTATCTCCAAACAAAATCAGTTGCTCTTAATGTCTCGTATTGAAAAGTAATTAACCTAATCACATATCCTCGATGATAGGTTAATCATTTCGATAGGAAACCCAAAATAAACATACTCTTGATTCCTAAAATCATCCAACTAAAAGGAATCAGTCAAACTAACAAGGGACTTCACGTAGTCCAGTGGTAGGCGATAAATACCAGTTGCACTTTGGTTGTGGGTTCGATTCCCGCAGCTTTGTCTGACGCGACGGGTTGTCACACGGTCTACGTGTTGTCCTTTTTCCAAAACTATATAATTCTTAAAACATTCCCCAAAATGAGATAAAATCTTCAAAAATAATCATAACATGTTTTAACCTCAAGTTTATCTCATGCCTTTCATTTTCCATCATATCATATAATAACCCATAATTACCTCAAAAGTAAGGATCATATAAACTCTAATGGTTACCTTTATAATTATTACCTGAACTTACACATCGATTGGTCATCTCATACATGATGCATTACAGAACATACCAAGGTTCTTGTGGTTGATCATGACTCCTTGATAGTTGGTTTAGAACAACCATGAGTTTCCTCATTGAATCCCCCATTATATCTAGTATCTTAATAAAAGAACCACCACAGTTTCCTTTAAACCTGTTGTCTCTTTTGTGCCTGCTAGATCCATCCATTCACTAAAAATAGAAATGTCAGTGTGAGTATATCAACAAAACCATCATGTACTAATGAGAAAGGTAAACACTAAGATATACTTACTCATTCACTTTATCTAAAACTAGGACTCTTTCTGAAATCCTAACCATTATGGTAATGTCACTTATGCTTAGAGAATACCCTAACCTCTAAAGTTATCTAAACCGACCTTTTATACCAACTATAAGGCCCTAGCCTTAAACCTTACTTAATATTGAATTAAATGAGTAATTCACATTGAGGATCTTTTCAGGTTTAGAGTTTTAGAGAATTATGACATAACTATTACATCTCAAAAGATTACAAAGTAGTCGCTTCTACTAAATTTCCATAAAATAAAAACTCTTAAAAAGAAACATGTATAGTTCCATGTTTTAGGTAGCATGACTTTCCCTTGATCCCATCCTTGACCCTATTCCACACTAAGTCCTGTGAAAATTTTTTCAAAAATGTGGGATGAGCATAAAAAAGCTCAGTAAGGGATACAAAAAGAATGAAAACTGTTAGTTTTTCAAAACAACAAGTAAACCATGTATACTTTATCAATGTAATACTTTTCACCTCTTCGAAGTAGTAAAAAATCTTCACTGAATAAAAGTTCATTACTTACCATTTTGTAACCAAAAGATTACCATAAAACCCATATAAAGAACACATAACATATAAAGGTAAATTGGGACATAAACATACTTAAGTGGAATAAGCATACGGTCAACTTCCACACATATCACTTAATGGAATAGCCATTCGGCCAACTTCCATACATACTTAATGGAATAGTCATACGGCCGACTTCCATACCCAATGCATTGGAGGTTATAACGTAACCACCCATCCTGGTATTCACGACACCACCCGTCATATGGTTTATCACGTAACCACCCATCAAATGTCCAAGTACCATAATAAAAACATAAGACATAAAACAAATATAATGGAAAGAAAACATTTCCACACTTTGATCACAATATATCACTCAAATATATTGACATAACAAATCCTTTATAAAAACCATTTTCAATACCAAAATACATAAAAGATTATATGGTATTTATTTCATTTTAAAAAAATCACAGCTTGTTGATGAAGCCAAAGACTAAATAATACTCGTGGAGGCGGAAAAGGTCGTTGCCACCGTGTACGTTAAAAGAAACATTATTTTTTGTCGTTTATTAAAACGCTTCGTATAAAAAGATTCCTTTTGTATAAAAGTAAAAGTCAAATGGTTTTATACGCTGTATAAAAGAAAGTTGTGTATAAAACGAAATATGCCTCAATGAAAGGAGATTGAGACGTAGTCCCATACAAAGATGTTATCCTTGGTTTAAGGATATATCAATTACCTAATTATTTGTGACAAATGAATACACCAAATATAAGTGGATATTAATTGTAAAATAATAAAAATTCATTCACACATATTCAAAGGATGACATATTCAATAACTACATGTTGAACCCAACGAAATCGAAATTGGGTTAACAAGTTCCCTTGACAGCCTAACAGCGTCACATAAAAATGAGTTGATGAGAGATAAAAAGTGTATCTCATAACTTGGACATAAAAGTTACATCAATAAGTATATATGAGAACATATCCCAACATAACAATATGTAAATTAAAAGACCCAACAAAAGAAGTCTTTTAAAAAGAGGAGGGTGAAAGGTTCCCTTACCGACTTGGGTATCTTTCAAAACTTACACCCCATGAAAGAAGGAAAATACATCATTGATGTAAATACTCATAAAAAGAAAGTATATTAAAAAAAGAGTAGAATAATGGGCAGTACGTACACCACTAAAAGGAAATTGTGGAAAATGTAGCATAAATCTCACGGGAATAAAAGTGAGATGAAAAATCCCTTACGAAAACTCGGCAGCCTAACGGCGCCACATAAAACTTACAAAAATGGATTGATGAGATCAAATAGGTTATCTCATCATATTGAAATAAAGTTTATAGAAAGAGGAATATAAAATAACATCCCCCCAACATAAAAAAGTTGAGCTTAAAATAAGTGACATAAAGGATAGTACTTAAAAAGAAAGAGAGAGGTTGGATCTCTTACGAAAAATTCGGCAGCCTAACGACGCCACTCAAAACTTCCAAAATGGATTGATGAGAGAGAATAGGGTATCTCATCATATGAACATAAAAATTACAGTAAGAGTAATATAAAAGAATATCCCAATAACAATAAATATTAGCTTAAAAGGAATAACATAAAAGAGTGTACTTAAAAAGAAAGAGAGGTGTAGGATCCCTTACCTCGGGTCCGACTTGACTCGATCATTCTTTAACGTCCTGAATAATAAACTTGAGTTAATTTATATTTTCTTAAGAACATATTTTAAGTTCATTATTCCTTTTATATCACTTATTTCCATGTTATAAACTTTATGTAATCATTTAAGTTAATAATGTTTGTTTTGTCGATATTTGGTTCTTAAGTCGAAAGTGGACTTCTTACAATTACATGTTGTTCGTGTGGTCAAAGGTTCTTTATATACAGAATGACATTCCGGATTTGGATATCAAATATATCATATATATCTAGAATATACATGTATTTATAATATCACATAATCATTTAGAGGTAAGAAATGAAATGCACCGTTCATGGAGACGGTAAGTCGTACGTACGCATGAACGCTACTTTCATTTCTTTGTCATATTAATGGAATTAAAACTAAATGAGAGGTATGTATATTTTAATTCCAGAATTATATTCATCATTTATATGTATCATTCATCATATATATCCATTATATACATGTACTTATAATATTACATTACATTTGGGGATAAGAAATGAAATGCACCGTTCATGGAGACGGTAAGTCGTACGTACGCATGAACGCTACTTTCATTTCTATATCATACTTTAATGGATAGAAATAATAATGATATAGAGGTATATAATAATTCCAGTATAACATCATATATAATAACATTAAATCCATCCTTTATATGTCCCACGTATGGCATTAACGAATCACATCACTTTGAGGGGGCGGTAGTCCGCACTTCCTAAAATGATGATATCGCGTATACCCATAATGGAAGACATAAATGTAAGCCAAAAATGAAAAATACAGAAGCTTAAGTAAACCATAAACATATTATATATCATATATAAATGTAGTTACATCTTAATGGCCACCTTTGAATGTGTTATATGAGTGTTGAAGAATCATCGTTTCGTGAGGCAGAAATTCACCATCCACGGAAACAGAATGTTCTTTAACCATTAGATGTAGGTGTGTGTAAGTGTAGATATAATACTTATTATAAAAACATCATAGTATATGTAGGATACTGGAGTTTTTACAAAAGAAAATAATAAAAGGAGTTTAGGGGGTTGGAGAAGCAAAATAAAACAAAAGGACTCAAAAGAAGACATCACCTTATAATCGGGTAACTCCCCTTGGTTTGAGCTCAAAGGATTCATTGGGAAGACTTCTTCCCAATGTGAGGCTTCAAGGAGTAAGATAGGTATGTGTAGAGACAAAATTGTCAGGTGTTGCCTGAGCCAAAGGCTTTGGGAGTGTGGGTAAGGAGGTAGAGGTGGGGGACTTTTATAAGAGGAGAAGAGGGGCACTCTTGGAAAGTAAAGAAAAGTCACTTTATTTCAAACTGGTATTCGGATTTACGAGGTCCCACATTGATTTATTTAAAGGATAAGGTGATAAGGGTTCGAAATCCACTCATAAAATAGGTTTTGGACATGTGTAGGTCTTAGATATTACATTAACTTTCCATTTTATTTAAATCGTTAAATAATGAGGTCATCGTTGCATCATCATAATGTCATAAATAATTTAATTTATTTAACGTCTAAAAATTATAAAAAAAATACTATGATTTAGGATATCTTTTTAGATTTTCAATTAATATTTATAGTCAAAATTTGGACTTGTATAACCCCATGTAAAAATTGTTTTAGTAAAACATCTCATGTGTGTGTCATTTTTACTTTAACATTAAATAAAAAGTTATTTATGTCATTTCCCAACCAAAGTGGCTCCATGGGGTCCCCAAGTTGACCCATCGCTTGTCTGGGTCGGCCATGACACATCCAATGAGGTTAGGACATGTGTCAAGTTCATTTCATATTATTAAAACATTATTTTTACCTTAAACTACACTAATTACCTCTAATCGTGATTAAAAACTTAATAAGTTACTATTCACCAAAAAATTATTTTAATCCCATTAAACCACATTTTACTTCTTAATGACAACCATGTATGTCAGATTTTTGAAATTCAAAACACAAAGGTGTAAAATTTTCATTTAAACAGAAAATCAGTTTTTATAAGTTCCACTTAGTGGTTTCACTATTCATCAAAAATTGATGTTTTTCAGAAAATTACCAAAAATTCACCCTAAGCTATATTTTATATTCCGAATTCAAAAATGAAGTCTATTTTAAAAAATTCAAAACATATAAGTCAAATTAATTAATTTAATAATTAATTCCCACTGTCATGACAAATAGCGTGTTTTTATGAAACAATATGTATCAAAAGATTGACACTAGTTTAAGTCCGATTTCAAAGTGAAATTAATTCCAAAGACCACTATTGGATTTAATGGTAAAAATATATTCTAATTTCACTTTAAAACCAATTAAAAAGATAATCTAATCATATAAATAAATTATATTAAAAAGAGGTTTTGAATTAAAATACAACATTTTACACTATTCATTAAAAAAAGAACTTTATCGGAAAGATACCAAAAATTTACACAAAGTAAATTTTGATGTCCCGATTCTAAAGAAGAGTTTTATTGGGTCCAATAGAATGTATAACAGTGAAAAAAACTATATGTAATGACGGTTCTCCATCAAAAGGTGATAAGTGAACCTTTAGTGAAAACTAGAGCATATACGCCTAAAATTGAATTCTTTCTGTATTTTAAGCCTTTATCTTTTATTGGATAAATGTAAAAACATTTAAAAACATATATAATCATATTTTAGTTATTTCTATCCATTCCCGCTAATACAACGGCTACATGTTAACTGCCATTTAAAATAATATTATTTTATTATTAGAGTGTAACGTAAGATTCCCAAGAAACTCGTTATTGTGTGTTGGGTACGCCATCGAGCATAGCATCCCCTTTAAAGTCATGTTAATATTTTATTCACAAATATGGATAAATATGAAAATTTCATATTCTTTATTTACCTGGGGTGTTACATTAGTAAATTATTTACATTTAATTATAAAATTTTCTTCCTTAGGGATCATATGATTTTACTTATTTCCATTTTATATAGTATTACTTAAACCATTAGGATTACGTCAAATTCCGCTATGATACATGGATTTTGTTAAAAATGATATCGATAGGTATAATATTATTCTATGAGGTAATTATTAAAAATTCATTAAAATAATAATGAGGATATATTTATATAATTTATACATCAATGATACTTTTAAAATCAATCATTACATATAATAATGAAAAATTAACTATGTATGGTGATGGTAAGTAATATGTACGCAAGTGTAACATTTCCATTTTTAAACGATCGTTTAGGAAAGGAGTTAAGTAATATTTTACCTTTACATAATGATTATAATACTATATGTACTGTATTATTTCTTTTATTAAAATTATATACCTCAGTAATGTGATTTGGTGATGAAAACGAATCGCATAGCCTCATGGATGTGTAGTCCACATGTGCACGAACTACGTTATTATTTTTTAGTGTAAGAAATAAATTTATGTATTAACATTAAAATTTTAAAAATATGTCAAAAATTTTATTATTATTTACATTATATCACATATATTCATTATTTATGTCCTTATTACCATACATACAAATATTTAATGAAAAAAAATCCCATTTCTTAATGAGATGGTAACCAGCCATTCATATGAGAAATGGTATTGTATCAATTGTTGGATGGAATGTAAGAATTATTATGTGATATAATAAATCCATAAGTGAAAATATGTTAAAAATATATTATATAAAATTTCAATACATCATTGTAAGAATTAAATATTCGAAATGATCGAAAATGAAGGACATTGTTTCAGGATGTGGTAGTCCCCCATACACATGAATGATGATTTTTTTATCCCATTTGATGGATGAGGGTATGGATTTAAGACGAAAATTAAACATAATAAAAGATAATTATATGGTAGGTACTTTATTTAAAAAATAATAATTTATGATCAAATTATGATGGTGGAAGAATAAATAAATAAAAATAATAGTAAAGAACAAAACATATTCTTTAAGGAACCTCCTTTTGTAATAAACAAAACCATTCATAAGATAAGTTTATATTCATCATGAGGGGTATATGTAGATTAAAAGTAATTAATTAAAATGTTTTTGTAATTATAGGTCATGAAATATGGATTTGAATTTGTAAATATGAGAGGAGGTGTGGTAGCCTTTTATAATCATGACGAGTGAAACACCTGTAATTATCAGAATGTAAAAGATGTACCCATGTTTTTCACATGAATAAATTTTAAAGAATAGAGAATTATGGTTCCATTTAAATAAAAAGATTTAAAAATTCACAAATATTTATTTTTATAATGTTTTAGAAATTTTAACTATTATCTATTTTTAAAAAACCAATAAATTAGGTTTTATATTAACAGTAGAAATTAGTTTTTACAATTTTATCTATTAATTATAGTTAAGGATTAAATTTAACATATTAGATGATATATATTATTTTTTTCAATATTAAATCCATTTTATCCAATTATATTCACATAAGTGTAAAAATGAAATTTAAAACAAACCCAGAAATTTGATGAAAAGCAGGTTTTCAAGAAGATTATTTTTCAAGGAAAATATTCTTAAATATTAACTCAATGACTAATAATAATCATTGTATGAATATAAATTAATATTCATTCATGTATAATCTATAAAATTCACTTCAAATATTCATAATTAGGGATTATTTTAATTAATTAAGACGTATAAGAATTATGTACTTTAAAACAGTTTATTGAAAAATCCCATTTTAAAACACAAAAATAATCACGCACTAAATTCCAAAATAATTGTTATTAAAACATAATTATGTATAATATATTTAATTAAATAAAACTTATTTATATTAAAATCATATTAATGTGTTATGGGAATTTTAAATTAAAAAATATTTTGAAAATATATGATATTTTTTAAAAAATTAAGTTATTATCACTATTAACTGAAGAATAAATATTATAAAATAATAGTAAAATTTTACACTGAGTTAATTTTGATGTGATGGTATAAAAATTAAAATTTATTTTTTCAAATTTATAATATATAATTTAGAAATAAATATTTTAAATAAACCCTTTTTTAGAAAAGAGTCTAGTAAAAACTATTTCTATTTTTATGTAAAAATTACTTAATATTATTTTTGATGAATATATAAATACTATTAATTTTAATTGAAAAATAAATGGTATATTATTAAATTAACTAGATTATAACACTATGTAATTAATGTTATTTATGATGATGATCTCTATGATTTTAGCGTTGTAAGCCAAAAGGTATAATATAATCATTAAGTGTAAAAACACTATAAAGTAGAGGTTATTAAGGTTATTCGGGATATAAGATAATTTAGATATTAGATTATTTATTTTAAACATTGGGTAATAAATTATATTTTTGGAAATTATTGTATTAATTAGTTGTATTAAATTTTATTCATTTTGGGAATTATGCTAACTTCATCAAAAAAATATTGGTTTACTGTTTTGTCTAAATTCCAGATTAAAATATTTTTTATCTCTTTATGATTATTTATTTACATAAAAATTAGATTTTAGTTTATTAAGAATTAATAATTCATCTTTTATAAAAAAAAATTAATGAAAAATAAGAGTTTTGGGTGGAATTTAATTAAGGGATGAAAGTAAACTATTCATGTATGTATACCTCCCTTATATAATTTTTAAAATTGAAAATATATTCATAAAATCATGGAAAATGATCTAAAGAATGACAATTTTATCTTATATCCTTTATTTTAGATGATACAATGGAATTTTTCAAACCATGGTTGTTTATGTTTTTATGGTTTTAAATAATCTATTTATCAAACATTTTTTTTTATAAATGACCTCTTTAATGATCCATCATTCTCTAAGAATTAATTATTTATTCAATTTATGCATCATCAATTCCCCAAAAAAATACTACATTGAAATTTATTTATGCGTTATTAATCGTGATGAAATTCGTGCAACCCTTTATCACTTTTAACGTGAATGTTTCATTAAACCATTTCATGATATCAGATTTGAAAAGTGGTATTTCCAAATTTCTATTTCATAGTTACTGAGTCAGGTTCAAATTTAAAGTGATCAATTTTTTAAGTTGTTGATGAAATTTCACAAAAGTATTTTCATAAAATATGAAGATTATGATCAATAATGTATATGAATCACAATAACATGCTTAAATTATCATCATAATATCTAACCGTTATGAATTAGCCATTAAATTGGTGAATATGAATAATATTAACTATATTATGATTTATATTTTTATATTTATTTCTAATTACATTTAAATTAATTTATTAATAATTGTTAAATAATGTCATAATTGGTAATAGATTCATTTTATTCATCGAAAATATGATTCCCTCAAAAATGATTTTTTATATTTTAATGGGTAACTATTATAAGTAATTTATAAAATATTTTAAAATTGGTTTTTATAATTGAAAATCAATTTACTGAATTTTAATATCATAATTAGTATAGTGTTAATTTTTTTTTATGTTTTAGAAATTGATTATTTTCATAGAATTGGGAAAATATGGATTATTGTAAAATTTCCCTTTCTTTTATATAAATTAAGTAATTAAAATGTCCCTTTATGAATTTAGTTAAATTAAATTAAATTAATAATATTTATTTTATATTTAATATAATTAATTACAAGTTAATCTTATTTATAATGAATTTTAGTATAAGTTTATAATTGGGATCAATAACACATTTTTCTGAATACAATTTGAATCTTCATAATGTTTCTATATTTTAATTAATTAAAATAAACCATAATGATAAATTATTTAAAATAAAACTATATATTATATTTATATAAATTTTAATTGAAATTAATATAATATTTATTAATAGTCATAAATTTAATATAATATCATCTTCTTTCATGAAAAATAAATATATTGAGAAATCGTTTTTTGTCATGATTGTGGGTTTTTTTATTCTACAATTACTTTGAATATAATTTTGTAAAATTTATCATAAAATTGAATCATGATATTATATATTATATAATTAAATTATCTTCATTTTTTCTCATATTTTATAGTTAAATGAATGAAAATATATTGTCACGGTTAAAGTTAGAATTTGGTTACCTAGTGTTAAACTAAAATGTTAAGGATTAAAATGTAAAAAGACAATTGTTTTAATTTTATTGTATATGCATGTTTCTATATTAATTACATTAGTACATATTTTAATTTTCATTTGGGATGCTTTTTTATGACCGTGAATAATATGATAATTTATGTAATGAAAAACTATATTTAGCTTGCCCTTGCATTTATATTTGAATTATATTATCACATATGGGGAAAAATTATTTGATTGTATGATGATGATATTCAAGATAATAATTAAACTAATACCATGAGTTTTATTTAATTATTGTTTTTAGTAATTATATAATTTCTAAAATACTGAAGCAACATGAGCAGCATAAATTTTTAATAATTAGTAAAATTAGAAAAATGATATTAAAAATCATAGAAGTAATCTGAATTAAATGAAATATTTTATTACCTGATTTTAATATATTAATATGACATTATTTAATGTTTTTAATATAATATATTCAAATTTATCCTTATTCTTTATATTTTTTTAGTTCAAATTAAATGTTTTGTATCAAATTTGGAGATAATTTTATTTATTGGAAATATTTAAAATTATTAAAAATCTTATAATCTTTTTATTTCGTGGTATCTGTTTTAAAAAATCGATCATATTCCTTACATTGACTAATGGACCTTTTATAATTAATATATTGATCCCTAAATAATAATTTTTTACCATTATAAATGGTAAAATGGGGTATTCCACATTAAATATGCCAATGATAAAGTTAATTTTTACACAAAAATAATTTTTATTTTATAAAATAAAAAAAATGGGTACCAATTATATACTAAGTATCATTTATATTTTATTGTTAATGTATAAATCACAAATGTAAATAAATAAATTACTATTTACGATGATAAAATAGAGAATATTAAAAAAATAAATGATAATGAGTAACATGTTTAAAAATAAAGTTTTTTCTTTTTTAGATATGGAGAGAAAATATAATTCATCAAATCCTTTAATTATAATTTTTTGTGGAACATTAACTAAGGGTGACTTCTAATTATATATGAGATTTCAATTTTTACAAAAATGACACTTATCTTCCATTATAAATACTACATCCTCTCATCACTTCATCAATCCTATTAGACCATTTATATCTCCCAAAAATTACCAAAATATCTCAAAAAAATCTACATACATGTTATATATATTGTTTATATGAAACCTCCATCCATAGGGTCCTTGATAAAGAATCCAACTAGATTTGTTCTATATGATGTTAATTTTTTTCGCATAACCCTTTCATTTTTCACTTATTCTCTTTCAAACATCATTAATATATTGATAAATAAAATAAAATAAGACAAATATCAAATATATACAAATTTGTTATTAAATTAATTTCATAACACACATACTCCTCATATCCCATCAAATTATAAATGAAACCATTATTCATGTGTATAGTTAAAGACCAGCTCACAAACCAGTGTAATTCATTTATCATCATCGCTACTCATGAATTTTTATAATGATGGATTTGAAGTATATATATATGATAATTGAAACATAATCATACAAATAGAATATTATATCACATATACCTTCTTAAATTTTTTAAGTGGGTAATATGATAACATTTCTCACGTGTACGGAAGAGTACCACCTCATGAAATAGTCTAGTTCATTTTTTCACTAACACGTTACATGGATGTTGATAACAATTTAATTTAGTTACTATATGTAATATATATATATATGGAATAATAATTATATTAATGACATATTTATCATTCTCAAAATATAGTATTTTAATTTTCTTCATACCTTTCAACTCACTAAAAAATGATAATGTCAATCATGTGTACAAAGGGACTATTATATCCAAGATCGATGTGATTCTTTTTTTGATCAAAAAAATCACATGGATTATATATATAAATTTTTATGAATGAAAATTTAAATAACTAATATACAATGTATGATATGTTGATCATTTTATAAGGATAAAATAATACATACTTTCATTCCGTAATGATCATTGGATAATGGAAACGTTACTCTTGCACACGTATAACCTACCATTTTTTGTGGGTGGTGAAATGGCCAAAATACAATAGAAAAACTTTTATTACAACAAAGAAGAGAATACATGAGTCTAAAGTACAAAATCATATTACAATCCTTATCATGAATATGTAGAAAATCAGTAGAGAGATCATCAAGCTAGGTAATATCTTGATTTACTCCCTTATTATCCGGGTGATCAGCAACTATATTAGCTTCAAGATAAATTTTCATTATGATGTAGTTTATGTCATGAAATGAGTGGGTGCAGTCCATCCAATGAGTACTAATTGTCCATTCATGGCTTGTCAAACAATTCCAAATTTATTAAAAAATGGTGGTCAAATCATATTCAATACAGATATTGTTCCAAACATGGATCCCTACAAAAGTAACAGCATGTATCACGCCCATTATTTTGGCCTCTAGATAAGAGTTAATTCCGCATGAACCAAGAAAACATCCAAGGATCTGGTCATGATTATTCATGAATATAGATCCAGATCCCACGGGACATAGATTGCTTTCTGAGGCACCATCTCCTTGATTCTTACATAATTTATTATTCATAATTATAACTGATGATTGATATTTCAAAAATAAATGATATATATAGTTTATAAATATATCATCATTATTATTTTGGAGATGATGAAAAAATTACCACTCTTACCCCGGTCATTATATGAAATTGTATTGAAAATATGGACTGAACAACGTCAAAACACTCGACCTAGATTTACATACCAAAATATATAAATACGAAATTAAAATAAATAGAATTAACTATTTTATTATACGTTAATAAACCTATAAAAAGATTTTATGAGATTTTATAATATATATAAGTTTATTATAAAATAGTATAGGGATATAAATGGAATGTCTTGTATCGAGGTTAGGGTTTCAAATCTCACTTTTATTTCTTCATGAAATATTCCATATTAAACACTTAATTTTATTTTTATATGTATACACTACCCATGAATGTAATTTTATATTATTTTCAGGAAAATAATTGTGACATAAAATTATATATGATGTTCTCCCTTTCATTATGTTTCGATCCAGAGATTAGTAAATATGTGTGGTAGTTCGTCTCAATTTTCCTTTTCAAAAGGATATTTTAATTATATTGACCTAATTTATGTTTCAATATTTATGATTTTAAATGTATTATAATGAATCTTTTATAATTCATGGTATTTAGTGTTTAAATTTTATTTGTTTCAACATTGGTGATTTTACTTGAATGTTATTAGGGGTATATAATTTCAAAACTCAATTTATTTTCTGAGGAATATATAACATCTTCATCATATTTTAAATTTAAATATTATGTGTGTAAGGACTTTTGATTATAATATTTTTAGTTATTTTATGTGAATTTACATTTTATATACATAATTATTTAATTGATTAAATCTCAATCGCAATGGTACGATATTTCTAATGGTTGTTCTACTAAAATTATCTTTCATTGAGACTTACTATTACATATTCCCTTATATTCATTTATGTGGTGTATAAACTTCCTTTTTAAAATTTTATATCATGGATTTTTTATGGTAATGATATTTAATTTTTTATTTGATATTTTTATTTCAGAGGTATAATGATTTAATTGATAAAATTTGAATATGATATACGTTACAATATTTGTGTGCTCAGGTTGTCAATGATTTAATTCTAATTAATGTAAATTGTAACAACCTATTACAATATTTCTAGTATTTACCATATCAATTTTGCTTACATAATTGGGTGTTTCATGGGACTCCCACTAATGGGGGTGATTTTTTGATTGAAATTATATAATGTTGGGGGTATATATGATTTCTATAATTAATGGATTCTGAGTATAATGTGTTCATGGTATAACGGTGTTCTCCTCATTTTATGGGGAACAAATGAGGTGTTTTGGGCCATTATGTAAGAAATTTAGTTTTTAAAGTATACTAGTAATTTACACACTTTTCAAAGGAATTACATGTTTTGTAATGGTCTCTAGGATCATTTCACAAGTTATGTACATAGTGTGAATAGTTAAACGTCTTGAAAGTGATTCACATGACATGTAATATTAAAAAGTGAATTTTTAATAAAATGGAGAGGTATTTTTTGTTGTATATGGACCCCATGGATTACATGACATGTAATGATATTTTTCATCGTGTATGTCACATGATGTGTGGTTTTTAAGATGCTACATGGATGATCTCTCATTATTTTTTTTAAAATTCTTCTCCTCTATTGTCCTAGTTCTATTCATAATTTGTTTTTGGAACCTCCATTTATTCTAAATTGATTAATTTGGAATTTCATTATTCAGGTTTTTATGTTTCGTGTCTTTAGATAATATTTATTTTTTATTTCATTATTTCAATTTATTGTGGTACATTCATTGTGTTGTGTTGATAGATTCGTTGATCATTAAAGTTTTATTCTAAAGTTTCCTTCTAGACCCACTATGTGATCTTCCGTAATAGAATATTATTTATGTTTGTTGTTTTGCGACATAAAAATTATCTAAAGTATCAATTGTTTCTAGTTCTTTTAAAACCATTCTTCTTGATGAATCAATTCTAATATCTGAGAGATCAATTATAGGTCCCTTGTATCATAATTGAGATCATTCCTATTAGTGGATCATCATTCCGGTGTGTGATAAAACTATTGATGTAGTTTGTTCCTTCACTAGCCTTTGTGAATGAACTAAATTTCTCCTGTTTTTATAAATATACTTATAAATGAAATTTCAAAATTATTTGACTGATTTTTTTTGTTTCTGTGTAAAAGGGATTTTTGATAAAATATTGATTTCCCCTAGTTTTAGTTGGATTTAAAGGGTTATCAATGAATTAGAAATTGATTTATGAAAGTGTTATCAAGTAATGGATTGATGAAAATGTTTTTAAGATAGAATAAATTAAAATACTTGGATACAAAGGTAAATTTTTTATCAAATATGAATCATCTATTGATAATGCCTTGGGGGTTTATTTAGGCAGTGTTTATTTTAACCGTAGGTCATTTATTCATCAGACATATTATATACATTAAAGAGTTTCACTTTATGGGTTTTATAACCATGACATAATATCAATACATATGTATAGGTTTTTGATGTGCATGTTAATTTCTATATTGGCGTATGACTATCCAAAATAGACATACCTTGTTTGATGGCTACTTCAATGTGACCAGTTCTTTGGCTTGGGTTGTTTCAATTTCTGCTGCCACCAAATTCATATAATTTTTTATACATTCATTGATTTTATATTAATTCTTATTTGATATGAATATCTTTGAAACTGATTCACTGTGGAAATTTGGAAAAGATGAATTTAAATATTCTCCATGGTTCTGATATAATACATCTAAAAAATTTATCACGGCTTGTTTATTAATAAATATGATAATGCTTGAAATATTTTTACAAATAGTTATTATAGAAAAACTGGGTAAGATCCAATTGAGCCTATTATATCACACATTATACACCACTTCGATAGTGCATATGCCTTTTGATTTCTTTCAATGAGTGGAAAAGAAAGGTGACATATTGAGGTGGTGAGTTTACTAGTAGATGGGTTTCTTGTAGGTGGTGTTGTGATGTTGGATAGTTTCCCATGCTATATTATGTAGTAGTTTTTTGGTTTTTTTTGTTAATACTTGGTTTCATAGAGACTATTTAGTGACCTTATGAGTTTTTATATTTCCACTATATTCTTTCATTTATGAAATATATTTTTCTATTCAGCTATTTTTTTCAGTCATGTGTATATATTCTAGGTTTTTTTCTCTATCATGGGAGATATAATACCATATAAGTGTTGATGATTCATAGATTCTAGTGTCCAACACAATGAGATCGAGAACACCATTTGTGCATGTGATGATTTAGGTATCATACCATATTTATATGGTATCTAGGTTAGTTTCATCAAATTGTAGTATCTAATAGATGTTATGTTGACCTCAGTTATCTAATTTAATATACTAGAGATAGGATTTTTAGGGCATCAGTGGTTGGTTATGATGAGTTATTATCCCAATCGTTCTGTAACGAGACCCATGTTAGAATAGGATATTGGTATACATCTCTCCTATTTGAGTTATTGATAATTGTCACAATTTTTTCTTATGAATTTGTTTGTGTGAACTGATATATTTATATCTATTTTTTATAATTAATTATATTTCAGTAAGCTTTATTATTCTATTGAGATATATTTCGTAGGTTCATTATGAGGGTTCAATTGAGGATCCTCTATGGAATCAACCACATTATCATAATTTTATCTAGTATATCATGTGTTATGTTCTTGATTCCTATTAGAATGTTCCATAAGTTCATAACACTCTTTTTGAGGTACAAAAAGGGGCTGGAGGAGAGAAAGATAGATCATATGAGTTTATACGTCAGAATACACCATCCATTAAATGTTTGATTGAGCCTCAAGGATACAATAATTATAATTAAAATATGAAGGATATGTCAAACTTCTTATATACACATGAGAGTATTACATTGATGTGCATGGAATTATGATTTGAGGGTCCCAATAAGCGGTGGTTGGAATCCATTGAACTTGTAGATATGAACATGATATTTGACTGTATGGTTTTCATGACCATGTTCTTTAAATTATTTTTTACATAGTCAATAATGATTTAAATGCCTCATGATATCTTATTTTTTTGTAGGGAGTGAATTCTGTGTCAGGGTATACAAATTGTCTTGTGCAATTTTTCTGTTTCACACCATAGGTGTTGAAGAATGTCTAGTTGAATGATCAAAATTACTTAAAATATTTGTAAATAGATAACAGATCATAGGTATTTATGAAAAATATTTAGAACTATGTGGATATGGTAGATAAATTGGGGTTTGAAAAGATAAATATTGGAAATATTTTTGGGTATTCCACCGCTTCTCATTCAATTTGATAAAGCTGCAATGGTGTGAATGGAAAGAAAAATATGTGAAATGATCATCACATGACTGTTGGTGCTGCGGGTTCTCAGCAACATGCCTCCTCCACACCATAAATTACAACTTTCCTTGAAACTTTTAATTACTACCAGTTTGGAGTGATTAGACACAACATGAATTCATATACTATTCCAATAATTATCTGTAATGTTTTTGAATGATACATCCATAATTAATTAATCTATCATGATATTTTTATACCTTATTATGGTTCGGGATTATTATATCATAATTCTTCTATTGGTAATTTATATGGTTTAAATATTTTAGTGATCCAAAAAAAAGAATAATAAGTGAAGAACCTTCATTTAGAAGATGTGTTTTTGGATGATATTTATGTGGTTCAATAAATAGTTTGTGGTATTATCATTATTTAATCATTCCTAATGTGTTCATTATTTGATATTCTTTTCTCATATTCATTATTATTTGGCCATTATTTATATGATTAGATGTTCTATGGTTATCATGCCCTTCGTCACGGAGTTAGTGACACCTCTTAGAAATATGAGATATAAGTGTTTTGATATTGCTTGTTCCTTATTGACATATGAAATGGAGTTAGTCTGAGATCTTATCATTCTTGATCTTAATTTTTTTGATGTCATCATCAGGATAGACTGAAATGTTGTTCATCATGCTAATGTTCATTTTCATCATTAGTATGTTTTTTCTGATGTTGATGTGAAGTCGTGGCATTATTAGAGTGAGTGGAGTCTGAGGTACAGACACGTAGAAGAATCACAACTAGAGATCTTGATTTTTAGGTTTTTTGTAGTAGTTTATTGCAATGGAATTCCTTCTTTTTTTGATCTATCGTATTTTTTCAGGAATTTTCTGAGGTTTTTCAATATTATTTTCCTAGACATCATCTAGATATGTAGGTTGATCATTTGATTAACTTGGTGTCCAGTATGTAGACGATTTCAATTCCTTCTTTCATATATAAATAATAGAAATGAAAGTGATCAAGGTTCACTTTGATGACCTGATTAAAAAGGGTTTGGGTTTTTCAAAAAAAAATCCTTGGAAATCCCCTATTCTATTTTCCAAGAAAGAATCAGGGTGACTCTAATTGTGTTTGGACTATTGGATGTTGAATAGGGTAATGGTTATGAATAAGTATCATTAGAATCGATCGAATGATTTATTAAATCTGTTAAAGGAGTCAATTTGCTTTTCCAATATCAATATTTATTTGTCTTATCATTTTTTTAGAGTCTCGGTGCATGATATATAAAATATGGATTTCAGGATAATATATTCCCATTATGAATATATTGTGATGTTATTTGGTATGACTAATGCTCTTACAAATTTTATAGCCTTAAAAAATCAAATTTTCTGTCATTATCGCAAGAACACTATGGTAGTATTTGTATATGGAATTTCGATTTATTCAAGGTCTGTGAATGATAATGAACATCATTTGGGATTATTTCAGGAAATCCAAAGTAATTAACGTATGTATGGAAGGTTTTGAAATGTAATTTCTAGATCATAGAAGTGATTATCCTAGAGCATGTCATTTCAGAGAATGAAATATTAGTTAATCATGAGAAGGTGAAGTGTCATAGACCAAAATGGAAAAACTCTAATCCGTCACCAGAGTTAGCCCATGACATAGCCTGAAGTGTGTTCCCAATCCACTTGGGTTTGATACTATTTCCAAGCATCAAAACATAAAAGTGTGAATGTTCTAATACCAAAAGATAAAAACATGGATATAGATAAAAAACAAAACAATCCATAATATCTAACAAATCAACATAAATAATTACATAGATGATTGTTTCGCACGGAATTCGGGGATGACCTCCTGGATGGGAGATTCAAACGTTCTGATCGGTTTCAAACGGGTTTGTTCGTAGAACCAGAAACATCCAATGATTCCACATCCGTTTGGACCTACTTTCCAAAGGTAGGCGCTCATTAGCTTGTGGGCTAATGAGGTTTAGGAATTTGCATTGGTCGAGAGGATGGGAGGTCGGACTCATCACACCTTTTTGAGGGGAATTATTGTCTATTCCGGGACTCTCTTTATAGATTTAAGTTATGTTCGTGAATCCTTATTACATTACCAAGTATAAAATGATGTTTCCTCCAGTTTTAACAATCAATGATTAAATATGTAATAAATTTAGAGAATCTTTTATATGTATTCGAGGTTCTTCATCAATAGAGAATCATCTGTATCTATTTAGAGATTCTTAGTCAATGGTATCCTTCAAAAACATTTATAAAAGTCTCTTGGTCACTATGATGATCATGCTGGTTTTAAAGCCACTCAATGGGGCACTTGAAGTTTATCGTCATTCAGAAGGACATGGATTATTTCAAAGTTGGGATCGAACCCATAAATGGGCTACCTACGTATCCTTTGTTTTGGAAAAGGAATCAGAACCCATGTAGTTTGAGTAATGGAGTATGACGTTTATGATTGATGGCTCAAAGAAGGATGTCATAATTACTTTTACACTCTAAGCTCACGTGAGTCATGCTCGGTGTGAGAAACAAGAGGTATTGGTAAAAAATTAGACAATTGTGCCATGAATGATGCAATCATAAGAAATGGTTTGGGGATTATGTATGTATGACTCCCCAGATAGATGAAGGTTTAGGATTCACTTTTAGGGAGAAAATCCATGAACAGGGTCCATAAAGGTATATGTGATTGATGGAGATTTGAATACTCTAATCTTGGGGATTACTCCTAAGGAGGATGCTCAAGTTAGGAGGGGACTTATGATTGGGTTTTACTTCTGAAAAGGAAGCCCAAATCAAGGGTAAATTAGGACTGGTTAAAGAGAATTTAGGGGACTTGGGACTTATTTCTGAAAAGGAAGCCCAGGTTAGGGATTAAGGTTTGGGGCTTAATCCTAAGAAGGATGCCCATATTTGAGATTGGGGCTTACTCTTAAGAAGGATGCCCAAATTAAGGGACTTGGGGCTTACTCCTAAGAAGGATGCCCATATTAGGGACTTGGGGATTACTCCTAAGAAGGATGCCCAGATTAAAGGATTATGATTGGGGCTTACTCCTGAGGAGGATGCCCAAGTTAAGGAATTAAGGTTTGGGGATTACTCCTGAGGAGGATGCCCAGATTTGGGAATTTTAAGAATTTGGGGCTTACTCCTGAGGAAGATTCCCAGATTAAAGGATTTATAACTGGGGATTATTCCTAAAAAAGGATACCCAGGTTAAGGATTCTCTCATCTTAAAGGATGAGGTTGAATGAATGAACTCTCAATTTTTGGTGACATAAAGATGTATAAATCACTATGTTTTGATAGGTATTCCACATAATTCCTTTCAAATAAGGAATTCAAATAAAGAAATCATGCCATAAATGGATTTGAAGAGTATCTTGAAGACTAAATCTTGAATAGGAGAGGTGAAATGGCTTAAGAGGGGTAAAATGGGCAAGATGGGCACCCAAAAAGGTAGGGGCGCGCAAGTCTTGAAAGGCGCGCAAGTCTTGCATGGGCGCGCAAGTATTGGTCGCGCAGGTATACCTGCGCGGCATGTGGGGTACTTGCGCGATTTTCAACCAGCATAAAAATACTTGAGCGACTCTTTATTAAACCCTTTAAAATATTCTTGAGGTTCTTCCAAAAATGGGACATGCAAATTCTATTTAAGAAATAAGGAGGCGCGCAAGTGTGGTCACTTCCCTTAAGGGCCGACCACTCAGGCGCGCAAGTGTTGATGAGTTTCAACACTTAGGCCTTCCTCCTTCTCTTTAGATCTTCCGTTCTAGGTAAGAAATTACCTTAGAAGTGTTCCAGAAGCTTTGAGAAGAGACTTGGGCGTCGGGAGCTTCAATCCGAGTTTCTGGAAAAATATCCTCTCGAATGGGGGGCCCACAGGGTCTATTTATAGTCAGGAGAAGACCCCGGGCGGTTACCGGGTGGTTATCACTTAGGTCGCGCAAGTCACCCGCGCAACCAAGGTCGTCGCGCAAGTGTACTTGCGCGACAGTGATATAACTTGCGCGGTGCAGTTGCTTTTGATCCTTTGTTCATGCCTTTGTCTATTTTTTATGTTTTCTTCAAAGGATGAATCACTTTGAGCTCAGATATTCCCCTTTTCCTATCTTTATATTCTGTGACGATAGGAGCGTCAACAAAAGTCCCCCCTCAGAGTTGGATCCAGAGAGAAATGAGGATTTGACTCTGAGGAAATCGAATCCATCCAAAGGAAAAGGGGGCGCGCAAGTCTTCATGGCACAGAGGGCGGCGCGCAAGTTCTCTCCACGCAGGCCTTAAATGCACTGGATACGGCGCGCAGATAGGCTTCATGGCCTATAAATACATGGCCTCACCTCCGTACAAGCATCCGGATTTCCGGACTTCATACCTTCGAGCTCTCACCGCGCAGGTCACCTTAGCCGCGCAGGTTGCTCTGTTTTCTAGTGTTTTCCTTGATGTCGCACTACTGTAAAGGCATTTGTACTTGCTCGGTTTATACTTTCACGTCAAAAACTAGCGCGGCACACGAATACTTGCGCGCCATTTTTTAGACTTGCGCGTCTTAATTCCTTAGCCATTTTTTCGAAATCTTTCACAAATTTTATGAAAAAAATAAACCCATTTAAGAGTTTAATTTATTCAACTTTTGGGAAGATTCAATGGCTCCTAAGGGAGTTAAAACGTCTGATGAACTGGCTAGAAAGCGGATTGATTACATGATGAACATCATTGGCCACGATTACTATGATATCTGTGACAGTACTCTCCCAGATTTGGCTAAGTACTTGAAGAAATATCATCCTAATTTTCCACAGAGCATCTATCTGCCTCTGTGTGGTCATGGTCGTCTGCAAGGAGTCAATGTTCCAAATGCAAACAATTATACACCTGAGATGCAGCTGCACTGCTACTCCTCTATTTCGGTCATGTTGTGCATTAAGAGCAACAACAATGGTGTGAACTTTCAAATTCTTCCTCCATGTTATTTCCTTGCAGATATGAAAATGGCAAACCCATGGGCTGAAATGTTTTCCACTGCCGGTTGGTGGAGAGAAGACAAACATGGCATTAGAGCAATATCTGAAAAGAGTACTCTCTCCAAATGGCTCTTTACTTCCAATGCTCCATTCTCAAATCCATGTATCCATCTTCCAAGTCTCTTGGACAGAAACAGAGTCACTGTTTGATCAGTAGAAAATTTTCTCAAAACGCACTCAAGAACATCCTTTTACAATTGTTCCAAGAAGAGCTAGTATCACTGCATCTCTTATTGTATCCAGTTGAATGAATGAATTCCAGGTGGTTGCTAATGACGTTCGGGATGTCGTAAATCAAATGAAGTGTTATGTTGAAAGCCTCTTGTAATTCTTGAAAAAGAGAAGAGACTCCAGTCTGTGGATGTCCTTCTAACTATTGTGTATCAATGAAAAACACTTTCATCTTCAATCATTTGTACCTACATTCTTTCCCTACCTTCTTCAAATTTACTTAAGCCAATGGGCTTAGTAAGCATAGTTTTATTTTTACTAGAATTATTACAAATAACCCTACAAACTTTTAATCTTTTAATTGCTTGATATTACCTAAATCATACAAAAAATGTATATTTAGTGAGCTGGAACTTGACTTTTATTCAGAGTTCCTTTGTCTTTTGTGGGCAGTTTAAAGTCATGCATGCCGGACATAAAGGGGCTAATGTTTAAGGTCGAAATAGCTTTGACCAAAAATGGATTAAAATTGATTCAATTCCTTGACAATTTATCTGAAAACATATTATCATACTCGAGTATGAGGGAAAAATGTAAACTATGGATTAAGAATATTTGAATCTGAGGAATGATATGAAAAAGGGCTAAAAGGCATTAGAAGAATTAGTTTCCAAGAATGAAGTTACTATTATTTAACAAAACCCTTTAGGGGGTTGAAATATGCAGGGCCACCTAAGGACATTGGCTGCATGGTTAAATAAATAGCATCTTTCGGCTGACAAGTCTGTTATGTGGACTGTTTATGCAAGGCCACCTATGGGCACGTGTTGCATAGTCAGGCAAAAGAACTCCCAGAAATTTACCTTCCTAGTGCTAAAAGCCAGTGAAAGTTTATGGAGATTCAAATTTTCTAAAGTATAGAGTTTGTTGTATGGAAAGAGGGACTTGAATATGGAGAAGATATTTCCAAACAAGATTATCGAAGGACTGGGTGAATATCACTCCCACGAAGGTCTGACCCAAACGTAGGGAAGAAGAATAAACCATAGACTTGAATACTTTCAGATCATGAAAAAGGATATGGGACAAATATGTTAAGGATGGCTATTTTTTGCAGATCCCTACATACCGTCATTTAAGACAAATAAGGACAAAAGAGGCATTCTTCCCAAGAATGAAGTTACTATCATTTAACAAACCTGTTAGGGGGTTGAATTATGCAGGGCCACCTAAGGGCATTGGCTGCATAGTTAAATAAAATAGTATCTTTTGGCTAACAAGTCTGTTATGTGGACTGTTTATGCAAGGCCACCTATGGGCATGTGCTGCATAGTCAGGCAAAAGAATTCTCAGAAGTTTGACATTTTTGTGACTAGAAGTCATGAAAAGGGTTATGAAGATCTGAAAATATTTAAGGTTAGGATTATAAAACATAAATATGGGTATTGTCCAATGTATATAGAGATACATAGGTCAATGATAACCATAATCATGTTGTGGCTGGGTCCTGAATTGAAATTTTGGACTTCACTACGTATCTCATAAGAATGAGAATCAAGCAATACGTAGTTATTGAAATGCAGTTTAACATCGTGCAGGACGAAAATATGAGAGATCTTAGTTTAGGGTCATAGAGTTCAGACCATAATAATGAATACACAGTGTGTGTTTTCATGAGGACTTTTCAGCTAAGGGACTGAAAGTAAAATTTGGGGTTAGGCCCAAAAGACTTGGGACTGGATTCGAGGGACACTCGAATGTTCCTACGTATCCCATAAGGATGGGAATCAAGCCCACGTAGTTCTAGAACTACCCTTTGTACAAATTTGGTTCGTACATGTGAAGGGTGAAAGGGGACTTTAGTGAAATGACGGTTTAACCTAAGATAAAAAGTTTAGGCATTACCATGTATGCACGTAGTCTTTTGAAATGAAACATGATTGAAAAAAAAATCAATGTCAATAATAGTTCTCTCTCAAATGAGGAAATCAAAGAATATTGTAGTTTATTGTCGTACCGGACAAAAGTGTTGTATAGTTTAACGTCATATAACAAGGACGAAAGTGAATCAATGTAAAGATATTGATTCCAGGGGCGGTTTCACGAATCAACATCATATGAGATGGTGGTGAACCGATGTGAAGAGATTTTTTTTGGGCTTGAACCCTGGGAGGTTGCCTATATACCCAGCCTGGAGGGCAAGGATCAAAGTCCGTGTAGTTCAATTAAAGAATGAATTAATGATCAAGTTGTTCTTGGGGACAATGATCTAATAAAAAATGTTGTTGGGACTTACACATGGTTAGGGGCCCAAAGAGAGTGTTATAGTTGAGGTTTTCTCTAAGCTCACGTGAGTCATACTCGGTGTGAGAAACAAGAGGTAACAACAACCTTAACGATGCACAGTTTAATGTCATGTAGGACATATCAAGGGACTATGTAGTTTAAAGTCTTGTAGTTATGACTATTGGTGCTGCACAGTTTAGTGTCATGTAGCAGGGACAAAATAACAGTTTAATGTCATGTAGGACATATCAAAGATTTTCTGTACAGTTTAGCGTCATGTAGTTAGGACGATGGGGACAATACAGTTTAACGTCATATTGGATGAAAGGGGGATTGTGCAGTTTAATGTCATGCAGTAAGGACAAAAGAGTGTACCATTTTAATGTCATGTCGGACGAAAGTGCGAATAGTTTAAGGTCATATGCATGGACCGTGGATGGTGCAGTTTAATGTCATGCTGGACCTTTGAGATTATATAGTTTAACGTCTTTCCGGACGTAAGGGACTTTTATACAGTTTAGCGTCATGTAGTTAGGACGTCACAGTTTAACGTCTTGCTGGACGTAAGGGACTTGCAAATAGTTTATGGTCATATGCATGGACCAGGGATGATGCAGTTTAAGGTCATGCTGGACAGTTTAGGGAACTTTTTCATAGTTTAACGTCATGTGGGACGAAGTTGCATTTTAAGGTCATACTGGACCATTTCTGTATAGTTTAATGTCATATAGAAAGGAAGAAATGGTGCTGCACAGTTTAGTGGCATGTTGCAGGGACATCTTCTTTTCTACAGTTTAACGTCATGTTGGACGAAAGTGCAAATAGTTTAAGGTCATATGCATAGACCGTGGATGATGCAGTTTAAAGTCATACTGGACTATGGTGCTATGAACCAATTGTAAGAATCTTGGTTCTGGGGACTATATTTTGTGTTTATACAAAATATTTCTTCAGAAATCTGGCATTAGTTGGAGTCGTGATGAGTTCTCCATCCATTGAGATTAATGAATAAGCTCCATTGGAGTAGACCTTATGTATTGAATAAGGTCCTTCCCATTTTGGCTCAAGATTGGGAGGTTTATTTCCTGGTATCATTAGAGTTCTGAGAACTAATACAAATTCTCCCTGATTGAATGAACGAAGACGAACCTTTTTGTTAAAAGCTCACACTATTTGATTCTGATAGATTTCCAAGTGGTGAAAAGTGCACAATCTTTTCTCATCTAACCATTCCAATTCATTCAATCGCTTTTGGGATTGCTCATATTTAGATAACTGATCACAAATGGCTACTCTGAGTGAGGGCAATTGAACTTCAATTGGAAAGACTGCTTCTGTTCCATATACCAATGAATATGGAGTTGACTGCGTTGCATTGCGGGTGGTAGTCCGATAAGCCCATAAAGCAAGAAAGAGTTTATCAGGCCATGAACTCTTATCTTTATCCACCATCTTTTGTAGTATATTTGAAAGAGCCTTGTTAAAGGCTTCTATTTGGCCATTGGCCGCCACATGATACCGAGATGAATGGTTGGATTTAATGTTGTATTATTGATACAATTTCTTCACCTCAGAAGAACAGAAGTTGGTGCCGTTATCCGTCAATATGGTATGAGGGACACCAAATCTAGTAATGATGTTAGACTTGATGAAGCTAACAATGCATTTATAACTGACTTCTTTGAGAGGTACCACCTCTGCCCATTTGGAAAAGAAATCAATAGTAGTAAGAATGTACTTAAACTGCTTGGTCGTAGCTGAAGGGTAAGGTCCCACCACATCCATTCCCCATGTGGCAAATGGCCATGAGTATTTAGCTGTATAAAGCAACTCTGGAGGTTGATGAATGAAGTTGGCATATACTTGGCATGAATGACACTTCTTTGTGAAATTAACACAATCTTGTATCATTGAAGGCCAAAAGTATCCAAGCCTTCGAATTTGATCAGACAGTCTATGTCCAGACTGGTGGGCACCACAGACTCCTGCATGCACTTATTTTATGACATCCATTGTCTCTTCACCATCAATAAATCTGAAGAGAACTCCATCAAAACCACGTTTGTAGAGAATTTTCTATAGGTGGTTTGGGCTATCATAAAGAGTAAAATTGACAACACGTCACCGGATTTGTTCTTTCTTGGTTCTATCAGGTGGAAGTGTTCCATTTTGAAGGTATTCCCTGATAGGTGACATCCATCCTATAGTATGACCATACGGTTCAGGAATGGGACTAATTTCATTAATTTCCTCTGTTCTGACTTGAACATAAGGTGAAATTGCATGACGGTGGGCAATACTGATGGTTTTCTTGTCCCGATTTGGATCTGCTAGAGTTGCGGCTATATTAGCCAGTGCATCAGCTTGAGCATTTTGTGATCTTGGGACATAAGAAAATGTCGGTTCTGAAGGGAATTCTGCCATTAACTCTCTGACGTAATCATACAAATGGATTAATTCTTCTTTTCTGATGGCATAATCCACATTGACTTTTTTGATTACCAGGTCTGAATCACCTTTCACCTTTAAGTGATTCACTTGTGCTTGAAGCGCTAACTCCAAGCCTGTGATAAGAGCTTGGTATTCGGCTTCATTATTGGTACCACCTTCCCACAATAAAAAGGAATAAGGTAACAATGCCTTATCTGGAGAAATGAGTACAATTCCTAAACCAACTTTGTTGAATTTAGGATTTTCCATTTTCTTCCCTGTTGGACTTATGGAAGCACCATCAAAATACATTTACCTTGTTTGAGGACTCTCTTGAATAGAGAAAACTTCCTCATCAGGGAGTTCAATATCTGAAGACGTGTCTTCCACTGAAGGATGTTCAGCCAGGAAATCAGCCAGAGCTTGGCCCTTAATTGCCTTTTCAGACACATACTGAATGTCGAACTGCTGCAAAATAACTGCCCACCTTGCTATACGTCCTGTAAGCATTGGACGACTAAGGATGAATTTGAGCGGATTATTGCGAGATACCAATTGGACCTCATGATGTTGCAGGTAGTGTATCAGTTTCTGAACTGCAAAGATTAATGCCAGGTAGCACTTCTCAATACTTGAATACCGGGTTTCTGCTTCAAGCATAGTTCTACTGAGATAGTAGAGGCTATTTTCATTCCCAGCATCATTCTTTTGAGCGAAAAAGGCACCCAATGATCGCTCTAGAGCTGTCACATAGAGGATAAGTGTTCTACCTTAAACAGGTGGCATGAGTACTGGTGGACTCAAGAGGTATTTCTTGAGAACATCAAATGATTCTTGACATTCTTCAGTCCACTGGTAAGTGACTCCTTTCTTCAATAATTTGGTAAAGGGTAAACTTTTTCCTGCCAAATTGGCGATGAAACGCCGAATATAGGCTAAGTGTCCTTGAAGTCCTCTTAATTCTTTCAAATTCTGAGGAGGTGACATACCAAGGATTGATTTGGTCTTCTCAGGATCGACTTCAATACCACGATGGCGTACAACAAAGACGAGGTATTTTCCTGAGGTTACCCCAAAAGCACATTTTAAGGGGTTCATCTTCAAATTATGTTGTCGAAGCTTGTGGAATATGACTTCCAAATCAGTAAAGTGATTAGAACTTTGTTTGGATTTAACCACCAAATCATCTACATAGCATTCAAAAAACTTCCCTAAAAAAGGTTTGAAGATACGGTGCATGGCGCGTTGATATGTTGCACCTGCATTTTTTAAGCCAAAGGGTATCACCCGGTAACAAAACACACCTTGAGGGGCTCTGAAGGCTATAGATTCCTCATCTTTTGGGGCCATTCGGATCTGATTATATCCAGAATATCCATCCATGAAGGAAAGTACTTCATAGCCAGCCGTCGCATCAATTAAGAGTTCTGTAATCGGAACTGGGAAATCATTTTTAGGACAATACCGATTAAGATCTCTGAAATCGATGCAAACCCTAATTTGTCTGTTCTTCTTCTTTACAGGGAAAATATTATCCAACCACTTGGGATATTGAACTTATCTGACGATGTTAGCTTTGATCAACTTATCCACTTCATCTTCAATTTTGGAAGCATAGGTTGGGTGTGTTCTTCTCGCGGCTTGCTTAAATCCTCGATGTTCTTTTGGTAAACCCAAATGATGAGTAGAAACATCAGGATCAAGCCCAGGAATTTCTGTATAGTTCCAAGCAAAAATATCTTTATTTTTCTTTAGAAAAGAAATATACATCTCTTTCTCTTCAAGGGTCATGGCCGCACTAATTAAAGTGGGGCGTGGATCTTTCTCTGTACCCAGATTTATTTCTCTGAGTTCATCCACAGTGGTAGAGATACCCTCTTCAAATGCTGGAGGAGAATCTCTAAGATCTTCCTCTTCCTCTTCATCATGTGCTATTTCTTCCATTTCTACTTGCATAGTAGATGACAAAACGAAATTCCCATGATCATAAGAGATGTCAAAATTTTCACATTTTGAAGAAGAAGCTTCCATTTATGACCCTATTGATGATAAAGGGCCTTCTTTGGGAAATAAAGAGGAGATGATGGATTGAGAATCGACATCATTATTCATCTCTGGTGTTGCTATAACTTCTTCTGGCCTGATTGGAGAAGTATAGACTCGTTGGACTTCAGCAGATGAATTGAAAACGTGACCACTTACGCTTTCATCGCTGTTTGGTAGGTTACCAATTTCTCCCATGTTGTCTGGCTCGATTGCTGTAATTGACATTATGGATCTTTCCATAAAAGTATTATGATTTGGGTATATTTTTTCAATTTGACTGATAGTTAACACATAATCTGTACTCACATGTGTAAATGGATTTATTGGAATTTTCTCCAAACCATATGGAGCATTAACTTTGGTAATTTCTTTCATTGTAGATTTTTCTCTTCCCTTCATGTGATAAAATTCCGCCTCAATGTATTGAGACTCACATGTCTTGAACGGGGTTTTATCACCATACAATGTTCCAACTTGACCATTGAAACAGTATTTGAGACATTGATGGTATGATGAAGTGATAGTCGCATGCTGATGTAGCCAGGGTCTTCCAAGCAAGACGTTGAAAGCTGAGTCTTGATCAACAATCATGAAATCTGAATTGGATACAAGATCCCCAAACTGAGTTCTGAGTGTAACTTCGCCCAGTGGTTCTTGTTCATTTTTATCATATCCTTGTAACATCATGGTAGAAGGAGATAAATCATATTCCGTGAGGCCCAATCAACGAAGTGTACGAATGGGCATGAGGTTGACTCCTGAACCATTGTCAATGAAATCTCTTCGAATATCTACACCATTGACTTTTCCAGATAAGTACAAAGGTTTTATGTGCCCATGCACAACATCATCTTCATCTTTATCAGTAAAAGATATCACTTCAAGGAATTCTGAAGGATTATTGTCTATGTGATAGACTTCAGCTGCAACAATTTCAGCTTCAAACTCCTGAGGACTTGACAAAGCTTCGATGAGTGCTTCCCGAAGATCTTTTGACAGATTCAAAGCATCCAAAATTGATAACTTGGCTGGTACTTGGGCCTTGTGTTTCAATATATCATACTTTTGATCTAAAGGTCTGCGTTTCCCAACAGGAATATGTGGTTTAGCAGGTACCTTGGAAGCAGATGCTTTGGAAGCCGATGCATCTTGTATAGGGATAGAAGTTGGAAAAATCCTTGGTTTTGGAAGATTAGACCGATTAGGTCCATTTACTTGCTGAGATAAAGAAGATAGAATTTTCAATCGGTCTTCCAAAATAACTGTGCCAAGACTGAGTTGACTATTGGGAAAAGAACTTGCTTGTTCTTTTTGAGCTCGATGAAGGGCTCTACCACGAGTTTCTGCTGCATACACAGTGCTAGCAGGGGTAGAATTGGAGAAGTGTCTTCGGAAAGATCCACGTCTTCCCCTGTATCCTGAACCTCTAAAACTTCCTCGGATTCCCTTATTTGATACATGGAATTCAGGCTCATCCAGACTGGAATATGGATCTGTTAATTGAATCATATTAACAGAACCGAAGATTAACTCTTCATCTAATAAAGACTCTGCCTGATTAGCCTGTTTAGGCTGTGCCGTTTGATGGGGTGGTGATCGTGGCTTTGATGTAGATGGTATGAAATCTGCCAGAGTCAAAGACAACTTAGGCCTCGATACATACTCATCTTCTTCTAATTCATCTTTCTTCTTTGAATTGTGTTGCCCTTTTGAGGATTTTTTTTTTGATGGAGGCTTCACTGCAGCTTTTGTAGGAGACACAATTGGCTTCTTCAATTGTGTTCGCAAAATGGCATGGGTCTGATTGATTGTATTTCTGACTATCCAATCATCATATTTTTGCGCAGTTTTTCTTTTGACTTCCTGCCACTCGCCTCCTTCCTCTGGATCTGTAGCAGTAACACACGCTACATGAGCTGAAGAACCCTTCAATTTGACTTGTCCCAAGTCGACCATCTTTTGCAGGAGGTCTTTAAAGACAAAACACTCCTGGATGGGATTCCCCAACATTTGATGAAAGGGACAATAATTGGGACGGTCTTCATCTCCTTCTTTGTTTGGCCTCTTGCGCACTGGTAATTGAACCAAATTATTTTCCAGAGCTGAAATGAAGTAACCAGGAACTTACTCACTTCGTAAAGAGTATGTTTTACTCTTCATATACTCAAATTGTTTTCATCGTTGATCTCTTTGATCATTTGGACGAAATGGCCTTTGTTGTTGGCGTTCAGGAGGTGGAGCCCTTCGAGAAGATGAAGGTTTTGTAGTAGAAATAGGTACAGGTGCTTGTTTAAGCATAACTATAGCAGTTTCTTCTTTACCCATTCTCCTTCCTGGAGTTGATGGAATTACACGAGATTTAACCTTAGCCTGTATAAGGGAATCTTCAATCTGCTGAGCGATTGAAGTAAGGTCTCGAAACCCTCCTATGTATTTCACAGGGATCAATGGTGTGTGTAATTCGTCACGCAAATTTTCCACACAGATTGGCAATAGTTCCTCCTGAGGGAGTGCTAAACTCAGGGAATATGTTAATCCCTTCCAGCGAGCAATGAAATCAGAGACACTTTCATTCTCCCTTTGCTTGCAGTTTGTAACATCGAAAACTGTCTTTTTTGGCAAAGTTGAGCTGAACTGAAGAAGGAATTTTTTCCGAAGATCCTCCCATCCGATGATTGAACGGGATTGCAAGCTGGTATACTAGACAAAAGTTAGTCCTTGCAAGGTTCGCACGAAGCATCTGAGTTTCACTGCTTCTTGCTGCTCTGGAGTTCCCATCATAGGATCACAACAAGACACGTAATGTGTCAAATGTTGTTCAGGGTCACCTAATCCATTGAAAGTAGGGAAAACAGGGTTTCCAAAACTGGATGGAGGAGAAATTGAATCTACCCATTCAGGGTAAACTTTCTTTTCAGGTTGAACTTGCACCCGTTTCCCTTCCATAGTTTCTAACTGAGCTGTTAATGACTCAATAGTAGTTATTAACTTTTGAGAAACATCAGGTTGAACTTGGTTTTGGGTAGGTGCAATGAATGGAGCTTGGACAGACGTGGTGGTTGGTGCTGCAACTGATGGTAGTGCTGCCAACCGTTGTTGCATTTGACCCATACGATTAGACTTCTGAGGGTGTGATGATAAAGGAGGATATTCCTGATCCATCTCAGTAGTTACAACAAATTCCTTCGGCTGTCGGACTTCAGCATTCTTAAGAATAAGACTACTCTGAAGTAGTTCTGCATTCAACCTTCTTAATTCTTTCATTTATTCCTCCTGTTGTGAAAACCTTTGCTCTAATGAGAGCGACTGACCTTCTATGGAGGAAGGATATGTAACCTGATTCTTTCCCTTCCCTTTGTTGGATACCTTTTGGAGGGAGGGAAGTGGATTAACTAGGTTCTGAGTAATACTTTGACTTCGTGTACGTACACCTTCTTCATTTGTATCGGTGCGTACATTTTCTTGAGCAGGACTCTCTTCATCTGAGTCCCCTGAGTGAGTCTCCTCTGGTGGATTAGAAACAACGGCATTGATAACATTGATTGATGCATAATGCATCGCATCTCTTCTATCAACATTTCTGTGATATTGTCTTCTTTCATGTCTTTGATGAGACATTTCCTTTTGTTGATTCATTATTTTAGTAACTTCTTGACGAACTATAACTTGGAGGGAATCTCCTAATAATTTGGCTCTTCGTTCCTCTTGAGGCTTCTTCCCCAATCGAGAAAAGACCGACATTCTCTAAGGAGGGGATTGATGATTTGAAAGAGTCCCCAGTCACGAGAACTGGGGATGTTCCTGCTACTTCCGCTCAACTCCTTGAATCCCATTTGTTGACTCTGAGGGTTGGGTTAGAGAAGTCCCCAGTCTGACAAGATGGGGTGGCTCTTGACATGCTACGTCTGAGATCTTCTTAAAATATCTCTTGATCTTGCGAATCTTAGTTCGGAAATTAGCTAGATGCATTAACCTGTATCCACTTTTATCACCTGGTTCAACAGACCGTTGGATGATTTCCGAAACTTATATCATTTAATGACGTGTTTGCTCCATAGGAGAGGCTTGTGCAATATTCTCGCCTGCTTGATGTAGGAGCAATTCAACAACTTATTCTCTATATGCTTGATTTTGAGAGGAACTAGTTGAAGCCTGTTCTTGAGTAGGATTTTGATTATAAACAAAGCCCATTGACTATGGCCGACCATGGGCAATAACATTGCATGAGACCATTTTTTGCGGGCTTTGCTGACTGGAAATCACTATGAAATGTAGTGCTCCGTGAATACCCCATCCTCTGATATGAACATCAGATGGAGCATCGGCAATTAACTGACGCAATTTTCTTAGTGCGCCAAGGCATGAACGTTGAAGGGTTCTCTGTTGCTTTTCAGCCTTCGGATACCGAGAGACTGATAGAGATGACAAATCAATCTGACATTGTATCCCTTCAATTATCTTAAGATGAGTTTCATATTCATCATAAGATAATACCTTCTTCTTCAATTGACAAAGAGTTTTCCATATGTTGAGACGAATATCATGGATTCCATCATCTGTCAACATCTTTGGAATGTCGTACTGGGAGTCAGCCAAAGGCCAAAACATGACTGGTACCTCACCTTTTTCCAGTTTTTTCCTCATGTTCAGCATTTCCTCTTTATCATTAAATGAAGATTCTTCTACCTGTTTTGACCATAGTTGGTGTTTCCTTGTTTCTTAATCGGATTCAACAAGATTGGTAGAGAGATCATTGATCAAACTAGAATATGCATGACTTAGGGGTGGTTCGGAGAATGACCTACACCCTGGGATATCTTCTGATTGAGAAAGTATTTCACTTGTTAGCGATAAAGCATCAGACATGACTGGTTTCGCATTTGCAAGTGCCTCGAGATAAGAGGGCTTTCTCGGCACTACATTGTCCACTGGAGTATTTTCCAGGCAATGTGAATCACTACTGCGGAGAGGACTTTCATAGCGAAATTCATCATCATGGGGAGGACCACCATAATGGGTTACAGCAAAAGATGAGATCTCTTGCTCCTTGGTCTTCTGACCACACAGAGGGTTCCTGTGGCTCTCATCTGAAGAAGAAACTTCAAGATTGACCGAATTTTCATGAAGCAAGCATTCATGAGGAAGTGTCTGTTGAAGACCTTCAGAATTAATGTTCCTGTTATTGGGAACTGAGGGAGTAAAATCTTGAATTCTGATAGATAAATGTCTGAGGGCTTCAAGAACTCCAGCATCGAGCAAGGCCTTGTTGCAGATTGGTCTTTGATCTCCTGACTGTGCTGGGCGGATCTTTTTCTTAGATGCCTTCTTACTCACTTTGTAAACCACTTGTTGACGAAAGTGGTTACTCTGAGCAGGTGTATGTGCCTGATCAGGAAAGATGGTCAGGTTAGGCTGACGATCTCCACTCAAATCAGGTGTATGTGCCTGACTTGGTTGTCCGTATGATATGGGGGAGTATTCCCTATAACCCTCTTGGACTGGAACGGATGTGTGTGTCTGTTCCGGAGTGAATCGTTGATGTGTCACTCCACTGCTAGGGATAGATTTATGTGTCTATCCCTGAGATGATGCTGAAGCTGTTATGATATCCTGGAAAGCATCCAGAATATGAGCAGGAATTTTCTTCTGCTCTTTCACCATTGAAAAAATATGTTTGGTGACTTCAGCCACCGGAACGGGGATATAAGTCCATTCCAGGTTTGGAGTAGGTGTATGTGCCTGCTTCTGTCCTCCTTTTCCTGTCATTGAATCCTGACAGTACTCAAGTGTAGAGGCAGAGAGTTGAGTTTGCCTGCTGTTTGTTGTCGGGGCTTTCCGACTGACTTCTCCATGTGCTACCAAGCGAGACTGTTGGTAGGCTTGATTAGTATTAGAAGGTGTATGTGCCTGCTGATTACAATTCGCCAAACGCGGTTGACGAGATCCATCATATGTAGTTAGACGAGCCTGCAGACTAACTGGTGATCCATAAGCAGGTGTATGTTCCTGCCTATAGTACTCCACCGGAATTGGCTGGCGGGATTGGCTTGATGCTGTCAGACAAGTCTGTTGGACACCGGAATTAAAACGGGCAGGTGTGTGTGCCTGCTTGTTGTTTGCCACCAAGTTAGGTTGGTGGACTTCTCCAGAGATGACAGGGATGATAACCTGCCCATTGTTAACCAGATTCTGTCTCTGGCAGTTCATCTTGCCTGCTCGGGTTCGAAAAACCTGAGCTGAATGCCTGGAGTCGGTACCCTCATCATGTTAAGGGCGCACTACCGCACGAGTCTGGCGGAGATTGTTGATGGGAGCCCTCAGGAAGGACTCCTGTATTTTTGAATTAAGTCCCTGAGGAACCTTCTCATTCACTTCCTCAGAGTAAGGGAGTAAATGGAAATTGCGTTCCAGGGATAACGACCCGAAACGGTTAGAGACGGTAGTCAGCACCGCCTGCTTCTTGATCGCTGGCCGCCGTTGTCCGGACGACCAGGTAGAGTTGTTAACTTGGAGGGCTTGACGAGCGGCCTCCATAGTTGGGATAGTACCGTTGCGACGGTACTCCTTAACCAGTGCATTAGAAACCCAGTGTTGAAGACGCTGAGTTGGTGATGTCAACCTCAGAGCGGATGACGTTCCAGTAGGAGTAGCAGCATTGGTTTTCACAGCAGTAGACCTCACAGTAGAGGTGTTCACAGCAGCAGTATTCATAGGGGTGAATTTAAGGAAATCCATTTTGTAGAAGATCTTGAGAAAAGAGTGCCTATTCCATATAAGAGACATAATCAAGATGAATCTGGCCACTGCATCTTTTGGATGAGCACATGTCAATGATTGCTTTTTTGGCCCAAGGGGCCTAACAAATAAGAAGAACATCACTTTAACTTGGTTAAGGATTCACGTCGGGTTCACCATTTTTATTTCGCACGGAATTCGGGGATGACCTCTTGGATGGGAGATTCAAACGTTCCGATCGGTTTCAAACGGGTTTGTTCGTAGAACCGGAAACATCCAATGATTCCACATCCGTTTGGACCTACTTTCCAAAGGTAGGCGCTCATTATCTTGTGGGCTAATGAGGTTTAGGAATTTGCATTGGTCGAGAGGATGGGAGGTCAGACTCATCACACCTTTTTGAGGGGAATTATTGTCTATTCCGGGACTCTCTTTATAGATTTAAGTTATGTTCGTGAATCCTTATTACATTACCAAGTATAAAATGAGCTTTCCTCCAGTTTTAACAATCAATGATTAAATATGTAATAAATTTAGAGAATCTTTTATATGTATTCGAGGTTCTTCATCAATAGAGATTCATCTGTATCTATTTAGATATTCTTAGTCAATGGTATCCTTAAAAAACATTTATAAAAGTCTCTTGGTCATTATGATGACCATGCAGGTTTTAAAGCCACTCAGTGGGGAACTTGAAGTTTATCGTCATTCAAAAGGATATGGATTATTTCAAAGTTGGGATCGAACTCATAAATGGGCTACCTACATATCCTTTGTTTTGGAAAAGGAATCAGAACCCACGTATTTCGAGTAATGGAGTATGACGTTTATGATTGATGGCTCAAAGAAGGATGTCATAATTACTTTTACACTCTAAGCTCACGTGAGTCATGCTCGGTGTGAGAAACAAGAGGTATTGGTAAAAAATTAGACAATTGTGCCATGAAAGATGCAATCATAAGAAATGGTTTGGGGCTTATGTATGTATGACTGCCCAGATAGATGAAGTTTTAGGTTTCACTTTTAGGGAGAAAATCCATGAACAGGGTCCATAAAGGTATATGTGCTTCATGGAGATTTGAATACTCTAATCTTGGGGCTTACTCCTAAGGAGGATTCTCAAGTTAGGAGGGGACTTATGATTGGGTTTTACTCCGGAAAAGGAAGCCCAAATCAATGGTAAATTAGGACTAGTTAAAGAAAATTTAGGGGACTTGGGACTTATTCCTAAAAAGGAAGCCCAGGTTAGGGATTAAGGTTTGGGGCTTACTCCTGAGAAGGATGCCCATATTTGAGATTGGGGCTTACTCTTAAGAAGGATGCCCAAATTAAGGGACTCGGGACTTACTCCTAAGAAGGATGCCCATATTAGAGGACTTGGGGCTTACTCCTAAGAAGGATGCCCAGATTAAAGGATTGTGATTGGGGCTTACTTTTGAGGAGGATGCCCAAGTTAAGGAATTATGGTTTGGGGCTTACTCCTGAGGAGGATGCCCAGATTTGGGAATTTTAAGAATTTGGGGCTTACTCCTGAGGAAGATGCCCAGATTAATAGATTTATAACTGTGGATTATTCCTAAAAAAGGAGACCCAGGTTAAGGATTCTCTCATCTTAATGGATGAGGTCGAATGAATGAACTCTCAATTTTTGGTGACATAAAGATGTATAAATCACTATGTTTTGAGAGGTATTCCACAGAATTCCTTTCAAATAAGGAAGTCAAATCAAGAAATCATGCCATAAATGGCTTTGAAGAGTATCTTGAAGACTAAATCTTGAATAGGAGAGGTGAAATGGCTTAAGAGGGGTAAAATGGGCAAGATGGGCACCCAAAAAGGTAGGGGCGTGCAAGTCTTGAAAGGCGCGCAAGTCTTGCGTGGGCGCGCAAGCATTGGTCGCGCAGGTATACCTGCGCGGCATGTGGGGTACTTGCGCGATTCTCAACCAGCATAAAAATACTTGAGCAACTCTTTATTAAACCCTTTAGAATCTTCTTGAGGTTCTTCCAGAAAAGGGACGCGCAAATTCTATTGAATAAATAAGGAGGCGCGCAAGTGTGGTCACTTCCCTTAAGGGCCAACCACTCAGGCGCGCAAGTGTTGATGAGTTTCAACACTTAGGCCTTCCTCCTTCTCTTTAGATCTTCCATTCTAGGTAAGAAATTACCTTAGAAGTGTTCCGGAAGCTTTTAGAAGAGACTTGGGCGTCGGGAGCTTCAATCCGAGTTTCTGGAAAAAGATCCTCTCGAATGGGGGGCCCACAGGGTCTATTTATAGGCAGGAGAAGACCTCGGGCGGTTACCGGGCGGTTATCACTTAGGTCGCGCAAGTGTACTTGCGCGACAGTGATATAACTTGCGCGGTGCAGTTGCTTTTGATCCTTTGTTCATGCCTTTGTCGATTTTTGATGTTTTCTTCAAAGGATGAATCACTTTGAGCTCAGATATTCCCCTTTTCCGATCTTTAGATTCTGTGACGAAAGGAGCGTCAACAATGATCTAGGTAAAGATCTACAACTAAACCAGTGGAAACAAAATACAAAACTAAAAACAAAACTAATATGACACGATCTCTGTGTGACCTCATGGAAACCTCAAACCAGATGACCAAGAGCAGCTAAACCCGGAACCTAAACAATAATCCAAACATGCTAAATAGATCAATTCTACTTACACCAAGTGGTAAAAATACGTTTGTGAACTAAACAACTCAATATGAAGCCCCCTAAGAATCAAAATGTTTCCTTTTCGTAAAATTACATTACCACTAGTTTGAAATACTTTTAAAAAAAATAGTGTTTTCACATCATAATAAGAAAATCAATTTTCATGTTTTAAAGTACATCACACTCCCCTAACTATTCTAAATGATAAAAACCATTTCCTAACCATGAACCATAACATGGAAGACCAGGGTTGTGCTAAAAAAGATAGATAATCAGTGTAGGCTGGAAACTAGTATGATAGAATGTAAATAATAAATATAGATAATAACCAAGGGTGATCATAAAAATCCCTAAAATATTGATGGATGTAATCAGTTCAGAACTACTTGTCAGAATATGGTTAATACACTATGTCAATAACTAAATGTTTACTCTATCCTAGAATCCCCAGTGTCATAACCCTTCTGGCCTTTCTGCACCTCTAGGAGTGTACCCACCCATCTATTCAAGATTGGTAAGATACCATCACTCAATCATATAAAAGAAACTAAATAACACATTTTTGTATCAAAACTTCATAAGTATGTGTCCAACGTATGCATGACTCATCTTACCAGGCATCACCACACTTGTCTACCCCAAACACGAATATCACTATATGATAACCCATGTACAAAAATTTCTTTTATAGAGGTTCCACACACACACACATAGACACACCCATACAGATATATATATATATATAACACATCATTAAGGTGACAACTAGTCCATCACAACATGCAAATATCATAACACATTGAAAAAAACTAGGAATCACCAATTAGGTGCTCACGTTTACCAAAACAGATTCCTTTTTAAAAACCAAAACAAACATCACTTTTGAGTTTGAAGTTCCAATTTGTCCCTTAATTCCAATGAATCCAACTCATTTTTAGAAAAACTATTAAATATTTTTTAAACAAGTACCTAATCTTTTGAAAAACATAATCTTCCCTTAATCCATACTTTCACTAAAAGAAATGAACCATTCAAGAAACCAATGTTTTAAGAATGGACCATTTTCAAGTTTTCATTTTCATCTGCGGGTATTCTAATTTGTGAATCTATTTCAACCCTTTATGTTCAGACATCCAATGGAAGACCTTAAAACCTATATGACACTCTCAACAATTTTCACAAAAAAATCACTTGCTTTTAAACTGAATCCAATCACTCACATTATTTAAAAAAACTCAAATCAACCCCTAAAAATCATAAAACCCTTCCCATGGTTTTTAACAAAACCATTGAGATATTAATGTATAGAATTATTCCCAAAATAATTAAATAAAAAAAACAAAAAATATCATTAAAACATAATTAATGATATACATTTCATAACCCCTCCCCTATATCACATTAAAAGAACAATAGCATTTCACAAACACCCTAGATGTGATAAACCTAGACATCTCATGCATATCTTTTTGAATTTTTTTTAAATTTATAACAAAATTAAATAACCATTTACATCTATCCAAAGGTATCATAAATTTTCAAATGATATTTAAAAATTTATATAATGCACACAAAATTCCAAGGATTTTTTCGAAAATAAAAAAGTTGGAAACACCTACCTAAACCATGTGCGGATGGAACATAGTTTCAACCAAAGAAATAAAACACCCCAAAGACCAACTAAACAACCTAAAACCAATAGAAAATGAACCAAATGAAAACCCATGATATTAGAGTTCATCCATGGGAATAAAACCCCTAATGAAATCTAATAAAAAGATAGGTTTGATAGAAAGGGGAGGAAAACAACTTCAAACCGTAAAAATTATCTTAGATCTGAAGGCGAAGAACCATTGAGGGAGGGATATAAAAAAAGTGGGGTCATGGTACACCTTCGGTGAACCAAAATGAGATGGAGGGGAGTGTGTGATTTGGGAATTAAAGGAGGAGAGAAGGGAAATAGGGTTTTAGAATTCAAATTATTTGGCATGACGACACAATTCTCCAAACCATACGGTAACCATGCAATGGTCTCTATCCAAGGAAGGATAGGTTCATTGTTACCTTTGATTTACCACATTACCATTTAGTATCCATGATGTAGGTTCCTTATAATCCTCGACTCACCACATGACCAGGCCACATGGTTTCTACTAAATAAGCGTTATTTGTACTCCACTAGGAAAAACCACCCGATAACTCTAATAACAGAAAATTTAGACAGATACATAAACCCAAAACTCATCTTAAATACCCAAAAATAATAAAAGGATTATATAAAGGTGCATCTTTGGTCATATGTTAACATTATCCCCACCACAGACACATTCTACCCCCAGAAAGTCAAAATGTTGATATTCAACCAAACTCGATTTCATGCACTGACAAAACCGAGGAAAACCATGAGTCACAGTATGACCTTACTCTCCACAGGTCACACCTAGAATATGAAAGAATAAAATGAATCCCAAAATTTTGGGGAAAACACGATTGGTTTCTCCTCACCACATGAATTCCACTAACACATGAATTTAAATCCCAAACACAAAACATGGTAGAGAGTGGCTAACGTTGGAACTCTCATCCCGATCATACCCAACTTTTTCACAGTAACCAAACATCGACTTTACTACCACCGAAAAATAATGAAATATTAATCATGTACTAAACTAACTCTATTACCATAAGAAAAACATATCTACAGTAAGGAATAAAATAAAAAAACCACTAAGAAGCACCCCGTCATACCGGGACACCAAAACGGTGAAACTTCCTACAATGACTGACAACCCTCAATGCATGGGATAACAACAACAAAAACAAAATTAAAATTATACACACCTATATATTTCCCTGGAACCAGGGTAAAATCACGATAAAAATTCAATTTACAACTAAATATATTAATAAAACTACTACTCATACTCTTCACAAAACTAAAGCATCTCCTAAACGGGCTCCATTGATGCAAAAACTAAAACCAAAACCCAAACAAACATATTTATCTCTAGGTCAAACACACCTTAAAATAAATTAATGATTCATAGGGACCACATTTAGAATAAATATTTCCACTTAGTTTGTGGTTGATAATTTCCATCACACAGTTACAATAATAGATGAATATAAAACAACCTAAAAATTAAGAAATAGAGAACCATATAGGGGATTCACATACCCCGAGTAACTCTTGACTATGGGATAGCATCACCCAGAGATATGTGGATTGATATCTGATGGCAAAAGCATCTCTTACCACACATTCAAGCATCACATCCTCAAATCAATATTTCTTTTCAGACAAATATTCCAAAAACAATTCTCCTGAAGTCCCAAATGGCCCTAACAATGGAAGGTATTTGGACGATTCTGACAAGACATCTTTATGTTTCTAAGATGGATGCACTGAAATGATACTATAAAATGGTATAACAAAAGAAAATCTTGTAAAAATGAAAGAGAGACCTTGGAAATATGTTCCTCTACCATAAACTCATCTTATGATTGGGAACCTTAACGATAACCAATGACCAATGGATGCGACATGGAAACCAGATCATCCATGAATTCCTCATCCATATGCTTCTTGAAATACTTTTCACCAGATGAGAGATTTTTTTTTTGAAATTATAGTATGATTAATGAAGAGAAAAATATGGGGTTTCATATTATCTTCAGATGTTTCTTTCCAATAAAATGGAACCAACACTCAAAAATTGTCAACATAAGAATTTATTGGAAACTTTCCCAACTAAATATATCACAACTCTCCCACATATATCAGCTTTACCTCCTCTAGTGTGATCATTAGGATGATAATTATCTTAAGAACTTCCATCAGCTTTTCAACTTGCATCAATGATAGGGAAACCATCCCCCAATCATTTAGCATTGAACCCTCAGAAACCCTCCAAAATGCACCGAAACTAATATATTCGGGAGTTACCAATGACCTGAAAACACACTCAACATCCCCAAGCCACTCCACATCTAATAGCAGGCCTCATTCACAATGTAAAAGTGGAAACACTATATAGGGATTATAAACTTGACATGAATAATCAAAAACATTGGGGACCTTTCTGGGTAGTATTTCATGGACTACATAGAAAAAAAACAAAAACCAACATCAAACTAATGTACAATTATAAAGAAAAAGTTGCACCCAAAACAATGGTCATGGATGTTAATCACATAAAAATAAAACCAAAACATCCCATTTCAAAAAACACCATTTTTAAATAAATTTTAAAACATTCTTCTATCAAGGAAAATTCCCAAATCCAAAAACCCAATTTTCAAGAAATACCAATACCCGAAATCATCTTCTATTTAAAATCCATCTTAGAAAAACCATGTCAAACATTTGATTCCAAAAACCCACCCATGGAATCCTATGAAATGTCACATGTGTGTCAATCCATTTACATCGACGCATGACAACACACACTTCCCACACATACCCACACACATGAAAAATTTAATAAGGAACACCAAAGGTAGTGCCCAACATATATTCTCAAACAAAAAACAAAATCAATTTTAAAACATACTTCACTAATTTAGAACGATTTGATGGAAATCAAATTCATTTTAAATATATTTTCATTTCAAAATATACTATCATCTTCAATAGACACATATACCAATCAAAACTAGAAAAACAACTAATAATGAACTAGAAAAATAAGGAAGTAGTTCTTATTTCTAACCAAATATCATGGTAGTGGGTCATACACCATGTGTGACAAAACACTAAGTGAAACTTGAACTGGGAACTAGGACTATACATGGGTCACTAATCCATGTGAGTCCATATCATGAAACATTTTCACCTCCATTTTTATCCCTCAATCCAAAAAAAATCATGAAAAAAATGGTCAAATCCCAGAATAACCCTTGTAACTCAAGGATCAGTGTGAGAAATAGTTCATGACACTCTTCCTACACCTACGTATCAAGTCTCGATCATCCGAATTTCCTTCTATCTGATACCCCAAATCTCAAGAACCTACTCTTAAATGATTTTTTCATAAACCAACCAGGTTCGACCCCTAACCTATCACCTGATCCTTTCCCCAGTATGGCCTAAAGGGAATTCTCAGTCGTTATTGGTTGGAAACTAGTGTTGGGAATCAACACATAAAACTGGGAATGATTTGATCTCTAAAGATAAAAATAGGAATCGACATAAAAATAACAAAAAATCTATTAATGATATCAACAAAACATTAATAATTACAAAGAATAACCATTTAAAAATTACAATAGATAATGTGAAAAATAAAAAAATGATAAGAAAACCAAACTACCACAATCTTTGTGTCACCTCGTGGTCACCTCCAACCACAAGACCAAACCAGATCCAACATTGATATGCTGAAAGAGATACATGAACAAGAATATGAACCTAAAAAATAGCTCGGGCCTTCTGGTCTTGAGTGATACATGTTTGGTTTTTGAAATATAGCTTAATTAAAATCTACCTTGGAATCCTAGAATTTTATTTCCATTAATGTCCAGTTAAACTAGTTTGAAATATTATTATAAAAATAATGTTTCCACATTTGAATAAACAACTCTATTTTCCCATTTTAGAATCTCGAACAAGAAAAAAACCATTTCCACAACCAATTTCCACTTCCAAACGAAGATCCATAACAATGATGACTACGGTTGTACTAAAGAAAGGCAGATAAATAGTAAAGGAGGGAAACTAGTTTAGTTGAATGTGAACAATAAATACATATAATAACCATGGGTTATCTTAATTTTCCTGGATTTCCCCTGAAAAAACATGGTTAGTAAACACATGTTGATGTTTGGTAAATCCACTAAGTCAAAAACCAACTGGTTTCTCTCTACAAGCCTCACATGTGGCACAACCCTTCTAGAATATCATCAGTTCTGGGAGGGTACAAACCCATATAATCGGGGATTGTAATATATCATCACTCAATTATCTAAAAGATACTGAGAACCCCATAGTGGTTTTTAAAACTATGTATGTAGGATTCCAACACACAAGTGACTCACATTACCTTTCATCACATCAGTTTCCTACAACAAACATTAACATCAACATAAAATAACACATCGAGAAAATTTCCTTCTATAGAGGTTCCCCATATATATATATATAACACATCATTAAGGTTCCTATCAGTCTGCCACATCCTATAAATATCAAACCATTTAGAAAAACTCTTTGAATAAAAAATCAAGTGCTCACGTTTACCAAACCACATTCCATTATAAAAAACAGCACAAACTACACTAATGAGTTTGACATGAAAAATGGTCCCTTATGTTCATAGTCTCCAATTAATTTTCAGAACAACCATTCAATAATGTAATGAAAATTACAAAATCTATTAAAATATACAAATGAACCCTTATGCTATACATTCAATAATAAACACACTAAAGTTTAAATGGGCATACCCTTTGAAACATGTTTTTTTTTAATATTTCATTTAAAATTTCATAAGAGAACCCACAACCTTTAGAAACCAAATAACCATTCATGAAACTAGTGTTTTATGAAAGCACCATTTTCATAGTGTCCTATTAATTTTTGGGCACATCCTTGAATACACCTAGTACACCCATGGATGTGACAAAATCTAAGGGAATGCATAACATTAAATAAGACACTCAAAACTATTTTTACAAAACCACCACATTGTTTAAAACCAAATCCAGGCACTCGAATTATTTAAATAGAATAGAGATCATCCCCAAAAAATGATAAAAAACTTCCCATGTATATAAACAAAAAAATCAATCCATAAAATTGAAAAATTTTACCCCCAAAATGTTGTTCGCAAAAAACCAATACCATAATAATTTATTTAATTATTAATGTTTGTGAAAAAAACTCAACAACTCTTTAAAATAACTATGGCATTTCACAAACACCCAAGGTTCCATAAATGTGGATATCACACAAAAATGTCTATGTAAATATATTTTTTAGTAAATTATAACAGAAATAAATCACAATTTACTTCAATTAATATGTATCATAATGGTGTGAATGATAGATTAAAAATAATTTAAAGAACACATGTTTCCATGGATTGTGCCTGAAGGGAAATGGCCGGAAACACCTACCTCAACCATGAGGAGATGGAATGAAGCTTCAAAGGAATGAATCACAAGGCCCCATGGATCAACCACACACCCTATATCCAAATAAAAAAATCCTATGAATACCATGGGTATTTGGGTTCCATCAAGGGAATAAACCCCCAAATAAATCCTTTAAAAAGAGAGGTAAAGTGAGAAAAGAGAAGAAAAAAACATAAAACCCCTAAAAATTACCATAGATCCAAAGGAGTAGCACCATTGAGGGTTGATATCCAAGAGATAGGGGTTAATATACCCCTTTCATGTGCCACAATGATTTGGAGTTAAGGGTGAGATTTGTGGATAGAAGGAGGAGATATAGGAAATAAGGATTTAGAATTTTAATAACATGGCACAACTGCACGGTTTGGCCGCATGGTTTTCCAAACTGTGTAGTAATCTTGCGGGGCTCATGACCCATGGAGGGACTGGTGCAATGTTACATGGGATCTACTTCAAATTCTTTTGGTACCTTGAAATAGGGTATTTGCGATCTTATAAATTCCACATGACCAAGATTCGCAATTTATTCTAATAGTGAAGCACTCGTATGTAGCTTGAAAAAACCACACGAAAATTCCAAAAAATAAAAAATTTAGATCGAGCCTCAAACCCGAGCCTCGACCAAAAGAACCAGGACAAATAGAAAGGAAAAATAAAGGTATAATATTCCCAAGGTATAAAATGTGTTTGTATTATTTCAAAAAGATAAAATGACTTATGAAATAAACTTTTATTCTGATCTTACCTATGACTAAAAATAAGTATGTGTCATTCTATAATGCATTTGAAACTCATAAAGGATGAATTTTGATTCAAGATTATAATGTTATATAATACGAATATTTTTAGCTTATACCATATTGGAATAATTACTGTTATCAAGTTTTATATCTTGTTGTAGTTTTTCATGATCATAAGTGTAAGAGAAAATATCTTTTTAGGGATAGGTTAATAGTATTTTCTCATTATAATGTTCGGTACTAAATATTTTCTAAATATGATTTCAATATCAGATAAATATTATGTGTATTATATCTTCAAACATTTGACATCGACCTCACCTACACCCCGAGGAAAGGAAATGTAGTTGTAGATTCTTTCAGCTAGAATGTTTCATTGTAAAAAAATTTCAAATCAAAAGAGGAGTGGAACATTATATGGAAATTTACTGAGTTGAATATGGATTCATAGGAGTATGTTTTCAGTAAGATTATGACATGTATATAGTTATATTTATCTATCCTTGATTCCACTCTATAGAGTGAGTAATATAATTATGTGTTCATAAGAATTTGAGTAACCCTATATATGGGGTATTTTTTCTGTTTGTCTCTCTCTCTTTAAATGGTGTAATCCATTTTGGAAATCAGTTTATCATCCCAATATCTTTGAGGAGAGTTTTTTTGGTTTACCATCATTATTATTGATGAGTATTTTATTCATTCACTATGAATATGTATAATGAAATGAAATAGTGATTTTGTTTGATGATAATGAAGTGGGACATTTAAGAATAATTTTCCTACAATTAAACTTGCTAATAAAAAAAATTAAAGCATCTATAAAATTCTTTTATCCTCCAATGTATTCTAGAGATGGTTTGGAAATTGGATAAGGTACTATTGGAATTTTTTTAATTATTAACTTGGAATCCCTATAGGAAGAATTTTATCTTGGTTGTGATTGATGGATTGAAAATGAAGACTCCGTTTATTCTAATTAGAGACACCAATAAGGTTAATGATATGGGAAATCTATTTGTTTAGAAGTTTTTTAAGATTATTGGGGTTCCTTATTCCATAATTTCATATAATGATTATTGTTTTAATTCATGGATTTTGTGGAGTCAGTCAGAGGTAATAGAGACATAGGTCAGGTTTATTACAACATATCATTTATATTCAAACGGTCAGACATTGTGTGCTACTCAAATATAAGATGATATCCTTCATTAATGTGTTTTGTATTTTGGTGGATCATGGTAGAACCATCTAGGACTGGTTGAGTTTTTATGATAATATTTATTATTAGTCAATTAAAATCTCTCCTTTCAATGTGTTTTTTGGTTTCATGTATAGATCACATATTTACTGGGAGGTGGTGAAAAATTTATATTTTAAGGGACTATGTTTGGTTTGGGACACTTCAGTAATGATTTAGTGTATATTTCAGTGTCTAGTTATACCATAGAGTATTTTAAAATATTATGCGGTTCATTTTTGTCATCCTTTGGAGTTTTCCATTGGTGAATGAGTTTTATTGAATGTTTCTGCGTGTTTGATTCATCGTCATCATGAGAAACAAAGAAATATTAATCTGAGATATGTTAAAACATTTTAGTTCCCCGAGTGGGCTGAGAAGGTTTCTTATCCGTTGTAATTAACATTTTAGTTGATAGAAAGTCATGATGTCTTCTATATATCAAATCTCAATAAATAACATAATTATCACTCTCATATTATAGGTTGGGATGATATCAACATATATCTTGGTGTTTTTATTTTCTAATATCAAGTTAATATCATGTGATTTCAAGTGAATTCTTGTTTGGGAGGTTTATTCAGTTTTTCATAGTTTAATAATGTCATGGATCATATTTTTATAAGGAATTGGAGCACGAGTAATTGATGGGGGAGTAGTGACCTCACCTATTTACCATAAATTATTCTTCAACATTAATTCTTGAGTACGGAATGACTTATGTTGGGGTATTTGTAACATGTTGTTCCTATCTTTATGATATTTACTATCTCTGTGTACATTCCTCAATAGTTTTTTGTGTCTTGGGACTCTTGATTATGGGGAGAATTTACTAGGGAATGTCACCTAATGATCAGTAATGTATATTTTTGTGAAATAATAGAGTATAATAATTACTATTTTAATGGATTAACAATGTTTTTCTCGATATTTATAGAATTCCTAAGGTGTTTTAGAAATTATTGTACAAAACTGCATTTTTTTCAGTAATCGCAAAGTTTATATGGAATCTAAATGGAGTTCAAAAACTATAATGGTTATAAAGAACTTTTCACAAGAAGAGTAAAATGCATTAAAGGTTACATACTATGAAATTGATTTACATGATGTGTAATTTCAAAATATTTTTTTAATAAAAATACTATAGGTTTTTTGGAATATATATTCCTCATGGACTACACAACATGTAATGGTATTATAGGACTTGTAAGTCATGTGATTTATTGATTCTTGGGTATTCCCTGGCTGATATTTCATTCATTCATCAATATGCTTTTCCTCTCTCAGCCTGGATATCTTCAAAAGTGATTTTAAGAACCTTTATTTATTCCATATTTATTAAATCAATGTTTGATCACCAGGGTAGTCACATTTTATATCCATGTGTATTAGATCATTTATATTTTTTATTACCCATGATAGTATTAGTGTTTTTATATTGCATTAAAATATTTATTGATCTTCCATGTGGAATGCTCTGGTCTGTTTTTGGATATCTCTTGTTATCCTAATTCCATGTATAAGACTTGTGTTGGTTGTGGTTCATCATTCAAGTTCCTTTTTGGAATGGGTTAATTCTTCTTCATAAATTATTGTTATTATTGTTTAATCAAGATTTCATTTATTGATTCTACAGCCTCCATTGTCATTATTTGGTTCTTAATTATAAGTGGATCATATTTTGGGTGTGTGTGATAGGAGTTTTGGGTTCTTTTGATACATCTCAAGCCTATGTGAATGATATTTATTGCCCCTATTTTAATAAATTGTTATTTAAATGAACATAAATGATTAATTAAATGAATTTTTATGTAGAATTATTTTATATAAAATATGGTATCTTCTTGGATTTATGTAAATTAAATTCATTTTAAAACATTGGAAAGTATTTTTTTAATCAGTATTCAAATAATGGATTAATAAAATCTCTTGGATTAACTCTTCAGAAAATATAAAACATAGGAATGCATGGGTACATAGGATAAGGATGTAGATAATAGGACTCACCCATTTAAACTATTGGGGGGGGGGGTTACTCATAGGGTGTTATTGTGGTCTCTAGGACAATTGTTATGGGGAATTGTTATCTTCAATTTGGTGTTTCACATTATAAGGGGTTCATATTTTCTTTCGAGTATTGATACAAATTTCAAGGGTCTTGATGTGTGTGTGATTACTTATGTTGAGGTTATGAGCATCCAAGATATATTGACAATGTGTGATACCTATAATGATTCTACCTATGATTTTGATATTATGGTTTACATTTTAACTGATAAGAATCTGATATGATATATGACACCTTATATGATTTGATATGACTTCTTGTTCTATATGAAGTTCATTTAAAATTCATCATCTATTATATTTGAAAAAGTGGAAAAGGGGAAAAATATGTTTTTTCTGTGATTTTGATAAAAGGAAAAACTTGTTGATCATTTCATCTTTTTAATTAATATTGACCATGAATTAAGTATTTTTACAGAACCTTGTTATGATACATCTAGGTGGGATCTTATGGAGATTGTTAGTTCACACCGTACATACCCATTATTGTCTTTATACCTTTGTATATCATTAAACATAGGGAATGGTAACTCACCATTGTGAGATGGTTTTGGGTAAATTGTGGTATGGTGGGGGTTTTTCTATGATTTCACATATACTGGCTATTTGGTTGTGGATTTGGATGTCCATTATGGTAGCTTTTTTTAAATGAATATATGTTTTCTATCATTTGATTTGATTGGTTTCCACTATTTTCTTTTAGTTATGGAATCTATATATCTCTTCAGTTGTTTCACTATTTCATGTGTATATATGCCATGTTGTTTAATTCATGTTGGGAAAATAACTCTCTTTCATTATTGTTTATCCCTTCTTTCTAGTCGCCAACCTGTGAGGATTGGGAATTCCCTTTGAGTATTTGGAAATTCGGGTTGGCTTCTAGTTTGAGAGTCTTCTAGGTTAGGTTCATGAAATTAATTATGTTATCATTATCTAAAAAAACCCATTCATTTTCATATCCACTAGGATTTCATGAATTATCAACAAATATTATATTTTTCCTCTATTTGGAAATTAAAATTACTTATGAAAATGTTTTTATGATTATAAAAATTGTTTATTTCTTTGATAAAAAATACTTTTTCTTCTGTCTTGGTGTTTTGTAAAAATATTTTATAATTTTTATAAAAGAATGTTTAATTTCAATATTAACTAAATTATTATTTTTTTAAAATTTATAATATAAGGAATATTTCAAGTGTTTTTTGAATGGACACTTCTTCACTTTTACAAAAAATATTAAATGAATCATTGTTTTAATATACGTGGTATGAAAATAATTTTCGATCATAATTACCACTAATTTTTAATGATTCTATTTTATGTTTCAAAGGTTATATTCCACAAAATTAATTATTTTAATTTTTAAGAGTGTTTTAGATTTTAAATAATTATTTTCAATATGGAAAGGATAATTTTCTCATGAAATGATTTAACTGAAAACTATCACTTTTTTGTTATCAATGATAATAGCCTTTTATGTGACTCAAAGTGAACTTTTTACACTCCTCAAGAATGTTTTTAATAAATATTTAATAGTATTTAATTTCATAAAAATATTCAACCCTTATTTGAAATTATACTCAATTGGAGTAATTTATAATGTCACCATCCTCATTCATTCTCTAGACATATTACCATTTTTAAAATATATTTTCATGGAAGTCATTTCTATTATATGGTTAAAATAATTATTGAATGGAATGATCTATTATAATATATATGGTGAAAAAGTATTTTCCTTCCGTCAAAAAAATTATTTAGTGTTTGGCTTCCCTTATAGTATTTTTTTTTGGAAAATCCTTCCTTCAACCATTCTCATTGACTTTTGACTTAAACTTGATTCTTTAGAAGAAATGGGTATTTTGATATCCGAAAGATTTTTTCACATCAATTTAAAAGAGGTTGTCAATGACTTATTAATTATATGGTACTTTAACATTGTTAATGATGATTTTACCCCCATCATAGGTCATAATTGAGCCCGATACAACATATACAACTAGTTGATCCCCATTATCCATCAGTATATAAGGGGTTAAGCCACATTATAGAAAATGGGTTTACATGGTATAGCTTATATGACGTGTTGGTCACCATTATAGCTCATGATATGAAGGTTTGATCCAAATTTTAGTTCATGAGTTATCCTGGTATAGATTATATGATGGTTTGATCCTCATTAGAGGATAATATATGAAGGGTGAGACCCATTATAATATTAAAACTAGTACTCTCCCGTGCATTTGCACGGTGTTAAAAAAAATTTCTAGTTCAAGCATTCTCAAGACAATATAGTTCACTGCTTTTATGGAGGCAATAAAATATTTTGGAAAAAAATAAACTTGGAATTTTGTTAACTGTAAAATGTCTATTAATTAGAAACATAAATTAAGTGGAAATAATTGGTTGAAAGGAACAATAGTTTCATAAAAAATGTTAAAAAAACATGTTAATAATATCTGTATAATCTATTAACAGTAGAGATCATTATCAGAAATGGAAATTAAAAAACAATGTTGATATTAACTGAATAATCCTTGATTTTCAATTACTAAGAAATTACATCTTGAAATATCCATCTATTTGATCAGCCTTTTATTTTATGGATTCCTTAATTCCGAGTTTCAGTTCAATGGCAAAGATTGTTGTAGCAGGGTGTCTGAAAACATTCTTACATATATTTATCCCACATCATCAGCATCAAACATAGTAAAAAAATTTCCTACATGAAGAGATTAATTAAATGAATAAGAAGAATATAATATTGACAAATGAATTTACTGAAGCAGAATTATAACAGTTACAAACAGAGATAAATAAATGCAATATATGTGATAGTTATAGGAAATTCATATGAAATTAAAGAATTTAATATTGCTGGTTCTAATGATTTTATAAAAATAGTGGTAAATAAAAATAAAAAACACATTCCTGAGTAGAATAAATATTTTTAGTTAGTGTAAAATACCCATTTTCAGTGTTCCTAGAAACTCCTAAATTACCTCTATTGTGTCATCATATAAATCAAATGATGTACCATGATCTACAACAGAACTGCACATGATTAAATGATCTACCACAAAGTTGCATAGGATCAATAGAAATGCACATGACCAAAAAACTAGGAACTGCACATGATCATCTATAACAGAAATATACATGATCAACAACATGTCAATACTCTTTCACTTGAACCTCTCGCCTTTGTTGGTGAATCCCAAAGATCGAGTGACTTATTGTTCATACAAATCAATGCATGAAGTGTAAATAAAATTGAAAGACACAATCACTATGAGTTATTACAACAATAAAAAATGTGAAAAACACAGAGGATTCATTTGAATATAGAATAATAAAATCCAATATTCTAATATCACAATATTTTATGAAGTTAATGATTGAATAATTGTTGAATCTACCTGATGTAACAATGTCTGCAAGAAAATATTGAGGTTTTAATATGTCTTCAGCTTCTTCTTTTTTGTTCAAGAAGTGTATCCTACAGATAAAAAGCCAATTATATACATTAATAAATATTAATGAATATTTAAATATGAAAATATAATATAACAGGTAAATAGAATATGGTTGCAGTAATATGAATGAATTTTCTAGAAATACACCGTATGGAAATCATATGATATAAAAAAATTGTGACATAATTTATATGTGAAGACATTTTTTGTGACTGGAATGTACAATAAAATATAAATAAATAATACATTTGGATGTAATTATACTGACTATTCTATCAATTTCATACAATTTAACAAAGAGGGAATTTTTTGGATGTAAAGTTAAAGGAAACATAAATGAAAATTTGTTTCTAATAGTTTGGTTTTTATAGTACCTCAAATATAATGAATTTAAATAGTATAGTTAGATAGCATGAAAGAAAATTATTTCATATATTTTATGTTTTATATTAAAGAAAATATATTTTTGGAATAAATAATACCTGCAAACATAAAATATTAAACAGTTTTTATTAAAATAACCATTTTTAATTTCATTAAACAGAAATTATTAAACAGAAATTATTAAACATAAATTGATAAAAATAAATTAGTAAACCTAAACTATTAAACAGTTTTCATTAAAATAAATAAACATATGTTTTAAGAAAATCACCATCTGTTTTAATGTTTATAATTTAATTAAACACGAATTGTTAAAACTAAAATTGAACACAAATTATTAAACAAAAAATAAAAACATGATATTAAATAGAATAACCATATGTTTTAATGTATATAACTTTCCCATCATGTGGATAAATTATTAAACAGAATAACCATTTGTAATTTCATTAAATAGAATTTAGTATACAAAAATGGTTAAATAGAAATTGTTAAATAGAAATTAGTAAATAGAAATCATGAAACAATATTTATTAAAACATATAATAAACTATTTTTAAAAAATAAACACCTATTTTGAACATAAACCCCATTAGTTTTAATATTTATATTTCAATAAATAGAAACTACTAAATGGAAATTAATAAATAGTACATGGATTATCTGTTTTAGGATTTTAAAATTTCACTACAGTTTATTAGTAAACTAAAATATAGGTTGAAATAACAGTGGATAAATCAATTGTAATAGGCTTTTGGAAACATACAGATTATAGAAAATGTTTTTTTAAAATGGATAAGTACCGCAAGACAAACCTGTAGTCCACTTTTTATGTGTTTATATGAAGTTATCCTTTATCTGAATATGAAGATCAGTGGAATTAGTTGATGGTGGTTTGCAGTCATTAGTTAGTGATACATTGTTTCTTAATTCTTAATCAGCATCGAATTTATTCAACAAATATATCTACAAGTGGAATAAACTATTAAATTAATCAAAATAAAATCACTCACTGCTAAAAAAATGTTACAATTACAACATTAGTGATATAAATTAGAATAGATGTATTAGTTTCTCAAAAATAATCACAATAGTAGTAAGAATAAATTATAAGTGAAATGGAATGAAAATCTATCAAGTATCACACATTTCAAATAAGAAGTAATAAAAAAACAAGGAAATATAAAATTGAAATTGGGAATGTAATATAATAGAGGTTGTTTTGATACGATGGAACCATAACAATAAGTTAATAAAAGATGGTTTAATTAGAGAAAAGTAGGGTGAAAAATATAACAAATTGCTACTATTTTTAATAGCATATGGGGTGTTCTATTGAAAAATTATCTGTTCATACTTCCATGTTAGTAATATCCTATTGAGAATGTTGTGTGAATTTTATGCATTAGACCAAAACTTATGTATGTTGGTTGAGAGTAATGTCAATCCCTATAACAATTAATAATATCTGTGAAAACAATAGGGAAATTTCCTAATTGTACAGTATATACTCATCAGAACTATGATATTTACCTATTTTCATATGAGAACAATAAATGCTATGTGTTTTTATAATAAAAACATTGAAAATAAATATGAAAAAAAATCTGTATTTTCCACTCCAATGATGTAGAAAAAATAAAAAACAATTAATAAAAAAACATCTAACTGAATATATGAAATATTTTCAGTTGTATGAAATCCAATTTCATTATTGTAACATACCCCTGAACATCCAGCACATTCATTTTCCTACAAAACAAGTGTAAAATGAATATTACAATAATGTCGTATATAGTTTCTAATAAATTTAAATTAAAAAGGTAAAATTATAATCTCTTCCTAGTCAATGGTAATAATTGTGAAGATTCACTGTGATAATGATCCTATATAATAAGGTTAAAAAGAATTGTTTTTATGTGAATTTTTTATGGATATTAATGCAATTTATGAAATTGCAATATATAGTTACGTGGAAAGCATACAGTTCAATCTTTTTTCTCTGACTAGTTGCATGATAAGTACCCATTGAGGGGTCATTGTTGGTTTCTAAGTATTATGTCATTATGTTGGCATACTCTCCCCATATGCTACAGTTAATTCATAAGCCTCTATAAGAAAATAGAGAAATATTGTTGTTAATTATAATATTTCAATCAAATGAAGTTAGAATAGAATCTTACTAACCTCTCATCCTATAAAATAGTTTGGATGTTTTGGTTGGTAGTCCCGATTAGAGGGTACGAAAGATGAAGATGTCTAATAATTTCTATAACAATTTAAAATAAATTTAATACCATTTGAAAAACATTAAAAAATTATGAAGATATTATCAATGGAAACCATGTTATATGTTACAAGAAATGATGAAACTCAAGAGTATGCAGTGGAACCTCTATTTGTATTAATAACAGGCAGTAAACATGATTACGATTCATGTTAACTTGAAATCAAAAAATTTGAGATGGATTAGTGAACAAAGAAGATAAAATAATGGAAACAAGTTATCATTTTATTTAAAAAACTAATCGAAGAAAAAAACAATTAAGCAAAAAGAATACTAAAAATTTAATAGAAGAGATAAAATAACAAAATGTATGATACAAATGTTTTTCTATCATAGATTAGATGAGCCTACATACAATGCAGTCTAGGATTTTTTGGTTACAACTTCAACTAAACCACCACATTTTTATTGAAGTGCTTGAACAAATTATGAACCCTAAAAATGAATAGATGAATAAATATACTCTTAATGAATGAAATATTTTTTGCAAGTGATGAAATTGAAGAATAAATCTATTGTAATGACATGAGAAAAAATCACAAGAAAAAAGAGAAACTAAAAAATTAATAGATGAGATAAATTAACTAAATCTCTAATAATTAAGTTTTTGTTTGGGTTTATAATAATTAATGATGATAATAATATAAAAGTCATATTAAATATTAAATGAAAACCACTGCACATAAAAAATAGCATTTAAAAAATAATTAATGATATATTAAAACTAAATGAACCCTTTATCCACTGAGATACCTTCATTGAAACTTGATTACAACTCCTATCAACCCGAATTTAGGAAAACTGAGAATAATCAATGAACTATGATGATAGAATAATGGAAGGAAAAAATAATTTTTTTTGAAAAATGTATGGAAGAAAAATACTATAATAAAATTAGAAATATGAAAAATGTAACAGAAGATATAAAATAACTAAATCTATGATAGAAATGTTTTTCTCTGGCAGATTTGATGACCCTTTGTATAAAACTTTACAATATTGTTATCTAACAGCTTCAACTAAACCATCATGTTCCCTTTCATACACATGTAATTAGATTCCAACCAATCTCTTGATGAACAAAAAAATAAAAAATGATCTGGTAACCAGTTGAGTAAAATATATGAGAACTAGTTGAGTTAAAGAAGAACCTATGATGATGACAGAATAATTTGAAGATCATTGAATGATTTTATTTCATCCGCAACCAGGGGGTCTATCCCCATGGAGAACACAAACCTAATTCGTTTGAAGAGGAAGACCTAGAATTACGCAACACCGTTTATGTTCTCTGTTTCAACAGATATCATTGTAGATGCTCAAATAATTGGATCCCATGCACCGAAGATAGGATCTGAAGATTTCCATTTGATTCTTGATGATGATTTCCAAACAAAAACATATCATGAAGATAAAATCAGATGTAAATTTAGACAACAAAAAATGGGTTATCAAGCCCAGCTGTTCCCAGATGTAGATTTCCTCGCCCTCCGATTTAGAGACACTAACACCCATTTTTTTTCATGTAACCGGAGTTGATGAAAATAATTGATTCTTGAAGGGTATTTAAATCAACTACGAGTCATTGTCGCCGATGTAGAATTGTAGGAGTCATAAGATCCATATTTCCAGGAGCTGAAGCTGGAGGAGCCAGAGCAAGCGGTTACAGAGCCTGCGTTGGAGGAGGTGGAGATGCATGAAGAGCTAGGTCTAGTTCATGAGGTAGACAAAGCCAACAACAGAGGTAGGAACCCTAGTTCTAGAAGAAGGAACCCAAGAGCGGTAGGAAGGAGGAATCGATTTTCACTTGTAACCCTGGGATTAGGAGAGGAAAATCACGAGCCTAAAGGTGAGTACAAATGGGTTGCGGTAATGCTTTTCAGGATATCGATTTTCAATTGGTATTTTGGGGATTAGATTGAGTAGCGGAGGGTCAATTGGTAATTGGAAAGGTTAAATCGGTGACATGGAGCAGTGTGGAGGTGACACATACGCATAGGTACACCCAGGTTTAGTAGATATAGTAGATTCCTTGTGTAATGATTATGTCATGTATGTATTTATATGGCAATTTATTTTTATGGTAATTTTAATTTATAACAGTTCTGCATGGTATCTATGAAGATAAATATCCAAGAAAAAAACACATTTTCATTATGATTTCTGTGGGTTAAAAAGGTTTCATTTTATGAATATTGTAATCAAATGGATCATGATTATTGATTCTTATGAATATTGACTATTTTAATTGTTTATTCCACGTATCATGATGGGTGATCAAATTATTGATGGGAATTAATACACTAATATACTACTAATACAATTTGATTATTTATCATAACATTATCCATATCTTAATCTCACTGATGATATTAAAAATTTTAATTCTTATGTTTACTTTTATAGAAAATTTGTGATTACCCATCTTATGATTCTTTTTCAACTGGTTATCAAGAATGTTGTTATTAGAATTATTTCAAGAAGTGTATCAAATATATGATGATCATTCCCTAATATGGGAAATGAAAATAGGGTATTTTGTATAACCACACCATTAATGTCAAGATAGTTATGTATATAAGAGTTTGTATTAATTATCTAAAATGCTAAAAATAAAATTTATTTAGTTATATAAAATATATAAAATATCCTATTGATGTTGTATGGTTTGGATGAAAAATATTTTTCATATTTATTTGTATAAAATCCAAAAATGTAATGATCGTATTTCTAGCACCTAATTTATGAGTGTGAGTTCAGGAATATTATAGGTGTTTATTATATAAAAATACATTCATGCCCTAATGATGGCATCCTTTATTAGAAAAAATAGTTTGATAAATTAAAATATATAATATTTCATATTTCTATATACATGTCATTGAGTAGTAGTGATAGTAAATTTTAATGTAACCAAAGGATGAAAGAGAAGATAAAGTCATTTATAAAGGTATTTTACTACCTTCCTTTTCAACCATAGTTGAAATTTTTATTCCTATCATATAAAATTTTATACAACATGAAGAAACATTCCATAAAAAGTAAAAATGATGACTTCACGAGGAATCCATATGACTAAATAGAATGGGTCGTTCTTGAATTATTATATCTATGTTTTCCTTTTTATACTACAAATACATGTTTTCATATTTTATTCTGATTGTTTTAAACCATTTTGATCATTACATATTAATTATACCATAAAGATATATGTTTTGATCACATATAAAATACATCCATAGATGTGAATAAATAAAACTTATTTTAATACTTTGATGATTATCCAATGAATGTAAATATTATTAAATAATATTGATCTATACCTTTTTCCTCTAATCATAGAATATTGAGAATTATTGGATGATGACCTAGAAAATTTATATGAACTAATGAGAAATCTATTCAAAATTTATGTTAATTTAATTTTAAAAAATAGTGACTTCCCTAAAATACTATACCATTATAGTTTCAATAGTCATAAATGGTTTTCTCATCATGTTTGTAAATTTCATTTTGAACCTCATATATTTCCACATATAAAAATATGTTTCTTTGTTTACATTATTGATTTAATGAAAAATCTTACAAATTTATATTTTACAAGAAAAATTTCGATAGAGGTATTGAGTCAATGATGTCAACATAGGTGTTATCTTATTTATAAATTTAAGTATAATTAATGAATGTCACTACAGAATTTGGAAATATAAATTTTATAAAATAATGTGTAAGTTCACTCGGTGAAATATTCATAGTGTTTGGAAAAGATATTTGACAAAAATGAGTAATTTTTTCAAACATCCTTTTTTTGACATTGATAAACTATATTATAATCTTGATGTAATTCATATTGGGAATAAAATCATTAAATTTTATATTTTTATATTTATTAATGATTATAGTCAATTAATAGATGCTTTAATTATTGTAATACCTAAAAAATGAATAGAAATCATGTTTCCAATGAAAATAAAAATTATATGCATCCTTTAGATATGTTGAAATGAAAATTCATTATAAATACATTTATCTTCAATATTAAAATAATATAATAGATTCATATAGATACTAAAGTAATATAATATAAGTTGATGATGTAAAATATCAAAATTTACATGGATTGAAAATTAATGAAACACATATTCTCATAGAGTATTTTGAAACCATGGACATGAATAATATGTTACCTAAAAAAGTATATGTAGTCCTAATTGAGATTTCCCCTTCTTCAAAAAGGTTTGATAGAAAAAACTCTAAATCCAACTAAGGTTGAGAATTACCCAGGATAAATTTTGTGGAATCTTTTTCATTTGGAGATGATATTTCTGTATTAATTTTCAATAATAATGATTCATTTGAGTGTTTATTTAGTTGAGGATTCTAAACATGGTGATACATTATAATATCAATGGATTTATCGAATTGGAGAATATGATAATATTATTTTTTTAATTTAATTTATTAATATAAATTTATCAAACAATTATACAACAAATTTTATATTATTTTTTTATGTTTCTCATTATTTACCAAGGTGATTAAAAATTATATATGAAAAACAAACCAAATTTAAAAAACCCTATAACTAAATGTTGTATACATAAATTCTATTTGTCCTTTTATTATTCATATGTCAATGGAATTGAGACTTGATTAATTTTTGGATCAGTTTTTTATAAAATATCTAATAAATCACATTCTAAAAAATAGTCATCTGTATACTAACTATTGTACCTTCTGTTGTAAAATTATTAAATTTCACATTGAAATAATTTTATTTACTACATGTATGTAGAAAAGTTACACTCAAAAATATTATTACATGTAAATTAATAAAAAAAATTAGATTTCAAAAAAAAAGTTTTATTAATGGTTCTTGTTAAAAATGAGGTGTAATTAACAGAATCTATTTACATAGTGATTATTGAATAGCTTTCCCATTAAATATTTACATAATTGGATTCATATTATAGTTGTATTGTTATTTTTTATATTAAATGAAATAAGTTATAATTTATTATGTATATAATTATTGAATTTTAATGGGCAGAAATATAAATAAATTTGATGATTTTGGATCACGGTCCTATAATGAATACTAATATATTTAATGCCAAAAATTTTTATGGTTTCATTAATCATACAAGTAATAATGAAGAATGATTAAAAACTCCAAAATTTGTGTATTTAAAAATACAGAATTAGGATATTCTGTTAATATAGTGGATTTATTCCAATTAAACTATCAGGGTGAATCAATAATTTTCATATTCCATTGAATATAGTCTGGCATTGATAAGGGTGTAGAATCATTAAGTTTTTCTTATGTCAACTTCACTCTCTAGATATATATTGATGATGGTGAGGATAATGATTCATTTATCTTAGATTCACAGGTGGAGATGGTTTATAATTTGGATGAATAAGTACATTAAAGTTATATTATACATATATAATTAAAACAAACACTTTCATGATATAGATGATAAAAATAAATTGGTAATTTGTGACAATGAACCAGATAAACCAAAAAACATTCAACAGTTTTTTGGGAAAATATTGAAATAATAACATTTTCAATAGAAGTTAAATATGAATGAGTACTCTTATATTTTTTATTCTTTTTTTACCTTAAATATAATTTACCTATATATTTAGTTTTTCAAATTGATTCATATATATCATTGAATTTTTTAGATCCACCACCGTCCCATGATTCTATTCGTAGCTAACCATGGGATAACCCTCTAGTGGTGTAGCAATTGGTGAGTCATCTATCTTGGATATATTCTCCGGTAAAATTACTAATATGCAAGTCATTATAAAAAATTTATATACTTACATTAACTATTTAATGTATTTTTAAAATAGTTAATAATAAAAATAAAAAATATACTATAATTAATATTGAGAATGTTTTGAAACTGATTGACTGCAAAATTATCATCCCATTGATTTTTTTAATGTGCATACTCGTTCTTCTAGAAAAATATATAGACACATTTTTCTAAATCTTTCGTATGATATACCATTAATTCCCATTAATTATAATTTTTTGAGGAATATTTTTAAATAAATTAATACATAGGATTTAACATCTAAATAATTTTAATACCTATTTAATATTCATGGATGAAAAATTTACAAAGTGTGAGTAAAATTATTGATATACATATAATGAGTGAGGTTTTTTTATCTGTAGATTTTTTTAAAAAATTTACTACCTTTTCTCCATTTTATTCCCATTGAACATGAAAATTTTGGTTATAAATTGGCTCAAATTAATTATTATTGATAAGGACCTGAACTCTCGGATCAATTTCTAAAATTCATAACATTAATTTTCTAGAACTAATATTGATAATCATGACACACATTATTCTCTTAAACCATACAAAATAAAAATGAAAACATGCAACAAGTATAACCTTGATGTTATTTTAGGTGTTCAATTTAAACGAATTAGGAAACAATAATACATATATAATTCACATGACTTTGAATGACTGTTATTCCCACCTAACCCATCTTTTAGTTTTTAAATTAATACATAATCATCACCCATATAAAATAACTCCTAGACATAATTCATTCAAAATCATTCTATAACACCTAGTGAAAGGGAATATTATCAATAGTGATATCAAATTCTCATTAAATAAAATAACAATAATTAATAAATATTGTCACTAATGAGAATAATATAACATACCTATATGATGATACAATCAAATTGTGTGAGCGAAACATAAAATAACACATATCCATCAACACAAGGGTAATCAAATATGAAATCCTTGAAAAGTAAAGAGTCATATGAATTAATAACCAAGAGACATTTTCTCAGAATAAATAATTAGAATTATTATAAACCAATTGGAAACATAATGAAATCATGTACATATGTGGGACAAAATTTTCATTTCACCGTTTCATTCACTCTTACAATTGAAAATACCGAACAGTCAATATTGATGCCAAATGCATTAGTGGGATATTACGGACTCACCTATCATTGTTATATAAAATTACCATATTCCATTAGTTTATCATGGAAAAACACGTCATTGGTTTTTCATGTAGCCTTCTGTCAATATTTTATAATTTAACCACTAATCAAATCTCTAATTAACATTAAAAAACATCACCAATAAAATCATGAATTTCCTTATAAAAGTTTTGGAAGAACCAATAACCCTATTCATAAATTGATTAAAACAAATAAAATAATGGATTTATATAAAAATATATTTGAATCATGAATAACTTCTGTAAAATAAATGGGTTACAAAACAACCTATTTTTAACATTATTAACTAATATATAATAAATGGGTTCAATAAAAATCACTTCGAAATAAGTGTAATGCCTGTAAAAGAAATGGGTTTAATGAAAATATATTTAAAACATGATTAAACCATTGAAAATGAATGGGTTAAGTAACAAAATTCTTGAAGAATTATAATTAGATGTATAATAAATGGGTTCCATAGAAATCTCTTTGAGTCATGGTAAACCGATTTAAAAGAAATGGGTTCGTTAACGATCTTTTTGAAACAATCATAAGCAATCCAAAGAAATATTTTCGATGGTATCATTAAAAAATATCCCCATTTTATAATAATTAATTTTATGGGATTTTTACATTAGTGAATTTATATTCCTTTTAAATTTCATTTAATACATTCACTAGGAAATAATCTTTAATCATTACAATATGTCCCAAACACTTTGAATCATTGAAATTATAATCATCAAGAAGGGAAAACATTAAATGAAACGTATTTTATTATTAAAATAAGTATATTCATGATAAAATAATTAAAAGGATAATTATATACTCCTCATGCAGTAATATAGGTGTATAACATAACAAAAGTCTAAATAAAGTAGAATTGTGATTATAATCCATTATTGTATTGGTATCATAGAAGTTGTATAACCCATTAAAGTGAGGTAAGAAAATGGAAATTTAAATCCCCACAAATTCATGTTTAATAATCTTAAAATACATTCATGTTAATAATATAAATCACATATCAAAAATAAGATGTGAATTGTTTATAAGTATTACAGAAGTTATAATGAGATGATAAATAACTATAAACTATGATAACAACTAAATCGAAAAAAATAAAGTTAATAATAGTAAAATAATTAATTTTAATACCATTAAGTTAAAAAATTTCAATATATAATATATCAAATGGGGATTTAGATACCGCACTCAAAATATATATGTTTTAAATTTTACATTTATCTCATATACAAAAAAATTGAGATGAAAATATATTACGTTGAATCTGATTCGACATTCCTCTTCCTTGTCTTCTAGAAAAATTATTTTTTTAATCTAATTGAATTATAACCTTTTAAAATTATTTTATAACTGTTTACTTCAAGTGTAAATAATTTATATATAATTAATTAATAAATGAAGTTTACGTTTTATGTTTTGAGCATATTCGGCATATATGTCAGAAATGATTATGGTTTGTTGACATTGGTTAAGGATGTCATTATTAAAAAATATTAAGAATAATAATAATGAAATAATTATAATATTTACATAAAAACTATACTTTTAAAACCAATCAGGATTTAAATTTTTGAAAAATGAACTGATGTAATAATAATAGGGATGATAGGTCATATGTATACTTGAGTAACAATCTCATCCTTCAATGAACATTATGGAAAGAAGGTAATTAATATTTATATTTATATCATTAATTTTATATGATAAATAACATATTATTTAATAATATATACATTTAAATAATTACTATTATGTAAAATGAGTCAAATTGTTCCAAGGAGTTGGTACTCCACACATCGACAAACGATGTTATCACTTTTTTATTATATAAAAAGATAATACATAAAATAATATATTATATTTGAATAAATATATTTTTTAACTAATATATAATATTTTTATTTATATCAAATATTTTTATTAGAACCATCAATAATACATTCCATTTAAAGAGTAAACGTAACTGATCGCATTAAGGAGGCTGCAATCCACACGTCCTCAAACATTGTTATCATATTCAAACAAAATCTTATGTATGATGGTATGTGTTATATTACATTTAAATAATTACTAATACCTCATTAATACCATATATATTATATAAAAAATCATTTTCTATCATATTTCAAAACCATGAGAGCTGGTACCTGAAAAAAGAACGACATCGTTTTGTGAGGCGGTAGTCCGATGTACACATGAATGATGATTACATTACCCATTTGATAGATGTTTTTGTAGGTGGATGATTCACCAATAAATTTTATAATAATAAATATATTTAATATTATTAAAAATGTAATATCATAATTTAATGGATGGATAAAAAATAAATGATATGTTCTCATTGAATAAAGTTACTTTTTTTGGGTAACTCCTTTTGGTTTTCACCAAATGACTTCCTTGGTTTTTTTAATTCCCAATGTTATGATTGTTGCATGATTTTAGGTATGTGGGGATATGTTATAATTTGGGTATTGATGATTGAAATGGATTTATATGATTTACAAATTGAGGAGGATGAGTGAAATTTTTTATTGGAGGAGGTGAGGGATTCTTATAAATATTAAAAGGTAATCACTACTGGTTGGTATTAATTAAATAATATGCATAAAATAATGAATAAAGTTATATAAAAGTTTGTATATGATCTAATTTTTACTATAAAATGTGTTCTAGATATGTGTCTAGGTTATTTCACCCCTTACGACATATTTTTAACCACTAAAGGTAACTCATTTTTATCCTAATCGCATTAATTAATTTAAATTAATTTTAATAATTTTTTATGTCAAAAACTCAGTTGAACATATTTGAAATTATAAATTTTTATTATTATTATAAATATTTTTTCTATTTTTCAAAATTAAAATCATGAAATTAGATGAATTTTTTTTAAATAAATCCCATAAACAGGACGAGACAACTGATTTTTGAAGGGAAATGTTCAAATGTTTTAATTGTGTTTATATCCAATTTCAATATGAAATTGATTTAAATTACCTAAATTGTATATTTTTTGGTAAAATATAACAAATTATAATTTAAATCCAATTTAAAATATAATTTTAATATATAAATAAATTATACAAAAAATATAATTTCAAATAAAAATTTGTATTATTGACAATTCATCAAAAATATAATATTTTCAAAAAAATTCCAATAATTCACCAAATGAAAAATTTTATATTTATATTTTATAAATAAGTTTTATTTTTTTCGGATAAACCTTTTATATTTGAAAATTTTAGATTTACAAGAAGTGTGCCATTAAAAGGTGGGAAAACTACCATTTAGAAAAAAAATTGGTCTTTTTGATAAAAATTAGATTTATTCTTATATTAATCCTTTAACAGTCTGGAAGGTTTAAAACTATTTTATATAATATATATCATTAAAACTTAGTTAATATATTTCACTAAATTATTTTAAATTTAATTCATAAACATAAAATTTCATTCTGTTCATAAAAATTATTTTTTAAAAAAACAAATCCTTTATATTCAATTTGATTTTTATAAATTTATAATGAATTGGTAACCAGTGAAGTATATTTATATAAAATTTTAAACTATATTCTCATAATTTATTTAATCTCATTGATTAGAATAATTCGAATTTCTAGGTGATAAATATAATGTTAAATAATAACATTAATAGAGTATTGTTTTCCGATAAGACTCAAAATTCTGTGTAACAAACGTTTTTGAAGAAAATCATTAAGATATGAAATTAAATATAATATCTGTGTGTGTATAATTCAAGATAAAATATACATTTCATGTAAATAAAATATATAAAATAAAATAAATTATCCGGAATGATGATATTCTTCAAAATCATGGGATGCTACGTTTACCACCTTAAAATAAATTTATCCCTAAAAAATAATTTTGGTTAAAAAGGATTAAATTCCTTAGAATTGCATTATTGAAAATTACATCATATAAATTAATAGTAACATATCCTCTTAAAAATATAATGTGAAAAATATAATGGTCACCAGATGTTAATCATAACACGAATTCCACATGGGGAGAATATAGATGGGAAGGGTAGAAATGTGTAAATAATTATTTAGAGTGATTGGGGTCATTGATCACAAAATAGTGAAGGTTCAATGGAATGTTAAGGTTCAAAAAATATAATGGTTGAATAGGACGTTAGAATATGATAATTAAAGTTACTAGGATGATACTTTATTTTATGATCCTTTTCCTAGGGTCATAGAGTTATCCAACTATCAAGACCAAGAAAAAAAATAAAAAAAATGGAATATACATACTAATGATTATAATTTTATCATTTAACCAATTTAAACCAATATGTCATCACTTTCCCCCGGATTATGAGTTTTCAAGATGAATTATTAATTCCTAAAACATTAAAACTGTTTTTGATAACCTCGAAACAATAAAAGTGATATTCAAGATACTCCACATTCCAGTAGACATTAACAAAAATAAAAAATTTTAGGAAAAATTATAATAATTCTAAAAATGTCTTCAACTTCATATTATACATTAATATTTGAAATAAACAACCAAATTTCAAACTAAAAAATTCTATAAAAAATTATCCATAAAATTTTCAAGTGTTCCCTAACTATGTTCGAAACTTAATTTTTATAAGGATATGATCATATATTATTCCAGGATAAATAAACCTATAAAACTAAGATAAAATACCAAATATTTTCCAAATAAACATAATATTTACCTAAAAATGTTAATACTATCCAGGACATCATGTAGGGCAATGGTGGGAATGAAACCCTTATCTTCTTTTAGTCATGGCTTCAAGACCCACCACACATCTGAATACGACTTGCTACACCAAGCATATGAGTTTTTATATTTTTCTTATAATCCTAAATAACATGTCCTCCCAAGAAAAGTATGTTGATCCTAGGGGTTATAAATTTTTCAAACACAAAAAAATTATAAAATATTCATTAATAACATCAAACAAATTTTCGTACTTAAAACATGTTTTATGGTTTTGAACTTCTAAATTGCCATAATATTATAATCTTATGATGGTATCCATAAATATTATGAAAAAATCACATGAAAATTTCACAATCCTTAATGTTCTCTAAACCATCATTTGATACCAACAATAATAGCACTAGACGGACAATCTTATATCCTATACTGAAATCCATAAAATTACATTTTCAAATATTATGCTGATAACTATGGACTTAATTATTCATATAAACCTCAAAAAGTGAAAATTATAAAAATTAAGAGTTGGATCATATAAAAACGCAAGGTTGTTTTAGTTTTAATGATTTACAGAATTATGAAAAACAAATAAATATACAATTCACAATACTTTAATTGAGAATTCATCACTCCGAACCTAGTTTTTTCACATTAATACATCATCATCATCCACATGATATCCCTTCTAAATATAACTCATTAAATATAATTCATTAAAAACTTGGGAAAATAAACCATAATAAGGGGAATCTCAGATGCTCAGTAATTGTAAACATACTAATTTACAACTAAATTTCTTTTATGAGTATAATCATGTATAATTATATGATGACATAATCAATTATCATGAGCGAAAAAAGTGAAATCGTACCCATCAATACATATATAATCAAATAATAAAACATGAGAAATTAAATATTCATTAGAATACATAATAATGATCATTGTTCTAATAATATTGATCATTATAATCAGTATAAACACTTAACAATCTTAACTAAACCATTTACATTATTGTGACATTGTTATCATTTAACTATTACATTGAACCTTACAAATGAAATATTAATATATTCAACTTCCAGGACCATTTCTTTTGAGGTCTATCATAGAAATACACATCATTGGTTTATAATATAACCACCTCTAAATGGTGTACAAAGGAAAAACCCATAATTGGTTTATCATGGAACCATTAATAATAGGTTTATAACATAACCATCTATAAAATGTACAAGTACCATTACAGAATTATCATACATAAAATCTTTTATTTCTTCATTAAATCATTGGAAAAAACAAAATCGATATTCACTACATTATTAACCCATGAAAAAATTGTATTTTATAACAATATATTTGAATCATTATTCATTCATGGAAAATAAATGAGTTCCATAACAATATATTTGGTACAAGATTAACCCATAAAAAATAAATTGTATAAAAAATAATATCATTGTAAAATGATTCACCCATGAAAATGAAATGTGTTCCATAATTGTCCATTTGATATATAGTTAACCTGTGGAATAGAAAGGAGTTCTATATAAATCCTTTTGAAACAAACATAAAAAATCCAGAGAAAGAATGAGGATGGGATATTTCAAAAATATCCACATCAGATCATAAGTTTCATCAAGAGTTGTTGAATTTTATTAATCTAAATTACCTTAGAAATACATTAAAATAATTCACAGAGAAATAATCATTAAACATTCCAAAGTGTCCCATTCTATTTAGAAATAATTGAATTTTAATCCCCATCAATGAATAACATTAAAAAAACATATAATATCCTTATAATAATTATATTCATTATATAAAATGTAATCATAAAATTATATACATCTCATAAAATTAGAAAGGTGTATAACGTAATAAATGTCTCAATGAAAGAATATTATGAAAAAATATTCCTTACTGATTTCATAAATTTTAAAATGTAAACCATATGAATGATTTATCATAAAAGAATTATGTAAATCTTCTCAAAATCTTGAATACGAATCGTAAAATAAATTCATGTTTTATATATAAACCTTAAAATATAAATAAGTGTTGAATTCATAATTATTCATGAAAAAGTAAAAATGAGACTACAAATCTTCTTACAACTATGTTAACATCTACATCGGAACCCAAAAAAGTAATAAAAATAATATTAAACATTTTAATAACATTTATATAAATTAATTCATGATATATTTTATCAAAATGTGCAGTATATACCCCAAAAAAAAGAGTAAGTGGTGAATATTCCATTTATCTCATATATTTAAAAATGAAGATGAAAATTCTTTATATTATATATGATCTATCATGGTTGTTCCTTATGTTACTAAAAATTAAACCTATGATAAAAATTTAATTAATTTATAAAACATTCCTTTTTTATCATTAGTTTTTATTAATCTTATAAAATTTTTATATATAATAGATCAATCAATTATGTTTACGTTAAATGTTTTGATCATATTCGACTAATGAGTAAAAAATGAAAAAAGTTGGATCACTATGGTCAAGTAAATAATTATTTAAACAGATCCATAATAATAATAATGGAATAATTATCATATTTTTACATTAATTAAACATTTATAACCACTCATGAAAAATAAACAAATGTTACAATCATAGATATTGTTGGCCATACATATAAATAGGTAACGTTCCAATTTTTCAATGATCATTATGAAAAGAAATTTCGTAAAATCATTAGTTAAAAAAATATAATTATACTATAGTCATATATTATTTAATCATATATAAATATATATATATATATATATATATATAATTATTGTGATTTATAAGGAATCACATCTCTTTGAGTAGGGGGTAGTCCACACATCCACTAACGAAGCTATCGCTATTTTAGTGTTATAAAATTTAATGAATAAATATATTCTCTTTAAAGAAAGTTACTTTTGTCATTAATATCATATAAATTTCTTTTATTTCAACTATTTTTATTAAACCCATCTTTAATGCATTCTATGTAATGTTTTAACATATCTGATCACATCTAGGAGTTGGTAGTTCACACATCCATAAATGATGTTATTTTATTCCCAAAAATTGGAAATAATGAAGGTAGTAGTTATATAAAAATTATATAAGAATAAATACATCATAAAACAATATACAAATTAAAATAACATTATATCTATCATAATTTACAAACATTCTATATGGAAAAGTAAAAATGAACGGCATCGTTTCAGAAGGTCGTAGTTTGTTGTACCTAGAAATGGTGTCTTCATTACCCAAACGATGGATGTTTGTGTAAGTGTATATTGATGAGTTAACAAAAAAATCTCATTATATTTAGTAAAATTATTAAATTATATAATCAAGGAAAAAGAATAATATTTGGGGTGGAGAAATAAATAAAACAAAAGATCCCATTAAATAATGTCACCTTCTTTTTAGGTAACTAATTTTTTGTGTGAAAAAATTATTTTATTTCATATTTATACAAATTTAGGCTTCTAGGATGATAGTAATGATTTTGGGAGCTTAATATTTTGAGGTTATGTACATGAAAAAGATCTTTCGAGGTATGAATAAGTGGGGAGGGTGAGTTCTTTTTTATAGTGGTGGAGAAGGTCCATTCTTGTAATTATAAATTGTATATAATATTAATAGGTGTTAATTACCTCATTTTCCTCAAAAAATGATCCAAATTAAATTAAAGTGATGATAGAGTAAATATATGGATTTCCAGTGGGGTGTTTAATAGTTTATTGTATATTGTTTCCTTCAAGATTAACGTTTAACTACTATGTAAACTTGTTTTAAACATAATCATAGTAATTACAGTTAATTACATTCACTACTAGTTGTGTTTAAAGAAATGATGACCTTAATAGATATTAATAATTACTATGATTATAAATATAGAATACAATTATTCAAATTGCAATCATTGAAGTGTCGAAAATTAATTTAAAATTAATTCCACAAATAGGATGAGACATCGGGTTTGTAAATAAAAACCATCAAATGATTGAAATGTTTTTATATTCAATTTCACTGAGAAATTGAGTAAAATGAATTTAATTGAATTTATTTTTATAAAATTTTTCTATTTATACAGTAAAATCAATTTAAAATACAATTTAAATATATGAATAAACTATATGATAAATTAGTTTTAAATTAAGATTCATTATTTTCAATATCCATCCAAAAAGGATCCTTCTAAAAACAATAATAAAAAATCAACCAAATTAAATATTTATATTAAAATTTAAAAAATTAATTGTATTCATTGAGATAAAATAATAATTTTTTCGAAATTTATATTTAATGCATGATCCCCATTAAAATTATGAAGAATATACTTTAGATAAATACATCTTCATATATTAAAAATTAGATTTATTTATATCTTAAGAATATCAAACTTATTGGATTCATATCAACATATTTTTATATAATATATATAATATATATTTTTTAAAAAAAATCTCTAATATTGATTGAATTTATTTACAATGATAAAATTTGATTCGTTTCGTAAAAATAGGTTTTAAAAAAACATCTATTATATTCAATTAGATTTATATTCATTAATAATTAATTTGAAATAAATGAATTCATTTTATAAACATATGTTCACTATATAGTAATAATTTAGGTAATCGAATTCATTAACTCCTTTCCAATGGCTTAGTGATAGTTATAATATCAAATAAGAATATTAATAGTATATTATTGTTTGATATGATTCAACATTGCATGTAATAAAAGTTATCGAAGATACTAAATGTTACATGAAATGAAAGACAAACATGGTGTTGCATATAATTCCATATAAATGTGAATTTCTATTAATATAGGCTATTAATTAATATAAATTAATTTCAAATAGTATATTCCTTAAAATCTTAGGATGACACATTAATTAAATATTATTGCATGATTTAATGAAACTTCTTTGAGAACTCATCATATGTATGAGAATATTTCTGAAAATTGTTCTTATGGATAATGTAATTTGTTTTTTTAATAATAATAGGGTTTTATCACATTTTTTGTTTTCAAATTTGAATTTGAGTTCATAAAATTAATATAATAAATTTAAGCTTTATTTATATTACTATTTTTATATGAAATATCAAAAAAATTATTGATTCATGAAAAAAGAAGTCCTTTCACATATTACTGGTCTATTGAGTTGTATTTAATGAAAAATCATTATATTGTATTCATTATAGATATTATTATTTTATTATTCTAAATGGATTTATTATATCTTCATTTTTATAATTATATATATACTTTTTATTTATATAATGGTTCTTGATTTAGGTTAAATAGTTGGATGAATTGATATGAGGATTAATGTTCGTTGGAAGATTAATTCAAATATAATTAATAAACCAAACAAAGAAATTATGTTAACTAATTTACATTATAATCTAATGTTATTTAAGAATAATAAAATCAACATAACTTTTTTGTAATAATAGTTTATAAATACAGAATCATGCTATGAAAACCCAATACAGATTTTCCTTAGGTTTTTAGAAGGATGAAGTTGTAGTTGTTTTAGGTAATAAGCTACCCATACAAGTATGGGGGATGGGATTTAATCCCAATATATAAAATATAATTTTTATTTGATAGTAATCATCTTATTACTGCACTATATATATATATATTTTCAAGTAGTTCAATTGATATTGATGTGTATATGGAAATTTCATGGTTGAATGAAAAACATAATGAACATGACTCTTATAAGAAAACATAGTACTAATGGACATTGGAAATAGAAAATGCCTTAGTTTATATATCCTTGATGATGATGAGAAAATTATTTTATGAAATTGATAGACTTATATATCATATTGTACATTTAATTTAAAAACTCAATTGATGGATTTTATAAATGACTATATTCTTTTTTTATGAATATATCATATATTATTTTGGGATTGTTCCATGATAGGGAGTTGGGGTAATGTGGTATTAGTTTTCTCATGAATTATGTTGGTGTTTATTTGTGATTCATTATGTATTATATTTTATATTTACATGTTTTATAAAATGAATAATATATAAAATGGATGATAAAAAAATATAAAAAATCCCTTTATGAGTGGTGTTTCATCTCTTTACAATCCCCTCTCGTGGTCTTTATCAAAATACAATGTTTACTATACCCATTTGAAAACATGCACAAGAACCCTATGAAATTAAAAACAATGTCTTGAGGTTAATTTAAGTGTTTTAGTTCATTTAACTATTATATTTATAGAATTTTTATAAATGAAGATCAATCCATTTCCAATTTTCCATGATAGAAATAATGGGTAATGATTTCGTGTGTTTTGGCAGTAAACTAGTGATGTTAGTACCAATTCTGTAAATATAGATATATATCAATGGATGATACATATACATAAATATTTATCAAAAAATCAATTTAGAGTTCATGGAGTCAAAAATTCTACTAAATACGAAATTTAATGTTTTCAAAGTGTTCTGGGAGAGATTGGAGGCTTACAATAAGCTAGTTGGAGAAACTATTTCTGCCTTTTTTGATATTAAATTTTACATAACTGTAAATTAAAGTTGTGTAATAATTTATGAATTTATCTTTAATTTTATGAATGTATATCATATATAGTGATACATGAATACATTGAAACCCTGCATTAATATGATGAACATGATAATATGGGTTTTCAATATGAAATTTTGTCTGCATAGAATTATGGAATAATATTTTTAAAATATATCAAAGTTTTTATGAAATTGAATTATAGAGTAACAATCATGAAAATAACTTAACATTTCCATGACATAATGAGAAAATGATCATATAATTATTTTTCAAAAATAAGCAACTAACAGAAATTTAATACAATTTTTTGTTTCAACGAGATGAAAAAAATTGATATTGGTGTTTTAAAACACTAAAGTAAGACTACAATGGATAAAAATATAGAAAATGAATCAAAGAACCATTGATTGTCACAAAATAGTATAATAAAATAAGCTTATCTCATAAATATAGTTACTGATTTCAACTAAATTTGAGTTGGGTTTTTTGAGATATGACTAAAAATATTTTTTTATTGTTACAAAACATTAATTCATGTTTTTAATGGTTATAACCATTTAAAATTAACATGGAATGACGTAAAATAATATAAATAATGTATTTAAATTTTATTGATATGTTAAACTAAATGATATATAAATTCATTCTACAGTGTGATCAGAATGTATGTATATGCTTTAATTAATGATATAAATGTCTTTAGAAACATTCTTTAGTGGGTAAAAACCACGAAAAAATAAAAATTACCATAAAATACAAAAAATAACAAGACTATATTATTTCTTATATATAGGTCATGTCAGAACATGAATATCTATTATATTATTCTTGGGAAGACCTAAAATTCATTTTTATTGAGTTAAAAAATAAAACATGCCTCCAATGGTCAAAAAAATAGAAAATAATCTCTGATTGATGTGAAATCATAGAAAAAATGAATTTGAATTTTTTTATTTTAGAATTTTAATCACTATGTTGTGTAGTGTGCTCAGAAATATTAAAATAGTAGTGTAAAATTTATTAATTACTTTAAAATATTGATTAACAGTGTCAAGACCAAGAAAATAAATTTGAATTTCTACAAAATTATAAATACATCATTTTTATTGATTATTAAAATGTATGAACTTACCCTACATCAATCTAAGAAAATGTTTTATTGGGATGGATAAAAATGAATTAATTTTAATTTCAAATCACTAAAAAATTTGTGTAATATTCAAAAACCTGGAAATTGAATTTTTAATAATGTTAAATCATAGGAAATATATCTATTAATTATTTATAAATTGTTAGATAATACAATTCACCAATCCCACTTGTTGTTTTTTTAATGAAAGAATAAGAAGTTACTAAAAATATGAATGTCTCAAAAATTTAATTCTTGAGGTAATAATTATATAAAATACCTAATATTTCCATTATATCATATTACAATAACAATATAGTTATTTGGGAAATTTAATAATTAACATTACATCAGTCATCATTAAAGATTTATCATAATGGGAAAAAATGAAATTTCATTATTTTAAAATTGTAAAAGTGAACAATAAAAGAAGAAGATGTTGAGGGTTATAATAATTATTTTTCTTAGGTAATAATCAATTAGTGAGTAAAACACCTCTTTTAATAATACTCTTCAGACTAAAATGTTAGATGCGTTTTTTCAATAAATCCAATGTTATTATTAAATATATTAATAGTTGAAATGTTTTAAATGTAAACAATTTAGAAATTGGTGAATATATAATTTACAAAATGTTTTATAATGATTATTATATTTATTAAAATTAGTGAAACATTATTGAGAAAGATAACTAGTTTAATATATTGTTAACTCAATGTTAACTACTTTTTGGTTTCAATATTTATCATAAGGTAATAAATTTTTTATTCAATTTTTCAAATTGTTGTCATTATCTAGATAACAAAATATAGTATATACCCATGTCTTTATGTTTTCATTATATAGAGTGTTTTTACATCATTAGTTTCTTGAATTTTATTCTGATCATGTAAAACTACATTTTTATATATCTATATTTTGGGTTTGCCTTAAACCAATAAAAATCATTCTTCAAATTTAATAAATTCATTGAAATCATTATCAACCATAATACATTCTAGATACACAGTATAATCTTCCTTATCATGGTCCTCATAGAACAATTATTCTTGAATATATATTTTTAAAATATCTTACATTATTTTAAATTTAATATAATGAATATTTATTTTTATATAAACTATTATTAAGGGATAAATTACTCATAAATCTCTATTATTTTAACCTGTGAATAATCATAATAAAATATTTATTCCTTGAAACCTACTTTTTTTTCATTGATTATTTTTCCAAAAATTAACTTATAATGAAGATAATTTTCTCTTTTAGTGATAGAATATATTCTCATATCTATTCCTTTTCAATATTTTTCAACTATAATTGTTTTAGGCTAAGTAGCATCACATTACAAGGAATAGTGTGGGTAAAAAATTATCACATTTGGTGGTTCATTCTCATATTTTAAAATAATTAAATGTCCCTTTCCAAATAATTATGACAATAATGGAATCTGAAACCAATAGAATAACATTTAATGTAACATTTATAATTAATTTAATTAGATTAAGAGAAAAAAATACCTCCTTTTTGACATATTTCATTAATGATTATGTTTATCATTTGAAAATAGTTTTCGTCATGCATATTATCACTTGTAAGATTTATGTGTATAATTTATCAATCGTTGATTTACACATGATCATATGATCTCCAAATAACATTAATGAATTTTTGGGTGCTAGATTGATGGATCAATCATAATGTGGTGTCTTCCTTGTTATATTTTATGATTTCATTAGGTTTAAAGAAGCATTAATTCTCCCTCCTTGTAGATATGTTTGAGGAGGAAGTAAAATCTCATGATTGTTCTCTTTTCTTGACATGGATTTCGAGATATCATTGTGTACAAAAATTACAAAATTTTATTAGACACTATGAAATAAAGAATGTTTTCAATTTAAAGAGTTTTAATTAGGGTTTAAATGTTATTTAATAACATATTGGACCTCAAATAATATATTAAACCTTATATGATACCTTTAAGGTAATAAATCTAATAATAATAATTTTTCATGTCCTTCTCTAACTGTCACAATGATAAATATTTTTTTACTATCTTTAAAATTAATTTTAATCCCAAGATCCCATATTGAGCTGATATTCATCCTTGACATTTATCTAATACGTTAATATATATTTATTACATCAATAAAAAACATGATATATCAACAAAATTAAATAATTACCATGTATATTATGATTTATCTAATTTATACAATCAAAAAACTATAATAAAATTATTCATTCGCCACTAAAATAATTTGTATTCCAATAATTACATTAATAGATCCATTAATTGATATAAATAAAAAAACAGTGTTTTGTTTTCATGGGTTTTATCTTATTGGAAATAGGCTAGCCTACTTAATGTCTAGGATTAATATTTTGAAACTATTCTTGGAAACCATGAGAAACATATGAATATCATATCATTTACAATTAAATATAAGTTCATGTTTTATAATATATTCCTTTTTTTCATGATATCTCATCAATAATGTTTCACACCTTTGTCATCATCCAATATTATTGATAAATATTTCACTGAATATCTAAAATAAACTCATAATTACACCATTTCCATGGAAATCAATATTATATTCATATTTCAATCTGAATGGTAGAGATATAAACTTTTATAAATGTGGAAGGTACAAATACTTCATCAAATTATCCTTTAATAAATTTATTTCATGATTTAACAAACATACCCTACTTTTATATTAAATTGTTTTATCATGGTTTATGAATAAGCATCTAAATTCATAATTCATGATATCTAAAATTTATAATATTAATGTCCAAGTACAATTACACAATCTCAATACCATAAATATCCAATGACACATAAACATGTGAAATTACTCATGGTGAGTCTATTAACATAATATCCTTTCTAAGAGATTACTATGTGAGAAATTCATGATATAAAGTCTCATATACTTATGTGTACTCCCACTTGAAGGAAAAAAATACTATATGCACCATCATATAATGTTATCCATCCATAGAACATAGTTTAATAGTATTTTCATGACATTTTATGGTTCTTATCACAGCATGGAACTACTTCTCCCTTTTTGTGGTGATATCAATTTTGTAAATTATTACATTAAGTTCATTATTAATTATGAGGGATATATAATTACTTATTTTACATGGAACATACAAGAAATTAAAAATACACACAATTGTCTCTTGGAAACCAACTTCAACAAAATCCCTCATATACTACAAAAACATTCCAAAATAATTAGTTCAACTAGTTCGCACATGATGGTTATTTTTTTACTAAGATATGGAATATTCACAGGGTATACCACATTATACATCATGAATAATATTATTATTGTGACTTAACCACTACGAGAGAAATCCATGAATGAAATATTTTTTTATATATGTTCTTTTTCTGCTGATGTGATCTTGGCACCATTGTTAGATCCATTGTAGTATTATTATCACCATTGAGTCTGATAGGATCAATAATTTTAATAATCACTTAATGAAGTTATATGATTTTTCATATCCTATATGTTTCTTTAGAAGCATAAAATCATTAAATATATTCATACTAATTTATATAATCTGAAACTATGGCCTAATTTTATCTCATCCATCTTATACAAACATCATTAAGAGTGTTTATTTTCTCTAAATATTACTTTTAATCACCCTTATATATTAATAAAATAACATATAAATATCCTCTAATGAATATATCAACATCCCCTACATTATCCTAGAATAAATCATCAATTCACATAAAAATCTTAAGAATAGTCTTCCTAGCATTATATTATTCTAACATGGGTCAGATTGAAATATTATTACCATACATAAGTTTTAAGAGATATATATACAAATACATAGAATAAAATACATTACTGAACCAATCATTTTTGTGTATTGAATCCATTCCCCTCTATTTTTTTACCATGTTTATAAGGATGAATTTTCTTAGAATAATGAATTCCATGAGACCCTAGAAACAATCCCCTATTTTATTATGCTATACTGAATAGTTTTAGTATTTTTTTCTATATGTACACTATTATATAGACCATGAATTATCTTAGATCTATTAGAGTGTATTTTTATTGAGAAAATATATGTTACTTTTCATATTACCTTCATTAAGATTCATTTTTTCAACATGGATTTAAGAGGCTATATTAACGGTTTTTCTTTCCCAAGAAGTAGTATGTCATCAAAATTCACTATTAAAAAATGATCAAACAAACAATAAACTCTTTATAGACACAAGTATCATATTATTTTATAGTGACAAAAATAATATTATAGCTTTATCAAAACCAAATGTTAAATGACATGGATACTTTAATTAATCCATATATGGATCTGTTTATCTTGAATTCCCTACTGGAATTATTTGGAGTCACAAACCCAATATGTTATTTTGTTGACCTTCTTATCAAGGTTCATATTAAATTATGATATTTTGACATTCATATAGAGAATATCTTTTTCATGGAACTCTGCTATGGAATGTATTATTATAATTTATTTCACAACAGAAACTGGTGAATATTTTTTAATAGTATATTTCATGGTGGTATTTCAACACTTTTTCATCCAACTGTTCCTTATATGTAATGAAATTTTTATCCATCTTACATTATTCTTGAATACACAATTACAACCCGTGGTACTTAGTTCCACAAGATGATCTACCAAAATCTACTCTTGGTTATGATACATAGAATCCATTTTAGAATTCATATCCACTCACTACTTATTTATAGTTTAAAATATATTTATTTTCAACTAATTATGAGTCACAATCCATGGTGAAAATAAATACATATATTCACAATTCTATGGCATGTCTTATTATGATATAATATACTTCGGTCTATATAAAATTCATTTATATAGGGATTCATGGAACATATTCATTCTCCAACTATTGCATATCGTGATTCTTCTTTTTATTGATGTTTATATTATTCCCACTATCCCTTGTTGATATTTCATACCTCTTATGGAACATTCCATATATTTCAACAATTACCTTTTAATGGGAGGGTTCTTATAGGTAATATAACATTTTTTTCCAGGGCGTATCCAATGAAGATTTGTTTTTCTGCCTCAGGGTGTGTGTTTATAGAATAATGATTTTTAAAAAAATACTTCACATCCCACCATTTGTATGCATGATAACACCAATTCAATTATATTCCCTAATTAGTGTGTAAAAACAATATCAATCTTAAATATAACATGGTATATGGTTTTTGTTATTTTCTATAACATGTTTCCCCAAAACGATAATAAAACACTAAAATGAAGTTATTGACCTCACAATGTGTAATAGGGTGATGTCCCTAGTTTCTTTTATTTTTTTCCATTATGGGTTATAAATATTATTTACTTGGTAAGGATTATCATACTCTAATAAATTATTAATATAGACATTATTATGGTATTCTACATCATGGACTTTGTGTAGTTTCATATTAATATTATTAATCTAACAAATAACTTCTTTTTTATATACCATTTATCTATAGAAGGAATTTGATTTATACGTTTTTATTGAAACAAATACATTTATACCAAATTCATCAAAAAAAGGTGTTAAGTATGTGTACCAACCATTGGATTCAACTATAAGTACTCTACATACATTAGTATGACCATCCTCAAAATGAGTAGCGATTGTTTCCATTTTTCATCTAAATGTAGCATTAGTAAATTTTCATTATAAAAATTATTACAAAAATAATGTTGTCTAGTTAAAAATAATCCAAATATCCATGTTTGTGTAAAATTGACATGTTTTTTCATAATCATGACCTATTGCATGATTAAAAAGTATTGAGTGGCATGAATCATGTGAACAATCTTTGTTATCAACTAACATTAAATGGTTTCATTAATACAATACGTAAATATAGGTATTTTGATATATATTAGTATATAAAAATAGTTTTTTATGAAAAAAGAGTCATATATATACAAATATGAAAATAAATTATTATTTATCTAGTCTAGAAACAAATAAAATGTTTTTGATTTATAATGGTACATAATAAAATTCATTGAAAAACAATATCCTTCCTATCAATAATGTGAGTTCGTAGTCCCCAATATCCATAAAAAATATTCTATCCCAATTTTATGATCATATCCCAAAATCACCTCATGAAATAGTCTATAAAATTCTGTGTACAAGTATATTAATTCATATTCGGGCATTAAGCAATCCCTTTCTTATTTATGTTGATGTATTTTTTCTTCTAGTGGCCCTTCTTCTCCTTGAAATATAGATAGAATCATGTTACCATTCATATCCCTTTATTCTTCTAAACATAGAAATGAATTTAGAAATATATTTAGACATTTAATTAATCCTTGAAATATTTTCAAAGTTTTTCCTTCTATTCCCCATAAATACATAAGGGTTTTGTGCTTTATATCCTTGTCAAAATGGGGAATTTGAGTGATAATATCTTAGGGAGTCTTCTCTATATAGTTATTATCAAAATTGATAACAAATTAGGACATGATATAAGGGAGTGATAAATGAATTAATTTAGTGAAAAATTAATATGAAATTTAGTACCCTATAAACTCTAGGAACTCAAAATATAAACTAAATTTGAATTTGTGAGGCCCAAATAGATCACCTTCTTTATGTTTTCTCATGAATGATTTCATGGGTATCTGTTTCATTATTCCATGAAACGTGTGTTATAATTTTAAGAATCAATGCTTCTAGGAGGTTTCCATTGGATTTATTCATGGATCCAGAAACATTAAACCATAATTTATTCAAAAGGGTCCTGCTTTCTAAAGGTATGTGTTCTTCATGGTTGGACTTTAAGATAATTATGAATATGCGTTGGTCGAGAGGATGGGAGGTCAGACTCGTCACACCCTTTGGGGGGGATTATTTTCTACTTTGGGTCTCACATTAAAATTTAAGATATTTTTATACAACCTTATGAATTCACCAACTATAACATATGTTTCCTTTGAATTTTCAATCACTTATTAACTTGTTGAAAATTTATAATCATCGGTATGTATTCATGTTTTATCATTAATGGAGATATCTGTATGTATTTGAGGTTCTCCATCAATGGAATCCTCTCATATACTATTTAAAAATTATATTAATCATTATTATGATGATACTAGTTATTAAGCCTCTCAAAGGAGCACAATATAATTTATTGTCTTCTAGGGAAACATTGTTTTCATTTACTATTGGGTTGTACCCATGAACTAGGTTACCTATGTATACTTATTAAAGGAAGAAGAACCATCATATTTTGGTGCCTCATAATGAGACACATCGTACCTTTTAATGTCATGTTATAAGGACCTAACCATATAGTTTAACGTCATGAGGAAAGGAAATCAAATTGAAGTTTCTTAGTCAGAGTTTCATGTGGGACTTATGTCGAAGCAGCCCAAGGAACATTGAAATAATATGTATTTCTATGTAGGATTAGACCTTATTAAGAATATGTCCCAAAGAGAATACGTTTGATTTGAAATGTTGGGTTTGAACCTCATGGATGCTTCCTACATATCCCATGTCAATGGGAATCAAATCCCATGCAGTTCAATGAGTCACATAAAATAGTATAGTCTTTTGATATAAATGAGTTTGGGCTTACTTCATGAAAAGGACTCCATGGTGATTTTGGGGTTTAATTTGCTGATTATTTCTAAGGAGGATTCCATATTAAGGAAATTAGGGATAGATTACTGGAGTGTATATCCAATAAGTTCGGGACCTGGAAGGGCTTCTTACATATCTTGGTTTGAACATGAATCAAAGTTCTCATAGTTCCTTCAATTGCGGGTGTTTGTAAAATTGTTATAATCATCACAAATCTCTAATCCCCAATGAGTCATGATCGATATGAGAAATAAAAGGATTAGAAATATTCAAAAATGATATCCACACTTTCACTTCTCCTCTGGTAGAAGAGGGTGCATCTATAGAGGCCAGGGTGTGTGAGGGCAAGGAGATGATCCATCCCTTTATTCTCTTCACATTAGACAAGGGGCCAATTAAATGAAGAAGAGATAAATTTTAGGGGTTTACACAAGGATGAAAAGGCTATGAGCCCTCCATATATTCTCTCACTTTGTCTATTTGAAATTTTCTCATGGTTAAAATATTTTAGCGATGAAGCTATGTGGAAGGACTTCTTTAAAGGAGTTGTGCTTGGACCCTTGTCAAAGGACTTACACGACAGACCTCATCGAAGGACCAACACGAATAGTTTCCTATGCCAAATGTTTTATTTCCTTTTCCTTTAAGTTTAAATTTATGTAAACATTCCTGCTTAATAGAATATTTTTGTAATTATTTTATAGGAAAATGGCTCAATTAATAACGTCTATTAAAGAAGCTATGGCTCATCAAAATTAAATGATGATGATCGTTGAACCAAACTATTATGATGTTGTTGAAAGTACTCTTTTTGGACTATGGAAGGGTTTAATTCCATATCAACACGAATACCCCCAAAGTCCTTACATACCCCTGTATGGGCATGGGACTTTACAAGATTCTCATGTTCCATCTATTAATAAGTACTTCTCAAAGAATTTGTCTCTTCAATTGTCCAACTGGAACTGCATGAATATTAGTGAAAGGGGGTGCCACTACATGAAGGAACAATACATATTGGATTAATTATGCATCACAGTGGTTGTACTCCTAAAATTAAGGATAGTGTTGTAGAGCTGAGGCCACATTACTAAAATAAAACATTTTAGGATTTTCAAACTAATCCGTCTAATAGATTGAAGGCTGACTAGGATCTTTGTTCTAGAGGATCTGAGAAGCATGAATGGATGTGGGAATTTTGGGTGCGCCATAATAGGGCATAATTCAAGAAAGAGTTATCATATGTTTATATTTATGAAGCTATCTGTATGTAAAAAAAATAATTTTATAAAAATGATATCATTGCTGAATTGCTGAGTTGATGGAGTCCGGAAACAAATTTTGGACACATGACACACGATAATGTTGGAATTAGTTTTTTGGATTTCTACCAAATAACTGGGGTTCCCATTATTGAGGAAATGTATGAAGAGTTTATTCCACTGGTTACAACATGGGGTGATGTTACCAGAACATCACTATTGGATCATGAACTATTCAAAATAGAAAATAAATTACTCATAGACAATAATGATATTCATTCCAAGGTGTGAATGGAAGCCTTTTTTGAACCAAAAATAGGGAATGCTCACACCTGTGTACATCCTACTATTTTTATTTCTCTAGATAACAAGGGTATCTCAGTAACATATTGGCTTAAATTAAGGATATGTGACTATAAGTATTGTGGATAAATATTAAAATATGATATTGATGCACAGATACGCATAGCTACCTTTCTTGACATGTGGTTAAGCATTTACTTGCTTCTAGTTCATCAGTCCGGAGGCAGTGTAAGGGAAAGGACATTTGTTATCGAAGCTAAATTAGTAGAGGGTAAGTATATTGGATTAAAAAAACCTATGTAGTAGAAAGAATTTACTATTCCTTGCAACATTTATACAATTAGAAGGATCCATTTTTAATTTCAGGGACATTCCAAGTATTGTGGTCATGGATTTCAGTACACTTTTCTTCATACACAATGTTGAATTCGATTAGAGTCCCCAATAGTCAATTCACCCCATTTTTACAGAAATTTTCTGGTATTCAGCCTCAATATTTGAGACATGATGTAGTGCTAAAGTCATTGAATGTATTAAGAGAATTCAGTTTATTTCCTTTTGGTAACCCACCAACTAGAACATTTATTGATGATGGTAATGAAAAGAATTATTAGCTGATGTCTAATATGATGGCATTTAGGGATGGTGTATTGTCGACCAGGATTGATTGTCAAATAATATGTGAAGATTATGTAGAGGATTATGATTGATGTACATGGATATTACATTAATTTTGGGGAATAATTAATACATAAAAAAGACTGCAAAGGACAGTAATATTTTAGTGTCTTTGGAAACTCAAACAATTATATTCTAATCATGGTGAAAGAACATAAACATCTCCGATAAAGATCTTCCGCTTATGATTTATTACCGAAAACCGTTCATTAAATCCTATGTAAAGGAAAACATATAACATTGAAATGGTCAGCTTGAATTCTCAGTAACGGTAAAAATGGAGAACATAAAACAATCCATGAACATTTGAACATAAAAACATGAACAAAAAATTTAAACATAAAAATCTAGATAAATGACATAAATCATGGCAGTATGTAAGGAATAGATCATAAAATAACATTAACCATGATATAATAGCATTATAATATGACATGTAACTGTGGAAAACTAATAAGCACATTTTATGATTTCCATAGTATCCAAGACATTTCTTCCAAGAGAATCATAGTGGATGAAGTCCATTACCTAACTGGATTTACCTTTCCTTCTAGCCCATTATTACTAAACCACATTTACTTTCCATTATAGCCATATCTATATCATGAGATATATTTCTTTACCAATGTATTGGATGGAGATATAGGTCTCACCCATTTCATAATTAAACCATTCTTATATGTTCCACAATATCATAAATAATATATCATAGCATAACCTATGTAAAAAATGGGATTCTGAATCATCATGCCATCATAACATAATTTTTATTAGATAAAAGGACTTCATAAACATAATTCCATCATAAAATAATCAAATAAAATAAATAATAGTTATGGAAACATTACCCTATATCATCATAGATGGGAAATATATTTGTAAAAACCATTGTACTTTTGAGGAAAACATCCTTTCTTCTTCAAAAGTATTTTCTTTTCTCAATATGTCATGGAAATTTAAAATAAAAGATGTTAATTGAAAAAAACACATGATAACATTTAAAATATTATTCATGGAAATAATTATCTAGGAAATCATAAAAATACGTTCATTCCATATATGTTAAAAAACACTATCCTCGTACTTTTTCTGAAATGTCCAAAATTACCTTAATGGTAAAAAAATGAGGGATTCCATATATACAATGTGGTAAAAGTACACAAACGGTAAAAATGACTATAAACATAAATTTAAAAATATTAAATATTTTATGAAAACATTTTTATAAAACATGCACATGGATGATAAATATATCCCTGGGAAATACTTATGAATAAACAATATTAGATAAAAATGAGATTTCAAAATTATCCCTTACCTTAGGTCCAGTTCCTTTTATATATGTCTGAAACTCATTTATAATGGGTTTAAACATATTATTAACTTGTAACAGAACCATAATAATATTTATGATATCATATATTATTCACTTATGACATTTTATTACCTATTCATTTGTCAATTCCATGTTAAAGCAGTGTTTTGGATAAAATCATTTTATTTATAATATGTGTTTTGAATTTTAATTATTCATATGATTACATAGACCATGATTACATACTTCCAAAATGTAATAAATTAATATTATATATCATATATATTCAATATATAAATATATATAATAGATCAATAAATGGAATGAACTGCACCGTTCATGGAGACGGTAGGTCGTATGTACGCATGAACGTTATTTTTGTTTCCTTATTAAATTGAATAGAAGTAAGTAAATGGAATATACATAAATACATTATCATTATTATTTCATATTTTTCATGATTATTTATTATATATAATTTATAATAATTCTTGAGTGTTTAACATTGAGAATGAATCTCATCGCGTCGTGGAGAAGGTAAGTCGTACGTACCCATGACGACGATATCATTACCATGATTATAGAATTGTATTTAAGTGTATGGTGTATAATATTTCAGAATAAAAATAATTTTTCAGTAATCATATATATTTATTTCTTCCAGAATTATACTCATCCAAGTATTTTGGTGATGAAAAACATATTACACCACGGCATGGAGACGGTAAGTCGTGCCTACGCACGCGTGTTGATTTCATTTTTCATATGATGGATTGAAGATTGAATATGGTTGATTCATTCCAATAATAATATATTAGTATACAAGTGATACTAGAGTTATTATTTTAAAATTAAACAACTCATATAGAGGATGTAGAAGTAGAAATAAGTTTCAAAGAATCGGCAAAGGATATTACCTCTTCTTCGACATGCCTCTTCTAAAAATTTTCATAGGGAAAAATTGTTGAACTTTGAAGAATTATAGGACCTATAAAATTAACTAGGAATGTTTTGAAGGGAAATGGTCAGGGTTTAAAGGAGTTTTAAATCTAAAAATGCAGTCAAGGGGAGAGGTATGAGGTTTTCTTTTATAAGAGGGGATAGGGGCACATTTGGAAACCTCGAATATATTAATCTTTAATAAAAACAAACCCAACTTAAATACCTCCAAAATGACTCAATTTAGAACATGAGATTAGATAAGGTTGTAATTTAATCATCCAATTAAATTTAGACAATATTTGAATTTATTATAAAACTTATCATTTTGATTTATCCATATTTAATCTATTTAATTTTATTTGTGGTAATAATATTCTAATGTTTAAAGGGTTATAAATTCTTACGTATGTGTTATTAATTGTCCATATTTGGATACATTATTAAATTGGAGACCATATAATTTTTAATTTGTAATTATTAAAAAAAATTGTGATTTTTAAATAATTTAAAAATATGTCATTTTTATAAAATATCAATATTATCAATTTTAACACTATTGACTTATTTGAATTTAAATAAAATCCACAGAGAAGATATATTTGACCCTAAACATTTAATATATTTCTAACATGACATATTCATATAAAAATTTGTGGAGCACATTAATTAGTTCATATAATATTTATTTTAATATTATTAAAAGAAGTTATTTGATATTTCTCTTAATAAAATAATTACTAAAAAATGATGTTTAATTTTTTAATATATTTACTTTGAAATAAAAATTAAATATAATATACTATGATAAAGATAAATAAAATATATTTCATAATAATACATTTAGTCGAATTTATATTCTAAAAACCAACATTTAAATTTTGTATTTATTAAATTATGAAGGTGGAAACTTTGACATCATTTAAAATAAAATAATATAAGTGTCATAATCTCTTTTATAAAGAAAAAAATGGTCATCAAGACGAAACTTTATGATTACGGTTTTTATATACTCTACCAATACGTTTTGGTCTTTTTTTTGTTTCTTTTGATAATTTTTATTATTTTAATAAAAACAATATTATTGCTTTTTCACTAAATAAATAATTTTTTCATCATTACTGTATAAGCTACTAAGGCAATTATATATTTTTTAAAAATTAAAATAAATTACCATGATAAAGAAAAACCTTTTATCTTTCAAATCAGTATTTATAATTGAATTTATATTGAGTATAAATTATATTAAAAATAATTTCATTATTAAAGTTTGAGTGAGACCTATTAAACTTTTCTTTAAATAAATTAAAATAAATGTCTTAATCACATACAAGAGGGTTCCAAAAGAAACCATTCTGACCTAATTATGTTTTAGGGTGAAGAATAATCCTCAAATTTTATTAAGACAGGTGTTAGAGAAGTTTTATAATATCATTTGTACCCTTAATTACCTGATTTACATTTAACTTTGGTATATAAAATTTACCGTAGTTACTATTCATAATGTATAAAAATAAAAGTTACCTATTTACTAAATTTAGACATCCTACATCCAAATATAGAATCCATTTTCAAAATTCAAAACATAGAAGTTGTTTTAATTAATTTAAAATTAATCTCGTTGTTGAGAAAATGGGTTTTAAAAGTTAAAACATTGCAAAAGACTGAAATGATTTTACCTGTAAATTCAATGTCAAATTCATAATAATTACAAAAATTATAATAAATCGTTAGTATATATTCTATTTATACATTAAAAACATTCAATATTATAATTTAATAGTATAAATTGTCTCGATGAAAAAGTTGTTTTTAATTAAAATTTAGTATATTTTTATTATTCCTCAAAATATTATAGTTATCAGAAAAATATAAAAAATTTATCTAAATTAAATTTTTATAAATTGATTCACAGTAAGAATTTAATATTTTCAAATTGAACTTATTATCATGTCAAAAATTAGATTTAAAATCAGAGCGCCATCAAAAGGCAGAAAAACTGCATTTTTATAAAAAAAACATCTTTTATCTGAAAAATTGATTTTGTTCTCATATCATGTTCTATAAAATGTGTAAAATGAATGATAATGTTATAAAATTCAAAATGTGGTTAATATTATTCATAGAGTCTAGTTCATAATAATATTATAATAATATATCGTTGATTAGTGAAACTCGATATTGTGTACCACACAAGCTATTGAGGAAGGTCGTTCAAGTGTGTAACACAAACCATGTTAGTGTTGTGGGTAGTGAAATATTCCTTTGGTGTTACATATAACATAATCCAAACTTATTTTATTTATACATTGAACAAAATATATACTCATTTTTGTTTGATATGAAATCTATAAAAAAAACATGAAATTGTGTGCAACACATGCCATGTATATTATTGTGTATACTCCAAGGTAATACGGTGTTGTGTATAGAGCAATATAATTATAGTGTAACATAAAATATAATGCTTCAATCAAATTAAAAATAATATATCTCATAAAATATTAGGGTATTACATTATACCCCCCTTAAAATGAATTTCTATGTCGAAATTCTTCGGGGTTATAAGTGGTTTACTACATAAATGATTCTTTTACAAAATCTCACATCGTAAAAAAGAATACTATAACATAATTTTAAAATGTAAAGTAAGAAACATAGAAGTTACCAAATTAACTCATCACTGGGTTTCCACATTAGAAAGCATAGGTGAAAACAATGATATGGAAGAGAAATCTAACCATTATGTTCTGATGGATAGTGATAGAGAATAAGGTTTGGAGAACGATAAATACCATAAATCCATAAATCTGCGATGATTTAAGGGAACATCTTATTCATATAATAATAAGTGTATTAGGACATCATTTTTGGTTTTCAATATCATTTCCATAAAGTTGATGAATTTCTGAATAAGGAGAAATACTTACTTGATTTCAGTGTAATATCATCGTTGGTCATTCCTTGAACAATTTCCACTTCATCAGTTATTTAAAGAAATGAATTTGATTTTTTCATTCTTGAAGTGGTAGCAGGTCATGTGATAGAATGATAGGTCATTCCATATGTCTCTATCACAAAAAGGTTAGCACAATAGATTAAATATACACAAGCTCATCTATGGTGAGGTTAATCGTATATGGTTCAAAAAATGGACTTATACTTCATCTATCATACCTCTTTATAAGATAGAACTAATTTCTACTAACCAATGACATCATGTTTACTAGTGGTAGGCGATAAAGGCTCGTTGCACTTCGGGTGTGGGTTCGATTCCCACATCCTTGTCTGACGCGACTGGTTGTCGCTCGTCCTATAGGTTGCCCGTTTTTCTAAAACTACACTATTATAAATTTCCACAAATAATATCAGAAAAAATGATCTATCCTAAAACAATACTATCTGATGTACAATATAATCCTTTTCAATCTTTAGGCTTATCCAAAATACAATTGTCTAATCTCAAGGTATGAAGAAAACAACTACTAGAATGTTCATAAAACAAACATGTGAACACCATCATTTTTCTCTCATATATCACAAGATATATCTTGTTGGTCACATTCCAAACCTATGAATACCTTAATCATGTATTGTCTTGAAATGTTCATTACCAATTAATCATAATGAAAACAAGAATTAGGTCAAAAGTTAACTATTTCCTATCAAATAAATACCAAAAAATTCAATATACTCAAACCATGATATCAAATTGTCCTTTTATCAGTCATGAGCACATTACTACTATTAATCATATTATTTTCTCTATATCCCTTCATTATGTGCATATAATGTGATTTTAAAAAATATTTCAATCACTTGTAATGGTTACTAGTACCATTCAACGTATACTTTCAAATACTCAAGTAAAAACAATAGAGTAACAATCCTTATATTTTTCTCCATTCCATAGTACCATACATTATTCTTGATAAACATGAAATCATTCCACTATCTTCTTAAACCATTGACTGAGCATAGTCATTTTATTCCTAAACACTAATTTCATATCATATATCATTTGTAGTCTCTTCATCATCAACAACATAAATAGCACCCATATGATTATGTTTATTCTCTTCATGAAATGTTACCTTAGTTCATTGGTTTGTATAATTCATGTACATTACACATTTAAAACATTTAACTATTGTTTATGTATTGGTAATACCATTATCCTTGTCCATTGTGTTAGCTAAAACTTTTCTATTTCAATTAATAGCTTTGTGTCCTTCTTTTCGACACCCAAATCATCTTCTATCTTCATTGAAACATTATCCTTGATTTCTCATCCCACATGATTTAGACGGGGGAAATTGTAGTTTTATTAACTTATAATCATCATGAAACTTCGTCGTTCTCTTATTAGTTGAGTCAGGAAACCTACCAATGTTGAGATTATTGATCATATTATGATATTGCTGATTAGGAATAACAATGATGCTTTTCCTTCCAAATCCTATTTGATTTTCTTTCTCGTAAATAATATCTTTCCACTTTCCATCATATTCACCATTAACAGGAATCTTCGCGTTTCCAACCATTTTCTAAAACCCAAAAATAATACTGTGAGAGGCAAAAATCATACTAGGAAAACATCATAATCAAGGGGGAATACTTTCAATCTGAAACATATTAGGTTTAATAGTAAGTTATTCATGATCATTTTCATAATTCTAGGACTATAACCTATTATTATAAATTACATTAGGGAAATCCATATACATACCTTAGAAATATCTCTATAGATCTCACTATAGATTCCGCATCCTAGTTTCCAAAGGTTGAATAAACGATTACTCTCATAATAACTATAGAAACCCAAGATTGTCAAACATGGACATTACGTTACATTTGCGGAATACTTAATATATAACTAATGCAGACACCCAAGTACTGTAATAGTTTAGTGTCTTTGGAAAATCGGAACACAATCTTTTAATCAAGGTGAAGGATCATCAACATGTCCAATAAAGAACATTCACTTTTGTTTTCTTACCTAAAACTGTTCATCATATAATGGGGAAAATAAAACATAAAACATATTAAGGGTGACATCAACTGATCAGTAAGGTTAAACATGGATAACATAAAATAATCCATAATAATTTGAACGTAAAAACATGAACATAAAATTTAAAAATCAAAATCATGAGCAATGACATAAAATTGGCAGTACATAAGGCATGGATCAAAAAAATTAACAATGACGGAATAGAATTATAATAAAAAATGTAATTTTTGAAAACTAATAAACACATATTATGACTTCCATAGTAGCCAAGTAATTTCTTTTAAGACCATCATAGTTGACAAAATCCATTACTGAACGGGGTTTACATGCCGTTACAACCATGTATTACTAAACCCGGTTTACATTTCCTTCCAGCCATGTCAATCACTTGAGATCTAAAACTTTACCCAATGCATTGGAGGTAGATATAGGTCCCACCCATCTTATAATGAAACCATTCTTATGTGTGCCACAAAACCATAAATCATACATCCTAGCATAACCCATGTAATAAAATGAGATTCTTAAACATCATGCCATCATAACATAATCCATATAAGATAAAAATACTTCATAAAAATAATTCCATCATAAAATAATCAAATAAAAGTAATAATAGGGATAGATACACAACCCTATATCAACTTAGATGGAAAATAATTTTGATAAAGAACATAAACTTAGTTCTTGATGAAAATATCATTTCTTCTTTAAAAACATTGTATTTTCTCAATAAGTCATGAAATTTTAAAATAAAAGAAGTTAATTAAGTATAAAAATGATATCTTATAAAATATGATTCGTGGAAAAAATTCTCCATGAAATCATAAAAAACCATTAATGTTGTATAAGTATAAAAAACAATGTCCTCGTACTTTTTCCAGAGAAGTCAAAAAGTACCTCATGTGGTAAACAAAAGAGAGATTCCTTCCATACCATGTGGTAATAGTCAACAAAGAGTATAATTGACTTAAATAATACATGTAAAAATATTAAACATTTTTTGAAAAAAAATTTATAAAACATGTCCATGGATGATAAATATATCTCTAGGTAATACTTACGAAAAAATAATCTCAGATAAAAATGAGATTGTAAAATTATCCCTTACCTTTGGACAAATTTATTTCGTATGTGTCTAAAACTAAATATAGTTTGATTTAAACTATTATTAACTTGTAACAGAATAATAATAATATTTTTGATATCATATTTTATTCACTTACGACTTTATATTTCCCGTTCATTTGTCAATTCCATGTTAAAGTAGCGGTTTGGGTAAAATCGTTTCATTTGTCGTAGATGTTATGACTTTTAATTCATCATATGATTACTTAGATAATGATTTATTACATCCAAAATGTAAAACATGATTTATATATCTTATATATTAATTATATAAATATATATAATAGATCAATAAATGGAATTAAATACACCGTTCATGGAGACGGTAGGTCGTTAGTACGCATAAACGCTATTTTTGTTTCCTTATTAAATTTAATTAAAGTAAGTAAATGACATGTACATAAATACAGTATCATTATTATGTCATATATGTCATGATTTTTTATTATATATACTTTATAATCATTCTTTAAAAGTTGAAATGGATAATGAATCTCATCGCATCGTGGAGACGGTAAGTTGTACGTATGCATGAGAGATGTTATAATTTCCATGATTGTGGAGTTTTATTTAAGGGCACAGTGTATAATATTTCAAAATAAATATCATTTTAAAATAGTCATATATATTTATTTATTCCATAATTATACTCATCCAAGTATGTTGGTGGTGAAAAATAGATTACACCATGGCGTGGAGTCGGTATAACGTGAGTACACATGCGTGGGGATATCATTTTTCATACAATGGATAAAAGATAGAATATGGTAGTTTCATATACATAATAATTTATCATGATACAAGTGATACTATAGTTATTACTTAATAATGAAACAACTCATATAGAGGAAGTAGAAGAAGAAATAAGTTTGCAAGAATCGGTAAAGGATATTACATATTTTTCAACGAGCCTCTTTTAAACCTCATCTTAGGGAAATAAATTTGTTCTTCGGAGAAGACCAAGACCTCTATAATGTAGATAGGGAGGTTTATAATGGAAATTGGAAGGGTATTCTGGAGTTTGAAATCTCAAAGTAGAGTGAAGGGAGGAGGGGAGGTTTACTTTTATAAGAGAATAGAGGGGAACTTTTGGAAACCTCAAACATGTTATTTTATAATAAAAACAAACCACACATAAAAACATCCAAAATGACTCAACATCGAAGATGATATGAGATATGGTTGTAATGACATAAAATAATAAAATTTAGAGATGATATTATTTTATTTTAAACTGTTTCATTTTGATTTATCCTTATTTAATCTATTTAATTTTTTTTGTGATAATAATATTTTAAATTTTAAATGGTTATAAATACATACTTATGTGTTATTAATTGACTATATTTGGATATGTTATGACATTGGAGACCGTATAATTTTCATTTTGTAATTTTTAAATATTTTTTCAATTTTTAAACAATTTAATAATATGATATTTTTATAAAATGTCAATACTGTCAATTTTGACACTATTCATGTATTTGAATTTAAATAAAATTCATACAGATCATATATTCGAAAAAAAATATTAAATATATTTCTAAAATATCATATTACTATAAAAATTCTTTGAGAACATTAATTAGTACATATAATATTTATTTTAATATTAGTAAAACCATTTATTTGACATTTCTCTTAATAAAATAAATACTATAACATTGTTGTGTAATTATTTAATATAATTATTTATTTCATGAAAATTAAAACTAAAATATTATGTTTAAGATAAATATAATATATTTTATAATAATACGTTTAGTCTAACTTATCTTTTAAAAACCCATCTTTTAAAATGTTATATATTATTAAATTACGAAGGTGAAAACGTCGACATCATTTAAAATAAAATGAGATAACGGTCATAATATCTTTTATAAGGCTCCAAATGATCATCAAGATTACCCTTGTATGCTTATGGTTTATATATAGTCTACCAATAAGTTTTGGTCAATTTTATGGGCCTTTTTATTGGTATTATTATTTTCATAAAAACAATATTATTGCTTTTTCACTAAATAAATAATTTCTGCATAATTACTATATAAGCTATTAAAGTAATTTAATATTTCAATAAAAATTACAAATAAATTACCATGATAAAAAAACATTTTATATTTAAAATTATTATTTATAGTCGAATTTATATTCAGTATAACATAATATTAAAAATAATTTAATTATTAAAGTTTGAGTGAGGTATATTTAACTTTACTTCAAATAAAATAAATATCTTAATCATAGAAAAGTGGGTTCCAAAAGAAACAATTTCGACCAAATAATTTTTTGGGGAGTATTAAAATCATCAAATTATATTAAGAGTAGTGTTATAAAAATTTTATAATATTATTTTTACACTTAATTACCTGATTTACTGAAAACTGTGGTAAATAAAATTTTCTGTAGTTACTATATATAATGTCTAAAAATAAATTTTTTCTATTTACACAATTTTTACCTACGAATTTAAAATATAGAAACAATTTTTCCAATTTCAAAACACATAAGTTTTAGTAATATATTTAAAATAAATCATGTTGTTGAGAAAACAGGTTTTAAAAGTTAATACATTCCAAAAGATTAAAATGAATTCACCTATGAATTAAATGTAAAACTAATTCTAAATAAATACATTATATTTAATGGTAAAAATATATTCTATTTTTTACTTTAAAACAATTAAATATTACAATTTAACCATATAAATTATCTCGAGGAAAAAATTTGTTTTTAATTAAAATTTAGTGTATTTTTACTATTCATCAAAATATTAAAGTTTTCAACAAAATATCAAATATTTTTTCCAAAGTAAATATCTATATATTTATTGAAAATAAGAATTTTAATTTGTTAAATGGAACTTATAATCTTTTTTAAGACTAGATTTAAAATGGGTGTGCCATCAAAAGGCGTAAAAACTGAATTTTTTGAAAAATACATATTTTATCCGAAAAATAAATTTTGTCCTCATTCAATGTTCTAAAAATTTTGTAAGATGAATGATAATTTGATAAAATACAAAATGTGTTTAATACTATTCATAACAGATAATTGAAAATAATATTATAATAAAATATTGTTGTTTAGTGAAACTTTGTATTGCGTACCATTGAAGCTATCGAGGAAGGTCGTTCATGCGTTTAACGCTATAAAAATAAATGTTGTGTGTAGTGAAAGCTTCATTTGGTGTTGCGTAATAAATAATCCAAACTTATTTCGTTTATACATTGAACAAAATATATACTATTTGTTGTGTGAGATGAATTCTATCAAAATAAATTGAAATTTTGTGCAACACAAGCCAACTTTTTTGTTGCGTAACTGCAAGCTAATATGGTGTTTTATATAGCGCATGATAATCTTAGTGTAGCATAAAACAGAAGGCATCAAAGAAAATAAAAAATATATTTCTCTTAACATATTAGGGTATTACAAGATATGTCCCTTATAGGTTTTCTCTTCATTTTAGATGTCTTCAACAATCAAACACTTTTCCACCCATGTGTGTTAGACACGAGAAACACTGTATAGTAATGAGACAATTGTGGATTCTAACTTCTTTTGAGGCATAAAAATTGTTGATCATGTTTCCTCCATCAGATGTGTCAATCGGATTGGAAGTTGGATATTTCGAAGCTTGGTCTTGTTTATATCCTCGAGGGGATTTGACAAGAGGAATACATTGAGTGGTAGCTACATTGATTATTGCATGTGTAAATCATGATAAGAAGTCCAAGGACAGATATGATGTAGAAGCTTCAATGTTTTTAGATCCTTTCAAACATCTTCTCAAGAGGAATACCAGGAAGACTGGGGAAAGATAAGAAACACCTTTTATAGCAAGGAAATCCAGTTACAACCACCAAAAAGAGGTTCCTATTACATCGATTTGACTTTCTGAAGAAGAAGGGAGGTCTAAAGTGTATCACCGGTCATAAGGGGTTGATTCTCTTCCCAATCAACCATACATAGATTTTTTATGTTCGACTTTCATCCATTTGACATTAGGAGTGAGTGTCCCCTGATCATAGTGATGCATGTGCATTCCTCCATTATGGCATTCAAATACAGGACATGGGTGACATTAAGGAACCATCTAATTGTAACTCGGAAAATAACATGGATAATTTACATGAGTATATTATGGATCAGGAAGATTTTATATATGGAACTAATAAATAAATACCATCCACTAAATGAGTATCTCATATGATGAACATAAGAGTACACAAAATGAAAATTATTGACCCTACGGAGGAGTGAGATATTTATGTTAATACTGAGAATGTATTTTACTATTCAATTGTCTCAAATGTTATTTTCCATTAATCATCATTAATCTTGATGAAATGTATTTTTTTGCAGCATGAATGTACAAATGAAAACTCAGGACCAGTTCTTGAATCACCAATGTATGGGCCTAGAGGTTCACCTATCAACACATCGAATGATCCTCCCAGGTATTCAGAACATTCTCTAGGAGTGAAAATCATGATTGGGGAAATAGCGATTGATAATCCTCAACCATGACCTCCAGTTTCTCCTGCCAAGAGGAGTGTTTCAATTTTTCCCCATGATTATGAAAATAAACTCAAGAGAGCAATGAGATTAGTCTGAAGTGTTCTCTAAAGGAGTAAGTATTTATACTGTCTTCAGGGAATTATAATTTACTCAATACACTTCGGTGATCACATTTATCCTCTTGCATGATCGGGGTGTCACTCCTCTCTCAAAATACTAAGAGACGATTCTTTAAGACCAGAGAGGGAAACCCTAGGAGAAACCTAGGTTCATGTTGATAGATATGCTTCTTTAGCATATAAAACATTAAATGATTCAGTTGAACCCACTTCTGGTTCTACTGAGATAGAGAAAAGCTAGGGTAAAATCAAAATACACATCTCATGAATATTAAATATTATTTAATATTATTTTTTTCAACATATATCAAATCACTCTCCTTTTCCAATGGATCATGCAATAACCAATGCTGACATTCTTATTTCTCTGGAAGAAAGGAAGGAAGACACTTGGAAATATAAAAAATGATGATGTTGACCCAAACCTAGAAAAATTTAATAATGTAGTAGCAACTAAAGAACCAACAGAACAGAATGTCAGTATATCCAATTTGGGAATCAACCAATGTTTTTTGGATACCTTAAATGGTGAGGATGCTATAACAATCCAAGATGCATGCACAGAAATGATGGAATCCCTTAATCCAAATATTGATATTCCAGGTTCTATCATGAATTTTGTGGATTTTATGAGGAATTTAAATGACGTAAGTCCTTATTCTCGAATTTTCCATAAAAAATTGTTCTTATTTACATGATTCATTACATCAATGTTCACCTTATGCAGCTTTATATTTAGAAAATGTTGCAAAGGCTCTTCAGGAATGGGACATTCCTCACTATCCTTCTTCTGTTGAAGTTGGAGAAATACCTTCAGGGGAACCTCTATCGTGGGATGTTCCAGAGCCTTCAATTATGAAAACTGGGAAAACATAGAAAAGTTTTCCTTATAAAGAAACATCTACTCAAACTGTTGAAGTTTATAATTCTAGGGATGAATCTAATCATGTGGCCAACATATTACTTTGTAAATGTTATCGGATGTCTGGATCAAATTCTATTTCTGCCATTTTTTTGAAACTGATAATGAACTTGATTAATAATTTAGGGTTATCAGCTCCCATAGTTAGATCAGATGGTGATGCTTCCATGTTGGCTCTGGAACCAGCAATAGGTGAAGCTTATACTATTCGGAGATAATTAGAACAAGATAACTCTTTATGTGATCTGTTTCTAGAGTACTTTTTACCTCATGGTAGTGACTATGATTCAGACATAAGGATGCAATATTATATTGGAATGGAATTAATGAATACATGGTGTAATATCTGGAGCATAATTGATGAGAATCCTTAAGATGAATTTTTGTCCCATTTTTACAAATTCCCATCAATATTCTGTCTATTAGGATTTGGTGGATTTCTTTATCAACCAGTCTATGATGCAATGAAAGTGACCATTCACATACTAGAACAGGAGAATAATCCATGAAAATATTTTGAAAGGGATAAATGTTTTATCAATATTGAGAGCATCCAAGCTGTAGTAGCTAAGATAGAGGCATATCATAACAATAAGTCGATTAAAATCAACCAACAAATTAATGAATCCACGAAAGAGCCATTATATCATTATTAACAACCGGATTTTTTTTCTCAAAAAATGATAAATTAAACCATGCATTTGGAGAAACTAGACTGGAGGGGTTAAATTCCATCTCAACTATTATGGAAGCACTTCATTGAGCTGAGGAGGGTAGAGTTGCGCAGTTGTCTCAACTTCCACAGGTAGGAGATATGGATCATGAATCAACTGAACAAATGATGATTCATGTTGAGAGTTTATTTTAAAACATGATAGTGCTGCTCCATCTTGTGGATGTCCCTCTAATTTTATATTAATGTAATGAATTTTCTCCCCAATCATATATGTAATTATTTTTTCTATTTTTTTTATTGTAATTTTAAATGTAATGATGATGGTGAGTTTTTTAAACATGAAAACGTCATGTTTGATAATCATGATTATAATGAAAATAATGGGGATTCATAGAATTTTCTTATTCAGTGATGGGACAAATGATCATAGTAATATTTTTGGTAATTTTATATCTAAACCCCCAACAAAATTTTTATCTTTTTACTTTTTATTTCTCAATATTACCTAAATAATAAAAATTGTATGTTTAGTGAGATAAGACTTGAATTTTTTTTAGAGTTCCCTTTGAGGGTTCCCAATTTGGTGAGTACCACATATCTTATTGGTGGTGGTTTTAATTCATTCACGTTTTACTATAAAAGACTAATTTTTAAGGTCAAATAGCTTTGACCATTTATTTTTAAATGAGATCCCAAATAAAACTCAAGGACTAAGAATTGTTCCAATATTATTTAAACAATTGAAAGTGGAATCTTTATTCATGATTTTATGTTCACCATGTTTAAAACATGTATCAACAAATAGAGAGTCTCCTAAAATAACAATTCTACCATTATTTGACAAACTTGTTACATGAGTTGTGTTATGCAGGGACAACTAGGGCATATGCTGCATAGCCAAATAGTGGTATCTTTTGACTGAAAGGAATGTCATATAGGTTGTTTATTCAAGGCCACCTAAGGGTACAAACTATAGAGTCATGAAAAATATCTCTTAAGAATTTAACATTTTATTGTTGATCGACAAGATAAAATATTATTTGGGTGACTGAAGACAACAGTGGGTGGTATTGCAAATAAATAGATTTAGCAAATAAAAGGATATCTATGCCAACATATGTCATGAATAGGAAACCCACTTCAACAAAAATGTGGTGTATGAGGAATGGTAAATATTTATCTGAAAGGATAATTTATGATATCAAGCTTTGAGTTTTATGTCATGCAGTGAGGAAATTGTACTGTGCAGTTTTAAGTGATGTAGTGACGATGTTGTTTGGCATTAATTGAAGGACATTAGATCTAACCAAAGGAATGAGCCTCTCCCAATTTCTTGATAATTTATTTGGAGAGATAATACCATATTCAATTATAGAATAGAAAATTTCAAACTATTAATTGGGAATTTTTAAATATTAAGAATGATATGGAAGAAGGGAAAAATGCATTACAGTAAGACTTTTCCAAGAACAAAGTTACCATTATTTGGAAAACTCGTTATGTGGGTTGTGTTATGCATGGAAAACTAGGGAATATGATTCTTAGCCCAATAGTGGCATATTTTGACTGACATTCCCTTTATGTATGCAACTTATTCAAGTCCACCAAATAGAAAATGGTGACTAGTTAGTAAAAAGAAATCTCAGAAGTTTGATATTCTATTTCTAAAAGCTGAAGAATGTTTATGGAGATTTAGATTTTCTGAAGAATAGTTTTTTGTTTATGGGGGATTATACCTACATATGGATATGGTATTTCCAACCATGATTTCTAATGAATTGGAGGAATATGACTTCTAAGAAGGTCTAACCCAAATGTTGGAATTGTGGTGTCTATAGTTTTAGGTCATACAAATAGGACTAGAAATGGAACAAATATATGAAATGTTGACATGTGATTCCATGTTTATTTTATATTTATTTGAACACATGGAGAGGGAAATGTGTAAATCGTGGTCTTGAATACTTTCAGATCGAGAGAATGATAATGGGACCAATATACCTGATTGACTGTTTTAAAATACATATTAGTGTATTTTTCCATCAAATATTGAAGGTGACAAAGACATTATAACCAAGAATGAAATTACCATCATTTTAAAAAATTGTTATGTGGTCTGTATTATACAGGGCCAACTAGAGAATATACTGCATAGCCAAAAAGTGGCATCTTTTGACTAACATGAACATTATGTGTAAAACATATGCAAGGACACCTAAGGGGACATACTGTATAGATAATCAAAATAGTTCTCAGATATTAGAAAAGCTGTCATAAAAAATCGTAAGAAATATTATTTAGATCTGTAAATATTTGAGATTAAGAGTGTCAAATGTGGAATGGGGTAATTCCCAATGCACGTGAGAAATATGTGAATTGATATTGTCCATTATTTTGGAATCCTTTATATATATGACTCATATGTAAAATGGATACATTATTTATTTCTCTTTGAATTGACATTGTGATGTGCAGTTTAAAGTCATGCTGCGAGGACATAATACTGTGTAGTTTTATGTCATGTAGTGGGAACATTATATTGTGCATTTTTGAGTCATACAGTGAGAACATTGATAGACCCATGTGAAATTGCGACAACTTATTTATATGAAGAATCCTTTTACCCATTTCCTAAGCCCATGTGAGCTATGATCGGTGTGAGAAAGAAGGATCCATAAGGGTTTCATCTATAACACAATGGTGACACAAGTGAAGAATAGGGGTGTTATATTTACATGTGGTTTAACGTCATGTGGTGAGGACAAAGATAAATTGATGTGATGAGAAATACATACTATAACTGGACCAAGGGATAAAACCCATGTTTCACTATTTGTCTTTTCGGGGTAGGAATCGAGCCATAGGTAGTTGTTTAAAAATTCACTAAGTAGATATGATTCTTATTTAGAGAATAAAGGGGTTTTTTATCATGGCTCGGCCCAAGATTGGAGATCTTGGCACTCTATATATCTTATATAGGTGACAATCAATCCATGCATAGTTCATTAAACATCCATTTCCTACACCAATATAATTTGACCTTGGAGACGGGGGGATTTAACAAATTCTAGAAGAATGATTAAATTTAAGAGACAAGAAGATATGAAAATATAATCATGTATCTTAAAATAGAAATCTTTAAAAATGTAGTTCGTATACATAAAAATAAAAAGGAAAATAAAAATTGGGTGGTTTCATCTTTCCCCAATATTTGAGATCCATACATATCTACGTATCTCATCTAGATGATAATCAATCCATATAGAGTTATTGAAATGAGGCACTTATGCAGATCTGATTCAGACATAGTGAAGAAAAAGAACTCATGTTCCAATAAGGAGTATCAATGATATTAATAATTCTTTTATTTAGAATCACCGAACATCATGTAGGGAAGATAGTAACTGTAGAATATAATGTCATGTAATGAGGAAAAATAGTGTCATGCAGTTTAACATCGTGCGAAAATGACAGAAATGCTATGAATTTTATTGTCATATAGTATGGATGTTTATGGTCGTTACACAATTTAATTTCATGTATCTAGGACTTTGTACTACATAGTTTTATGTCTTACATTAATGATGTGGGGGTTGTACAGTTTTCAGTCTTGTAGTGAGGATGATGTGTGCTACTAAAAAAAGTATTTCTTCAAGAATCTTACATTTTTTGGAGTTGTAATAAGCTCTCTATCCATTGATATTAATGCATAATCTCCATTTGAGTAGACCTTATGTATTGAATAAGGTCTTTCCCACATTAGCACGGGATTTGGAGTTTTATTTCCTCGTATCATTGAAACCCTATGGACCAATACCAATTCTCCTTTAAGAAATGAATGAAGGTGAACATTCTTGTTAAAATATTGTGCTATAATGATATTATATACTTGTAAATGATGAAAAGTATGCAATATTTTCTCATCTAATCATTCCATCTCATTAAAAAATTTCTGAGACCTATCATCTATAGACAACTGATCACATATTCAACGCTGAGTGATGGAAATTTCATTTCAATTGGAAAAACTACTTCTATTCCATATACCAATAAATATGGAGTTTCTTAGGTGGCAGTACATATAGTAGTCAGATTATCCCATAAAGCATGATATAGATTATCCGGTCAAGATTTCTTATATTTATCCTTATTCTTCTGAATTTTATTTGATATGGTATTATTAAAATCCTTTATATGTCCATTGGTTGCTGCATGATATTGAAATTAATGGTTGGATTTTATATTGTACTCTAGGTATAACTTCTTTTCCTCAAAAGATCAAAAATTTGTGATATTGTCTGTCAATATAGTATGAGGGACACCAAATCAAGTGATGATATTTGTTTTGAAAAAACTAACAATGTTTTTGGCTCCGACTTCTTTGAGAGGTATTTCCTCACCCTATTTGGAGAAGAAGCCAATAATAGTAAGGATATACTTGAACATCTTAGCCATAGATGAAGGATAAGGTCCTACTACATCAATTCCTCATGTGGAAAATGGCCAGGTGTATTTAGTTGTATGCAGCAACACCGGAGGTTTATGAATGATGTTGGCTTGCCCTTGGAAGGGATTACATTTCTTAGTTAAATCTATGAAATCTTGATTCATCAACGACCAAAGGTATCCAATAATTCAGATTTGATCAGAAAGCCTATCCCTAGACTGGTGAACACTATAAGATTCAGAATGTGCATCTTTCATAACCACAATAGTTTCTTCTTCATCAATACATCTGAAGAGGATTCCCACAAATCATGGTATGTAGATGATCTTCTTGTGATTTGGACTATCATAAAGAGTAAAATTGGACACTAGTCTTCGGATATGTTCATTTTCATCCCTATCATGTGGAAGTTCTCCATTTTGAAGGTATTCTATGATGGGTGTTCATCATTTTCTAGAATGACCATGTGGATCAGAAATAGGTCCATTTTAATCAATTTCCTCCATTCAGGTTTGAAAAAAATGTGATACCACATGACAATGAACTATGTTGATGACCGTTTCATCCCAATTTAGATCTATCAAGGTCGTAGCTACATTAGCTAGTGAAACATCATGGGAATTTTGTGATCACGGTACATAAGACAATGTTGGATCTGAGGTAAATTTATCCATTAACCCTTTGATGTAATAACAAAAAGGGATAAACTCTCTTTTATCAGATAGAATAATCCCCATAGATTTGTTTGATTACTAATTCTGAATCACCTATAACATTCAAGCGATTTACTTGCAACTGAAGTGCCAATTTCAATCCTGCATTGAGAGCATGATACTCTACCTCAATGATGGCCATTCCTTTTGATAACAATAACCAATAAGTAAATATTTCCTTTTATGTGGAGATAAGAACAATTCCAAGCCCATCATTGTTGAGTTTAGGGTTTTCCATTATCCTCCCATTGTTACTTATGGAGGCGCCATGAAAGTACATCTCCCATGTTTGGGGATTATTTTGAATAGATAATACCTCTTTTTCAGGAAGTTCAGTATTCAATTATATTTCATCTTCAGAGGGATGTTTAAAAAGGGTTTCAGCTAGAGCTTGGCTTTTTATTTCCTTTTGTGGAACAAAGTCGATATCAAAATATTACAAAATAACTACCACCATGTCAAATTACCTATAAGCATTGGATGACTAAGGATGAATTTGAGTGGGTTACTATGAGAAACCAATTGGACCGCATGATGTTGTACGTAGTGACTCAATTTTTGAATTGAAAATACTAATTCTAGGTAGCACTTTTCCATACATGAATAATTAGTTTCTACAACAAGCATAATTTGACTAAGATAGTAATGGTTTTTTTTCATTTTCAGCATCGTTAATTTGGGAAAAGAAGGGACCCAGTGATCGGTCTAATGATGTACCATAGTGAACAAGATGTCTTCATTCAATAGGTGGCATTAATACTGGTGGAGTCAAGAGACATTTCTATAGGGTATCAAATTCTTCTTAGAAGTCTTCATTCCATTGATAGGTGACTCCCTTCTTCATTAATCTGGATAATGGAAAACACATTCCTACCAAATTGACGATAAAATGCCCAATATTGTCCATGTTTCCTTAGAGTCCTCTTAATTCATTCAAATTTCGAGGAGGTGACATGACAATGATTTTTTTTCTCAAGATCAAATTTGATACCGTGATGGCATACAACAAAGTTGGTGAACTTTCCTGGTGTTACCCTGAATACAGATTTCAAGTGGTTCCTCTTCAAAATATATTGTCGAATATTATTTAATATGGTCTCTATATCATCAACATGATTGGAATGTTGTCTTAATTTGACCACCAAACCATCCACATAACATTTAATGAATTTTCTTTTAGAAGGGTTTCAAGATATGGAGCAGCCACGTTGATATATTGTACCCTCACTCTTCAAGCCAAATGGAATTACCCAATAGAAAACACACATTGAGGGGATCAAAAGGTTGTGGATTCCTTATCTTCTAGGTCTATATATATTTGATTATACCCTAAGAATCCATCCATGAAGGAAATGTTTTCATATTCAGTTGTTGCATCGATTAAAAGTTATCTGGACGGTAATGGAAAGTCGTCTTCATGACAATTCCGGTTATGATCACTGAACTCAATGAAAACTGTCACTGGTAAATTATTATTTTTCATTGGGAATATGTTGATAATCGATTAATTTTACTCTTTATAAGATTATAACTTCAACATAAATTTTAGAAGCATGTGTTGGGTGTGTTCTTCTTACTGCCTGCTTGAATCCTCAATATTATTCTTGAAACACCAAATGATTAGTGGCTACATCAGGATTAAGGCATATCATTTCTTTATAATTCCAATAAAATATATCTCGAGTTTTTATTATAGATGATGTATAAACCACTTTCTCTTTTAAATTCATGGCTGCCCTAATTAATGTGGTGAATGGATATTCTTCTGTACCCGAATTTATATCTCTAAGCTCATCCACAGTGGTGGATACACATTCATCAAATACATGAAGTGAATCCCTAATATCTTCATATTTTTCTTCATCTTCTTTATGCATCACTTATTATGTTTCCACAAGCATAGTATATTATAAAGCAATGCTTCCAGAGCTGGGAGAGAATTCAGTATTTGAACATCTTGAAGAAGAGGCCACCATTTCTGACCCCACTGATGATAATGGGTATTAATTGTGTAATAAAGATGATATGATGGATTGGGAATCAAAATCATTGTATTCCTGTAGAATTTCTACAACTTCTTCTATTTTGATTGATGATGTAGAGATTTTATGAAGTTCAGTGGATGAAATGAAGATATCTCCATTTAAGCTTCCATCACTTTTTGGTGAATCCACAATTTCTACCATTCTGTCAGGCTCAATTTCCACAATTGACAGTATAAAAGTTACTAGATTAGTTCATGGATATAGATTTATCCTTTCAATATGATTGATAGGTAAATAGAATCTGTACTCAAATGTATGAATGGGTATTCTATGATCTTTTACAAACAATTCGGAGCATTAATTCTGGTTACCACTATTGGCATGCACCTCATTTTCTTGGCAAGATAACACTCTACTTAATTGTATTTAGATTCACACATTTTGAACGGAACCTTTTCACGATATAATGTCTATATTTGACTGTTTCAACAATACATAAGACCTTCATGGTATGACGAAGGTATGGACACATGTTGATGTAGCTAGGGCCTTTAAAGAAGAATGTTGAAGGTTGTGTCCTGATGAACACCATGAAATCTGAATTAGACACAAGATCTCCAAACAGATTTCTAAGTGTAATATATCCCAAATGTTCTTTGTCATTATTTTTATATCCTTTCAACATTAATGTGGAATGATATAAGACATATTTAGTTATGCCCAGTCATCGTAGTGTATGAATGGGAATGAGGTTGACTCTAGAGAAATTATCGAAAAAGGCACCTCAGATGTCTATGTCATTGAACTTTCCAGATAGATACAAGGTTCGGATATGTCCATGTATAACATAATCTTCATCTTCATTTGTAAGAGATATGACTGCATGAAATTCTGTAGGATCATTCTCAATACAATAATCCTCACCAGTAGAAACATCAGTTTCAAACTCTTGAGGATAGAAAAAAGCCTCAATAAATGCTTCTTGATGATCTTTTTATAGGTTCAAGGCATTAATAATAGGAAAATTGGATAGTACGTGGTCAAAATATGTCAAGACATCATAATTTTTTTTCTAGGGGTATGCATTTCCCAATAAGGAGATTCGATTTTATAGCTACCTTTAAAGTTGACTCTCCTGATGTTGATGTAACATGTGTCGAAGCAGAAGCTGGAAGTACTCTTGACATTGGTATATTAAACTGACTAGATCTATTTACGTGTTTTGAGGAATATGGTTTTAATTCTAATAATTCCTCCAATATAATCATGTTAGGATCGAACCAGTCCTGCGTGGATGAAACCCATTTTTCTTAATCAGCACGCTGAAGGGATCTTCAATGACTTTCTTCATCATATAATATTCAAGCAAGGGTAGAGTTAAAATATTGGTTTCATGAATTCCCACATCTTCCATTGTATCCTCGGCCTTGGCCTCTTCCTCTACTTCCCCAATTATGTACAAGGAACCCAGTCTCATTATAATCAAAATCACAATTGGCATAAGGAAATCTTTAGTGTATAACATTGATGGAAAGAAAGATCAATTCTTCATCTGATAATTATTCTTCTTGACATGTTAGTTCTGGTTGTTCCATTTAGCGGGGTGGTGCTCGTTATTTTGTAGAAGATGGCTCAAATTTTTCTAGGGTCTGGGAAAACATTGTCCTTAACATGAGCTCATCTTTATCTGACTGTTATTTTTTCTTCAGATCACATTTCTTCTTTGCAGATTTACCTTTTTATGAGGGTCGTTTTGTTGGGGCTGGAGTGGTGGAAGAAACAATCGGTTGTATCAACTATGTTTATAGAATGGAATGAGTTTAGTTGATCATTTTACTAATCGTCCAATCATCATATTTCTTCACATTTTTTACTTTTTAGTTCCTTCCATTTTTCTTCTTCCTCTGGATTAGTAGCAATAACACATACTACTTGAGCCAACGAACCTTTTAGTTTCACTGGTCTAGAGTCTACCTATTTTTGAATGAGTTCATTAAAAACAAGAAACTTCTGAATGAGATTCCCCAACATCTGTTGAAAAGGAAAATAATTCAGAATATCTTCGTCTCCTACCATTTTTTGGTTTCTTCGGACTTCAAAACTGAACCAAATTATTTTCCTGAGTTGAGATGAAGTAATAGAGAACTTGTTCCTTTCAAAATGATTATACTATGAACCTTAATTAATTAAACTATTTTTTCCTTTGATCTCTTTGATTATCTGAACGAGATGGTCATTTCTACTAATGATCTAGAGGTATAGCCCTTTGATACGATGAAGGTTATGAAGTGGATGCAGGTACATGTCCTTGCTTTAGTGTAACGGTAGAAGCCTATGCTTTCCATGTTCTCCTTTTCATAGATGATGTAATTAAATGAGTTTTATCTATAGTTTATATAATATAATCTTCTACTTATTCACGATTTGATGTACGGTCTCAAAACCCTTCTTTTTATTTTACAGGGATCAGTGGTGTTTGTAACTCATCACACCAATTTTCTACACAAATTGGCAGAAACTCTTTATGAGGGAGTACTAGACTTCATAAATATGTTAATCTTTTCCATCATGAAATGAAATCTGAAACTCTTTAATTTTACCTTTGTTTACAATTTGTGGGATCAAAAAATTTTGTCTCTGATAGCATTAAGTTGAATTGTTGAATGAATTTTTGATGGATATCTTCTTATCTAGTAATTGATCGAGATAGAAAACTTTAATACCATTCAAAAGTTGCCCTTGTAATGACAGCACAAAACACCTATGCTTTACTGAATCTTGTTCTTGAGGAGTTCCCATCATGGGACCACAAATAGAAACAAAATGTGTTAAGTGTTGTTCTGGATTTCCTAGACCATTAAGAGATTGGGAATGTTGTATTCAAAAAATTTGGTGGGAGTGAAATCAGATCCACCCATTCAGGGTAATCATTCTTTTCAAATTGAACTGTCACACGTCATTCCTCCATAGCTTCCAATCGAGTCATTAATTCATCAATTGTATTCATAAGCATTTGGGGAATATCTGGATGAGCTAGAACTTGTGCATGTACATGAATAGGATCATGATCTCATGCAATGACTGAAAAACCCACTACAGATGGTGTTGCTATTTTCCATCGATAACCTACTAGAATAGGCTTATTAAGATGTGTTTGATCCTAGCCTGGTTTTGTACCCAATGGATGGAATTCATTATCCGCATCTGTTGTAACTAAAAATACACTTTGCTGAGAAGATCCTATAAGATGTGTGTGTTGAGAACCTACCTGGGGAGTACGTCTAGTAGAAATATTGCTCGGAGTAACTCGGTATTGAGTATTTTTAAATCTTTTATCTCCTCTTCTTGCAGAAAAAATAACTATTTTATTGAAATATATTGTCTTTATTTAGTGGAAGGGATAGATGCAATCTGACATTTACTTTTCCCCAGGTTAGATGCCTTTCAGAGGGGTGTGAGTTGGTTATTTGAAGGAATACCTAGATTCTGGGTAAGCCTCTGATTTAAGGTATGTACACATTCATTATTTTCCTTAATGTTTACCATATTATGGATAAGAACTTCATTTTCAGATTCCCCTAAAATCGACTAATTTTCTAAAGGATATTATGAAATTGTGTGAAGGACATTTACTGACACATAATGCATTGCTTCCATTAGGTCAGTATATTTGTAAGATCGTGTCCCTCTTTATCATCTATGAGACTTTTCTCTCTTATATGATTGATTCTCTGTAGATTTTTGGAGAATAGTAACCCGAAGGGAATCCTTGGATAGTTCAGTTATGTGCACTATTTGTGGCTTTTTACCTAATCAGGGAAAAACTGAATTCCGTTGAGGAGGGGATTGTAGATGTGAATAAGACACCAACCCTGGATGCCTAGGTTTTTCTTGTTCTTGTTCTTTATACCTTTGGTCATTATTTTATGGATTTCAATGATGAATTAAACAAGCCCCCATATGTATAATATGGGGTGGCTCTTGAACTACTATGCTTGAGATTCGCATAGATGCTTTTTTTATTTTATGATTTTTTCGTTCGGAGAATAGCAGGGTGCATTATACAACAACCACTCAAATTACATGTTTTGAAATATCGATGTGCTATTTCAGATGTTTGTGTTATCTGAAGGATAACATCCTCTAAGAGGGTAGCCTACACAAGATTCACATATTCTTGAGGTAAAATTTACTCATCTGATTTTTTTCTTTGGGAATGTGTCCCGAACCAAGTCGGGTCGACCCTGAACCGATCACCCAAGACGGTCCGCGACGTGGCCCGAGAGGCGTTCATGATCTCCCGGGTTGGAGACTAGTGCCAGTGCATCAAAAGAGAGCAAGGGGTGATGATTTATCCTGGTAAAAATAAATAAAGTAGCAGAATAGAAAAAGAATAATGTGAAGTAAATAAAAAAGATGAAAAGAAAGAACAACCAACAACAACCAACTAACCTGACCCCAACCAAAGCTCCTTGTGACCACGATGGTCACTCTCCAAACCCCTAGCAAGTCTCTTCCATAGTGAACAAACTCATTTCAAACCTGCAACAAAACTAAAAACAAGAAAACCCAATAGGCGTGAGTATTTAAACTTAGTAGGCATGCCCAACAAACTATTCCAAATGCACTACGTTTAAATAAAGAAATTTACTAATTCCATGATTGAACTAAATTATAAAAAATATGGGATTCCACACACACACTTCCATTTCTAAGACATGTATCATTCCATTCCCATTTTTAATTTAAAATCATGTTTAATGTTTGATAGGAACAAGTGCATTGCATTTTAAAACCTTTTTCTAACAATTTAGAAATCCAAATTTCAGTTGTTATTCAAATGGAAAACCACACCCAACACACAACACACACTAAGGGAAATAGAAAAGAAGTGGAACACAGGGTTCAGCAACAGAACTAGACCTCTCAATTGTCTGCCCCATAAAAATAAACACTAAAGGAAACATGGGTCGAACCTAGGATCTCAAGAACAATCCAGAATGTAATATACATGTGAATCATCCTGAATGCATGCCTACTCTCGATGAAATCATAACGCCCTAATACCCAATGTTGACATACATGTCCTAACCGAGGGGTTCAATCCCTTAGCAGAGTGTCATCCATACTAAGGACCACTAGCCAGTGCATAATCTAAACTAGTGCTGCAATCATTTTCAGAAGATTCACTTTCTATGCGAGGTTTCCATGTCGAAACGCATAATAAAAAGAAATGGGGTGATTCAACAAAGTCAAGCAACTGGCACAAATATAACACACAACTCATGAAGTCAGCATACACCAAATATCACCCTTGAGTCACCCAAAGAGAGTTTACCAAAATAATTTTTTTATTAAATTGAAAAAAATGCCTTCACCAATTTTAAGGAAAATCCTCATTTCCCAAGAGAACCAAAATAATTCTTCACACATCAAAAGAAATCATTTATCAATAAACCAAAATTACATTTAAAATTCCATGAATTATGTTTAAAGGCCAAATGGGCATTCTATCACTACTGCGTGTCCATTCATCAATAAAATATTTCAAGTGTTGTGTATAAAATAAATGGCTCTTTTTACACCAAATAATCATTTAAAAAAAAAATTATTTTATATTATTTCTCATTCATTAAAACTAATAAAATATAAAGAAATTAACAAATTCTGAATTTAATGGCGAGTACAGTGGGGGACCTACCTCGAATCATAGTCGAAACACGATGACGTGACACGCCTCGAGTGGGCGCAAAAGAACGCACAGGATGACGACCACAATTTCACAGAATTACCTCGTCAAAGTGCTGCAACAAATGCACAACACCCAAAATACATAAACACAAACATAAAACAACCCAACCGAACAAACAACATAAAAGAACCCCCTCGACATATCTTCAAAACACAACTCGCACCATCCATATAATTTTCTAATCCACTTTAAAATATATGAAACAAAATCCAAAGAGTAACCACAACTTTACAGACCCAAAACCTTTTCAAAACAACTTTTTTTAATTTAATGTACACTTGTAACAAAATGTATCAGAACGTGAAGCACTTACATAGTTAAAATGAAAACTGCATAATTTTATAAAAACTATTAAAAATACACAACTCGCTTCCATTAAAACGCACCTTAATTCATAAGATCAGGCTACAAAATATAAAATGAAAACCAAGTTCCTTTAAAAGATAAACTTCACACTAGGGTTATTAATCACAAAACATTCCAAAACACTTAAATAGGTAAAATAATTATCCAAACAAGGTTTCCTTACCAGAACAAAATAACTCCTCCTAGAACAATTTTTATAGAAATAAAAATAATAATTAATACCAATGAAATTGAAAATAATAATAATTATAATAATAAAAATACAAGAAATCAATGTGCTCCTAAATTTAATGGGTTAATGCAATGAATCCTACCTCAACCACAAATGGCCTCCGAAAGATGGTGCAAAACCTCATTCGCACTACAACCACATCTGTGGGAATCCATAAAAACCTAAAACATTGACATTTGACCACCAATTTTAGGATCAACCATAAAAATATTGAAACGGATAATTTTTTTATATACATTTTTTCAAAAAAAAAAATTTGAAAATAAGTCTAGGTTAAAAAAATTTATTTTTCTACCCCCTAAAGGCGGCACCTGGTGTGCCGCCTTTGGGGAATTTTCTGCCCAGGGAAAGGCGGCACACCATGTGCCGCCTTTGCCCAAAAACTCACAACAAAGGCGGCACACGAGGTGCCGCCTTTGGTTAATTTTTTTTTTTAAATTTTTATTTTTTATTTTTTTTGTTTTGTTTTGTTTTATATATATATATATATATAACAAAACTTTTCAGCAGAATTTTTCTGCTATTTATTATCCAGCGGTTCTGCCATTACAGCAGTCTGGATTCTAACTGATACCCTCACCCATGACTCCCTTTTATAAGGGGGTTTGCCCTGAAAACAATACTGCATTTCCGATGTGGGATTCTGGTTCTCCTTTTCCTGCACAGTACATTCTGCGTTTCCGATGTGTGATTCTGTTTCAAGTACGCGACTTCGAAAGACTATAAAAGATAAATTATAAGACCAATACAAATAAAATTTTAAACACTGATTAAACATATAAGAAATAGTTGAAAACAAAAATAATTTCATAAAAAATGTTGATACAGATTAATTTATAAGCTTTCAAAACCACCCACTTGAAACTTAAACATATTTCAAGTACGTGACTTTGAAAGCTTATAAAAGATAAATTATAAGATCAATAAAAATGAAACTTTAAACATTTATTAAACATATAATAAATAGTCGAAAACAAAAATAATTTCATAAAAAATGTTCACCAAAAACAATTTATAAGCTTTCAAAACCATCAACATGAAACTTAAAAATGTTTCAAGTTTCCAACTTTGAAAGACTGTAAAACATAAACTATAAGACCAATAGAAATGAAACATTAAACATTGATTAAACATATAAGAAATAGTTGAAAACAACAAAAACTTCCTAAAAAATGTCCATAAAAATTAATTTATAATCTTTCAAAACATTCTACTTGAAACTTAAAAATGTTTCAAGTACACGAATTTGAAAGACTATAAAACATAAACTATAAGACCAATATAAATGAAACTTTAAACATTGATTAAATATATAAGAAATTAATAAATTTTTTAATTTTAACTTAGTTCTTCTAACTTTGTCGTAGCATTCAGATGCATTCCAACAATGAAAACCTCAACCAGCTTATGTGCTTTACACACAATAGAAACATCTTTGCAATTTTGTCATGCCCCTGAGTATAAATCAACCTCAAAAGCTCTAGATAATTTTTCTTGGTAAGGTGAGATGAGAAGGGAGGTATTATACCATCAGGAAGAGAGATTCTAGAAATGTGCAATGCTATGACAAACTTTTAAATGAAATGTGTCAGTTCCCCACTAGATGTGCATGTTCCTTCAAAATTTTCAGGCTGGAGATAATCCACCTTAAGTTTCACATAGTCTTATGTCTTCCATGTATTAATGTCAAACACTTCAACCAATTTGTTTACTTTATGGGGAAGTAAAACCTCATTCCTTTGAATATGCACATTACCATGAACATATAAGATCATCATTTTGCAAGAAAAACTACTAATCTCATGTTCACTGAAATACCCCTTAACGTAAGAATGATACAAATAGTGTAAGTACCCAATAGCAAGATTCCAATCCATTTTGACTGGGCTATGTGGAATCATTGGTGTTTTCATCTGATTAATAATTTAAAAGGTTTCAAAACCACCTTTCTAAAACTCAAAAATGTTTCAAGTAAGTGACTTTGAAAGCCCATAAAATATAAACCATAAGATCTATTGAAATGAAACTTAAAACATGGATTAAACATATAATAAGTAATTGAAAATAAAAACCATTTATTAAAAGTTGCTGATGAAATACAATTATAAGCTTTAAAAAATACTTCTTTCAACTCAAAAATATTTCAGATATGAGACTTTGAAAGCCTATAAAATATAAACTTAATGACGCATATAAATAAAACTTAGAACATAGATTAAACATATAAGAAGTAGTAGAAAAGTAATTAGTTAATTCTGGTTAGGGGGAAAACTGTTAGACCCTGGAATTGAAGGATAATGGGGATGACAAGGAAACATCAACCCCCACGCCCACCCCTTCCACCCATTCAACCAACTTCGGTAACTCCTATAGAAGTAGCTTTTCAAAAAAAAATGAAATGTCACCCCACCACAGCTTCCTACATCCATATTAACCCCCCAATTCAGTTTCATTAAATGTGGACAGCCCCCATTTTTACCAAAGTCAATGATGCACTATTAAACCACCACTTTCAACCCCCGCCTCAATAATACAAAATGCTTTGAGGGATGAGAAATGATTCGACGCATTTCAATGTTCTAAAATGCACCGAATCATTTCTCATCCCTCAAAGCATTTTGTATTATTGAGGCGGAGGTTGAAAAGTGATGGTTTAATAGTCCATCATTGACTTTGGTAAAAATGGGGGCTGTCCACATTTAATGAAACTGAATTGGGGGGTTAATATGGATGTAGGAAGCTGTGGTGGGGTGACATTTCATTTTTTTTTTTGAAAAGCTACTTCTATAGGAGTTACCGAAGTTGGTTGAATGGGTGGAAGGGGTGGGCGTGGGGGTTGATGTTTCCTTGTCATCCCCATTATCCTTCAATTCCAGGGTCTAACAGTTTTCCCCCTAACCAGAATTAACTAATTACTTTTCTACTACTTCTTATATGTTTAATCTATGTTCTAAGTTTTATTTATATGCGTCATTAAGTTTATATTTTATAGGCTTTCAAAGTCTCATATCTGAAATATTTTTGAGTTGAAAGAAGTATTTTTTAAAGCTTATAATTGTATTTCATCAGCAACTTTTAATAAATGGTTTTTATTTTCAATTACTTATTATATGTTTAATCCATGTTTTAAGTTTCATTTCAATAGATCTTATGGTTTATATTTTATGGGCTTTCAAAGTCACTTACTTGAAACATTTTTGAGTTTTAGAAAGGTGGTTTTGAAACCTTTTAAATTATTAATCAGATGAAAACACCAATGATTCCACATAGCCCAGTCAAAATGGATTGGAATCTTGTTATTGGGTACTTACACTATTTGTATCATTCTTACGTTAAGGGGTATTTCAGTGAACATGAGATTAGTAGTTTTTCTTGCAAAATGATGATCTTATATGTTCATGGTAATGTGCATATTCAAAGGAATGAGGTTTTACTTCCCCATAAAGTAAACAAATTGGTTGAAGTGTTTGACATTAATACATGGAAGACATAAGACTATGTGAAACTTAAGGTGGATTATCTCCAGCCTGAAAATTTTGAAGGAACATGCACATCTAGTGGGGAACTGACACATTTCATTTAAAGGTTTGTCATAGCATTGCACATTTCTAGAATCTCTCTTCCTGATGGTATAATACCTCCCTTCTCATCTCACCTTACATGAATAAGTAATGTCAGTGTCTATGGTGAGGCTCTGTCCCACAAGGTGGTGTGCGAATGGTACGTCCATATCGAGAGCGACGTGTTCCATGCTGGGATGGAGTATGATGACCTGGAGAGGGATGATCTTCGGGCACTGGAACATCAATCACGGGAGCCTCTGTCGTAGTCTGAATGGAAGGAGGTGTCGGAGGGATGTCATCGTGTGCACGAGATCCTTCTCCCACTACGTAAGTAGAAGGGGTTGTCAGCATACCCTCGGGAAACCATATAGGCTGTGAAGGATCTGGTATGAAAGATGGCGGCATGGGAGATGACCCCTGATAAATCCCTGGAAAATAAATATCTGGCGAATACTGTGGATATCCGGTCAAAAAAGATGGATCCCATGCTGCATCCTGCTGCACGAACCCAGACGGGTCAGGCTGGACTGATAGAGCACCGACCTCTGCCTCTGGAACAGGTGAGGGCTCACGTGCAGCAGGACGGGGTCTCCGTCGCCGTTGTCGTCGCTGGGGAACAGCACCAGCTGCTGCTGCAGGTTCCTGAGTAGGACCCTCATCTCCTGGGATAGGAGCATCATGTTCCTGAGCAGGAACATCATGTCTCTGGGGTCTAGGATGGATGATACTTTCATGAATAGATCGACAAATCGGCATCGTCTCCTCCAAAGCAGCATGGATCACAGATAAACTAGCAACCTCCTCCTCCTCTGGATCAGTCATGCGACATAGTCGTCGTAGTCTGGTATGCTGTACAGAGATTCAAAATAAATTATAAAATAGCATAATAAATATATTATGTGAAATTTATTGACTTACCAGATCCTGAATCCCTCTCCCGTGCTGAGTCAGATACAATATAGACTTCATTCTATACCATGGCTCATACTCTACCTGATCTGATAGGTAGAATCGCATCGTACGTACACCTGTGATACGATGCTCTGCTCGATTGTCCCAGATGGCGACATATTGGGCATGTCGTCGTCGCCAATCGACATGTTGTCTCCCCGTGAGCTTCAAGCCATGAAGCGCTGGTAACTGTCGTGGTGCAGGTGGAATCAGCTGAACACAGCAAAACTGACGCATAACTCTATCGGGCTGGTGCCACTCAATAATATGAAAGTGAATAAGTGGCACTACAGCCATAACCTCATGAAGTCCAGCAGTACAGTATGTAGGTAAGTCTTGAACCAGACTCCAGTATGGCATCCAATGAATCTGTAATGACATGTGACATTTCATCAGAGAAATTTGTTAACAAAAAACAAAAATGATGATATATACTTACGCTGTCAGGTAGTAAATTGTCCAACATAAGACGATATGCAGCCAAATTGTGGGTTGGAGCATCGATGAAACGATGTGCCTGACTCCACCTATCAAATACAACATTGAAAGTGATAAATAATCAGAAATTAAATATAATAAATCATAATACAATCGGAAACAAATAAATATGACGGATCATACCATCGTCCACGTGGAGCGTCCTGTAGCACATCTATAGGAAGCCTCTGACCAACAGTAACAGGGGCGAGGACAGGGATGTGCTCCCATGCCCACAACTGTATAAGGACGACACATCCTCCGAGATCTGTGTGATCTGAGCGGCATGCCGTACATAATGCTCTATAAGTGTAGGCCAAACATGCAGATCCCCAACTGTATCTCCCGATCCGATCAAAGTCCTCCAGTAAACTAAGATACATCATGTGCACATGCACACCCGAGTGATCTGAACACAATGTACCTCCAATAAGTCGTAAGATATATGCCCGAGCATAACACATGATGGTCTGCTCATCAGCATCAGCAGGTAAATGTGCAAACTGCAAAGCAAGCCAAGGCATAGATATGGACCCACCATCTGTAGCAGTATGATCAGCCAAAATATCGACACCTAATAATCTCTGTGCCAGCTCAGCCCAATCCCCGATGGTGGGTCCAATAACTGCATCTCCCTGAATAGGAAGACCGAGTAACACTGCCACATCCTCTAAGGTGATAGTCATCTCTCCCTCTGGCAAGTGGAATGTGTGAGTCTCTGGTCTCCATCTCTCGACCAAGGCAGCAAGAAGGGGATGATCAGTGTAAGTGAAATCAGAAACGGCAATGCCGTAGAAGCCAGCACGACGTAAGTATGGTATAATAGCAGCTGGAGGCGCCATGTGTCGAAAATGGTGTGCTCGCCGCACCCTAATCCGTCGAACATCCCGACCCTCTATCACATCACGAGAAACATGCCTATGCTGCTCGGTGAGGAGTGGAGCATCATCCATCTGGAAGCCAGAAAAGGAAATTAGTATTCACTATAAAATATAAATATAATGTTAAACTTAATAGAATTTAATGATTGGTATAATGAACAATATGTGATGTTTTTTTAGAAAACATTAAGGGAATGTCGTCATATTTTGGAGAACATTTATCTATCGTGTCTTTATATATGTTTTTACCATGAAAATTATGTTTTTTAAGATATGGTGTCATACATTTATATATATAAACATTTTATCCGGGTTATGTATGATTTATGAAGATCCTTTATGATAAATGTTTTAATAATTTTTTGTCTTCGATGATAAATAACCTTTTTTTAATAATGTTTTTGTTCTCTAAGATTACGTTCAGATTAATGGATTTAAAAGTATTGAATACAGAGGTTCGTTATTGGAAGGAGAGAAGTTGCTTATTGGAAATGTGAAACAATTCTTAAAAAGTTCATCTCTGATATTAACAACATATAACTGACTACATGAAAAGATCATGTTGGATACAACACATCATTGTGGCTGAGTGTGTGAACTCGATCCAGCAATGTTAGGACATCGTTTCCGGTTATGCCCTTCTTGATGACATAGACGACATCTCAACCTTTTCCCTTGTTCTTGAGGCCAATCCATCTCATTTTGTATCCTGTTGGTCTTAGGTCTTCCCCGTGGTCGTAATCTACTGATGTCAGGAATCAGTATGGGCTGGTCTTCAGGCATTGGGAAATATCGAAACTCCCCAACAGGCGTCCATGGCGCAGCATAACAGTTAGAAATGGCCTCCAATCGGTATACTGGATCAACATAAGCTTCCCATGATACGTTCACAGACGCACATGCTGCGATGGCATGTGCGCATGGAAACCTTAATGCTTGAAACTTTCCACACTGACATTGTTTTGCTTCTAGAAGTACCACTAATTTTTCACCGCTGTTACCTGTAATGGGGTTACAATACTCTTGAACTTCAAATGCCGAGTCTTCCCGACGGAATAGACACACTCGATAACTGGAAGCTTCTTCAATGTTCTTGTCAATATCTCGTTGAAAGTTTTTTCCAAATCTTAACCCCTGTTGAATCCCATCTGAGGCCAGTTTTTGTCTATCAACGAAGTACTTGATACAACGATAAAATGTCTCCTGAACTAGGGCAGTAATTGGTAGCTTGCGAAGCCCTTTGAAGATGCCATTTATACACTCCACAATGTTTGTGGTCATGTGTCCATACCTCTTCCCCCGTCATAGGCCAGTGTCCATTTCTCTTTTGGAATCTTCATCATATAATCATACACTTCTTGGTTAGCCTTGCGGATTTCTTCGTAACGCGCCTCAAACCTTCGTTGATCTGGCTCATATGCTACATAAATATGATCACAGGTCATAGAAAATATATTTTTATTTACATTAAAATAGTAAACATCAATGACAACATTGCTTACCAAGCCTCGTGATTGCATTCTTCATAGCCTCATTATGGAAGGTTTTGCGCACGTTACTAGCAATGTGTCTAATGCAGTATCGATGATGTGCATTTGGGGGCCTCCATGAATCAGGATCCGCATTGATTGCCTCATTGATTGCCCTATGTCGATCAGATATCAAACATACACCTCCAATGCCTGTGAAATGGTTGCTGATGCATGCCAAAAACCAGCTCCAAGATTCATAGTTTTCCTTCTCTACTATTGCAAATGCAAGCGGAAGTGGTGAACGGTTCCCATCTTGGGTTGCCGCAATCAACAATACGCCCTTATACTTTCCAGATAGAAATGTTCCATCAATTTGTATGAAATGTTTACTGAAACGAAATGCGGAAATACATGGGAGGAATGCCCAGAATAACCGATGAAATTGAACACGAGATTGATCCAATCGATTATCTTCAAACACATGTTCCTTCGTATTTATATGGTAGACAACTTGGTTGTTGTGGCTCAGCATGGCTAATAATTGCGGCAACACCCGATACGAGTCATCCCAATCACCGTAGACCTTCACAATTGCCTTCTGTTTCGCTATCCATGCCTTGTTATAAGAAATCTTATAACCAAAAGTTTGAAGAATCCTCTCTTGCACAAGGGCTATAGGAACATCTTGACAGGTCCTAATCATCTCAACGATAACAGTTGACACAAATTCGGCATCCAAAGCAGTGTGATCTTGTGTCAAATTTGGCTGAACACAAGAATGAGCTGCCTCAATCTTTGAAATTCTCCATCCACCAAATGCAATGTCTGGAATCGCCCTCAACCGGAATCTACAGTCTTCATCAAATTTATCACACCGTATAACATATTTTTTTCGACATGATGCCTCAACTACATATCTACAATGCCTCTCAATATGAAATCTTTTTAAGAAGCTCTTCAACGCATCCTTACTTGGAAAATCCCTTCCATTATATAATGTTTTGTCCAACTCACTAAACCTGTCCACTATAACTCCAGGAAACTCTGTTGCAGGTGTCAGAACATTGTTGTCAAATTCAGGTACACGTTCCATTGCTTCGGACCAAGATTCAAAGGGTGGTGGATGATTTAATGTTGGTCGAGAATGTTCTTGAACTACTCTACTTCGAGAAACTACTACCTTATCTTCTCCAGCTCCCTCCCCACCTCCAGCTCCCTCCCCATCATCATTGTCTTCTCCGTCTGTTCCATCATTATTAAATTCCTCATCTGAAGAATGATTTATATGTAAATCCGGTAGATCATCTAAGTTGTCCTCCTCCACAACAGGGCGAACATCCTCAATTTCTTGGGATGAGGCTTCTTCAACAACTATTTGTGCATGTCTACGACTTCGAACATTTTGATGTTTTTGTACATTAGAAACTTCAACATATAACTCCATCATTGCACCATCAGACCGTTGGGAAAATAAAGTTCCCACTTGGACCCAGTGCTCATCAGAAGCCAATGGACAAGCAAGATGCCATAACGTGGCAGGGAATTGTAAATGTCTATAACTAATAGACTTTATCTCTTGATGAGGACCGAGATTTAAGCAACCACGAATTCTATCTTGAAGATCAGTTATGGTAACACAATCAGATGTGTTAACCATAGATGTTGGCTGTATACTATAAGAAGCTCCTTGCTCGGTTTGAATTACCTTTCCATAGCAGTAAACACAAGCAAACATGTCTCTCTACATGAAAAATGTTTACTGATCACTGAATATGTCAATAATGTTTTGTTACGTGTTAAATAAATTTTTTTATCTTCTTAAAGGTATTTTAGTACTTCATGAAGTAAATATCAATCATCTAAAACATATCCCCCGGGAGTGTCAAACCAGGAGCGCAGCAAGGCCCGTTGTCGTGTACCAGGATACCCCGGGTCAGGCCCGAAACTCCTTGTCGGGGCTTTCACCCCTAGGTACAGCTGTGCCAGAGCCACATCATCCACTTGTAGTATCCAGACAGGGATTTAATTGCTTAGATAACGACATAAACTTTCATGACACCAAAATTTTAAAACCTTCCTAAATTAAGCCACTAATGTTTTGTAGAACAATTTTTTAACTTTCCTAAAGATATGTTCAATGATCTCTAAAAAATAAGATTCATTACAGTGCAGTTTAATCACTAGTTAAGTGTCGGTCACTACTTAAGTGCTGGTTAATCACTACTTAAGTGCTGGTTAATCACTACTTAAGTGCTGGTTAATCACTACTTAAGTGCTGGTTAATCACTACTTAAGTGCTGGTTAATCAGTTAGGAGTTGGTCATTCACCACATAATCATCCCTTAATCTTTACTTAATGACCCCTTAATCATCCGTTAATCGTTAGTTAATGACCCCTTAATCGTTAGTTAATGAACCCTTAATCACCCCCTAATCATCCCTAATTAATCACCCCTTATTCACCCATTAATTATTAGTTAATCACCCCTTAAACATTCCTTAATTACCCCTTAATCAGCCCCTAATCATTCCTTAATCGTTAGTTAATCACCCCTTAAACATTCCTTAATTACCCCTTAATCATCATGTAAACATTCCTTAATTACCTCTTAATCATCCCCTAATCATTCCTTAATCATTAGTTAATGACCCCTTAATCACCCCTTAATCGTTAGTTAATCACCCCTTAATCGTTACTTAATCACCCCTAAAACATTCCTTAATTACCCCTTAATCACCCCTTAATCACTCCTTAATCATTAGTTAATGACCCCTTAATCACCCCTTAATCACTCCTTAATTACCCCTTAATCATTAGTTAATCACCCCTTAAACATTCCTTTATTACCCCTTAATCACCCCTTAAACATTCCTTAATTACCCCTTAATCATCACTTAATCATTCCTTAATTACCCCTTAATCATCCCCTTAACCCCTTAATCAGTCCTTAATTACCCCTTCATTCCTTAATTACCCCTTCATTCCTTAATTACCCCTTAGTTAGTTAATGACCCCTTAATCACCCCCTTAATCCTTAGTTAATCACCCCTTAAACATTCCTTAATTACCCCTTAACCATCCCCTAATCATTCCTTAATCATTAGTTAATGACAACTTAATCACCCCATAATCGTTAGTTAATCACCCCTTAATCGTTACTTAATCGCCCCTAAAACATTCCTTAATTACCCCTTAATCACCCATTAATCACTCTTTAATTACCCCTTAATCATCACTTAATCATTCCTTAATTACCCCTTAATCATTAGTTAATCACCCCTTAATCACTCCTTAATTACCCCTTAATCATCAATTAATCATTCCTTAGTTACCTTAATGACCCCTTAGTCATCCCTTAATCATCACTTAATCACCCCTTAAACATTCCTTAATTAATCATCCATGGTTAATTACCCCTTTAATCATGACTTAATTATTCCTTAATCATTATCTAATTAGTCTATGATTATCTCTAAAATATTAATAAATTATTATTATCCCTAATTAACTAATTAAAACATTAATAATATAACTATTTATTTCTTTTCTTTAAATAACTACTACTACATACTTAAATATTTAAAATTAACTAATTACAATTAAATAAATAAATAACTTTAAAATAAAAAAAAATACCTCTAAATGAAGCTTGAAACAAAAATCTTGTACTCTTTGCGTCTCCGGAAGCACCACGAAGAAAAACTCTACTTAGAGAGAGGAGCTCTCAAAATTTTAGAGAGAGGAGCTCTCAAAATTTTAGAGAGAGGAGCTCTCAAAATTTTAGAGAGAGGAGCTCTCAAAATTTTAGAGAGAGGAGCTCTCAAAATTTTAGAGAGAGGAGCTCTCAAAATTTTAGAGAGAGGAGCTCTCAAAATTTTAGAGAGAAGAGGGTTTTTTGAGTGAGGAAGGGTGGGAGGGGCGGCTCCCTTTTATAGGGAAATTTTTGGCAAAGGCGGCAACTGGGAAGCCGCCTTTGGCCATTTAAAACACGAAAGGCGGCTCTTCCGGAGCCGCCTTTCGCAGAAATAATTTCGAAAGGCGGACACTGGTGTGCCGCCTTTCGTTTCCCCAATGGTGGAAGGCGGTTCCTGGAGAACCGCCTTTGGCCCGGCGGAAACCGAACCGAAGGCGGCACACCATGTGCCGCCTTTAGGATGTAAAAAAAAAAAAATTTTAAACCTGGATGTATTTTTAAAATTTTTTTTTTGAAAAAATGTAAAAAAAAAAATAACTCTATTGAAACCCTATCATCTAGGGATTGGGAAAACTGAAAAACATAAATCAAGAAGCACTTACCAATAAAAAAAGAAAACGTCACCTGAAGGGGAAAAGGGGGGGCCACCCACCATAGATAAATGCGTCTGCGAGATCGCGACCGAAGGAGGGTGCGCCATCCAAGGGGGGTCGTGTGGAGGGGTTATTTGACAAATGGATAGGTCACCCGGAAGGTCGCGCCCCGCATGGGGCTCGCCGCATGTCTGGTCATCTAGCGTGTGTGTTCGAGTGGTGTTATTACGGTTTGTTCAAAGGACAAGAAGTCACCTGGAGGAGTTGTGCGAAGCAAGGGAGGGTCTATGCAGGTCTGGTCGGGGAAATATGGTAGGGGAAAGAGGGCGGCGGTCTGCTTGGCTGATTGTCAGATAGTACAGGGATGGGTGCAGAAGGCGTGGTAGGGATGGAGTAGGGTAGTGTGATAGGTTGGGGTGCACAACCGGCGGAGCGAGGATGCATAGGAGCGCGCTGAAAAAGGGAGAAGATGGTCAAGGTGCATCCGGGTTTAGTGTGGAAGGAAGAGGGGAGGCGCGTCGGGTGCATGCTGGAGTAGGGAGCCAGCGGGAGGCAGGGAGGTAGAGGATTTGGTGCGGGGAGTCTGTTGGACTGGAGGAGTGGGGAGTGCGAGGCGGAGGCAGCCGTAGGGATGTAGCCGAGGGTAGTGAAAGGCCACTAGAGGGCACTACAAATAGGGTCGAAGGTAGGAAGGGGTGTCACACAGGGAGAGGGAAATAGGTGGGTGGCTTTTGTGATGGGTATGAGTAGAGGGGAGGAGGGGCATAGGGCTATGGGAAAAGGACCCAAAACAAAAAAAAAGAAACGGGGAGGGGGCGCTTGGGTTAGGAAAAGGCAGGAAAAAAGAAATAAAATCAAATAAAAACCAAATAATAATAATAAATGATGATAATAATAATAATAATAATAATTTCAATCTATAATAATAATAACACTAATATTAATAATATTAATAATACACCTAAAAAAATAAAAATAGTATTAATAATAACATGAAAATAATAAAAAAAATAACAATAAATTTAATAATAACAAATCTTGAATAATAACATAACATTATTATACATGACCAGGTGATATTTTCATACTTTGGTGAGTTATCTATTTAACTGTGTTTTAATTTTTCAACTCATTCAATTAATCTTTATTATGCCAATTCAAATACCGAAGTTTCATGATACCTAGGCTGACCACACAACTTCCGCTAGTCATGTGGTGCCTGCGCACCAGCCTAAAAGAATAATAATAATAATTATTATTATTATTATTATTATTATCATTTCATTTTAATAATAACTATAATATTATTAACAATAATAAAAAAAATTAAATATCATCATAAATCACCATAATTACTCATTTTAACTTTATGAAGGTAGACGAATCGTGCTAATGCCTAAGTGGAGTTGCGTGGAGTTTCCAACATGTGCTCCACCTGTGCTCCCCACGACGCCAGCTAAAAAAGGCACACTTTTTAACATAACTCAAAAGTTTTTCATCCAGGACTCAATCCGAACCCCAACAAAATTTTAAAAGTCAATGAAAATTATAAAATAAAATAAAAGTTGGAGCGGGGAGTGATAATTATCCTCATCATAACACCTTATGCACTCAGAAATCCACAACAAGATCTAGACCCAATGATAGAACTCCTTAAGTGTCACTCACCCCCAAATGATTAAGCACCTCCATTTCCTTGATCCAAACAAACAACGAAAAAAGCTACAGGAGACGATTACTACACCCAAGAAACACTACAAAAAAAGAAAACCTCAAACAGATCCCCAAACATCTCCCTACTTCTGCTGACAGGCCGAGGTGACCTTTGATGAGCTAGGTCCGGCATCAACACGCTTCTTGGAAACACCTCGGCAGAATCGCTGCAAGTGACCCAGATGTCCACAGGTTTGACAGGGTCCTAGAGAACTCAGGCACATCAGCCTCTTGTGACCCAGCCTAACACACTGGTGATGGATCACGACATTGCACTGTGAATAAGATGACTGAAGGTCGGAAGGTCTCTTGATCCCTATACTAGGGCCGCCAGAATCATCTCACTTCTCACTTTTCTTATTTCCATCTTCTACACTACTTCTCTAGGCTGGAGGATTCGCGACCACAATTCCTCCTTTTAGCCCAGCTTGAGCAAGAAAATCCTGCCCCACATCATCCGAGAAGGTGGTTTGGTTGATCTCTTCCACTTTAAATCATATTTCAGGTCAAAGTCTAGACTCAAATTGGCGGTCCTTCCTAGGATTATTCACAAAAAACCATTGATCATACAGAAATAGGTCTATGAAGTGTCGATAGAATTCTAGTAATGATTCAACGCCATGCTGAAGAAAAAACAACTCTACCCTCTTCCTCATCTTCATCAACTCAAAGAAGTGTTTTTGCATGAATGATGAATTGATAAACTCCCATGTTAGACCTTCCCGAGGATTATTATGAGACACATACTTCCACCATTTCCAATTTGGTCCTTCAAGCATAAAGGTAGAAAACATAACCTTTAACGACTCAGGAATCCCAATGAAACTGATGTTATTGTCAATCTTTTTCAACCACTCCTCTTCCTCAAGATGCTCTTATTTTCAATAAAAGAGAGGATAGTTCAACTTCTGGACTCCAGAACATAGTCTATGGGCTGATCAAATAGAGGTTTCGCTAGGGGCACACCACCCGAAGCTGCACCTTGGGCATCCATCAAACCGCTGTGGGGGTGAACAGTAAGGAACATGGAAACAAAGGACATAACCAAAACATTGTCATTTCCATTTCAATTTCAACTTTTCACAATTTACCAAATAAAACTTTACAAAATAGTTTTCATAATGAAGGAAAACTCAAACGATACACTATGGGGAAACTAGTGATGATGGGTGACTCAGACATATGGTTGGCGGCCATATTCCAGTCACACCATCATCAGAGAGAGAATTTTAGGGTAAATTCCCCGGCTCCATATGGATTTACAGACCATGTGATCTCATGGAGGTCACTTTCCTAGCTTCTATTTTATTTCCCCACATAAAAAAATTCAATAAAACCGAAATACACCAATAACCCTAACATCCTATGGTAACCCGAGGTTCAGAACGAGCAAAGGTTCATGAAGTCATTCTCATCTATACGCCTCGAGTCCCGACAGTTATAATCCTTCTACCATGACAACCCCAAATAATAATGTGTGATCTGAAAAACAAGATCTCCTCAAGAGTCGACCTCCTCTGATACCATTTTGTCACAAACCAACCCGGGTCATCCCTGAACAGATCACCCGAGCCAGTCCGTGACATGGACCGAGTGGCTTTCCCGATCTTCCCGGGCTGGTGACCAGTGCCAGGGCATAAAAAGAGAGAAAGGGGGAATTATTTCTCCCAATAAAAATAAATAAAGCAAGAGAAAGTAAATAGAATAACACAAAGTAAAAAAACAACACAAAAAGAAAGAATGACGAATAACAACCAACTAACCTGACCACGACCAAAACTCCTCGTGACCTCGAGGGTCACTCTCCAAATAACATAAAAGTCTTTCCCATGGAAATCATGCTCAGTAGAACCTACAAAAAATCTAAAAACAATAATATACTATAGGCATGAGTATTAAAACTTTGTAGGCGTGCCCAAAAAATTATTCCCAATGAACCAATAAATAATGAAATTTACTAATTCCAGGTTTGAACTATAATATAAAAAATATGGGTTTCCACACACACACATCCATTTCCAAGACAAGCAATAGTTCATTGCCATTTTTAATTTAAAATCAAGTTTAATGTTTGAAAGGAACCAGTGCATTGCATTTTAAAACATTTTTGCAAACAATTTAGAAATCTATATTTCAGTTGTAAGTAAAATGGAAAACCACACACAACACACAACACACACTAAGGGAAATTGAAAAGAAGTGGAACACATGGTTCAGAATACTAACTAGACCTCTATATTTTCTGCCACATAAAATAAAATACTAAAAGAAACATTGGTCGAACTTATGAGTTCGTGGACAATCCATAACTTACTATACATGTGACTCATCCCGATAGAATGCCTACTCTTGATGACGTCATAATGCCCTAATGCCCGGTGTTTCCCTACATGACCTAATCTAGGGTCCCAATCCCATAGCAGAGTTTCATCCGTACTAAGGGCCACTAGCCATAGAATAATCTAAACTAGTGCAGCAATCATTTTCAAAAGATTCAATTACTTATCCAGGATCCCATGCCAACATGTATAATAAAAATGATAGGGGTGAGTCAACAAAGTTAATCAAGTACCACAAACATAACACACAACTCATACAATCAACATACACCAAATATCACCCATGGGTCACCCCAAATAGGGTTTTCCAAAAAAAAATTATTTTCTTAATGTCCCAAACAGGCCTTCACTAATTTAAAAAAAATCTTAATTTCCCAAGAGAACCAAAATAGTTCTTCACACTTCAAAAGAAATCATTTATCAATAAACCAGAACTACATTTAAAATTCCTTGAATTATGTTTAAAGGCAAAATGGGCATTCTATCACTACTGGGTGTCCATTTATCAAGAAAATATTTCAAGTGTTGTGTATAAAATAAATGGGTCTTTTGACACCAAATAATCATTGAAAAATTATTTATTTTATATTCTTTCACATTCATTAAAATTAATAAAATATAAAGAAATTAATAAATTATAAATTTAAAGGCAGGTATAGTGGGGGACCTACCATGACTCGTAGTCGAAACGCGATGACGCAACACGCCTCGAGTGGGCGCACAAGCACGCACCGGATGACGCCCACAATTTCACAGAATTACCTCACCAAAGTACTGCAAAAAATTCACAATAACCAAAATACATAAACACGAACATAAAAAATTCCTACAGAAGAAACAACAAAAAATAACCTCCTCTTCAAATCTTCAAAACACAACTCGCACCATACATATAATTTACTAATCAAATTTAAAATTTATGAAACAAATTCCAAAGAGTAAGCACAACTTTACACACCAAAAACCTTTTCAAAACCACTTTTTATAATTAAATGTGCACTTGTAACACTCTATATCAGAATGTGTAGCACTTTCATAGTTAAAATGAAAACTGTATTATTTAATAAAAACTATTAAAAACACACAAATAGTTTCCATTAAAATGGACCTTAATTCACAAGATCAGGCTACAATATATAAAATGAAAACCATGTTCCTTTAAAAGCTAAACTTTTCACTAGACTTATTAATCACAAAAATTTTCAAAACACTAAAACGGTTAAATTAATTATCCAAACAAGGTTTCCCTACCATAAAAAAATAACTCATCCTAGAAAAATTATTCTAGAAATTAAAATAATAATTAATACCAATGAAATTGAAAAAAATTATAATTATAATAATCAAAATACAATAAATCATTGTGCTCCTAAATTTAAAGGTTCAAAGCGACGGATCCTACCTCGACCACGAATTGCCTTCCCAAAGCTAGTGCAAAACCTCGTTTGCACCGCAACCACATTTGTGAGAAGCCAAAAAAAAACTAAAAAATCGATATTTGACCACCAATTTTAGGATCAACCATAAAAATATTGGAACCCTATCATCTAGGGTTTGGGAAAACTGAAAAACATAAATCAAGAAGCACTTACCAATAAAAAAAGAAAGCGTCACCAGATAGGGAAAGGGGGGGGGAAGCCACCAATGATAGATGTGTCGGATAGATCGCGGTTGAAAGAGGGTGCGCCGTCCAAGGGGGGTCACGTGAAGGGGAAGTCCGACAAAAGGAGAGGTCACCCAGAAGAGTTGCGCATAACATGGGGCTCGCCGCATGTCTGGTCATCTATATTGTGGGAAGAGTGGTGTTGTTGCGGTTTGTTCAAAGGGAAAAAGGTCACCTGGAGGAGTTGTGTGCAACAAAGGAGGCTCTTTGAAGGTGTTGTAGAGGCTATAAGGTAGGGGAAAGAGGGAAGCGGTCTGCTTGGATGATTTTCAGACAGTATAGGGAAGGGTGCGGGAGGCATGGTAGGGATGAAGTAGGGCAGGGTGATTAGTCGGGGTGCACAACCAGCAGAGTGAGGAGGCATAGGAGCGCACTGAAAAAGGGAGAAGCTGGACGAGGTGAATCTGGGTTTAGGGTGGAAGGAAAAGGTGTGGGGCGTCTGCCGGATAGGAGAAGTGGGGAGTGCGAGGCAGAGGCGGCCTGAGGGAGGTAGACGTGGGTGGTGCAAGGCCACTGGAAGGCACTACAAAGAGGGTTGAAGGTAGGAAGGGGTGTCATGCGGGGAGAGGGCCACTACTGGAAATATAATATTTCCCAATGGTTCACAACCGTTGGGAAAGCCCCTCTAACCGTTGGTATATGATATACCAACGGTTCTGATAACCGTGGGGAAGTAAGTCGTTGGGAAAAGGTTTTCCCAACGGTTTACTGGAAACCGTTGGCATAGGCTCACAAAAGCCACCCTATCCCAACGGTTCTGCCAAACCGTTGGGAAATATCAGTTTTGGGATAGTTTTCCCAACGGTTCTCCCCAAACCGTTGGGATATCCCCATGGATTAACGCTTTCCCAACGGTTTAGAACCGTTGGGAAAAGAGTTATTACCAACGGTTCAGTGAACCGTTGGTAAAAACTTCTTTAGGATTATATGCCAACGGTTTTAAACCGTTGGCATATCCTATGCTGCAAATTGCAGCAGCCTGCAATTTCCACAGCCCCTGTCCATCAGGCCCCTCTCCATCAGGCCTCATTTTGACCTCATTTTCAATCCAATTATTGTACCTGTAATAAAATAAAACATACATATACAATTACAAACAAATTCATACACATTTAACATATAATGGATCCTGAAACTATACACATCCATAATTAAATTATAATTCATAACGTAATTATAAACGTACATAATTCATATAGAATTCAATTTAAAATTTAGATGACAATTATATGTGGAATCCGAAATTCAATTCATAATTTGATCGGTTTTTTCTATACCATATATTTTTACCTCAAATGATGTCCATTTTAAACAAAATACATACACCTGAAGTGATACTAGCCACACCGCACCTCATATTGAGGCGGGGTTGACTCATACACGTCACATTTGACCCATGGATCGTTGTGCTAAAGTATCGACACAATCCGAATGCGTTTGGTCGGTTTTCCGTATGCCAGTTGATGTTTTTCACTTAAAATGACGTCCTTTTGAAACAAAAGACGGACACTATGAGTGGTTCCGACCACACCGCATCTCCAATTGAGGCGGGGTTGATTCTTACACGTCACATATGACCCATGGATCATTCTCCTAAAGTTTAAATGGAAACCGAATGCATTTGGTCGGTTTTCGGTATGTACTTAAAATGTTGTCCATTTTAAACAAAAAAGTGACACTTAGACTAATCCTGACCACACCGCGACTCAGATTCATCCTGGGTTGGCTCATACATGTCACATTTGACCCATGGATCTTTGTGACAAATTATCAAAAGATTCCGAATGTGTTTGGTCGGTTTTGCGTATGCCAGTTGTTCTTTTCATTTATAATCATGTCCATTTTAAACAAAAGAGACAGAGTTAGAGCGGTGTCGGCCACACCGCGTCTCGGATTAAGACGGGGTTGACTTCTACAAGTCACATATGACTCATGGATCGTTGTGTTAAAGTATCGATAGAATCTGAATGCGTTTGGTCGTTCTTCCGTATGTCAGTTGATGCCTTTCACTTAAAATGACGTCCTTTTGAAACAAAAGATGGACACTTTGAGTGGTGTCAGCCGCACCGCATGTCGGATTGAGGCGGGGATGATTCGTACACGTCACATATGACCCATGGATAGTTCTCCTAAAGTTTCAACGGAAACCGAATTCGTTTGGTCGTTTTTCCGTATGTACTTAAAATGGTGTCCATTTTAAACAAAAGAGAGACACTTAGACTTATCCTGGCCACACCGCGACTCGGATTCATCCCAGGTTGGCTCGTACACGTCACATATGACCCATGGATTGTTGGTATAAATTATCAACAGATTCGGAATGCGTTTGGTCGGTTTTCCGTATGTCAGTTGATGCTTTTCACTTAAAATGACGTCCTTTTGAAACAAAAGACGGACACTTTGAGTGGTGCCGACCACACCACATCTCCGGATTGATCTGAAACCACCGTGCAATATTATAATTATTATTCGTGACGTGTACGCGTAGACAGCACATCAATCGGACGTGCGGTTTGCGCGGTACGACTCAATATTCATGTTTTAAGTGATGCACGTGCTTCGTAAACGCGCGTGAGGGGGGTCCAAACGGGCCGAACGAAGTCGGAATGGCCTGAAATCAGACGAAAAATACGGGAGAGTGATTTATGAAGTGTTCGAGCAGACGTCACGTCAATCGGACGTGCCGTGTGCCCGCGGTGACCGACAATGCAGTTCTGGTGTCATAAACGGCCAAAACGGGCATCCAACGGTCAAATTCATAGCGGACGACCTCAGATTGAGCTGAAACCACCGTGAAACATTCTAATTATTATTCGTGATGTGTATGCGCAGACGGAATGTCAATCGAACGTGCGGTTTGCGCGGTACGGCTCAATATTCGTATTTTAAGTGATGCGCGCAATTCGTAAACGCGCGTGAGGGGGGTCCAAACGGGCCGAACAAAGTCGGAATGGCCTGAAATAAGACGAAAAATATGGGTGAGTAATTTCTGAAGTGGTCGAGTAGACGGCATGTCAATTGGACGTGCCATGTGCCTGCGGTGACCGACAACGCAGTTCTGGTGTCATAAACGGCCAAAACGGGCGTCAAACGGTCAAATTCATAGCAGACGACCTCGGATTGAGCTGAAACCACCACGAAACATTCTAATTATTATTCGTGATGTGTACGCATAGACAGCACGTCAATCGGACGTGCGGTTTGCACGGTACGGCTCAATATTCGTGTTTTAAGTGATGTGCGCGCTTCGTAAACGAGCGTGAGGGTGGTCCAAATGGGCCGAACGATTTTGGAATGGCCTGAAATCAGACGACAAATACGGGGGAGTGATTTACGAAGTGGTCAAGCAGACGGCATGTCAATCGGACGTGCCGTGTGCCCGCGGTGACCGACAACGCAGTTCTGGTGTCATAAACGGCCAAAACGGGCGTCAAATGGTCAAATTCATAGAGGATGACCTCAGATTGAGCTGAAACCACCGTTCAACATTCTAATTATTATTCTTGACGTGTACGCGTAGACGGCACGTCAATCGGACATGCGGTTTGCGTGGTACGGCTCAATATTCGTGTTTTAAGTGATGCGCGCGCTTCGTAAACGCACGTGAGGGGGGTCCAAACGGGCCGAACGAAGTAGGAATGGCCTGAAATCAGACGAAAAATACGGGAGAGTGATTTCTGAAGTGTTCGAGCAGACGTCACGTCAATCGGAGGTGCCGTGTGCCCGCGGTGACCGACAACGCAGTTCTGGTGTCATAAACGGCCAAAACGGGCGTCCAACAGTCAAATTCATAGCGGACGACCTCAGATTGATCTGAAACCACCGTGAAACATTCTAATTATTATTCTTGATGTGTACGCGCAGACGGCACGTCAATCGGACGTGCGGTTAGCGCGGTACGGCTCAATATTCGTGTTTTAAGTGATGCACGCGCTTCGTAAACGCGCGTGAGGGGGGTCCAAACGGGACGAATGAAGTCGGAATGGCCTGAAATCAGACGACAAATACGGTTGAGTGATTTCTGAAGTGGTCGAGCAGACGGCACATCAATTGGACGTGCCATGTGCCCGCGGTGACCGACAACGCAGTTCTGGTGTCATAAACGGCCAAAACGGGCGTCAAACGGTCAAATTCCTAGAGGATGACCTCGGATTGAGCTGAAACCACCGTGAGACATTCTAATTATTATTCGTGACATGTAGGCGCAGATGGCACATCAATCGGACGTGCGGTTTGCGCGGTACGGCTCAATATTCGTATTTTAAGTGATGCGCGCGCTTTGTAAACGCGCGTGAGGGTGGTCCAAACAGGCCGAACGATTTCGGAATGGCCTGAAATAAGACGAAAAATACGGGTGAGTGATTTATGAATTGGTCGAGCAGACGGCACGTCAATCGGACGTGCCGTGTGCCCGCGGTGACCGACAACGCAGTTCTGGTGTCATAAACGGCCAAAACGGGCGTCAAACGGTCAAATTCATAGCGGACGACCTCAGATTGAGCTGAAACCACCGTGCAACATTCTAATTATTATTTTTGACGTGTACACGCAGACGGAACGTCAATCGGAAGTGCGGTTTGCGCGGTACGGCTTAATATTCGTGTTTTAAGTGATGCATGCGCTTCGTAAACGCGCGTGAGGGGGGTCCAAATGGGCCGAACGAAGTCGTAATGGCCTGAAATCAGACGAAAAATACGGGAGAGTGATTTCTAAAGTGTTCGAGCAGACATCACGTCAATCGGACGTGTTGTGTGCCCGCGGTGACCGACAACGCAGTTCTGGTGTCATAAACGGCCAAAACGGGCGTCCAACGGTCAAATTCATAGCGGACGACCTCAGATTGAGATGAACCACCGTGTAACATTTTAATTATTATTTGTGACATTTACGCGCAGACGGAACGTCAATCGGACGTGCGGTTTGCACGGTACGGCTCAATATTCGTATTTTAAGTGATACGCGCGCTTCGTAAACGCGCGTGAGGGGGGTCCAAACGGGCCGAACGAAGTCGGAATGGCCTGAAATCAGACGAAAAATACGGGTGAGTGATTTCTGAAGTGTTCGGGAAAACGACACGTCAATTGGACGTGCCATGTGCCCGCGGTGACGGACAACGCAGTTCTGGTGTCATAAACGGCCAAAACGGGCGTCAAACAGTCAAATTCATAGCGGAAGACCTCGGATTGAGCTGAAACCACCGTGAAACATTCTAATTATTATTCGTGACGTGTACGCGAAGACAGCACCTCAATCGGACGTGCGGTTTGCGCGGTACGGCTCAATATTCGTGTTTTAAGTGATGTGCGCGCTTGGTAAACGCGCGTGAGGGTGGTCCAAACAGGCCGAACGATTTCGGAATGGCCTGAAATCAGACGAAAAATACGGGTGAGTGATTTATGAAGTGGTTAAGTAGACGGCACGTCAATCGGACGTGCCGTGTGCTCGCGGTGACCGACAACGCAGTTCTGGTGTCATAAACGGCCAAAACGGGCGTCCAACAGTCAAATTCATAGCGGACGACCTCAGATTGAGCTGAAACCACCTTGAAACATTCTAATTATTATTCGTGACGTGTACGCGTAGACGGAACATCAATCGGACGTGCGGTGTGCGCGGTACGGCTCAATATTCGTGTTTTAAGTGATGCGCGCGCTTCGTAAACGCGCGTGAGGGGGGTCCAAACGGGCCGAACGAAGTCGGAATGGCCTGAAATCAGACTAAAAATACGGGAGTGTGATTTCTGAAGTGGTCGAGCAGACGGCACGTCAATCGGACGTGCCGTGTGCCAGCGGTGACCAACAACGCCGTTCTGGTGTCATAAACGGCCAAAACGGGCGTCCAACGGTCAAATTCATAGCGGACGACCTCAGATTGAGCTGAAACCACCGTGAAACATTTTAATTATTATTCGTCACGTGTACGCGCACACGGCGCGTCAATCGGATGTGCGGTTTGCGCGGTACGGCTCAATATTTGTATTTTAAGTGATGTGCGTGCTTCGTAAACGCGCGTGAGGGGGGTCCAAACGGGCCGAACGAAGTCGGAATGGCCTGAAATCAGACGAAAAATACGGGTGAGTGATTTCGGAAGTGGTCGAGCAGACAGCACGTCAATTGGACGTGCCATGTGCCCGCGGTGACCGACAACGCAGTTCCGGTGTAATAAACGGCCAAAACGGGCGTCAAACGGTCAAATTCATAGAGGACGACCTCAGATTGAGCTGAAACCACCGTGAAACATTCTAATTATTACTCGTGACGTGTACGCGCAGACGACACGTCAATCGGACGTGCGGTTTGCGCAGTACAGCTCAATATTCGTGTTTTAAGTGATGCGCGCGCTTCGTAAACGCGCGTGAGGGTGGTCCAAATGGGCCGAACGATTTCGGAATGTCCTTAAATCAGACGAAAAATACGGGTGAGTGATTTATGAAGTGGTCGAGCAGACGGCATGTCAATCGGACGTGCCGTGTGCCCGCGGTGACCGACAACGCAGTTCTGGTGTCATAAACGGCCAAAACGGGCGTCCAACGGTCAAATTCATAGCGGACGACCTCAGATTGAGCTGAAACCACCGTGTAACATTCTAATTATTATTCTTGACGTGTACGCGCAGACGGAACGTCAATCGGACGTGCGGTTTGCGCGGTACGGCTCAATATTCGCGTTTTAAGTGATGTGCGTGCTTCGTAAACGCGCGTGAGGGGGGTCAAAACAGGCCGAACGAAGTCGGAATGGCCAGAAATCAGACGAAAAATATTGGAGAGTGATTTCTGAAGTGGTCGAGCAGACGACACGTCAATCGGACGTGCCGTTTGCCCGCGGTGACTGACAACACAGTTCTGGTGTCATAAACGGCCAAAACGGGCGTCCAACGGTCAAATTCATAGCGTACGACCTCAGATTGAGCTGAAACCACCGTGCAACATTTTAATTATTATTCGTGACGTGTACGCGCAGACGGCACGTCAATCGGACGTGCGGTTTGCGCGGTACGGCTCAATATTCGTATTTTAAGTGATGTGCGCGCTTCGTAAACGCGCGTGTGGGGGGTCCAAACGGGCCGAACGAAGTTGGAATGGCCTGAAATCAGACAAAAAATACGGGTTAGTGATTTCTGAAGGGTTCGAGCGGACAACACGTCAATTGGACGTGCCATGTGCCCGCGGTGACTGACAACGCAGTTCTGGTGTCATAAACGGCCAAAACGGGCGTCAAACAGTCAAATTCATAGCGGATGACCTCGGATTAAGCTGAAACCACCGTGAAACATTCTAATTATTATTCGTGACGTGTACGCATAGACGGCACGTCAATCGGACGTTCGGTTTGCGCGGTACGGCTCAATATTCATGTTTTAAGTGATGTGCGCGCTTCGTAAACGCGCGTGAGGGTGGTCCAAACGGGCCGAAAGATTTCGGAATGGCCTGAAATCAGACGACAAGTACGAGTGAGTGATTTAAAAAGTGGTCGAGTAGAGGGCACGTCAATCGGACGTGCCGTGTGCCCGCGGTGACCGACAACGCAGTTCTGGTGTCACAAACGGCCAAAACGGGCGTCAAACGGTCAAATTCATAGCAGACGACCTCAGATTGAGCTGAAACCACCGTGAAACATTCTAATTAATATTAGTGACGTGTACGCAGAGACGGCAAGTCAATCGGACGTGCGGTTTGCGCGGTACGGCTCAATATTCTTGTTTTAAGTGATGCGCGTGCTTCGTAAACGCGCGTGAGGGGGGTCCAAATGGGCCGAACGAAGTCGGAATGGCCTGAAATCAGACAAAAAATACGGGAGAGTGATTTCTGAAGTGGTCGAGCAGACGGCACGTCAATCGGACGTGCCGTGTGCCCGCGGTGACCGACAACGCAGTTCTGGTGTCATAAACGGCCAAAACGGGTGTCAAATGGTCAAATTCATAGCGGACGACCTCAGATTGAGCTGAAACCACCGTGAAACATTTTAATTATTATTCGTGACGTGTACGCGCAGACGGCACGTCAATCGGACGCGCGGTTTGCGCGGTACGGCTCAATATTCATATTTTAAGTGATGTGCGTGCTTCGTAAACGCGCGTGAGGGGGGTCCAAACGGGCCGAACAAAGTCGGAATGGCCTGACATCAGACGAAAAATACGGGTGAGTGATTTCTAAAGTGGTCAAGCAGACAGCACATCAATTGGACGTGTCATGTGCCCGCGGTGACCGACAACGCAGTTCTGGTGTCATAAACGGCCAAAACGGGCGTCAAACGATCAAATTCATAGCGGAAGACCTCGGATTGAGCTGAAAACACCGTGAAATATTCTAATTATTATTCGTGACATGTACGCGCAGACGGCACGTCAATCGGACGTGCGGTTTGCGCGGTACGGCTCAATATTCGTGTTTTAAGTGATGCGCGCGCTTCGTAAACGCGCGTGAGGGTGGTCCAAACTGGCCGAACGATTTCGGAATGGCCTGAAATCAGACGACAAATATGGGTGAGTGATTTATGAAGTGTTCGAGTAGACGGCACGTCAATCGGACGTGCCGTGTGCCCGCGGTGACCGACAACGCGGTTCTGGTGTCATAAACGGCCAAAACGGGCGTCAAATGGTCAAATTCATAGCGGACGACCTCGGATTGAGCTTAAACCACCGTGCAACATTCTAATTATTATTCGTGACGTGTACGCGCAGACGGCACGTCAATCGGACGTGTGGTTTGCACGGTACGGCTCAATATTCGTGTTTTAAGTGATGTGCGCGCTTCGTAAACGCGCGTGAGGGGGGTCCAAACGGGCCGAATGAAGTCGGAATGGCCTGAAATCAGACGAAAAATACGGGAGAGTGATTTCTGAAGTGTTCGAGCAGACGGAACGTCAATCGGACGTTCCGTGTGCCCGCGGTGACCGACAACGCAGTTCTGGTGTCATAAACGGCCAAAACGGGCGTCCAACGGTCAAATTCATAGCGGACGACCTCAGATTGAGCTGAAACCACCGTGCAACATTTTAATTATTATTCGTGACGTGTACGCGCAGACGGAACGTCAATCGGACGTGCGGTTTGCGCGGTACGGCTCAATATTCGTATTTTAAGTGATGTGCGCGCTTCGTAAACGCGCGTGAGGGGGGTCCAAACGGGCTGAACGAAGTCGGAATGGCCTGATATCAGACGACAAATACGGGTGAGTGATTTCTGAAGTGGTCGAGTAGACGGAACGTCAATTGGACGTGCCATGTGCCCGCGGTGACCGACAACGCAGTTCTGGTGTCATAAAAGGCCAAAACGGGCGTCAAACGGTCAAATTCATAGAGGACGACCTCGGATTGAGCTGAAACCACCGTGAAACATTCTAATTATTATTCGTGACGTGTACGCGCAGACGGCACATCAATCGGACGTGCGGTTTGCGCGGTACGGCTCAATATTCGTGTTTTAAGTGATGTGCGCGCTTTGTAAACGCGCGTGAGGGTGGCCCAAACGGGCCGAACGATTTCGGAATGGCCTGAAATCAGACGACAAATATGGGTTAGTGATTTATGAAGTGGTTGAGTAGACAGCACGTCAATCGGACGTGCCGTGTGCCCGCGGTGACCGACAACACAGTTCTGGTGTCACAAACGGCCAAAACGGGCGTCCAACGGTCAAATTCATAGAGGATGACCTCAGATTGAGCTGAAACCACCGTGGAACATTTTAATTATTATTCGTGACATGTACGCGCAGACGGCACATCAATCGGACGTGCGGTTTGCACGGTACGACTCAATATTCGTATTTTAAGTGATGTGCGCGCTTCGTAAACGCGCGTGAGGGGGGTCCAAATGGGCCGAACGAAGTCGGAATGACCTGAAATCAGACGAAAAATATGGGTGAGTGATTTCTGAAGTGGTCGAGCAGACGGAACATCAATTGGACGTGCCATGTGCCCTCGGTGATCGACAACGCAGTTCTGGTGTCATAAACGGCCAAAACGGGCATCAAACGGTCAAATTCATAGAGGACGACCTCGGATTGAGTTGAAACCACCGTGAAACATTCTAATTATTACTCTTGACGTGTACGCGTAGACGGCATGCCAATCGGACGTGCGGTTTGCGCGGTACGGCTCAATATTCGTGTTTTAAGTGATGCGCGCGCTTCGTAAACGCGCGTGAGGGTGGTCCAAACGGGTCGAATGATTTCGGAATGGCCTGAAATCAGACTACAAATACGGGTGAGTGATTTATGAAGTGGTCGAGCAGACAACACGTCAATCGGATGTGCCGTGTGCCCGCGGTGACCGACAACGCAGTTCTGGTGTCATAAACGGCCAAAACGGGCGTCAAACGGTCAAATTCATAACGGACAACCTCGGATTGAGCTGAAACCACAGTGCGACATTCTAATTATTATTCGTGACGTGTACGCGCAGACGACACATCAATCGGACGTGCGGTTTGCACGGTACGGCTCAATATTCGTGTTTTAAGTGATGCGCGCGCTTCGTAAACGCGCGTGAGGGGGGTCCAAACGGGCCGAACGAAGTCGGAATGGCCTGAAATCAGACGAAAAATACGGGAGAGTGATTTCTGAAGTGGTCGAGCAGACGGCATGTCAATCAGATGTGCCGTGTGCCCGCGGTGACCAACAACGCAGTTCTGGTGTCATAAACGGCCAAAACGGGCGTCCAACGGTCAAATTCATAGCGGACGACCTCAGATTGAGCTGAAACCATCGTGCAACATTCTAATTATTATTCGTGACGTGTACGCATAGACGGAACATCAATCAGACGTGCGGTTTGCACGGTACGGCTCAATATTCGTATTTTAAGTGATGCGCGCGCTTCGTAAACGCGCGTGAGGGGGGTCCAAATGGGCCGAACGAAGTCGGAATGGCCTGAAATCAGACGACAAATACGGGTGAGTGATTTATGAAGTGGTCGAGTAGACGGCACGTCAATTGGACGTGCCTTGTGCCCGCGGTGACCGACAACGCAGTTCTGGTGTCATAAACGGCCAAAATGGGCGTCAAACGGTCAAATTCATAGCGGACGACCTCGGATTGAGATGAAACCACCGTGAAACATTATAATTATTATTCGTGACGTGTACGCGTAGACGGAATGTCAATCGGACGTGCGGTTTGCGAGGTACGGCTCAATATTCGTATTTTAAGTGATGCGCGCGCTTCGTAAACGCGCGTGAGGGTGGTCCAAACGGGCCGAACGATTTCGGAATGGCCTGAAATCAGACAAAAAATATGGGTGAGTGATTTATGAAGTGGTCGAGTAGAGGGCACGTCAATCGGACGTGCTGTGTGCCCGCGGTGACCGACAACGCAGTTCTGGTGTCATAAACGGCCAAAACGGGCTTCAAACGGTCAAATTCATAGAGGACGACCTCAGATTGAGCTGAAATCACCGTGCAACATTCTAATTATTATTTGTGACGTGTACGCGTAGACGGCACGTCAATCGGACGTGCAGTTTGCGCGGTACGGCTCAATATTCGTGTTTTAAGTGATGTGTGCGCTTCGTAAACGCGCGTGAGGGGGGTCCAAACGGGCCGAACGAAGTCGGAATGGCCTGAAATCAGACGAAAAATACGGGAGAGTGATTTCTGAAGTGGTCGAGCAGACGACACATCAATTGGACGTGCTGTGTGTCCGCGGTGACCGACAACGCAGTTCTGGTGTCAGAAACGGCCAAAACGGGCGTCCAACGGTCAAATTCATAGCGGATGACCTCAGATTGAGCTGAAACCACCGTGTAACATTTTAATTATTATTCGTGACGTGTACGTGCAGACGTCACGTCAATCGGACGTGCGGTTTGTGCGGTACGACTCAATATTCGTATTTTAAGTGATACGCGCGCTTTGTAAACGCGCGTGAGGGGGGTCCTAACGGGCCGAATGAAGTCGGAATGGCCTGAAATCAGACGAAAAATATGGGTGAGTGATTTCTGAAGTGGTCAAGCAGACGACAAGTCAATTGGACGTGTCATGTGCCCGCGGTGACCGACAACGCAGTTCTGGTGTCATAAACGGCCAAAACGGGCGTCAAACAGTCAAATTCATAGCGGACGACCTCAGATTGAGCTGAAACCACCGTGAAACATTCTAATTATTATTCGTGACGTGTACGCGCAGACGGAACGTCAATCGGACGTGCGGTTTGCGCGGTACGGCTCAATATTCGTGTTTTAAGTGATGCGTGCGCTTCACAAACGCGCGTGAGGGTGGTCCAAATGGGCCGAACGATTTCAGAATGTCCTGAAATCAGACGAAAAATACGGGTGAATGATTTATGAAGTGTTCGAGCAGACGGCACGTCAATCGGACGTGCCGTGTGCCCGCGGTGACCGACAACGCAGTTATGGTGTCATAAACGGCCAAAACGGGCGTCCAACGGTCAAATTCATAGGGGACGACCTCAGATTGAGCTGAAACCACCGTGAAACATTCTAATTATTATTCGTGACGTGTACGCGCAGACGGCACGTCAATCAGACGTGCGGTTTGTGCGGTACGGCTCAATATTCGTGTTTTAAGTGATGTGCGCGCTTTGTAAACGCGCGTGAGGGGGGTCCAAACGGGCCGAACGAAGTCGGAATGGCTTGAAATCAGACGAAAAATACGGGAGAGTGATTTATGAAGTGGTCGAGCAGACGGCACGTCAATCGGACATGCCGTGTGCCCGCGGTGACCGACAACGCAGTTCTGGTGTCATAAACGGCCAAAAAGGGCGTCCAACGGTCAAATTCATAGCGGACGACCTCAGATTGAGATGAAACCACCATGAAACATTTTAATTATTATTCGTGACGTGTACGTGCAGACGGCACGTCAATCGGATGTGCGGTTTGCGCGGTACGGCTCAATATTCGTATTTTAAGGGATGCGCGCGCTTCGTAAACGTGCGTGAGGGGGGTCCAAACGGTACGAACGAAGTCAGAATGGCCTGAAATCAGATGAAAAATATGGGTGAGTGATTTCTGAAGTGGTCAAGGAGACGGCATGTCAATTGGACGTGCCATGTGCCCGCAGTGACCGACAACGCAGTTCTGGTGTCATAAACGGCCAAAACGGGCGTCAAACGGTCAAATTCATAGCGGAAGACCTCAGATTGAGTTGAAACCACCGTGAAACATTCTAATTATTATTCATGACATGTACGCGCAGACGGCACGTCAATCGGACGTCCGGTTTGCGCGGTACGGCTCAATATTCGTGTTTTAAGTGATGCGCGCGCTTCGTAAACACGCGTGAGGGTGGTCCAAACGGGCCGAACGATTTTGGAATGGCCTGAAATCAGACGAAAAAAACGGGTGAGTGATTTATGAAGTGGTCGAGCAGACGGCACGTCAATCGGACGTGCCGTGTGCCCGCGGTGACCGACAACGCAGTTCTGGTGTCATAAACGGCCAAAACGGGCATCCAATGGTCAAATTCATAGCGGACGACCTCATATTGAGCTGAAACCACCGTGTAACATTCTAATTATTATTCGTGATGTGTACGCGCAGACGGCACATCAATCAGACGTGCGGTTAGCGCGGTACGGCTCAATATTCATGTTTTAATTGATGCACGCGCTTCGTAAACGCGCGTGGGGGGGGGGGGGGTCCAAATGGGCCTAACGAAGTCGGAATGTCCTGAAATCAGACAACAAATACGGGAGAGTGATTTTTGAAGTGGTAGAGCAGACGGAACGTCAATCGGACGTGCCGTGTGCCCGCGGTGACCGACAACGCAGTTCTGGTGTCATAAACGGCCAAAACGGGCGTCCAATGGTCAAATTCATAGCGTACGACCTCAGATTGAGCTGAAACCAACGTGCAACATTTTAATTATTATTCGTGATGTGTACGCGTAGACGGCACGTCAATCGGACGTGCGGTTTGCGCGGTACGACTCAATATTCGTATTTTAAGTGATGCGCGCACTTCATAAACGCGCGTGAGGGGGGTCCAAACGGGCCGAATGAAGTCGGAATGGCCTGAAATCAGACGAAAAATACGGGTGAGTGATTTCTGAAGTGTTCGAGCAGACAACACATCAATTGGACGTGCCATGTGCCCGCGGTGACCGACAACGCAGTTCTGGTGTCATCAACAGCCAAAACGGGCGTCAAACAGTCAAATTCAAAGCGGATGACCTCGGATTGAGCTGAAACCATCGTGAAACATTATAATTATTATTCGTGATGTGTACGCGTAGACGGCACGTCAATCGGACGTGCGGTTTGCGTGGTACGGCTCAATAGTCATGTTTTAAGTGATGTGCGCGCTTCGTAAACGCGCGTGAGGGTGGTCCAAACGGGCCGAACGATTTCGGAATGGCCTGAAATCAGACGACAATTACGGGTGAGTGATTTATGAAGTGGTCGAGTAGACGGTACGTCAATCGGATGTGCCGTGTGCCCGCGGTGACCGACAACGCAGTTCTGGTGTCATAAACGGCCAAAACGGGCGCCAAACTGTCAAATTCATAGAAGACGACCTCAGATTGAGCTGAAACCACCGTGCAACATTCTAATTATTATTCGTCACGTGTACGCGCAGACGACACGTTAATCGGACGTGCGGTTTGCGCGGTACGGCTCAATATTCAGGTTTTAAGTGATGCGCGCGCGTCGTAAACGCGCGTGAGGGGGGTCCAAATGGGCCGAATGAAGTCGGAATGGCCTGAAATCAGACGAAAAATACGGGAGAGTGATTTATGAAGTGGTCGAGTAGACGGCACGTCAATCGGACGTGTCGTGTGCCCGCGGTGACCGACAACGCAGTTCTGGTGTCATAAACGGCCAAAACGGGCGTCAAACGGTCAAATTCATAGCGGACGACCTCATATTGAGCTGAAACCACCATGCAACATTTTAATTATTATTCTTGACGTGTACGCGCAGACTTCACGTCAATCAGACATGCGGTTTGCGCGGTACGACTCAATATTCGTATTTTAAGTGATGTGCGCGCTTCGTAAACGCGCGTGAGGGGGGTCCAAACGGGACGAACGAAGTTGGAATGGCCTGAAATCAGATGAAAAATACGGGTGAGTGATTTATGAAGTGGTCGAGCAGACAGCACATCATTTGGACGTGCCATGTGCCCGCGGTGACCGACAACGCAGTTCTGGTGTCATAAACGGCCAAAACTGGCGTCAAATGGTCAAATTCATAGCGGACGACCTCGGATTGAGCTGAAACCACCGTGAAACATTCTAATTATTATTCGTGATGTGTACACGTAGACGGCACGTCAATCGGACGTGCGGTTTGCGCGGTACGGCTCAATATTCGTGTTTTAAGTGATGCGCGCGCTTCGTAAACGCGCGTGAGGGTGGTCCAAATAGGCCGAACGATTTCGGAATGGCCTGAAATCAGACGACAAATACGGGTGAGTGATTTATCAAGTGGTTGAGCAGACGGCACGTCAATCGGACGTGCCGTGTGCCCGCGGTGACCGACAACGCAGTTCTGGTGTCATAAACGGCCAAAACGGGCGTCAAACGGTCAAATTCATAGAGGACGACCTCGGATTGAGCTAAAACCACCGTTCAACATTCTAATTATCATTCGTGACATGTACGCGCAGACGACACGTCAATCAGACGTGCGGTTTGCGTGGTACGGCTCAATATTCGTGTTTTAAGTGATGCGCGCGCTTCGTAAACGCGCGTGAGGGGGGTCCAAACAGGCCGAACGAAGTCAGAATGGCCTGAAATCAGACGAAAAATACGGGAGAGTGATTTCTGAAGTGGTCGAGCAGACGGCACGTCAATCGGACGTGCCGTGTGCCCGCGGTGACCGACAACGCAGTTCTGGTGTCATAAACGGCCAAAACGGGCGTCAAACGGTCAAATTCATAGCAGACGACCTCAGATTGAGCTAAAACCACCGTGAAACATTCTAATTATTATTCGTGATGTGTACGTGTAGATGTCACGTCAATCGGACGTGCGGTTTGCGCGGTACGGCTCAATACTCGTGTTTTAAGTGATGCGCGCGCTTCGTAAACGCGCGTGAGGGGGGTCCAAATGGGCCGAACGAAGTAGGAATGGCCTGAAATCAGACGACAAATATGGGTGGGTGATTTCTGAAGTGTTCGAGTAGACGTCATGTCAATGGGACGTGCCCTGTGCCTGCGGTGACCGACAACGCAGTTCTGGTGTCATAAACAGCCAAAACGGGCGTCAAACGGTCAAATTCATAGCGGACCACCTCGAATTGACCTAAAACCACCGTGAAACATTCTAATTATTATTCGTGACGTGTACGTGCAGACGGAACGTCAATCGGACGTACGGTTTGCGCGGTACGGCTCAATATTCGTGTTTTAAGTGATGCACGCGCTTCGTAAACGCGCGTGAGGGGGGTCTAAACGGGCCGAACGAAGTCGGAATGGCCTGAAATCAGACGAAAAATATGGGTGAGTGATTTCTGATGTGTTCGAGCAGACGACATGTCAATTGGACATGCCGTGTGCCCGCGGTGACCGACAACGTAGTTCTGGTGTCATAAACGGCCAAAACGGGTGTCAAACAGTCAAATTCATAGCGGACGACCTCGGATTGACCTGAAACCACCGTGCAACATTCTAATTATTATTCGTGATGTGTATGTGCAGACGGCACGTCAATCGGACGTGCGGTTTGCGCGGTATGGCTCAATATTTGTGTTTTAAGTGATGCGCGCGGTTCGTAAACGCGCGTGAGGGTGGTCCCGACCACACCGCATCTCGGATTTAGGCGGGGTTGACTCGTACACGTCTGAAATGACCCATGGATCGTTGTCTTAAAGTATCAACACAATCCGAATGTGTTTGGCCGGTTTTCCGTATGCCAGTTGATGTTTTTCACTTAAAATGATGTCCTTTTGAAACAAAAGACATACACTTTGAGTTGTTCCGACCACACCGCGCCTCAGATTGAGGCGGGGTTGATTCGTACACGTCACATATGACCCATGGATCGTTTTCCTAAAGCATCAACACATTTCAAATGCATTTGGTCAGTTTTTCGTATGTCACTTTTTGTTTTCACTTAAAATCTTATGGAAATTCATATAGAATATTTTTATATCATATTTAGTATGGATTAGATTTTAGTTGATTGTGCTATGAAACATTTCAGAGCTAATGAAATTAAGGAAGGTGGAGGGGTTGTCCGGGGGGCTGTCCGGGGGGGCTGTCCGGTGGGTGTCCGGGGGGCTGTCCGGGGACCAAGGAGGAGGGTGGGGGGCTGTGCGGGGTCTGTCCGGGGGGTGTTTGGGGGTTGTTAATGGGGTTGTCCGGGGTTGTTCAGGGGGCTGTCCGGGGGTTGTTCAAGGGGTTGTTCAGGGGTTGTTCAGGGGTTGTTCAGGGGGTTGTCCGGGGTTGTTCAGGGGGCTGTCCGGGGGGTGTTTGGGGGGTTGTCCGGGGTCCAAGGGGGAGGGTGGGGGGGTTGTCCGGGGGGCTGTCCGGGGGGCTGTCCGGGGTCCAGGGTGGAGGGTGGGGGCTGTACGGGGGGCTGTCCATGGGTCTGTCTGTGGGGCTGTCCGGGGGGTGTTTGGGGGGTGTTCGGGGTCCAAGGGGGAGGGGGGGGGGGTTGTCCAGGGTCCAAGAATGAGGGGGGTTTTCCAGGGAGTTCTCAAACACACAACCACTAAAAGGCAACAACATCCATAAAAACAGACAATATATAAAAATAACTTAACTCCAATACTATACTACGAGTCTAGATAAAACCAACAACTAGAATAGATTAAACATCAAATCTCAGTAATATAAGTCAAAAATGTAACGGATCAATATGTCCCACATCAGCAACACCATCACCATCATCATCATCATCATCACCCTCATCATCGTCCTCACCCTCCACAGTGCCCTCCTCCTCGCCTTCTCCCTCCTCCTCGCCCTCCTCATCTCCCTCCTCTTCCGCATCAGACTCCTCACCATCATCATCTTCAAGCTGAACATCGGTCTGACCACCACTGGAACTGCCACCTGGTGCACCATATATATAATGTATCGACGACATGTATTCATCAATCGCTGGGCTGGCCTCTGTTGGAAGTGTTGGATGTAGAACTTCAATAAATTTCATAAATGCACTGTTTGCCCTAGCAGACTGTTCGGCCGTCTCTGTGGCCCTTTTCTCAGCCTGTTCTGCCTGTGCCCTAACTTGCTGCATCTCGGTGGCACTACAACTCGTACCTGAGCCAGGCCAATACCTCGTCGGGGCTATCCTAGGTCGACAGCGTACTCTGCCAGAATGATCCTCTCCCAACACCTGATGTAAGTGATCAGATGGCCCAAAATTGTCTGCTTCTTGGGAATTGAGGGCCTCTAAAGCATCCTGTTACAGATATAAATATATTATTAAGTTACAAAATATATATTAAAATATAAAATCAACAGATTAAAACTTACAATCTACTGCTGAGTCGCTTCGTTGACAGCACTTCCATCCTTTTTTCGTCTACTCGAGCAAAACAGTTTTTCTCGAGGCACACGTCCTTCAATATTTTGTACTTGCCTCTACAATGACATTGAAAACAAAAGTTATATAAAAACTTTAGCAAATGATTAAATAATTGAGGAAACAAAAGAAAATGTAAGTTGTAAAGAAAACTTATAAACAGTGCCAACTCTAGCACGCCAGCCAATATACAGCTCATGCTTGTAGGCTCTCCAAAGCTCGCCTAAATCCTTTAGACGTTCCAGTCGTGCACCCTCACCATCAGGAAAATTAAATCGAAGCTGAAATCAAAATATTAATTCATATAAATACAAAAATAATTCATGGAATTAAATACAACATATTTTTTTACCCATATCTCTGCCCAAGCTCTATCTTTGACCTCATGTGGAAAATGTCTCCACGACAGCGGGCTGACGGGAATGATGTCAGAGTATTTGGAAAGCGTCGCCAGAAAACTCCGACATTGCTGCCCTGTTTTCTCAACCATCTGATTGTCTTCATTATATTCCACCATAACCTGTGTGCGACGGTTCCACACCGAACGCATGCGTGTACGGCCCCGCCCCCGCCTCCTGTTAGTAGATGTATCTGTCATGAAAGAAAAACAAATATTTTATCAAAACATGTTATAATGAAAATAAATATTGCTATAAAAATTTGTTAGGGTTTTATAAATATACCTGCGCTAGTCTGATCAATGAGTTGCGCCGGATCCACAGAACCTGATGGAACACCCTCTGGTGGAACAGGAGTCGAATACAATGGAATATAAAAGCTTGGAGAGACAGAAGTAGAAGGAAAAGAAGATGGAACAGCTGTATGACCTGATGCTGACTGGGGAGTGGGAATCATCATGGGATGTGAAAATGATGGGGAAGAAGATGCAGAAGGTAGCGAAAACATGGGAGGCCTAAATACCCCGTGTGTCCCTAACGAAACAGCGGGATCAGAATGTGGGAAGGCTGAAATGTCAGTGGGAGGGGCAGGGTCTAGTCGGGCACGCACAGCTCTACGTCCACCTCTGGTACGAACCCTCCTCGTACCACCGGCCTGAGTACTAGGACAAGTACTAGGCTCCTCGTCGAATAACTGTCGACGTAATAGTGGATCCTACAAAAAAGTTTACAAAAAAATTAATCACATGACATTATATATTCTGTAAATATATATATATATATATATATATTTGAAATAAAGTACTCACTGTAGGCACTAATGGTGGAATGCCCATCTCCTCCATCCGACGATTGTTCTCTGCCATTTTTTTTTCTTCGTCTCTCTTCAATTGGCTGCATTTCCTGCATTTGAAAACAAATATGTAATTAATTAGAAAAAGAAAATTAATGTGTAAACCAAAAAACTAAATATATGAGGGAATGAGGGGATTCATTGGTAATTTAGCTATAAATTGTTTTAGAAGAGCTTGAATGAATTTAATAAAAACATACAAGTTGTAATGTTCACCAAGATAGAAATATTGTTTGATTTGGTTTGAATACAGTTCAATTCCAAATTAGAAAATTCAATTCAAATAAAACAGCAACCAATAAACATTGAAAATTCACATAACGGTCAAGTCAGCTAAAACATATTTGTGATCAATACTAAATAAATATGAATATTACCAACCTTAACAACCCAAATCGAGGTAAACCAAAAGAATTGAGAACATGGATGAATGATTCTATATATTTCCAACCACAACTTCAGGTTCACAATCAACTCTGAAAATTGAGCTATTAGAGTCATCAAAAGAAATAAATGGATTGGTTCCAATGGCAATAGGGACAGTGTCAATTCCATCATCAGCATCATCAAAAATATGTCTTGGAATTACTTCAACTATGACACCAAATTCAGGTTGAAGTTGATCTTTGACATAAAAAACTTGTTTAGCCATTGATGCCAACACATATGGTTCTTCAGTAGCAATAGTGCGGGTCATATTAATTACTCGAAATCCACAATCATCAATAAATGTTCCATGCCTCGTCATCGAATCAAACCAATGGCATTTCATCATTGTGACTCGTCCATGAGAGTAATAATCCAATATTATTATTTTCTCAACGACTCCATAATAAACCACATTTTCAAGTCACGGTCTACTATCTGATGCACTGGCATAACAATCTGTTGTGGCAGTAACCATAATACCATCATGTTGTGTTCTCATGTTTTTGGCTCATTCAGTGACAATAAATCTGTACCCATTGATAACAATTGATTTACAGTCACGAACCACGATATTAGGACCAAAAGCCAAAGCTCTTATTTCCTCAGAGATAGAGTCAGCAGACAAACTCAATACCTGCAATATAAATGACAGTTAAACTTAATTAAATATTGAAATAATTAATTTAAATAGTAATATTTTTACCTTCAATTTTAACCAAGCAGAAAACTCTTTGCTATGCAAAGTCTCTCTCCTTCTCAAAGATAAAGAACGATGCTTCCTATTTATCATTGTTTTATGTTCCCTGTAGATAAAAAAATATGAATAGTTTAACATATATATATGTAAGATATACATATTCAATTTTGTTACCTGATATAGTCATCGAACAAATCACAGTTGAACAAAACTGTGCGATGTGCCATCTCCCGCTCTTCATGGATTAATGTCTTCAATGTATATGATCCAGGAATTCCTCGTATTTGAGGAAGTGATGGAAAACTGGGTTCAATTTGCTCATATTGTTCTTCTTCATTTCTCATTGGTCTGTTTATTCTTGTAGTAAGATCAGAAAAATACATCGAACAGAAATCCATACATTCTTGAGCTAAGTAACCGTTCACGATAGAACCTTCGGGATGATTCTTGTTTCGAACATAAGACTTTAATGTGAACATATTTCTTTTAGTTGGATACATCCAACGAAAAGAAACAGGTCCTCCGAGAAGTATTTCAGTTGGAATATGGACAGTCAGATGCAACATGCATGTGAAAAATGATGGGGGAAATATTTTCTCCAACTCACACAAAATTAATGGGGAATCTGTCAACATTTTTTGCAAGAAAGACTTGGACAACTTCTTAGCACAAAAATCTCTAAACAAATGGCACAACTGAACAACACCCACCCTTACATTATTGGAAAAAAGATGACGGATTGCTATTGGAAGCAACTCATGCAGTAGAACATGATAATCATGAGTCTTCAAAGATTTTAGCTTCAACTCACTTCTGTTGACCCGTTTAGATATGTTGCTTGAATAGCCATCAGGAACTCTAATAGTCACTAATACTTCCAAAAATTGTTTTTTTTTTCAGTAGGTGTCATCACATAAGAAGCACATGGAAGTTTCCATTTATTTTCACTGATACGCACAGGATGCAATTCTGGTCTGATGCCCCAATCCACCAAGTCACGTCGAGATCGTAAATCATCTTTTGTCTTCCCCTTGACATTTAGAAGAACTGAAAGCAACATTTCACATATATTCTTTTCAATATGCATTAAATCTAAGCAATGACGTAGCAAATTGGTTGACCAATAAGGCAAATCAAAAAAGATACTCCTCTTCCTCCAATTGTAACAGGTTTCTGTGGAAACATTCTTTCTCTTTCCAGATTTCATTTGACCCTTCCCGAACGAAAAACTGAAATCTTTCAATTCATTAAGCACATCAGTTCCAGACATACGCTGAGGTGGATCATCGGTCTCTATAGTATTATCAAATCTTCGACGATTCATTCTATATGGATGATCCTTTGGCAAAAATCGTCGATGTCCCATAAAACTGAAACTACAATGATGTTTCAGTCTTCTGGATCGTGTATTATTCATACAAACTGAACATGACAGTTTTCCCTTCGTGCTCCATCCAGACATCATTTCATAAGCCAGAAAATCATTGATCGTCCACATAAGCGCAGCACGCATCTGAAATATGTCTTTCGAACATGCATTGTATGTGCGCACACCCACATCCCAAAGAAGTTTCAACTCTTTTATTAAAGGTTGCATGTATACATCAATAGCAATGTCGGGATCAGAAGGACCAGATATGAGTATACTCATGAAAGTGAAAGATTTTTTCATACACAACCATGGGGGAAGATTATAAATGTGTATAAAAACTGGCCATGTGCTGTGCGAAGTAAGCATCTGCCCAAACAAATTAAAACCGTCGCATGAAAGACCCAGCCTCACATTACGCATGTCAGCTACAAAATCAGGATGTCGAGCATCAAATATCTACCATGAAAATCCATCTGCAGGATGAACCAAATCATCATTAGTCTTCTTTCTCTCAGTATCATGCCATCTCATTTTTATTGATATGTCATCAGACATAAAAAGATTCTGGAGTCTGGGGATTAATGGAAAGTGCCACATTACTTTCTGTGGAACGCGGGATGGTGTTCCATCAGATTTTTACTTCCAGCGGGATGTGCCACATTTTATACATTCATTTCGTTCAGCGGTTTCTTCCCAAAATAAACTGCAATCTTTCGGGCAAGCATGAATTTTGTTTCTGGAAAATCCAAGTTCTTCAACTAACTTCCATGCCATATAGTGGTTTGAGGGAATATCTGCATCATCTGGAAGTAAATCCTTCAAGAGGGTAAGAATGTAATTGATTGCTGTATTAGAAATCCCATACATACTTTTTCCATGAAACAATCGGATTAAAAATTCCAGCTTTTTTATTTTATCGCATTGTCGATATACTGGAGTCGTGGCAGCATCATTCAATTTTTTCACCCTATCAATATCATCATTTTCACTAGATGCATCAGTTGTCCTCATATCGACGTCTTCTTGAGTCTAAATCCTTTCTTTTTCATGATGACGAATAAATGGAAACCGGTCATCTAACAAATTCTCCATTCCAGTCCTTTCATTTCGATCATCACCAATTTGAGATTTCATTTTCTCCCCATTGTGATACCACACAAAGTAGTTTGCTTGAAAACCATTTTTGGTTATGTGGTAGCTGACTTCTTCACGACTCAACCAAGGTCTACCAACACAATTGGAACATGGGCAGTGTATGCGACCACTATCTGAAGCATTGTGAAATGCAAAATCTATAAAGCTCTCCAAATTGTTTTGAAAATCGCTTGAGATACGATCGGTTTCATACATCCAACTTCTGTCCATTCTGTAAAAAGAATTCATATAAGTCATTTTGTCATAAACAATTCAATAGGATTGAACTTTAATAGAAAATACATTTAAGTAAACGATAAAGGAAGAAAATAATCATGGTATCAACTACACATGTGAAAAAAACATACTAATGTGTTATTGAAAAAATGTAAAACCAACAAGAACATAATGTGTTATCACATCAGAGCATGCCTCATCCCATAACCATATTAGTAGGGTACCCTCGTGGACAGCCCCGCCCACCCCTGTGGACAACCCACCCACCCCCGTGGACACCCCCTACCCCCTAGACAGCCCAACCACCCCCGTGGACAGCCCACCCACCCCCCTCGACACCCCTTCTCCCTATGGACAGCCCCCACCCCCTTGGATAGCCCGCCCACCCCCCTGGACACCCCTACCCCCTGTGGCCAGCCCACCCACCCCCCCTGGACAGCCCGCCCACCCCTCCTTGACAGCCCGACCACCCCCGTGGACAGCCCGTCCACCCTTGTGGACAGCCCGCCCACCCTCGTACCCCCCTGGACACCCCGTACCCCCCCCCCCCCCGGGATAGCCCCGCCCACCCTCCCAAACAGTCCATACCCCCTCCCCTGCAACCCCGCCACCACCACCTAGACATACCAACCGCCTGGACACCCCACACACCCCTCCCCCACCAGGACACCCCACCCAGACCCCCAGGACAGCCCACACCCCCTGGACAGCCCCGCCCACCCCCGTGGACAGCCTTTCCCACCCCCGTGGACAGCCCCGCCCACCCCCGTGGACAACCCACCCACCCCCGTGGATTCTCCCTACCCCCTAGACAGCCCAACCACCCCCGTGGACAGCCCACCCACCCCCCTCGACACCCCTTCTCCCTATGGATAGCCCCCCACCCCCTTGGATAGCCCGCCCACCCCCCTGAACACCCCTACCCCCTGTGGCCAGCCCACCCACCCCCCTGGACACCCCGCCCACCCCTCCTTGACAGCCCGACCACCCCCGTGGACAGCCCGTCCACCCTTGTGGACAGCCCGCCCACCCTCGTACCCCCCTGGACACCCCGTACCCCCCCTGGATAGCCCCGCCCACCCTCCCAAACAACCCAAACCCCCCTTCCCTGCAACCCCACCACCACCACCTAGACATACCACCCCACCTGGACACCCCACACACCCCTCCCCCACCAGGACACCCCACCCAAACCCCCAGGACAGCCCACACCCCCTAGACAGCCCCGCCCACCCCCCTCGACACCCCTTCTCCCTATGGACAGCCCCCACCCCCTTGGATAGCCCGCCCACCCCCCTGGACACCCCTACCCCCCATGGCCAGCCCACCCACCCCCCCTGGACAGCCCGCCCACCCCTCCTTGATAGCCCGTCCACCCCCGTGGACAGCCCGTCCACCCTTGTGGACAACCCGCCCACCCCCGTACCCCCCTGGACACCCCGTACCCCCCTGGATAGCCCCGCCCACCCTCCCAAACAGCCCACACCCCCCTCCCCTGCAACCCCACCACCACCACCTAGATATACCACCCCCCCTGGACACCCCACACACCCCTCCCCCACCAGGACACCCCACCCAGACCCCTAGGACAACCCACACCCCCTAGACAGCCCCGCCCACCCCCGTGGACAGCCTTTCCCACCCCTGTGGACACCCCCGCCCACCCCCGTGGACACCCCCGCCCACCCCCGTGGACAACCCACCCACCCCCGTGGACACCCCCTACCCCCACAATCCATTATCCAAAACATATCAAATTGGTTTGAACACAATCCATAATTCCCACAATCCATTATCCAAAACATGTAAACGTTCACGATAGCCTCCCCCAACTCTGATTTACATGTTTTGAACACTCTCCTTCCAAACATAGAATACAAAAACATTAAAGAAGTCTTCACAAACACAAACAATATCCTATTTAGATATTAATTTCAATAATCAATTAAACCACCAACACCTGGAAAAAATCTATTCATTAAAACAACTACAACAATATGGTTGAGATCAAATTTTACCTATTCGTATGGGGGTGTACCTGTTGGTATGGGGGGTGCAGGTGTTCGGATTCGCGAGAGTAGTGGAGTTGGATGGGGTTCGCTAGAGCAGCGGAGCGAATAGATTAGGGCTCTGTCCGAATGGGGAGAGGAGATCGCGATCTGGAATTTAGGGGAAACCTTTTCCAACGGTTTATAAAAACCGTTGGCAAAGGCACACATTTCCCAATGGTTTCAGTGAACTGTTGGGAAATGTGTGAGTTTAGCACCCCTTTCCCAACGGTTCCAGTGAACCGTTGGGAAATGTCTGAGTTTAGCGCCCCTTTCCCAACGGTTCCAGTGAACCGTTGGGAAAGGGTCCACCGAAATTCCCTTTGCCAACAGTTTAACAAAACCGTTGGCAAAGGCTCACTATACCAACAGTTTAAGTAAACCGTTGGTATACTACCGTTGGGAAAAACCAAATTCCAGTAGTGGGCACTAGGGGGCGGCCTTCGCGATGGGGATGTGTAGAGGGGAGGAGGTGCACAGGGCTATGGTAAAAGGACCCAAAAAAAGAAATGGGGAGGGGCGCTTGGGTTAGAAAAAGGCAGTAAAAAAAGATATAAATTAAAATAAAAACCAAATAATAGTAATAAATGATGATAATAAAAATAATAATAACAATAATAATAATAATTTCAATCTATAATAGTAATAACACTAGTATTAATAATAATAATAATAATACACCTGATAATAATAAAAACAACATTAATAATAACATGAAAATAATAATAATAATAATAAAAAATTTAATAATAAAAAATCTTTAATTATAACATAACAATATTATACATGACCATGTGATATTTTCATACTTCAGTGAGTTATCTATATAACAATGTTTTAATTTTTCAACTCATTCAATTAATATTTATTGTGCCAATCCAAATACCGAAGTTTCATGGTACCTAGGCTGACCACACAGCTTCCGCTAGCCGTGTGGTGCCTGTGCACCAGCCTAAAAGAATAATAATAATAATAATAATTAGTATTATCATTTCATTTTAATAATAATTATAAAATTATTAACAATAATAAAAATTTATAAATAACATAATAAATCACCATCTTTACTCATTTTAACTTTATGAAGGGAGAAGAATCATGCTAATGCCTAAGCGGAGCCAATCTAATTTTTTTAATCCAGGACTCAACTCAAACCTCAAAAAAAATTAATAGTCAAAGAAAATTATAATATAATTTAGAAGTAGGAGCGGGGTGTGACAATTCTCCCCATCATAATGCTTTCTACCCTCGGAAAGCCACAAAAAATCTATACCCAATGATAAAACTCCTTAAGTGTCACTCACCCCCAAACGTTTAAGCACCTCCAATTGATCAATCCAAACAAACACCGAAAAAATCTACAAGTGACGATTACTACACCTATGAAACACTACAAAAAATAAAACCTCAAACAGATCCCCAAACATCTCCATATTTTTGCTGACGGGCCGAGGTGACATTTGACGAGCAAGGTCCGACTTCAGCGCGGTTCTTGGAAACACCTCAGTAGAATCGCTGCAAGTGACCTAGATTTCCACAGGTGTGGCAGGGTCTCAGAGCACTCAGGAACGTCAGCCTCTTGTGACCCAGCCTACCACACTAGTGACCTATCACAACATTGCACTGTGAATAAGATGACTGAAGGTCTGAAGGTCTCTTGATCCCTCTACTAGTGCCACTAGCATTAGCTCGTTTCTCACTTTTCTTATTTCCATCCTCTGCACTGCTTCTCGAGGCTAGAGGATTCGCCACCACAATTCCTCCTTTTAGCCCAGCTTCAGTAAGAAAATCTTGCCCCATATCATCCGAGAAGGTGGTTAGGTTAAGCTCTTCCACATTCAATGGTAGTTTAGATCAGAGTCTAGACTCAAATTGGCGGTCCATACCATGATCATTTGAAAAAAACCATATATCATACATAACTAGGTATATGAAACGTCGATAAAATTCTTTTAACAACTCAACGCCCTACTAACGACAAAAAAAATCCATCCTCTTACTCATCTTCATCAACTAAGAGTAGTGTTTTTGAATGAATGATGATCTAAAAAACTCCCATGTTAGATCTTTTCGAGGATTTTTCTGAGACAAAGACTTCCACCATTTCCACGTTGGGCCATCAAGCATAAAGGTAGCCAACTTCACCTTTAACGACTCAGGACGCCCAATGAAACTGAACATCCTCTCAATCTTTTAAAACCACTCTTCTGCCTCAAGAGGCTCTACTTGTCCATGAAAGAGAGGATTGTTCAACTTTTGGACTCCAGAACATAGTCTATGGGCTGATCAACTGGAGGATTCACTAGGGGCGCACCACCCGAAGCTGCACCTTGGGCATCCATCAAACCATTGTGGGGGTGAACAGTACGGAACATAGAAACAAAGGATGTAACCAAAACATGGTCACTGCCATTTCAATTCCATCTTTTCACAATTTCCCAAAATAAACTTTACAAAACAGTTTTCAGAATGAAGGAAAACTCAAACGATTCACTAGGGGGAAACTAGTGATGATGTGTGACTCAGACATATGGTTGGCAGCCACACGCCATCCACACCATCATCATAGAGATAATTCTAGGGAAAAATCTCTGGCTCCACATGGCTTGCTAGACCATGTGATCTCACGGAGGTCACTTTACTAGATTCCATTTCATTTTGCAACATAAAAAAATTAAAAATAACCAAAAGAAACCAATAACCCGAACATCCCATGGAAACCCGAGGTTCTGAATGAGAAAAGGTTCATAACGTCATTCTCATCCGTACACCTCGAGTCCCGACAGTTATAATCCTTCTACCATGACAAACCCAAATAACAATGTGTGCTCTGAAAAACAAGATCTCCTCAAAAGTCGACCTCCTATGATACCATTTTGTCACAAACCAACCCGGGTCAACCCTGAACCGATCACTTGAGCCAGTCCACGACATGTCTTGAGAGGCTTTCCGGATCCTCCCAGGCTGGTGACCAGTGCCAGGGCATCAAAAGAGAGAAAGGGGGAATTATTTCTCCAAATAATAATAAATAAATCAGGATAAAGAAATAGAATAATGAAAAGTTAATAAACAACATGAAAAGAAAGAACGACGAACAAGAACCAACTAACCTGACCACGACCAAAACTCCTAGTGACCTTGAGGGTCACTCTCCATATCCCAACAAAGTCTCACCTAGGGAAATCATGCTCAAGTAAAAACTACAACAAAACTGAAAACAAGAATACACTATAGTCATGAGTATTAAAACTTTGTAGGCGTGCCCAACAAACTATTCCCAATGCACTACCTTTTAATAATGAAATTCACTAATTCCATGTTTGAACTAAATTATAAAAAATATTGGTTTCCACACACACACTTCCATTTCTAAGACAAGTAATAGTTCATTTCCATTTTTAATTTAAAATCAAGTTTAATGTTTGAAAGGAACTTGTGCATTTCATTTTAAATGATTTTTTCCAACAATTTAGAAATCCAAATTTCAGTTGTTAGTCAAATGGAAAACCACACACAACACATAAAACACACTAAGGGGAATGGAAAAGAAGTGGAACAAAGGGGTCAGTAACCTAACTAGTCCTCTCTATTTTCAGCCACATAAAATAAAATACTAAAAGAAAAATGGGTTGAACCTCAGAGTTCGTGAACAATCCAGAACATACTATACATGTGACTCATCCCGAAAGCATGCCTACTCTAGATGACATCATAACACCCTAATGCCTAGTGTTTCCCTACATGGCCTAACTGAGGGGCCCAATCCCCTAGAAGAGTTTCATTCGTACTAAGGTCCACTAGCCAGAGAATAATCTAAACTAGTGCAGAAATCGTTTTCAAAAGATTCACTTACTCTTCCAAGATCCCATGTCAACACCTATAATAAAAAGTATAGGGGTGAGTCAACAAAGTCAATCAAGTAGCTCAAACATAACACAAAAATCATGCAGTCAACATACACCAAATATCACCCATGGGTCACCCCAAAGAGAGTTTTCCAAAATAATTTATTTTCATAAAGTACCAAACAGTCCTACACCAATTTAAAAAAAAAATCCTAATTTCACAATAGAACCAAAATACTTTTTCACACTTCAAAAGAAATCATTTATCAATAAACCAGAACTAAATTTGAAATTCATTGAATTATATTTAAAGGAAAAAAGGTAATTCTATCAATACGGGGTTTCCGTTCATCAAGAAAATATTTCAAGTGTCGTGTATAAAATAAACAACTCTTTTTAAACCAAATAATCATTTAAAAATTAATTATTTTTTATTATTTCTCATTCATTAAAATTAATAAAAAGTCAATAAAATATTATATTCTGAATATAAAGGCGAGTACAGTGGGGGACCTAAATCAACACGAAGTTGAAACACGATGATGCGACATGCCTCGAGCAGGCGAACAAGCACACATAGGATAACGATCACAATTTCATGGAATTACCTCGCCAAAGCGCTGAAACAAATGAACACCAACCAAAATACAAAAAAAACAAACTTAAAACAACCCAACCGAACAAAAAACACAAATGAACCACCTCGACATATCTTGAAAACATAACTCGCACAATCCACATAATTCACTAAACCACATTAATATTTATGAAACAAAATCCAAAGAGTAACCACAACATTACACATCCAAAAACATTCCAAAACAAGTTTTTATAATTAAACACACACTCGAAACACACCGTATCAGAATGTGCAGAACTTGCATAGTTAAAATGAAAACTGCATAATTTAATAAAAACTATTAAACAACACACAACTCGCTTCCATTAAAACACAACATAATTAAGAAGATCAGGATACAAAATATAAAATGAGAACTATGTTCCTTTAAATGATAAACATATAACCAAACTTATTAATCACAAAACATGCCAAAAGACTTAAACATGTAAAATAATTATCCAAACAAGGTTTCCCTACCAGAACAAAATATGTCCTCCCAAAATAATTATTCTAGAAATCAAAAATAATAATTAATACCAATGAAATTAAAAATAATAATAATCATAATAATCATAATATAAGAAATCAAATTGCTCTTATATTTAAAGGGTCAAAGCGACAGATCTTACCTCGACCGAGGATGGCCCTCCTGAAACCGGTGCAATACCTTTTTCGCACCGCAACTGCATCTGCGGGAAGCCAAAAAACCCGAAAACATCAACATTTGACCACCAATTTTAGGATCATCCATAAAAATATTGAAAACATATCATTTAGGGATTGGGAAAACCAAAAACCTTAGATCAAGACGAAATTAACAATAATAAAAAATAATAAAACGCCACCTGAAGGGGAAACGGGGAGGCCAGACACCAGATATAGATGCGCCGGCGACATCGCCGCCGAAGAAAGGTGCACCACCCAAGGGGGGTCACGCAGAGGGGTTGTCCGAAAAGAGGAGAGGTCGCCCGGAAGAGTCCCGTGCAGTAAGGGGATCGCCGCAGGTCTGGTCGTCTAGAGCGTGTGTAAGAGGGGTGTTGTTGCAGTTTGTTCAAAGGGCATGGGGTCACCTAGAGGAGTTGTGTGCAACAAGGGAGGCACTCTACAGGTCTAGTCAGGACTGTAAGGCAGGGGGAAAGATGACGGTGGTCTGCTTGGATAATGGTAGGATAGTATAGGGAAGGGAGAGGGATGTGCGATAGAGTCGGAGTAGGGTAGGGTGATTGGTCTCGGTGGAGTTTTTTTTTTTTTTACGTTTTTCTGAAAAAATTTTTCTGAAAAACGGCCTAGGTCAAAATTTTTTTTAAAAATACGCTACAAAGGCGGCATCTGCGATGCCGCCTTTGTATTAGCGCACAAAGGCGGCATCTGCGATGCCGCCTTTGCTCCCCCGCGCCGCCTTTGGCCCGGATCGATGACATGGCAAAGGCGGCCGGGAGGAGGCCGCCTTTCGGCTCAGGGTAAGGCGAAAGGCGGCATCGCCGAAGCCGCCTTTGGCCATACGCAGAGGCGAAAGGGCGGCTTCCGCGATGCCGCCTTTGCCTGAACTCCCTATAAAAGGGCGGCCACCCCCCCCCCCCTCTCCTCACTTCTTCATTGCAACCTCTCTCTCCAATTTGCTTTCTCTCTCTCTAAATTTTTTTTTTGCTGTGCGAGCTTTTACGAAGCTTCATTTAGAGGTATGTTTCTTTATTTAATTTAATGTTTTTATTTAATTAATTTAATTTTGTTTAGTTTTAAATCTTTCATTTGTTAAGCAGTTTAGGTAATTCTTAATATTTAGTTATTTAGTTTTTGTAATTAGTTATATATAGTTTTAAATAATTACTGTTAGGTAGTATAGATTAACTTAAGATTAACTTAAGATTAAGTATTTAGAAATTTTGGTAGCTTAAAGATTATGTGGTTATCTACGCAATTAAATTCCTGTCTGGATACAAACAAGTGGATGTGGCTCTGGCACAGATGTACATAGGGGTAAAACCCGAAAACACCGCTTCGAGCTAGACTCGAACGGGAACTGGTGCACGATAACGGGCCTTGCTGCATCCTGGTTTGACACTCCCGGGGAATATGCTTAAGATGATTCATATTTTCTTTATAAACTACTAAAATTTCTAAGAGAAGAAAAAACAAATCAGTATATTTATCAATGATAAATGATAAATATAATTTTATAGAATGAAATAAGGATATAAGAATTAACGAATTAAAGTTATTATTAGTTAATTATAAAATAATAGAATAAATAATGATTAGTTGTTATTAGTTAATTTTAGAATAATTAATAAATAACATAGGATTAAAACATGAATTAATATAATGATTAGCTAACGATACTAATGATCTGTATATTTATCAATGATAAATGATAAGTATAATGTTATAGAACCAAATAAGGACATAAGAATTAACAAATTAAAGTTATTATTAGTTAATTATAGAATAATAGAATAATTAACGATTAGTTATTATTAGTTAATTTTAGAATAATTAATAAATAACATAGGATTAAAACATGAATTCATATAATGATTAACTAACGATACTAATGAACATATAAAGTGAAATGAAGAAGAACAAACAAACTAAATAAAAAGGCGCTCTAAAATTACATTCTAATAAATATCATATGGTGAAACATCAGTAGCATAGTTTATGGTATAGAAAGGCGCAATAAAATTACATTATAATAAACATCATATCGTCGAACATAATTGTTAATATTTTGTTATACTATCATAATTTTGATGAAAGAACACATTTTTGACGTAGAGAGCCATGTATGCCTGTGTGTACTGTTATGGGGAGATTATTCAAACTGAGCAAGGAGCTTCTTACAGTACACAACCAATTACGGTGGTTAGTACAGTGGATTGTGTTACCATAAGTGACCTTCAAGAGAGAATTCATGTTTCCTTAAATTTGGGACCCGATCAAGAGATAATGTCTATGAGCTATAGACATTTGCAATTTCCAACAACAATGTGGCATATAGCTTGTCCATTGGTTGCTGATGCGCAGTGGGTCCAAGCAGTTAATTTATTTTCTCAACGGTTAGATGGTACCATGATGGAGTTATACGTTGTTGTTGCTACTGTACAACAACAACGTCCATTTGTACAAAGACGTAGAAATACAAGAGTTGTTGAAGACAGTCTACCTCATGACATTGAGCCTATTCCAAATGATGCAGCAGAAGAGGACAACCTAAATGATCTTCCGGATATACATGTCAATCCGACTTCTGATGAGGAGTTTCGTAATGATGGATCGGATGGCGACAACAGTGCTGATGAGGAGGGACCAACAAAAGATAGAGAGGAGGTTTTGAGAAATGCAGTTGTTGTACATCAACCTCGGTCAATAAATCATCCACCATTATTTTCATCTTGGTCAGAAGCAATGACACGTGTGCCTGAATTCGATAATACTGTTCTCACACCGGCAACTGAGTTCCCTGGAGTTGTACCAGATAGGTTTAGTGAGGTGGACAAAACCTTATATATTGGAAGGAATTTTCCCAGTAAAGATGCCTTAAAAAGCACGTTAAAGAGATTTCATATTGAGAGAAACTTCAACTATGTAGTTCACGAATCATGCCGTAGTAAATATGTTATACGGTGCGTGAAGTATGGGGATGATTGTAGATTTCGCTTAAGGGCTATTCCAGACATTACCTTTGGAGGTTGGAGAATCTCAAGGATTGAGGCGGCTCATAGTTGCGTTCAGCCAAGTCTCACACAAGATCATACTTCATTGGATGCAGAATTTGTGTCATCTATTGTTGTTGAGATGATTAGGACATGCCAAGATGTTCCAATATCCCTTGTGCAAGAGAGGATTCTACAGACATTCGGTTATAAGATTTCCTATAATAAGGCATGGATGGCGAAACAGAAGGCAATTGTGAAGGTATATGGTGATTGGGATGACTCATATCGAGTATTGCCGCAATTGCTAGCCATACTGAGGCATCATAACCAAGTTGTCTTCCATCTGGATACGAACGAACATGTGTCTCCTGATAATCGACTTGATCCATCTCGTGTTCAATTTCATCGGTTGTTCTGGGCATTCCTTCCTTGTATCTCTGCATTTCGTTTTTGCAAACAATTTATTCAGATTGATGGAACATTTCTGTATGGAAAATACAAGGGCGTATTGTTGATTGCGGCAACCCAAGATGGAAACCGTTCACCTCTTCCGCTTGCCTTTTCCATTGTAGAGAAAGAAAACTATGAATCATGGAGTTGGTTTCTGGCATGTATCAGCAACCATTTCACCAACATTCAGGGAGTTTGTTTGATATCTGATCGTCATCGAGCAATTAATGAGGCAATCAATGCAGATCCTGATACATGGAGATACCCAAATGCACATCATCGGTTCTGCATTAGACACATTGCTAGCAATGTACATAAAAAATTCCACAACGAACCGATGAAGAAGGCAATCACGAGGCTTGGTACGTATTTTATTCATTCTGTTTTACTGTTTCAATATAAATATAAAATCAATTTATGTGAAATATCATCTACGTGTTGTAGCATATGAGTCGGACCAACGACGATTTGAAGAACGTTTTGAACAAATTCGTCAGGCTAATCAAGAAGTTTATGATTATATGATGCGGATTCCAAAAGAGAAATGGACATTGGCATACGACGGGGGAAAGAGGTACGGACACATGACGACAAACATTGTGGAGTGCATCAATGGTATCTTCAAAGGACTTCGCAAGCTACCTATAACCGCATTAGTTCAGGAGACATTATATCGATGCGTGAAGTACTTTGTGGATAGACAAAAACTAGCATCAGACAGAATACATCAAGGGATAAGATATGGAATACACTTTCAACGAGAGATTGAAAAAAATATTGAAGAAGCTTCTGGTTATCACGTATGTCTATTTCGAAGAGAAGATTCCCGATTTGAAGTTCAAGAGCGTTCAGACCCCATCACAAATCACGTCGGTGAAAAAATGGTGGTATTACTGGAAACAAGGCAATGTCAATGTGGAAAATTTCAGGCCTTACGGTTTCCATGTACACACGTCATCGCAGCATGTGCCTCTGTGAACATCTCATGGGAAGCATATGTTGATCCAGTGTACCAGATGGATATCATTGCCAACTGTTATGCTGCACCATGGACACCTATTGGGGAGTATCGTTATTTCCCAATGCCTGAAGGCCAGCCGATAGTGATACCTGACATGAATCGGTTACGTCCTCGTGGGAGACCAAAGGCGAGTAGGATGCGTAATGAGATGGACTGGCCTCAAGAACAAGGGCAGAGTTTGCGATGCACAATATGTCATAAAGAAGGTCATAACCGGAAGCGATGCCCTAACGTTGTTGGGTCGACTTCACAGTCTCATTCATAATGATGTATTGTCTTCATTGTGACATTCTCATATTGTGAACTAAATGTTGTTATCTCTTTTTTAGAAAACTGTTCTATAAGAAATTTATAATATCATAATAATTAGCATAAGATATTGAATACATAAAATTTGATAAATTCTAAAAACATCATTACTAATTGACATGGTTTATCTTAATCCAATCCATAAGTAGTTAATCACAAAGCTCCCCCAAAATATGTGTAACCAAATTCAAGACTCAATATTTTAGATAACATAACTTATTTCATATTAATATTCATGCTTTCAAGAAATAACTTTGAATATGAAATAATAGAATTTATTTCAAAACTCCGAAAGCGGAACACTTAACCCATATTGAAATGTGTATGTCAGTTAACCCATTAACATGTTTCCCGGACGTTAATATTAAAAATTTTAACCCTAAACCCTCCAAACCCCAAACCCAAAGACACCTTACACATACCCTAATCTCAAAATTCCAAACCCTAAACCTTAAAAATTTTACCCTACCCGTGACATAAAAAATCAAAACCCCAAAACGAACAAAAAAATCATGAATCCTCGACCCAAAACACTATATCTGAAACCCAAATACCTGAACTCTAAAACAAAAAACCTAACCCATGAACCTAAAAACCAATTATTTATACCATAATCTCAAAATAATAAACCGTAAACCTTAAAACATAAACCCTAACCCTGAAATCATAAACCTAAACCCAAAAACCCTACCAAAAAAATCCTAAAAAACTAGACCCAAAACCCTATAACTGAAACTCAAATCTCTAAACCCTAAAACCTAAAATCTGAACCCCAAACCCAAAAAAATATTACCCATAACCTAATCTGAAAATTCTAAACCATAATCCTTAAATGATAAACCCTACAACTTGAATCATAAAGCGAAACCCCAAAACCGAAAAAAAAAATCCAAAATCCTGGACCCAAAACACTATATCTGAAACCGTAATACCTAAACTCCAAACCCTAAAATCTGACCCCTGAACCAAAAAACCTATTACCTATACCCTACTATCATAATAATAAACCCTAAAACTTGAAACCAAAACCCTAAACCTGAAATCATAAACTAAAACCCGAAAACCATACCAAAACAATCATAAAACCTATACCAAAACCCTATATCTGAAACCCTATATCTGAAACCCTATCTCTTTGTTTATATGCAGATGGATGATACCATACTACTCACTCAGCAGCCTACCCATATTTCGCAGGCCGTGTTAGAGGGTCATCCAGATCGATTTGTGAAGGTGCGTCGAGCGCACCATTTTCATCACATGGAGCCTCCACATGCCATTAGACCTTACTTGCGCCGTGCTGGCTTCTATGGCCTTGCCGTATCAGATTTCACATTTGTAGATCATTACCTACTTGCTGCCCTCGTTGAGAGATGGAGACCAGAGACACACACATTCCACTTGCCTGAGGGGGAGATGACCATCACCCTCGAGGATGTCGCAGTTCTTCTCGGTCTTCCTATCCAGGGGAGACCCGTTATTGGACCCACTCGTGCAGCTTGGCCAGACCTTGCTCAACGCTTGTTAGGCGTTGATATTTTGTCCGACCGTAGGGCTACAGATGGATCGTCCATATCTATGCGTTGGTTGGAGTCGCAGATTCCACATTTACAGGATGATGATGATGAGCAGACCGTCATGCGTTACGCCCGTGCATATATCTTACGACTCATTGGTGGGACCATGTGTACTGATCACTCGGGGATGCACGTGCATATGATGTATCTACCCCTACTAGAGGACTTTGATCGGGCTGGGACGTACAGTTGGGGATCAGCCTGCTTGGCATACACGTACAGATCATTATGCAGACTATCCCATAGGGACCGTACAGGTCTTGGAGGATGCGTCATCCTTATTCAGATGTGGGCATGGGAGCGCATCCCATCATTCCGCCCTGACCTTGCTGGTCCACCGGTCGAGATGGAGGTGCTGCATGACGCTCCGCGTGGACGCTGGTATGATAAGTCATTTCTATTGGTTTTTTATTCTACTATGAGTTATTGACTATAATTTCTCATTATTTGTCATTATCGTTGTATTTTACAGGTGGTGTCAGCGACACAATTTCGACGTGGTTCCGAGACAGCATTTGGGCGTATATCGGCTACAGTTGGACTGTCTCTTACCTGATCAGGTATGTATATACAATCTATCACTGTCTAACATTTTTAATAATAACATCAATTTTGGTTTTTAGTTGGGTGTTTTTTTTGACAAAATCACTTGTCATTTCAGATTTCATGGCTTCCATACTGGAGTATTATGGACCAGTTGCCAGCATACTGCACTGTTGGTCTTGAGGATGCTATGGCTGTAGTGCCCCTCATTCACTTTCATATTATTGAGTGGCAGCAGCCTGACAGGGTCATGCGCCAATTTTTTCGTACTCAGCCGATTCCATTACCATCTAGACAGACAGACAAGCTTCATGGGATGAAGCTGACAGGGAGGCAGGATGATGACTGGTCCCAAGTACATGCGAGTTTTATCGACTGCTGGCACAGACGTGCAGAGTTACGTATTCAAGGTGTTCCTACAAATCGATTCTCTCTTTCAGAGCAGGTTGACTATGCGCCCTGGTATAGACTAAAATCTATACTGTATCTTACCCAAGCTGGCATAGAGATGCAGAGGATGGTAAGTTAATAAATTCCTATTACTTTGTTTATTGAATTATTTTCTAATTCCATTTGAATCTATTTACAGGGAAGTCACACAGAGCAGCTTGTTCGCATGAGCGATGAAGAGGAGGAGGGGGTCTTTAGCCGGGCAGCCGTCCATGCTACAGCGCTGGAGGCGAGGGCATCTTTTCATGCATTTTCCGAGAGCATCTTCACGCGTCTGGCTCGGAGACAGGAGGTTCCTGCCCCAGAGGAACATCCTCCAGCTGCTGCTGGTGCTGAGGAGCCACGACCACGGCGACGTAGACAGCGTCGTGCTGCACGTGAGGCATCGCCTGTTCCACAGGCAGAGGTCGGGCCTCTAGTAGTCCAGGATCAACCTATTCAGGATGTGCCTCAGGTGGCATGGGATCCGTCTTTCCTGACAGGATATCCGCAGTTCTCTCCATCTTGGGTTCCAGATCCTTCCCAGCCTTGGATTCTAGAGCCGTCGTCGTCTTGGGGTATAGCTCCATCACAGGCTTCGTTCCCCTCTGCGATGGAGGCAGGTCCTTCTACCACCCTAGTGGGAGAAGGATCTGGATGGCAGTACGAGATGCAGTTGACAGCTCCTCCAACTGACACACAGATGGAGGATGCGACAGTCGACGTTTCAGTGCCCGAGGATCAGCCTTCTCCAGGTCATCAGACTCCACTGCGCACTCGACGCGGACGTCCTATTCGCAGACCACCATGTGGGACAGAATCTCCTCGCCACAGACATATGCATTGATTGTACATTATTGTTTACATGTTTTATGTGTACTGAAATCAAAATACTATTTTTACTTGTTGGTCAGAGTGGAATCTCAGGAGGGGGTAAATTAGGTTTTATTTATATATATTTATATAACCATACGAACATAATAATAAAACATTAATAATTACTAATTACCTAATTACAGATTATATAATTAATAATTCTATTACTAATTAACTATTTAATTAGTATATAATTAATATTTACAAAAAAATGTTAATGAAAAATAATTTATAAGCTTTCAAAACCGCCTACTTGAAACTTAAAAATGTTTCAAGTACGTGACTTTGAAAGACTGTAAAATATAAACTATAAAACGAATATAATTGAAACTTTAAACATTGATTAAACATATAATAAATAGTTGAAAACAAAAGAAATTTCTAAAAAAAAGTTGATGAAAAGAAATTTATAAGCTTTCAAAACCGCATACTTGAAACTTAAAATTTTTCAAGTACGTGACTTTGAAAGACCATAAAACATAAAATAGAAGACCAATATAAATGAAACTTAAAACATGGATTAAACATATAAAAAATAGTTTAAAACAAAAGCAATTTACAAAAAAATGTTAATGAAAAATAATTTATAAGCTTTCAAAACCGCCTACTTGAAACTTAAAAATGTTTCAAGTACGTGACTTTGAAAGACTGTAAAATATAAACTATAAAACGAATATAATTGAAACTTTAAACATTGATTAAACATATAATAAATAGTTGAAAACAAAAGAAATTTCTAAAAAAAAGTTGATGAAAAGAAATTTATAAGCTTTCAAAACCGCATACTTGAAACTTAAAATTTTTCAAGTACGTGACTTTGAAAGACCATAAAACATAAAATAGAAGACCAATATAAATGAAACTTAAAACATGGATTAAACATATAAAAAATAGTTTAAAACAAAAGCAATTTACAAAAAAATGTTAATGAAAAATAATTTATAAGCTTTCAAAACCGCCTACTTGAAACTTAAAAATGTTTCAAGTACGTGACTTTGAAAGATTGTAAAATATAAACTATAAAACGAATATAATTGAAACTTTAAACATTGATTAAACATATAATAAATAGTTGAAAACAAAAGAAATTTCTAAAAAAAAGTTGATGAAAAGAAATTTATAAGCTTTCAAAACCGCATACTTGAAACTTAAAATTTTTCAAGTACGTGACTTTGAAAGACCATAAAACATAAAATAGAAGACCAATATAAATGAAACTTAAAACATGGATTAAACATATAAAAAATAGTTTAAAACAAAAGCAATTTACAAAAAAATGTTAATGAAAAATAATTTATAAGCTTTCAAAACCGCCTACTTGAAACTTAAAAAATGTTTCAAGTATGTGACTTTGAAAGATTATAATTATATTACTAATTAACTAATTAATTATTATATAATTAATAGTTATATTAATAATTAACTAATTAATTATTATATAAGTAATAATTAATGAGTAATAATTAATAATTAATAATTTAATGAATAGTTATAATTAATATTTATATTACTAATTAACTAATTAATAATTACTAATTACTTATTAATAATTATTAATTACTAATTACTAATTATAATGAATAATTATAATAAATATTTATATTACTAATTAGCTAATTAATAATTAATAATTACTAATTAATTAGTTAGAATTATTAATTGTATTTCTAATTAACTAAATATTTATTATATATGTAATAATTATATTAATAATTAATTATTATATAATTAATGATAATATTACTAATTAACTAATTAATTATGACATATTTAATTATTAATAATTACTAATTAATAATTAAAAATTATAATGAATAAATGTAATTAAAAATTATAATGAATAAATGTAATTAAAAAATAAAAATATATATTTTTAAGAGAAAGGCGGCATCCGCGATGCCGCCTTTCACCCGCAGCGCAAAGGCGGCATCGCAGATGCCGCCTTGCCCCGAAATGCAAAGGCGGCATCCCGGATGCCGCCTTTGAGGTGCAGTTTTAAAATTTGTTTTGCCGGAACCGTTTTCTGGCAAATTTTTTTTTTTAAAAACGTAAACAAAAAAAAAACCCGGTCTCGGTGCAAAACTAGCGGTGCGAGGAGGCACATGAGCGCACTGAGAAAAGGAGAAGCTGGCCGAGGTGCATCCAGGTTTAGCATGGTAGAAAGAGGAGAGGCGCGCCGGGTGAATGCTGGAGCAGGGAGCCAGCGGGAGGCCGGGAGGTAGAGGATTGGGTGCTGGGCATCTGCCAGACAGGAGGAGTGGGGATTGCGAGGCAGAGGCGGCCTGAGGGAGGAAAGAGATGGTGGTGCACGACCACTGCAGGTTGCTACAAAGAGGGTCGAAGGTATGCAGGGATGTCGCATGGGGAGAGGACATCAGGGGGGAGGCCTTCGAGATTAGGATGAGTAGATTGGAGGTGCCGCAGAGGGCTACAGGAAAATGACCCAAAACAAAAATATTAAACGGTGAGTGGGGCAGCTAGGGTTAGAAAAAGGACGAAATAAAAGAAATAAAATAAAATAAAAACCAAATAATAATAAAAAATGACAGTAATAATAATAATAATAATAATAATAATAATAATAATAATAATAATAATAATAATAATAATAATAATAATAATAATAATAATAATTTCAATCGATAATAATAATAACACAAATATTAATAATATTAATAATTCAACTAATAATAATAAAAACAGCTTTAACAATAAAACAAAAATGATGATAATAATAATAATAATAAATTTAATAATAACAACTCTTTAAAAATCAAATAACACTATTATATATGGATAGGTGATATTTTCATACTTTGGTAAGTTATCTATTTAAATATGTTTTAATTTTTTAACCTATTCAATTAATCTTCATTGCGCCAATAAAAATACCAATGCTGCTGGGTACCCAGGCTGACCACACAACTTCTGCTAGCCGTGCGGTGCCTACGTACCAACCTAAAATAAAAATATTAAAAATATATATCATCTCATATTTAATAATAATTATAAAATTATTAACAACAATGAAAATTTTTAAATAACACAATAAATCATTATCTTTAGTCATTTTATGTTTCTGAAGGCAGGAGAATCGTGCCAATGCCTAAGCGGAGCTACGCGGGGTTTCTAACACGTGCTCCACCCGTGCGCCCAGTGACATCATCTAAAAAACGCGCACTTTTTAACATGAATCAAATGTTTTTCATCCATGACTTAACCTGAACCCCACACAACATTAAATGTAAAAGAAAATTATAAAATAAAATAAAAGATGGGGCGGGGTGTGACATCCTGACTCTTATTATAGCTATTTTAGGCCTTTTCATGAGATTACATTTGATTATATACAAAATCGGTTGATTTTAACCATCTATGGAAAATAATATTGCATGATTCCACTTCTGGTGGCCATTGTTGATTTTGGAGGGAAGTGCAATTCAATGCTCCATGTGCACCCCATCCTTTGATATGAACACCAAATGGGGAATCAGAAATTAATAGGTGTAGCCTCTTTATAGCATTGAGACATGAAAATTGAAGTGTTAAATACTAATTTTCAACCATTTTATGTTGGTAAAATGAGAGGGATTCAAAATAAATTTTTCATTACAACCATTCTGTTACATTCACATGATATAGATATTCATCATAAGGTAATACTTTGGTTTTCAAATGACGAAGAGTCTTCCATAATTTAATGCAGATATCATGAACACAATATTCTACCATAAATTCTAGAATATTATATTAAGAATTCTCCAAAGGCCCGAACATGACTAGTATTTCTTATTTATCCAATTGTTTTATCATGTTAAACATATCTTCATCGTCTTTTACTAGATATTCCTCTACTTGTTCTAACCAATGTGGATGCAATGTATTAGAAGAGAAATGACCCTAGGGAGGTTCAGAGAATGATTTTTCCCATAAGACACCTTCTAGTTGAGATAGTATCTCACTCAACAATGACAAGGGTTTAGACATGACTGTATTTGTATTGCAATGTTATTCAAGATAAGAGGTCTTTCTCATCACTACATTATAAATTATATAATTATCAGGACAATGAGAAGTACATCTACGAAGAGGTCTTTCCCTGTGAATTCCATCACGGTGAGGAACACCAAGCCAGATTTCAGGAAGGGATAAATCATATTTCTCATTGGTCTTCTGGCCACATGGAGGGTTGTCGTGGATTTCATCTAGATATTGGCTCTTTGGATTGACCGAATTTTTATAATGCAAGCCTTCATGATGATGTTATTTATGGGGTACTTCAGAATTACTTCTAATACTACCATAATTTGGTAATGAGAGGCTATGATCTTGAGTTGCAACATACAAATGTCTGAGGGTTTCAAGAACTATAGCATTAAGTGAATCAGAATTTCAACTTGACTCTTGATTTTACAACTGTGTTTGTTAATAATTATTCTTGGATTTTCTATTAAACTTATTTGGGGCCACTTGTTGGGAAAATTGGTTATCATGGGATGTTTTATGTTCCTACCTTGGAGTGGTCACCAAAAAGGACAGATTGCCTCTAATTTGAAAGCATATATGTTCACAATCTTGTTGTTCGAATGATATGGGGGAGTGTGCCCCATGAATTTCCTGGACTAGAACAGTGGCGTGTATCTTCTTCGGGATGGCATGGTGATGTGTCATCTCATGTTTGGGGACAGATTTATGTGTACGTTCCCCTAGCAGTACTGAGATTGTTGTTATAATATTCTGGCATGCTTCCAGAATATGGGTAGTATTTTGTGTCTTCCATTTCACAATATATAAGACTTATTTGGTGACATCAGCAGCCTAAATGGGAATATATTCCAATCATGTATCGGGAAAAGGTTTTTGATATTGCTCATATCATTGCTTTCCTGTCAGTGGGTATTGAAAATACTCATGCATGGGGAAGAGATTTGGGTCTACCACATATTTTTTTTTTCAGAACATTCCGAATGACATCTCCAGGTGCTGCTAAACATGACTGTTGAAAAGTTTGAGAAATGATCGTAGTTTTATGTTCATGTTGGCTAATTTACTTTAGGAATTGTTGATAGACATCCTACAATACTAGAATACAATACTACTAGAATAATTGGTAATGGTATGTTGGTGTATGTTCTTGTTTACCAGTTTCCATCACATTGGATTAGCAGGTTTATTTAAATGTAGTAAACGAGCCTGCTGACAGGTTGATAATTTTTAAATAGGTGTATGTGCCTATTCATGGTACTCCACTAGATTTTCTTAGTGGTATTGGTGGGTTTCTTCCAGAAGAGTCTTCTTGGTAGCATAATTATGAAAATTAGGTGTATGTACCTGCTCGTTGTTCATCATCATGTTATAATAATGGACTACTTTAGAGGGGGAAGAGGTAAGAACCTACCCCCAATTGACTGGATGTTGTCCCTAGAAGAATGTATTGTGTTCCAAGGTATGAAATACCTGGACCAAATGTCCATAAGAAACACCCCCATCACGTTGGGGGTTCACTGTCATGTGATTATGCTAGCGGTGATTGTTTGTGGGGGTCCTCAAAAATTACCCCTCTATCCTTGGATTGAGTCCTTGAGTGAAATATTGATCTACCTCCATATAGTAAAAGATTGACTAGTTGTTGTGTTATGGGGATGAAGTCTAAAAAATGGTTGAATACTATGGTTGAAACCATTTTATTTTTGATCATCGATCATTGTTGGTCTGATGATCAAGGATAATTATTGACCTAGAGGGCCTATCAGGAAGCCTCCAATGTTTGGATTGTACAATACTATGATTCTTCTTTACCAAATCGTTGGAGAACCAACGATGAAGATGATGGGTGGGTGATAACATCCTTTCTGTGGATGAGGATCTATCTTGAGTAGCAGTTAAGAATTTCAGAAATGTCGTCATGAAGAAATCAATTTTGGACTGATGGTAGTTCTAAGACAAAACCGAGAACAAAAATAAAATCCATTAATGCGACATCTATTAGATGGATACATGTGTGATTGATTGCTTTGTCTGGCCTTCCATTTTCAATTTATGGAGGCCTGAAAGGTGGGTAACATTATTAACAAGGATAAGGATTCATGTCGGGTTCACCATTTTTGTTTCTTAGTTCAGTGAAACATGTATTCTAGTTTAATGAATCACTAATTCCAGGTGATTTCCATTGGATTTATTCATTGAACTTGATACATCCAATAGTTCATTATCCAAAAGGGACATGCTTTCCAAATGCAATTGATCATTATGTTTTAACACTATGTTACATAAGAATGTTCATTGGTTGTTAGGATGGGAGGCCGGACTCATCACACCCTTTTGGGGGGAATTATTGTCTACTTTGGGACTCTCATTAAAATTTAATATACTTTTATAAATCCTTATTAATTCACCATGTATAACATAAGTTACCCTTGGAATTTTTAACCACTTATTAAAATGTTTAAAATATAAAATCATCATTATCTATTCAAGGTTCATAATTAATGGAGATATCCATATGTATTTGAGGTTCTCCATTAATGGTTTCCACTCATATACTATATAAAGATTATTTAAATCATCATTATGATGATACTGGTTTTTATGCCACTCAGTGGGGAACTCTTGAATTTATTTTCATCTAGGAAGATAAATATTTGTTTTGATATTGGGATCATACCCATGAAATGGGGCACATACATATCATTATGAAAGGAATCAGAACCTTGGTAGTTTGGTGTCACTTAATGGGACACATCATACCTTTTAAGTTCAATTGATAAGGTCTTAATTGTATAGTTTAATGTAATGTTGTTTGTACATTTATGTGAAATGTTCTTTTTTATAGTTTGGTGTGGGACTTATTTCGACGTAGCCCATGGAACTTGTAAAGGATATTGGTTTCCTAGTAATATTTGACCTTTATGGGAATATGGCCTAGAGAGAACATGGTTGATTTGAAATGTTGGGTTTGAACCTCATGTAGGCTTCCTACGCATCCCATGTGGATGGTAATCAAAGCCCATGTAGTTTGATGGGCCTCATTGGATAATATAGTCCTTTGAGAGAAATAAGTTTGGGCTTACTTCATGAAAAGGATGACTTGGTGATTTGGGGGGTATAATTTGGGGATTATTCCTAATGAGGATGCACAGACTAATTAAATTTGGGATGGATTATTGTAGAGGATATGCAATGATATCGAGCTCTAGAAGGGATACCTACATATCTGGGTTTTATCAGGAATCAATGCTCTCGTAGTTCCTTCAATTGTGGGTGTTTGTGAAAATGTTTTATTCATCACGAATCTATAATCCCATGTGAGTCATGTTCAGTGTGAGAAACAAGAGGATTGAATGATTTAACAATGACTTCCACACTTTTCCTCCTCCACCGGTGGAAGAGGGCGTACCTACAGTGGCCAGGGTGGATGAGGGCGAGGCGATGAGCCCTCCCTCTGTTCTCTTCACATTGGAAAGGGGTCAATGAATGGAAGAAGGGATAAAGGTTAGCGGCTTAAAACATGATGGATTCCCTATAATTGATCATATTAGGGGATGGAGACGTCTCCTTTGTTAAAAATAAGAAGTGGGTGTGAACACTATCTTCCCTACTTGAAATCTGAGAATCTGTCTCTTTGAGAAGGGAGAGTTAAAAACCCAAACCCCTAATCTCAAAAATTGGAAACATCCCATCATTTTTCCTGGGAGGAAGGTCCATGTGATTGTTGATATACAAAACCACCAACACTCCATAAATCATAACACCATCATGAAACCAATGTGGGAAACCTTAAACTGCAGAAATACAAACTCAAATAAAAGACATAATGATGTTCCTTTCCCAATGTTTTTGATAAGTCATGAGGTTTTGGTAGAGGATTCAACTTAGACCCATAAGATAAGGGAACCAAGGAAGGAGATACACTTACATGATTGGATTTAAAGAGGGTAATTAAGTTAGTATGTAGGCTATCGACCAAGCTCCATGGTGTATGTACTGCGCGTAAGTGTTCCACAGAGGTACCCCTCATTGTTGCGCTGCACAGCTGTATCGCGCAGGTGTGTCATATAGAATTGTATGATTACTAAAGAATGTTTTTCACATAGGGGAACCAAGACTATTTAATTTTTTTTTAAATACATTCAAAACATTCTTATCCCTTTTAATCATCTCTTTTGTCAAACATTAGAGAGCAACCTTAATCTATTTAAGGGATATGGGAGAAAGATCTATGAAATAGGGGCTATAGGGTGTCTTTCAACTATTTCAGTTCTTCAAATGGGGAGCCCAATTGTTATATATATATGGATGGATTCGGGCTGTTAAAAGTGAAATTGTCTGTGAATGTCCTCCATGTACGTCTGTCGCGTAGGTCTGACGCGTATGGGTACAAAAAATTATGTTATCGCATAGGTATGCCACGTTGTTCTATTGTGCAGGTTTGTTGCGCAGCTCTTCCATGTAGGTCTATCATGCATCCCATTAGATGGGTAGGATTTCAATTTAATTCGTTGAACCTCACCTTGGGATTTTGAAATATCCATGGCAATATTCATATTCTTTTTGTATTCATAATTATTTTCAACAATATCTCAAACATTATTTGTCATTCTCTCCCTTAATAGTGATCATAGAGATGTTTTAGCATGCTATCAAAATCATTGTTTTCATTTTATTTTCTATTTTAATTGCACATGGAAGATAGCATTAAACAATTAACATCAAATTAATTTATTTTGTTTTTATCCTATAGAGTGATCTACACATCACTCAGACCCTTAGTGTATAGATTTGGAAATTAGGATTCTAGTTTGGAAACAAATTTATAGTTTCATTTCACATCAATTTTTTTATATATAGTTTTGTTTATTTTTGTTCTAGTATTTAACAATGAGTTTCACTTTAGTTTTTGGTAAAAAATAGAGATTTTGGGCTTGACAACAGGTGGTCCACAGTTGGTTCGAAGATAGGGAAAACATTGTGCCCTCCTCTAAGAAAGTTTGCAACAAATTTATATTATGGATAGTGGTGATCCAATGGTTGGTGTATAGTTTTGAAAACCATTTTGGATTAACATGTGACAATTTTCTCATGGATAGTGATGGACACATAGTTGTTTCACGGTTTAGAAAACCAGTTGGGAAACCATGTGGCATGTACATTCATTGAAAAGTGGGGAATTACCTTTTTCCATCTATAATGATAACCCTAAATCACCTCCCATCCCCAACATAGGATAATTTCAACCATGTGAGCCTTTTGTAGACCTTCATAGAGCCTTTGAGTATTATCAATTGGGTGGTGTTATCCTTAGATCATTAATGAATCTTCTAGTAAGTATTATTTATTTTATTTCATCCTCTTTATAGGGTTAATAATCCCTCTTTCTTGGGTTCTTGTCTTCAAGTAGGGGTTTTATTAACCTAAACAGGTTATGATACTGTCATTTTGGGCGAAATATTGACTTTTATTATTTGATCATTCATTTATAGAATCATGCAGTTGTGCGGTTGTGGTTTTCCACTGGTTTCCAGAAGATTACAAGTGTGAGGTATATGGTTCCATGATTTTACATTATTATATGAGATTTAATTTCCTGCACGATTCTTGAAATGTAATCTATTGGGAATATGTGTGGTTAAAAATGATTTTTCGAAGAGTTTTGAGATGTACAATTAATGAAAATCAATTTTATAGTGGAAATTATTCATTTTATTTTGTGATTCATTGTGGTGTTTCATTAATATACTTTTGTCCTTGTGTGAAAGGTGAAAATATATATTTTCAAAGAGACTTAAGGGTGAAAATGTTTTGAATGTAAATTTTTAAAAGAGAAATTAGTTATGTTTTATTTTGACTTCATTGATGCACACTTTAAATATGTATTTGTTTTTTTATACGTGATATAAAATGATTTTGATTTGAATATGATTCTTATTGGTTATTTTCCCTTGAAAGTTGTTGAATTCCATATATGTTATTCTTTTTTTTGAAATGGGTTTCCAAAATAGTGCATGTGGTGTGAATTTTATTTCCAATGGTTTTGGTGTGTTTGTGATATGTAAATTAGTTTTTCTATAGTAAAATGTGGTTTATATGTGGTATTTTGATTGTTGAATCAATGTCACTAAGTGATAATGTGAAAGTAGTGAATTCTTTGTGTTCTTGTGTTTTTTTGAATGTGTATGTGTGAGTGTTGATTAATCTGGTCTGTGGAATGGATATGATAACCAATGGAATCCCAAGTATTCTGGGTAGTTGATCTATAACTAGTATGCTAGTTGATTTGGATGTGGATGAGGCTCATATTTATCTTGTAGTATTGTGGCAACCAAACTATATAAACATCTGATATGATAAGAGAATAATTGAATTCTATGATGGGATCTAACCTAGTATATTTTTCATGGGAATGATGTTATTATTGTCTTATAAATTAGAGAGAACTAGATCATTGGTATTAGTTTCTTTCTAGCAGCTCGTGCATAAGAGTTTTTTTGGTAGTTGAGTTGGAGGATATTCATCATTGGGAAATGTGGTTCATATGCCCCCACATATTGTCATTATCTATAGGGATTTCCCATAGTGATTTATTTTGAGATAACTCTTATGTGATGTTGTTCTAGCCATCAGAAAATTCTATACATTGTTTAAATTTTAATTTCATGTCAGTTTATTTTTGAAAAAAGGGGTTTCCTAAAAAAATTATTAATAATGTATGACATAAAATGTTTTATTATAAATGTTTAAGTATTATTATGGAAATGCACATGTAGATTTTCTTTCCAATTTTATATCATCAAATCCCTTAATTTGTGTGGAATACGACTGGGTGTTGGCCCACACCATACATACACCATTGGGTGTATGTATTTATTATTATATATGACTCAAGAGAAGGATATATGTGTTGTGGTGGTGATGGTGGATCCAATTTTTATTGTTCCACTTCATGCAGGTGTTGATTGTAGTGGTTGAGGATGATTCCCCTCTTTTTCCATGGTGGTTCATGGAATTGTTTTTTCTTATTCCATTGTAGCACATTAGATTTTGGTTAAAGTTGAGATATTTAAATATTATTTTGTTTACCTCATTGGTACATGATTATCTCCTTTTGGGTTTTTATTATTTTTTTCATGATAATATTAATGGTTCAATGAATTATCAGGTATATTATTGATACAGAGTAAATAGTCTATATACCGTGGGGAACGAGAATGATCTTGGAGACTTTTATCGTGCCAGGCCAGTAGTCGGATCTGATGTAAACCCACCATGGGTTGAAACAAACTGGTATCAAAGGGAAGTTATGCTCTTTTAGAAAATGTTATTTGGGGAAATAGTTTTGATAGTCCAAATTTATGATTTTTGGGGCTCGATGTTCTGGTTTTGAAAGTGGTGTTTGGAAAATAAACCTATTGAAAAGACTTGAGTCATCATTGGACGTTGGGATCATGTTTGAATTATTCTCTGGGTTGGACATACAGGATACAGATTGTATATTGACACTGGGTGGGGTGGATTATTTTGGCAGGGATTTTTTTATTATGATGGAATTGTTATGTTTGGATTTATTAATGTTTTAGTATTGTTTAATACTGTCGGAAATTTTATTAATTGTTGTATGGATGGTTTTCATTGTTGTTATCAATTTTACATCATGATGTGTCACCAGAGTCTTCTTGTGAGACCATGGTAAGTGGTCGGAGATATTTTTCAATCTCCAGTACATAAGAGGATGGTGGATGTAGTAGTTCAGACTATCTTTGCTTCGGGTCAAGGAGAGGGCTCTTGCCCTACCCAGGATTGGGAAGCCGAACTAGGTCCTAGAAGGTACTTGATTTATAAGTTTCTCATGAATATTCCCTCTACCTTATGAGGTAGCATAGAACATCGGTACGTAGTGGAGTTTCTTGATAAAATAGGGATGCTTTTTGAGTTCTTAACAATCCTAATGTAGTAAAAGTGAAAATTGATTCATTTTTTTTATATATTCTCAGTATAAAGTAGTAGGAATCAATGGTGAAATATTTAAAACATGATAATATCATTTATAAGTATTTCAATTATATATTTAATAAGTAGTATTTCATAGTGATTTTGGCTCTTTCTATATCTTGGGTGTTTTTGGAGTTTTACTAAGGGGACATTAATGTGTTGGAGTACCCTAACCTCCTCACATAGTCTATTCAGTATTCCATAGAGAGTGTTTATAATGATTAACTAAAGGTTCAATAGTATGATATGGGAATGTGTATAGAAATATTATCTCATGTATTATTGATCATGTTGAAGATTCTTGATATTTGTTAATCATTCCATGAAGCTCATAATTGATTGTGGAAGAAAGGCTAGTTTCTCTAGAGTAATAACTGCTATGGGCAGTGCTAGTTCTTCTTAGAATAATTGGATATAAGATGAGAAGGGTAAAATGTATGTGGTAGTTCAGGAAATTTTTCCTAGTAGTTTTTATCCATGGCTTCTGATTATAGGTCACTTATTTTTAATCAGAGTGGGAATTCATGGAATTTGAAATATTTGTGTTCGTCCCAACATATTCACTCTCATCAGTGCATATCATTGTAAAAAATGATCTATTTTTGTACAATGGATTTACCAAATCATATTTGCATAGGAACTCTATTTTTCAATTGAATTTGATCCCAGTCAGAACCATCTATGATAATGAGTTATCATTATAGAGTCTATGGTTGTTGGGATTGATCATCTTATGGGTAGAGTTAGTTCAAGGAAGAGTTATAGGGAAGTGGTCATTCATAGGTTCTAAAATATATGAGATAACTTCATGTAATGTATGGGATTATTGTGGATTAAAATATTGTTCCTATGACAGTTCAAGGTGTTGTTCTTATTGAATCATCATAAGTGACAATTCACTATGAGACTCGTGCTTCAGTTTTATTTATTTCATCCCACATTTAGGGTGTGGTAATTTTACAAACCGAGAATAATTCATATGAAATTTAGTAGGTAACGATGTGTGGTATGTAAAGAGAGTATGGTTTCTAATGATCTTATTGTACACTCACCATGTTAGGGGGTGAGCAATAATGAGATTTTCTAGTTTGGTAAATATTCTTTTTTTACATGTTCCATGGTATGGAGTTCAAAAAATTGTACCTTTTAGGTCTTGTAAAATTTTCCTCATAGGTATTAACATATTAATTATCCTTATATTTTATCACATGTAATTACTTATCCACTTTCATAAGAATAAACTATTGAAGGTGATTATTTAAAAATAATCTTCTATGCTCATCCCACTCCATAGAGTTAGTGTTCTCTAGTTATATCATGTTCTTGATAAAATAAAATTTTAATGTTCTATGTAGTGGAGAATGTAAAATATCATTTCATATGTACTGATAAATTACTACGAAACTACTAAATCAGGGATTCTGATAAAATATGGTGGATGTTTCCTCATTAATGAAACAAAAAAACATTTTTCCATACCTTTAAAATTTATAATCTTTGCATGAGTCATATCTTATTAATGGTGCTTAAAAATAAAAACAGGATGTTTTATTCCATCTCTGAAAATATTTAGTTTCTCATGAGGAAAATATTTAAATTTTCTATCACATTCATCCTTAACATGCTATTTTATGTTCCAAATATTATCTAAAAAATGAATAATGTCATAGAAAATAATCATAGATAGATCCAACCTAATAAGGAAAAATAATTTATAAGATATGTAAATTAAGAAACATTCTTTTCAATTTATGAGACCTCATAATTATCTTTATTCATTCATGGTCGCAATCTATTCAAATCATTCATAATTGTATAATAAAAATGCGCACTATTCATGCATATCTCCTAGAGGTGTCACCAGGTGTGACATTAGGTAAAAATCACTATACAATAAAATTGTGGTCAATATATACTATAAATACTCCTTTGGGGGTAATTATCCCAATATAAATCAATAGCAAAACCACATACACCATTTTTACCCATACAAGGTTGTTTTTCATTGAAAACCACACCATCTTTTACATTTATTGGGGTATTTTATGTATATATAATATTATCCTAAGGGTTCTCACTAATTCATTCTCATATTAGTTCCCATATATAAATAATCCTTTCATTGATATAATGTATTTTGGACAATACATTTCAGACATTAATATTACATTTTATTGAATTAATATTCATTACATAACATTAGGACACATTCCAAATATGTAATGTTTTATTGAATTAAAAAACACGATACATAAAAAACATACATATAATATATATATATATATATATATCAACTAAAAATTAGTTCATCAAAACATGAACCCTTGTAAAAAAATAAAACATTAATGTTTTCTTCATATCCCTTGGAAAATAATCCTAAGGAAAGGTGACATTAGATGCTGAGTAAGGATAAACAAAGAAGATATCAACGTTCATTTAAAACATAACATAAGTATAATCCATTTATCATGAATGAATCATTTAAATTATCTAAAAAAGAAAAATATTTTGATATGAAATATGGTTGGGGAATATACATAATCATGTATTATCATTTTCATAGAATTCAGGGTACACTTTAAAGACTATACCAATGGGTTGGTTTTTCTCCTCGAAACACCATATCCATAGTCAAGGATTATATTTAAGTATATAACCAAGGATAAAGTCACCGTTCTGAACTATGTTCATGTGGAAACACCAAATCTATTATCCTATAGTTTCTTATATCTTTGATATATATTATACAAGATACAAGGGTTCTCAACATGAATGATCAATTAGTTTAGATTCCTTGAAGGTCCAGATACATACAATAGTTCAATACAACAACAAAAATATAAAATATATAGTAAAAAAAATTATTGAATTTTTAATAGTACTCATATAATCCTTCATCATATACTAGAGAAAAGAAACAAATAATGATTAATATATGATATTTAGTATGGTATACATATAGTGGAAGATATGATTAATCTATAAGGTTAAATATATACCATAATTTAAAAAACTGAAAACTCAATCCATTTAATCCAAATCAATAGAATTATATTAATCCATTTATAATATAAATTCATAATATCATAGATAATAATAATTTAATTCTATGTATTGAAATTATTAAAAATGGATTTCATGAACACAATCGTTTTGATATATATACCGTCAAATCGATATGCAAATATAGTTTAATTTATTGATATGTATATAACATAAACTCATTTAATCTTACCAACTGATTTTTATGATGATGTAATTTGATGGATTAATGAGATATCTATAACCAGGCACAACCCATCACTACATGTGAATTGAATATCTCATATATTGAATGATCATTTTACTTCATATAAATATTTTTTATCAGTAAATTTCAATATTGAGTAACAGATATGAAATATCAAGATTTAATTAATAAATCAAAATATCATTCTAATTAAATCACCATATATTGAAATTGAAAATGGTTATCTAAATAATAATATATATATTACAATGAATAAAGATATTTATATTTTTTGAAATACCAAATAAATCTCTTCACATGATTGTTAATGTTTCAATAGAATTTTTATTGTTCTATAATAATTATAGAACAATTAATAAGAAATATAGGTTTTGAATAAAATGTGTATATTTTCTAGAATAATTTAATATAAATGAGAAATGTTAAATTAAATATTAGTTAATGTTTTATTAAACCAATGAAAATATATAAAATAATATAAATAGAATAAAATATATATAACTATGGGAAAATTAAATGGTACAGTTTATATAAAAAAGAAACATTGCTTTAAACATTTAGTAATTAAACATACCAAATAAGCTTTTCATTCAAATTAAATACATTTATCTCAAACAATAAGGAAAAATGAAATTAAAAAATCATCAATGAATTTTGTTAGTGAATAATGATGCCAATTTTAAATGAAATTTTCAAAATTTTGACAAGGATGAAAAATATATACAATCAAAACATAAATATGAAAATATATATTTTTTAAAAGATTAATTGGATGATTTGAGTAAAAAACTGAGGAAATTTTGGATGAAATTAAAAAAATAAAAACATATATAGGGGATAAAGAAATATATAGAGTTTAAAAAGAATATATTATAACATTTCATCAATTAAAATATGATCAATATGGTAAAATTAGATTGTGAAATAAATCTTTACCACATTGGTAACATTAAAACTATAATACATTGAATGATTAAAAATTTATTGAAACATTATTCATCATAAATTAATATATATTCATGTTAAATAATTAAAATGGGCATTATATACCTCACAAAAAAGGGTTCATAGTACCAAATATTTTCCAATGGAGTAAAAATTGATATGAAATCCCATAAAAATATACTATCTTTGGATTAAGGATTATGAAATTGAGAAATTATGTGTAAAAAATGTAAATATCAGATAGTAGTGTAAATAAAAAACAAATCAAAAAAATATTATTTAAGACATTATTATATCATAATAAAATTAATGAATATGTGAATTAACCCATGTAATGGAAATTGAATTAAGTAATCCCTCACCTCATGTTCATCTTGCCTCATTGTTTCTCTTACCTACTATGTAATAATTTGAAATTTTTTATTCTTATGTAAAAAAACATACAAATTGAAACACTTATTCAAAACATGATTTAGAAAAAAATAGATGTTTTATAAAATATATACTGAACAATGTGAAATATTATAAATTTAAAAAAATAGCATGAAAATAATTAGAAAATGGGAATATATAAAGTTAAATTAAAAAAGGTGAGTAGTATATAAGAAAACCAAAATTGGAGGATAAATTAAATATATAAAACTACAATAATAATAAGACTATAAGATAAATAAAAACAACATTCATAAGTTTCTCCTGCATTAGAAAAATAGGGTGAATGTGTGAGTTGGAAGAATAGTGGAGAGGGAGGATGGGACTAGGCTTATGGGAGAATAGGGAGTGCTTGATTCTATTAACTAAATATAAGTTCTTGGTTTGAAAAATGTAAAAATCATCGAGGGGGAGTTTAAAATTTTACATGGTTTTATAGATTTATTTTATAAACCATATGATAACCTAATTTATAATAATACATAGGTTACAACCCCTTTCACTATCACCTAACATGGTTTTGTAAACTATTTGATGACCATATGAATTGTTCTATATTTTTCACCTCTCAACAACACGATTTTAGAATAATGTTTGATAAACTATGTGTTACCAATGAAACATTTTTTAGTTTTGAAAATTTAACTCCAAAATAGTTATTGAGATGAATGATTCTCCCCTAGGATGAAAATTTAGTTACCCAAATGATTTCAAAAACAACTTGAGGTTTTTATGGTATTTGGGTAGGATTGGTGTCTTAGAGAGCATAATTTTTCTTGGTCTTTAACTCTACCTAATTTATTCCAAACATATCCATATTCGGAGGGGGGTGACATATACTATTTAAACCTCCACATAATTTTGATTCTTTACACCCCTATGGGTATATTTAGATGTCTAGGATGGTGATGTGGTGGATTATATTTTCCCATTATCTATCGATATATGATATCATATGTTGGAAAAATTTTCATCCCTTATGTAATCCACTTTACATTGAATATAAGATGAGACCCAAAAATTGTTATCGAGAGTTTTGTACAAGATGTGTGGGTCTACCATCTCCATTTTCTCATATTCATTATTATAGTTCAGGAAATTCTAAATGAATTATTCTAGGTTAATTAAATAGTCATTTAATTTTTCGTAATTTAATATAATTTAAATCATAGTGTTTCCAGGTTGTACTGCATTTCTATTTTCATTTTCAGTATATGAGAATACATATTGTGAATTTTTTTTAAAATAATTATTATCTAAATAAAAATGGGTTCCATTGGCCAAATAAATATTAACAAAAACAAGTATATTAAATGAATCATCTATTTTTCTTATTATCATGTGATGTGTTTCTAGAAAATCTTATGTATTCCCATATATTTGGTTTGGTAAAACTAACATTTAAATATTGAATCAATCATTGATAATAATCATTCATTTAATTTAGAATCACCAAGAGTATAATAATTTTTATAATATGTTTACTTAATTTATATATATGGGCATTCGTTGTAATAAAAATTATTCACGTATTGATATTATTTTTTCAGATATGATTATGGTGCCAAGGTATCATTCAATTAAATATTCTCTCTGAAATAATTATACCATCCTTCAGATGAAAAATAATTAATTTTGATGTTATATAGAGGAAACAAAGAAGAGGATGAATGAAAATAAAAAGAATACTTGAATTAACTAGTATTGACTAAAAACTCACACTAGTGCTTATTCCATGATAGAAAAGATATATTTTTTCTAATCACATCATGAGACGTGGAAATTTTATTATCCCTCACCAAACTATAAAATATCAGTATTATTATTAATATAAATTGAACTAGAATAGAGAACTATATCTTGAGATAATGATTTTAATTCAATTATCAATGTGATGAAATAGTGACAGAACTAAATATAGAAAATAAAATAATGAAGACCAACTAAATGTAAAATAATAGAACATATAAACATATATATAAATGAAAATAAAAATGTTTTGTAATTGAAATTTTAACTGATGTTAATTGAAAAAATACTTATTCTCTTAAATTAGTAATGAAATTATTTTACGATGAATATTTGAAATTACCTTCTCTTTTTAACTTATAATGATTGGTTTAAATATTAAATATATAAATCCTTGATATTGTTTTTAAATTAATAAAATAATATTATGAAAATAATCCCCATGAAAAGTGTCTACATGCTCACCCAATAGCAATTAATTAAATCATTGAAACTCTATTGTTTTTCCCAACTAGTGTCTTTATTAGTCTAATAAAGACATCCTTAGTGAATTTGGAATTAAATTTATTAAATTAATTATTTAGAAAAATTATCGAAAACATTCATTAATTTTACTTAAAACACACACAAAATATAATTTCAACCGAAACAAATAATACTTACTCTCTAGTAATCATGGTTAGGGTGAATGGACCAATAATACTCTGAATTTTACATATATATAGAGTAGAAATATAAAGAGGAAAAAAGATAAAATAATGGAAAAAATAGAAATGAAACAAAAAAACCTACTGGATTAATGTGATATTTGTGTCTTTATAGCTGTGGAAGACCTTCATAGAATATCCATCCCATACATTGGAGACTATTCTATGAATTTATAAAACAAATACACTGCATATGTTTAATGTGTGTTCCATGTAATCTTGTAAAATTGTCTTTTCCTCACATTCCCCACATGTTTGTGAACAACTGTTCCTACCATTGAATTCCTATGTTGAATTTATCAATAAGAGAATGTACATGAGATGTGGTGTTAACTTCAATGGAATATATTAGTGAAATATTCTCCAATATCTACTAGTATGGGTATACACGATATGCTTTTTGATATATATTTTATGTGAACTATGGTTTGAAACATGGGTGTGTACTCATTTTTGAAGATATATTCCTCTTTATAAATTACACAATGATTTCTTATTTAATATATGCCATGTAGTCATCACATTACTCCAAATACTTTTTATATCATTCATTTAAATTGAAATAAAAAATTAATTCCATAAACACTAAAATTAATCATGTAAACCTTTTAAGAATATAAATTTGGTTATAATATACAATTAACTAAATAAAACACACCCAAAGAGTTTTCAAACTTCTTTTAAATCACCAGGAAATAAATTTTTATTTCTAATAATAAAGGGATAATTTATTTCTTCTCATCATATACCTTAGTACCCACTCTACATATTCCCAATATTTCATTGCATGGTTTTCAATGTACCTCTTCAAAACTATTAAATCTTGAGAAATATCAGTTTATCAATAAACATTGGAATACATCTACCTTCAAAAATATAATTTTTATGAAACATTTTTATGTACTGAACCTATCCTTCTATATTTGGTTTTTCCACTGAAAATTTAAAAATTATGACTTTGGTAATATAAATTTACATATTTTTATATCATAAAAAATCTAATAAAAACCATTCAATTTTAGTTGGCCTATAAAAATATAAGAGTTAATGTATTGTTTTAACTCTTGATATTCATCACAAAAATCATTCTAGATTCTCAAATAACATTTATCTTGAAATCCTCATCCAACTACCCATTTAAGTCATCAATATAATGAATACATGATCCTGAGATAACCATTATATCCAAATATGAAAGATATATAATATATCCATCAATAAATGTATTGAAATCAAAACATTGATCCTTGAGACAAACTTTTTATTCATTTAATCACAAAAAATGAATGGAAATTCTTATTCCAACACTTATGTGCCTCTTTAAACCCATACATTTATTTCAAGAGTTTTTGCACTAGGTCATCCATTGTGCACTCAACATAATCCTATGCATACTTCAAAAAATATCCCCCTATAGATCAATTTTTTTAAACAAGATTGTTATGGTAAAAGAACAAAACACTAAATTTATTTAAAAGAAATGTATTACATGAGTTTTAATGACTGGAATATTTACAATACCTATTATAAAGAGAAAATAAATCATAAGGGAGTTCATTTAACCATGTAATGTCATGGTTTACTCCCATATTATGAAGGCCATTTGGAACCATATTTGCTTCACAAAAGTTCTGAGTCCCAATATTCCTATTATCCATAAGAGAATGATTATAGTCTATCCAACTTGATGTAATCACCCATGAAAGGTTCAATACACAATTCTAAAGAGCTTTCACAATGTCTTTGGAATCTCTTTCAATCGAGAGATTATTCCAGCCAAGTTTCATTAGAGAAGAAATAGCCTGAATCCTTCCCATAAAATAATTTTTCCTTAACATAAAAATCAACAAGATGTATATCCATTGATGAAATAATATTAGGATCATCCTAGATAATGGTAATCTTCATTACATGTGAGAAATTTTCAATTATGCCAAATCCTACTTCTATTAAAATTTATTCACAACCAGCCTTACCATATACCTCATCATTCAATAATATTCTAAATTGAACTCATATACACATTTATTTTGAAATTATTTCTTTCCTGTTGGAATTTTTCTTTCATCCCAAGTATTTTTACCATGCAATAATAAAATAGACACATTCATATTCAACTCTCAAATTCATGAATCCTTTAACTATATTTAATAATCAAATCATTATGGTCACCATCAAAAATCAATAAAAACAAATTCACAAGATTTTTCCCCTTGATGATATCTTTAAATACACATGATTAGGGTCCACTAGTTTTAATATCTTATTATCAGTTAGGGCTTCAATATATTCTTTTTAATTAAATTATTATTGTTTATTCACACCATTAGTATCAAATTAATGATAGTTAATTTATATAACACCTTTTTTAAAGATGAATTTTTTGGATTCTAATGGTCATATTGTTATTATTATCCCTAAAGTGATATTAAAAATATTCAATATAATATCAATTAGAGGTAAATTATTTGGAAATATCATCAAGCTTGTCACTTTTGAATAAAATTATATCTAAAAATAAAAACTAACCAATGTCTCATAAATGAAATTTCTACTTTATTTAATGAATTTATATCCTAATGTAAAAATTATCCAACTCGGATAGATGGATTCCCAGTAATGATATATTCTTCAATATATAATACCTCTAAGTAGAAGATCATATTCAACCCTAAGTATCGCCACATACTTCGGGAACATTAAAATTTTATCCACTACGATCTATTGTGGTGTACTTAGAAGAGTCCCCACCCACTGGATTCCATTTTATGGATTGAATTACAAGAACAATTTATTTCCATTATCTTCTCAATTTTAAAATCTAAATCATTTTATTATTGATTCTAACACATTTTATAGTACGTTAATTAACTTATAAAACATGATAAATAGATCAAAATTTCATTATAGAATGAAAACTCATATCTTGTTTGGTGGTTAATAAACTTAATATAAAATAGTTTCCCTCTGAAGTACTTTTATTATTCGAGCCATCAAAAAATAGTGTGTAGTAGGTCCATCTTATATAACATTAGTTTTTGGAATTTTTTTTCAAATAATACCACTATTTTCTTTATAAATTTAAAATCTATAAAAAATAAAACATCCATATACATCCACTATGGTGGAGTTCATTTTTTCAGCATTATTATCTCTTTATCACCCATGTATCTGGAGTTGTAATTCCCCATTCGTGAGTTCCAATCAAATTATTTTAGTTCAATAATATTCAATAAATAATCTATCATATTTTATATTATTCCATTTTTAACCCATGATCAAAAATAATTTCACCCATTATAATATTCTATTCCACACTACCGAACAAGGCATTTAAACCTGCATCCATAATTTTATCAATGTTAACAATATTATTTCACTATCAAAATATATATCACAATTTATAAATCATGATCAAAATATCATTACTGGTTTTGATTATTTTATAATTATTTCCAATAATATGTAAGGGTTTATTGATTAAATGATTTACCGTTCCAAAAGTTCTTGAAACATAATTATTATGGATACCCTTATCCACTATATGTTAGAAAGATACCACACATAATAAAATTCTATACATCATATGGGAATATAATCTTAATAAAAAGTCATCATCAAGTCCTTTAACCACTGTTTTTGTTGTGATGGTTTCTAGTGCATTCCATGTTTCTCTTCAATCCTTCTTGACACGTCCTTTTCCCTCATGTCCAGTAGGTAGGACCATCCCTCTCTTCCTTGTCTCATATTTTTATAATTAACATTGATCATCCACTATGATTATAATATACTGTATTTAAGTATATTTCCTTTACATGAAATGTATAACAAGGTAATATGTATGCTTCTCTTTTCTAAAGATCATCATTGAGGATCATGCCTGAAACATAATTCAGATTATATATGGAATTACCATGAAAAATATTCACAATTATTATAGTAGCTTCCCAACTATTATTTAATGTTAATATTTAAACAATTTCACATACCTAATTTCCTGTAATAATACCCATCAATGAAAACTCATTGTGATAGTGTTGAATTCATTGGCATTATGATGTTTACTCATCCATTAAATATTTTTCAAATTGAATAACTACAGATCGAGTACACTTTATTTAACATAGATACATTCTTGTACATGGTTGTGAGATTCATCATCATCTGAACTGCAAGTTACTCTTCTATTATTTCAGTAACCATTTTTTATACCAAAAATTTGAAAAAATATGATAACCTTATAATCATGTATCTTCCACTTTATCTTCTACAAATCTATAATTTTAACACCGTAATGTGGAATAAGTATCTTTTTTATAATAATGATTATCTCTGAGTTAATTCCAATATTAACTAAATCCACATCCCTAAAAATGATTGATATTCATCTTTAATTATTCCATAGAAATTATATAATTTGGGAAACATGACTTCAATCATCCAAACTGAAACACTAATTTCAACAATTACAAATATTTTGAGAGCTCTATAAAGCAGTTGATTATAGAAGAATGTATAAAAATGATAAAAATAATAAAAATAAAAAGAAGATAATGAGATCCAATATTTATGTTGTTTTTGGAATAATCACTATGATTATGGATAAGGAAAATAGTTTCCCTTATCTAGGGAGTTAATTATAGGAGTGTTCATATAATTATAGAAACCTTAGTAAAAAATTAATTCATAATGATATGTAAAAAAATAGTTAGTCAAATTTCTACCAAGAACAATCCTGAATAAAAGTCTACTATGGTATAGTTACAATGGTGAACCATCCACTGATCAATAGTATCATTCTAGTGCCCCCAGTCATCATAGTTTTAGAAACCATGTAGAATTTTGTGATAGTGTGTAGTATGGAATTTTAGTGATTCAACGATACACCATCTAATGGATCAATATCCACCGATATAACACTATATACATCATCCATGTGGTTCTTATTATTCCTGATATATTTCCTCAATGCATAGAATATTATTGATTAAAAATACAACACAATAAGTCATGGGTAAAACATGGTCATTATTTATATTTTATTAAAAATAGTTGTCTATCCAAAACCAAATTCAACATTAAAAGAAACTATTTTGGCCACTATGTAAAATATAAAATGGTTGACCTATGGAACAACTCTAAATATTGTAATATCATTGGAAAATCTCTCAAATGAATATCATTTTCCATAAATTTAATTGTTTGAACATCACACCCCACCTTACATAAATGTTATGCCTTTAGGTTGTATTAAAAATGATATAGTCCTTCAGACCAAAAAAATTACATTGGATGAAAGTTGAAAAGATCTATACATATGATGTTACTCCATCGTAAGTCATGAGGATATGATTTGAAAAATCATTATAATTATAATATTATATCACATCTATATATAATAAATGTTTATTATATTATTTTATTTTATAAAAATTTTATCTTTACTAAATAATATTGTACCATGTTAATTGATAATGAATTCCACCATATATTTAAATTATAATATAATTAAAAAGTACAATGATAATATTTCATAATAAGATAATCGATGAATTAAAACTCATAAAATATTTAAGAAATATAGTGAAATTAATAATAGAAAAACCTATAATTAGATTCATGGAATGATAAATCCTCTACGAAATGGCTTATTTTCATGAATTCCACGTGTGATAATGAATTTAATATAAATAATCATTAATAATAGTTTAGGTATTATTATATTCTAAAAAAATATTACTCTTTAATAAAAATAAAATGAGTGATTTTTTGGATTCCTTTTAACAATTAATTTTATTTCAAAGTAGTTTATATAATTATAATGTGTATTATGGTTCATTATATGATATAGTAAAACATTTAATATGTTAAAGTGGCTATTTGATTAATATAGTCATCAGGGTAGGGTATCCATAATATTGTAATCTATAATGTTGTATTATGGCTATTAAGTGAATTATTAAGAATTAGAATTATGGATAATGTCTCTTTTTCAAAGATTATGATGTCAAGGGTTATCCAGATAATGTTGAATTTTTGATTTATTGAATCAATTTTTTTCTATGTGTATTATTAGAGGCATGTGATAAGAACATGTTTCATATGGGTCAATGGAAATTTTTATGAAATAAGATTCAATTATGGGATTTATATGATATCGAGATTAAGGAAAACATGTATATAAATATTTATTAAAATAGAAAAAATTAAGAAATCTTAAGAGTCTATGTAAGCTCTAAAATCCAAGTGGATCAACCCATTCCATTAATTTGGGGATATAAATTTTTGGAGGTGGATCATATGAATTATTGAAGAGTTAGGTTAATTAAAAACTATAAAGATGTGATTAAACATAGACTAATTACATTACACAATGTGACATCTTGTTTCACGGATTGTTTCATAGTGGGAAAGAGGGGTTCACGATGTTAGCTACTTTGGAGTTTGGAAAAATAAAATAACACTTTAAGTGATGCATTTTTAGTGGAAATAGAATTTGAGGTATTACATGATGTGAAATAGAATTACACGTCGTGTAATTCCACAATGATGTATGTTTAATGTGTTTCCATTTTCTCAATTTTTTGTCAAAACCTATGGTTGCAATGACTCTCCCTTTACCCTAGGTGATCCGACGAACCTATCTTCATCATTTTGTAGATTAAATCTGTAAAAATTGATCCTTATCTTCCTTCTTTGATCTATAGTGATATGTCTTCTATATAAGGGGTGATTTACCTCCCCTCATGAGGAGTATTCGATTTGTTTCCCCCCTTTTCTCTTTTCCATGTGATGGAACATGATCTCCATGTTTCTAAAAAACTTTTCATGTTAGTTGTTTTTTGTGATTATATCATGACATCCTCAGGTGGATATAGCTGTTTCATGAGAGGTGATCGTGATCGGTTTCTTTGATCCATCCTTCTGTGAATAAATTAAATGACCTTTTTAGGTAGGGGATTCACTACTTCTCTATTTATTTACAAGTTATCATAGTGTTATCCTACTTTTTCCCTTGGATAACAATGGTATTAACATAAAAATTATATGAACGACGTTAAAGAATATGTATCAATCACTTTTTGATTCTTTGTTCCATGATAATGGTTATCATATTGATTTTATAGATGGTGTGATATCGATGCATTATTTGTTTAACATAATGTTCTTGATAGAAATTTATAATGAAGGTAATTACAAAATTAATTGTAATTTAATTGTTTTAAGATAAATAGGAATGTTAAATGAATCGAGTTGTTGTTTTTGTGATTTGTTTGTAATAAAATGGATGCAGTTATGTATGTTGAAATGAATCAGTTAATTCAATATGCAATAAAGTATTAGGTATGTGATAGAGATAATACCATGTAGTGTAACACCACAGGTAAATAAAGAATATGACATTTTCATATTTATCCATATTTGTGAATAAAATATTAATATGACTTTAAAGGGGACGCTATGCTCGATGGCGTACCCAACACACAACAACGAGTTTCTTGGGAATCTTACGTTTCACTCTAATAATAAAATAATATTATTTTAAATGGCAGTTAACATGTAGCCGTTGTATTGGCAAGAATGGATAGAAATAACTAAAATATGATTATATATGTTTTTAAATGTTTTTACATTTATCCAATAAAAGATAAAGGCTTAAAATACGGAAAGAATTCAATTTTAGGCGTATATGCCCTAGTTTTCACTAAAGGTTCACTTCTCGCCTTTTGATGGAGAACCATCATTAAATATAGTTTTGTTCACTCTTATACATTCTATTGGACCAAATAAAACTCTTCTTTAGAATCAGGACATCAGAATTTACTTTGTGTAAATTTTTGGTATCTTTCCGATAAAGTTCATTTTTTTAATGAATAGTGTAAAATGTTGTATTTTAATTCAAAACCTCTTTTTAATCTAATTTATTTATATTATTAGATTATCTTTTTAATTGGTTTTATAGTGAAATTATAATATATTTTTACCATTAAATCCAATAGTGGTCGTTGGAATTAATTTCACTTTGAAATCGGACTTAAACTAGTGTCAATCTTTTGATACTTATTGTTTCATAAAAACACGCTATTTGTCATGACAGCGGGAATTAATTATTAAATTAATTAATTTGACTTATATGTTTTGAATTTTGTAAAATAGACTTCATTTTTGAATTCAGAATATCAAATATATCTTAGGGTGATTTTTTGGTAATTTTCTGAAAAACTTCAATTTTTGATGAATAGTGAAACCACTAAGTGGTACTTATAAAAACTGATTTTCCGTTTAAATGAAATTTTTACACCTTTATGTTTTGAATTTAAAAAATCCAACAAACATGGTTGTCATTAAGAAGTAAAATGTGATTCAATGGGATTAAAATAATTTTTTTGGAGAATAGTAACTTATTAAGTTTTTAATCGCGATTAGAGGTAATTAGTGTAGTTTAAGGTAAAAATAATGTTTTAGTAATATGAAATGAACTTTACACATGTACTAACCTCATTGGATGTGTCATGGCCGACCAAGACAAGCCATGGGTCAACTTGGAGAGCCCATGGAGCCACATTGGTAGGGAAATGACATAAGTAACTTTTTATTTAAAGTTAAAGTAAAAATGACACACACATGAGATGTTTTACTAAAACAATTTTTACATGGGGATATACAAGTCATATTTTTGACTATAAATATGCATTGGAAAGATAAAATCACTTCCTAAATCATATTATTTTTTTTATAATTTTTAGACGTTAAATAAGTTAAATTATATATGACATCATGATGATGCAGCGATGACATCATTATTTAACGATTTAATTAAATGGAATGATAATGTAATATCTAAGACCTACACATATCCAAAACCTATTGTATGAGTGGATGTAGAACCCTTATCACCTTATCCTAGAAATAAATAAATGTGGGACCTCTTAAATCCGAATACCATTTTGAAATAAAGTGACTTTTCTTCATATTCCAAGAGTGCCCCTCCTCTCCTCTTATAAAAGGCCCCCACCTCTACCTCCTTACCCACACTCCCATAGTCTTTGGCTCGGCCAACCCCTGCCCATTTTGGCTCTCCACATCCCTATATTACTCCTTGAAGCCTCACATTGGGCATAAGTCTTTCCAGAGAAGCCTTTGAGCTCAAACCAAGGGGAGTTACCCGATTTTAAGGTAATGTCTTCTTTTGAGTCCTTTTGTTTTATTTTGCTTCTCCAACCCCCTAAACTCTTTTTATTCTTTTCTTTTGTAACAACTCCAGTATCCTAAATATAATAGTATGTTTTTATAAGATGTATTAGAGCTACAATTACACACACCTACATCTAATGGTTAAAGAACATACTGTTTCTGTGGATGGCAAATTTCTGCCTCACGAAACGATGATTGTTCAACACTCATATAACACCTTCAACGGTGGACATTAAGATGTCACTATATTTATATATGATATATAATATGTTTATGTTTTACTTATGCTTCTGTATTTTTCATTTTTGGCTTACCTTTATGGCTTCCATTATGGGTATACGTGATATCTTCATTTTAGGAAGTGCGGACTACCACCCCCTCAAAGTGATGTGATTCGTTAATGCCATATGTGGGACGTATAAAGAATGGATTTAATGTTATTATATATGATGTTATACTGGAGTTATTTTATACCTATATATCATTATTATTTATTTCCATTAAAGTATGAGATAGAAATGAAAGTAGCCTTCATGCGTACGTACGGCTTACCGTCTCTATGAACAGTGCATTTCATTTCTTATCCCCAAATGTAATGTACTATTATAAGTACATGTATATAATGGATATATATGATTAATGATACATCTAAATGATGAATATAATTCTGGAATTAAAATATACATACCTCTCATTTAGTTTTAATTCCATTAACATGACAAAGAAATGAAAGTAGCGTTCATGCGTACGTACGGCTTACCGTCTCCATGAACGGTGCATTTCATTTCTTACCTCTAAATGATTATGTAACATTATAAATACATGTATATTCTAGATATATATGATATATATGATATACAAATCAGGAATTTCATTCTGTATATAAAGAAACTTTGACCACACGAACAACATGTAATTGTAAGAAGTCCACATTCGACTTAAGAACCAAATATCGACAAAACAAACATTATTATCTTAAACGATTAAATAATGTTTATAACATAAAAATAAGTGATATAAATGGAATAATTAACTTGAAAAATATTCTTATGCAAATAGAAATTAACTCAAGTTTATTATTCAGGACGTTAAAGAACGATCGAGTCATGTCGGACCTGAGGTAAGGGATCCTACACCTCACTTTCTTTTTAAGTAAACTCTTTTATGTTCATATTTCTTGTTATTGGGATATTATTTTATATTACTCTTACTGTAATTTTTATGTTCATATGATGAGAGACCCTATTCTCTCTCATCAATCCATTTTGGAAGTTTTGAGTGGCGCCGTTAGGCTGCCGAATTTTTCGTAAGAGATCCAACCTCTCTCTTTCTTTTTAAGTACTCTCATTTATGTAACTTATTTTAAGATCCACATTGTTATGTTGGGGGGATGTTCTTTTATATTCCTAATTATATAAACTTTATTTTAATATGATTAGATACCCTATTTGATCTCATCAATCCATTTTTTTTAAGTTTTATGTGGCGCCGTTAGGCTGCCGAGTTTTCGTAAGAGATTCTTCATCTCACTTTTATTCCCGTGAGATTTATGCTACATTTCCCACAATTTCCTTTGAGTGGTGTATGTACTTCACATTATTATACTCTTTGTGTAATATATTTTAGTTTATGAGTATTTACATCAATGATGTATTGACTTTCTTTCATGGGGTGTATGTTTTGAAAGATACCCATGTCGGTAAAGGAACCTTTCACCCTCCTCTTTTTAAAAGACTTCTTTTGTTGGGACTTTTAATTTACATATTGTTATGCTGGGATATGTTCTCATATATCCTTATTGATGTAAATTTTATGTCCAAGTGATGAGATACACTTTTTATCTCCCATCAACTCATTTTGATGTGACGCCGTTAGGCTGTCAAGGGAACTTCTTAACCCAATTTTGATTTCTTTGGGTTCAACATGTAGTTATTGAATATGTCATCCTTTGAATATGTGTGAATGAACTTTGATTATTTTACACTTAATATCCACTTATATTTGGTGTATTCATTTGTCACACATAATTATGTAATTGATTTATCCTTAAACCAAGGATACCGTCTTTATATGGGACTACATCTCAATCTCCTTTCATTGAGGAATATTTCGTTTTATACACAACTTTCTTTTATACGGTGTATAAAACACTTTGACTTTTACTTTTATACAAAATGAATCTTTTTATATGAAGTGTTTTACTAAACGACAAAAAGGAATGTTTCTTTTAACGTACGCGGTGGCAACGACCTTTTCCGCCGCCACGCGTATTATTTAGTCTTTGGCTTCCTCAACAAGCCGTGATGTTTTTAAAATGAAATAAATACCATATACTCTTTTATGTATTTTGGTATTGAAAATGGTTTTTATAATGGATTTGTTATGTCAATATATTTGAGTGATATATTGTGATCAAAGTGTGGAAATGTTTTCTTTCAATTATATTTGTTTTATGACTTATGTTTTTATTATGGTACTTGGACATTTGACGGGTGGTTACGTGATAAACCATATGACGGGTGGTGCCGTGAATACCAGGACGGGTGGTTACGTTATATCCTCCAATGCATTGGGTATGGAAGTCGGCTGTATGGATATTCCATTAAGTATGTATGGAAGTTGGCCGAATGGCTATTCCATTAAGTGATATGTGTGGAAGTCGACCTTATGGTTATTCCACTTAAGTATGTTTATGTCCCAAGTTACCTTTATATGTTATGTGATATTTATATGGGTTTTATGGTAATCTTTTGGTTACAAAAGGGTAAGTAATGAACTTTTATTCAGCTAAGAGTTTTTACTACTTCGAAGAGGTGAAATGTATTACTTTGATAAAGTATACATGGTTTACTTGTTGTTTTGAAAAACTAACAGTTTTCATTCTTTGTGTATCCCTTACTGAGCTTTTTATGAAAATCCCAAGTTTTTTAAATGGTTTTCACAGGACTTATCATGGAATAGGGTCAAGGATGGGATCAAGGGAAAGTCATGCTACCTAAAACATGGAACTATACATGTTTCTTTTTAAGAGTTTTTATTTTATGGAAATTTAGTAGAAGCGACTACTTTGTAATCTTTTGATATGTAATAGTTATGTCCTAATTGTCTAAAACTCTAAACCTGAAAAGATCCTCAATTTGAATTACTCATTTAATTCAATATTAAGTAAGGTTTAAGGATGGGGCCTTATAGTTGGTATCAATGGTCGGTTTAGATAACTTTAGAGGTTAGGGTATTCTCTAAGCATAAGTGACATTACCATAATGGTTAGGATTTCAGAAAGAGTCATAGTTTTAGATAAAGTGAATGAGTATGTATATCTTAGTGTTCACCTTCCTCATTAGTACATTATGGTTTTGTTGATATACTCACACTGAAATTTCTGTTTTTAGTGAATGGATGGATCTAGCAGGAACCAAAGAGACAACAGGTGTGAAGGAAACTATGGTGGTTCTCTGATTAAGATACTTGATAAAATGGGGCATTCAATGAGGAAACTCATGGTTGTTCTAAACCAACTATCAAGGAGTCATGATCAACCACTTGAACCTTGGTATGATATGTAATGCATAATGTACAAGATGACCAATTGATGTGGAAGTTCAGGTAATAATTATAATGGTAACCATTAGAGTTTATATGATCCTTACTTTTGAGGTAATTATGGGTTATTATATGATATGATGGAAAATGAAAGGCATGAGATAAACTTGAGGTTAAAATATGTTATGATTATTTTTGAAGATTTTATCTCGTTTTGGGGAATGTTTTAAGAATTATATAGTTTTGGAAAAAGGACAACACGCAGACTGTGTGACAACCTGTTGCGTCGGACAAAGCTGCGGGAATCGAACCCACAACCAAAGTGCGACTGGTATTTATCGCCTACCACTGGACTATGTGAAGTCCCTGGTTAGTTTGACTGATTCCTTTTAGTTGGATGATTTTAGGAATCAAGAGTAAGTTTATTTTTGGTTTTCTATGGAAATGATTAACCTATCATCGAGGATATGTGATTAGGTTAATTACTTTTCAATACGAGACATTAAGTGCAACTGATTTTGTTTGGAGATAAATGTTACGATTTAACATGGAAGACTATGTGACTAAATCCTTCAAATATTTGGGTTTCAATCTTAGTTTGGTTTACTTTGAATAATTTTATGGACAAATTGTTTATCGAATGGTCCTCTTTGAAATTTCAGTTTTGTTGGACAAATTTTGGAGATTAAGAATAGATTTTCTTTTTATAAAGTGTTATCCTTTTCTGGATTATCTGATCTTGTACTAAAATTTTGGGTTTTGGTTTTGGTTAAAGTCTAAAGACATGGGAAGTATATAGTTCTCTTTTTTTTTTGGGTTAGGTGATTCTCTAGAAGTTGATTATAGTACTCGTCTTTTGGAGAAAATATGAGTTTGCGTAAGGAATCTAATAAAAGTTGAAAGTCAACATGATAAGTGATTATGTCGCCTTATGATTAAATTCCTCAATAAAAATTAACTTAAGACAAAAATGTTGTCTATTAACTTTTCCTACTGGGGAATCGAATACCGTTTAACCCATCACAATTTTGTGATTTTCTTGTGGATAACTTTCTCCTGAACATGTTTTCTATCACTCTCCATCAGAACATGACCCTATGTTTTCTCCTCCATGTCCATGTTTTCATACTTGGAATCCTAGTATGGGTTAACTTGGGTGACCTTTTTTACTTATCTTTCTTTATTTTAAAGTGATTGTTTTACCGACTCTTCTTCCGATGTGGGACTTTCAAGGATGTTTCCAAGCCCAATTTTAAAATTGCGAGGACGCAATTCCCAAAAGGGGGGAAGGATGTAACACCCCAGGTAAATAAAGAATATGAAATTTTCATATTTATCCATATTTGTGAATAAAATATTAATATGACTTTAAAGGGGACGCTATGCTTGATGGCATACCCAACACGCAACAACGAGTTTCTTGGGAATCTTACGTTGCACTCTAATAATAAAATAATATTATTTTAAATGGAAGTTAACATGTAGCCGTTGTATTGGCAGGAATGGATAGAAATAACTAAAATATGATTATATATGTTTTTAAATGTTTTTACATTTATCCAATAAAAGATAAAGCCTTAAAATACGGAAAGAATTCAATTTTAGGCGTATATGTCCTAGTTTTCACTAAAGGTTCACTTCTTTCCTTTTGATGGCGAACCGTCATTAAATATAATTTTGTTCACTCTTATACATTCTATTGGACCAAATAATAATCTTCTTTAGAATCGGGACATCAAAATTTACTTTGTGTAAATTTTTGGTATCTTTCCGATAAAGTTCATTTTTTTAATGAATAGTGTAAAATGCTGTATTTTAATTCAAAAACTCTTTTTAATCTAAATTATTTATATGATTATATTACCTTTTTAATTGGTTTTAAAGTGAAATTTGAATATATTTTTACCATTAAATCCAATAGTGGTCGTTGGAATTAATTTCACTTTGAAATCGGACTTAAACTAGTGTCAATCTTTTAATACTTATTGTTTCATAAAAACACGCTATTTGTCATGAAAGTGGGAATTAATTATTAAATTAATTAATGTGACTTATATGTTTTGAATTTTTTAAAATAGAATTCATTTTTGAATTCGGAATATCAAATATATCTTAGGGTGAATTTTTGATAATTTTATGAAAAACTTCAATTTTTGATGAATAGTGAAACCACAAAGTGGTACTTATAAAAACTGATTTTCCGTTTAAATGAAATTTTGCCACCTTTGTGTTTTGAATTTCAAAAATCTGACATACATGGTTTTCATTAAGAAGTAAAATGTGGTTCAATGGGATTAAAATAATTTTTTGGTGAATAGTAACTTATTAAGTTTTTAATCGCGATTATAGGTAATTAGTGTAGTTTAAGGTAAAAATAATGTTTTAATAATATGAAATGAACTTGACACATGTCCTAACCTCATTGGATGTGTCATGGCCGACCAAGACAAGCCATGTGTCAACTTGGGGACCACATGGAGCCACTTTGGTTGGGAAATGACATAAATAACTTTTTATTTAATGTTAAAGTAAAAATGACACACACATGAGATGTTTTACTAAAAATTTTTTTACATGGGGTTATACAAGTCATATTTTTGACTATAAATATTAATTGGAAAGCTAAAACGATTTCATAAATCATAGTAGTTTTTTTATAATTTTTAGACGTTAAATAAATTAAATTATATATGACATCATGATGATGCAACGATGACCTCATTATTTAACGATTTAAATAAAATGGAAAGATAATGTAATATCTAAGACCTAAACATGTCAAAAACCTATTGTATTAGTGGATTTAGAACCCTTATCACCTTATCCTCGAAATAAATCAATGTGGGACCTCTTAAATCCGAATACCATTTTGAAATAAAGTGACTTTTCTTCACTTTCCAAGAGTGCCCCTCCTCTCCTCTTATAAAAGGCCCCCACCTCTACCTCCTTACCCACACTCCCAAAGCCTTTGTCTTGGACAAACACTGACCATTTTGTCTCTAAACATCCCTCTCATACTCTTTGAAGCCTCAATTTTGGCAGAAGTCTTCCCAAGGAAGCCTTTGAGCTCAAACCAAGGGGAGTTACCCGATTTTAAGGTAATGTCTTCTTTTGAGTCCTTTTGTTTTATTTTGCTTCTCCAACCCCCTAAACTCTTTTTATTATTTTATTTTGTAACAACTCCAGTATCCTAAATATACTAGGATGTTTTTATAAGAAGGATTCGAGCTACATTTACACACACCTACATCTAATGGTTAAAGAATATACTGTTTTCGTGGATGGCGAATTTCTGCCTCACGAAACGATGATTGTTCAACACTCATATAACACCTTCAACGGTGGCCATTAAGATGTCACTATATTTATATATGATATATAATATTTTTATGTTTTACTTAAGCTTCTGTATTTTTCATTTGTGGCTTACCTTTATGGCTTCCAATTTGGGTATACGCGATATCTTCATTTTAGGAAGTGTGGACTACCGCCCCCTCAAAGTGATGTGATTCGTTAATGCCATACGTGGGAAGTATAAAGGATGGATTTAATGTTATTATATATGATGTTATACTGGACTTATTTTATACCTCTATATCATTATTATTTCTTTACATTAAATTATGAGATAGAAATGAAAGTAGCCTTCATGCGTACGTACGGCTTACCGTCTCCATGAACGGTGCATTTCATTTCTTATCCCCAAATGTAATGTACTATTATAAGTACATGTATATAATGGATATATATGATTAATTATACATCTAAATGATGAATATAAATCTGTAATTAAAATATACACACCTCTCATTTAGTTTTAATTCCATTAACATGACAGAGAAATGAAAGTAACGTTCATGCGTACGTACGGCTTACCGTCTCCATGAACGGTGCATTTCATTTATTAACTCTAAATGATTATGTAATATTATAAATACATGTATATTCTAGATATATATGATATATATGATATCCAAATCAGGAATGTCATTCTGGATATAAATAACCTTTGACCACACGAATAACATGTAATTGTAAGAAGTCCACTTTCGACTTAAGAACCAAATATCGACAAAACAAACATTATTAACTTAAATGATTACATAATGTTTATAACATGGAAATAAGTGATATAAAATGAATAATGAAATTTAAAAAGGTTCTTAATAAAATATAAATTAACTCAAGTTTATTATTCAGGACGTTAAAGAACGACCGAGTCAAGTCGGACCCGAGGTAAGGGATCCTACACCTCTCTTTCTTTTTAAGTACACTCTTTTATGTTCATCATTCTTGTTATTGGGATATTATTTTATATTAATCATACTGTAATTTTTATGTTCATATGATGAGAGACCCTATTCTCTCTCATCAATCCATTTTTTAAGTTTTGAGTGGCGCCGTTAGGCTGCCGAATTTTTCGTAAGAGATCAACCTCTCTCTTTCTTTTTAAGTACTCTCCTTTATGTCACTTATTTTAAGCTCCACTTTGTTATGTTGGGGGGATGTTCTTTTATATTCATCTTTCTATAAAATCTATGTTAATATTATGAGATACCCTATTTGATCTCATCAATCCATTTTTGTAAGTTTTATGTGGTGCCGTTAGGCTGCCGAGTTTTCGTAAGGGATTATTCATATCACTTTTATTCCCGTGAGATTTATGCTACATTTCCTACAATTTCATTTGAGTGGTGTATGTACTTCCCATTATTGTACTCTTTGTGTAATATACTTTTGTTTATGAGTATTTACATCAATGATGTATTGACCTTCTTTCATGGGGTGTATGTTTTGAAAGATACCCAAGTCGGTAAGGGAACCTTTCACCCTCCTCTTTTTAAAAGACTTCTTTTGTTGGGTCTTTTAATTTACATATTTTTATGTTGGGATATGTTCTCATATATCCTTATTGATTTAACTTTTATGTCCAAGTGATGATATACACTTTTTATCTCTCATCAACTCATTTTGATGTGACGCCGTTAGGCTGTCAAGGGAACTTCTTAACCCAATTTCGATTTCTTTGGGTACAACATGTAGTTATTGAATATGTCATCCTTTGAATATGTGTGAATGACCTTTGATTATTTTACACTTAATATCCACTTATATTTGGTGTATTCATTTGTCACACATAATTATGTAATTGATTTATCCTTAAACCAAGGATACCGTCTTTGTATGGGACTACGTCTCAATCTCCTTTCATTGAGGCATATTTCGTTTGATACACAACTTTATTTTATACGGTGTATAAAACCCTTTGACTTTTACTTTTATACAAAAGAAATATTTTTATATGAAGCGTTTTACTAAATGACAAAAAGGAATGTTTCTTTTAACGTACACGGTGGCAACGACTGTAACGCCCCGACCCTAGTTACCTAGAGTCGGTGCATTATTACATAACATTGGCATGATCACAAGAAAGATCAAGTCTCGAAAGACCGATTGGTTTAGTAGCCTTGGAATAACTAGATACATCCATAATTTTTTACATTACATCATAAGAAAACATCTTGTCTTCATATCCCCTCATACTATCCCTACAGGTCATTCATAAATTACTTCTTCATAATCCTGGGAAAAAAAATAAAACATTGAAAGGGGTGAGCTCAGATGCTCAGTAAGGATAACATTATAGCAGAAGCTTTCATAAATAAGCATAAACACTTAAGGCAATTTATAAGCATAAACACTTAAAGCAATTTATAACTAAAACAAAAGCCTTTTAAACTTGAACTTCAGCATAAAATGGCAAAGGTAAAATGAAATAATGCCATTTACTTACTCACATGGATATTCTACTAGTCGAATGATCTCATGCAATATCAATATCCACTTTCATAATTATGGAATGCATAATTCCAGACTATCATAACCACATAGCCAAGGCCTCGTGCCAAGACTACAAATAAGATTTTTCCAAGGCCTTGTGCCAAGACACTAGTTTGTCTCATGAGACCTACCGATGCATCGAGGAGCTATAGCGGGCTCCACCCGTCACTTATTAAGTCCAATGCATTCCTCATATGAATAGGTTTAAGCATAAAATAAACATTCATATTAAAACTAGCATACGAAATGTCAATACTTTAACCACAAACCATGAATGGTATAAAAATAGAACATCCACAGTCAAACATAACTCATTTGATACAATATGGAAGATTGTATTGTATCACATTAACCTCGATCATGAATAATGAAGGATGTTGACATAGATGAAAATAATCATCAAAACATTTTGAGGGAAATATCCCCCTTTTCTTGAAATCATTTAAAAGTCACACTATTTGTCAAGAATCCATTTAAAAATTGATTTTTGAATCAAAGTGTCCCATACCACTTTGAAACTTTTAAAAGGAGTTTTAATTTTAAAACTTTAATGTCCATATAAATAAATCCTTAAAACCATTTTTAAAACATGAACATTAATGAGCAAGATATAGAAGAATAAGTCTTTAAAACATTTTAAAATGGTATTTTGGTTAGAGGTTCCAACCAAAAGAGACACTTGAATACAAATAATTGTGGTAATCAAAACTTTTTAATATCATGAGAATAAAGGGATTCATGATATACTATGTCAAAGTACATTATATACACCACATAAAAGTGATTTGGTGTATATCAACAAAGAAGTCTCAATGGAATGTAAATTGAGATGAAATCTCTCATAAAGGTTGTATCCTTAGGTTAAGGATAAATCAACGACATAATTATGTGTAACAAATATAAATACACTAAATATGATTGGATATTCAGTGTAAATCAATCAAAGGATATTCACACATATTCTTGTAAAAACAATACCAACGAATTGGATGTTTAACTCAACAAATAGAGAATGAGTTAAAATTACTCTTATCAAATTCATATCAATTACATGAGAATTATCAATGGAGTGATTATGTGTATCAAACTTATATCCACAGGAAGGGGAGTGGAAATTATGACATAATCAAATGAATAGTGATTCCACACATAATCTTGGGGTAATATAATCAATGAAATATGCGTAAAGCCAAATGAGTGGAAATTGAAATTCAAATTCCCTTATCGATTAGGTAACTTACGAAACATACACCCATGAAAGAAGTATCATACCCTGATGATTTAAATACCCATAAATTAAAGTATAATACACAATGGATGCAATCATGGGCAGTACTCCACATGCAATAATTAAGTGGTGAACAATGGAAATCTCACGGAATTGAAAGTGAGATAAGAAAATCCCTTACCACGTTAATCGACTGAGTCGTATGGCCAAAAGTTAATAACCACCAAATTATTTACAGAATAACATGAATATAAAGAGAATCATGATAATATATATCAAATGTCCATACACAATACACCACTTTCAATAATTTAGTGGCGAATAATGGAAATCTCACGAAATTGAAAGTGAGATAAGAGAATCCCTTACTTTGTACTTTTTCCTTCGTCGATGGTAGGTTTACCTCCTGTATAATGGTAAAATAATTGTTATTGAATAATACAAGAATAATTTACTTTAATATGATATCATATATGATCTTTTAACATTGATTTGTTAATATTATCTTAGAATTATCGTCATTTCGGGTGTTAACGGGTTCATTTTACTTTATATTCTTTGTTATGTGAGCCATATTAGTTATTAATGGGATGTATATTATTCATATCCAGAATGATATCAAGTCCTTAGATACTATTTTTAAATCATCAAATTATAATTATACTTGAATGGATATGATGGACAATGAATCTCATCGCGTTCGTGGAGACGGTAGTCCGTACGTACGCACGAACGCTACTTCCATTTAATTTTTCATTTTAAAAGTATTGAATCCAAATGATACATATGTATATTATTATTCCAGTATAATATAATATTTTATATATGTTACTTAAGTTCATTAACACCATCCTTTATACGTTTCATGTGTGGTATGAACGAGTCATATCATTTTAAGGGGGCGGTAGTCCGCACTTCCTCAAATGAAATTATCGTATGTATATACAACATGAAACGAATAATGATATGAAATAAAATGGAATTACAGAATCTTATATATAAAATATATATCATTAATATCATATTTAATTACAGTTCCATCATAATGGCCACCATGAGAGGCGGTAAGATGTATTTGAACAATCATCGTTTCGTGAGGCGTTAGTTTGCCATCCACAGAAACATTATGTTCATCATCCATTAGATGGAGTTGTGTGTATGTGTAGTTTGAATCCTTATTATAACAACATCCTAGTATATTTTGTATACTGTATTTGTTACAAAAGAAAGGAAATAAAAAGAGTTTGGGGGTTGGAGAAGCAAAATAAATGAAAATAATTTAAGAGAAATCGTTACCTTTAATTTAGGTAACTCACTTTGGTTGGAACCAAAGGACTTCTTGAAATGATTTCTGCCTAAGGGGAAGCTTCAAGGAGGAGTAGAGGGATGTGGGGAGCTTATTTGGGCAGGGTTTGGACGAGCCAAGTGGCTTGAGAGGTGTGAGGAATGAGTAGAAGTGGTCTCCTTTTATAAGGGAGAGGAGGGGCTCTTTAGGAAAGAGTGAAAGTATTACTTTATAATATAATTATATTCGGTTTATAATGGTCCAAAAATCATTGAGGTCGAAGATAAGATGACTCATATTCTAAATAACATCAACCAATAATAATTGGACAGGTTTTAGATAATATTTTAATCATTATAATCTTATTTATTTAAATGATTTATTAATGAGGTAAACATTGCATCATTATTGTGTCATTAATAATTTAAATTATTTGATGTCTAAAAATTATAAATAAAATATCATTATGTAGGAAATCGTTTTAGCTTTCTAATGAATATTTATAATCGAAAATCCAACATGTATAACCCTATGTAAAAATTGTTCTTCTAAAAGATATATGCTTGTGTCATTTTTGTATTCATTTTAACTTAATTAAAATAAAGTGTCATTATCACTTACAAGTGGATCCATGGGGTCCCAAAATCGACCCAAAGATTCCCATGGTCGACCATGTATCAACCAATAGGGTTAAGACACGTTTTAGGGTAATTTAGTATTATTATAATATTATTTTTTAACCCTTATTTACCGGATTTACCCTTAACCATGGTAAATAAAATATTTACCGCAGTAATTATTCAAAATGTCTAAAAATAAAAGTTACCTATTTACACAATTTGAACATCCTGATTCCAAATATGGAATCCATTTTCCTAAATTCAAAACACAGAAGTGGCAGAAATTAATTTAAAATTAATTCCCGCTGTTAAAATAAAAAGCGTGTTTTTAAGAGATAATAACTATCAAAAGATTGACACTCGTTTATGTCTGGTTTAATTGTGAAATTATGTCCAATGACAAACATTAAATTAAATGGTAAAAATATATTCTAAATATACTTTAAAACCACTCAAATTCATAATTTATCAATATTAATTATTTTGATTAAAAAAGTTGTTTTTAATTAAAATTTAGTAATTTTCACTATTCATCAAAATATAAAAGTTATCCGAAAAGTACCAAAATTTCACCCTAGGCTAATTTCGATATTCCGAATCCAAAAATGAAGTCCATTTTGAAATATAAAATATATATGATTTCAAAAAGTAGGTATTACTATTCACAACGGCTAGTTTAATTAGTTGTGGTGTGTGTTAGAACTCGAGGTTGCGTACAACACACGCTATCGCATTATTCGAAGGGAAACGTACCGTGGAAGCTTGGGGTGTTACATTCTCCCCTCCTTCAATAAATTGCGTCCTCGCAATTTTTAAAATTTTGCATGGTAATATAATGGAAAGTCCTACATCGGAAAAATAGTCAATAAAACTATCACTTTAAAAGAAAGAAAGAGGGGTATAAGGGTCATCCAAGATAACCCATACTAGGATTCCATGTAAGAAAACATGGATATGGATGATAAACTAAGTGTCAAGTTCTGATGGAGAGGGATAGAAATCATGATCAGGAGAAAGTTAACAATGAGAAAACCACAAACTTGTGTTGGGACAAACGACCATTAGTCTCCTAGTAGGAAAGTAAACAGACAACATTTTTTTTAAGTTACATTACATATGGAAGAGGAATTCATTTATGATATTGACTAAGAACATTATGAGATATACTTACATTTTAAGTAGATTTTCATTTTTTTAATAAATTTCCACCACTAACTCAATTTTTTTAAACGATGAGTATTCAAGAAGACTTGGTCACACTGGAAGAGCTAGAATAAACTTCTATAGAATCACATGATCCATTCAGGATAAACTATATATTTACATTGTCTTTGAATATTAATCAAAACCAAAATGGTTAGTGAATGATCTAATGATCCCCCAAAAGGATATTCATTGAGATAAATATGCACTAATATTAATTTCTAAAATTAAACCAACAATACCCCAAAGTTAAATAGATACCATTCAATAACCAATTGTCCTTAAAATCCTTTAATATAATCCAAACTAATATTGAAACCCAAATCATAGAAGAATTTGATTATGTAGTCTCCCATGTTACATTGTATCTCCAAATGAAATCAAATACTCTTAAAGTCACATACTTAAAAGTAATTAACATCATCACATATTCTCTGTTATAGATTAATAATTTCTATAAATAACCCAAATCACTATAAATCAACAATAAAAACGTAGATAAAAAAATCCACCATTACTCTACAAATGAAACCCCATTATATTCTATTTTCCTTGTGCATATAGTGTTTCCAACAAAGCGAACATCTTCCAAAATAACATTTATCACTTAATCACCAAATCATTTTCCTATACCAAGGGTATTCATTTGATAAGACATAAGAACCCAAATCATCTTATTATTGATCAATAAAATCATTTAACAAAAAAAAAATAGTCACATTAACCAGGGACTTCACGTAGTCCAGTGGTAGGCGATAAATCCCAATCTCACTTTGGTTGTGGGTTCGATTCCCACAGCTTTGTCCGACGCGACGGGTTGTCACACGGTCTACGTGTTGTCCTTTTTCAAAAACTATATTTTATAATATTACCAAAATGAGATAAATTCCTCAAAATAACATAATTTAATCACAAATGTTATATCATACTTTGCATTTTTATCCCAAATTATAATAACTTATAATTTTCTCAAACCCCAATGATCATATAAAACCAAATGGTTTTTTATACCTATATCCACAAGAGAAGAGACAATTCTTCCTCAAATATCATTCTCACATGGCAAACTGCGGGGTTACAAATACAAGAGAAAATTATTCCAAAGTAAACCCATCAATAAAGATCACTAACACTTTTAAACATTTCACCATCCATTTATTTCCACATAGGTTCTTCATCATATGTTCCTCGGGTTCCCACATTGCCTCTTCCATCTTATGATTTCTCCATATATCTTTTACCAGACGAGTCATCCGGTTTCTCAACACTTGATCTTTGGTATGAAGAATTCTGATAGGCTCTCCAAAATAAGATAGATCTGGTTCCAGTTATAATTCTTCATAGGTGAATACATTCGTTGGGTCAGGCATGTATTTTGTCACTAGAGATATGTGGATCACAACATGAACTCTGGAGAGACTAGGCGGATTTTCCTTTCGGTAGAATGCGTTCATGTGTCACAATGGTACCTCAGGAATTTTTCCAAATCATCTACTTCCTTTACCCAAAAACTCCTCATCCATTTTGGATTATATCGATGGAAGCATCGATGCATCATAAAAAAATAGGTATTTCTTATATATAATTTGGAGACATCGTCTTTAACATGTTTTTTTAGAAAACTTCTCACTGATTCATCTTCAAATATTTCAAAATAAGGTTTTGGTAAATCAGTTTTTGTATATCCCAAAAGACATAAATATATAATTTGATACATATAGGCTGCTCGAAGGTCTCCCTCTTCTGCAGCATCTAGAAAATCATTTAGTGCATCGTAATTTTGAGATAAAGTGAATAATTTGAAAAGACCCTGATGGTACTTCCCACGCTTAGCGTGGTAAGAAAGTTGAGAGCGCAACATTATCCCACAGTCGGTACTTGATCCTTGAAAGAATCGTGCAATGCTAGAGGTATTGGATGTCTCATAAAGTTGTTTTCATGTAACTTGGACATTTGAAAAAGTTTCAACATCGTCTGCGCATGACTTCTGGATAATAATTGTAAGTAGTTCTTCAGGAAGAGAGAGAAGAGTTGTTCGTGATCTTGCTCCCTCCATGTTTCAACTAAAAAAATAAAATACAATTAGGGTTTTTGAATACTTATCTAATAGGAATAAAAAAAAGACATAATAGGATAATCTTGTAATTGAACAATATATCCTAACTTGGGGTACCCTATGTTAAAATCTACATTATCCACTATCTATTTGCCGACATATATTCTTAGGGGCATTTTTTGTATTCCCTTAATAATGGTTTATACTAATCTTGTGAATTTACCAAAGCATATCCCCCGGGAGTGTCGTAACCAAGAGTGTAGCAAGGCCCGTTGTCGTGTACCAGTTCCCGTTCGAGTCTAGCTCAAAGCGGTGTTTTCGGGTTTTATCCCTAGGTACATCTGTGCCAGAGCCACCTCTACCTGCTCGTATCCAGACATGGATGTATTGCTTGGAAAACTCACAAAATCATTACAATACCAAAATTCTAGGAAGTTCTTCTATACTAATCCTCAAAGTTCATCTTAGGTCTACGTGCTCTAATCAGAGTTTATCTAAATCTAGCTTCCAAGGTTTGTACTAAACTTCCTCTGATACCAACTGTAACGCCCCGACCCTAGTTACCTAGAGTCGGTGCATTATTACATAACATTGGCATGATCACAAGAAAGATCAAGTCTCGAAAGACCGATTGGTTTAGTAGCCTTGGAATAACTAGATACATCCAAAATTTTTTACATTACATCATAAGAAAACATCTTGTCTTCATATCCCCTCATACTATCCCTACAGGTCATTCATAAATTACTTCTTCATAATCCTGGGAAAAAAAATAAAACATTGAAAGGGGTGAGCTCATATGCTCAGTAAGGATAACATTATAGCAGAAGCTTTCATAAATAAGCATAAACACTTAAGGCAATTTATAAGCATAAACACTTAAAGCAATTTATAACTAAAACAAAAGCCTTTTAAACTTGAACTTCAGCATAAAATGGCAAAGGTAAAATGAAATAATGCCATTTACTTACTCACATGGATATTCTACTAGTCGAATGATCTCATGCAATATCAATATCCACTTTCATAATTATGGAATGCATAATGCCAGACTATCATAACCACATAGCCAAGGCCTCGTGCCAAGACTACAAATAAGATTTTTCCAAGGCCTTGTGCCAAGACACTAGTTTGTCTCATGAGACCTACCGATGCATCGAGGAGCTATAGCGGGCTCCACCCGTCACTTATTAAGTCCAATGCATTCCTCATATGAATAGGTTTAAGCATAAAATAAACATTCATATTAAAACTAGCATACGAAATGTCAATACTTTAACCACAAACCATGAATGGTATAAAAATAGAACATCCACAGTCAAACATAACTCATTTGATACAATATGGAAGATTGTATTGTATCACATTAACCTCGATCATGAATAATGAAGGATGTTGACATAGATGAAAATAATCATCAAAACATTTTGAGGGAAATATCCCCCTTTTCTTGAAATCATTTAAAAGTCACACTATTTGTCAAGAAGCCATTTAAAAATTGATTTTTGAATCAAAGTGTCCCATACCACTTTGAAACTTTTAAAAGGAGTTTTAATTTTAAAACTTTAATGTCCATATAAATAAATCCTTAAAACCATTTTTAAAACATGGACATTAATGAGCAAGATATAGAAGAATAAGTCTTTAAAACATTTTAAAATGGTATTTTGGTTAGAGGTTCCAACCAAAAGAGACACTTGAATACAAATAATTGTGGTAATAAAAACTTTTTAATATCATGAGAATAAAGGGATTCATGATATACTATGTCAAAGTACATTATATACACCACATAAAAGTGATTTGGTGTATATCAACAAAGAAGTCTCAATGGAATGTAAATTGAGATGAAATCTCTCATAAAGGTTGTATCCTTAGGTTAAGGATAAATCAACGACATAATTATGTGTGACAAATATAAATACACTAAATATGATTGGATATTCAGTGTAAATCAATCAAAGGATATTCACACATATTCTTGTAAAAACAATACCAACGAATTGGATGTTTAACTCAACAAATAGAGAATGAGTTAAAATTACTCTTATCAAATTCATATCAATGACATGAGAATTATCAATGGAGTGATTATGTGTATCAAACTTATATCCACAGGAAGGGGAGTGGAAATTATGACATAATCAAATGAATAGTGATTCCACACATAATCTTGGGGTAATATAATCAATGAAATATGCGTAAAGCCAAATGAGTGGAAATTGAAATTCAAATTCCCTTATCGATTAGGTAACTTACGAAACATACACCCATGAAAGAAGTATCATACCCTGATGATGTAAATACCCATAAATTAAAGTATAATACACAATGGATGCAATCATGGGCAGTACTCCACATGCAATAATTAAGTGGTGAACAATGGAAATCTCACGGAATTGAAAGTGAGATAAGAAAATCCCTTACCACGTTAATCGACTGAGTCGTATGGCCAAAAGTTAATAACCACCAAATGATTTACAGAATAACATGAATATAAAGAGAATCATGATAATATATATCAAATGGCCATACACAATACACCACTTTCAATAATTTAGTGGCGAATAATGGAAATCTCACGAAATTGAAAGTGAGATAAGAGAATCCCTTACTTTGTACTTTTTCCTTGGTCGATGGTAGGTTTACCTCCTGTATAATGGTAAAATAATTGTTATTGAATAATACAAGAATAATTTACTTTAATATGATATCATATATGATCTTTTAACATTGATTTGTTAATATTATCTTAGAATTATCGTCATTTCGGGTGTTAACGGGTTCATTTTACTTTATATTCTTTGTTATGTGAGCCATATTCGTTATTAATGGGATGTATATTATTCATATCCAGAATGATATCAAGTCCTTAGATACTATTTTTAAATCATCAAATTATAATTATACTTGAATGGATATGATGGACAATGAATCTCATCGCGTTCGTGGAGACGGTAGTCCGTACGTACGCACGAACGCTACTTCCATTTAATTTTTCATTTTAAAAGTATTGAATCCAAATGATACATATGTATATTATTATTCCAGTATAATATAATATTTTATATATGTTACTTAAGTTCATTAACACCATCCTTTATACGTTTCATGTGTGGTATGAACGAGTCATATCATTTTAAGGGGGCGGTAGTCCGCACTTCCTCAAATGAAATTATCGTATGTATATACAACATGAAACGAATAATGATATGAAATAAAATGGAATTACAGAATCTTATATATAAAATATATATCATTAATATCATATTTAATTACAGTGCCATCATAATGGCCACCATGAGAGGCGGTAAGATGTATTTGAACAATCATCGTTTCGTGAGGCGTTAGTTTGCCATCCACAGAAACATTATGTTCATCATCCATTAGATGGAGTTGTGTGTATGTTTAGTTTGAATACTTCTTATAACAACATCCTAGTATATTTTGGATACTGTTTTTGTTACAAAAGAAAGGAAATAAAAAGAGTTTGGGGGTTGGAGAAGTAAAATAAATGAAAATAATTTAAGATAAATCGTTACCTTTAATTTAGGTAACTCACTTTGGTTGGAACCAAAGGACTTCTTGAAATGCTTTCTGCCTAAGGGGAAGCTTCAAGGAGGAGTAGAGGGATGTGGGGAGCTTATTTGGGCAGGGTTTGGACGAGCCAAGTGGCTTGAGAGGTGTGAGGAATGAGTAGAAGTGGTCTCCTTTTATAAGGGAGAGGAGGGGCTCTTTAGGAAAGAGTGAAAGTATTACTTTATAATATAATTATATTCGGTTTATAATGGTCCAAAAATCATTGAGGTCGAAGATAAGATGACTCATATTCTAAATAACATCAACCAATAAGAATTGGACAGGTTTTAGATAATATTTTAATCATTATAATCTTATTTATTTAAATGATTTATTAATGAGGTAAACATTGCATCATTATTGTGTCATTAATAATTTAAATTATTTGATGTCTAAAAATTATAAATAAAATATCATTATGTAGGAAATCTTTTTAGATTTCTAATGAATATTTATAATCGAAAATCCAACATGTATAACCCTATGTAAAAATTGTTCTTCTAAAAGATATATGCTTGTGTCATTTTTGTATTCATTTTAACTTAATTAAAATAAAGTGTCATTATCACTTACAAGTGGATCCATGGGGTCCCAAAATCGACCCAAAGATGCCCATGGTCGACCATGTATCAACCAATAGGGTTAAGACACGTTTTAGGGTAATTTAGTATTATTATAATATTATTTTTTAACCCTTATTTACCGGATTTACCCTTAACCATGGTAAATAAAATATTTACCGCAGTAATTATTCAAAATGTCTAAAAATAAAAGTTACCTATTTACACAATTTGAACATCCTGATTCCAAATATGGAATCCATTTTCCTAAATTCAAAACACAGAAGTGGCAGAAATTAATTTAAAATTAATTCCCGCTGTTAAAATAAAAAGCGTGTTTTTAAGAGATAATAACTATCAAAAGATTGACACTCGTTTATGTCTGGTTTAATTGTGAAATTATGTCCAATGACAAACATTAAATTAAATGGTAAAAATATATTCTAAATATACTTTAAAACCACTCAAATTCATAATTTATCAATATTAATTATTTTGATTAAAAAAGTTGTTTTTAATTAAAATTTAGTAATTTTCACTATTCATCAAAATATAAAAGTTATCCGAAAAGTACCAAAATTTCACCCTAGGCTAATTTCGATATTCCGAATCCAAAAATGAAGTCCCTTTTGAAATATAAAATATATATGATTTCAAAAAGTATGTATTACTATTCACAACGGCTAGTTTAATTAGTTGTGGTGTGTGTTAGAACTCGAGGTTGCGTACAACACACGCTATCGCATTATTCGAAGGGAAACGTACCGTGGAAGCTTGGGGTGTTACAACGACCTTTTCCGCCTCCATGAGTATTATTTAGTCTTTGGATTTCTCAACAATCTGTGATGTTTTTAAATTGAAATAAATACCATATACTCTTTTATGTATTTTGGTATTGAAAATGGTAATGGATTTGTTATGTCAATATATTTGAGTGATATATTGTGATCAAAGTGTGGAAATGTTTTCTTTCCATTATATTTGTTTTATGTCTTATGTTTTTATTATGGTACTTAGACATTTGACGGGTGGTTACGTGATAAACCATATGACGGGTGGTGTCGTGAATACCAGGACGGGTGGTTACGTTATAACCTCCAATGCATTGGGTATGTAAGTCGGCCGTATGGCTATTCCATTTAGTATGTATGGAAGTTGGCCGAATGACTATTCCATTAAGTGATATGTGTGGAATTCGACCTTATGGTTATTCCACTTAAGTATGTTTATGTCCCAAGTTACCTTTATATGTTATGTGATCTTTATATGGGTTTTATGGTAATCTTTTGGTTACAAAAGGGTAAGTAATGAACTTTTATTCAGTGAAGAGTTTTTACTACTTCCAAGAGGTGAAAAGTATTACTTTGATAAAGTATACATGGTTTACTTGTTGTTTTGAAAAACTAACAGATTTCATTCTTTGTGTATCCCTTACTGAGATTTTTATGCTCATCCCAAGTTTTTGAAATGTTTTTCACAGGACATAGCATGGAATAGGGTCAAGGATGGGATCAAGGGAAAGTCATGCTACCTAAAACATGGAACTATACATGTTTCTTTTTAAGAGTTTTTATTTTATGGAAATTTAGTAGAAGCGACTACTTTGTAATCTTTTGATATGTAATAGTTATGTCCTAATTCTCTAAAACTCTAAACCTAAAAAGATCCTCAATGTAAATTACTCATTTAATTCAATATTATGTAAGGTTTAAGGCTGGGGCCTTATATGTAGGGTTCTAAGTTACCTACTTTCTTCTGAATTACATGCACCTTATTCTATGGATCTATGAGTGATCATTGTCTTTGAAGGATGAATTCCTTATTTAGGGAAAAGTGAACAGTATCAATGTTGTTTATTTTTGACAGATTTTGATGTGATGTGAGCCTTGGATGGTTGATCCTGCAAGGCTGTTGTGGTATGTGGGGGTAGGGAGGCCTAGTGGTTGTGACAACATTTGATGCCTATAGTGGCGATAAGCATTAGTTTATGCATTTGGGTATCTGGTAGGACACTAGGGATGATATAAAAGGTTGAGAATTGGATAACCCATTGATATATTGTACATGTTGTTTATTGAATCTGGTGTTTTTTATTTTCTTTAAATTCTCCACTACTTGAGATAGATGTTATTGCTTACCCTCCTTTTAAAAGAGGTGATGACGCACAAGGTAAGAAACATGCTTTCTGTTTTAAGGTTCTTGAGTTTGGATAGGTATATGATCCTACTATAGGTGGAAGATATTCGAGGGGTATTCCACCTACTCATAGTTTTGAGCCCCTTGTGTTTTTATCATAAAATGCATTCTTAGAATACATGGAATTATTAAAATTGGAAATGTTGTCAATAAATGAATAAATTGTGTTTAACCCATGGTGTTGCATCTTACAAGGATGAAATGTAAATATTATACATTTGAGGTTGTGATATTGAGAATCCATTTACATGGATTAGATATTCCTGGAGGGAATGCCTCTTAGTTGGAATGAGAATTAAATGTAATGTTGTAATGATAATAGTTAATTAATTTTTAAATAATTATTTAATATAAAGTGAAAATAATTAAAATGGATAAGGTGACTTAATGTATCTATATAAATTATTTTTTAGTTATAGGACATGTAGTCTTAATAGTGGTAGCATGGAGTCTAGGATATGTTAGATGTAGTTGAGTATAAGACTTGTTTTTTCCAATGTGTTCTTCAGAGATATATTATATTTTGTAATAATTTGTTTCGATTCTATACTCCAACCTATCAGTTATGGAATCTAACAAAATGATTATTATGATACCTGGGGTATGTTTTCCTCAATATCATGATGGGAGGATGGATGACTGACTGCCCCATATGGCCACACTCTCCTCTATTAATAGTTACATGTGTTAGTATGCACGATAGTTAGTTTTACACATATATGTGCGTAGTGTTATATAATTGCTTATTTTTATTGACACACATATATTGTGGACATAGTTTCCTATGGTGTAGTATAGGTGTCATGTCTATATGAAATAATTCCTTGAGGATACTTACACAATGTTCAGGCTGTGATGGATTGAGGTATAATACCTGATGTATGATACATGTTATGCGAGCTGTGGTGGATCCTAGAAACTACCTGGTTATAATGGTTATGTGGAAGTGGTGGTTTGTTGAGTGAGGTTCATGTTGACACATGAGGGGAATGTTGTGGTGCTTCACATAGGTGTCTGTGGGAAATCCTTTTTTGATAGAGATTCCCAGGACGTGAAATATTTGGGAAAAGTGGAAAACTTGTGGGGAAGTGGTAGAATGGTACCCTTGATATTATTTATTATATTATATACTCTTGTATGTGATAATTGATAAGAGTATCCATTGAGATTTTGGGAACATAGTTTTCTAATTTAAGTGATTAGTTAGTTTCACTTTATGTTCACTATGCTTTAGCATGTAATCTATACATTTGCACGAGAGGCTCTAGGTATGATCCTATTGAGTGTAATATTATACTCAACCTACATTATGTAAACTATTTTTTCATGTCACGTAGAGCATATTGGATATCAGGTTGGTTACATCTATTTTTGTGGAATTTGCAGGAGCTGTTTGGGATTCATGGTCACTTCTGTTTTCTTATAGTTTAGTACATGTAGTTCTCCCAATATAGAAATAGTAGTTTTTATGAAATTAGATATGTGTACATGGGTTTCCATGTATATTGTAGTATGATACCGATTTGGTTAGTTTATATCTTATATCTATCATTTTCACGTGTTCTTTTAAAACATAATTCCTCTCATTTGTGTGTTTTATATACCATTGGTGCTAGTTCCCATCCTGGGGCCTACTAGAGGTTGGACTCTGGGGGGAGGGTCATTGTCTCTCTTCTCATATTACTGGTCTAGTATGGGCACACTCTCTGGGGAATATGACAAGAGGTTCATAAATAATTTCTATTGGAATATGACACCTCTAACAGCATTAACTATAATATATCTTGCATTCAGATGGGTTTTCACTTCATGTATGGCTTTAGGTTGTGTTATACATTAGTAAAGATCATTTATTTCTTTTGGGTCTTGGAAGTTGTGTCCCCATGAAAGTAATTATCCCACCTATGATCTCGAGTTGTAATAAGTGGTGTTTTCCTTGATTTTGTTGAGACATTACCTAATTGATGTGCATTTTGTTGTCTTCACCAATCAAAAAATCCTGAAGTATGTTTTCTCCCAACATGACAGGAACTTGTGACTATTTTATTGGATAGATTTCATACAATATTATGACTTCTAAATTTAATATACACCTAAATAGGAGAATGTTCTAGCTGATACATGGAGTAAATAGACGCGTAGTTTTGTAGTGCATGAATTAGGTGACTCCTGAATAGTGATGGAAGAACACTTGGCATTACATCTGGATATAGGAGAAGATTAGGGAAGATATTGTATTTTTTGTATGATGGTGTAGTCATCTTTGTTACAGTAGGTGGAAGAGTCCCAGTTCTAGGATATTGAGGTGGTGGTATGGAGTGACTGAGTTTTTTGTGGTGAGGCGCCTGATGGTTGGTATGAGGATGACCAAAACCATGTGCTATTTTAGGGAAATATTTTTGTTCATTTGGTGATGTGTGAGATAGTTATCATAGAGTTTTGTAGTTCACCCTTAACAACACATACTAGCATGAAAAAGATGTTCGAATCATTGAGGAGTGTGTTTTTGTGGATTGTGATGAATCAAATAGTTGCATAGTTTGTCTCTCAATGTTTTTTTTCTAGAAGGTAAAGGTTGAGCACCGTTTCCCTGTTGTTTTCTCCAACAGTTAGATGTACCTCAGTGGAAGTGGTAGGGAATTTTTATGGAATTTATTACTGGTTTTACTCGAGCTCTGGGAGGCTATGGAGATATATGGGTGGTAGTGGATCGTTTGAAAAAATCATCCACCATCAAAAAAATCATGGAGTTGAGCTCAGTGGAGGTTTTGTCGAGGATGTATCTAGAGGTGGTGGCAAGGATCCACAGATTTATGAGTATAATCATTTCTAATTGAGAACCTTGTTTTACCTTCAAGGTGAATAGAGTTACCCAGGATCATTTGTGATCTCAACTATACCTTAGAACAACCTTTCATCTGCAGATAGATGGTTAGAGAAAACTGATAATCCAGACTCTTGAAGACATGTTGATATATTGAGTCCCGAATTTTGGAGGTTCATGGATGATCCACCTTCCATCGATATAGTTTTCTTACAACAATAGATTTCACTCCACCATCGACATAGTGGCATTTGATTCCTTGTATGGTCCTCTATTCCATTATGAATTGTAATTGAATGGGTTCAGATAGTCAGGAATTTTGAGGCCGAATCCGGTACATAGAACAATAGGGATGGTTCAAGTGATTCCCAAGTAGATTAAGGTCGAAATGGTTTGTTAGACGTAATATGATAATCATAGTTTGAGACTGGTGGAGATTGAAGTTGGGGATCACATGTTTCTTCGTGTTAATCCATATCATGGGAAGTAAAAGATTGGTCATGGGAGTAATATTTTTCACCTATTTATTATTCCTTTCAAGGTGTTGGATTCTTTTAGAGATGTGGAATATCGGGTAGCACTTCCATCGTAGATGAGCCAGATACACGATGTTATTCATCTGTCATTGCCCGGTTATTTTCTTTAGGATGACTCTTACAACATTTATTAGGACATGATCAAGGTTGAATATGATGTAACCTTTAAGGAATTACCAATAGAGATACAAGACCGCATTGAGATGTAGTTACATGGGTTTTCTATCCCGTTGGTTTGTGTTTTGTGGTGTCATGGTGGAACAAAAGAGAGTTTATGAGAACAATATTCACTAATACTTTCTCAACACCCTTGATATTTTATTTTTTGATATTCTATTATAACTCAGTTAGTTTGGTCGTTGTAAACCATTTTTTGTTTATGTGATGGCATTATCTTATGGATTGTTTTGGATTTATCACTTTTGAGATGTATCCCCCTAGGTGATTTCTTAATATTAGGTTGGGGTTTTCCATGGTTTTTCACTTTTTCTACTAGTTAAGAAGTTAGGATCCTATGGTTGAATGCACCTTATGAGGTATCCCAAGGGGTGGCTGTTCAGACGACCTCTTTATTTTCAGTTTCAACTCTGTTGGTTTTGGATACTTGAGGATGAGAATTTATTGAGAAGCATCTGATGTAATGGCCTAGATTCACATGGATAAACCCTTTACTGATTTTCAATGATTTAATTTCTATTATATAGATCAGAAAAAGTTTGTAGAAGTTTAATTAAGTAAAATATGGATATAAGGGATTACATGTCATGTAACGACATTACACAATGTAAAATGTTGTATCACAAGGTGTTTTATGGTGTGAAAGAGGGGTTCATGATTCGAAATAATTTACGGTCTAGAAAAATAATATAAATAATAGTGGTGATGTGTTTTTGGTGGAACTCGACCTCAAGGAATTACATGACATGAAAGGATTTAATATGTCATGTAATACCCTAATGAAATATGTTTTATGTTTTTTCTAGTTGCACATTTTTTTTGTCAAAAACCTATAGTTTTAGTGGCTATCCCAAAATTATAGGGGACCCAATGACCCTCTGTTTAGTTTTTTCGATATTCCATCATCACATAATGAGCCATTTCTCCCTTCTTCAGTCTGTAGCAATCCATTTTTGACATAAGGTATGATCTACCATTGTTTTTAGGGTTTCTTCAATATGTTTCCCTATATTTCTCTTTTATAGGTAATGTAACATGATCTAACACTTTGTAAAGGAGTTATTATGGTGGTTGGTTAGTGAGGTTGTGATGTGGCGCCTTCAGGTGGATGAATTTGTTGTGGGAGAGGTGATCATGTTTTGTTACTTTGATCTGTTCTTGGGAAAATAATTTTAGAGACCTTTTGAGTTTGGTGATTGTCTTCTTCACTAATTATTTATATGAAATCAGATATTTAACATGGTTAATCCCTTGGATTGCTATAGAGTTGAAATAATAATTATATGAACTATATTAGATAATTGTTATTGATCATATATTGTTTCATTATATAGTGATAACAATTTTCATTTTTATTTTCTAAATACTATGATATCAATTCCTTTCTTGGTTTTTCATGATTTTTTTGATGGAAATTGTTAAAGAACATAAAGTTGAAATTAATTTTAAATTAATTAGCCAAAAAAGAGGCATGTTTAAGGAATCTAGATGTAGATGTTTTGATTTGATGATAATAAAATGGATGTAGTTATGTAAGTTTAAAAAAATTGGTAAATTAAATATGGAATAAAGAATCTATTTTCTTATAAATAAAATTCATTTTAGGTATTTGACTTACCCTATTTATTGTAATGTCTATGAGACTTATGATTTGGATTTATGATTGGTTGTTGTGTGTGATGGTTGAATGTTGTGTTTAGGGCCAATATTCCAGTTTCAATAATGTTTATTTCATACTTATTCTAATGTGATGTGAGGCTGGGATGGCTGATACTAGAGGGATGTTGTGGTATGTGTTGTAAGGGAGGACCAGTGGTTGTGGCAGAAATTGACACCTACGGTGATGATATTCATTATTTTATGCATGTGGGTATCAGAGAAGACAATAGGGATGATTGAATGGGCTGATGATGGGATTAACCATTGATATGAATGTTGTTATTTTTGTTGAATTTATTGTTTTTTATCTATATTACATTCCCCACTACATAATGTATATTTTATTTATTACTCTGCATTCAAAAGAGGTGAAGATGTGTAGGGAATTCCATGTGCTTTCCGTGTTAGGCTTATCGAGGATGGATGGGTGTACACTCCTACTATAGGTATAAAATACTCAATGGTTGTCAATTTACTCACCATGTTGAGACCCTTGTGTTTTGTAGCTAATAATTATTTCATATAATGCTTGTAATTATGGAAAATTGTAATGTTGATAAAAATGAATCAATGATGTTTAGCATATGGTCATGAATCTTTATAGGATGCAATATTGAGGATATAATTTTCATTTTGTGACACTAAGAATCCATGGACTCGTATTGATTATGCCTAGAGGGCGTGGATCTTGGTTTTAATGTTAATTAAATATAATTTGGAAATGATAACAGTTAATTAGTGGTTAAATAGTTAATTATCATAATTTCAAACCAATTAAAAGGTATAAGATTACTTAAAGTAGCTCTTTAAATATTTGTGTGCTTATAGGATATATATTCATTGTAGTGGCATCCAGGAGTCTGAGAGATGGTAGGTGAAGTTGAGTCTAATAGTATTTTTTCCCATAGTGTGGTTGTGAGCTATGTTATATCATCTACCCTTGTCTTTTGATATACTACTCCACCATGCCATTTATGGAAACTGACATCCTAGGGACTCAGAGCCCTAGGGGTGTTTCCCCTAACATACCAATGTGAGGATGGATTGATAAGTACCCCCTCTGGCCACACTCTCTTCTATTAGTAGTTACATGTATTGGTATGTTTTGTGGTTAGTTTTACCCATATATATGTATATAGTGATATAATGGATTTTTGTTATTCACACACATATTTAATGGATATAAATTTATGGACTAATATATGTGTACCGTGTATAGGATATCATGGATTGATGATATTAACTAGGGGTATCAGCTGTAATGGCTTGAGATACAATACCTGACGTATAGTACACATTATGTGAGATGTGGTGGCTCTTGGATACTAACGGGTTACATTAGTTATGTGGAAGTGGGGGTGTGATGCATGAGGTTCATGTTGACGCATGGTGTGCATGTTTTGGTGCTTCACCAAGGTGTTTCAAAGATTTCCTTTTTTGAGAGAGATGCTTAGGACATGAGATGTTGTGACATAGAAAAAAACTAGTGTGGAAGTGGTAGTGTGGTACCCTTGATATTCATTGTTATATTATATACTATTATATTTTATACTTTATGAGAGTAGATACGGTGAGGCTGGGAAGATAGTTTTTCTTTTTAGGTGATGTGATATGTTCACTTTTTTTGTTCAATGTGATGTAAAATGATTTCTTTACTTTTTCACAAGAGGCACTATAGAGGATCCTACTAAGTATACAGTTATACTCACCATATGTTATATAATATATTTTTAGTCACATGGGGTAGGTTAGAGATCAGGTTGGTATGTACATGCTTGGGGGGGGGGATTGTAGGATCTATTTGGGATTTGTTCTTACTATCGTTTTACTTTCATTTGGTACTTTTAGTTTTCCCATTCAATTTTAGTTGTTTTTCATGAAATTACATATGTGTAATTGGGTTATCTTTAATAATATAATTTGAGTCGGATTTGGTTGATTTCTATATTATCTATCTCTTTCTCATGAGATATATTAGAGTGAAACACATCCCATCTTGGTTTTTTCTATTCCCTCAGTGCTAGTTTCCAACCCACGGCCTACTAGATGCGGGACATGGGGGGGGGGTTATTTTCTCTTTTATCACATTGGATTCCTATGAGGGGTACAGATTATGGGGAGTGGTTGTGACACTCTATCACATTGTAAGAGTCAATGAATTGTTGTATGGGTTAACTATGGTACATTCACGATGTATCAAACAATACATTATTAATTTAAAAAACAATTGAGCCAAAGGGTTACCCTCTTAATTGGACTTTGGTCTATTCATATTTGATATGGGATAATTGGTGTTGGAATAACCCTTGATGGGATGGGTATTATAAAATAACATGGTTAATTAGGTGTGTATAGTTTTGATACATTTAACCATGTTAATAACAACATAGATAATATAATTTTCTTATAAAACAAAATAACCAGTTATCTTTGAATCATAAAAAATACGATTTTAAAAAATTTAATTTAATTATAAAAAGTTATAATTTGACTAATTTATATTTTAGTACAATAATGAGTTATAACATAGTGTATTTTTACCAAAATCAGCCAGGTTTTCAGGTATTATAATCCTCTTCAATGTCAAAAAATACAAATTTTAGGAGCATGATACACCTCTAAGTTTATTTCTCAACTATTTCCAACTGAAAAACAAAAATTAATTCCCCGAACAAGATAATATAAATGAGAAATTTGAGCTCTTATGTATCATTATATAATAATTCCCTCATAGAGTAATCCAAGGTCAGGATTAGGGGTTAATCCTATACGAACTCTACAGTATTCATCTATCCATTACGCAATTAGACTCAAATCTTGTTAAATATTTTGAAGGAACTTATCATGTCCACTGGATTTTTTATGACCGCGTTCATGAATTCAAGAAACATATTACTTAGGTTTAAAAGTGTATTCATCCATTGAATGAACGAAACAAGGTAGTAAACAAATTAACCACTTATAGAGACCCTTATGATACATTTAACCAATTTACTAGTCTTTGATCTCTTCTAATGGATTGTACCAATTTTTTGTCTGTCAATTCCCATTGGATCCACCCCATTCATCAACCATGATATATTGATTATCATCACTATTTAATAAAATAATTTTATTTTTTTGGTCGTACCATTGTAATATCCATGTTAGTGAAACCACTGTTTATGTTTACCACCACGTCCCATTTAAAACTTTTGGATTCTATTTTTACATATATTACTTTGATCCAATCATATTCATTTATTCAATGATTTCATGGTGATTATAAATCAATTTGAATATACTCCATTATATTTCATCATTTATAATTCCTAAAAAAATTAATGTAACTTGTACATCATTCTCCCTATTTTAAGGATTTCATTTTATTTTATTTGTTTATATCCATTATGTGTTTTTTGTAATATATATATTAAATATTAATATTAATTTTCTTATTTTTTTTATGTAGGATTAAAAATAATTTTACTTTCTTCATATAAATAGATACATATATCATGGTTTATTAATATATAATGTAAAATAAAAAATATTTTCATTTTTAAATTATTTTTTTATTTATTTAGTAATATTTTATGTTGTTTATATGTTTTAAATTTTATTATTAATTTAATTTTTGTATAAATTTATTTATGTTTTCGTAACATTAATATTTAAATTTTTATGTCTATTTATAATATTTATTTATAAAAAAAATCAATATATTTTATATTAACAAAATTTTACTAAATTTTTTAACAACAAATAATAATTTTACAATTATTAATGTTTTATTTAGAAATATGTACTCATAGTGTTACATAATTTTACATATATTATATGTTATGTTTTTAATTTTAATATTAATTTTGTTATATGTAGGATAAGTTTTCAAATATATATATTTTCTTAAAAAGTATTGTTAATAAGTTAAAATAGATAAATAATTTATATTTTCATTTTTTATTAAATTATACAAATAAAATATATAAATTATTTAAATTTTATATTAATGTTACTTAACCTGTTTTTATTTATGGCTAATACAGACAAACCAACTAATTCTAATTATAGAAATAATATTTTAATATGACATATTTAGATAGAATATATTTTTAATCCCTTATAGATAGTTTGGTTTTTAGTCCAGTTTTAGAAAATTTTTCTTTAATGGTGAATAAACTTAAATATAATAATATATAAAATTGGTTGGAATGATACATTTTCTTGACAATTTCATATTAATAATATGTATAAAGTATTGTTTTGTATTCAAGGTATATAAAATGGAGCTAAATTGAAATAGTTTTTTTCTTATTGTAAATTTATATACACATATCATCTAGGGATATAGTTTTTCTGGATAATATTGAATGGGTAATTGGAATTTAATCATTCCAATATAGGGAATATGGATTGTCCATTTTCATTAAATAAAAAACATCAATATTCTAAAGCATATGATATTTTTTGTGATTGAAAAATTATTGTTTCTCATATTCATCTTTTGGATGAATACTCAATAACAAAATGTCAAGGAGATTCCAATAAAAAATACATTGAAAATAGAACATAAATGATATTTATAGTGTATTTCTATGTTTTGGTTAATCATTTAGTTCTAAAATAACCCTTTTCTAGTGAAGGTGAATTTGTTCCAACACTAGCGATATATTAGATGAGTTTTATTGTATGTGATTTGATTTTACACATAAATTTCATGTTATCACCACATAATTGGTCAATCATAACCATTAATAGAAAATTGATTATATTTTGTTCAATTCTTGTTTATTATGAACATTATACTACTCAATTATACTACTTTTGACCATTTGGGTTGTAATTGAACACTCTGTATGTCCAAAATATTCTATAAATTTTCATCAAATAAAAATTTAATGGAAGGAATAACCATAGGAAGAATGATTATGTATAATTCCCCAAATTAACCAATTTTTAATTTAAAAATGGAATATATAAATAAATAAAAGGTCCCATTTGACCCTATTGAGAGAAAGGTATTCAAACCTATGTCCACCAAAGAAGTTGATTGGATGATGTTGAATAAGAAGATGGTTGGTCTCATCCATGAAGTGATCAATCACAACACATACCACCACATTTATCAAAAGGGAATCATGTGCATACAAACTCTCAATGAGGTTAGAGAATATTTATTAGTCATATAATTCTTAAAATAATTTTTTATTATTAAAGTAGTTTGTAAATATTCAAATACACAGTGGAAAATCTTTAATTAAACACACAAGTGAGTTCTAGAGTCTTGTAAATAAATTATTGGTTAATGTTAAAACCATGGCTCAGGAATAATATTAAAACCAAAAACTCTCTACCCTTCTTAATAGATAAAATACATTGGGGGCCTCACTCTGTAACTCAGTACCCAGACAAAATAATATCATTGAAATAGTAATGCATGCACCATAAAGTAAAGAAGTTCAATGAAAGGATATGAGTTACAATCAGATATAATATATCATCCTAGATAGGTGAGAGAAAAAACAATGAGACAAAAAAGGGGTATAATTTAGAGTCTAAGGAAATAGAAGTGCAATGATTAGAAATGGATCGTGGAAAACACAAAAATAATTCCATTTTTGTGTTGAGGGTCACTTGAAGAATAATTGTCAAAAGTACAAAATGATAAGGGACATTGGTCATACTAAAAATGGAAAAAGTGACATACACATGACTATCACTAATGAATTTTTTTTTCTACCAAGTGGTGAATAAGAAAATTTCATTCACGTGTTAAGATAAGAAACTGAATGGGTGGTAGTTAAGTCAACATCATACCATGTCACTCTGAATCGTGAGTATTTCATGACTTATTATACTGATAACATTAGTGTAGTTAAGATAAGCAATACAAGTTCGATTGATATTTTTATCTTGGATAATATCTAAATCCTAATGAATGTACGCGATATAATAACAATAAAGTATATTTTACAAATTTCAATATTTTGGATCAAAATTTTGTGAGGAATATCCTTATAAAAAGGCGTTGGAAACATCTTCAGAAATGGTTCATGGAAAAATATGAATGGATCCATCTTTATCTCTTGAAGACACATTTGCAGTATAGTGTAATTTTTTTTTGTGATGATATGAGTAGACATCCTCAACCTAGTGAATGTACTTGTTTCATCAAATTTTTGAAATATGAAACTCATACACATTAGTGGATGAGGGCCACAAATCCTAATAATGAATAAGTACATCTGTGTTGAAATTGATAAACCAATTAATTATTGAAACTTTTGGTTGTATAGAAAGAACACAAAGATTCATTCAGTACTATTTCATTGAGGATATTGTAGTTCCTATATTTTGTGTATTCTAATGTGTATGGTACCATGGAGCTGCATTAACTATGAGGTAAAACATATTTATTAACTTTTACTATTGATTGAACTTGAATGGTGTGGGTATTCATCTTATGGATAAAGGACTAAGTACCATATTACATTAAGAAATTGTTTTATTTGGTGGACCATTAAATAATAAGTAAAGTAAATGATCATAATTTTTGTAATGGTTGATAGTATAGATAAATGGAGTTTCATTCCATTTATTTAAATCAGGTAATTTCACATGAGATTATTGTCCCACGCACCCAACTACAAAGATCTTTCATAGAGTATAAAAAACCATCATGTTGTTGGTCCAGAACATGGAGAATTTGGATAAGAAACCAATTAATTACAAGGGAGAAGGTGAATGAGTTTCATACTACCAAATCAATACATAACCATCAATTTATCTATATTTTATTATTTCATAGGGGGCATGTTCCATTAAACAACCATCTTACTCTCACTTATTAATATTTGAACGATTGACTTTTTTAACATGTATCCATTAATATTTATAAAAATTTAGACGAGTTTCCTAATAAATGTATATTTATAATCTATAGATATATGAAATTGTGATTCATGATTTGGGACCCGAAGGGAAATATGTTCATGAGAATAAAAAATATTGTGTTCCATGAGAACTAGATGATCAATGTAATTAAAAAATAATTACTCAGTAAAAAATAAAAAATTAATAATCAATTCCAACTCAAAAACATGTACCCACACCCCTTACCATTAATGAGGTAAATGTTTAACATGACTAATCAATAGTATACTTGGAGGTGGCATAGGAGGATATTGAAGAGGGGAACACAATCCTCTTCCCTATAAGGAGAAGAATAATGAAAATATATAATTGATATTGATCATCAGGAACATAATATTTCTTTTGTTTGACGATATACATGAGTAAATACTCCACCATCAAGATATGATTAATTTGGGAATCAATTTATGAATGGTGATAGGTACTAATGGAAATCAATAAGATATATCTAATTAAAAATTTCTAATGTGGAGACATGAATTGGAGGATGAGATTATGTCAATGAATAATACATATACAAATTATTTAGTGAAACTACCCAGTTGATATGATGGACTAATGATAAATTAGGTGTCCTGATTGAAGAATAATGATAGTATAAATAAGGTTAATCATAAAGCCCTGTTAGTATTTAAAGTTTTCCATTAGAAAAAAGAACTAAATATTATGACATTGTTTCACCCATGGTAATGCTGAGTTCAATTAGAGTAATTTTTGGATTTATGGAAAACATGGAATGGTAGTTTTAATATATTAATATTATAATGGTGTTTCTTTATTGAGACCCCACTGAGGAGATATGTAGATCTCCTCCTGAAGCTTTTGAGGTTTATATATATATAACCCCCATGTCCAACATGAAGAAGAGCTTGTGTAGACTAAAACAGTGTCAGTGATAGAAGTATAATAAGTTCTACTCATTCATGGTGAGTCATGGATATAAGATAACATAATGAAAAAAATTAATTTACATCCATTGATTAATTATATAAACTTCATTTCACTCATATATTATTTTGATGATATCTTAAAATTTTGGGAGGATGTAAGAAAGAAAACTAGTTGAGGTTCTAATATAATTATTTTTATATGAAAAACATAGGATCCACTTAATATATTTTGGGTATATAGATTTATAATAAAAAATATGTGGTTCAATAAAATTTCAGGATAAATATTTTGAACAAATTCAGAAATGTTTCATCCAGGATAAATAGAATTAAATGACAATTACTCTACCTAGTCATAAGATGTTTATCAAGGTTCTATACCCATCATCCAAGGTTTAATTCTTGGTGATGAAGATGACGTTATATTATTTGGTGGTATGATGTTAAATGAATGCAATACTATGTGGGAGTGGGGACATAGCCAATGTCATGGATACCATGAATTGATTTCTCTCCAATACTAGGTTCTAGTACTAGGATAGAGTGAAGTTTATTATTAGGTATCATAATGTTTTATTAAATATATATACTTTTTGTGTTATATAGTTTCTATTCATCATTTTTAGGACTATAAACATTTAGATATGTTCAGGGTTCCATACACCAAGAAATATACATCATGATATATGTTTATTTTTATTAGAGGAGATATATAATTAAAGTAAAGGTTACAAAAGTTGGTTACCATATCCATGTTAGAAGAAAGTTACATTAAAGTATGAAAATAAGTTTCATGGTTAATGTGTTATCTTATAATATTGTATCCAATCATGAGGATTGTATGATTAATTATCATAGTTTTTGTTATTTTTAAATGGGAAATAAAATCATGTATCATTCATAGCTTTAGAACTAGAGGATTATATATCATTGAATATGTGATTTTATTGATCAATTGATACTATGACATATGAATGTAAACACGAAGAAGAACCCACGAACATGATGACAATGATGGTAACTCAAGAGAATCTATACTTTTAAATATTCTATAGTATATTACATTTGTATAGATTTAATTGAAGGTTTTTCCTATCTTATAATTTATTTTCATGCATTTTACACACATTCGGTTTTTTATCTTTAATTTAATGGGTTCAAGGATAATAATATCAATTTAATTAATTTAATAGGATTGATGACTTTTCATTATATAAAATTCATCAATCATGGATATAAAATAAAGTTGTTAGAAGCATCTATTGATGATATAATTTAGAACCAAGTTACACATATTATTTTTTATAGATCCTTGTGATATAAAAGTTAAAGAATATAATTGTTAAGTTGTTGGGTAGTAATTTTAATTATTATATTTAGTAATATAAAATAAAATTTTATCCTCTTTCCTTATAAGAGTAATAAAATCAATTTTTTTATTAATTTTTTAATATAGTAGATGATTAGGCCGTCCATGTTATGTATGAATAAACATCAAAAATAGGTATAATAATAAATGATAAGAAAAAAATATACATAAAATTAAATTTTGAGGAAATGAATATATATATAAATTAATAGATTCTATATAATATCTAAAAATGAAGATCAATTATTATCTGAATAATATAAAAATATATGTCAAATTACCTTTTAAAATAATATAAACTAATGAATAAAAACATATTTTATAATGCTAAATTTATTTATGGTTGATCTAGAGAGAAAATATAAAAATGCAATGTAAAACACAAAAATTAATCTAACTTCATTAGATTCTATTATGGAAAATAGATAATGTACAAAAAAAACTGAAGGATATCAACCTCTATCAATTGAATATATCTTGATACTAATTTTTTTTACATGAATATACTAATTGAGAGACTGAAACCAAATGAATGTTGTGGTTTTTGACAGACTGATCAATTTTTTGAAAAAAAATTCATGTTGAGTGCATAATGATGTTTCTTCGAAAACATGATATAATATGTAATTAAAGTGAAGAATAAATTAGTTTAATACTCATTAAATGTAAATGGGAATGTTTATTGTCCCTTGATATGGATTTTGTGTTTGAAAATGAATGTTAATACTGTGAAGAATCTAGGAATTTAAAATCATTATCGGTGAATTTAATTCATTGTCCAAAATTTTTTTATCTTCCCTAACACGTTGGTGTAGGTTTCTTTGTGTAAATATTCATCTAGTATGTGACCTAGATTTAAGGGATAATGAATACCAAATTATAATATCCCCATTTTATTAATTATTATATTATTTATTATTATTATTTTATATTGAAGATGATAATACTTATGTGATATCATCACCCATGTATTTATAGATCAAAATATGTTTGAATCAGAATGAATTTATCACACAGGTTCTTTCATAAGATAACTTGATCTAATAAAATCTAGAAAATTCTTGGAGGGGGAAAGCAATCGGGTTTTGAAAAATTATGTATCCCATCATTACAACTAAAATTCTCATTATTAAGTTCTTATAAAATATTTTATTTTCATTAATTTTCATCGTTTTTTATTATATAGTATATATATATATAAATATATCATTAACTATATATATGTTTTTAAGACACATAAAAACTATTTTTTCATATATATATAATTCTAAAAAAATATCAATAACCTTTTTTATAAGGAAGGATCCCTGAGAATTCTTCCACTAGTTCTATGTGGGATTTCACATATCTTTTCACCTCATTATTTTTAGAAACAGAATTGTTTCTCTAAACAAATAAAACCTTTTCTTCTTTTTTATGAATAAAATTCTAACATCAACCACTTTTTTTATAAATATTAATTCTCCTGATCATAAGAGAATCATTATACATAATACTTTTATCATTTTATTCAAACCATTATATAGTATTAATATTTCAATGTATTATAAGACTGGACTTTTTTTGGAAACATCAAACATGTAAATCATTAATATCATCTAGATATATAATATATACAATGATGATTCCATCCAACATGTCATTTTTAGAACTTTTATGTACATATTCTTATATCCTTTTCATGAACTCTATATGGATTAAACTCATTGACTCCTATGTGAATACACACCCCTTCTATTCTGACATGGGATAAAATTAAAATGCATATATATTTTTAGTAAAATAGAACATCTAGTGTTATCGATTTTTAATACATTATCAGTCAATTTCTAGTCATAATAGATGATATTGACACCAGTGAGTTTTTGATAAAATTTTCAATATCAATAATAATAAATGTACCTTTTTAAACCACTAAGTACATTGATTTCAATTTATATAATGATAGTGTTTTGTTTCAAGAAAAAAATAAATAATTATATAGTTTTTAACCTATGATATATATTATTTCTATGAATAATATCTATCGGTTGATATATTGTAATAGGATCTACATTATTTTTAGATAATATATCATATGTAATTGTTATGATACCATTTTTTAATAATAGTTTCACATAATAATATATAAAACTTATATATCATTATTTTTTGTTATACATGAAACTATATTATTTAAATAAGTTACTTCACTAAATATTTTTACAGATATTGGAGGCATCGTATTAGGACACTATATAATATCATTTAAAGGATTCATAATCCATTTAGGATAATCATAATAATATAATTGTAAATATTTAGTCTATCTCAAGTATCAAAATATTATAATTACAAATTTCTAAAGATCCACGCTAGTATTAATAGAATATATACTAATTTTCAAAATTGAAAAAATCAATATATCGTTTATTAAAATGCATTGAATTGAAAAAATAACCAATTACAATAGAAATTTTATTATATAGATATAACAGTATTATATAAAATTTTACCACTAGAATAAAATAGAGTATTTTCATTCTTAAACCAATACGATCAAATTTATATAACATTTTTTATATTTAAAAATACTGAAAAAAATCCCCACTGTATTTTTTTACATTAATAACTATACGTGTGATAACTATCCCAATATCCATAATTTTAAATATATTTGTTAAATAATTCTTAGACTTATTTACACTAATAAAAGTGGTTCCAAAAACTAACATATCATTGAAATATGGACTCACAATAACTACATATTAGTTTGTAAACATAAATAGTTAATGATCCCATGATTTTTTTGACATTGAATATTCATTAAATTATCGACACTAGTATCTAATGATATATTATTGGTGATCAAGATATTTTTTAGATCATGTGTTGAGGTTTTACAGGATTTCGAGTTCGGTACCTTTAAAAGACGAACACCAAAAATGAACTTAACAAATGTATAATAAAAATATAAAACATATATAGTATTGATTTAATTTTTTCTACATAAATTAAATTACATGGGATCCTCATGTAGTAAATGATTAGTAAGATAGGTGATTATGTCATGAAATCAATTAAAACATAATAATTTTAATTTCTTCATGTTTTTGTATCCCATTTTCTTCCTAATACCAAATATTTATATCAATTTGATGCATATTTTTTTATTTTGTTAATATTAGTTTTTAATTAAATTAGAAGATGGAATTTTTATTACCCTACAACCATTGGAGATGATCCAATTGGATATAAGATGGATGTGATTTAGTCAAATGAATATCTAAAGAATAAATTATGGGAACTACAATAGAGGGAAAAATGCATTTTACCCACGGTCATGTGGAAGTGGATATTCCCAGCAGTACACCCATTTATTAGTGTCCAAGTAACATCCTATGTTTTTAAGATGAAATTTTATGTTCGATTACCTATATGACAAGCCACATCAAGCTTATATGAACCACTAAATAATATTATTTAATATATTAGTTTTTAAATAGACATTTCAAATGGATTGAAAGAAAAGGATTAACCAAATTATGAAAATAGGGTTTAGACATGTATATGTAAATTATGTATATGGTGACCTTGTAATTATAAATTAAATTAAATAACATTTTAAAATAAAATATAATGTTTTTTCTAAAAAAAATTAATTGTGTAAATGTGTGGAATATACTAATAAAGAAACAAAGAATTTTATTAAATTAAATTAATATATAATTAATATATTCAATATAATATTTAACATTCATATTATTTGTTTTCATGAAATTATATAATGAAGAAATGTAGTTTAAATCTAAATATATTATTTTTAAAAAAAGTACATTTTAATTTCGTTTGACGGTAGACATGTTTTGAATATTTTACTAAATTTTATTTGACAAAAAAATTATGCTTTATAATAGGTGTATCAAAATTTACATTTGTTGAGTTTTTGGTATTTTCTATAGAACAATCATATTTCGATGAATAGTTAATAATACAAAATCTTAGTTTAAAATTACAATTTCATTCAATTTATTTATATAGTAAAACTGTGTTTGGAATTATTTTTAATGAATAATTAAATAATTAATTTGTCATTTACCAAAATATTTTTTATTGGAATCAACTTCATATTGAAATAGAATATGAAAACATAGTGAACTTTTGAATTTTTTTTAACTCATTTTCTCATTCCATCAATGATATTTATTTTTCATTAATTTTTACCAATTTATTGTTCATAATTATGATAAATATCTTCTTTATTTTGAATTTGGAGGTCAAAATTTGGTAAATATGTCCCTTTTTATTTTATGGACATTATGAATAGTAACATTTGTAATATTTTCATTACCATGATAAAAGCTAAGTCAGTAATAAAGGGTAAATATAATATTATAAATATTATAAAATAACCCTAACACATGCCCAAATTTAATTTCATGAGTCGGTTTTGACCAATGTCACCCCTGTAATTAGATGATAACCTTTGTGATTTGGGTGAGATTATGAAATTTATAATAATATATTGAATGAAAAGTCATTTTGTTCACACTCATGTTTTTAACAAGAAAAATATTTTTAATATGGAGTTATATAAGGTATAAGTTTGAATATAAATAAATTTTTTAATTCAAAAATGTATTTTCTATATCATGGCAGTATATATTTATTTCTTTTAGGAAAAAGTATTTAAATTAAATGATGGCACAATGATAATGCTGCAATTGTTTAATTAATGGAAAATCAAATAAATTATATTAAAAATATTAATATAAAAATAATTTTGGTGATTTAATGTCACAAATGAATACTATTGTTTTCTCTTGAAAAAAATGTTCTTCTAGAATTCTTGGTTTGATTTTATCTTGTTTGATTTTTTATTTTTGTATAAGATAAAATATTGAATAGTGTCAAAATTTACAAGAATGATATTATAAAATAAATAAAATTTCATTAAATGATATAAAATTTTAAAAAATATAAAATTAATCATATTAATTAAGAGAAGTACTAAAATGAAATAAATTATTATTTTAATAGTCATTTGGAATTTTATTTTAATATTATTAACCCTCTAGTATTAAATTACATGAATACACAGTAAGAGTTAAAAGTGTAAATTAAGTGTTAAAACAAAATGATAAAGATTAAAAAATATTAAAAAATAGACAAAAAATTATTATATCAACATGATTCTAAAAATACCACCTTATGATATAATTGTATTTCATTAATGAAAATTTTTTCATAAAAATATCTGAGATATTATTTATGTCATAGTTAGTTACAAAATATCACTGTGACAACCGGGTCCCGGTGACAGCACAACCACCCTGCCTTAACATGGCCGTTGGGTCCTGCCGACAAGGTACCACCAGTTGCCCCGCAAACACGTGGGGCCCACCCCAGGCTCCACCCACGTGCCTGAACGGGTCATCTGACTAATGATTGTCCCCACATGACAACACTTATCATTTCCAGTGTGCTTTGTCCTCACTCACACACACCCTGCGAGACTTTCCAGAAGGTCACAATCCTGATCACTACTCTAGGCCAAACACGCTTAACTGTGGAGTTCTAATCAGACAGGCTCTTGAAAAGGAAGTTGCACCTTGTTGACATGAGTCATATCATTTATTCATTTAACCCTTTTTCATTTGGGGATGTTACAATCACCCCTCATTTAGAGCACAATGTCCTCGTTGTGGGCCCTACATCTCAACCCAGGCAGTGCACTGCACTTACGGCTGGGTTCCTCCTTTGATACCAAATGTGACAACTGGGTCCCGGTGACTGCACACCCTAGGGTCCACCCACATGCCTGAATGGGTCATCTAACTAATGATTGTCCCCACAGGCCAACACTTGTCCTTTCCAGTGTGCTTTGTCCTCACTCACACACACCCTGAGAGACTTCCCAGAAGGTCACCCATCCTGATCACTACTTCAGGCCAAGCACGCTTAACTGTGGAGTTCTAATCAGACAGGCTCCCGAAAAGAAAGGTGAACCTTGTTGCCATGAGTCATATCATTTAGTCATTTAACCCTTTATCATTTGGGGATGTTACAATCACGCTCTTTGTATTAATTATCATTTATGTGTCCAGTGTGCTTTGTCCTCACTCACACACACCCTGGGAGACATCCCAGAAGGTCACCCATCCTGATCAATACTCCATGCCAAGCACACTTAACTACGGAGTTCAAATCAGACAGGCTCTCGAAAAGGAAGGTGCACCTTGTTGACATGAGTCATATCGTTTAGTCATTTAACCCTTTATGATTTGGGGATGTTACAATCACGCTCTTTGTATTAATTATCTTTTATGTGTCCATGTGGAGTAAAAAATAGGATATGAACGAATGTAATTTTATATTTTTATAATTATAAAATAGATTTCATTATAGAGTTATATTTTTAATTTTCATTATATTATAATTATTTTAAAATCTTATGCAATGATAAAATAATATTTATTTTACTCAGAGATAAATAAAGTAATTTTTGTAATAATAGTAATTTTGATAACTTTTGTGTGCTTTAATATGTATAAAGAATTTTATAGATCTGTAAGATATATTAGATATGTATTTCATTTTTATATTCTAATTCCCCTTTGACAGTCTATATATGAAGTCTTATTAAATAAATAGTACCAAAATTGACAATAATGATTCTTTATTGAATTAAAAAATTATGAAATAAATTAAAAAACATCAAAATTTTAAATAAAAAAATTAGATATGATATACTCTAATGATTTTTACCTTATTCATTTATCGACCATTTCAATGTCATTGGCTCTATATATCCTTATTATATGTTAATGTTTTTTTATTTTCCATGTGTGCCCCTCCCCACTTCAATAAAAGTATACCCATTTTTCTAATTTCAATACACATAAAAATGATTTTTGGTTGGAAAATATCATATAACATACATTACATATTTACCCACATTTTATAGGCATTAGTTTAGGAATAACACCAACATTAGAGGTGTTAATTTGTCAATCAAAGTATGCCTTACAAAAGAAAGGAATCATTTTTAATCAAGTGTTTCTATTTTATTTTTTCTCCCAAATCCTTTAAATATCATTCCACCAATAGAAAATAATACCACTAGTATCATTAAAATACTGAGATTTTATTATTTTATTATCATCCCTTAAATACATATCATCTTCAATCACATTGGGGAAGAATTTTCGTTCATGTGTGTGGTAAACTACCGCATTACGAACTGATAAAATTTGTTTTGCATCACTGTCTCTCACGAATGGTTATAATGATGGAATTGAAGGTTATTTATGATATTAATGGATTATTTTTAATTATAAAAAGTTAATATATCATTTATTTTCATACATTTCCATACACATGAAAATTATAACATAATTCGCTCATTCGTGTGAACTACCACCTCCACAAAGCAATGTGATTTCTTTTTCATCACCAAATCACATGAATTATATATATTTGTGAATTTATATTATTAATATTATATTTCTATATTAGGATTATTATTAAAATCTAAAATAATACTTATATTCTTTCCTAATTATCATTGATAAATGAAATTGTTACTCACGTGTACATACAGATTACCGTCTCCATGATTATTAAGTAGTTAATTTATTTTATCCATATATAATGGATGAATTTAAATGTAAATTTGATTCATAAAATTTATTATTATGTCTTGAATATTATTTTTTTATGATTTAATAATACCAATTTTACTATTAATATGAAACCAAATTTATTATAGAGTGATGAATAGAATATCATCAAAACATCTTATGAGATCTTAAATAATAATGTAATTTTAATAACATGGGAATATGTGTTATTAAAGAAATAATAAACTTGAAAAAGGTTCTCGATGACATAAATAATTAACCTAAGTATATTATTCAGGAATATAACGAACATATTTGATGAATCATACTCAAAGTAATAGACTTTTTAACTGAAACATAATTCTAAATCTTTTAAATATTTATTCTTCAAAATTCTTCACTTTTAGGTCCATGTTTTTAAAATGGTTTATGAAATCTATTTATATTGACATGAATCTTTTAAAATGGTAATAATTTAGTTTATTTCAAATTATTCAATGTGTTATGGGACACTTTTATTTATAAAAACCTTTTTAAATGTTTTAAATGATTTTTGAAAATTTATTGGTTACTCAGTAGCTTGAAAATTATTCATATGAGTGGAAATGTAATTTTATGAATGACATGTTCAAAATTGCAAGATTTTATTTTATATAATAATATATTATTCCATGTACATTTTAATGGGTGGTTATATGAAAAACCAAGGATTGGTAGTTACAATATATCCTCCATTGCATTAGGTTTCAAAGTCTTTTGTATGGAAATTCCTTTCTTAATTGTGACATGTATGGAGGTCAACCGCATGGTTATTCTATTTTGGTATAATTGTGTTTCAATTTACCTATGTATATTTTTTATTCTTTCTTATTATTTTTCATAAAATGTGTTTTATTTTAAAAGGGTAGGATAATGATCTTTTTGAAATGATGATCCCTTTTCTGGATAAAAAGATATGTTTTTAGGGAATGTTTTAAAGTATTTTACTAGAATAATTATCACCATTCCATTTTGTTTGTTTCTATGAATTTTTGGGCCCATTCCATGTTTTAATGTTCCTTTTGTAGATCATAATATTGGTAAGTTAATATAATATGTCATGATGAAATAATTGAATATGCGTATCAAAAATAAATCATGTATTATTTTAAAAGGGATTACAGTGTTTGAAAAAATGGAAACTCTGTATATGTGTCCATATATAATATATGGCTTTCAATTGTAATAATTTTTCATAATTAATTAAAACTATTAACTAAAAATATTTTCATATTTTTATTACAATTCAAAAAACTAGAATATATTATTTTTAAAGACAATTCTCTATAATTAGTATCAACTGGTTATTTGAATTATATTTTTAGATAAATTAATTTTTTAACTAATTCTGGGTTATAAATTTTATGTAATATTATAAGAATTATTTATTATTCATAAAATAACAATCTAGAGGATGTGTGAATACCTGTCGCATCTGGTAAGGCCACATGAATCAAACACACAACTGATGCGTGACATAGGTGCATCACCTGCCACTGTAATATGTATAGTCTCAGGTTATTATAAATTTTTATTTTAAGATAAATGATATTATTTAATAATAATAATTATATTTTGGGGAAAACATTTATTGAATAGATAACCATGAGAGTGGAAAATTATTTGGTTACTAAGTGATTAATGTTATTTCAGAATATGTTTTTTGGAATCTTACATGAATAAGCTAAATATAATACTATGGTATTTTTGTTTCTATAATAAATGATTAATTATATTTTTGAATAATTTATCATTTTATTGTAGAATTAGTCTAATTCATGGTATTTATGGACATAGTTATCAAATTTTTGAGATTATGCAATTTACTAAATAAAAATATATTTTATGATATGTTAAGAGTTATAGAACTAATTTAGAGAAAAATTTAAATATTTTTCATAGAATGATATGTTTTCAAATCCTTTTAAACTTTTTGTTTCAATATTAGTTTTTATTATTTTGGATAATTTTAAGGATATTTATATTATGATTTGTCTATGTTGAAATTTGAGTGTTACCATTAAATTTTTGAAATAAAATTATTTTTTCAACAAAAAATCGTTAATTATTTTTAGATAATTTTCTATCTTATCATAAAAAAATTTAAGGTAAATTTATCCGGTATAAGAAATATATATTTAAGATTTATAATTATGATGTTCTATATAAGTATATTCTTGTGCTTTAGGCATGAAAAATTCTACTTGAATACTCATTATTTGGAGATAAATATGACTTTGTGGTCGAATTTTATTAATGGATGAATCTCTACTTGTCATGTAAGTATATTTCCATATGTTATTAGTCTAATTAGTAACATAATTCATAATCACTATGAAAATGATTTTGAAAAAAAATGTCATCTGTCAATTTTTTATTCTATGAAATCAATGACCTTTTAACACATAACAAATTTATGGTTTTGTAATTGTAAAAATTTTCAAAACCATGTTCTCTATAACTCTCCTTACGAACTTGATAGTTATTTTTCACTTTTATGTCTATGTTTTCATACATAGTACCCTACTATGTGTTATATGAGGTTACCATCGTACTTCTCATTCATTATTATTAAATTTGAAGTCACTTTGAACCTTTTTCTGATGCGGGATTCGAATAATGATATTTTAAAAATTCAAACACCTAGTTTTCAATCCTGATTAAAAATTTAGTGGATGAAATTTATTAATTGGGGAAAATGTGAAAACTTTATTTTTAAAAAGGAAACACTCTGTTCCATAGATTAAATGATACACCACATTGAGCCTCAATGAACAACTGATTATTATTATTTAATATGGTAGTTCTTTTATAGCCATTAGAATGGCAGGAATGAATATGATTAAATGAATTATGAAATTATGTTTTACACATTTATATATAATTAATTATTTTTTGAAAAATTATTTATAAAATAAAACATATCTGTTTTTAAAATATGAGGAATTGTTTTTCTAAAAAATCAATTTAAATGTGCATAAGTGTGATTTAATAAAAAAAATATTTTTGGATTATATTAAATAAATAAATAGTTAAAATATTAAAAATAATAATTTTCATTAATATAATGTCTTTTCTAGGCATAATATAAGAATAATTCCAGTATTAAATATAAATGAACTATTTTTCTAAAAGGAAATATTTCCAAATTTTAATATTAAAAATTATTTAAATCGAGTTTTATTAAAATTTAAATATTATATTTGAAAAAAATAAAATTATTCATAAAAATAACAAAAAAATTATTTAGATGATTTTTTATATTATTTTCAGATCATTCATATTTTGATGAATAATCAATAATACAAAGTAAAAATGCAAAAATGATTTTTCATTCTATTTAATTATATAGAAAATTTATGTTTTTAATTAAAGGTAATATATAATTAAATAATGTTTTCATCACATAATCCAATTGAGGTAATTCTATTTTATTTTAAATAGAAATTAGATATACAAACTTTTTGATTATTTAAACGTTTTTACGTGAAAAAAATCGTTTTCTTATTCTATCAACGAGATGAATTTTTAATTAATTTCTTCCAATTAGGTCATATTAATTTAGAATAATTTATTCATAATTTTATTTCAGGTGGTATATATTGTTGAAATACTTCACATTTTTTTTACATTATGAATAATACTTTTAGTAATATTATTTTTACCCCAATTAAGTGTAAAATCGGCTGTTAATGGTAAAACAATATTGTAAATATTATAAAACTTCCTTAAAACTAGTCATAATTTAATAATATGAGTGTGTTTCAACAAATATAATACTAGGAAGAGATTATATCCTTATTAATCCACTTGGTTGAGAGTTTGACATATATAATATTATATTGAAAACAATGTCAATTTTGTCACACTCTTGTTTTTAACATGAAAACTATTTTTAATATGGGGTCATATATGTGATATGTTAAACAATAGAGATTATTTTGTAAGATAAAATATTTATATACATCCTTATAATATATATATAATTTAAATAAATTAAATTAAATGGAGACACAATGATGATGTAGTAATTGTTTAATTAATGGAATAATGAAATAATTGATATTAACAATATTAAAATAAATATAATTTTCAAGATTAAATTTCATAATCGAATTTTATAGTTTTATTTTACATGTTAGTGATGTTTTAAAATAATTTTTTTTAATATATCATGTTTTTTTATTTTTGTATAAGACATAATAATAAATTATTTCAAAATTGACATTGACGATATTTTAAAATAAATACTACATTATTAAATAAAATAAATTATTTAAAAATTTAATATTCATCCGAATAACTAAGATAAGTCCAAAAATATAATTAATGACTCATTAATTGGTTTTTTTTATTTTATATTAATTATATTAACCCTCAATGTGTAAATTAGATGATAACACAGTAAGAGTTAAAAGGGTAAAATAATGGTTAAAACAAAACGATATAGATTAATGTAATAATCAAAACAATTCCACAAATTATTATATGATTATTATTAAACCCTTATAACCATAATATATGATTTTATTTTTTAAGAGACATGATTCAATTAAAATAACTTCTAGATTATAAATTCCAAATATAGTTACAAAATATCACTCTATTATTATTTAATATCTTCTATATGTCCTAATAGAGAAAAAATAACGATATTAACGAATATAAATGTATATATTTTTCATAATAATTTTAATTTAATTATTTAATAATATAATTATTTATTATATATTATATATTTACCTTAAATACTATCTAATGAAGAAACACTATTTATTTACCAAAGAGAATAATAAAATAATTAATATTAAGAATATTAATTTTGATACATTTATATTATTTTAATGTGTATAAATAATTTTCTAGATCTATAAATTATATTATATATGTATAAAATGTTTTTATTTCAATTCCCATTTTTTATTGATGTATTGGAATTCAAATTTAAATAATAGTATCAAAATTGAAAATAATTATATTTTGTTGAATTTCCAAATTATTAAAATATTAAACTATAAAAAAATGTTATATGATCACAATTTGGATAATATGTGGTCTAAAAGTTTTTCCCACATTCATTTATATACCAATTTTTACTTATTTTCCATATTACAGCCTTATTATATTTTAGTATTTTTGAATTTTCAAAGAGGGCCCCTCCCCTATCCTATAATAGGGCATACATTATTCTCATTTAAATACACATAAAAACGATTTTAATCATTCCAGATCTTTCCAAATGCCTTCCTAAAATACCTCCCCACATTATAGTGTCCTTTAAATAGGTATAACACCCTCATTAGAGGTGTTACGTTGTTATTCAAAGGAGATCATCAAAATAAGAGGTATCATTTTTTGTTTAGTGATATATTTTATTTCTTCTTCCTCCAACATAATATCTTATTCCACTATGATGAAATAATAAATAAAGTATACTAAATATAATTATATGTTTTTATATTTTTATCAACAACTAAATCCATCTCCACCATCCTCATATTGGAAAATAATGTTTGTCTGTGTGTGCAACAAATTACACCCTCATGAAACTATATAATTCATTTTACATCATCATATTTCATTAATGTTTATAATTATAGAATTAATGTTTATATACGATATTAATGACAGTTTTATAATTATTAAAGTATAATATATTATTTTTGTGTATTCGTTTCCATGAACGTGAAAATGATAATGTCTTATATGTGTATGTGTGAATTTCCATCTCCATAAAGTGATGTTATTCATTTTTCATCACCACATTACAAGAATAATATATATATATATATATATGTATATTTAAATTTTAGATATTATATTTGTGATATTATTATAATTATACTTAAATTAAATAATAATTACCTTCTTTAAATAAGGAACTTTTAAAAATAAAAATTGTACCCATGCGTACATACAGTTTTCCACCTCCATGATGGTCACATAGTTCATTTTCATAAAAATTTAAAATGGGCTGATTTAAAAGTATAATAAATTTATAAAAGTGATTATTATTCCATGAAAATTATTATGAATATAATTTATAAATACCAATTATATAATTGAGATCATACCAATGTCATTTTGGATTCTTTTACTAAATATCATCAGAATGTCCTATATGAACATAAATAATTAAGTAAATATTATAACATGGACATAAGTGATAGATAGGGAATATTAAAAATAAAAAATGATCTCATGTGAGAAAATAATAAACCTAATTTAACAATTTAGGATGATATGGATCATACCTTACCAATGAGAATAATGTTAATTGACTCTTTAAATAAAAGATCATTTTAAATGTTCTAAATATATTTTCTTATAAATCATTCTATTTCTTATCCTTGATTCCAAAATGATTTTCACAAATATATTTATATTTGTATTAATTTTTTCAAACCGTTATTTTTGAGTGTATTTTATATTATTTAATGTGTTATGGGACACTTTGGTTTTAAAATATATTTTTAAATGTTTCAAATATGTATTCTAAATTTATTGGTGATTAGGTAAATTGAAATTTTTTATTATGAGTGAAAATGGAATTTTATGATTTAAAAGCTAAATGTTTAAATGTTTTATGTTTTATGAATAAATATTGTTACATTTACATTTCATGGGTGATTATGTTATAGTCTAAGTATTCGTGGTTACGTTATAACCTTCAAATGATTGGGTTTTGATGTCGATCGTATGGTTATTCTATTTGTAATAGTGACATATAAGGAAGTCGACCACATTGTTATTTTATTTTAGTATAATTATTTCCAAATTTACATAGTTATCTTTTGTATAAATTTATATGAGTTTTCATTCCAATTGATTGATATTTAAATGTTTAATAAAATAATAATTTTTAAATGATAATTTTTTTACAGTAAAAATATTTGTTTTTTAGGATTTTTTTGCGGTATCACTAGAATAATGCATTCCATACATTTATGTTCCTTACTAAGTTTTTTTGTGCTCAACCAGAGTTTTAAAATGTTTTTCACAATTCATAATATTTTTAAGGACAAATATTATATCAAGATAAAAGAATTGACGATGTGTCTCAAAAATAGGAAATGTTTTATTTTAAAAGTGTTTAATATGGTGGAAAAGATATATACTGTATATAATTTTCCAGAAGTATTGTATGAGATTAATTTGCAATAATTTTTTTCTAATTCATTAAAACACTAGACCAAAATGATCCTTGAATCTTTGTTCTAGTTTAAAAACACAAGAATACGTTATTTTTAAGGCCATGTCCTTAGAGTGTAGAATAATTATTTATGTAAGGGATTATTTATATACAAATATTGAATTAAAAAATTTAATGGCCTAATGATGTTGGAATAGAATTTTTTACATATGATAAAAAAAATAACTAATATTGAATGGAGTAATTCAGGTTGAGGAAGATTAGTGAAAAATGGGGGGGGGGGGTAGTAGAGAGATGCTCTTGAAAAAATAATAATAGAAAATGTCACACAATGCCCTTCATTTTACCCCCAATAAAACATTACATGTGAGGAAACAACCACCCAGTAATAGGTGGGTGGATGAATTTTATAAATATATTTACAGAAATTGTGTCATCCGTAAGTGACATTCAACCACCCCTTCCCTCACTTGGTGCATGGTGATTTTGTCGGTTTTGTTGTTAGCTAGTCCAAGGACTACACTGAGCCTAAACGAACTAAGAAGGGAAATTCTAGGGCTAGATAAACTTACCCAGAACCATTTTAATGGGTTTCTATTGCAACATCGAGTTATAAGAAATTGAAAAAAAATTAATATCATTCATTAATTAATTAAAATTTTGATAAATAATGATATTTAATTAGGAAAAATGAGATATATATTATTTGAGTTAAATTTGTAATAGGTCATGTCTATTCAAATTTATTTGAATTGAAAGAAATTAGTCACCAAATTTATATTTATTGCACATTTATTTTTCATATTCACTAATCATGAGAAGTGACCGACCAATATATGATTGGATTTTATTTATTTATTTATTTATTGCATGAAATAATTTTTGTATTTAATCAATGAATTAGGTTTCTTTTACATAGTATTCCTACCTCATTATATGTATAATGACCTAAATTTCAAAGAGAGCTATATTTAATCTATATTATAAATTCCCAATAACCTCTCACCTACATGAATATATTTATATATAATGATGATGTTGAACAAATATGTGGACTGCACTATTTCAAGGTGATATTCGTGACAATATGTAAATACATTGAATGAGGTTATGTGTTATGACATGATTCATAAAAGTCTTTGGAATTATTCCTTAGGGTCACGAGTGATAACTTTACTATCAATATATCTATAAATAGTACATTCTCATTATTATTTGTCTCATTTGTTTATTTATCCTTGATTTATTATTATTTTTTGAATGTGGTTATGTATAAAGACACATAGAAAAATAAAAAATATTACATTGATAAAATGAACTGGTGTGGGAAATATTTTTTATACTTGTTTCATTACAATGATGAGAGAAAAATAAAATTTAAAACTAAGTGTAAATACTTGTGTATAGAATTTATCATTTTAAAAACTAATATAATAAAAATTCTCTCAAATAAATATTATTTAATAATGACTTTTATCACATAAAATTGAACAAAAAATTTATATGAGGCACTCATCCTCCCTAGTTAAGGGTTTCTCATGTTACCATAATGATCTTATTAAATGTATATTTTTAATTAAATAATGTTTTTAGAATATATATATCTATATCTAGCTACATGAAACATTAGAGTAAATCTTTCAGAAATTAAATTTTATCATTAATAGTTTTTTGGAATTCAAATCAACAGATTAAGGATCCATGTGTAAATGCAGTTGGACACATAAAATCAATCATTTAAAATCACTATGTAGTATTTGTTCTATAGCATAGATTATGAAGAGACCTTTTAAGTATATTATCCAGTATAATACTCAAGATATTGAGTATAAAAAAATCATGTTTTTAATATATACTACGATTATTCAAAATAGTGGGAGAAATAAAATAATACAAATCAATAATATTTAACCACTAGTAGTTATGATAAATGATCTATTATGCATATGTTTATTTTTTTAGAAAATTCCATGTAATAAAACATATACAAAACACTCAATATTTGATAAATAAGATTTCCGAACTAGAAAAAAATTATAATAGTGGTATAAGATCTTTTACCAAGTCCTATAATATTAAAAGAAAATTATATTTACTAGATTAATCACTACCTGATTGGCCTTCTATTTAATCAAGTGTGATTGAGGAATGTTGGTAGGAGTGGAATATCAAGAAAAGGTGTATAGAGTTCCTACATACAATTTCTTTTAAATACATTATTCTTAAGAACCCCCAATGTTGAAATTTCCTAGTTAATTAAGGTTTTAGAGACATAATTTTTTAGTTGGTCAACAGGATTCTAAAAGGGTTATTAGACCATAGTTAAATCAGTTTAAAGCACTTCTTCTACTTTTGAAACAAGTTTACTAAATTAAACATATACACACACTATCCCAAACTAACTATCAAATTCAGTACTAAATATTTTTTTTTTTGAAATTATAAGCAGCGGAGAATAGACAAAACAATGTATTACAAAATATAGTACACATTGGAGATAAACAATATGTTCAGTCTTAAGCCGAGAATTAATTCCCTCTACATGGTGATCACCTTCCATCAAGCAGTTCATATAAATGATAAAATTGATACACATCCTGTAACGGGATTTACAACAGTTTTTCACAATCTATCTAGGGTTCACACCCTCTAAAATATATCTTCGTTGAAAAAAATAAACAATACACATCACTCAAGGTCTCTTCACCAATTGTACATGGGAAACAAAGTGTATGTGAAGTTTTATGTGAGGATTTTCAGTATCCACATGATCAAGCACAAAAGACATTGTATGTAACAAACAGACCCACACACTTCTTAGAAATGTAAAATAAAATAACACAATAGATCTAAGATTATAATATTGAGTTTAGAAATCTCTCTGTTTTTGGAGTTTATATCTTAAATCCTTGGTGTGGTGAATTTGTTGTTAGTGTCTTTCTCTGGATGTTTTCCTCAAAATAGAGTGCCGCAACTCCCGGTTCTAGATTTCAGGAAGTGAGTGTTCTGCTTATTTTGTTGATCTAGATTTGATGAATCACATATGGTATCCTTGAATTTTTTATCCTGAAATGATCTTCTTAAGACTCTTGGTTTCACAGTGTAAGTGCTCGAATGAGTCTTCCTTGTTCTCTTAAATCAAGAGAGTATGTTCTTTCTCATGCATTCTTTTGTTGTTTCACACTTCATCGATGCATGGATTCTTCTTCAGTCTTCTATTTTATAGTTATGATTCAACAATAGAAATATGTATACCATGTGTGGTCATCCTCATACCTCGTACTATCCCCAGATATGTCCTATTTATATTTCTACAATCATTATTAATTAATTTCAGAAGCATTAAATTTACCAAATTTGACCGTTAGAATAATATTCTGAAATTTACAAATTATGGAAGGGTAAGCATCGGTAGATAGGTAATGGTATCCTTAAAAAAAGGTAGGCTTCAACATTATGTGTGCATTGGTACCCTTCATCGGTAGCCTAGAATGGTAGACTTTGTCTGTATCCTTCAGCGGTAGCCTTCAGTGGTAGCCTTCAGCGGTAACCTTTAATTGGTGAAATTTCATCGGTGACCTTTCTATTGGTGACCTTTCTATTGACGACCTTTATTTCAGTGCCTATTCTATCGGTGGCCTTTTTTTCGGTGACCTTTCTATTGGTGACCTTTACTTAGATAATTTCTTCACTGTAATCTTAAACAATAGAAAAGTGGGATTTATGATACATAGGTATCACTGAATAAAGACTATAAATATTAATGAAACCTAATTATTCTATTATCGAAAAATTATTATCACATAAAAGAAACAAGATTTGGGATGATAAAAAAGGTGAGTCCAATAATATCCCCCTTTTTGATAATCACAAAATATGTTAGAAATTTTTGAATCAGGGTTAAGCACATTGGATAATATCATCAGAGGTGTGTATAAGTAAAATTGAACTATGATTATTGTAGATATTATATATATGCAAAGATTTCAGTTAACTTAAAAACTCTTACACCTTTAGGAAACATAAAATTAAAACATAAAACTTTTCCCCCAATGTGATTAACAAAAATAGAGGAAGAAAAAAAGTGAAAAAATTAGATTATATTATTAATTAAGCAATAATACGTGATACAAAAAATTAAAAAATATCCATATCAAATAATAAATCCCACATTAAATCCATATAAGATATGTCCAAGGGATCATTTTCTTTGAAATATGAGGAGTCAGGTCCAGAAGATGGTGGAATAGGCCTAGGTATGGCAATGAGCAGTGTAGGAGTAGCTGCTACAGATACATCCGTATACCTATAGTGAATAAATATATGATTAATCCTAGGGTCATGTTTCTGATGCCCTATGTAGGATTGATCATAGGTGAAATACTGGTAGATTCTGAAGTTGGTGAGGAAGAAGGCAAGGCTAGAGGAACTATGATGGGAGTGCAGTTCACATGGAAGAAAGGAAAACGAAGATTTCTAAAATCCATATTAATGCTTCCTCATCTTTCCATAGCTGATATAAAATCATCCTTATTCTCAATAAATTTATATAAGTCTGGATTCAACTCTATGAGTCTGCTAACTTGATCCTTAAATTCATTAGTGATAGGTGGGATCCCCATGTTCTCCAACGATAGCATAAAGTTACCATCCATCTGATGCTTAGTTTACACCCTATTGTAGTAGAAATATCCTTTCTCTTTGATGGCCTTATGATATTGAAAATATTCCCTTAGATGATCTACTATATGTTTATTAATTTCCCTAGTAGTGGAAATCACCTGAGTCATAGACTGAGGGTCTGAGGTACTAGCACTAGATAATATCTCCACTTCTTCTATAACAACCGATTTGAAGGATTCTAGATCAATAGGAGGTGCATCTGAAGAGGATACAGGTGAACATAGAGGATCTATATTAAAATCCACTATATCCTCAAATTATTTGGTTTTCCCACTGATTAGCCTCTTGGAATCATTATCCTGGCCACTCACATCTGTCTCCATAGACTTCTTAAAGTCATCAAACATAATGTCCATATGTTGAACCACACTTTTAACATATCTAAGATCTATGTCAACTTTCACCACTAAATCCATATGGGTGTGTAATCTAGAAATTGAATGCTTCACAAATTCCATATATTCTGCTAAGGTTTTGATGTGAATCTGACAATCCATAACTTCATGTTGCAGATTTGAGTGGGAGGTGGCAATAACTCTCTCAAAGCCAGATGCTAAAACTACTTGATTTAGGGCCATTATTCTCTCTATCTCTGTATATTTATCATCAAAAGGTCTCTTCATGCAAGAGTAAAAATATTCTAAGTCATTTTTCTTCACTTAGTCTCGAGGAAAAAGCACTACTAGCGTTATAATAGTAGTCTCTTTAACAAAAGGAATTGGAGGACTTCTGATTGGCTGTTCATCATTAGAGTCACTATAATCTAAGCCCAAGACCACAAATATAGGGTCTTCTGACCAATATTCTATCCCATGATAAAAAAAACTGAACCTGTAACGAAATGTTCCTCTCCCTAACTTAGAGAATTATCCTGATCAACCACATTCATCTCTTCCATACCTCTTTGATCAACTGCATGAATATGAGGGTCCACTGCCACATCCTCTATAGAATTATTAACTACATCCAATTACATTACAGCTTCTACCAAATCATAAATCTCATCATCTACTCTTTCTACCATTTTTGTATGTCTTATCAGAGGACTGAGACTTAGACATTCTTCTTCACATTCACCAGCAGCTATCTCAAAGTCATCATGACTAGATTCAGTGGCATAGTACTCCTTTGATGTCTCCCTAATGTCTCTTAATACATTTTTATCTTCTTCTTACTCACTAGTTTCCTCATCACCATTATCCCTTTGGATAGTCTCACTTCTAGGAAGTCTTTTTGGTGGGATAGGATTCCCAAAAAATACAATATTGGCATGAGGATGGTTAGGATCACTCCTGTCATCTATAATAGAATCTTCTATGACATACATAATAGTAGCCTCTTCTTCTTCATATGAGATTTCATGCTCAAATTAATTAGTCCTAATACCAGGGTGTCTCTTATTCTTAGGCCTATTATGATGAGTAACTGGATTCAATTTCTCATATAGCTTAGCCTCAACATTTACACATCTTTTTTTCCAAGGGTTCCAGCTGATCATCATAAATGTGAAAATCCTCTTGGTGATACATAAATTGTCCCTTAAAAAAATTGTTTCATTCTTATTTTCAGAAACTCCTTTCACTTTCAACATTAAGGATATCAATCTGGAATGAAACAAAGCATTGGAATTGGAACTGGGCATTGCAATTTCCTCCAATTCAATCATAATAAATCTTAAAAAAATCTATCTTCTATCCAAGAATCAAAAGATAAAAATGAAATACATATTGATATTTGAAGGTCACAAATACCCATCTCCTAGGAATCAAAACATGCTAAACAAACTATAACAACAACATGTTTTCCCCTACCATTTCAGAAACAATCACATTCCTAGGGATCACATTCCCTACCAGTTCAAACCAAGATTCTTCATAACAAAAGAAATCACTCGTGGGAGGTACCACTCTTAGGTAGTAATCAAAAATCCCTTTATGTGGCACTCTTAAAAGAGTTCCCATTCAACAGAGGAAATGCTCACACATTCCTCATTTACCTTTGAAGACATTATATTATCATTCTCAAACTACTCAACCTTTAGAGAATAATACAACTCCATCAATATCTTTGGGTAATATGTTTCGTTGTTATTAGAAAATAATTTGACACAGTTATGAGATTTATGTTCCTTAAGCACTAGATACCTACTCTACATCATCCATTCTGAGCTTAGTTCCTTCTCAACCATGATTTCCATATTTAACATATTTTGGATGTTTAGCTGTTTCACTATGTGTCTTCCACTACTAGACCCATATCGAGTTCTCTTAGGATTCGACACATCTACGTCATCACTGACCAATGGTCTCTTTAGTCTTTTCATTTCAATGTGGAGTTTTTCGAGGGTTTCAGCAGAAGGCGGGGTTCTAAGATTATGGAGCCAGAGGATCAGGAGAGAGTATAAGTAGATATAAAAGTTGTTTGTACATTAATTTTATCATTTAAGGATTCAAAAAAATCAATTAAAAAAATAAGTGATAATAAAAATATTTTCAGTTTCCTGCAGAAAAAAGTGATATCTTGGAAAAGAAAACTATCGGTAAAGTGACAATGGTGAGGTTCTTAACGGAGAGGTCCAACGGTGAGGTTCCTAACAGTGACGTCAAATAGTGTTGTCCAGCGGTGAGGTTCCTAATGGTTATGTCTAATAGTGAGGTTCCTAATGGTGAGTTCCAAAAGTGATGTTCCTAACGGTGAGGTCCAACGGTGAGGTTCCTAACGGTTAGGTCCAACTGTATGGTTACTAACGGTGAGGTCCAACAGTGATGTTCCAAACAGTGAGTTCCAATGGTGAGGTTCCTAATAGTGGGGTCCAACGGTAAGGTTCTTAACAGTGATGTCCAACTGTATTGTTCCTAACAGTGAGAACCAATGGTGATGTTCCAACAGTGAGGTCCCTAATGATTAGGTTCCTAACTTAGCATTTTATTATACATAACTCATGATTAATGTAATTTAACCTTTTAGAATTCAAAGGCTTTGTTAATATATTATACAATTGGTCTTTAATGCCAATTAATTCATAAGTTAGACGACCTATTTGATAATGGTCTCTCAAAAAGTGTTGACTCACATCAATGTGAATTGTCCTGTAATGAGATACTGGATTTTTAGATATTTTAATTACACCTATATTATAACGATATATATAGAAATGTTTGAATTGAAATCCATATAATAGTAAAGTGTGTTTCATCCAAAAAATTTGAGCACAAAAACAACATGCAACTATATATTTAGTGTCGGTAGTAGATAATGCATCATAATTAGGTTTCTGACTACACCATGAAACTAGTGACATGCCTAAAATGTGACATGTTCCAGAGGTTCTCTTTCTATATAAATTGCAACCAGCAATGTCATCATTTTAATAACATGTAAAATCAAATGATTGTCCTCTTGGATAAGAAAATTCTATTTTTCCTTTATTTGAGATATTTAAACATCCTTACTCTTTGGGATTGTCTTTATAATGAGAACACAAGATTACACTAAAAATAATATCATGTCTACAAGTAGTAAGATAGAGTTGACTCCCAATCATACCTCCGTAATTGGTTTGATCCACTAGTTTACTAGTTTTATCAGTATCCAACTTATAGGTTGTACTCATAGGTGTATCACTACCTTTATTTCCATCCAATCCAAAACATTTCAAATGATCCTTAGTATATTAACTCTAATTTAAAATATTACCTTTTTTATTTTGAAAAATATTAAATACAAGAAAAATTTTTTGTCACCCAATTAAACTTATTTCAAATTCATCTTCCATCATTTTTTAGAATTAAATACATAAATAATTTGTAAATGATCCAAAAAATAATGTCATCTACATAAATCTATTCTATTAAAACATCTTTGGAAATCCTTGTAATAAAAATAGTAGGATCAACTATTAATTTAGTAAATCCTTTTGAAATATTAAAAGAACTAAGTTGATCATACAATTATTTTGTGGCTTGTTTTATACCATATAGGGATTTGGAAAGTTTAATGACATGATTTAAAAAATGGGGATCTGTAAGACAATGAGGTTTTTCAAAAAAAACATCCTCAACTATGTACCCATTTAAAAATACACTTTTGACATCCAATTGATAACGTTTGAAATACAGATGAGCTTCATAAGCAAGTAGTATCCTAATGGATTCTAGTATAGCTACATGTGTGAATGTTTATTCCGAGTCCATTCTTTATTCATGATGATATCCTTCTGTAACTAGTCTAGTCTTGTTTTTCACGATGTTTCCAGATTCATCAACCTTATTTTTAATCACCCATTTAGTTCCTATGGTCTATGTGTCCTTATAACTTTCTACTAATTCCCAGACCTTTTATGTTTCAAAATGATTTAATTATTAATGCATAGCTATCACCCAAAATTAATCATTGGTTGCATCATTTATATTTTTAGGATTAAGCTCCGAAATAAAGGATTGAAGTTCAACTTGGTTTTTCAGAGAAGCTCTAGTTTGTGTTCTTATATTTATATCACCTACAATAATAAATAAAGGATGATTATTTAGAGTTCTAATACATCTATAAAGTGTTGAAATAGACTCCTCAAGGTTGTCTATAGGTTTAGATTTATAATTCTCAGATTTTGGAAAATTTTCAGAACTAGTTGTTTTTACTAAGGGTTCATTATATTTGTCATTAAGGACCAAAATTGAAATATCTTAATCATGATGTTCAATATGGGTTTTGGGTTCATGTGGACTATTCACATAAAATTTGACATGAACTAATTCTTCCACACATTTGGTTCTCTTATTGAATACCCTATTATATTTACTAGAGATTGAGTCACATAGGAAAATTCATTCATCACCATTAGAATCATACTTGGCATGATTATACTTAGTGTTGAGGATAAAGAATTTGCAACCAAAAACACTAATTTAATTAAACATTGGATTCATATTATTCTAGAGTTCATAAAACGTTTTCTTAAGAACATATCTAATTAATACATTATTGATAATATACCAAGATGTATTAATAGATTCAGCACAAAAATAGATAGGTAGATTATACGCATTTTGCATAGTCCGAGAAATCACTTGAAGTGTTATATTTATTCATTCTTCCACTCAATATTGTTGAGGTGTTATAGGAGAAACGAAATTGTGATTATTCCCATTTTGTTATAAAAAAGATTTAAATTTTTGATTTTCAAACTCACGACCATGATCAAATCTCAGGGTATTAATTCTAATTCCACTAGGATTTTCTACTGACTTGGAGTATTTTATAATGTAAGAACATGCTTCACCATTGTGAGCTAGAAATTATAGACAATTATATCTAGAAACATCATCTATTAGAACATACAAATAGTACTTCCCATTTACACATGAAATTCTAGATTGTCCAAACAAATCCATGTGAACCAACTCAAGTGGTTGTGAAGTAAAAACAAATTTCATTTGTTTGGATGAAACATTGTGTTTTTTTCATTTTTGACAAGGATTAAAAACATTTTTATGTGGGAATTCTAATTTGGGAATGTCTCTAACTAAACCTTTCCTAGTTATTTTCCTAAGTGAGTGCTCATTACAGTGTCTTAATCTTCTTATGCCATAACCAGGATTCCATATGAAAATCATTTAAACATTGAAATTTTTTCTAGATAAATAATTTAAATAAATAGTATATACATTTTCATTTCTAAGGGCATTGAATATTAAATCATTTTTAGAATTAATAAAATTTCATGCATAATTTTGAAACATAAAATTGAAACCATCATCACACAAATAAGATATAATAAGTAGACTTTATTTTAACCCATCAACAAAAACTAGTTTTGAAATTAATATAGCATTAGGGTTACTAATATAGCCTATGATGGTGATATTCCCTTTAGCATTATCACCGAATGTGACATGTACACCATCCGTTTGAAGAATGAATAGACTCATGTCATATGTCTCAAAAATCCCCTATCATTGTACCATACTGTTTCATAGGAACTCTTTAGAAAATTTTCTTGCAAAACAGATTATGTGTACGGTAACTTTGGTACCCAGATTTTCTTTGGTCTAGAGAGGTTAGCAAGTAAAACATTGTCAACCCATACTTGTCTCACGGGTTTCCTATAATCAACATATATGTTTTGAGACATGAACCCTTTTTTAGGTCCATTAGATTTTTTTTTCAAAAGATGGTCCATAACTTGAACTACAAGTGTTTTATACAGATTTTGGAACAAATTAATTTTTAATAATCCTTCTCTATCCTAGTTGATAACCTAGAGCAGTTGTTTATTTTTTAGAAATTTTTTCCCTAGAATCTATGTCAAGGTATTTGTACCTACAGTGAACTTCTCAAGATACTTTTTTAATTTCTCATTTTATAATTTATGTTCATTTTTTTAGTAACTGATCACATTTTTTTTCTCAATATCCAGATCAAACATATAATTATCATTTAATGCATGTTGTCATTTTAATAATTTATATTTATCCTTCAGTTCATTAAAGGTGTCCTCTAACATTAAAAAATATTCAAATAGTCCATACATATTCATATTCTCATTGTTATTTTATTCACATTCATTCTAATAATTATAATAATTATGTATAAGACAATTGGTTTCTACCTCAGATGTTTATATCTTGAAATAGAGGTTTGTAGGTTTGTTCTTCTAAATATCAGAAGAGCCAGATACACTGGATCTATCTTCTAAAGCAATCCAAGTAGATTTCATATCCTTTTTATATCCTTTTCCCATGTATTAATATTTTTTTAACCATCTTCTTGGGGTAATCATTCTTTAAATGGCCTTTTAATTTAAACTCATAGTATACTATTTCATTTTTGATGCCATTCCATTTTCTATCCATTTTCCACTATCCTTTACTGTCTTACCTTATTTTACTATTTGATTTTATAAATAACTTTTTTTATGGTATAACTTCTTGAATATCTTATCATGATGCATCATATCAGCATCACTGTCAGAGTCTAAGTCGTCACTGGTGGAAGTGATAATAAGACCTTAAACATTTTCTTTATCTTCTCTCATTGAGGTAGTAGTCTTGAATGCTATAGATTTTCTTCATGGTTATTCATATACTTCTTGATTTAGCTTAATCTCTTCCTCATACATCATAAGATTTCCAATAATTTCCTTCACTTCTAGATTGCCTATGTCACATGATTCATGGATAGAAATAGAATTTCATCTCCATATTCTATGTAGGCATCGAAGAAACCTCATAATCTGATCCTTACGGTCTACTGGTTTCCCAAGAAGACTCATGGTGTTTAATATTTCATCCAACCTGAGATATATTTCAGATATATATTCATCATGCTTAATTTTAAAATTATCATATTTAATAGTATAAGTATTTAATGTCATATATTTAAAAAAATCGCTTATAAGAAACATCCAAAGTATCCAAAATTTCATATGCAGTTTTACAAAAAGATAATCTATAGAATTCTACATCACCTAGAGAATAGTACAATGCATTAATTTCTCTACAACTATTGTTACATGTAGCTTTAGTCAATTGAGACTATGTGTCCCTATAAGTAAGAGGCATATTATTTTTTTCTTCAATTATGTCCCAAATTTTTGGACCCATGGATTATAGATACATTTTTATTTTGAATTTCCACTGAGCATAGTTATTACTATTAAAGAAAGGTGGATTGTTATTAGTTGTACCCTAAACTCTGTTATCCACTGTTAATTAGAATTTTAATGAAGTGAAAATTTAGATATGAAAGAAATTTAATGAACCTTAAAATAAAACTAAAATCATAGTTAAAAAGAAGTTGACAACATGCACAATAGTTCATATTGTAGAAATAAAAATATCATCTATTAAGAAATGTTGGTCACACTGGAATCTCATGATGAGGGTATATTAAGTTCCTACATAATATTTCTATTAAATAATTTATGATTAAAAACCCCAAATTTTGAAACGGAGTAGTTAATTAATGAATTAGAGATATAAATCTTTAGTTGGTCAATAGGTTTCTCAAAGGGTGATATGACATTTGTTGAATCTGTTTAAAACAATTCTTCAACTTTTGAAATAAGTTTACTAAATTAAAAATATACACAAACTAACCAAAAATATCTATCAAAGAAATTTCTAAATAGTTTTTGGTTTTTTGAAATTATACGTAGTGGAAAATAGAAAAAACAGAGTATTACAAAATATAGTACAAAGTAGAGTTAAACAGTAGGTTCAGTCTCATGTAGAAACTTAATCCTCTCCACTTGGTGATCACCAGCCACCAAGCAGTTTATATAAATGATAAACATGATACACAGCCTGTTTTGAGCTTTAAAATAGTTTTTCCCAAACGTTCTAGGGTTCACACCTTCTACCAGAGTTCATCATGATAAAAACAGACAATACTGACCACTCATGGAATCTTCCACAGTTGTATGTGGGAAAAAAAGTGTAAGTGAAGTTTGATGTTAGGATTTTCATTATCATATAGTTCAATCATAGAAGATAGTTTGTGTAACAGATAGACCCAAAAACTTCTCATAAATGTAAAATAAAAGAAAATAATAAATCTAGGATTATAATATTGAGTTTAGAAATATCTATGTGTTTGCAGTTCATCTTTTGACCCCTTGGTGTGACGAATTTTCGTTTGCAGTCTTTCTCTAGAAGTTGTACTCAAAACAAAGTGTCGCAACTCTAGGTTCTATCATTCAATAACTGAGTTTTCTACTTCTTGAGTTAATAGAGAGTTGATGAAGCATAGAAGGTATCCTGAAATTGTTTCTCCCGAAATGATCTTCTTCAGACTCTTGGGTTCACAATGTAAGTGCTCGAATGATTCTTCCTTTTCCCTTTGATCTAGCGAGTATGTTATTTATCATGAATTCATTTTTTGTTTCATGCTTCATCATTGTATGGTTTCTTCCATGGTCTTCTCATTTATAAATGAGATTCAACAATAGGAATAAGTTAACCACCTATGTTCCACCTTATACCTCTTGATGCCCCCATATATGGTATTTTGATTTGTCTAAAATCAACATTAATGAATGTTAGAAGCATTAAATTTATCAAATATGACAATTAGAATAATCATAAGAATATGAAAAAGTATCAAAGGGTAATAATTGGTAGACTGGTAATGGTATCCTTCACAACCCTTGGATTCAACAATAGGTGTGCATCAGTAGACTTCATAGGTAGCCTTTAATGCTAGCCTTCATTGATAGGCTTCAGTGGTAGCCTTCAATAGTATCCTTTAATGGTATCCTTTCATCAGTGACCATTCAGAGGTTACCTTTCTATCGATGAACATTCTATCAGTGACCTTTGTACCGGTGACCTTTCAATCAGTGACGTTTCAGTTGGGGACCTTTCAATCAGTGACGTTTCAGTTGGGGACCTTTCAATCAATGACCTTTCTATCAGTGACCTTTACTTAGATAAACATTTCACTGTAAGATTAAAAAATAGAACACTGAGATTAATGATACATAGGTATCACTGGATAGTGACTATAAATATTAATGAAACATGATTATTATATAGTTGAAACCTGATTATTCTATAGTATAAACATGATTGTCACATAAATGAAACATGATTTGTTATTATCAAAATAGGTGAGTCCAATAAGGAAGATGCATATGAGATACCCATAAATGATAATTGTAATATCCAAATACAAATTCTTACATAAATTTTCATTGAATTGAAACTAAAACATGAGTTCATGGATTGATATACCTTATAATTTCATCTTAGAGAAGATATTGAGGAGATTGTGATGTCTGAAATTACTAAGATTTTGATCATTGGTTTCATGAATAGATTGATAGATAGAACTCATATTAGTCCTCCTTTACTCGATATGATAGATTATATTAAATAACTAAAATAATTGGGACTCTAGTTAAATCAATAACCTTCAGTAAATATTAATCTCTAATTTTTATCATCTAATTTATCAACTTTTATGAGAAATAATCAAATAAATAATTTTAATAAATAATAATGATAACTTTTGGAATTGTTTCTCCAAAAACATTAGAATTAAATGATTATTAATTATTTATTTCTTAAAGTGAATTATAATATAAAAACAATCAAAATAAATACATCAAATAAAACACAGAAGAAAAATTCACAACATATTTAGAAAAACCTATATAAAAAAGGTATAACATTTTAGAAGAGGCTATTTGCTTCACATGTGGCAAGATATGTCACTAAATGTGAAACTATCGTGAATTGAAAAGGAATCATTAATGAGATTCTAATTCTGGTATATTCATCATTAAATGTAATAATTAATTTATTATTCTTTGGTAATATTTATAATATATCCTTAATTTTTTTTCCAAATAATGGAACAATTTAATTTAAGAAACCATACAATATTAAATGTGTTTTATCTAAGACGTTGAGAATGGATGACACCTACATCATAAGAGAAAAACTTGAGATTATTATTTCCAGGTTAATGGGTCTTATTAAACTATAATTGGGTATTTAATGATGAAAAACATTTAGGGATTAATGTAAATGTTATTTCTAACACAACAATAGTTCAAGTATACCTAAATCATTATTAAATCATGGTGAGTATAAAATCTAAGAATCTGATACCTATTTGTGGAATGATATTTCATTATCTAGTAAGACTAAAATTCGATAACAAGGATATACCCTCTTTGGTATTTACACTCATTTTAGATAAAAACATTAGATATTATGTACATAATTACTTATGTAGTCTTGGAAAGATATATCATCATAAATAAGGGTACTCCATAAATCAATTGAATTAGTTAATTGATAGATCATAAACTACCCCCCAAATAATCTAGAAGTAAATTCATAGAATTTTTTAAATTCTATTAAATGGAGTTAAATAGTGTAAATGTGAAGTGAGAAACATGAATACATAAAATATTATAGTTTCATTAGGCCTATGGGTCCAAGAACTTCTCAACTATGTAGTCATATATATTATAAATTTAGAGTGGAGTAATCACAGAACTCAAATTTATTTTATTCACATAAAATCCATAATCATAGAAAAAAGTTGAAAAATTATGAATATCACATCAATAAATGGATCATTAAAATATATTATGGAGTAATTAATAAATTTACATTTACTTATAAACATTTTATTCTTTGTGTTAGTAAAATAATAATCAGTGATGAGACTCATTTTCATCACAAAATTTACACCTATCTCTTTGAGGAATGCTTCAAAAATAATGGAATTAACACATACCTATATACTAATTATAATGATTAATAATTATTATGTGTGTTATAGTATTATATGAATACATTTTATTTCATAAAAGAATAAGATTAGATGTAATGTTTTTGTCAATACAATAATCAAACATTCAATAAGTAAAACAAAAAGTGTATCTCTATTGTCTAAATGCCCATATATGATGTTATATAAATCCCTTAGATAGATAAATTAATGTTTATAGATAAACTATATTTCAATAAAATTTAACGCATCTCAATTTGATATTTTTGGAGAAAGTTATAATTATGGTATGTCAATGAAAATGATTCATTAGTGTGAGGAATATGATCAAATTTCAAAATATATTATGGGAAATAATTTCTAGAGACACATAATTTGTAAAAAGGATAACATCACTGTGGTTGTTTTATATTCCTTATTGTGGGTGATATACTCTTATATAAGAATAATAGATATTACATGAAAGTAGTAAATTGAAAATTTATATAATTGAAAAGTTCAAGGAAATTAAAAAATGGATGTCATTTACCAATATGAAGTCTACATTTTGGTTGTATTGTTAATAGATGTAATTGAATTTATGTTTATTCAATAGACACTATGAATGGGTAATAAAAAATTTATACCAATAAGGTTTAATTCAATATTTCAATTAATCATGCCTAAATCCAATAGAATTCTATTTGTCGTAGAAACCATATATGACCCTCATTTTAGGAATTAGATGTCAAGAAAAAATTTAATATATGGTGTCTATTCGATGAAACTCTTGAGTGCTAATAAAAACATATAATAATAATATATAATAAATGTTTAAATATGAATATATTGATTAATTGAATAATTTTGATATAAAAAAACATTTCAAATGAATACATTTAATGTGCCTATAATATTTATTTGGGGAAAACATATTTTCCCAAGGGAAATATGTTTATAATATATGGAAAAGAATTTTTTATCCATACAGTTAGTTGAGAGTGGAATAAAATTAAACTCTAAAATGTTTAAATTTAACTATTAACTTGAGTTCTATTGAATAATATTTACTATAGACAATCTATAGGTTACTGGGATAAAATAAATATCTATATACAAGAAATGTATTGGAACAATTCTACAGATATAAGTTTATAAATTCTACATGGAATAAATCACTCCAAGAATATATATACAACATAGATGATCATATCATAATAGAGAATATAATTATATTATAATCTCTGATGGATTTAACCAAATTCCATTAATTATACTATATATTTCCAAAATTTAATTTGTGGTATGAACGAATTAGTAAAATACAGGAGAACTAAATTATAATAAGTTGAAACTATCACATTTTACAAAAATATGTATAGGGGATATGGAAATGATACATAGAGAGGAAGGGACACATATTAATAGGGGTCCCAAAATATACTTCCTTTTGATTAATATGAAATTAATCAAAAAAATATTATAAGGTATTGAGAAATAGTAGATCAATACAGTGGTATTTATATCTACAAATACAGAGTATATAGTGGATTCTAATTAAGTTGATGAAGAAGTGTAAAATTCAAATCAAATTGTTCTGGTTCAGGAAATATTAGTCGTTATGTATTTTATTATCATAATTTACATTATTATAATGTTAATATTGTGGATAAAACATATACTCAATGAATAAATAGTGGAAGGAATGATGATATTTAGTGAGATCACCTCTTGGGGGTCATTCTCAATGAGGTGATGTTAGTGAAAAAAATGTTTTCATGCAGAGGAATTGTAGTGTAACATACTGACATGACTGATTATGAAAAAAACAGCTATACTAGTCACCACATTGCCCAAAATTCACCTCCCCATACACTATGGGATAAAAACATGTAGCAAGGGTATAATGGTGGTATGATGGGGAGAATATACCCTCGAGATCAGAGTTGTGTAGTGCTATTACCAGGTATCAATCAATAGATAGTACGAGATGAAGTAATAATAAATGAAAAGAAGTGGAATATAAATATAATGACTAAAAAAGTTTCCCATTCCAAATACCCCACTATGCGTGAAGTCAATATGATGCTACAAGTACATGCAGAATAAAATATAATAGGCACACAGAATACAATTTAATGTATAAAAGAGATAAAATCCCTAAAGAGGAACTCCAAGAGCCTCTAATGTACTATCTCAATCATGGGATCTTAATAAATATATAAACAAAACGAAATAAACCTCAATATATCAACCAACTAGAATGAATATCTACTCGGGTACCATTTGAAATGTTATCCTGACTAGGGAGTGAGATATACACAATAGGAAACCACAAATGATTTCTGGGAATAATCTAGTTCATTCATATAAAATAAGTAGTGTTCAGGAATAATGCTCATCCAAAAATTTCATAATTCATACAAGTTATAGGAACATTAGATTTATTTATTTCCCAATGAACCTTCCCTACTAAGATATAGTATAATGATATTGTGAGGTCGATCCCACATGGAACAGAGATGGTTGTTGAAATTTATGGCTTTGAACCTAATGTGTAGGAGTCCTCACACTTTTGGTCATATTTTGGAAATATAACACTAATGAATTGTAAGTTAGAAACAAATAAAGGAAAGGAATCATGGTTAATTTCACAGTTTTAGGTAAAAGATAATCTATTTCTTAACTTTATATGGTCCTAATATCTAATAGGAATAGAAAGTGTTGGTCTCTAATTGAGTATGGTCAAATAAAATAGTAATGCATAGGATATGGCCACTTCATGGCCTATTTGTATTCATAAACTAATAAAATTTGTCTTAGCTTCTAAATAAAGAATTGTTATCAGGTACTAGTAATTTCATAATCTAATCCAATTTGGTTAGGGGATTTCATCTAATCTTCTTGTGGTCAGGGTCGCAAAAAAATTTGATAATTTTTTATTAACCTAATTATTATTATTTGAGTTAACAAATTTATAACTAGTTTCTTATTTAATACATACACCCTTACCATCTACCCCTGACCAAGGTGGTTTAGCCACTCATGGTAAAATTGATCAAGAATGGGTAAAAGGATGAGAACTAGTCAAATTTAAAAATAAAAACTGGGTTTGTAATTTTAAATGTCATCCAATTTTAGATTGTTATCAATTAATTGACTTGAAATATTTAATTAAAAATAATGAGATGGATTCAATCATAATTATAACCAATTACATACTTAAAACCAGAACACACACAAGTGCTAAATCGTTTGTTGATGATCGATGGTCAAAATATCAAATGTCTGAATAATGGTGTCAATAATGAAAAACATTATGAATAATGTTTTTTAAATCGATCCCAAATGGATATATTAATGTAAAATAATGAAACAATTAAATAAACTCCTATTTTGGTAGAGGTTTTAGAAGGGGAAGATGGTAAAATGAATTATAATTAATTGTGTCTTCTCCCATTCTTGTGGAATCTACTTCATATATATATATATATATGAAATTAGATTAATTTTAATCGGTATTCACATCATTTAAGGAAGATCCAAGAGTTTCTATATGATTTCTTAAGTGTGTGTATCTCATCTAAATCTCATCCGAGATTTGGAATTTTTACCTTTCTCACATCATGTCATTAGATGTCATGACATGAATCTTCTATATGCTGGATCATTTAGAGAGAGAAATTTTACTTGATTTATATACATCGTTTACTGGTGATTTACGTTTTTTAATAATGGTTTGCAATTTTAATCGTTTCACAAATTTCATCACAGCTGGTAGCATGTGCTGAAACACAACTAAATTTCGGGTAATGATGATTCATGATGTGTAATAGCCATTTTTTTCTCATTTTTATCATATTTTCCATTGAAACATTAAAATAATATTTCCTAAAACAATCAATATATTTCATGTACTTTATTGATTAAATAATTAATAATACATAATGACATGAAATGAAAATGTATATATGATTTCAGCCTATCAAATTCCCCCTAAAATTTATAAATTGATTTCTTTAAAGAAAACTATCTCAGTAGGGATTTCAAAAGGAATATATATATTTAAAGTATGAAATATTGATTATATCTAGGAAAACAAAAGAATTTGTTAGTATAAAAAGTCAATATCTAGAATCATCCCTTCATAGATAATTATTCATTCCTCACAACTCGGTTTTTCAAAAAAAAAAAAATATTCCTTTAATTACAATTTCTCAAATTTTCATTGAACTATATACCCATTTGAAATTTAACTCAACATTACTTTTAAATAATTACATAAGGTAATAATTATTTTAATTTATTCTCAGATCTAATGTACATGCTCCTAACTATAATATTTCATTGGTTGTATCATCTCCACTTCATAATGTCAAATACAAAATCAATCATGATGGCTTCATAAATTAGGTTCTAATAACTCTGAGGTTTTTGGAAGGGGGTAAAATAGAAAAAAACAAGCTCAAAATGGAGGGTAGGATCTAGAGTAAAATAAATTTATGTCGTGAAATATATAATGAAATGAATCCTATGTAGCTAATAATTCTAATCCTCCTAACAGATTAGCTTGGATCCATGTATAAATCAAGTGAGTGAAATAAGGGTATGAGGTTCCTTTCTATTTATTTTTCATTTTTATATTTAAAATTATTTTTTATGTAAGAAATCACATCAATTATCTAACAACATATCGTCCTTCATGGGATTCATCAGTCTAGAAATAAGGATTTTTTATCTTCCTTGTACATAGCCTAAATAACCTTCATTTCTTTTTTATTTTTCAAAGGAACAAAATAGATGAGAAATAATCATGGTTATAAATCAAAAAGTATGATGTGAAACATAATACATATCTACCATATAATCATCATGTGTTGGGTAAAAACTTCCCCACACTTTTTCTTAGTAAAATCATTTATTATACAATGATCTGTTTAATAAGAGATAATATATTTTGAATTGAATCACTATATAAGGCCATTCATGGAAACTAAGAGATTAATGAAGGAAATATATAAGGTTTTTATTAGGAAAATGTTTCTCAAAAATAATTTCCTCAATCATTTTAGAATTTCATTTTTTCTATAGAATCATTTATAAGACCTTAATACATGTTCTTATTGCTTAACATGTCCAAGTTTTACTCAAAAAATATTATGAGAAAATAATATGCAATTGAAGGGTTAGAATCCTCTTGGGTATCAGAATAAATAAATAAAATGTAAATTTCTAAGGTCATACAACCAATTAATAAGTCAATTAAATATAATTTCACACTTTTTGGAATTTTATTTATATTAATAAGCTCAAAAATCATTCTAAAAACCTAAAAAATAAACATAACAAGGATTTATGAAAATTCAATCTTATAATTTTTTTAATTAAATGTTTATAATGAGTTTAATTCTAAATTCATGGTGGAAAATGAAAAATTTCTCCTAGATAGATGAATTTAGTAAAACAGTCAACTGTGTCGAGTGTGAAAATAAATATAAACTCCCCCACACCTTGAAATTAACATTGTATAAACTATATGTGGAAATAATATTATAAGAGTACGGTAGATAAATATCTTATTAACAAAATTGAAATTTTAACCTAAATCTCTAAGGAACCGAGAGATCCTTTTATAGAGTGATATACTCTAGGGAATGTTGAGCTGTCATGATTTTTGGAAGTGGACTACCTGTTAATGGTATTAGAAACACAAATATTTTACAAGGTAAAACATTAGACCTGTTGTTTTTAAAAATGTTTGAAGATTTGAAATTGGTAGGTTTACATAGTGAATAGTAATGAAATAGGTTTTTTTAAATGTAGGTAGGTGTCAATAATAATTCTAAAAGTGACGCATAAAAAATAAATAGAAAATTATATAGATAGAAAATAAAAAGGAATTCATAAAGACATAAAGGATAAAGCATATGAAATATGGGTTTCATCCCATCAAGCGATAACAAATGATGTCTCCAGCTAAATGGACGAAGCAATGTATCAGGAAGTTTCGTCCATCATCTTAGTGTCTCCTCCATCATCTACTGCTAGTCATGGTTTCTTCGTCTAGATTTTAGTGTATTTTGGAAGTATTTATCAATTTAATAGAACATTGAGTAGGTATATGGGGTTTAAGGAAGGGTATCCTAGCTTGGGATGGGGGTTATTGAGTGTGAATATCATGTGAGAGCTCCTAAAGTTTACCCGTAATCGTGGAAAGGTGTTGATTCACCCATCAAAAAATGAATATATCATTGAATAGGTGCATCAATAAAAATATATAAAATATTGAAACTAAACAAGGGTAATAAAAAAGTACAATGATTTTGAAAAATATGGCAAGTAAAATGGAGAAAAATATGTTTCCAATATAAAGATAATGTGTAATAGTAAAAAATGAAGGGAAGCACAAAATAAAAATAAAATCATCAAACCCTGATACATATGAAAAAAATAGATATGGTATGTTGGTCAACTAAGATAATTTAAGTGATTCAAAAATCTCCTCAAATGTCCACTATCGATCAGATGGTGGTTGTAGATGTCTTTTATCGTCAATAGAAGTGATCCTAGTAGGGGATGGTGGGTCAAATACTAAGTTAGGGGTTGTGGTACTGGAAAGATCCTATAATGTAGGTTGTGGGGAGGTTTCGATCATCACTAAGGATATGTGTTTATAAGTTTTTTCAAAAAATGGAACCTCATTGGATTGGATGGTGGCTGTCACCTTACACTGCTAGGACTACTCTATAAGGTACTCTTTCTGGTAGTAGGGACTTAGATCATTGATTTTTGGCCATCTAGAGCTATGGGTGGGGCTGGAGTGGTAGATGATGAGCATTCAGTAGGGGCTAGTGGGGGTGAGATTTTATGGTAGATAAAGGTGAAGGTGTCAGGGTGAAATAGTACATCTCTCTAATATGGATATTATAATTCTCGGAGATCAATCATAGATTCTCCATGATGTAATATTTTATGTCCTAGATATATGTTAGGAAATAATGGGTGGTGGAGTAGTATTTTATGTGGTGGTGGTAGAGTTATGGATATGGGTAGTAGGGGATGGAGGTGAAGTGGTTGGTGGATCCGGTGAAAGGTCTATTGAATGATCCCATAGGGCCTCATCAGCATCCTCATGGACTCCTGGATCCCAATAGTAGGTATCATCACACATCATCAAGAGCTTCATCCTGTGAAAAAAAAATGAAATTGATGGATTCCATCAGATGGAGGGATGTGAGTTGAAGGGTCTCTTTAGAAATCAAATATGATGGTCCATGAGAGTGATGATTGAACCTACCATTGGAATTCCTCTCAAATTCTGAGTGTGATCTTTGTAGTAAAATTTGAACTAATTATCCATGATAGCAGTTGAGCTACCCATGGTTTCTGCTAAGATGATGACATCTAAAAGGAATGCCCTGCCATGAGACGTGGCCCTGGAATACCATTCACGAGTCAAGGATTGAAGAAGAATCATAACAGCTAGACAATGGATCACGGTCATCTTGGTGACCATGGGATCATTACTAGTGTGATTATCCCAAGAAATCATTCACAAAAGTCACATCGAATCAGATTTCAAAGTCTCAATATGAAGGGTAGGAAAAATATTACATGCAGTGAATTTCACAATAATAATATCAAGGCATATACTTAATTCTGTAGAGGAGATATTATGAGGTCTTCTTCGGTGTTTGAAGTTGAGGTATTCCATTGAGACCTGAAATTTATAAGGAAAATCCAATAATATATCTCGATGCATATCTTCACATACATCAACAATGTATGACATTTAGAGGATCTCAAGGATTTGGATGGACTCCTGGATGATATTCAGGAGAGAATGGGTAGACATATCAATGGATTTCTCTCCACATTATTTTCTCCTGAAATCTATTTAGTGTCACATGTTTTTGGGTAGGATAAATGAATTATGGGGGTCCAAATGTGGGTGGAATTCCACAATTATTCACTGGCACATGGCTTGGAGTCGTCATGAGTAGCTGGCTTGGCATGATCTGTAGAATGAGGTGGTGGAGATTCTACAAGAGGTGGAGGAGATGCTACCTAATTTTTTCTGGGGTGATATAAGTGAAGAACCTCATGGAAAATTCATTGTAGTTGGATAATAGTTGTTAGATTCATATTCTATTAGTGTAGGGTGCATGGTCATTGTGAATTCCATCACGAGATTAATCCATAGGTAGGGGTTTAGTCGAGAGGATGAAGTGGCATCTGTGTCATCAAAGAGGGAAGGGGAGGGGGTGTGCATTACCAAGAGGGTTGAAAAGAGTTGGTGGTTTCATGTGAGATTAATGTGAGAGGCATATGTTTGAACTGCTGAGAGAGATGAAAGGGGAGTGCTCAAGTAAGGAAGGGGGGATTGGTTCATGAACCCTTGGTTCATGACCTATTTTTGTAACACAAGTTTGAAAAAGTATACAATGTGTAATTAATTTCTTTTCACGTAATTCTGAGTTTAATTATTTTATTCCGTAAAAATTCTATGTCGTGAAACATGGTTACAATATGTCTAACAAATTTTTTCCTCAGTTCTAGTTAAACCATAGTCCTTTTCTCCTTGTATTCACTATAAACTGTTATAAATTATTTTAATCTAATCTAGACTAAGGTTACCTATACAAGATTTCCTATTTTTAAGTACATCATTTACAATCATGATAATGAATCTTTGAGGATGATATTAATTTATGGATGATGAAACAACCTTCAACAAAGGGTTTTTGACATATTATAAATATTTTATTTTTTCCCTCGAATGGTGGTCTACCATCCTTCTTGATTTCAGTGGTCCTATAGGGGAAAAAATGAATGACTTTAAAGGGTATGGATCATCAAGATTTCAGCTTCTCAGGGAATATTTTAAATATTGATATGAATATTATGACCATATTTCCTGGGAAAAATTCACGTCATGAAATTCATTGATTTTGAAATTTCACTTCTATTTCTTTCCAAATAATTTAATTTTTATAAGAATCCTTTATATTTTATTCCAATTCATCCAATTACAACACTTTAGATTCTCAATATTTTTTAGAATAAAAATTAGGCTTCTAAATTACATAGTATGAGTGATTATATAATTCAACTATTAGATGGAAAGGTTTTCCATAATCCCATTTTAGACTATCGTCACTTTGACATATGTTAATGGTATTCTCATGTATTTTTTATTTACCTATTTCAGAATTCACCTTTTCCACTTATTTTTGAATGATCTGGAGATCCAGTGTAATACCAGATTGCATATTTTTTCCTATAGTCTTTTAATATATGATTGGTAAAAAATTTCCTTGATCACTATTGAGTGATCTAGGAAATCAAAATATGGACAATACATTCTTCATCAAGAATTTCATGAACAGATTTTTTGTGTCCTGACATATAGCCTCAGATTCCACCCATTGAGAGACATAGTTAACAGAAACAAAAATATTATATGTTCCATGTAAATTTTGAAATGGTCCCCTGAAATCTATTCCCCATACGTTGAATATATCAACTACCATAACATGGTATTTTCTGAATTCTGATTACTTTACCAATGGTTAGAGTTAATTATAACCTATAAAACTTTGAAAATAATAACTTTCATCTTGGGGTAGCATGGCCCATAAAATTACACATTTTAAGATCATTTCGACCTTTCATTATAGACTATGATTTCCACCAACTGGTGAAGTATGAAAAATGTCTAAAATGTCTTGGATTTATTTATCTATAAAGCTACATCACAACAAGTCATCGGTATAGTTCGTAAACAAGAGTGTTTTTTCTAAAAATTATTGTGATGCTTCCATAAAAAAACAACATATTCATTGGTAGGTTAGGTCTTGGTGTAAAATCACATGAAAATATAATTTGAAAATACCTGAAAACAACAGTTGTACAATAATGATGATAAGGGATTCATCTAGAATATCTTATTCAGTGTCGATTTCAACATCCTTCTTTTATAAGTGGTAGTGGAATTCCATAAATATTATCATCAATCAAATTATCTGTTCCATTGGAATCCTTGATGATGATGTAAAAAATATGGAGCAAAATAAACCACATTATTAGTCATTTCCTAGAATCTGTTTTATTTATTAAAAATCACAGCACATCATGATATTTGTTAACAATCACCTTGGATGAAACCATATAAGAAAATAATTTCTTGAATGAATAAAAAAATTAAAATAGCTCATAATCTATAGTTATATATTTTAAATGATCTGTATTCACCATGTGAAAGGTATTTAATATTGGAAAAATTATTTGACCAACTTATTTCCCTAGAGAAATAGAAACAACGAAGACTCTAGTGTCACAACTGAATTAAAATTCCTTATCCCAATGAGATGAATTGATTACATGATAGGATATCACGATTTTCAATAATGTATTGAATTCTTGCAGACATTACTTAGTGATTTCAAATGATTTTTCAATTTAAAACTGGCATATTATATAAAGTGAAACTATTTCAAAGCCTATTAAAAATCATTACTATTTACTATTGAAGTCTCGGGTAAACCAATAATAAATTTTAACTTTGAGGGATCAAATTCTGCTCAATTATTGTAAATTTTATGTTCATGGTCAATGCCTCATTGGACTATAAATTGATAGATTTCATAGGTTAAAACTAGTCACTTATCTTCATACTACTATATATCTAACTCAAGATTTCAGAGGCAGAGCTCAATGGATTTTCAATAAAATTAAAATTCATCCATTAAAATTTATAATAATTCCTATCCAATAACGTGGAATATATGTTTCATGAACATTTGAATGGTTGATGATGTATTTCATATACCGAATGACATGAACCGATAAGCAAAGATTCCAAATGGACATGTGAATGTTGTCTTATAATAATCCTCTAGGTTGATAGTAATATGATTGTTTCCTAAATATCCATCTGGGAATCAATAGAATTAATATCCAAATAGTATCTCCAACAATTGATAATAAAATGAAAATGTAAAATGATCTGTCTGGGTTTCCACAATTATATTTATATACTTCACATATACTCTCTGACCACTGATGGTGTGTGTTGATATTTATTCATCTTCATCATTATTTTCAATTATGAGTCCACCGTCTTTAGGAACTACATTCAATGAGATCACCTAATCACTGTCATAGATTGATAATATTATTAATCCATTATTAATTTTCAATATATATTTTTTGAACAAACTTTCTCATTGGTGGCATTAGTCGTCATTGTGGCTGGTGGATGGGTTTTTCACCTTCCGCGTGTAGGTTAGTGTGGTTCCATAATGTAGGATTGATTCCATCTATATTAGCTACTCTCAATAAAATTTACTTCTAATGTACATTCTTGACATTATTTACTTTTTCCTCTTACGACTATGACAGTTTTAAGAATATTATCAATGGTAATGCATAAAAAATCTCTATAAATGAATACATTAGTTATTTAGAGAGGGGTCTCCATTCCAATTTTGGTGGTAGAATAGGTGATGGTATGAAAGGTGGGATCTATTCCATTATCAAAGGTTCAATGAAGTTAAATTATTTGATGCCCTAATCTTCATACTCATCTGGGAGTATGTCATCACATTATTCTTCAATGTTTATGTGTACTTCTCTTTGGTTAGTGATAGAGATCTTCCTTCAATATAAATAATCATATATTGGTTGTGATTATTTTTTCCCTATCAAATAATACTTTTTCTTCAAATAATTATAATTCAATTTTTCTCTAATTCACATTAATCAGTATCATTCTAATGGATATGAATATTAATCCAAAGATTATTGAAATTTATCCTACCTCTTCAATGTCAGTAATGAAGAATTACACTCGAAATATGAACATTCCAACTTTGATTAAGACACCCTCAAGAAGTAATCATTGACATTATTATGATTGGTTAGCTATTTAGAGTGGAAATTTTGTTGGATTTTGGTCTTTAATACCCATATTGAAATATATACTATATGGCATGGTGTTTTTTGGCTCTAAAATTCCATAGGTATCATCTGAAACTGGAGGGGATATATCTGATAATTGGAGATCAACTCGGTCTTCATTATTTTTGGTCTCCTTAGGCTTGTACTATTTGGTATCTCCAATGGACTTTTTTATTGGATTTTTCAGATAATAAAAAATGAAATGTTGAATGATGGTGAATGGAATTGAAAAGATTCCTAGATCTCCTATTTTTTGTGGGATTTTTTATTGAACAAAATCAGAACACACTTAATTTAGTGAGATCACTCCAAGTTCTTTGATATTTTTTTGAATGTCTCTCTTTGAGAAATTTTACATATGTGTACATTTGAGTGATTTCATCCAAAAATAGAATATTTATTTTCAATTACATGACCATTTTAAAAATTATATTATATTTCCCTTAAATTTATCCTTTTCGTTCTCTTTGTGAATAAGGAAGCAGTAGTATATAAGGTGGTGGAGAAACATAAAATTCTTCCTTATGATTCTTAGATGTGTGGGATTTACAGGGTTCCTATTGTAGTATTTCATGATAGGTTCCATAAACCTATTCTTTTATGACTTTCATATGATTCTTGAGTTCCTCATCATGTATTTTAACTCATCTGCAAAATTTCTAAAAATCCATAACTTTCCCACTTTTCATAACCTCTTCCATTTCCACTACCCTACAGTGTGTCTTTGTATTACCATCTATAGTACCTGGTAATCCCTCAGACAATGTCATTGATATTTGATCCATTTGATGGTGGAGGTTTCAAAGAGACCCCATTTGATTCTGTATTTCAGTTTCGAGGGTGGTTATCCTCTAATCATCCTTTTGAGAAAATGATGAGAGTATATTTTCTAGATTACATAGAATAGGTATAACTATATGTTGAGGTCATTTTGGAGCTGTACAAAATTCTTCTTTTGCTATTGGAGGAAAGGGTTGTTGTGTTTCATATTATGGTGGTCATGGAATAGGACCCATTAACAGTTATCCTAGTAGCCCATGATTTCTAATATGTTACATAACACTTCATTATTTTCTATACCCAATATTATATTGTTTTTGTCGTCATATGGGCCTCTCTTGAAATTATTGATGCATATTTTGGAATTGATGATATTTTCTTGTTTTAATTTACATAATTGGAAAATTGGTTTTCTTTTTAATCAATTATTGTTATGCAGTATTGTTATACATGTAGGTTACAATAGATTTTAAATGATTGAGCCTCCATTACAAGAGAAGGAGTAGGGAGACACAGTAGGTATCTAAAAATATTCAAGAATCTATTTCAAGGAATCTACTTGTGCAGCTAATTAGATATTTTTATTGACTTGGTCTATACCACTCGGAATTGATCCACAATCACTCTATCAAAGGCTGGAATTTTGTGATACTTCAACCAAAATAGCTCTTCCAAATTTTAGTGTCTTGAAAAAAATTCATCTAATAGAAGAATCATCAATAAATGTGTGTGTAGATGGATGGAGGCCTTGGTAGAATGTCTAGAGATGGATCTAAGTGTTTATCCCAGGCTTCATTCAATTTCTCTTCAATTCCACGAATCTCTACCAATATAACTATGTGGATTCTCCATCAATATGATCATTTTATATATCATAATATATAGTACATGTTATGATTGGTGGGGTGTATTTTTCCAAAAAAATATTGGCTAGATCATCCCAAGTCATGATTGAATCAAGAGCGTGAATAATGATCCAATATTTAGCTATGTCTCATTTGGAGAAGGAAAATACTTGATGCATTATTGTGCCCAAAGAATATCCCTTTTTGCGAAAGATATCACAATCTTCTTATAATTTCATAATTGTGTTCATGGGGGTATTCACATTAATGACCGAAAAAATTTCCCAAGTATGGATCATGATAATATGTCCTTGGTTTATCTCAAATATCTTTGCATGAATAGAAGTGAACATAATACTTGGAATAGAACCATGGATGGATGGAATTCAATAATAAATGATGGTCCATACTTGTTGTCCATATGACTCTCAATTAATTATTGATAACATATTTTATGGTTATGGGGGATGATTTGATATTTTCTTATAGTATTTTGTTGTTCTTCCATCAGTGAATGGAGGTATTTAGAGAGATAAAATTCAATTTAATGTTTTAAGGAATGTTTTTTATATGTTTCAAGGATCATATAATAAGTCTAAGGTCCATGATTCAAGCTATAAGGACCCAACCATAAACATTACATAATCTTGATTTATGTCAAGACTTCACATTTATGATCTTTTTAGGTTTAGAGATTTAGAGAATTAGGCCATATATATTACATAACAACTTGAATACTACAAGTAGACACTACTACCCAGTATCTATTTTTCAAAAAATTTAAAAACTATTAAAAAGAAACAAGTCCAGTACCATGTTTCAGACTGCATAACTTTTCCTTGATAGCATCCTTAACCCTATTCATATTTATGTCATGTGGAAAAAATTTCAAAAACAAGGAATGAGTATAAAAAGAATAGTAATGGTTATAAAATAAGAAGGAAAGAATTATTCCATCAATAAATACAAATAAAAAAACCAATACTTTTCAATCATAACATACCTTATGAAATCATAAGATTTATGAATAACACACAGAAATAATAAATCATAATGGTAACTTATGGAATTAATAACATACTTACATTTTTTCTATCACAACTACAAAGGGAGACAAATTTTCTATACCAATAATACTATAGTTCCTAAATCTCTTAGGGAAAACATTATGGTTTACCTCTGTCACATTACCCAATGCATTGGAGAGATATCTCGGGCTTACCCGACCTAGGTTTATTACAGAACCACACGTATACATAAACAATTCCCAATAAACTTAAAATATTCATAACAAATAACACAATCATAAATGAAAGATAACATTTATACATTCCAATCACAATATATCAAATCAATATATTGAAATAAACAGTGCTTTATCAAATAATTTTCAAAACCATTTAAAACATTTAATAAAGATATTTTTGAATCAAAGTGTCTCATACTACATTGAAACATTTAAATAAATTATCATTTGAAATCATTATTTACCATATAAATAAATCCTTAAAACCATTTTTAAAACATTGACATTAATGATGATGTTTTAGAAGAATAAATCTTTAAAAAATTTTAATTGATATTTTAGTTAAACCGTTTTAAAAAAAGGAGACACTTTTGAATAAAAATAATTGAGGAATAACATTTATTAAAAACATTATAATATAATTAGAATACAATTATTCATGATATAAAATTACAAAGTACATTATCTACGAACCTGGCCTTAAACATTACTTAATATTGAATAAAATGAATAAATCACATTGAGGATCATTTCGGGTTTAGATTTTTAATGAATTGGGACATAAATATTACATCTCAAAAGATTACAAGGTAGACATATCTAAACAGTTTCCATTTTTTATTAAAAAAAACTCTTGAAAAAATGAGTCATGTCTAATTCCATGTTTTAGACATCATGACTTTTCGTTGATCCCATCCTTGACCCTATTCATCTTTAAGTCCGGTGAAAACATTTCAAAACATGGGATGATTATAAGAATATTAGAAAGGGTTATAAAACAATGAATGAAAACCTTTTTCATAAATACATACAAAACATGAAATCATTTACATACCTCATGAAATCATAAGATTTATGAAAGACCCATATAAATTATTAATCACAATGGTACCTTGTGGCATTCAAATCATACTTACATTGTAGTTATCACAGCTACATTGGGAGTAACATTGGAATACCCATCACACTATATTCCCTAAATCTCTTAGGAGAAACATTCATGTTTACCTCCATCACGTTACCCAATGCATTAGATGGATATCTCATGCTCACCCACCATAGGTTTATCACGTAACCACCCGTATACATAAATAATTCCCATGATCCATAACATGATCATAACACATAACACAAGCATAAATGAAAGATAACATTTCCACATTGCAATAAAAAAATATCATTTCAAGATATTGAAATAATAATTCCATTCACAAAATCATTTTCAATACCAAAATACATAAAAGAGTGTATGGTATTTATTTTTCCTTTTAAAAAACATTACGGCTTGTTAAGGAAGACAAATATCAAATAATACTCGTGGCGATGAAAAGGTCATTATCACCGCTTACTTTAAAAAAAAACATTCCTTTTTGACATTTAGTAAAAATATTTTTATAAATAGATTCCCATTGAATAAAATTAAAATTAAAATGGTTTTATTCACTATAAAAAATAAAGTCGTGTATAAAACTAAATATGCCTCAATGAAAGGATATTCAGATGAAGTCCCTTACCTCATGTCCGACTTGACTCGGTCGTTCTTTAATCTCCTGAATAATACAGTAAATTTAATTTCTACTTTCTTAAGAAACTTTTTCAAGTTTATTATTCATTTAATATCACTTATTACCATTTTATGAACATTATGTAACCATTTAAGTTAATCACATTCATTTTGCCGATATTTCGTTCTTGAGTAAAAAATCAACACCTTATATTTACAAGTTGTACATGTGGTCAATGGTTCATTATATCCAGAATGATATTAATGATTTGGATATCATATATATCATATATGTCCAGTATATACATGTTTTTATAATAGTACATAACATTTAGAGGTTTTAAATGAAATGCACCGTTCATGGAGACGGTAAGCCGTACGTACTCATGAATGCTACTTTCATTTCTATTTCTTATTTTAATGGAAATAAAACATAATGATACATATGTATATTATAATTCCAGTATAATATCATATATAATATCGTTAACTCCATCCTTTATACATCCTAGAAAAGGCATTAACAAATCATATCACTTTGAGGGGGCGGTAGTCCGCACTTCCTCAAATTAGATTATCGTATTTACCGACTATGGAAACTATAATGGCCTGAAATGAATGGGAATTTCAGAAGCATAAGGAAATAATAAACATAATATATATCATATATAAATATACTTCCATCATAATGGCCACCATGTGATTCGGTAAGATGTAATTGAACAATAATCTTTTCACGAGGCCTTAGTTTTCCATCCACAAAAACATTATGTTCTTCATCCAATAGATGGAGGTGTGTGTTAGTGTAGTTAAAATCCTTCTAATATAATATTACTAGTATATTGATCATACTATTATTGTTACAAAATAAAGGAATAAAAAGATTTTTGGGGTTGGAGAAGCAAAATGAAAGAAAAAAATTTAAGAGAAACCCTTACATTTAATTTTGGTAACTCCCATTGGTTTGAACCAAAGGACTTATTGAAGTGCCTTCTACCTAAGGTAAGGATTATAAGAGGAGGAGAGGGATGTTGGGAGCTTATGTTTTCAGATTTTGGAAGAGGAAAATGGCTTGATAGGTGTGTGGAATTGGTTAGAAGTGGTCTCCTTTTATAATGGAGAAGAGGGTCTCTTTAGGAATATGTGAAAACATTATTTTATTATATAATGATATTCGGTTTCTAAAGGTACAAAAATCATTATAGTAGAATATAAGATGACTCATGGAAGAAAGAAAATCATCCAATCATAATTAGACATGTTTTGGATAATATTTTATTCATTATAATCTTATTTATTTAAATGATTTATTAATGACGTAAATAATGCATCATCATTGTGTCATGAATAATCTAATTTATTTAATGTATAAAAATAAAAAAATAATATCATGTAGGAAATATTTTCATAATTCCAATGGATATTTATAGGCAAAGAGATAATTTATATTACCCCTTCTAAAAATTAATTTACTAAAAGGTATTTTCTTTTGTCATATTTTCTTTTCCTTTAAGTTAATTAATCTAAATTGTCATTATCACTCCTATGTGGCTCAATGGGGTCCCAAAATTGACCCAAAGATGCCCCTGGTCGTAAATGACTCATACAATAAGGTTTGGACATGTTTTAAGATAATTTTGAATTATTATAATATTTTTTAATCTTGATTTACCCTATTTACCTTTAACCGCAGTAAATAAAAGTCAAAAGTTACTATTCACCAAATTTTTTTTTCATCCTATTGAACCAAATTTTACTTCTTGATAACAACCATATATGTCGTATTTTTGAAAATAAATTCACAGAAGTGGTAAAATATAATTTGAATGAAAAATTCAGTTTTTTTACTACTACTATGTGGTTTCACTATTCATCTAAAATTGAAGTTTTTTTTATAAAAATACCAATAATTCATCCTATGCATTATTTGATATTTAGAATTCAATATTTATGTCTATTTTTCCAAATTCAAAAAATAGTAGTGGAATTAATTAATTTAAAACTTAATTCTCTTTGTTAAAACAAATAGCGTGTGTTTAAAAAACAATAACTATCAAAATATTGATACTTGTTTGTGTCCAATTTCAAAGTGAAATTAATTAAAATGACAAACATTGGATTAAATGGTATAAATATATATTTTTTCACATTAAAACCAACTAAAAAGATAATCTAACCATATAAATAAATTAGATTAAAAGCCACTTTTGAATTAAAATGCAATATTTTCACTATTCATTAAAAAATGTACGTTATCAGAAAAATACCAAACAAATTACCCAAAGTAAAATTTGATGTCCCCATTCTAAAGATGTATTTTATTTGGTCAATGAGAATTTATTAAAGTGAAAAAAACTAAATTTAAATAGGGTTCTCCATTAAAAGGAGATAATTCAGCCTTTCAATGTAAATTATGGTTTAAATTAGATTCATTCACATTTTAAGCCTCTAAATTTTTATTGGATAATGTAAATACATTTAAAAAACATGTATAATCATAATTTAGTTAGTTTCATTCATTATTTCCAATACAACGGCTAGGAGTTAACTACCATTTAAAATAATAATAATATATTATTAGTGTGCAACGTAAGATTCCAAATAAACCTGTTGTTGTGAATTAGATACGCTATCGAATATAATAAACACTTAAAATTAAAATTAATATTTAATTCACAAATATTAATAAAAATGAATTCTCCCCTTTTGGTAATTGTGTCCTCACAATTTTTATTCACTTATCAAAATAAGTGGGGGTGTTTATCCATCATAGAATTTTCAGATTCCAACGTTGCCTCTTCAACCATATGGTTTTTCCACAAAACCTTTACCTGGTGAATCACTATATTCCGCAACACGTTCTCTCTATGGAAAAGAATCTAGATTGGTTGTTCTTCATAAGAGATATTATCTTCCAACTAAACTACCTCTTGGCTCAAAACATGAGATGGATATGGTATATAATTTCCCAACATCGAAACTTGAAAAAAAATTGTGTACCTGGGATAAACTTGGAGGTAAAACCACTCTATACGCAACTGATCCAAATTTCTCCAGAATTTCATAAGGTAAAATTCACCTCAGACTCAACTTTCCCTAATTACCAATACATATCACACTTTTCCAGGGAGAAACATTGAGAAAGGCAAGATCACCAAAATCAAAGGAAAGATCCTTCCTCCGGTTAACTGCATAACTTTTCTGTTTTCTCTAAGATGTTATCATGTTCTTCTGAATCAACTGAACGTTCTCTGCTATCTCTTCTACCAATTCTAGTCTCATCAGCTTCCTTCCACCTACTTCATCCTAGAACACTGGATTTCAACAATGATTTCCATATAATTCCTCAAATGGATCCATCTGTATACTGGAATGAGAGTTGTTATTATAGGAAAATTCAACCAAAGAAAGATGTTGGTCCCAACTTACCTGGTAATCCATCGAGCAAGAACGTAACATATCCTCTAAGGTCTGTTTTTTTCATTCTGACTGCCCATCTGATTGTGGAAGAAATGTTGTACTAAAATTTAATTAAGTACCCAATGACTTCTGAAGGCCTTTCCAAAATATAGAAGTGAGCCTGGGATCATGATCAGATACAATGGAGAGGGGAACTCCATGAAACCTGACTATCTCTTTAATATTGAACCAAGCATGTTGATCTAGAGACAACGTATCTCTAATAGGAAGGAAATGAGCAGATTTTTTCAATCTGTTAACTATAACCCATATTACATTATTACCTCGAGATATCTTTGGTAATCCCACAACAAAGCCCATGGATATATTTTCCTATTTCCACTCTGGCACCAGTAAAGGATAAATCATTCCTTTCGGTAACTTTCGCTCTGTTTTAACCTGCTGACAAGTCAAATTCTTCACAGTAAAATCAGTAATTTCTCTTTTCATTCCATCCCACCAGTAATACTCCAGAAGATCTTTGTATATCTTAGTACTTCCAGGATGAGCTGAAAATAGAGAACTATGAGCTTCACATAATAACAAATTCATCAAATGTGAATCACAAGGCACACATAATATCTTTCCAAATCTCAAAACACAATCATTATCAATGTTAAAATCATGAAACATACCCTTCTGAACCAACAAAAACTTTTTCTACAACTCACTATCTTCCTTATCCGCTTGCTTAATTCTGTCTCATAGAGATGATTTATCTGAAACCTGAAACAAAAAGGAAGAATTTCCTACAACAAAAACATTTATTCCAAAGTTCATCAAAACAAAAAACAAAGGATCTCATTCCAAACGTAACATGGTTAATGAAGTATTAATTTTTTGACTCAAAGAATCATCCACTTTATTTTCATTCCCTGGATGATAAAGGATCGTGCAATAAAAATCCTTGATTTATTCCAACCATCTCCACTTTCTCATGTTCATTTTATTCTAAGTTAATATATACTAAAAAATTTTGTGATCAGTATATATTTCACACTTCACTCCATACAAATGATTCCTCAAAATTTTTAAATAAAAAACAACTGTAGCTAATTACAAATCATGTGTAGGGTAATTTAACACATGAGGTTTCAACTGACATGAAGCATAAGAAAATACATGATCATTTTTCATAACGATACATCCATTTCCTTTCAAGGAAGCATCACTGTAGATAACAGACTCACCATTTCTGGAAGGTAGTGCCAAAACTGGAGCATTCAAAAATCTTCTTTTCAATTCATGAATACAATCATCACATTATTTGCACCAGATGAACATAACATATTTTCGATTTAACTAATTCACTGGACTAGATAACCGTGCAAAATTTACAAAAAACCTCCAGTAATAACCTTCTAAACCAAGAAAACTATGAATCTTGGTTATATTTGTGGGTCTTGGGCATTCTTAAACAACTTTTGTTATAGTAGGATCAACCGTAATGTCATTTTTTGAAACAATGTAACCAAGGAATGAAATTTTTTGTAACCAAAACTCACATTTTCTGAATTTCCCAAATAGATTCATTTCATTTAAGGTTTGAAAAACAACCCTTAAATGACTTTCATGTTATTCCTTACTTTTGGAATAAACGAAAATATCATCAATGAACACAACCACAAACTTATCCAAGAACTCACGGAAAATTCTATTCATAAGATCCATGAATACAACAGGTGTATTGGTTAACCCAAAAGGCATAACTAAAAATTCATAATGGCCATATCAAGTACGAAACATGGTCTTTGGAACATCTTCTTCCTTTACTTTAAACTGATGGTACCCCGACCTCATGTCAATCTTTGAAAAATATAGAGCTCCCTAGAGCTGATCAAAAAAATCATCGATATGAGGAAAAGGATACTTATTCTTAAGATTGATGTTATTCAATGCTCTATAATCAATGCAAACTCTCATTGAACCATCATTATTTTTAACAAACATGATCATAGCACCCCATGGTGATGTGCTAGTTTTAATAAAACCTTTAGCTAAAAACTCCTGTAATTTCTTCTTTAACTCTAAAAGTTAAATTTAAGCTATTTGATAAGGGGGTTTTGAAATTGGCTTAGCATCAGCCACTAAGTCAATAGTAAATTCAAATTCTTGATCATGTATAATACTAGGAAAATCATTAAGAAAAACATCAAGGTACTAATTTACCACTTTCACATCATTAATCTGAATAGTTCCTCTGTTTTCAATAATACGTGCAAGGTAACATTCATTTCCATCTTTTACAAGTTTCTCAGCTTCCTGATATGTTATAAACATCAAGGGTTAATTTTTGTATACAAAATGAAAATCATTCTTAAATGAAACATCTTTATCTCTACATTAAATCATATAATGATAAACAGAAATCCAATCCATGCCCAATATAACATCACACTCTACAAGAGGCAAAACAATAAGGTTTGCAAGTAGATTCATTCCACACACAAGAACATGAATGGTCTTATGTTTTCTTTTTTTCACACCATTTCATCCAGGTGTTTTTATCGTATGTTTAGTATTCATATCGTGAGATGGAATTCCCAATTTACTAGAAAACTTCTCAGAAATGAAAGAGTGCGTAGACCCTAAATCAAACAACACATTGGCATATTCTGAACCAACAAACAGTGTACCTGACACAACTTCATTTGATGGCCCAACATCTACTGAAGTAGTTGCAAAGAATTTCAACACCCCATTCTGCTTGTAGCCTGGAAGCTTACCTTTGGCTGAGTTCATTGTTGGACACTCATTTTCATAATGAACCATTTAATTTCACTTAAATCATTTTACTGACTGTAAATCAGATTTTGTCTTACCATTACCTTGATCTTTTTCAGTGAAATACGAGCATTATGTCCCATTTTAACACATCGGTAGCACTTAACAGAATTCCAAAGACATTCTCCAGCATTCTTTTTACCACAATTTTCATAAACTGTAAACTTAAGTTTCTTACCATCAGACTTTTTTGAAGAGTTCTTCCTTTTTTCCTGTCACATCGACCTCTTATTCTATTATTTGTCAAAGAATTCCTTATCATCAGCAAACTCCATTTACACCTTCTCTGTACAACGAGAAAGTTTTTCATAACTTTTTAACTAATGAGACTCTAAACCCCTTCAATAATTGGGATTTTATAATGAATAAAAATGGGTGATTTTACTATCAAGATCTCATATAAAATTTGGGGCATACCTTTCCAGTCGAGTGAATGTTTCTTCATAAGCAGCCACTGATTCATCCTCCTGCCACAATTCCTGGAATTATTTTTCCATCCTATGATGAACCACCTTAGGAAAATATTTCTCAAGAAACATACTTTTGAATTCATCCCAATCGAGAGCATCAATCTCCTCATTATCCCTGATATTTTTCACCATTGACCACCACTGATCAACTTCACCTTCAAAACGGTAAACAACAAGACTAACCTTTTGATTCTCCGAACAACCCATGACACCAAAAATATTCTCCATTCCTTTAATCCACCCTTCACCTAGCACATGGTTAGATGATCCACTAAATGATGGGGGATGTTGCCTCATGAAATGCTTTACTATTGACATGTTCCTCTATGGTTGATCTGGATGATCTCATAGATGGATACCACCAGCATTTATAGCCTGAGTAAACTGTTCCATCACTATAACTAAGTGTTAAGTTCTAATTCATAACATCCTGGGTTACTGATTTGGAAGGTTTTCTTCCATCGGATGTCGTCTCAACACAGCTTCCCTATTTTATCTGTGGAAAACCATTCTGAACACAAACATATCTAAGGCGAAGCAACATGGTAATCTAAAAATGATATATGATTTAAATATTAATATATATTACTTTAGGGATATTACTTTAACAATACTCTAACACCTAAAGTTATCTAAACCAACCTCTGATACCAACTATAAGGACCCGACCTTCAACATTAAGTAATATTGAATTAAATGAATAATTCACATTGAGGATGTTTTCAGGTTTAGAATTTTAGAGAATTAAGACATAACTATTACATCTCAAAATATTACAGGGTTGAAATATCTACAATGTCTCCATTTTTTTAAAATAAAAACTATTGAAAAAAGTGTCATGTCTAGTTCTATGTTTTAGACAACATGACTTTTCCATGAACCAATCATTGACCCTATTTATGTTTATGTCCTGTGAAAACATTTCAAAACATGGGATGAGCCTAAAAAGCTCAGTAAGGGTTATAAAACAAAGAATGAAAACATTTGTTCATAAATACATACAAAACATGAAATAATTTACTTACCGTATGAAATCATAATATTTTTGAAGGACACACAAAAATAATTATTCATAAAGGTAACTTGTGGCTTACATATCATACTTACATTTTAGCCATCACAGCTACATTGGGAGTTACTTTGGAATATCCATCATAGTATATTCCCTAAATCTCTTAGAAGAAACATTCACGTTTACCTCCGTCATGTTACCCAATGCATTGGAGAGCTATCTCGGGCTCACCCTCCCTAGGTTTATCACCGAACCACCCATATACATAAATAATTTCCAAGATGCATAACATGATCATAACACATAACATAAGCATTAAAAAAAGATAACTTTTCCACAGTGCAATAATAAAATATCATTTCAAGATATTTAATTAATAAATCCATTCTCAAAGTCATTTTCAATACCAAAATACGAAAAAGAGTATATGGTATTTATTTTTTCCTTTTAAAAAACATTACGGCTTGTTATGGAAACCAAAGATCAAATAATACTCGCGGCGACAGAAAGGTCTTTGTCACAACTTACGTTAAAAAACATTCCTTTTGGTTATTTAGTAAAATGATTAATATAATAGGACTCCATTTTAATAAAATGAAAAGTAAAGGGGTTTATACAATGTATAAAATAAAGTCATGTATAAAACTAAAAATGCCTCAATGAATGGAGATTGAGACCAATTCCCATACCTCATGTCTGTATTGACTCGATCGTTCATTAATCTCCTTAATAATAAACTAATGTTAATTTATACGTGATTAAGAACCTTTTTCAAGTTTATTATTCCTTTAATATCACTTAGTACCATGTTATATACATTATATAACCATTTAAGTTAACAATGTTCATTTTGTCGATATTTGGTACTTGAGTAAAAAATGAACACCTTATATTTACAAGTTGTGCATGTGGTCAAATGTTCATTATATCCAGAATTATATTCATGATTTGTATATCATATATATCATATATATCCAGTATATACATGTTTTTATAATATTATATAAAATTTAGTGGTAATAAATGAAATGCACCGTTCATGAAGACAGTAAGTCATACGTACGCATAAACACTAATTTCATTTATATTTCTTATTTTAATGGAAATAAAACATAATGATACATAGTTATATTATAATTACAGTATAATATCATATATAATATCATTAACTCCATCCTTTATACTTCCTAGATAAGTCATTAACGAATCAAACCACTTTGAGGGGGCGGTAGTCCGCACTTCCTCAAATGAGATTATCGTATTTACCCACTATGGAAAATATAAAGGTGTGCTATAAATGTTAAGTACAGAAGAATAATGAAATAATAAACATAATATATATCATATATAAATACAGTTCCATAAAAATGGCCACCATGAGAGGTGGTAAGATGTAACTGAACAATCATCGTTTCATGAGGCCTTAGTTTTCCATCCAAAGAAATATTATATTCTTCATCAATTAGATGGAGGTGTGTGTAAGTGTAGTTAGAAACCTTCTCATAACAACATCATAGTATATTGAGGATTATTTTTTCATTACAAAAAATTGGAAGAAAAAGAGTTTGGGGGTTGGAGATGTAAAATAAAAGAAAACAATTTAAGAGAAACTGTTGAAGTTAATTTGGGTAACTCCCTTTGGTTTGAACCAATGGACATCTTGAAGTGTCTTCTTCCTAAGGTAATGCTTCTAGGAGGATTATTGGGATTTTGGGAGATTAATTGGTTAGATTTTTCATGGCTAAATGGCTTGAGAGGTGTGTGTAATTGGTTAGAAGTGGTCTCCTTTTATAAGGGAGAGGAGGGACTCTTTAGGAAAGTGTGAAAACATTATTTTATTATATAATGATATTCGGTTTCTAAAGGTCCTAAAATAATTATAGTCGAATGTAAGATGACTAATTGTCGAAATAAAATCATCCAATCAAAATTAGACATGTTTTTTATAATATTTTAATTATTATAATCTTATTTATTTAAATCATTTATTAATGAGGTAAATACTGCATCATTATTGTGTCATAAATAGGGTAATTTATTCGATGTCTAAAAATTATAAAAAAAATACTATCATGTATGAAATCATTTTAAAATTAAAATGAATATTTATAGGCAACATGATAATTTATATAACCCCTTCTAAAAATTAATTTACTAAAAGATGTTTGCTTTTGTCATATTTTCCTTTCCTTTAAGATAATTAATCTAAATTGTCATTATCACTCCCAAATGGCTCAATGGGGTCCCAAAATCTACCCAAATATTCCCATACTCGTAAATGACTCAACCAATAAGGGTTGAACAGGTTTAATGGTAATTTTGAATTATTATAATATTCATTTAACCTTGAATTACCCTATTTACCTTTAACCGCGGTAAATAAAAGTCAAATGTTACAATTCACCAAAAATTATTTTCATCTTATTGAACCACATTTTACTTCATGATAACAACCATTTTGGTTGTATTTTCAAAATTAAATTCACATATGTGGTAAAATTTCATTTAAATGAAATGTTAGTTTTTTTAACTACTACTAAGTGGTTTCACTATTCATCTAAAATTGATGTTTTTCAGAAAAATACCAAAAATTCAGCCTAAGAATTATCTTATATTCATAATTGAAAATTGATGTCTATTTTTCAAAATTCAAAACATATAATTGGAATTAATTAATTTAAAAATTAATTCCCGTTGTTAAAACAAATACTGTGTATTTAAGAAATAATAACTATCAAAAGATTAATACTTGTTTATGTCCAATTTCAAAGAAAAATTAATTCCAGTGACCAACATTGGATTAAATGGTAAGAATATATTTTTATTTAACTTTAAAACCAAATAAAATAATAATCTAACCAAATAAATAAATTATATTAAAACACACTTTTAAATTAAAATGCAATATTTTTCACTATTCTTTAAAAAAATTAACTTTATCATAAAAATACCAAAAAAATAACCAAAATTAAAATATGATGTCCCCATTATAAATAAGTATTTTATTTGGTCAATTAGAATGTATTAAAGTGACCATTACTATTTATAATGTGGGTTCTCCATTAGAAGGTGATAAATCAGCCTTTTAATGTAAATTATGCTTAAAATTAGATTCATTCACATTTTAAGCCTCTATATTTTTATTGGATAATGTAAATACATTTAAAAAACATGTATAATCATATTGTAGTTAGTTTCATTTATTACCACCAATAAAACAACTAGGAGTTAACTACCATTTAAAATAATAATTTAATATTATTAGTGTGCAACATAAGATTCCAAAAAAACCTGTTGTTGCGTATCAGATACTCTATCGAACATATAAACCCCTTTAAATTAAAATTAATATTTAATTAAAAAATAATAATAAATATGAAATATGTCTTATTATTCATTTACCTGGGATGTTACACATTATATACACCATATAAGAGTGAATTGGTTCATAACAATATTAAAGTCTCAATGGAATGTAAATTGAGATGAAATCACTTTTAGAAATTGTATCCTTATATTAAAGATAATAAATTACATAATACTGTGTGACAAATACAAATACAGTCAATATGATTTGGATATTCACTGTAAATCAATCAGAGAACATTCCCACAAATTCTTTTTAAGACAAACCAATGACATGGATGTTTAACTAAATAAATGGAAATTGAGTTAAAATTATTCTTATCAAGTTCATTTCGATGAATTGAGAATTTATCAATGGATTGATAATGTGTATCAAAAGTATATCCACACAAAGGATAATGTTTGTTACAACATAAATAAATAAATATTTCTTCCACAAATAATAATAGAATGATATAACTAAGAATTATAATGTTATCCCAGGGAATAAAAATTGGGTTAAAAGGTCCCCTTATCGATTTGGTAACTGACGAAACATACAACCCATGAAAGAAGAATCATAAAATGAAGATTTAAATATCCATAAGATGAATTATATTACACAATTAATACAATCTTGGGCAGTACATACACCACAAAAAAATAAATAGTAAAAAATTAGCATTAATCCCACGGGAATAAAAAGTGAGATGAAAATCCCTTGTCTCGTTGTAATCGATTAAGTCGTATGAACAAAAGTTAATGGCCAAATAAATTATCAGATAATACCGTGAATATAATTATAATAATTATAATATATATCAAATTTCAGTACAAAATACATCCCATGCAATAAATATGTGGCGAATAGTGAAAATCTCATATAATTAAATGTGAGATAAAAAATCCCTTACCTCGTGTACGACTTGACATGTTTTTTCCTTGTTCTTCCTGAATAATATACTTAAGTTAATTTATAATTTATTAAGAATATTTTTCATGTTTATTATTCCTTTTATATTTCATTTTACCATGTTAAAAACTTTATGTAATCATTTATGTTAATATTGGTCGTTTTGTTGATATTTGGTACTTGAGTAAAAAATGAACACCTTATAATTACAAGTTATACATGTGGTCAAGATTCCATTATTTCTATAATTATATTAATTATATATATATATATCATATATATAATATATATCCCATATATATATGTATTTATAATATTACATAACATTTAGAGGTACGAAATGAAATGCATCGTTCATGGAGATGGTAAGCGGTACTTACGCATGAACGCTACTTTCTTTTCAATTTCAAATTTAATGGAATGAAAACATAGTGATACATAGTTATATTATAATTCCAGTATAATATAATATATAATTTTAAAAACACCATCCTTTATATTTCACAATCATGGTAAGAACGAGTCATATCACTTTGAGGGGGCGGTAGTCCTCACTTCCTCAAATGAAATTATCGCGTTTACTCATAATAGAAACCATAAAGGTATGATATAAATTATTAATAAATAATAATAAATAAAACATAAAAATAATATATATCTAAATCTATATATAATATATATATATATTTATATCATAATGGCCACCATGAGAGGCAGTAGGAGATATTTGAACAATCATCGTTTCGTGAGGGAGTAGTTCGACATCCACATAAACAATATGTTATTTACCAATTAGATGGAGGTGTGTGTAAGTGTAGTTTGAATTAATTTCATAACAACATCCTAGTATAATTATTATACTAGTTTTTTTATAAAATAAAGTATTAAAAAGAGTTTAGCGGTTGGAGAAGTTAAAAAAAGGAACGAATTTAAGAGAAACTGTTACCTATAATTTCGGTTACTCCCCTTGGTTTGAAGAAAATGGGAATTTTGATGTGCCTTCTGCCTAAGGTAAGGCTTATAGGATGAAGATAGGGATATTGGGATCTTATTTGGGTAGGGTTTGGATGAGCCAAGGGGCTTGAGTGGTGTGAGGAATGGGTTAAAAGTGAGGGCTTTTATAAGGGGGAGGAGGGGCTCTTTAGGAATGTGTGAAAATATTATTTTATTATAAAATTATATTTGGTTTCTAAAGATCCTAAAATCATTAAAATAAAAGATAAGATTACTCATGGTCGAAATAAATTCATTAAATAATAATTGGATAGGTTTTGGATGTTATTTTATTTATAATCTAATTTATATAAATCATTTATTAATGAGGTAAATACTCCATCATTATTGTGTCATAAATTATTTAATTTATTTTATGTCTAAAAATTATAAATCAACTACCATGATGTATAAAATATTTTTATATTTCCAATTAATATTTATAGTCGATAATATAACTTATATAACCCCATATAAAAATTAATTTACTAAAATATATTTGTTTGTGTCATTTTTGTATTTTATTTATGTTAATTAAAATAAAGTGTCATTATCACTCTTAAGTGGCTCCATGGGATCCCAAAATAGACCCAAATATTCCCATGTCCGGAAATGACTCATCAAATAAGGTTATAATTTGTTTTAAGGTAATTTTTATTATTATGATATTCTTTTTACCTTAAATCACCATATTTATCTTTAACCGTGGTAAATAAGAGTCAAAAGTTACAATTCTCCAAAAATTATTTTCATCTTATTGAAAACAATTTTACTTACTAATAACAATAATTTATGTCATATTTTTGAAATTAAATTCACAAAAGCTGTAAAATTAAATTTAAATGAAAAATTATGTTTTTTAACTACTGCTAGGTGGTTTCATTATTCATAAACAAATTGACATTTATCAGTTAAATACAAAAAATACAGATAAATCAATATTTTATACTCCTAATTAAAAAATGAGTTTATTTTAAAAAATTAAAAACATAAAAGTTGAATTAATTAATTTAAAATTAATTATCGTTTTCAAAACAAATTGTGTGTTTTTAAAAAACAATATCTGTCTAATGATTGACACTTGTTTATGTCCATTTTGAATGTGAAAATAATTACAGTGACCAAGATTGGATTAAATGGTAAAAATATATTATAATTACTTTTTAAAACCAACTAAAAATGTAATATAAGAATATAAATAAATTATATTAAAAGGTACTTTTTATTTAAAATACAATACTTTTCACTATTCATTAATATATGAACTTTATCAGAAAAATACCAAAAAAATTTCCAAGGTAAATTATACTGTCCCAAATCTAAAAAATTATTTTATTTTGTAAAAAAGAACATATAAAAGTCACCATAACAAGATTTAATGAGGTTTCACCATCAAAAGGCTGTAAATCGACCTTTTAGTTAATATTAGAGTTTTTATGCTTAAAATTAGATTCATTCATATTTTAAGCCTCTAACTTTTATTGGATAAATGTAATACCATTTAACAAAAATGTATAATCATATTTTAGTTATTTCTATTAATTCCCACCAATACAACGTTTAGGGGTTAACTACTATTTAAAACAATAATATTATATAATTAGTGTGCAACATAAGATTTCAAAGAAACTCGTTGTTGCATATCAGTAAAGCCATCAAAAATATGAATCTACTTTAATGTAAAATTAATTATTAATTTAAAATATTAATAAATATAAAATTTTCATATTATTTATTTATGTGGGATGTTACATCCTTCTCCCCTTTTGCGAATTGCATCCTCTCAATTTTAAAATTTGGCATGGAAACTTCATTGAATCTCCCACATCAGAAAAAAGAATAAATAAAAATACTACATTAAAATAAAGAAAGATATTTAAAAAGGTCACCCGAGATAACCCATACTATGATTCCATTAAAAACATGGATATAGAAGAGAAAACAAACCATCAAGTTTGGATAGAGAGTGATAGAAAACATGATTAGGAGAATGTTAACCACCATGAAATCACAAACTTGTGATGGGTTAAACAGTCTTTGATTCCCTGGTAGAAAAAGTTAACAGACAATGTTTTATTTTTATGTTACTTTTCATTGAGGAATATATTTATAAGGTTTAACTAAAAACATTATGAAACATACCTATTTGTCATGTTGACTTTCATCCTTCACTAGATTTCTAATAGAAACTCATATTTTCTCCTAACGATGAGTATTCTTACTATTTCACATTTAAAGTGCTACAATCAACTTCTAGAGAATCATATAATCCCCAAAAGATGCACTATATATTTATATTGTCTCTAGACATTAGATAAAACCAAAATGGGTAGTATGAGATCATATAATCCCCCAAAAGGATAGTCCTTTATAAAAATAAATACTACTATTAATCTACAAAATTCAACAAAAAGTGCCCAATGTTCAAGAAAGACCATTCTATACACAATTGCCCTTAAAATTCTTCAAAATAAAAAAAACATATATTGAATCCCAAAACTTAAAAATATTTAAATCACATAGTATTCCATAGTAAATCTTAATATCAATCCCTAAGAACATCGACTACTCTTAAAGTCTCATACTGATGTGTAATTAAACTAATCGATAATTCTCTATGATAGGTTGATCATTTCCATAATTTACCCCAATCACCTTATGTCCATAGTAAAAACTTCTATTCTTCCAGAAAATTATTTTAACCATTACTCCACAATTTAAATCCAAACAAATTCTATATTCCTAAAGCATATAGTGTTCCCAAAAGAGAGAATGTCTTCTAAAATAACATTTATCACTTATTCACCAAATAAATTTTTCATATACTAAGAATGTCCATTTGATTAAAATATAATCCCAAATAAACTTATTCTGGATCAATAAAATCATTTAACTTAAAATAATTAGTCATATTAACCAGAGACTTCATGTAGTCTAGTTGTAGGCAATACATCTCAATGGGACTTTGGTTGCGGGTTCGATTCCTGCAGCTTTGTCTGAGGTGAAGGGTTGTCACACGGTCTGAATGTTTTAATTTTTAAAAAACTATAAAATTTCATAATATTCCAAAAAATATACAAATTCCTAAATAATAACATTAATATAATTTATCCTCAAAGGTTATCTAATACATTTTATTTTGCATCCCAAAATGTAATAAACATCTATCAATTCTAAAAACACTATGACTCATTATAATATTCTAACCATTATAGTTATGTCACATGTGCTTAAATTACACCATATCCTCTAAATTTATCTAAAATTACCTCTGATACCAATTTTAAGGACCTGCCCTTAAACATTACACAATCTTGAATTATTTAAAGACTTCACATTAAGGATCGTTTTAGGTTTAGAGTTTTAGAGAATTAGGTCATAACTATTACATAAAAACTTGAATATTACATGTAGACACTACTAATAAGTATCCATTTTTTTATAAAATAAATAAAACTCTTAAAAAGAAACATGTCTAGTTCCATGTTTTAGAGAACATGACTTTTCCATAATAGCATCCTCGACTCTATTCATCGTTAAGTCCTGTGGAAAACATTTAAAAAAACTTTAGATGAGCATAAAAAGATAAGTAAGGGTTATAAAATAAGGAAGGAAAACATTATCCCATAAATAAATACAAATCAACTAAACCAATACTTTTCAATCAAAACATACCTTATGAAATCAGAATATTTCTGAATAACACACAGAAACCAAAAATAGTAAAGCTAACTTATGGAATTCATAACATACATACATTTTCACTATCATAGCTACATAGGGAGTCACATTTGGAATACCCATCATAGTATATTACCTAAATCTATAATGATAAACATTAATGTTTACCTCAATCACATTACCTAATGCATTGGAGTACTATCTTGGGCTCACCCACCCTAGTTTTATCACGGAACCACCCGTATACATAAAAAATTCCCAATAACCATATCATATTCATAACACATAACAAAAAAATAAAGGAAAGATAGAATTTTATCATTCGAATAAAAATATATCAAATCAAGATATTGAAATAAACAATCCTTTATCAAATAATTTTCCAAACCATTTAAAACCTTTAATAAAGTGATTTTTGAATAAAAGTGTCCCACACAACCTTGAATATTTTAAAAAAATTATCATTTGAAAACATTAATGACCATAAAAAAAATCCATAAAACAATTTTTTAAACATGGAAATTAATGATAAATATTTATAAGAATAAAGCATTAAAACATTTAAAATGATATTTTAGGTAAATAGTTGTTAACAAAATGAGAGACTCTAGAAGACAAATAATTGAGGAATAAAATTCAATCAAAACTTTATAATATCATGAGAATAAATTTATTCATGATATTATATGACAATGGATAGTATATACACCATATAAGAGTGAATTGGTGTATAACAAAAATGATGTCTCTGTGGAATGTAAATTGAGTTGAAATCCCTTATAAAAACTGTATTCTTAGATTAAGGATAAATAAATTACATAATAATGGGTGAAAAATATAAATATACTCAATATGATTTGGATATTCAGTGTAAATAAAATAGAGAACATTTACACATATTCTTTTTTTAACAAAAGTAATGTCATGGATGTTTAACTCAATGAATGGAAATTGAGTTGAAATTACTCTTATTAAGTTCGTATCGATGAATTGAGAATTTATCAATGGATTGATTATGTGTTTCAAAAGTATATCCACACAAAGGGGAGTGGAAATTACAAAATAAATAAATAAATATTGATTACACACATAATCATATCATGGAATAATTAAGAATTAGAATATTAACCAAAGGAATAGAAATTGGGTTAAAAGGCACCCTTACCGATTTGGTAACATACAAAACATACAACCCATGAAAGAATGATAATAAAATGAAGATTTAAATACCAATAAATTAAAATATACTACACATTAAATAAAATATTTGGTAGTACATACACCACACAAATGGAAATAGTGGGAAATAGAACATGAATCTCACGAGAATAAAAAGTGAGATGAAAATCCCTTTCCACGTTGTAATCAATCAAGTCGTATGAAAAAATTTAATGACCACAAAAAGAATCAAATAATACCAATAATATAAATATTATAATGATAATAAATATAAAATGGAAGTACACAATACACCACATGCAATAAATAAGTGGCGAACAGTGGAAATATCATGGAATTAAAAGTGAGATAAGAAATCCCTTACCTCATGTCTGACATGACTTATTTGTTCCTTGTTCTTCCTGAATAATAAACTAATGTTAATTTATACTTGATTAAGAACAATTTTCATGTCTATTATTACTTTTATATCACTAATTATGATGTTATAAACATTATATTATCATTTACATTAATAATTGTCGTTTTTTCGATATTTGGTACTTGAGTCAAAAATGAACACCTTATAATTACAAGTTGTCCATGTAGTAAAGAGTCCATTATTTAAATAATTATATTCATGATTTATATATCATATATATCATATATATCTAGTATATATATATTTATAATATTACATAACATTTATAGGTAAGAAATGAAATGCACCGTTAATGGAGAAGGTAAGTCGTACGTACGCATGAATGCTACTTTCATTTCAATTTCGTATATAATAGAATGAAACGATAGTGATACACAGGTATATTATTATTCCAGTATAATATAATATATAATTTCAATGTCTTCATCCTTTATATGTCCCACTCATGGAATGAACGAGTCATATCACATTGAGGGGTGGTAGTCAGCACTTCCTCGAATGAAATTATCGTGTTTACTCAAAATGGAAACCATAAACGTATGATATAAATTAAAAACTCATAAGCATAAATAAAACATAAATATAATATATTTATATTTATCATATATAAATATAGTTCCATTATAATGGCCACCATGGTAGGCAGTAGCGGATATTTGAACAATCATCATTTCGTGAGGGAGTAGTTCACCGTCCACAGAAACTGTATGTTCTTTTCCCATTTATAGAGGTGTGTGTAAGTGTAGTTTTAATACTTCTCATAACAAAATCTTAGAATATTGAGGATAATTTAGTTTTTATAAAATAAAGTAATGAAAAGATGTTATGGGTTGGAAAAGTAAAATAACAGAAAATAATTTAATAGAAATCCTTACATTTAATTCAGGTAACTCCCTTTGGTTTGAACCAAAAGGACTTCTTGAAGTGCCTTCTGCCAAAAATAAGGCATCTTGGAAAACGATATGGATATTGAGAGATTATTTTGGTAGGGGTTTGATGAGCCATGGTGCCTTAGAGGTGTGAGGAATGGGTTAGAATGAGATATTTTTATAAGGGGGAGGAGGGGCTCTTTAAGATATTGTGAAAATATTATTTTATTATATAATTATTTTTTGTTACGAAATGTCCAAAACTCATTAAAATAAAATATACGATGACTCATTATATTTATAAATTCATCCAATAATAATTGAACATGTTTTGGATGTTATTTTTTTATAATATTTTATATTTAAATCATTATTTAATGAGATAAATATTGCATCATTACTGTGTAACAAATAATTTAATTCATTTGATGTCTAAAAATTAGAAAATAAATACCATGATATAGGAAATATTTTTATTTTTCCAATTTATATTAATAGTATAAATGATAACTTATATAACCCCATGAAAAAATTAATTTACGAAAAGATATTTTTCGGTGTCATTTTTGTCTTTACATTAAGTTATTTAAAATAAAGTGTCCTTATAACTCATAACTAGATCCACGGGGTCCCAAAATCGACCCAAAAATACCCATGGTCATCTGTGACTCATCAAATATTGTTAGGACAAGTTTTAGAGTAATTTTGTATTATTATGATATTCTTTTTACCTAGAATTACCCTATTTACCTTTAACTATGGTAAATAAAAGTCAACAGTTACTATTCACCAAAAAAATATTTGTATGTTATTGAACCACATTTTACATACTAATTACAACCATGTATGTTGGATTTTTGAAATTAAATTCACATATGTTGTAAAATTTCATTTAAATAAAAAAGTCAGTTTTTTAACTACTACTAAGTGTATTCACTATTCATAAAAAAATTGATGTTTTTAGAAAAAATACAAAATTTTTTGATTAAGCTATATTTGATATTCTGAATTCAAAAATTATGTCTATTTTACAAAATTTGAAACATAAAAGATTAATTAATTAATTTAAAATTAATTATTGTTGTCAAAACAAATAGTGTGTTTTTAAGAAATATTATTTTTCAAATGATTGATACTTATTTATGTCCAATTTCAAAGTAAAATTAATTATAATTTCCAAAATTAGATTAAATGGTAAATATATATTATATTTATATATTAAAAAAAATTTAATAAAATAATATAACTATATAAATAAATTATATTAAAAGTCACTTTTGAATTAAAATATTGTATTCTTCACTATTCATTAAAAGATGAACTTTATCAGAAAAATACCAAAATTTTACCCAAGGTAAATTTTAATGTCCTGAATCTAAATACTAATTTTATTTTGTCATAAATAACATATAAAAATAAAAAAAATTGATTTAATTAAGGTTCTCCCTTAAAAGGCGGTAAATCGATCTTTTAGTGAATATTAGAGTATTTATGCATAAAATTAAATTCATTAATATTTTAAGACCTTAAATATTATTAGATAAATGTAAAAACATTTAAAAACATGTATAATAATATATTCTTTAGTTATATTCATTCCCAAAAATACAACAGTCAGGCGTTAACTACCATTTAATATAATAATATTATATTATTAGTGTGCAACATAAAATTTCAAATAAAACTGTTGTTGCGTATTAGGTATGCCATCAAACATAGAATCCCTTTTAAAGTAAATTTAATAATTATTTTACAAATATTAATAAATAGGAAAATTTCATATTCATTATTTACCTAGGAAATTACACATGCACCAAGCTACAATAAGTATAATGAATTAGTGGAGTCCAAAAATTGTAAAAATAAAAGAAAATTGAAATTGTGAAAAGGAGAGATAATCCAAATTCCATAATGTAGGATTCAGTTGGATGCATTGAAATTTAGATTCCCAGCAATGGTTCCAACACATGATGCTCCCACACACAACGTTTAACTTTCCCGGTTAGCAGTCAAATTTGATTTATTTGTTTCCCAAATATCAAATTCATCTAAGATACAGTATAGCGATAGTAATGGGTTAATACAAAAAGGAATTGATATCTTAGTATGAATTTATGGATTATAACACAATATTTATGAGTCCCAACATGTTTTTTCATGTTTGTAAAATCTAACCCAAAATACATCAGAATTGGTTACAAAGATAAATATGGGATAATGACCATTTTTAAGGATTCAGGTAAAGGTTAAGATCTATCCTAACATGTTATGGTCCTAGAATTTAGGATACGAAACATGTAATGTTAACTAGTTTTCTATGGTAAAATTCACTTTTAAACCTAGGATATGGCTAATCCTATGTCATGAAGTAGTAAAAACTTAACTGATTTAATATTATAATCTAATAAAATAATGTTACATAAGCTAATATTTGTATCCTAATATACTCTAATTAGGTCAGGGTCATTCATTTGAACTACCCATGTTAGCTTCTCACAAAAGAATTGGGAAAAAAATTATTTAGCCTGATTTATATTAATATCATTACCAGGATCATAATTATAGATTTATTATAATTACATTACCATACTCCTGACCCCTACACTAAGTTGTTTAGCCTCTCATGGTAGAATTTGTCTTGAATGGGTAAATGATTAAAAAATGTCGAGTTTACAAAAAACATTTACATTTTAACAATTAATGATCATGAATAGATTGATAGTTATCAATTAATGAACATTAAATCATGAATTAGTAATAAATATATACATTCAATAAAAATTATAAACAATTACTTACATGAAAAAGGAACAAGAAAATGTACTATAGAGGTTCGTTGATGATCGATGATTGAAACAACGAACATCCTTAAAATGGTATCAGTGATGAAAAAAGGAATGATGAACATCATTGTAATAGATCCAAAATTCATGTATAAAAGAAAAATAAATGAATAGAATTTATGAAAATCATTTTTTCTAGGAGTAGATGGGAAATGAAATAAATTTTTAAAAAATGAATTATTTTTTCTTCCATTTCATGTGCATTCATACAACATATATATGGAAGGTAAATTACATGATGGGTAATTGGTATTATCATAATATAATTTCTGATCCAAGATTTTTCTGGTGGTTATTGAATCTGTTAGTGTCTCATGTGAATCTCCACTTAGATTTGGAATTTTGACACTTCTCACATCGTGTAACTGGAAGTCACATTGTGATGATTCATTCGGATGGATCATTTTGAGAGGGAAATGTGATTTTAATGGTTCACAATGTGGACACGTGATTCACATCATGTAATGATTATTCGTGTCTTGAAACATGTCGCAACATTCTTCACAGCTTGTAGCATGTTGAAAAATGATAATCCACATCATGTAATGATGTTTCATGATCTGTAATAACCATTTTACTGAATTCTATAGTTATTCCAATATAAACTTAAAATACTATTTCCTTCCATAATCAACACATACTAGGTGCATTATCAAGTAAATAATTTATAATATTAACTAAAATTATATCAAAATGTATATTTTATTTCACATTATCAATGTATATAAAAATTAATGGAGAAATAAAAAATTTATAAATGACCATGTTGGTCTCATGTTCCTCCTAAAAAGGTGCCCTTACCATACCTACTTTGACTGAAGATAGAAATTTTTGACCATAGGAAACTTGTACGAATAAGATATGTGGGATTTAAAAAAGCCATAAACAATTATCAACAAATAGACCAAACCCAAGAATATTATTTAACATGGTTGAAACATCCCTTTAGTATCAATTATGAATCAGAATCCCTTTCAATAAAATAATCTTCCAAATTTAGTAAGCAACAACTTGGGCACATCAAAGGTGAAATTTTACAAGGAACCCTTGTATCCCACTAGGAGAACCATAATTAATCAATACCATCAGAGCCCATCCAAAGTGATCCATTAATGGACTAGAATGTATCACTCTTGGCCTATTTTATGATGACATCTGAGCTCATTCCATGTATCACACATATGGTACCAAGTCTCACTCGTGGCCTAGTGTTACCATCTATCCACTAATCCCATTTGAGGTGTCTCCCCTAGGAAACCAGTAACACCCATGATGAGGTAAAAGAGAATGAAAAATGATCCCACCCTGTCATAATAGTATCACTACATGCATATTACCAAAAAATATATTTGTTAATTCCATAAAATTAAACCATATGTCTAGGTAATATAATAGTTCATATATAATATTTTTCCATTTAAAGACATTGAACCTCATTGAGGGGTTTTATTAGAAAAAATTACATTATTAATCAAAAATTATAATTTCATTCAATATAATTATTTAATTTCATTACAATACATAATGAATCACAATATAATGGTGGTTTAATGCAGGAATTTTTTTAATTCAAATATATATATATATATAAATATATATATATAAACGACACACCTAAACTAAGTGGCTCATACAAAAGGATTAAAATGTTCAAAACATAATATTTAATGATACCATGAAAAATTGTTGTTTCTATATGATTTTTTAACCTAAAACCATACCAATTAGGGTTCAAACACATCATAAGGTGGTATGAGAAATTTAATTTTAAACATATTATGAATATGAAGGGACATTGGATAATTTAGGAACATAGTATGTATTAAAGTTTCTTAAAAATGATGAAACATGAGGAATAATATATATAAATATATGTAACATAACTATTACCATATATAAGTCACATATCCCAAATCGAGGCTTGATTTATTTTGGTTCGAGTGAAATCAATGAAATGGATGAACACCCTAACAATAGGGTGAACTAGGTTGCATAAAAATTGTTTAAAGGTAGTGAAGATAAAGAATGAATGGAATCATGACGAGTCAAAGACATACCAATCCTCTTACAATGCACATGATATTACTTGAATCATATATAGTGTGAGGGATATATGCTCATACCTAATGGAGGATAGGAAAGGCCAATAGATAAGGTTATTGTTCATAGAGTATGAAGTATAATGGAGAAGGAAAATGATAAAAAATGATAGGGAAAACCCATAATTTCAACACTTTAATGAGGCACAAGGTTGGCTATATGGTTGGCCAAATCATGAACCAACCATGCATAATCTATTGATTAATGGGAGGGGGTAGCACTGTTTAGCTATATGGTTATACAAAAACATGCTTTAATAGTGTGTAAATCAGTGCAAATGTACTGAGTAAATGGAACTAAAAATATATGAAAGGGTTATATTTTGGTATAAACATATTTAGCCCGTGAATTTTACCATAAACCACATTCAAAAGGTACACAATTTACATTACCGGTCCACCCGGTTTCATAAAAATCTAGTGCCCTTATTAGTCCACTGAAACTTGATTTTCCAGCAAGTAGTGCTCCTGAAACTAAAAAACCCACCCGATACATCTCTCAATATCACCACCAAATCATGAAACAATCAATTTATGTGTTTTAAAACTCATATATACTCACCAATTATTGTTTTACAAAACAAAACATTTACCAAACCATAAAATTCAAAAGACCATGGAATTCCATATAGTTCAAAAACACAATAAGCTATAATCTCCCTATGTTAAAACTTTTCTTCCATAGAATCCATGGGGAATTGAAGGGAATATCACTCAAACTACATGGTTCATGATGTCTTTTTAAAATGGTCACATTTTTTTTTAACACCCAATTCACCCTTGAGATTCATCAAAATCTACGCCACATAATCTTTAGAATTTAAAGACATTGCATGTTTTTTTGAAAAAAATCATTGAGTCATAGATTTCCCAATCCCGTAAAACTAGATACATGATCTCCATTTATTATTTTTGAACATATATCCAATTATTATTCCACTGTAGTTTCTATAATTTGAACTCCAATTCTGAGTCATAATATCTTTTACATTAGAATAGTCATTCAAGATGGGCCTAAAATGTTACAAGGATGCCCAAAACATGAGACATGATTCATGATCTGAGCCTAGAATCAATTCCAACATAACCTAAATTAATTTGGTTGTTCTGACTATTTCAGGAATGGTTGTGTCTTCCATTTAAATTGTACTCATATTACTATATAGGTTCAAGAAGTAGATCCCCACTGACCACATTTGGAAAGAGAGAGGCATAACTCGTTGAACTAACTCTGATAGACTAAAATGGAAGTCACTCAAAATAAAATGTCAGTACATTTGAAAAGTAGTACTAGATAATTTCTTTGAGAATTAACACTGAATCCCATAACTCTCTTTTAGTAAAATATTTAGAAAAAACATCCATTCATATTTTCATGAAAAAAATGTAAATGGGTGTATTGTCGATCCATCCCACTAACATCGATACCAAATAAAACATCCCATATGACCCCAAATGTTCTTTTGGGTAACCTCAGAATAAATAATTGGAGTCACATGAGATCATCCAATTTATTACATACTCTGGAATTTACCACTGAGAAATCAGTACAAGGTCAAAAATCCATATAAAAAGAACACATAATAAGACTAATGTATCATCCTCTGGGTGGTAAGGATATAATTCAGCTATTTTCCATGAGTCCATCTAGGGATATCCTACTTAGGAACCTTAGTATCACATAAGACTTATAATGCCTAAAAAACAAAGCTTCTGGTGTTCAACTATATTAGGGACCACTTATCAAGCCCAATGGAATTTAATGTTTACCATAGTAAATAATTGATGATACCTTAGTATACCATAGTGATGAAAAGATAGGGGACATGATATTCTAATAATAGAGAACATTAATTTGGTTTTAAGGATTAGAAAGATGAATGGATACACAAATGTAACACATAATATTAGGCGAACTATATGGTTTCTACCTAACCATACACACAATTTCAATTGGAAGGACAACTGAACCACCAATGGTCAAATTCCTTTTTAAAATATTGGTTTCTACTACTAACGTGAGGGGATTGTTTTTAATTTAAAGATTAAATTGTTATATTAATGCATTTTTTTTGAAAACACGTATCCAAAACACTATATGGATATGAGATGAATATAGTCAAAAGTCCATGGACAATGTAAATGTTGATATCCTTGATTTACATTACAAATGAATTTTTTCCCATAATATTCATAATCATTTCTAAACTCATATTTGATAAAATATTTATAAAATTGTGTTAAATGATTTTAAAATAGTTCAAGTAATTAAATCAAAATAATGAGTCTAAATATGTCAAGATATGATTAAATTATTTTTGTAATGGTATGTATAATTTCATTTTTTCTAACAATTATATATCCTTGTGTCTATGAACTGATTTAACATATTATCAATATCTATCTTTAGAACCAATCATTTAATTTATTTAATATATCAATATGAATTTTTTTAACATGATCAATGAATTACACCACAATGTGTGGTGGTCTAGTTAAATGGTTTTCTACATGATAATGTTTTATCTGACTAAATATGTTATTTAGTGACGTATATAATGTTGTTAAACAAGGGGAATGTATATGGATTCAATGGTCAAGAAAAACTATATGACACTCACATAGATTAACATTATAAATACTATACAATTCATTATTACTTTAGGAGATATTAAACTAGAAGTGAAGGGTGGTTCATGTGATAATTTTCATTACAATTTTTGAAAACTACACTAATATTATAATTAATGCATTCTTAAAAATATACATTCATATCACTCCATAATTGGATTCAACCAGTGTGTATTTCAATTGATAAAATATATGCAATGATTATTAGTGTATATTTAAAATAGAGTATTAAGTTACACATACATCATTCTTAAATATTTTACTACATGTTAGAGTAAGTTTTATTTTCACCCAATTAAATTAGTTGGTTACATAAAAGTCAAGTGAGGAGGAAATAATATTAGTTTTTAATACATGAAGTAGTATTTAATATTTCATATGTTTAATTATTGAATCCGTATTTTGTATAATGAGTTAATTCATCATTCACATAGAAATTTATTATAGGGTACTTCTAATAAGAATTTCATTTTATATATCTCTACACATCGATGTGGTCAATATTTATAATTAATTCATCATAAACTAATATTAATTTTAATAAAATTAATTCTTATAAATAAATAATTTAAACTTTGAATATATCGATACACCAACACCCTGATCTTATAAATAAAATTTCATTTTGGTTGATGACTTGTTGGGTAATTTGATCTCGATGTTATACGTGTTTCAATAATTAACTTATTTGACGAATTTTTTTTACTATTGTAAATATTATTAAAATATTTTCAATAATTTTTTATATACAATACATTAGAAATATTCGACGATAATTTGTTACAAATAATGGATCATTGATATATATTATTTATCATAGATATGTGTTCCTCTAGTGATTTATTGATTATTATAGACTTATTTATTTGATGTTGTATTCTATGGCACCCCGTTATTTGATTTTGTTTGAGGAAAATAATAAAATCCTAATATATATGTTGGGATTTACCAATAGAATAGGGTAGATTGCTTGATAAAATTATTAACCTCAGAAAAATGAACTTATACAGATGTTATGTGAATAATGTGAAGATAGATTTTTATCCCATTAAAATCTTTTGGTGTACATATAAAATCATTCAAGAAATAATATTCCCCCCATTAAATATGCAGACATACCCCATTTAACATTCTATCATTATCAAATTTGTAATCCCCAGACCATTTATTTGGGGTGGTGTTATTTTCCCTATGTGTGTGTCTATGGTGGAGGTGGTGGGATTTTGGAAAATAATGAATTGGGTTCTAGTGGCGCTAGTAGATATCAAAAAGTGCTAAATAGGCAGGAATTAGAACAATAAGTGGTGGATAAGGGGGTTAAAATGTAGTGTCCCATAATTTTTGAAAAATAAAGGGTCCTATTAATTATTAAATCTAGTAGTCTACTAGTTTACCTGGGTGTGTGTTTTGGTAGTTTAAAATCCATTTTAATGAATAATATTATTAAAATATATTTTATTTGTTGGATTCAGAAACATGTTGTGATAATCATTTTGTGATAATTGGCCAGTCATCAAATGATGTACTATATGTATAATTATTCTCTATTTTCTTTATTTTAACAAATATATGTAAATATATTTTTATAATATTTTTTATCATTGATTTATATTTGTTATAAATAGAATATTTTTATGATTAAAATTTTTTTAGACAAAAAAAATGATTATGTGAAATCATATTTTTTTTGGAATTTCATGATATTTTCATTTATTAAATTTTTAAATTTTGTTGTCATTATAACATGAAAGAAATATTTATTTTTGTTTGAGTTACAAAATATTATTTTTTTAGATTTAAATATGTATAAAAAGGAAACTAAATTAGTAAAATGTGAATAAATTTTCATTTATTATAGTGAAGGGTTAAGGGAAAAAATATTTTAGTAATTAATTGTACATTAGAATAAAAAAACATTAATATAACATGTTTTAGGATTCGAATGACTGAAACTAGTTTAGAGGAATTAAAGCCACTGATTTTCATGTATCAAACATGAGTTAAATGGTTAAAATATGTCACATGTCCTCATATTATCATCAAATTATTTGGATATAATTTATGGATAAAAATTTTAAATTATAAGGGACTCATATAACTCATATAACCATCAGATATATAGTGTTTTTGAAATGATTGAAAATGAAAATTTAGATTTAAAAAATTAAAAAAATTAAATAAAAGGGTAAAATCAATGTAAACAATATTAGATATTAAAAAATTCTAGTAATATTATTAATTAATAATATTAAATATATAATATTAGAAAACATTTCAATCATATAATCATTGTGTTTGGATGGATTAAATTGTACTCTCTCTATTCAGAAGTGTTTCACTAAGTGAATAACTTTTTTATGTGGTTAAAACTGAGAACATGGGAAAATATTTCCATAACATTTTAGAATAATGATATTATACTACTTTTTCAACTATATGAAAGACCCTCACAAAACCTTTATAGGTGTTTTGGTCATAAAAATCATAATTTCTTATCTAAAACTGATTTATAAATAAAACGCACACCTCATGTAGTCAAAATAGTCCAAATTATCATGAAATTACTTAAAATTGTAGTAAGATGATCACTGAATTGTATTTGACCAATAGGTGTGAAAAACATGAATATAACAATAATTGTTCTGGTAAGTATTTAATATGGATTTTTAAAAAAATGGAATTATTTTTTTCATTAAAAACATGTGTCAGATGATAAAAACAGAGTAATTTTCTTGAATACTGTAAAATTGTAGTAAAATAGAAAAATACTAGTTTTTATTATGGATTAAAAAATAAAAATCGTATCATATATGCAATGTAGTTGAAATTATGGATGGAATAATTTTAGATAAAAATGTGTTTTTAAATTAAGAATGTGTATTAAAAAGTCAAAACATAGAAAAATAGCTTGTATTCTCATCATATTTTTTGGATAAAATCATTGATTTATTTTTGAACTTCAAAATGAAACCACACATAAATCATACATTTTATATCATCATAACAATAAAATTAAGGTTATTGATAAATACATATTATTTAAATAAATTATATATATATATATTAAATTTATTGAGTAGTCATTTGTTATTTTTTGAAAAAAAATCAATCAACAATTTTAAATATAATTATATTTTACAATGACAATCGTTATAGCAACATATGAATATAGGACATGTTTTACATCAGTTAATTTTGAATTTACAAAATCATTATATGTTATTTTAAAATGATATAATGTAGAAATATTTGTATATTTCATTATTATTTGATAAAAAATATTATTTTCGTTTTTAAGCAGTACTCTTGTAGTATATATTAAAATTTCATGAAAGGTAGCTAACCCAAAGGTAACTATTGGGAATAATTGTTTTATATAAAATAAATATAGTAAACTACATTCTGTGATCATTATTATCCTCTTAATGATAATAAACTAGAGGCTACTATTAACTATCAATATAAACAATCTATCACTAAAAAATACATCTTTTTTTTTAGAAATTCAAGATCCTATTTTGTTTATAATGTGTTTATTCCTTAACATGGATTTTTTCCATAATAATATTATGAGTGGATGAATTTTTTTTATTAAAATATTGTTTTATGGGAAGGGTTTTTAAATATTTATATGTATAAATATTTTTTGACATTATGCTCCATATACATATAATTTGAAGTCTCTTTATGAGATCAAGAATTAATTTATTAATCTCCCAAAATTTAAAAAATTATTTTTATTTTACTCTCATGGAACACAATGAAATGATAAAAATGTATATTTATTTTTACTCAAGTAATTTTTATTTACTCCATACAAAAACACAAATAATTCTGTACAACTCTTGTGTGTTGGGTGGGAGGTATCGGTCATTGAGTTTGTTTTTTTAATTCATATTAACAAATTCATTTTTAAATATATATATTATTTATTATAGAGAAAGTATATTTATTGGAATATCCAACTATGGATATCTATATATCCTCGATGGCTTGAATGTGACGTGGATATGATGCATGAGGGTGGGCTTTCCTATCATTAAGTTTGTCCTTAAAAAATTTAGAAAATTTTAATTATAATACGAAAACAATTACTGTTCTTGAATATTTAAGATAAATAAAATAATTTCCTTTTTATTGTTATTTAAATATTAATATTTAAATAAGGACTTTAATATCTCGACAATAAACTATAAAATAAAATTAATATTTATTCTGTAATCATCATTTGGTGAGTAATAATTGTTTCCATCGATATATGTCACATTACTGTATCATAAAATCCAAGGAAATTGATTTTAGAAATATTATAAATATTATCCAACCTGATACCTCATGAATTTTGATTATATCCCTCCTTAAATTTCCAATATAATTATTGTATTTAAATAAAGTATTATCAAAGAAAAGATAAAATCCAATGATAATCAATGATATATCATGTATGAATAGACTTTCATGAAAGACATTGATGTCCCAATTTTTATTTTCAATATTATTATCATATATCAAAATAAAAAAATGAAATATATACAAGTTTTCGAACTATATTATTAATTAACAAAATAATATTAATAATTTAATAAATTTAATATGATATATTTTATTCTCATCATTCTTTATTATTTCTATGTAACTAATCCTTACTAGCATTCCAATTTTTGTTGAATTATATATAAATATACATTATCATATTTTTAATATTATTTTATTTTTGATACAAGATCAATCATTCCGAAACCCATAATTTAAACCATGAATTCACTTTTCAAATTATTATTTTAATTGAGACACAATGGTAAGGAGTGCATTGATAGTTGGTAATTAAAAAATTACGAACAAATTATTTAGAACAATGGAATTAAATAATTAATTATTTACCATGAAAATTGTTATATCCAAAGATTGAAAGGTAATATATCACTTATCCTTATATATTAATGATATATTCCCAGTTTTTTTCTATTTTTTATTCTTATCTTTAAATTTATATACACAAAAATTCTTTAATTGAAATTGAACGACTCATAAATTAGTTTTAATTATACTCAATCTACCACTGTAAATTAACATATAAATTTTATTTTTAAATAATAATTTGAATTATTTAAATATTTATCACCTATTAACTAATTATTGACATGAATAATGAATATATTATATTATTTAAACAATGTTATCAATACATTAGTCTAAAAACTAAATATTATACATGAAATAACATGGGCCTTAGAAAAATATATTTTCTAATTAAAAAATTACCAATCCTCATGTGCTTTATCAATGGCTATATCCCAATATTAAATTCAAAATACGACCATATTTTTCTCCATTTGTGAATGAATTTAAAATAATTAATTTACACTCCATGTGCATGGATTTATGAGTAAAAAATATAAATGGGATTAAATAAATACTATTGGGTAAATCTTAATATCCTTGGTTATGTTCATGGGGGGTTTAAATATCAAAGGTTAGTTTTTTAATTCCAAAATTATACATTATAGTTTCACATTAATATGTATTGTTTCAAACACAACAATGGTCGAATTACTCTTATTATATCCATTAATTAGTCCCATATGTTAGTTTTCAGGACGTATAATGTAGGCATTTGAGAAATGAAGTGATTCTAGACCGTCCTCAAGTAGACTATATTTTAGGGAATCACTATTTTTGTATTTATGGTAGATTAGATAATTATAGTATATGACCTAAAATGGGGGTGGATTAGTGAATGATATAATGTTAAATCATTTTGATTTATTAATTCACAACCCTTCCAATTTTTTATAGAATGGATTACTTTCACTCAATCATCACCTTCATTGTGTTTGTAGTTAATATAGGAAATATATTGCGAAAAAAACCCAAGCCATCCTTTTTTTGAATGAATAAAATTTCCCATAATAGGGATCATAGAAAGTTCTAAATCCCTATGTGATATGACAAGTGCATGGGGGACTAGGAAAGAACAATTGAAAATTACTTCTCCCTCAAACATAATTAAATGCTAGGAAATTCTAGAAATTTTTTGGCATGACTCAAAAGTAAGCTTAATGTCCACAAAAAATAAATTAAACAAAAAAACTGATAAAAAATTTAAACAACTTAATCAATTTTATTTAATTATAATCTATCAAACCACCACCAAACTCCCTCCCCTGTAGAAGCATCTTCCTTTATTTTCTCTTACTACTAAGAAATGATTAAACTTTCCACTAAAACCATTATTTATATTAGTAAAAATTCATACACACCCAAAATGAGATGTAAATCTAAATAAAATAAAACTAATATGAAACAATGTTCCTTTTCAATTCATCACTCAATAACAAAATCAAAATTCTCCATGATATAAAATAAAAGTTCTTGAACCTAATACTAAATTTGAATGGAATGGTGTGACTGATAATATGACTATTTATTCCATATAGAAGCCAAACATTATAAACCATCTTGAAATTAAGAATCTATCTCATTATTGATTAAAATTAAAATAGAAACCAATTTTAATTATTTTTATTAAAAAAAATCATAATTTATAGACCCATTAAAAAAATTATTCTAGAAAAGGTAGGGAAATACATTTAAAGTAAAAAAAAAATCCACTAATGGATTTAAATAGAGAAAAATATTTAATTCAAGTAAAAATTATAATTTGTATGATTTATATAATTTATTATCAATTAAAAAAATCATTTATACCTAATATGATATCCAAGATCCTTTGTAACGCCCAAAGATTCCATGGTACACTTCTCTTTGAATAATACAATAGTGTGTGTTGTACGCAACATCGAGTTCTAACACAACACAACCAATCAAACCAGGCGTTATGAATAGTAATACAAAAATTTTGAAATTTAATAAATTTTATCTTTCAAAATGGACATTATTTTTGGATTTGTAACATCAAAATTAGCTTTGGGTGAATTTTTGGTATTCTTCTGAAAACATTCAATTATTTATGAATATTGAAAAACATTGAGTTATAGATTAAAACCAAATTTTAATTTAAATAATAATTTATTTTATTTAAATTTATTTTAGGTCAAAATAGATAAATAATACCTATATAAGTTCAATGTAATTCATTGGATTCAGTTTATAATAATTTTAGATATATAAAAATTTTATTGAACTTTTTACCATCTTTTACCCACTTCCTAGGAGCATTTGCAAATTTATATAAAAGTTAATTTTACCGTTTCTATGAGTACAATTTAGAAAAATTGAGATACACAGTTGATATTAGTAAGTAAAATTTGGTTCAATGTGATGAATTTTTTTTGGTGAATAGTAACTTTTTACTTTTATTTACACGGTTAAAAGTAAATAGGGTAATTAATGGTATAAATGATATTATTATTACCATAAAACATGTCCTAATTCTATTGGATAAGACTAATTCCCTAAAAAAACAACCTTACAAATAAAATATGATCCTTTAGGTCCATATGTATTTCATTAGGACATTTATTATTATTTAATTCAAAGAAGAGTTAAAAGTATTAAAATCAATGATTAATAACTAAACCATTTTTAATATCGGGTTATACATAAGATAAATCCAGCTATAAATATTCATTAGAAATATAAAAAAATTTCCTACATAATTATATTATATTTAAATTTTTTAAACATTAAATAACTTAATTTATTTAGACAGAATGATGATGTAATAATTACCTTATTAATGAAATATTAAAATAATTTATATTATATATACCCAAATAAATGTAACATGAGACTTTTTTATGAATTAAACTAATTTTATAAGTTAATATGACATTATAGGGTTGATTAGATGAATTTTACCTGAAATAATAATGCTATTATGAATTTAGAAGAAACAAAATGCCAAATAGTTTCAAAATTTGACACAAAAGCATTTTTTAAACAAATATTATTTTATTAATTGGTATTTTATTACTAAAAATATAATGTTAAGAAAAAGGGATTAAATACTATTATATATGTCATTAATTAACCAGTTGGGATTCCCTTGGATTTTTATAGTATGTTTATTAACCATATAATATAAAAATAAAAAGAGACTTGGAAAATGTCAAACTATTTAACTAAGAGTTAAATCTATAAGATATGGTTAATATAGTGATCCAAACCTATCTAAAACCTATTGGTTGAGTGTTTTTAGACCCATAACTACCTTATACTTTTAACAATTTATTTTTTAGCCATTATTAATAGAACACGATTTTATTGTAAAATAATATTTCAATCTTTTCCTAAGGTGCCCCTCACCCCACTTATAAAAGGAATCTTCCACTTCTCTCAAATTGAAACCATAAAAGAACATTTTATCAGCAAAAACCTGCCCAAATATCCTCTTATCTATCCTCCATTCATTCTAGAGGCCTTATATTGATCATACAACCAACCTAAAGAGCCCTTTTGATCAAATCAAATGGAAAACCCGAAGAAGAGGTAAATATCTCACAACTTCTTTCAAGTTATTTTCCTTTTTCATATTCCTCTTTATTTTTTGTTTACATTACAAAATAATATCTCTAGTATCTCTTATATACTGTGATGTTATTATAAAAATGTTACAACGATATTAATTATGTTATCCATCCTATGAATAACATGTCACCATACGTGCATATGTATGGCTTACTATCTCCACGTCATGGTATAGTTGTTATTCAATACATTATTATTTGGATTGGTATAATAATTTTTTATAATTTATGTATATAATATATATAACAAGTTAATTATCCTACATATATATATTATATACCATCCATTTACTTATGATTTTAATTAAAAAAAAGGTATTGTTGCTCGTGCGTACATACAGATTACCGTCTCCACTAACACGATGAGATTCATTTCACATCAAAATAATTCATGAATAATTTTCATGTGATGATTAAAAATAATATCTAAATAACATAATATCATTATGGACATTAATCAAACACACTCTATCCATAACAATCATGGCTTATGTAACTAAGAATATAAAGGAAAATGAATCAGTTAACAACCGAAATGATGATACTACTAAAATATATTTAACAAATCAATATTGGAAGATCATATATGATATCATATAAATGTATATGGTTATTTTATAATTTAATAACAATTATTTCACCAATATACAAGAGTCTCACCTACCCTTGACCAAGGAAAATTACAAGGTAAGGGGTAATTTTACAATCTCTTTATCATCCGAGGTTGTTTTATACGTGAGTATCTAATAGGACCTCATTATCATCCACATCCATGTATCATAAAAGTTTATTTCAAAACATTCTTACTATTTTTTATATAATGGTTTGAAGAAATATATACACCTATTTGAATTTTTATAATATGTATATGAAGAAAACATTCTGTCATTTTCCAAACAAGGTCCTTTATAACCATTTCAACAAAATTATGGTAAGAATGTATTTTTTTTACTTAAATGTTGGATGAGGCTATTTTACACCATTATAATATCGTCAAAGCTTCCCATAATATCTTATAAGAACATTTTCAAAATATATTTTTTCTATTTTAATAATGTAACTTTAAATGATTTCAGAAAAAGAATGAGATATTTCTCTCAAACTGTTTTGATTTCATCTATGTCGACAACCTAGAATGGATTTTAATCTTGTTTGAAGATGATTTATTATGATACAAATCTTTCATTTTGTATTGAAGGTTTTTTGATATGTTTGACAGTGGATGTGTTATTTTTCTACCATTCATAGTTTATGGATAATGTATTGACATTTCATATTCTAGTTTTAGTACGAATGTTTAAGTTATGTTTAAATCATTTCATATGAGGTATGCATTGGACATAGTAAGTGAAGGGAGGAGCCAGCTATAGCTCCTTGATGCATTGATAGGTCTCATGAGACAAACTAGTGTCTTTCCACAAGGACTTGACAAAATCTTATCTGTATTGTGGGCATAAGGCCGTGAATATGTGGTTATAATGTCTGGCATTATGCATTCCATCATTATGAAAGTGGCTATTGATATTTCATGTGATTATTCGACTAGTATAATGTCCTTTTGAGTATGTAAATGGCATTATTTTGATGTATGTTAGTTATATTATACTGAATTTTATGATGAAAAAGCTTTTGTTTTAGTTTTATACGTTGCCTTAAATGTATATTCTTATTTATGAAAGTTTATGCTATATTATTATCCTTACTGAACATATGAGCTCACCCCTTTCCATCTTTTATTTTTTCCAGGATGTGAAGAAGTATGTTATGACTAACCTCTAGGGATAGTCTATGGGATATGAGTGTGGCCTATAGAGACTATGTTGTTGTAGTTTTTCATTTTATAATTTAATGTAAACCTTATGAATGTATCTATTAATTCCAAGGATAGTAAACTAATTAGTATTTCGAGACATGATATTTTTGGATCATGCGAATGACAAGTAATAATGCGCTGACTCTAGGTTTCTCGGGTCGGGGCACTATAGTTGGTATCATAGAAATTTTAGTACAAACCATGGAAACTATATTTAGAAAATCATTGATTGGAGAACATTATCCTAAGATAGACTTTGAGAATTAGTATAGAAGAACTTCCTAAAATTTTGGTACTATAGGGATTTTGTGAGTTTTACAAGCAATATATAATGACCCATACTTTACATACATTGTTAGTACTTCAAAATTGAAGTACACTTATTACAACTTATAACAAAACCGTGAATGGACTGTATAGGAATAGTGTATTTAGAAACTGGGAAACATAAACAACTGGTTCATAAAGTGTCTAAACTGTCTCCCATTTATTTCATCATATCTATAGTCCCTTTTGGCATATCTTACTTAATAAACTTCTTCTTGACCTGGGGAAATAAAACATACAAAAGGGGGTGCTCAAATGCTCAGTAAGGGTTGACAAAATAAATATCAATCACATCATATTCATAAGAACATAACATTTTGGAAATATTACCCTCAAAAGAGATCATAATTTCATAACATGGGATAAATCATGGTAGTGAAATGTAATCACAATAATCATAACTTAAAACTTGAAGCTTTGTGGAATACACCCATAATCATAGAGAATCATTTCTTATTAGTCAAGACTCATTTCCAAGACTATCTTAGTGGACAAAGTCCATTTCTGAACCGAGTTCATTCTTCTTTTCAGTCATGTTTCACCGAACCGGTTTAACCTACTGATCCAGCCATGTCTATATCATGAGATATAAAATCTTTACCCAATGCATTGGAGGGAGATATTGGTCCCACCCATCTCATAATGATATCATTCTTATGTGTGGCACAAAATCATAAACCATACATCATAGCATAACCCATGTAATAAAAATGGGATTCTTAAACATCGTGAAATCATAAAAAAATTCATATAAGATAAAGGAATTCATAAAAATAATTCCATCACAAAATAATCAAATCAATTTAATAATAGGGATAGAAACAGAACCCTTTATTATATTATATGGAAAATAATTTTGATAAAACACTTGTACTCCATTCTTGAGGAAAATATCCTTTATACTTCAAAAACACTTTTCCTTTCTTAACATGCCATACAACTCTAAAATAAAATAATTTTTTTAAAAATAAACTTGAAAACTTGTAAAGTAAGCTTCTTGGAAATAATTTTTTAAAAATCCATTCATGTCGTATAAGTTAAAAAAAATTCTTCTCGTACTTTTGTCGGAAAAGTCAAAAAGTACCTCATACAAAAAACGACAAAAGATTCCTTTCATATATTTTACTAAAAACTCACCTAAAGGGAAAATTGGATTTAAACAATTTTAGGTGAATGGAAATAATATTACATATTGAGGAAACATGGATGTGGATTATAAAATACACCCCAATAAATTCCAAAGTATAAACAATCTCTGATAAAAATGAGATTGTGATATTTCCTTTACCTTAGGTCTGATTTTCTTCATAAGTGTCCGAAACTCCTGTATAATGATTTAAATAATGTCATTGACTTATTCCAGAATCATACTCATTGTTATGATATCATATATGGTCATATTCTTAGCTTATTATTAGTTATATTTCATTTCTACTTGTTATTCGGGTGTTTATTACTTTTTGTTCTTATGCGTGTTTTGTCGAATAAATTCTTATTCTTCTTTTTGGGTTATAGATACCTCATTTCCAGAATTTTATTAGTGTAATATATATAATATTTATTCACTGAATTAATTTATGTATTCATTATTCAATGAAAATCATGTAGAACGAGCCGCATCACATCGTGGAGACGGTATTCCGTACGTACGCACGAGCGATGATATCGTTTCCATGATCATGGAATTGTGTTGGATTGTATGTATACTATTTCAGAATCAATATCAATATACAATAATCATATATATTAATTATTTACACCATTATACCCATCCAAGTAAGGTGGTGGTGGAAAATAGATTACACCACGGTGTGGAGACAGTATTCCGTACGTACGCACTCGCGGTGATTTCGTTTTCCGTAGGATGGATAGATGGCGAAATAGGGTTGTTTCATACATATAATAACATATCAGTAAATGAGTGATACTTATGTTATTAATTCATAATTAAACAACTAAATAAGAAGAAGTGTAAGAAGAAATAAAGTTGAAAGAATCGGTAACGGACATTACCTCTTCTTTGAAGCGCTTCATTGAGACCTCCTTTTAGGGCACTAAAATTGGTTTTTAAAAAAGACCATAACCTCTAGGATGTTTCTAGGGAAGTGGAGAGGATAAATTGGCAGGGTTTGGCCGAGGATGAAAGCTCAATGTGGTGTGAGGAAGATAGGGAGGAGGTTCCCTTTTATAAGGGAGGAGAGGGGCACGTTTGGAAAAACTAAAAATATTATTTTATTATAAATCCATATTCGGTTTTAAATAGCTCCAAATTGATTTATTTCTAATATAAAGTGGGGATGGGTCGAAATCCACTCATCCAATATAATTTGGACAAGTTTAGTTTACTATTTTAACCTTATCATTTAGATTTAACTTTAAGTTAGATAATTTTACTTTTACCGTGTCTTTTTGTGTTCTTAAACTATAAGGTTAATAAACTTACTATAACAAGACAAAAAAAACCCCAAGTTGTTTATTATTAATATATATAACCTTATCTAAGTCATTTGTCCGAACCATAGATTTTTAGGAATAAAATAACAATTAATAATATAATATTTGTTTTAAAAACAATTTAATGTCAATTTGGACACTATTTAGTAATTGATTTTTTTAAAAATCATAACAGAATGATTAGTTCCAAAAACGTTAATTAAATCAATAATAACATGTCATATTAACAAATAAAATTAGTGTAATTCATAAAAAGTCTCAAATTAAATTTATTTGGGTATTTATAACATCAATTATGTCAATATTTCATTAATAAGATAATTACTGTATTATCTTTGTATCATAAATAAATTAAATTATATAATGTCTAAAAATTACAAATAAAATACCATTATGTAGGAAATATTTTTAGATTTCTAATTAATATTTATAGTTGAATTTATCTTCTGTAAAACCCTATATTAAAAATTATTTACTTATTAAACTTTGATTTTAACTATTTTAACCCTTCTTTAAATAAATTAATAATAAATGTCCTAATCTAATCCAAGTGGGCCTAAATGGTCTTATTTTATTAATAAGGTGGTTTTTGGTCGATTTACACTTATCCAATATAATTAGGACATGTGTTAGGGTAATAATAATAACATTTTTACCCTTAATAACCATATTTACTTTTAACCGTGGTAAAAAAAAGTAAAAAGTTACTATTCACCAAAAATTATTTTCATCTCATTGAACCACATTTTAGTCCTTGATATTAACCGTGTCTCTCGGATTTTCAAAATTCCACTCACAGAAGCCGTAAAATTATGTTTTATGTAAATTTGCAAATTCTCCTAGGAGGTGGGTAAAAGACGGTGAAAAGTTCAATAAAATTTTTATATATCTAAAATTATTATAAAATTATTCCAATGAATTACATTGAACATATATAGTATTATGTATCAATTTTGACCTAAAATAAATTTAAATAAAATAAATAATTATGTAAATAAAAATCCGGTTTTTAAATAGTAACCGAGTGATTTCACAATTCATCAAAAATTGAAAGTTTACAGAAAAATACCAAAATTTCAGCCTAGGCTAATTTCAATATTCCGAATCCAAAAATGAAGTCCATTTTGAAAAATAAAATTTACAAACTTTCAAAAAGTGGTTATTACTATTCATAACGGCTAGTTTTAATAATATTTTAATAGCATATCGTTGTTTAGTGAATCTCAGTATTGCGTACGATGCAAGCTATCAAGGAAGGTCGCGATTGTGTGTAAAGCAAGCCAAGCTAGTGTTGTGTGTAGTGAAAGATTCCTTTGATGATTTATATAAAATAATAAAAAAATATTTCTTATAAATGTCTCGGGTGTTACACAATACATCCCTCTCTGGATACGAGTAGGTAGAGGCAGCTCTGGTATAGATGTACTATGGTGTGAAACCCAAGAACACTTCTTTGAGCTAGGCTCAAACAGGAACTGGTGCACGACAATGGGTCTTTCTGCACTCTTGGTTACAACACTCCTGGGGGATATGCTTAAGAAAATTCTCATATTCATTACAAACCATTATGAAGGGTTTATTAGTATATAATTTTTCACTGAAAAGATTTTTATTATGGATTATTTCCATAACTGTTCAATTTATGTTTACTGTTTTACATTTTCGGAATTATGTATTGCGATTCATAAACTAATCTAGTGTATTCCATTTTTTAGAAATTGAGGCAGTGGAAAGGAATGGATATTGTATCAATGAATGCACTCCGTGTTGGGATTTCCCTCCTGCTCAAGATAATTATAGTGGAGTTGGTGATACAACTAATTCTGATCAGCTTATCACCATAGCGGGACAACTCACATAGGTTATGAATAATAACCTTAACCGTATGAAGCACCCGGATCCACAACGTGGAGGATTAATGTTAGACCGATTCAGGAATAAAAAAACACCAACATTCAATGGGAGTACATTTCCATTAGTATCTTAGCACTGGATAAATTCCTTAGAGAAAATATTTCACGCATTGGGGAGTAGCAAAAGGAAAAAAGTTGTCATGGATGTTTATCACCTCACAGGAGATTCATATCAATGGGGGTCGTTGATTAAAAATATAAAGGAATATGATGAATTATCAAATATGGAATGTAGGTAGTTTAAAGGGATTTTATAAGAAAAATACAGTCCTCATGACCATCAAGAAGATATGGAAAGATAATTTACGAGTTTCAGGAAAAGGGAGGATGAAAATGTTGCATAGTATGAAGATAACTTTACAATGTTAGCTTGGAATGCTATAGATTATATACGTAACTCAATATGTAAGATTGATCATTTAGTTTAAGGGTTAAAACCATTTATCCTTCAAGCTCTATTTTCAAAATTCTTCCCGTCATACGAAGATATTGTCTCATTTTCTATCAAGAAAAAAAGGAATTATCTATGTATTATAACATTAAAAAAAGAAGGAGAAGAAGATATTTGAAAAACACTATGGAAATGGAAATAAGGGGAAGAAGGGAAAATTTGAATATCCACCCAGCAGTAAATGTGGTAAGAAACACCATAGTAATTGTCTGAAGGGAATGGGTGTTTATTACAAGTGTGGTGAAAAAGACCACCAAGCTCGTGATTTCAAGGGGAATAAAGAGGCTGTTAATGTAGAATTCTACAATTATAATGAATGGGGACATTATGAAAATGAATTTCTTAAGCGTCAGGGGAACATACATCAAAAAAGGCCAAGGAATCAAGGCCAAGATTAGGCAATCACTACTGCTAAGGTTGAAGCTCCCAAAGACATTGTGGTAGGTAATTTATTGGGGTCTTCAAGTTTATCCAATGCTTTATTTGATTATGGACCATTTCATTATTTCATATCTCCCCAGTTTGCAAAAAAATATAGATATTTCCAATTCGACTTAAGAAGGGATTTGTCCGTCAAAAAACCTTAGGGATGTATCTTTGAAACAATTTTTTGTGAATCAGTTCCCATTAGGGAATATAAATGTTCTTTATATTCTAATATAATTAGCATTCACATGATTTAATTTGATATAATCCTTGGTAAGGATAGGCTTTCAGAACATGATGTGAAATTTTATTACAAGAATAAGGAGGTTACAATTCTTGATGTTGATAAGGAGTACCATATCATTAGTGCAGAAACATCACCACCTAATTATTATCTAGATCCACCCCTAATAGCTCAACTAAATTCAATTATTGGGGATGAAGAGAATGAAATAACTATGGGTGAGGAAAAGAATGTATAAATAGAGTACGTACCTATTGAAGATGAATATGTTGATGTGTATCAAGAAGATTTACCTCAACATCATCTAGAATGAGAAATTGTGTTTTTCATTGACTTAATTCCTGGTTCAAGGCCCATATCAAAGAACCCTTATAGAATGACCAATGTAGAATTAGTGACACTAAAGAAACAACTAGAGAAAATGAGTTTTAAGGGGTGTATTTTCCCTAGTGTTTCTCCATGGGGAGCCCCTGTTCTTTTTTTTAAGAAGAAAGATGGATCTATGAGTTTGTGCATTGACTAGAGGGAGATCAAAGCTATAATAATAATGAAAAAGTATCCCCTATACCTCATTTATGATTTATCCGACCAACATCATGGAGCTCAATACTTTTCAAATATTGACCTTCGATATGAATATCATCAGTTGTGTGTGATGAAGTAAGACATTCCGAAAACATCATTTCGAACTAGGTACGAGCATTACAAGTTTACAGTAATGCCTTTTGGATTGACTAATGCACCCACTATTTTCATGGATCTAATGAATAGAGCATTCAAGGAATATCATGATGACTTTGTCGTGGTATTTATTGATGATATTTTGGTATACTCAAAAATCTACGAAGATCATGAAAATAAATTGTGTATTATTCTAAAGACTCTTTGAATACATGAATTATATGGAAAGTTTAGGAAGTGTGAATTCTAGCTTGAGGAGATTTAATTTCATGGCCATATTGTTTCTAAGGAAGGAATCTCTGTTAGTCCTTCTATGACCAAGGAAGTCCAAAAATGGCCAGCACCAATGAGTATAACCGAGGTACTCAATTTTGTTGGTTTAGCAGGCTATTATTGGCATTTCATCAACAATTTTTCCGGATTGGATAACCCATTAACGAAGATCACACTTAAAGGAGATAAATTTGTTTGGAAAAAAGTGTGCAAAGAATGTTTTGAATTATTGAAGAGAAAATTAGTCAATGCTCCTACCATGATTCTACCATTGGAGAATGATGGGTTTGTTATTTATAGTGATGCATCAAAGAAAGGACATGGTTGTGTCCTTACACAGAATGATAGGGTTATTGCCTATTCATCACAACAGATAAATATTCATGAAAAAACCAACCTACTAGTAAATTGAATTAGCAGTTGTAATCATTTCTTTAAATATATGAAGAAATTATCTATATGGGGAAAATTTTTAGATATATACCGATCACAAGAGTTTGAATTATATTTTCTCACAGAATGAACACATCATGAGGTAAAGGAGATGTCTTTAAATACTCGATGATTATGACTACACCATACACTACAAACTGGGTAAGGCAAATAAGGTGGCAAATAATTTGAGCAGAAAGAATCATGTAGTTCTGAACAAGATGAGAGTTGAAAAGGATCCTATATAAAAGGATCTAGTAAATTTGTACATGGGGAAAACCGTGGAAGGTGAAACATCAAAACTTTTTCAAATGTTTTCCAAAATATCTTTATTAGAAAGGATAATTCTCAGATTGACGATCAAGAGTTGCAAAAAAAGATTAAATCTCTGAATGATGGGTGATTGAGTGACTTTGTCTATGAAGATGGAATTTTGAAATTTGGGAAGAGACTTTGTTTACCCGATATACCTGATCAAAAAAGGGAACATTCGGATGATTCTATTTTTTGAATTTCTCTATACACCCTGGTCTCACTACGACGTATAGAGATTTGAAAAAACATTTTTGGTGGGAAAACATGAAGAGAGATATTTCTGATTTTGTGTCAAGATGTATTGTTTTTCAACAAGTGAAAGATGGATGGAAACAACCTGGTGGAGTCATGAAACCTCTTCTTATACCTTAGTGGACAAGAGATATTATTAAGATGGAATTTGTCATGGGGAAACGAAATACTCCTAGAAGGAACGATGCAATATATGACATTGTTGATCATCATACCATGTCTGCATATTTTCTTTCCATAAGAGAAGATTTACCACTTGAACGTCTAGAAAGACTATATATTAATGATGTTGTGAGACATCATGGATTACCCCTATCGATTGATTCTGATCATGACCCAAGTTTTACATTAAGATTCTAGAAAGGACTTCAGAAATCCCTAAATACTGAACTTTGTTTTAGCACTGCCTACCACCCCCAAACTAATGGAAAATCAGAACAAACTATTTATACCTTAGAAGAAATGTTGAGATAATACTCAATTGACTTTCAAGGTATGTGGGATCAATATTTACCTATGGTTGAATTTTCTTATAACAATAGCTCCCATTCATGTATTCAGATGGCACCATAAAAAGAATTATACAGAAAATAATGTTGCACACCAACCTGTTGTGATGATGTTGGTGAACGAAAACTCGTAGGACCCAAACTTGTGGAGAAAATAATGAAAAATATTAAGGTAATCTAAACCCACATCAATGTATCTCAATGTAGGAAGAAGCGTTATGTCGATAGCCGAAGGAAGGATTTAGAATTTCAGGTAGGAGATCATGTTTTGTTGAAGGTATCTCCATGGAAGGGTGTTATATATTTTGGTAAGAATAAAAAATTAAGTCCCATGTACATTATACCTTTTGAAATTCTAGAATGAATTGGGGCTATAGATTACTATTTGGAAATGATGCCAAGTATCTACAAAGTTCAAGATGTGTTCCATGTATCATTATTGAGAAAATACATGCATGAGACAGTGCATGTACTCACCTATGAGGAATTAGAACTGGAACCCGATCTATCTTATTACGAAGAGCCTGTCAAGGTTCTTGATAGAAGAGATCAAGTGCTGAGAAACTGGACGACTCGTCTGGTAAAAGTTCTATGGAGAAACCATAATATGGAAGAGGCAATGTGCGAACCCGAGAAACATATGATGAAAAACCACCCTAGTCATTTTATGCAGTAATATTCTAGAAATTTCAAGGGATAAATTATTTGAAAGAAGGGAGAATTTAATGCCCCAATCATCCACGGTACGCTTCTATTTGAATAATATAGTAGCATGTGTTGTATAAAACGTTGAGTTCTAACACACCACAACCAATTAAAGTAGCCGTTGTGAATAATAAAACCAAATTTTTGAAATTTTATATATTTTATCTTTAAAAATTTACTTTATTTTTGGATTTAGAATATTGAAATTATCTTATGGTAAATTTTTGGCATTTTTCTGAAAAAATTCAATTTTTGATTAATAGTGAAAAACACATAATTATTGTTCAAAACCTAATTTTTAATTAATTAATTAATTATTTTATTTAAATTTTTATTAGTTCAAAATAGATACATAGTACTTATATAGGTTCAATGTAATTCATTGGAGTCGGTGTATAATTATTTTAGATATATAAAAATTTTATTGAACTTTTTACCGACTTTTACGTACCTCCTAGGAGAATTTTCAAATTTACATAAAACATAATTTAACCACTTATATGAGTTGAATTTCAAAAATCCAAGATACATGGTTGATATAAGTACGTAAAATGAGGTTCAATGAGCTGAAAATAATTTCTGGTTGATAGTAACTTTTTTACTTTCATTTACCACAGTTAAAAGTAAATATGGTAATTAAGGGTAAAAATGATATTATTATTACCCTAAGAGATGTCCTAATTCTATTAGATATGTTTAATTAGACCAAAAACAACCTTATGAATAAAATATGATCCTTTAGGTCCACTTGTATTAGATTAGTTCATTTAATATTATTTATTTCAAAGAAGTGTTAAAAGTGTTAAAATCAAAGATTAATAAGTAAACTATTTTTATATATATTTACACAAAAGAAAAATTTGACCATAAATATTAATTAGAAAGATAAAAATATTACCTACATAATTATATTTTATTTATAATTTTTATAAATTAAATAATTTAATTAATTTATGACACAATGATGGTGCAGTAATTACCTTATTAATGAAATATTAAAATAATTGATATTATAAATACCCAAATAAATGTAACATGATACTTTTTATGAATTAAACTAATTTTCAAGGTTAATATGATATTTTAAGGTTTATTAAAAAAGTTTTTTCAAAGTAATAATTCTGTTATAAATTTATCAATAACAAAATACCAAATAATGTCAAAATTGGAAAAAAATAGTTTTTAGAAAAAAACCTATATTGTTAGTTTGTATTTTATTCCTAAAAATTCATGGTTTGGAAAAAGGGATTAAATAATATTATATATGTCATTAATTAACCACTTGGGGTTCTCATTGATGTGTATAGTTGTTTATGAACCATATATTATAAAAATACAAAGAGATATGGTAAATATCAAACTATTTGACTAAGAGTTAAATTTAAAAGATAAGTTTAATATAGTGACGCAAACCTATCTAAAACATATTGGTTGTTTGGTTTTAGACCCATACACACCTTATACATTAAATAAATCATTTTAGAGCCATTATAAACTGAACATGATTTTATTATATAATATTATTTCAATCTTTTCCTAAGGTGCCTTGCACCCCTCTTATAAAAGGTCACTTCCCCTTCTCTCAAATTCACACCTTCAAAGCCATTTGGCTCGGCCAAACCCAGCCCATATATCCTCCCAAATTTCATTAATTCATCTTAGAGGCCATAGTTTGTTCATAAAGCCAACCTATGGATCCCTTTTTATCAAATCAAAATGAATAACAAGAAAAAGAGGTAAATATCTCACCACTTCTTTCAAGTTATTTTCTTCTTCCACTTCTTAATTATTTGTTGTTTAAATTATAAAACAATAACTCAATTATATAATATATAATGTTATGTTATTATAAAAATGGTATAACCATATTCATTATGTTATCCATCCTATGAATAACATGTCACCATACGTGCGTACGTACAACTTACCGTCTCCACGTCGCGGTGTTGTTGTTATTCAATACATTATTATTTGGATGGGGATAATAATAATGTATAATTGATGTAATTAATATATATAAAATCTTATTTATTCTGTATATATGATATACCATCCATTTAATTATGATTTTAATTAAAAAAATAATATTGTCGCTCGTGTATACATACGGATTACCGTCTCCACGAACGCGATGAGATTAATTCCACATCGTAATCATTCAAGAATAATTTTCATGTGATTATTAAAAATAAAATTTAAATAATGTAATATCATTCTGGATATAAATCAAATAAACTCTATCCCTAACAATTATTTCTTTTGTAATTAATTATATTGTGGAAAATGAATCAGTTAACAACTAAAATGATGATATTACTAAAATATCATTAACAAATCAATATCAGAAGATCATATATGATATCGTATTAATGTATATTTCTCTTGTATAATTTAATAACAATTATTTCACCATCATATAGGATTTTATCCTACACTTTACCATGGAAACGTACAAGGTAAGGGTTAATTTTAAGTCTATTTTTTCATCTGAGGTTGTTTATACGTGAGTATCTACTGGGATCTCTTTATCTCCCACATATATGTTTCTTAAAAGTTTATTTCAAATAATTATTACAATTTTATAGACAATGGGTTAAAGACATTTATAACCTTGTTTGAATTTTTATAACATTTTTATAAAGGAATCTTTCCGTCATTTTCTAAACAAGGTCTTTTATAACCTTTTTGAAAAAATTAATGTAAGAATTACTTTTTTTAACGTATACGGCGGGTGAAGCTATTTTCTATCATTATAACATCGTTGAAACATCCCATACAATCTTATATGAAAAATTTTAAAATAATTGTTTTCTTTTTTAATTATGTAACTTTAAATGATTTCAAATAAAGAATGAGATATTTCTCTCAAACAATTCTAATTTCATCTATGTCAACATCCGTTAATGGATTTTAATCGTGTTTGAAGTTGATTTATTATTATAAAAATATTCCATTTTGTATGGAACATTTTGTGATTTATTTGACTATGGATGTGTCATTTTTCTACCATTCATGGTTTATGGATAATGTATTGACATTTTGTATGCTAGTTTTAATACTAATGTTTATGTTATGTTTAAAACATTTCAAATAAGGAATGCATTGGACTTAGTATGTGATAGGTGGATCCCGCTGTAGCTCCTCAATGCATTGGTATGTCTCATGAGACAAACTAGTTTCTGGGCACAAGGCCTTGACAAAATCTTATTTTTAGTCTTGCCACAAGGCCTTGACTATGTGGTTATGAAGTTTGGAATTATGCGTTCCATCATTATGAAAGTGGATATTGATATTGCATGTGATTATTTAACTAATAGAATACTAATGTGAGAAAGTAAATGAAATTATTTTGATTTATATTTTCTATATTACGAGGATGTTTATGTTGAAAAGGCTTTTTTTAGTTTTATACATTTCCCTAAATGTTTGTGCTTATTTATAAAAGTTTCATCTATATAGTTATTATTACTGAGCCTCTGAGGTCACCCCTTTCTATGATTTCTTCTTCCCAAGATATGAAGAAGTATATTATAACTGACCTGAAGGGATAATCTATGGGATATGAGTGTGGCCTAAGGAGACTATGTTGTTGTAGTTTTTCATTTTATAATGTATTGTAAACCTTATTAATGTATCTATTACTTCCATGGAAACTAAACTAATCGGTCTTTTGAGACATGATCTTTTGTGATCAAGCCAATGATAAGAAATAATGCACTGAATCTGGGATTTTGGGGTCGCGGCGTTACATCCTTGGGATTACCTAGGATAATAAGGGTATTATTCATTATAGGATCCCCATACTCTTCATGATTATACAATGAATAATAGTTCTTGTAAACATTCTATTTGTCCAGAAAAATCCAATGTCTGGGAAATAACCAATCCATGATATCATATAGTTGTTTACTATTTTAGCATAGTTAATGAGATAGAGAGGATAAAAATTTTCTTAGAATACCTATCTTAGTAATACCACCTAGGTTCCCATGGTTCCCATCATATATTCTCTTTTCAAACAATTCATTCCCTATTGAAAAAAATTAAAAGAAATATTTACACAGTATATATATATTCCAAATCAAATATAAAATTAAGACCTTTTGAGAAATTCCAAAAAGGAAAAAATAATTTAATTTTAAATTTCATTCAAAAGATTACATGAACATCTTGTTTGACAATCAAATTTATATCCCTAGAGATTCCATATTTTTTTCCCATATTAAATAACACATAAACACAAATTTCATTTAAAAATGTTATATATTCTCATGCGAATTTATATATATATATATATATGTGTATATGTATATGTATACCTCCATCCGAAACATAAAAAGATATTTTTTATCTTTACATTTTTTATTTGAAAACATTTTTGAAATACAATATCAATTGATTTGAATACCAAGTATTAATTATAATTATAATTAACAATTATCGTATATTGTAAATTTATAATGTAAACCATGAATCCTTTAAAAAAAATTAATATATTTATAAATTCTATTTGAGTGTATTACTAAGTATTTAGTTTGTGAAAATAAGTGATGCATTTTAATATTTTGATCCCATGTCTATAAATCCCTTTGTATTGAAATAAAATATATAAAAAATTAGTTTTATTTAAAATATTCCCTAGACATATTTAATATTATTATTTAATATCAAATAAGTAGAATAAAAAGACATGTAATCAGGGTTATTGATATTAATGACCATCTACAAGGGGAAACCTACCATAAATTGTGTGAGACTAATCACATTAAAAATAACTCACATGGATAGGATTAAAATCATGACCCCAAAGCCTTAAAAAAATATAGTAAAATAATCATAACCTAAACTAGATTAGTGTTTGACCAAGAATAGTGCGTTGTGAGGGGATAAAAGGAAAATTGGAGGAAATAAATAAAATTGGTGGAATTAGGACAAACCATAATGATCAATAAACCCAATCATGAAGAAACCACCTCAAAATTACATCAATGGGGAGGAATAAATGGAGGAGAGGCATTCATGGGATCCTTAGGCTAGTTCATGACATAAAGGATATGGAGAAAGTGGAGGATCATGACATTGGATAAATTAGAGGAGGGAAAATACCATTTTTTTCATTAGTGATATTCTCTTATATTTTCCACACATTACAAAAAATCCATGTGCCAACATTACACCTCAACTAGGGGACGTCAAAAACAATAAATAGATATTGTGAACATCTAGAAAAATTGTTCTTTAACTTTGCATTTGTATTTGTTAACATTGATGGGGAATGCGTATGGGTTCCCAAAGTTTTTTCTACATAGTTTTTCGACGCTGCATCGAGAATAAAATTATATGATATCCAAAATTAAGAACTAGATCAAATTTTTATCATATAAAATATTAATAATAATTAAATTTATAAAAAAATATAAAATTTTGTATAGGGTTTGACAAAAACCCCCACTATAATGCTTTATACCAATATGAATCTTTTGAAGACTCAATCAATCTTATAGAATGATAAGTGATTTCTTCATCAATAATAACTGTTCTCTATAATCCCAAATAACACCATGAACACTAATGAGACAAAACCTACGATGTTAGGAAAAATAGCTAAAAATAATCTTCTAAGATGAAATTGTATCCCATGGAACCTCTAAAATCGTGACCCACAATCGGACTATCTATGAAAAGAATCATCATATTCAAGGGTATCCTGAAAATTTAACCAAAATAGAAAAGGTCAAACAAACTATGTAGTTCATGCCATGATATTATGATTCATTTCAGAACAATCATCTTAAACTATAACAAAGGCTCGATATTCTCCCAAATTGAATGGAATCTTTAAAACCAAGGACACCTAAGAATACTGATTACCATTTATATTAACAAACGTAAATCGAACCCTCAAGTATAATCAAATTAGAACTGTTACTAATATCTTTCACCAACCATAATGACTTAATTAAAATTAATTGTCTATAAAAATAGGGAATTGTAATAAAATTGAATGAAATAATATCCCCCATAGGCTCACTGAGACTGTTGCCTAAATATGACATTACACTTCCAAACTTAAAATTCATAAAAATACCTCAACCTTCTTAGAAAAAACAGGACCTCTATTTTCATATGGACAGAACTCATAGACCTCGAGCATGACTCGCCATAGCCAACAACATTGGTAATTAAATCAATACATGGGACCTTCAATAAGGATGAAAGGAACAAGGTTACCACTCATACTAGGATGGGTCCTCAAAATCATAGAAACTACCATAAACCCACTTATTATATCCTGAAGAGTATAATGTTCAAATGAGAATACTATTGAGATTACGTTTTTGTGAAGTCCTCAATCAATGAAAAATACAATAATTAGTATCCATGTACATGTGAAGAATAAAACCCATTAATGAAACATAATGGCAACCGACCATGAAATCATAGTCATAACAATCTATCAAAATAACATAGTCTCCAACTATTTTTAGAGATATCAAGATATCCATAAACACATACTAGAAAAAAATCTAGTAGAACGTTTCTATAGGTAAACTAATCAATAAAAAATAAAATAAAATTTAAATTACTCCAAAAATAAAATTATTGGGAACTACATGAACAACATGAATAAGTGAGAACCTAAACAATTGACTCAAAAAAAAAAAATACATCAAAAATAAAATATTGAAGATTAATAAAATCAATATTTAAATTTTAATTGAAAATTTTTAAAGCATCATTTTGAATATATATTCAATTATATAATGTTTCTTCTTTGAAATGAACATGAAAACCATTAAAAAATTATTATTTGTTGAAATTTAACTAATAATCATTTCAATTATACTTTTTCACATTCAGTTAAAAATATTAACTGTAAATTTACCTCACATAAAATATAATTTATTTTCATTTTATAATAAATCAGCCCATTTTTTAAATTAATTTAACTTTTAACATTTGAAATTTATATTAATTATATTTTTTTATTTCAAAAATTCATTTGCAAATTAGCTTACAACCCCAAATGAGAGTTTATAATGTTATTTTTAAAATACATATACCATAAAATATTCATTTTGTGATATAAAATTCATTAATTAATTTAACATCTCACATAAAATAATTTTACATTTTCATAAATAACTTATTGAACGCATTCCAAAAAATAAATATATTATATCCCTTTCAAACAATTAGAAAAAACCACCATTTAATAATTTAAAAAAAAACCAAGATTTTCATCATAATTGAATCAAATTTTTATTCAATAATTTAAATTAAGATATTTAAAATATTATTTGTAAAATTAATCTCGTGGTATAAGAAAATATTATCAAATTTTAAAAATAAGAATCAATTTTCATTTAAAAATACCCACCATAATCCAAAATAATATCAATAACATTACATAACACTAAATGATCCTTGAGTAGGAGTAATGGATATTCATGAAATTGAAAAATGTTTTAGAATATTACATACTCATCATGAAATCTACAAATATTTTTCATATTGAACAATGTACTTAGGCTCCCCATGGGAATCTATACCATGTGAGCAGAAAACACGATGCCTGTTAACTCTCATTTTCTTCCCAGAAAACCTAGAGTTAGATTTAGTAATATACTCATCCGAAATAAATTTTCAAATAAACTATACAAGAATATCATACAGATAAATAATCAATGACAAAAAAATAAGGCATACAACATAGTACCACCTTTCTAATCCGGAATAAGAATGACTTTGTTACCAAGAATCTCTTCCTACGTCTACAACTCAAGTTGGTATTTCCTTATCACTAGCTACTAGAAAACCCAAATAAGAAAAAGATACTCTGAAGACCTGTACCACTTATGAACATAGGATCTAAAACCATTTCATTAAAAAAATCTACATCCCACCCATCATTGGATTCGATACACATCTTATGATAATGGAAAATTCTTAAACCTGACAACCAAATGCTAGAACATGTTCTTAGTAATCTATGAAGGCACACATGAAGATGATTTCAACCTGAAAATTATTTAATTAAATAGTGTAATTTTTTTAATAAAAAATTCAATAGCCTATATGTAAGTTAGTTTTCCACAAAAAAAATTAATCAAGCATAAAAATATATATTAATCATTTAGAAAATTAAAAAAAAAAATTTAACATAAAATGAATCCCTCATCTCATTCCAATACTCAACATATTTTATAAATAACCTACTCTATATGCATTTTATAGCCTCCCATGATAGTGAAATCCACCAATAACTATAATTGAAAAATATGAAATGGCCTACATGGATGATGTGATATAGAATAATAAATAAATAAATTGAGTCCTAGTACTTGGAAAGTAAGTCACCAACCAGTAAAGAACCTTCAACTCTCCATCGATAAAATAACGTCTCAGAAACCTAAAATTGAAATATGATGACTTGTTTTGAATTATAAGATCACACCCATTAATAATTACAAAATTAAACCACACCCCATGAGTTATAATAAATTAAATATACATCTCATGCAAATGTTAATGATATTTAAAAGATAGTTTTCATTATTTTAATTTGAAATACAACATTAATTATTCTTTCCTTTAAAATCAAAATTACTTAAACATTTAAGGGTTGTGTATTTTTAATTAACCAATCCTTATAATTACTTAATCAGGTTAAAATTTTTCATTTAATGAATTATTCCATATTATTAAAATTATATTATTTGTAATCACTAAAAATGGAACTAAATAATTAAGGATTAGTATACAAAGAAAAATGAGAATCCCTATTAAACTAAGGTTATTCTCCGTTATTGGATCCTTATACTCTCAGGGGTCAATCAAAATATAACATTTCATATTGTTGATCTACTAGAGATTATGAATAAAAATTTCCAACTTTAACTAAGTAATGACATCGTAATGTTTAGTTATTTTTCTTCCATAGTCTTAAAGATGTGAAATGAATAACCATTTTTGTTCTTTTTTAAACCATCTTTCGTTTGTGCATAGGGTTCTGGAATGTTATTTCCATTTTTAAGAGGTCAATTACAAATTCCAACACATTTCATATGAAAAAAATCCAATTTATATTCGTTCCAATTAAATAAAAAGGAACGTTACTTATAGAAAATTATTTTGGGGAATTGTAATCTATATTTAAATTTTGTTGAAATGTTTAAATTAAAAATATGTTTGAGTATATTATTTAAATTCTAAATGTATCCCTCATGTTATGAAAATAAGTAATTATAAAAACAAAAAAATGACATTAAAAATTTATCCTATTCTAAACTGATTATGTATAGATCTTTATATATTTATATAACTATGTTTACGTGTATAACCATCAGACACATAAAATGACATTTACAGAACATGTATTTTTATTCAAAAACCATTCTTAAAATTGATCATCAACGCATTGAATTTAAAGTGTTACATGAAATTATAATTGACAATAAATTGATAAATGTAATTTTACATTTTAATCCAAGAAGACATTAAAACCCATAAAATTTATTTATAATTGGAATTACTGATTTTTAGGAAATAGTTGATGTTCAAAATAAAGTGAAACATGTTTGAACAATGATTCTAAATAAATGATTTTTTTTGTTTAAAGGGAAATCAAGTGAAAAATTATTTTTTCATATTATTTATATAAATATTTTATACTTTCATTCAATATCAAAATAGGTGATTGAGGGAAAAAATATCCAAGTTCTTGAATTAAAATACAATTCTTAAGGTGAATCTCACTATAAATCATGGACAACTCATTTCAATTGATAAAAATTGAATGAATGGGATTTAAATATAGAATCAAGGACTACATAATGAAATAATTGAAAAATAACAACACTCTAAATTAGATATGGTTAGGGAAAGGATTGTGTATGGAAATGGGACTAATGAAACATTGAATAAAAAAGAAATTATAAAGAATAAAGGATGTACATTGAAGATCAAAACTAAAATATTTTCAAAACCCCAAAATTCAATTTGATATGAGGATAAATAGATAGAGGAGATAAATTATACGGATGTTTGGGCTGGTACAGAATATATTTGATAGTAAGGAATTGGAGGTTCATTACATAGGAAAATCTAGTGGAGGGAATAAATTTCATTTTCCATTCATTTCATTCTAGGATCTACTTATGATTTTTCTAGATGGTTGGACAAATAATGTTCCGAATGTGCTTCCCATATAAGGAAATCTATATAACACCAAAATATTATAGCCCATTTATATAAAAATTATGTTCCAACTATGTTCATAGACCTATTAAAATTACAAATTCATTCATATGGTTTCAACATGGTTTCTACTATCTATGATTCCAAAGTCCACCTTTAATAAAATGATACTAATTAAAAAAAATAAGATTTGAGATGAATTTAATGGTAATATTTAAATATAATGATTTGAATAAATATTAAATAAATCATGGCTTAGTGTGTTAATAATGGAGAAAAATGAACACTTGGATTCGTTAATAATGATGGCCACCAATATGGTGAAATGGAGTTTTAATCCCACTATCATCTACCTTATATTATATTATCATGAAATTCCAAACCAAGCGAATAACCATGGACATATATTATTGTCACTATATTGGTAAATTTTAAGCACCAACATACTTATTTTGGATATAAATAAATACTTGAACATCAATAGATGGAAAAGACGTTTTAACAATGATTTTTAGTAGATTTATCTTACATTATCAATAAATGTCATCATTTTTTACATTATTTAAAATATAGAAATTGGTTATCATAAGAATAATTATTTTAAAAAATATAATGTGTTAAAATTGGGTTTTATTTATTATCTACAAATATTTTTTTAATCAATAATTAACATCGACCCCCCGGATATCTGCCTCGACCCCGACCCCCGACAGAATCCCCCCTTCTCTCCATGAACCCAACCCTAACAACAACCCCCTTATCCCCAAAACAACAACTCATTAAATCATCCCTCTTATCTTACAGCCCATAAAACTCATCCCCATATCATTCCCCTTCCCATTTCCTCGACATTGACCCCCAGACCCATATCCTTTTTTGAGTCTTAAGTATCCAACCTTGCCTCCTCGATGCCCATGTTAGTTGAAACCCTATCATCTATAGGGTTCATCCTCTGACATCACTACACAGCTCCCATGACTTAAGAACAATAACCATTCATCCAGTGTTTACAGTTTTTAATTATCAATTATTCCCCCAATTTTAGAGTAGTATAGTTTTTTCTAATCATTTTATAGTATGATATTAATAATTTAAATTAATTTTTTATCTTTTATTTAATCTTATATTTCTTATTAGTATAATTTTAGTAAATAAAATTCAGTACACATATTTTTCTCCACTTTTTCATTTTTTATATCTTTATTTTTGAATTTATATGGAAAAATAATGTTAATAGATAAATTTATAGTAGAAATTTGGAATAACTTACCCTTAAACATGCCATAAAATATATGGGGATTGGAAGAAATTTTTGATTATGTTATTGAAAATTAATTAGTGATTGATAAAATAAAATGTTCATGTCATAATAGTCAATTCACGAAATGTTGAAACAAAAATGATGTGTGTCAATATATGATAATGAAGTAGTTTAATTATTGAAATGTAAATTGGATTTGGTTTTGTGAATGAAAGTTATATATGAAGTCAAAAAAAATTCTATCATATCAATGAGATTTAAAGAGAACCACCAGAGGATAATTTTTTTTGAAACATGATAAATGACCCATTTGTATTTATAGGATATGACGAACAATATTTTAATAGATAAGTAGATCCTCTAGTAGACCTTGAGTTGGTTAATTATTCTCAGAATAGTGTTGATAATAAATTGAATTTTATGAATTATTTAAATATGAAAATAATTTTTTTTATGAAATGTGTTCTTGGTATTTGAATTTACCTTTTCTACTCATGGTTTAAAATAAAATCTATCATTCAATAATTATTTTGAAATAAATTTCATTGATTATGGAGTAATATCATGATATATTTGGTGAATATAAATATGATAAGATCATTTCATGATATGAATATAAATATAAAAAATAATGGATTTGAATATACCAATATACATGAATTCACTAAGGATTACATGATTTATTATGAATAATAATGTAATAAAGATGAATGGATAAGATGTTACATAAGATGATTAAAATAAATGACATGTTGTGAGAATAAAAAATGAATGTAACATATGGAATACGTATAAGAATAAAAATTTAGAAAAGGTACTGAATTACAAATCACTGAATTAATGATAGAAAATGTTATTCATGTCATCTAATATGGCATACCAGGAATATTTTTCATTGTTTGGAATGTGATAATGATGAAATAATATGGAATCAAGAACATATAACATCGTTGAATATGATTGATTAAATATATCTATATTTTTATTCTGATCCTATGATTTTATGTTTGGTATTGTCTTCTATGTGTTTTAACTATTTTGGTACAATATTTAAAATTTATAGCATATAGATAGTTTTCCATCTATTTTAATTAATCATTATTTATATGCATTATGAATATTTTATTGATGATATAGAATATTATTCAATGGTATAAATTCATGAAAATTAAATTTATTTATACCATTATCTTATTCTCAAATGATTGTGATAATAATGGAATTATTTCTTGGAATTATTTTCTTCAAAAATGATAAAACTATGAAAAATTCATCTTTTTTAAGTGAACGAGTATTGAATTTATTGACTACAAATATTATCTAGTTAGAATAATCATATTGCTTTGGATTTTCCAGTTTTCAATTTGATTTTAAACCTTAATAATAATTTGATATCATAAGATGGTTCTGTATCTATCACCAGTGATTTCTTGAAACATATGATAAATTTTTCATTCACATGACATAATTAAATGGAAATATTGAACTAAGAATGTAATTAATATATAATATATATATTTTCAAAAAATTAATAAATTTCACTATAGAATTTATAAAATATAACTATAAGAATGAATTTGTTTGGGAGTGCATAAAGAGTAATATTCAATTTAGTTGGAAGACAAGAGTGAAAGAAAATGAGTTTTTTTAAATAAACCCTTATTTGGGGTTTAATTCTATATACCATAATCATAACATAAATCATTTAAGGAAAAATATATATAATTATTTATATTAACATTACATAGAAAGAAAGATAAATAAAAGTATCAATTTAAATCTCATAAATACATGGATGAAATGAAAAAAAATATGACTATTGGGAAATGAGAATTAAAATTATCCTTCAATAGGTTGTGAAATTTAATATTTTTAGAAATATGTATTCTGACAGTATTTAAAAAATATAAATGTTATAGATACATATTCAAGTAATATTTGATAATATGATAAATTAAAACATCAAAATTCACAAGTATATGAAATATATGACTCATATATTCTTAATGAGCAGCTTTTACCCTTTACATTATCTAGTATGTTTCTTGAAAATGTAAATATAGTTATAGTTATGTTGTGTACATTTTGTTGAAATATTTAAAAACAATTCGAAATTTAGTTGGTAATGAATAAAAACACAATTATGGTGACACATTCATATGGGAAAATATTTCCCCCCTTTTTTTCACAATTATGATGTATTTGGATATTTTTATGTTTAAGGAAACTACACATGGTGAATTGTTACACTATCGATAGATCTACCCAATTGAAAAAATTGATAATATTATTTTGATTTTTATTTATGAATTCAATATTATAATATAATAATGTGAAAACATTTAATATTTTTATTATATTATTTATAACCTTTACTAATATCATTGGATATAACATATGATAAATTAAATCAATTGATGAGGACCTATTATTGAGAGTTTTATAGATGTGGAGTGTATGAAAGTATTTTTGTGATATTTTGAGGGAATTATGATTATATTCAATCATCAATAATGTGTTAATAAAATATCCAATAAATCTCAATCTATTCTATCGTCATCGATATTAAACATAATGGATGACTAGTTAGAAAGGCCTAAAATTTTACAATTAATAAATATAAGTTACTATAAGAGCATTGATATGTGCTGCTCAACTGTCATATTGTAGATAAATTTATATATGAATTTAGGTTGAAAACAAAGATATCATTTATTTATTGAGAATTAAATTATATTTTATGAACAATTTTGTTTAATTATGGTACTATTGAATGGTTCACCCATCATGTATGTATATAATTAGATTCATATTATTGAAATTTAGTTATTGTTAGTGTTAGAAGTAATGAAATTTTTACTCTTTTATTGATAATGAATTTTGAAAATGATATCTAAATTTAGAATAATTTTATATTTTTATATCATGTTCCTCTATGTTAATTTAATATATTATATACCTATAGTATTAATGGATTCATTTATTGTATGATTAATTAGATTAACGGATTGAAATAAAAAAATAGTGATATATCAACACAAGAAGAAGTGAAGTATATTGGAAATCTAGAAAATATCAAAAAATTAAACAATAATGGTTAATATTCAATTATATTATTCAAATGAATGAATGTATAAATTTATATGGTTTATATGATTGATTTATTACATTTCACATTGGCCAAAATCTCCCCCTTGATCCATACTCGTGAGAGGGATAACATGACAATGTTATCTTGGATTCACTGGTGAAAAATTTTTGTTTAGTGGATGATGATATACATAAATGCCCGAATGTTTTTATACATATAAAATATATAATTATGATATGGATGTGTAAAATAATATTTATTTTTTAAATTCTCAACACATTCATTATAGAATAGTCAATAACATTAAAAAATTTAAAAAATATAAACACCAAGGGAGGGTAAAAATGAATATGTATTTCTACAGTTTCATAAAATTATAATTTTTATAGTAAATTGAATATATTATACTGAGAAATTTAGTGGATGTCAGTGATTTCACTCTATAAGTGGTTCTTATTGAGCCACTGACTTCCCCATATGTTATCGGTAGCTAACCATGTGATACACCTTTGATGATGGGTTAGTTTTTCGAACATCAATTATTGGGATATGTTACTCTTAACAATAATAGTTTGAAAATAATTTAAAAAATATACTTTTATTAAATGTTTAATTAATTTATAAAAATGATTAAAATTTCAATATAATAGGCACACTATGAATGTAAAAAATGTATCGATATAATAATTAATTTATATTATTATTCTATTTGGTGATATTCAGGTACCTACTAGTGATGCTTCTAGAATATATAGAATAAAATTTATGAATTTTACATTATGTACATTAATAATTTCTATTACTGATAATGATTTGAGGAAAATCCCCATATATTCTAATAATGATTTGACAAATAACCAAATAATGGTAATAATATTTTTAAATTAATTGATGAAACATTTTAAAGCTATGTGTAAATTTAATAACATTCAAATAAAGTGTTTTGTTTCTTATTTTAATATTTCATTTTTATTTTGATTACTCTATTTCATCCCTATATACTATGAATTTTTTTCATGAAATTATAATACATTAAGTTCATATTATTTCATGTGTTTAATGAAACATCTTCTAGATATTTATAGATGATTGAGAATGTTCCTGAAGTAATATCATTTGAGTAGTGGATATTTTTATTGATTTTAATAGGGATGTATCTCAAGAGTTATTTTATTATTTTATAGTAACATAGTATCATTAGAATAAGAAAATTATAATTTTGGATAATTTTACATTTTTTCCAAGGAGTAATCTAGAAAAATTAATCATGAAAAACAAGATATTACATATTATATTGTTTTTCTGAAAAAAGATAAATGATGGATGTATTTTATTAATTATTATTTATATTATATTAATATACATAGATAATGTCTTTCTTACAACATATGAATTTTTTTATAATGGGATAAAATTTAGGTTACCTGGTTTGATGAACAATTATATGTCTTAATTTTCATTGGAATACTTATGGTATTTTTATGAATGGACACAACATAGATATAAAAGTAACTAAATTTCATTACAATTTAATTAAATTTCATTCATATAAAATTATTTTTTAATATTGATTAATTAAAATGTTTAAATTCATGAATACTGGGTTGTGAACCCAATATAATTATCATTTTATTATCATAATTATATAGTTGAATTCTATTTTTAGAAGAATAATTCTATGATTGTATATAAGATAGTTTCTAGTATTACATAATTTTGTTTCATTGGAATGTAATATTCATCCTTAACTGCAAAACCATCTAACCGGGGATGAAGAAGTTCCATTGACCATGAAAAGAATAGGTAAACAATTAGGTTCAATGAAATTTTGAAATAAAATAACACCTAAAGCTGAACAAAGGGTCAGTGGTGGTCATTAATTGATAATTCCTTAGTTTTTATACTATATAGGATAATGGGAATAGTCCCAAAAAAATTGTAGTCACATACCTCATCCTACATAGATAATTTTTAAAATCAATCGTTGGAATGCCTAAATTAGTAATTACTTTATTATATTGATGATATATCATGTTGGAGTTGTTTTTATGAGATAGTGTTGGGGAAAGGTGTGATTATTAATCTATTTTTATTATATGGGTATATAATTGTCATAAAATTTGTTGATTTTTATATATTTAATAGTTTTATGAGATATAGAATTAGAAGAAAAAAATAAAAATAAAACTATAAAATTATATTCAATAATGGTGTTTCGTATCTACCTTATCATCCAGTGAGATCTCTACTAAAATACATGAACATATAGACGCATTAGAAAACCCCGACTATACCCTTGGTGATTATAATTAATATATCATGGTAGGATGAACCGGTTAAGAGTTATTTAATGGTTACACTAATTAAATTGAGATAAATTAATTTCTATCCATGTCTGATTTATCTAAATTGGTATATAGGGTAATGTTTTGATAGATTTATTAAAGGAATTGTAGATGTTTTTATTGATTAAATAAATTTATTTGGAGATTAAATGAAAATGAGATATGGATACTATATTTTTATAAACACATCAATTTATAGATCTAATAGTGGATTAATTTATTAAAATTGCAATGTTGTGTATTCAATGTGTACTAGGGGAGTTTGTAGGTTTACACTATTTCACATGGAGAACTATTTCCACATTTTTATATTTTTATTTACCACAAGAGTACAGATGTAACACTCCAAGATTCCACGGTATGCTTATCTTTGAATAATCCTGTAGCATGTGTTGTACGCAACTTCAAGTTCTCACACAAACCACAACCAATCAAACTAGCCATTATGAATAGTAATACCTAATTTTTCAAATTTTATAAATTTTATCTCTCAAAATGGAATTCATTTTTGGAATCGGAATATCAATATTATCCTAGGGTAAAATTTCGGAACTATTCGAATAACTTTTATATTTTGATGAATAGTGAAAATTACTAAATTTTAATTAAAAACAACTTTTTTAATCAAAATAATTAATAGTGATAAATTATGAATTTGAGTGGTTTTAAAGTATATTTATAATATAATTTTACCATTTCATACAATGTTGGTAATTGTATATAATTTCACATTTAAACCGGACATAAACAACTGTCAATCTTTTGATAGTTATTATCTCTTCAAAACACGCTTTTTATTTTAACAATGAGAATTAATTTTAAATTAATTTCTTCCACTTTTGTGTTTTGAATTTAGAAATATGGATTCCATATTTGTATTTAGGAGGTCTAAATTTTGTTAATAGATATCAATTTTTTTAGATATTTTGAATAATTTCTTCGGTAAATATTTAATTTACCATGGTTAAAAGGTAAATCCGGTAAATAAGGGTAAAAAATAATATTATAATAATATTAATTTACCCTAAAACGTGTCCTAAACCTGTTGTTTCATACATTTCCAACCATGGAAATCATTGTGTCTATTTTGGGACCCCATGGATCCACTTGTAAGTGATAATGAAACTTTATATTAATTAAGTTAAAGTAAATACAAAAATGACAAAAGTATATGTCCTTTAGAAAATCAATTTTTACATAGAGTTATATATATTATGTTTTTGACTATAAATATTCATTAGAAATCTAAAAATATTTACTACATAATTTTATTTTATTTATAATTTTTAGACATTGAATAATTAAATTTATTTATAAAACAATAATAATGCAGTATTTTCCTTATTAAGGAAAGAATCAAATAATTGGTATTATAAATATTAAAATAAATATAATTTGATATTTTTGATGCCATAAAATAATTTTATTGATTAATTTGACATGTTAGTATTGTTTAAATTAAATTGGTTCGTATTAATAATGTTTTTATGACTTTATCAAAAAATCAATTATTAAATAGTGTCAAAATTCACATAAAAGAGTTTTTAAAACAAATATTATATTATTAATTGATATTCTATTCCTAAAAATATAATGTTCGGCCAAAGGACTTATATAATGATATTTTTATCATTAATGGACCACTTGGTGGTCTATTGTATTTATATAGTATGTTTATTAATTATATAATATAAAAATACAATGTGACGTGGTAAATGTCCAACTAATTAACTAAGAGTTAAAACTAAAAGATAAGGTTAATCTACTGACCCAAACCTATATAAAATCTATTGGTTTAATGTATTTAAACCCATATACACCATAGACTTTTAATAATCCACATTTGATCCATTATAAACCAAATATGAATTTATTATAAAATAATACTTTATGTTTTTTCTAAAGAGCCCCCTCTCCCGCTTATAAAAGGAAACCACTTCTAACCAATTATTCGCACCTTAAAGCCTTTTGGATCGGCCAAAATCTGCCCAAATACCATATCAACTATCCTAAATTAATCCTAGAGGCCTTCGTTCATCTGAAATCTAACCTATGAAGCCCTTATGATCAAATCAAATGGAAGAACCCGAAGAAGAGGTAATGTTTTCACCACCCTCTTTCAAGTTCCTTTCTTCTTCAACTTCTTCATTATTTGTTACATCCATTATAAAATAGTAAACCCAGTATCTTCTATATACTGTGATGTTATTATAAATATGGTACAACCATATTCAGTATTCAATCCACCCTTTGAATGACATGTCACCATACGTGCGTACGTACGACCTATCATCTCCACGTCGTGGTGTAATTGTTATTCAATACATTATTATTTGGATGGGTATAATAATGATGTGTAATTCATGTAAATAATAAATATAACATGATAATTATTCTTTATATATGATATATCATCCAATTATTTATTATTTTAATATCAAATAAATGATATTGTCGCTCGTGCGTACGTACGGACTAACGTCTCCACGAACGCGATGAGATTCATTCCCCATCATATCAATTTAAGAATAATTATCATTTGGTGGTTAAAAATAATATTTATGGACTTGATATCATTTTGTATATGAATAATATAAATCCTATCCACAAAAAATACAGCTTCTGTAAAAAACCGTATACAATGAAATGTGTAAGTTAACACCCGAAACGACGATAATACTAAGATACTATTAACAAAGAAATGTTAAAAGATCATATTTGATATCATAATAATTTATGTGATTCTTGTAGAATTTAATAACAATTATTTCACCATTATACAGGAGGTTAACCTTCCCTCAACCAAGGAAAAGTAGAAGGTAAGGGTTTATTTCACAATCTCTTCATTATCCGAGGTTGTTTATACGTAATTATCAACTACGACCTCTTTATCATCCACATCCATGATTCTTAAAAAAGTATTTCAAATAATTCTTAATATTTTAAAGAATATGGGTTAATGTCATGTATAACCTTGTTTTATTTTTTATAAGATGTTTATAAAGGAATCTTTCCGTCATTTTACAAACAATGTCCTTTTTAACCTTTTCGACAAAATTAAGGTAATAATGTCTCTTTTTATCTTATATGTAGGGTGCGACTATTTTCTACCATTATAAACTCATCAAAGCATCCCTTACAATCATATAAGAATATTTTCAAAGTAAATTTTTCACTTTATAATAATGTGACTCTTAAATGATTTCAAAATAGAAAGATATATTTCTCTAAAAAGAGTTTTGATTTCATCTTTTTCAACATACTTTGATAGATTTTATGTTTATTTGGAGTTGATTTATTATGATACAAAACATCTATATTGTATTGAAGGTTTTGGGATATGGTTGACTTTGTATGTGATATTTTTATACCATTCATGATTTATGGTTAATGAATTGACATTTCATATATTAGTTTTAATACGAATGTTTATGATATGTTTAAACCTTTTTATATGAGGAATGTATTGGACTTAGTAAGTGACGGGTGGAGCCAGCTATAGCTCCTCGATGCATCGATAGGTCTCATGAGACAACCAGACATTCAATTTGCTGAGGCCCTTTTCCAATTTGATTTATTATTTTGTCCGAGGCCTTAATCATTTTTAGAAATCTTGGCTGAGGCCTTGAAAAAATGTTTCAGAATGTCCGACATTATACATTCCCTCATCATGGAAACAATATTGATGGTTCATGTGGTCATTTGACTAGTAGAACACCCATGATTATGTCTTATTATGTAATTATTTACTTAGATCATATTATTTCTATAAATTCATTTATGTTTATTATTGGTAAAGGAATGTGGTTTCAATTATTTACCATGCTTAATATTTATATCATTTTCCGCTCTATTACATACCCTTACTGAGCGTTTGAGCTCACCCCTTTCTTATGTTTCATTTTCCCTGGATATGAAGAAGTTTGTTATGAGTGACCATCATGCATAATCTTGGAGTCTTGGATATTTATAATGAAATATATTTGTGTTGTATTTCTATTCAAGTTGTAAAGTGGAACATATGTATGAATCTTATTTCCAATAATACTAAACTGATCGGTCTTTCGAGACAATATTTCCTTATGATCATGCCATCGTTATGTAATAATTCACCGACTCTAGATAATTGGGGTCGGGGCATTACATTTGGTATTAGAGGATGTTTAGTAAAAACCATGGAAACTAGATTTAGATAAACTCTGATTAGAGAACATAGACTTAAGATGGAATTTGAGAATTAGTATAGAAAAATATCCTAGAATTTTGGTATTGTATAAATTTTGTGAGTTTTCCATGAAATACATCCCTGTCTAGATACGAGCAGGTAGAGGGGGCTCTGGCACAGATGCACCTAGGTGTAAAACCCAAAAACACCACTTTAAGCTAGACTCGAACAAGAACCGGGGCACGACAATGGGCCTTGCTGCACTCTTGGTTACGACACTCCCAGGGGATATGCTTAGGATAATTCTCATTTTCATTACAAAACATTATGAAGGGTTTATGAGTATATACTCCCTCAAATAATTTTTTTTATTATTATGGATTATATCCATAAATAGTTAAATTTATTTTAAGTGTTTTACAAGTATGTGATTATGTATTTTGATTAATAAACTGATCTAGTTTATGCCATTGTTTATAAATGGATCTTAGTGGAAGAAAAGGAAACTGTATCAATGCACGAACTCCATGTAGGGATTTCCCTCCATCTAAAGATAATTATAGTGGTGCTGGTGATGCAACTGGTGCTGATCAGCGAATCACCATACCAAGACAACTCACCCAGGTTATGAATAATAACCGTACCCGTATGGAGCACCCTGATCCACAGTGTGGAGTATCAATGTTAGATTGATTCATGAGGTAAAAACCACCAACATTCAATGAGAATAAAAATCCCTTAGTAGATGAGCAATGGATAAAATTATTTAGAGAAAATATTCCATGCCTTGGGGAGTAGTTAAAGGGAAAAAGTTAGCCTGGAAGTTTACCGCCTCACTGGAGATGCTGATCAATGGTGGTAATTGATTCAAAACACTATAGAAGATGATGAAGTATTAAATATGGAATGGAGGGAGTTCAAATATCTATTTTTATAAAAATACTTTCTTCGTGACCCTCGAGTAGATATGGAAAGGAAATTTCTGAGACTGAGACAAAAGAACGATGAGAATGTCACAAAGTACGAGGATAACTTTTCAAGGTTAGAAAGGTATGTTGCAGATTATATAAATAACCCAATAAGTAAGATTGATCATTTCTTTGATTGGTTAAAATTGTTTCTCCACCGAGCATTGATCTCACAATCCTTCACATTATATGAAGATGTTGTCTCGTGTGCTATCAAGACAGAAAAATAATTCTCTAAGTATTATAACTTTAAATCAATGCAAGAGAAGAATAGCTCTACTGAACACTCTAGGAAAGGAAATAAGGAAATAGAGAAGAAGGGAATAATTGAATTTCGACCTTGTAATAATTGCATATGGAAGCACCCTTGTTCCTGTCTAAAAGGAAAAGGAGTATGCTACAAGTGTGGAAAGAAAGGCCATCTTGCTGGTGATTGTAAAGGAAAGAAAGACTCTACTAATGTTCAATGCTATAATTGCAGGGAGATGGGACATTATGAAAATTAATATCCTAAACGTCAGGGAAACATACCTCAGAAAAGGCCTAGGGACCTAGGCCATGTTTATGCAATCACTACTGCTGAGGTTGAATCCCCAAAAGACATGGTGGCAGGTAATTTAATGGTTTCCTCAAGTTTAGCAAATACATTATTTTATTCTGGATCATCGCATTATTTCATATCTTCCCATTTTACTAATAAAATTAGATATTTCCAATTTGATTTAACAAGGGAGTTGTCAGTCAAAATTCCTAAGGGAAGTATCATTGCAAAAATGTTTTGTGAATTAGTCCCCATTAGAGCGGATAAATTTTCTTTATCGGCGGATCTCATCATCATACCTATGATTGAATTTGATATAATCCTCTGTATGGATTGGATTTCAAACAATGATGCAAAATTTTATTGTATGAAGAATGATGTTACTATTTTTGATGATGATGATAAGGAACACTTTATCTTTATAGTGGAATCGTCACCCCATAATTCTTACCTAGATCTACCCGCAGTAGCTCAACTAAATTCATTTATCGGGGAGGAAGAGAATGAAATAAATGTGGGTGAGGAAAGGAATACTCAAATATAGTATGTACCTATTGTGAAAGAATATGTTTATGTGTTTCCTGAAGATTTAACTGGACATCCTCTAGAACAAGAAATTTATTTTTCCATTGATTTAATTCCGGGTTCAAGGCCTATATCAAATACTCCTTATAGAATGGCCATTGTGAAATTATTTGAACTAAATAAACAACTAGAGTAATTGAGTAATAAAGGATTTATTCGCCATAGTGTTTCCCCATGGGGATCCCCTGTCCTTTTTGATAAGAAGAAAGATGGATCTATGAGGTTATATATCGACTACAGGGAAATCAACTCTATAAAAATAAAGAACAAGTGTCCCCTACCTCTCATTAATGATTTATTTGATCAACTGCATGGAGATAAATACTTTTCAAAGATTGAACTTTGATCTAGATACCATCAGTTGTGTGTAATGAAGGAAGAGATTCCGAAGACAGCATTTCGAACAATGTACAAGCATTACGAGTTTAAAGTAATGCCTCTTGGATTGACTAATGCACCCTCTGTATTCATGGATCTAATGAATAGAGTTTTCAAGGAATATCTTGATGATCTTTGGTGGTATTTATTGATGATATCTTGGAATACTCTAAAAGTTATGAGGATCATGAAAATCACTTGCGCATTATCCTGAAGACACATAGAAGACATCAATTATATGGGATGTTTCGCAACTGTGAATTATGGCTTCAAGAGATTTATTTTCTTGGCTATATTGTCTCTATGTATGGAATCTCTATTGATCCTTATAAGACAAGAGCAACCCAATAATGTCCTGAATAGATGAGTATAACCGTGTTACGCAGTTTTATGGCTTAGAAGGTTATTATCGGTGTTTCGTCCAGAACTTTTCCCGATTGGCTAACACATTAACGAAGCTCACACGTAAACGGGTTAATTTTCTTTGGACAAAAGAGTGTGAATAATGTTATGAAGAACTGAAGAGAAGACTAGTCAAAGCTCTTATATTTACTCTACCATCACTAAATGATGGGTTCTCTATTTATAGTGATGCATCGATGAAAGGACTAGGTTGTGTCCTTATGGGGAAAGATAGAGTTATTGCCTATGCATCACGACAACTGAAAATTCATGAGCAAAACTATCATACTCAGGATCTTGAGTTATCTGTTGTATTCTTTTCTTTGATGATATGGATGCATTATCTCTATGGTGAAAACAGTGATATTTATACTGATCACAAGAGTTTGGATTATATTTTCTCACAAAATGATCTCAACATGAGGCAAAGGAGATGGGTTGAACTACTCAAGATTTATGATTGTACGATACACTTCCACCAAGGGAAGGGAAATAAGGTGGAAGATTCTTTGAGAAGAAAAGATCATGGAGTTTTGAACACGATGATAATTGAACAGGATACAATTTTCAGGGATCTAGTAAAGATGTATATGGGAATTACCATGGAAGGTGAAACATTGATACATTTTCAAATGGTTGTTAAACCATCTTTACTATAAAGGATAATGATTTCTCAGACTGGTAATGAAGAGTTTCAAAATAATATTAAAGTTGTGAATGAAGCAAGATTGAGAGGCTTTGTGTATGAAGATGGAATTTTAAAAATTTGGAATAGACTTTGTGATCCCGATATACCTGATATAAAAAGGGAATTGTTAGATGACGCTCATAGCTCCAATTTCTCTATACACCCTGGGAGTACCAAAATGTATAGAGATTTGAAGGAACATTTTTGGTGGGACAACATGAAGAGCGAGATTTCTGATTTTGTGTCATGATGTATGGTTTTTCAACATGTGAAAGCTGGAAGGCAACAGCCTGGAGGAGTTATGCAACCTCTTCCCATGCCAGATTGGAAATGGTATAATATTACAATGGACTTTGTCATGGGGATACCAGTGACTCCTAGAAAAAATGATGCAATGTGGTTTATTGTTGATCGTCTTACCAATTAAGCAAATTTTCTTACTATAAGAGAGGATCTTCCACTTGAACGTCTAGAAAGACTTAATATTAATGATGTTGTGAGACTTCATGGAGTACCCATATCGATTGTTTCTGATTGTGATCCCTATTTCACTTTAAGATTCTGGAAAAGTCTTCAGAAGGCCTGGGATACTAATCTTCGTTTGAGCACTACCTACAACCCTCAAATAGATGGACAATCAGAATGGACTATTCAAACCTTAGAAGACATGTTGAGATCATGCTCACTTGACTTTCAGGGTATATGGGATCAATATTTACCTCTGGTGTAATTTTCCAATAAGAATAGATTCCATTAAAGTATTTAGATGGCACCATATGAATAATTATAGGGAAAGAGATGTCACACACCAACCTCTTGGGATGACATTGGTGAGAGATAACTCGTAGGCCCAGAACTGGTGGATGAAACGATGGAAAAGGTGAAGGTAATTCAAAACCACATCAATGTAGCTCAAAGTAGGCAGAAGAGCTATGCTGATAACCGAAAGAAGGGTTTGGAATTTCATGTATGTGATCATGTTTTCTTGAAGTTATCTCCATGGAAGGGAGTTATAAGTTTCGTTAAGAAGGGTAAATTGAGTCCTAGGTACATCGGATCATTCTAAATTCTAGAACGAATTGGGATTGTAGCTTACCGATTGGAAATGCGGCCAAGTCTCTCCAATGTTCACGATGTGTTCCATGTATCACTGTTGAGAAAATACATGCCAGACCCAACGCATGTACTCACCAATGAGGAATTAGAATTAGAACCCGATCTATCTTATTGTGAATTGCCTATCAAAATTCTTGATACGATAGACCATGTTTTGAGAAACCAGACGACTCTTCTGGTAAAGGTTCTATGGAGAAACAATAAGATGGAAGAGGCAATGTGGGAACCTGAGGAACTCATGATGAAAAACCACCAAAGTCTCTTCACGCGGTAGTATTATAAAATTTAGAGGATGAATTTATTTGAAGGAGGGACGAATGTAACATCCCAAGCTTCCATGATACGCTTCTCTTTGAATAATACAGTATCGTGTGTTGTATGCAATTTCGAGTTCTAACACACATCACAACCAATCAAACTAGTAGTTATGAATATTAATACCTATTTTTTGAAAATGTATAAATTTTATCTCTAAAAATTGACTTTATTTTTGGATTCATAATATCAAAATTAGTCTAGGGTAAATTTTGGAATTTTTCGGATAACTTTTATATTTTGATGAATAGTGAAAATTATTAAATTTCAATTAAAAAAACATTTTTAATCAAAATAATTAATAGTGATAATTTATGAATTTGAGTGGTTTTTAAGTATATTTATAATATATTTTTACCATTTAATACAATTTTTTTAATTGGAAGTAATTTCACATTTAAACCGGACATAAACAACTGTTAATATTTTGGTAGTTATTATCTCTTCAAAACACGCTTTTTTGTTTTAACAACAGGAATTAATTTTAAATTAATTTTAGACACTTATGTGTTTTGAATTTAGAAATATGGATTCCATATTTGGAATCAGGAGGTACAAATTTTGTAAATAGGTAACTTTTATTTTTACACATTTTGAATAATTATTTCGGTAAATATTTTATTTACCATGGTTAAAGGGTAAATCCGGTAAATAAGGGAAACAATTAATATTATAATAATATTAATTTACACTAAAACGTGTCTTAACCCTATTGGATGATACATGTATGACATTGGGAAACTTTGGGTCGATTTTGGGACCCCATGGATCCACTTGTTAGTGATAATGATGCATTATATTAATTAAGTTAATGTAAATACAAAAATGACATTACCATATATCTTTTAGAAAAACAATTTTTACATAAGTATATATATGTATTATATATTCAACTATAAATATTAATTAGGAGGCTAAAAAAATTCTTACATAATAGTATTTTATTTATAATTTATAGACATTGAATAATTAAATTTATTTATGACACAATAATGATGTAGTATTTTCCATATTAATGAAAGAATCAAATAATTGGTATTATAAATATTAAAATAAATATAATTTGAAAGTTTTGATGCCATACAATAATTTTATTTCCTAATATGACATTTTAGTATACCTTAAATGAATTTCATTCGAAAAAATAATTTTGTTATGACTTTAACAAAAATCAATTATTAAATAGTGTCAAAATTGACATAAAAGAGTTTTTAAAACAAATTTTATATTATTAATTGATATTATATTCCTAAAAATCTAAGGTTCGGCCAAAATACATATATCATTATAGTTTTATCATTAATGGACCACTTTGGGGTCTCTTGGATGTATATAGTATGTATATTAACTATAAAATATAAAAATACAAAGTGACATGGTAAATGTCAAACTAATTAACTAGGAGTTAAAACTAAAAGATAAGGTTAATATAATGACCCAAAACTATCTAAAATATATTTGTTTATAGGATTTAGACCCATACCCACCATAAAAATTTAATAATCCACTTTGGATCCATTTTAAACCGAATATGAATTTATTATAAAATAATATTTTATGTTGTTCCTAAAGAGCCCCTCCCCCCCCTTATAAAAGGACGCCACTTCTAAACAATTCATAACACCTTCAAAGTCTTTTTGTTCGGACAAAATGTGGCCAAATAACCTCTAAAATATCCTCAATTAATCCTAGAAGACTTCATTTAGTAGGAAATCAATCCTAAGGATCCCTTTTGAGCAAATCAAAAGGAAGAACCCGAAGAAGAGATAATAATTTCACCACCCTCTTTCGAGTTCCTTTCTTATTAAACTTCTTTTTTCTTTGTAATTTTCATTCTAAAATAATAAATCCAATATATTCTATATATTTTGATTATATTATAAATATGGTACAACCATATTCAGTATTCTATCCACCCTTTGAATGACATGTCACCAAACGTGCGTATGTACAGCCTACCATCTCCACGTCGTGGTGTAATTGTTATTCAATACATTATTATTTTGGATGGGTATAATAATGATGTGTAATTCATTTCAATAATAAATATAACATTATAATGATTCTGTATATATGATATACAATAAAATTATATTTTATTTTAATATCAAAATAATGATATTGTCGCTCGTGCGTACGTATGGACTACCATTTCCACGAACGCGATGAGCTTCATTCTCCATCATATCCATTCAAGAGTAATTATCATTTTGAAATTTAAAAATAATGTTTAAGGACATTATATCATTCTGGATATGAATAAGATACAACATATCCATAAGAAACACGACTTATGTAACAAAACTGATAAAATAAAACGAGTAAGTTAACACCCGAAACGACGATAATACTAAGATACTTTTAACAAAGAAATGTTAAAAGATCATATATGAAATCATATATAATTTAATAAAAATTATTTAACTATTATACAATACTTTAACCTACCCTCAACCAAGGAAAAGTAAAAGGTAAGGGTTTATTTCACAATCTCTTCATTATCCGAGGTTGTTTATATGTTATTATCTACTGGGACCACTTTATCTTCCACATCCATGTTTCTTAAAAATGTATTTCAAATCATTCTTAATATTTCAAATAATATGGGTTAAAGTAATTTATACCCTTGTTTGAATTTTTATAAGATGTTTATAAACGAATCTTTCCGTCGTTTTCCAAACAAGGTCCTTTGTAACCTTTTCGACAAAATTAAGGTAAGAATGTATATTTTTAACATATACGACGGGTGTAGATATTTTCTGCCATTATAAACTCATCGAAGCATCCCTTAAAATATTATTAGAATATTTTCAAAGTAAATGTTTTACTTTATAATTATGTGACTCTTAAATGATTTCAAAATAGAAAGAGATATTTCTCTAAAAAGAGTTTTGATTTCATCTATGTCAACATCCTTTGATAGATTTTATGTTTATTTGGAGTTGAATTATTATGATACAAAACTTCCAAATTGTATTTAAGGTTTTGTGATATGTTTGACTATGGATTTTCTCTTTTTATACCATTCATGATTTATGGTTAAAGTATTGACATTTCATATGCTAGTTTTAACACGAATGTTTATGAGATGTTTAAAACTTTTCATATGAGGAATGTATTGGACTTAGTAAGTGATGGGTGGAGCCCGCTATAGCTCCTCGATGCATCGGTACGTCTCATGAGACAACTATATGTGTAATAGGCCAAGGCCCTTTCCCAATTTGATTTATGGTTTTGGCTGAGGCCTTAATCATTTTTAGACTTCTTGGCCGAGGCCGTGACAAAATGTTTCAGAATGTCCGGCATTATACATTCCCTCATTATGGAAATAATATTTATGGTTCAAGTGGTAATTAAACAAGTATAATACCCATGATTATGTTTTATTATGTCATTATTTACTAATCACATATTCTTTCCATAAAATTATTCAGGTTTATTATTGGTATAGGCATGTGGTTTCAATTATTTACCATGCTTAATATTTATGTCATTTTCCACTGTATTACATACCCATACTGGATGTTTGATCTCACCCCTTTCTTGTGTTTCATTTTCACAGGATATGAAACAGTTAGTTATGAGTGACCAGCAGGCATAATCTAGGAGACTTGGATTTTTCTAATGAAATATATGTGTGTTGTATTTCTTTTGAAGTTATAATGTTGAACTTATATGTGAATCTTGCTTCCAATAATACTAAAATGATCATTCTTTCTAGAACTTATTTCTTTATGATCATACCAATGTTATGTAATAATTCACCGACTCTGGGTCACTGGGGTCGGGGAGTTACAACAAATTTGAGTAGTCATGTAGTTTATTTTGATCTCATGCAATTCATCTGGATGTATCTAACATTTGGACACATTAATTTATTCAAACCCTTTTCCAATATGATACATATGATCATACGGTGTGTGAACTGGACATGAAGTTTACTTGTAATGACTAAATAAGTAGTTTTTAAAGATATCAAATTAATGAAATATATGTTTCTAGGATTCAAAAAACATTAAAATTACCTTGATTTTAAATAAATTATAGTACTTTGTTCACATATTGGTTTTTTAAAATATTAAAATAAATACCAAACATATCTGAGTTCAGGTTTTCTCAGGATGAATTAATGTTCATATTTAGTATTTAAAAAATTTAAAAATTAATAAAATAATTAAAAAATTAAAAATTTTCATTTTGATGTTCTAAAATGAGAATAATTTTATTTAATAATTTTTTTCATGTATTTAAAAACAAAACCCCAATAAAATGTGTGCTATTCATAGAATGTCAAAATAATAAGTTTATATATATAATATCCTTTAAAATAATTTTTTCGGAGGGTTAAAAATCAATAAAATGACATGTTATTTTTTTCATGTCCTATATAAATAATCATATTTTTTTTATTGTTGAAATTTTTTCATTCCAATATGAGTTGAGGTTTTTTTGGGATGACCAAAAAATATATTCTTAGTGTTATAAATTCTAAACAACATATGTAACAATCAATCCAATATAAAATAAAATATAATAACATGAAATTATATAAAAATGTAATTGAATAATTTTTTATGAATATGGGTAGAGGAAACAACAATCAGATGTGTGGTGTGCTCAAGATGAAAAAAATACATTATTTTCAAGGATTCAAAATTCATTGAGAAAATATCTCATGGGGTTGAAACAAATAAACACAATTACATTTTATTAAAATAATTGTAAAACAATAGTAGATTTTTTTTAAAAAAATTGGTGGAAAAAGAATATAAATTTGGGTTTTGGTTTACTCAGGATGACCCAAAATGCATTTTTGTGGTTTTAAATCACTAAAAGAAATAATTATAGGTCAAATAATTGGAAATTTTCTATAATAGATATGAAATCATGGGGAAACAATATTTTAATTATTTATTATCATATTAGAGGACTCTTAATTTTAACTTGTTGTGTGGTCAAAGTGACTAAATAAGAAAATTTTAAAAATATCAATGCATTTCAATATTTTCATTGGTGGGTCAAAACCAAGAAAAAATAACTAATTATAATTAAATCATAAGAATAAAATCATTGATTAATTTTTGTAATATAGGATCTGAAACAATGTTAGTTGTAGTTGACACATTATTGGGATGATTTAATATACAATTTCAGTTTTTTAAAATGAATTAGCATGTGTTTAATGGTCAAAACCATAGGAAACAATCCTTTGAATGATGTTAAATCATATTAAAAATATATTTTAATAATCTGTAACATGTTTGATCAAAATATTCATCAATCTGATGTACGATTATGTTTTAATGATTGAATACTTATTTTTAAATGATTATAATGTATTTTTAAATTAGAATGAGGGTCCAATATGATGAAAACAACCAAATATTTCTATGAAATCTATGAAATTTTTTTGACTGCTTCATGAAATGTAAAATATAACATCACATAAATTCTAGATAAGGATCCCTCAAGATGAATGAAAAACCAATTTTAGTATTTTAAAGCACTAAATTTGAGTGTGTAAAGGGTATTGTGTTTAAGGTGGTTATTTATGTGTGTCTTATGTAATAATCATGTTGAGAAAAAAAATCCCCCTAATAATAATAATTTTAAAAATAACAAGATAGTTGTATTTTTTTCAATAAACTAATGATATTAACAAATACAATGAATGGATCATTTCTTAACCGTGAGATGATGAAAAATTATTGATGATATGACATATACCATATAATATAAATATGATTAGATATATAAACAACAATCAAAACATATTTAATAGGAGAAAAAGGATAAAAAATTTATTAGATTTAGATAAGTACAGGTTTGTTTCAATACATTTATTAACGTTATCAATTTATAATTCATTAATTGAAATTAGTTTCCTTAATGTGTTAAAAAATATTATACATACCCCTGAGTGTGATTTTTCATGTACATATAGGTCTTCATGAACCACTCCATTCATTAATTCCATAATCATATAATAATAAAAATTTGAATTCTAGGATTTATGGATATTTTTCAAATAAAAAATTGACTCTTCTAATTTAAAAATAAATTTCCTCATTTATCCACCAAAAACCATTCTACTTACTTATTATACTCTTCTATATCATGATACTTATATAAAAATGTTTCATGACTATCTATTTGAAAAATATTATTATTTTTTTCAGATTTAATTTATTGAATTTTTTTAATTATATTCATCCTTATAATGGGATAAAAAGAATAATCAATGTATATTAAATTCACTTCTGAATAGTACTTGTATACAAGAAATTCTTTTTTATTGAATAATCCTCTTACATAATGAGTCATTTTATTAAAAATAAATTCCATGATTATAATATTGTTATATTTTAGTCTTGGTATTGGTGATTATATATATTTCTTTTCAATATGGTTCACCATACCTTTAATTTCCTTGACCCGCACATTTTTTTCAACATCCTTTACATTATTTTTTGGTTTAACACAAGAAGAAATGTTTTTGTAACTATTACTTTTTATTATCATAACTATTTTTTCATACTCGACCTCATCCCCAATAATATTTTAAATATAATTTATTTAATGTTTTATTAATTAAAAATAAATTATTAATATTTACCCATCGTATAGAGTAGGCCCATTCTTTTGGGTAAAATATATTACCAGATGTTGGAATAAATATCATTTAAATATTGATGAATTATTTGCATTTAATTTCAAATATATGGAATTGGATTTTAATTCATATTTATAATTTTTTACACTCATATTTAGAAATTCCCTTGTAATATTGAATGACATGGTTTCATTAATACACTAATCAAATAGTTATAATTGGAAAAGGAACACTATCTAATTTAATAAGATATGTATATTAAGGCATTTTTTGGTAGGTTTAGGTGATGAATTGTATATGTTACTTTTGATTATATAAACATAGATTATTATTAATGTAAAATAAGAAATATAGAATTAGGTTTTTTAGTCTAAACTATTTTTAGTTTCAATAGTTAAATAATATATTAAATATGTACGTTTTTTCAAAGTGATTGTGGATAGTTTGGAGGATCTATTTCTATTATTGTTTTCATATAATCATTTGATTGATGATATTTGAGAATATATATCATTTTATTTGATGAAATTCAATATATCAGATTAAAAAAATTATTCAAATTATCTTTTATATATTCTATGTCTTTTTTTTTCTTATTCTTGAATATTGGCGTTTTTATTTTTGGGGACCGATGTTGACTATAGGGAATATAATGAGAATATTGATATATAAAACAATTAAAAATGTTTAAATGAAGGTTTATAGTTTTTGTGTCAAGTTTAAAAATCATCATGAATTCTATTATATTTTTTATTTATTCAGTTCAATTTCTTTGATTTATTTATTGTTATTTTTTAGTTGAGATGACAGTTATATGTTTGATTTCATGTATGATGGGACTATCAAAAAATTAGGTCGAATGTATTATATGTGGATTGATAGATTTGATGGGTTTAGTGTGGAAGTTAGAGATATGTTGGCTGTATGATAAATAAGTTTATGAAGACTATTTGTTGGCTTATATTAATATACATTTGAGTGTTTTATATATTGGTAATATGTGTGTGTCATTTATATGTTTTTTCATATTATTTTATATTTATGTCTTTAAATATATTATTATTTAATTTCATTAAATTTCATATAAAATAATTTTAGAAATATTATTTAATATTTTTATTATTTTACTAATTTTTTGTGGCTTCTATAGACTGCCATTAAAAATAACCACAACTTATCTTATTTGTGGTGGTTTTTAAAAATTATTTATTTTTAATTCTATTATTAGTAGATATAAATATCCAAAAAAATCACAATTATTTAGTTTAGGTTTTATTAAATTATTATCCATATATTAAATTAAAAATATACGAAAATATACAACAATAAATGTATGGGAAACCAATGAAAATATAAAAAACCCATTTATAAAGCATCACAAATTGATTCAAACCATTAAAACATGATTTATTATTGTAAGGTATTTGTTATTTTCAATAACCATATCTAATTGGTTTGTAGATGCTTTAATCCACCACATATATAATAAATAGTCATCATATGTGGGATTGGTATTCACACCTCCTTGATTAAAATCAAATGTGAAGGCATATGTCCTTCCAGGAATATATGGATCGAAATATTTTTCATCAATATCTATTATTTGAAATGGATACATCTGTACATATTAAATAATTACTATACATTGACATTGATGGATGTTCTTAATAGTCTTATTCATTAGATAGACCAATGATCAACAGATGACAAGCACATATTCTAGCATTCTCTTCTTCTTCATCAATAAATAAAGATTCTTTCAAAAACAAATTAACCTTTATTAGGTTCAAATAATGATGTAATAATTATGGATACAGTATCATATCTCTCCCTCATTTAATATAATTCATAGAATAATCATCATAATATTTGTGTTAGGTCTCCCTCACTTATTGGTACTTTTTATATTCTCCCCTATGTATACTATTTGGTTCTCACTATAGATTTTTTGATACATAAAATATATTTTGATTAAAATTATATTCAATGGATATCTCAAAATAATTTCCTCTCTTTCCTCATCAATTAATATTAAATTAATTAAAATCCTAGTAATAATAATTTAACATAATTATATGCAGATTTATCAATATTTTTTTTGTATATAATCCTTTCATTAAAATCTATCAAATATTTATATCTTGTATTGTATTAAAATTTTCACTCAATTTCATGGCCAATAGATTAATGTATATAAAAATGATACTTTTAGCATTACCATATTTTAATGATACAAAAAAATTATATCATTTAAAATTAATGTATAAGGGTGTGTATAAATGTATAATATTTTTTCTATATGGAAATATATTTTATAGAATAGTGGAAATTGTTTTTGAGGATTACACTTTATTACTCATCATTGCTAGGATAAAACCTTCTTTCAGAATAGTTGTGATAATTATTTCCATGAATGGAATTTAAAAACATTATAATATTTAATTTACTTTATTACGATTCATTCGGGAACTCACTGAATTTTCATGTGAATTCATCAATACATATTTATATACATTTTAAAAGTTTAAGAAACTATTTTTTATTTGAAATATTTCAGGAATAAAATTTCATCAGAAGTTTATATTCCCATTATGTTCCAAAAGATTACATTTTTGAACATTATAAAATCATTTTTGAACTTCATAAGTTGATGTTGACCTTAGGTTCTACAAACTAAAAAAACAACAACTTTGATGTCACCTTACGCACAATAAGTTTCACAATAAAGTCTCTATAGTGATCCTTATGAATATTTCGATATCGAAACATGAAATGCGTCCTTTAAATTTTTTTAAATAAATATAAGACATGCATAAATACTATCTATCATCAATCACTCATATCAAACACCTAAAAATTCCACAAATTTATTTAGAAAAAATTCAAATAAAAATCAATAAATATCAGTTATAATTCAAAACTAAATATGACATATAAATATTCCATAGATTGTTTCCTCAAATATTAATTACTTAAATCCATAATAAAACCACATTAAACATCATCCCATTATATATCATAATCCATAATTTGTTTTATTTCTTCATAAAAATATGATTAATGTCCAGAAACATCAAATTCAAAGAGGATTAATATTTATCAATTATGAACACTCAATTGAACAAATTTATAAACCTATTTTTTTATAATGAATGAAAATTAATAAAATCATCAAAAAAATTAACTAAATGTTCTAGGTAAAACATAATTATTAGTACAAACTGAAACCATAAATGTTTCCATATAAATTAACAAGTCATGAAACATATATTACTAAATCAACATTTCCATATTATCAAATATGCTACAATAGATTCTAAACAATAACTATAAGCATCATCCCAATTTTGGTTCATTTTCACATAGAAAATGATCCATGTAAATAGTGATGGGATTAAATGGCATCCATTTTATATGGTGTGTCTCCAATCCTCATGTAATCAAAACAACGTGAATCATTTCTTAGGAACTAATCTATATGTCAACGGTCTTATGAATACCATGTTTTCATAAATCCATGTTTTCCAAAAGGATGTTCATTCTAGAAATATTAGAAAAAGATATGAAAAACAATAGAATAAGAAAAATTCCATATGTCATATGATTGAAAATGTATGGGAATAAACCCTACATCTATGGGAGGAAGAATAATTTCACTATTTCTCATAGTGAATTGTTAATTTTTTTTCATATTTACCGAAACCCTAGCCCAATATAAGCTCTTAACAAAACATAGTGATATAGTAACCAACATTATTATGGTTCCAAATCCACATAGAATGTATACTATGCTATAATAATTATGGTATAAATTCATGTAGCTAATAGTTAGTTATGATAATGTAACCATGTGAAAATATATATTTCTATACTACAACTTTTGGTGCAAACATCTAGATCTACTATAGTGGACCATTGTTCAACATTAGTCTAATATTTTATTTAGGAATCATTTTCACTTGAACCCCTACACAGAACAACACTTCCACCTACACCCCTAGTGACCTCACTGTATAGGTTAAACTATAACACTTTTGGGTTATTGGAAAATTACGACTTTTAGAAATTCATATCAACGTTATCCAATGTATTTTTCTCCACAAATATAAAAATATCCATGTAGATATTGAACAATAAAACTGATATCCTTCCATGGTTCGAACTATTAAAAATTTACATAATATGATCTCCACCTCTTATTTACACATCAATGGGAACATTTTATTAAATTTTTTGATTTCATGGTTTTAATTCCTGAATATCTTGTTTTTCTCTCATCTATTTCAATAAAATATTATTCTATATTTTTTCTCTCATCTTTTATTCATCATTGAAGTCTAAAATCAGAAATAAAATTTGACATCATCTCAATAACTATCAAATTCATTAATATATATACAGAATTATTATATAAAAAATTATTTTTCAATGTCAACTGCATACCCAACATTAGGATTTTCATATATTAGTAATTCAAAAAAATATGCATCATCTTAGAAAGAAAAACTATGTTAATGTAATTATTAATAGGATTATAGTTTCCATAGTGAAGAACATTATTCTATTTATTATGATCTATCACCAATAATATGATCCATAGGTAATCTATCTCTTTCTCAGATACTGTTATTATAATGTGATATACCTATAAGGTAGATAGTGAAACTAACAACTATAAATTATATATCCTTTATAATTCACTTCCTCTATTTGTATAAACTGTTCATATTGCAATCATCCTACTATCGACATCAACTGCAAGAATAGAATCCACAAATGTATCGAAGGTACTAGGGTTACTAGAATGTTTTTGAAACAATTTTCACTTAATAATTTTCTTTTTTTATGAATGTAATTGTATTTGTGGCCAAAAAAACTTTTTATAAGTAAAAATATTATATAAAATGATGGATTGATCAAACTGGTTATGATACTGTGGTTTTGGATTGAAAAATATAAGCAGTTGGGATCATTCACTATTTCACATGGTTTATATTGAAATCTAAAAACCATGAACCTCAACCCATGAAACCATTAAAGGGAAATTTCAAATATATAATACACAATACACATTCTCTTATATGTTTAGAAAACTGTATGAGGTATCTTTGAAACTTTTTGGGGTGTAATTTGAGGAAACATATCCATGCTTGTTGTTTATGATGGGTATTCTTAACCATAATCCTCTACCTAGAAAAAAATTGGAAATGGATTCACAAATATTCATGGTTGGTGAACAATTTATACAACCACATCCCATAATCATATGACATAGGTTAGCTTTTCATCCACCCCAATCCACCACCATAACCACTATATAACCTGAGATTTTGACCCTCAAACACCAATCAACATTCAGGGTCTTCCAATTAATGGTCATTGACCATTTTATGTGGGGGGATAATCACCCATGTTATCCATTTGGTACTAAAGAGGATCACAAATCCCATAAATAGTGAGTTCACACATCTATTTATAGGTTTCATGTATTTTATTATTCTTATAATAGTTTAAATTAATTTAAGTAGTAAAAGCTTCTTGTTTGTCATTATTTTCATCTAATGTGGATAATTACAACTCTATTATGATTTTTTTGATGATATTGGAGAATAATTTATGTTATTGAAAATTATTTTGTTATTGGTTCATTATTAATTTTCTCCCAATTAGTCCATTTATTTTTATTTCATTCACTATATATGTCATATGAGAAAAAAAATTCCATTTCAATTGAATATTAATAGAATTAAATGAAATATTCTTCTAAAAATTATGTTTATTCATCATCACATTGATTTTTATTCAAAAAAATTATGGAAATAATTTATTAAAACATGAAGATTATTTCTAAAATTTTAATTGAGTTCTATGAGACCATGAATTATTTAGTAATATATGAATATGAGAAAATTTTATTTATTATAAAAAATATGAGACAAAAGATAAAACATCTCCAACCATCTCTATTGTTTTTTATAACCACAATCCCACAACATCATTATCATAAAACCCCATTATTTTATTCTTATTTTCAGTGACATAAACCCATAGGTTCTTCAATTTAAGGTCAGTTTAAAAATTAAAATTACATAGTATTTATGATTTTATCTAGCCTATACTTTCACTTCAATAATTTTATTGTTTGGAAAAATTCAATTTGGGCTACATAGAGTTAACTAGATAGGTGGAGTTATAAAAAATGAAAATTTTGTTTTCATGGGATAAGAACCAGAATGATTTTGAGTTCAAACTTGTTAATTTAGGTTATTATTTTTATTTATAATTTAATATTAAAATAAATATTATATTAGTAGAGTTAAATTTTATTTCTACATCTTTGTTCATCGTTGTGATTTTTCCAGTGGATCGAGTGGATCCAAATTTTCATATTCTCATTATCTTAATTTTTATTTATTATTCTAATATAATTTTTGGAATTATTATTGGTTTATTTATTTAATAATGTTTCATGAGACATTTATGATAATAAATTTTTAATAAGTTTTTTCTTGTGATGTATTTGTATTTTAAAATATGAAATTATCATAAGAAGGGAAATTACATTAACAAATGTTGTTTTGTAACATGAGGACCATAAATGTTTAGTTTTATTAGATACTGGATACATATGCATATTTTTTGTCAAGGATATTAAACATTTAAATGCAATTTCACTATAAAAAGAACAATTATTAGATATAACCATATTAAAACATTTAATCATTAACTAAAGAAAATAAACATAATAAATAGAGAGCTCACAAGCTCAATGAGATTAAATGTGGGAGATAAAAGTTGATAATTGTAACACTCAATGAATTTAAAAATATATTTAATATATAATGAATCAAACATAGATTCTCAACAAAACATATCTTTATTAGAACCTAACCAATAAACATAATTTTTTCACTTCTATAATTTGAATTATGAAAAACTGACATACAAGGTTGCATTGAGTTGGAAATTTAGAGTTTCATAAGACAAACATTATTTTTGATGAATAATTACACAACCTTATGAATAGTTACATACCATTATTAATTTTAAATAATAGTAATGAATAATATATTGTCAAAAAAATAGAAACTTTACCCATGAATCTATAAATACAATTTAGACATCTTATAAGTCAAAAAAAATAGTCATAGTATGAGTATTGGTATTTTTGTAGGTCATAAATATATTATTTACAATTTTATGATAAATATTATAATTTAGAAAGAAAATATAATTTCATAAAATATTATTATAAATTTTTACTCTATTTTCATATGGGTATAAGATAATTTAATGGTATCTTCATTAATTTCTCTTGGTGTTGTAAAACATGTTTTAGTTTTAACGTTATTTTTTTAAATAAATTATGTTTTTAATTAAAAATTAAATTTAAAATTTTTATAAAGTTATTTTTAAGAAATTAGTTTCATTTATTAATTCTACACATCAAAAAATGGATGGGATGATGTTTTGGGATTTTTTATAAAACAATTGAATTATTCGTGAATAATAAAAATACAGTATTGAATTTTTTAGTATGTTTAATGATATCATAATGATTCAATAATTAATATGAAAATATACACGACTTCTGTATAGTAAAATATGATATTATGTGTACAATGGTTCTAATACCAAGTGAAATACCGTAGTCAGTCCCATGTTTTTTCAAAAACAACTAATGAGGTGTCCTTTGAAATTAATTAAAAACACCCTCTCTTTTACAATAAACACACACCCATTCCTTCGTTTCCACTCATTCTAAATTTAACATCCTCAATTATTTTGTATATTTAACTATCCATGATACCTCCAAAGTTGTGACCAATCCTCAAAAGGGTCCATCCTTCATGTTTTATAGGTTACTCTACAATGTAAGTGAATCTACCACCCTTCTCTTTTACAAGATTTCAATTTATATTATTAATTTTTATTTCAATTAGATTATTTTGGGATAAGAAATTCCATATCCCCATTACGGTCAATATTATGTATGAAATATAGGATCTCCCTATTTTCCCCCATAAAATTATTTTTTGAATTTTTGAGCAACAATGTTAAGCTACTGAATTCTTTTAAGTGATTTCCCAACTTTTCTTTTATTTTGAGTACATTTATTTCCTTTTCATTTCTCACCTCTATTAATATGAATTTTGTGAATAATATTCTACAGTAGATTTACTATAATGTTTTTTATAATGTAATAATTATGCATCATCTATCATTTCACCAAAAATATACTAAAAATGAAAACATCATCCGAGATGTGCTAATTTAACACATTCATGAACGATGTGTTTTCAATTTATATTACCGTCTTAAATTATGGTCATAAAACCATTATTTTTATTTAAAAGACTATAATATATGTATTATGTATCATATATTGCTCTGGAATCTTCTTTTACACATAGTTTTTATTTATCAAGGAAAATGAGTTCGTTGTGTTCAAAAACCGCTAATTAACCCAAACTGTTATCATTAAATAATTTGAATAATGATTTATCTTCACTCCAAGTAAAACAATGATATTTAAAACCATGTAACCTTATTGATGATCAATAATAACATATAACCTCAACATGGGGCAAACATACTAATTTTACATGATTCTTAATTCATATATATAAGTATATCGTTCATGAAACAAATATACCCGATAAATGAAATTAAACATCTTAACACATCATAAATCCCATGAATAGACTCAATAAGGATATAATGATTAAATTAATTTGATAATAGGCTCTATAAATATTAATTAATTAATTTAATTTGGTTATCTAAGAAACAAATACCATGTGAAAAATACCATCAGACTAAACGTATAAGGATTCTTCATCTCATCCCCATTTTTTTGAGATATTATATATTCACTAATACTACATTTCCATGGTGTATATATAAATATTATTAATTTTCATATGATGAATATATTTATTTTAATTATATTCCATGTATAATTCCATTATTATTTATTTTGCGGCATATTATTCTATTAATTATAGTGTTGTAAGTAATTTCTACCCAAACCTCCATGTTCATTCAGGTTTCTCTTATTCTATACTCACCTCAATGAATTTATTATTTATTATTATATAATCCACTTAAATTATTTTTTAATGCTATATATTTTTTAAAAAATCAGAACCATTATTTATTTTATGGGGTTTTATATGTTTTAAAATTATCTTTCAAAATTTCATTAGAAATGTAAGCCTAATTCAAGGAAAATCTTGATTTCATAGATATTTTTAAGTTCACTCTATAATCTATTTTAACCAAAATTTATCTTTATAAAATTAAAAAAATTCATGAAAATATATTTTGATTTATTTCTGGTTTCATGAAATCATTCATTCTATTCCTCTTTAAAATATTTTCAATGACTTCTATAAACTGCACTAAAATGTTTTAATTCTAAAGCTTCATTAAAAACTATTTTTACATGATTTCAGTTTTGTAGGACATTATTAATTCATAAAATGTAATATCAATTTACATACGTTTTATTTTATAGGAAATTAATGATTATAATCTGATTTCATTACAAATACAAATGATTTTCCAAAAGAACTCTTCTTTCCGAAGTAAAAAAGGATTTTTAACATCTCTCATTAACTTTTATGAGATATATGACTTTTTCCCCACTTATTTCATTTTAGTGGGGTATGAAGATCCATTTTTTTCATATAAAAAGTCTCTTTATTATCATGATATTCTATGTGTTTATTATTTTAATGATTCAATGTGGTATGGGAATCTTTTTAATGTTTATAGATTATTTCCTGAAGAATTTTTCAATGGTTTCATTGAAAAGCATCTTCAGAATTGTCAACAAACTTTATTGAATCCTTCATTTCATTGAGTTTTATCACCTATTATATCACACAAGATATTTTACTTAATGAGTTATGATTAGTATGGTATGAATGTGCTATCTTAAAACAATTCCACAATTTACACTGAATGGTTGGTGTTTGTGCTTAATATTTAGGGAAAGTTAGTTACAATTCATATGTTAGATTCAATATGAATCTATATGTTACTTCTGTTTATCCCCATTTATATGAGGAATGAATTGGACATATTATGTATCAGTGGGGGTATATATAGACCCTTGATTCATTGGTGGGTCTCGTGAGACAAGTAGACGTGGACTTTACCAAGCCCTTTCCCATTTTGTGATATGGTTTTGGATGATGCCTAATTAACTTTTTGAAATCATGGTCGAGTACTTGATGGTATGTTTTAGAATTTACATCATATTAATTTTCCTTATTATGAATGTATAAATTCATAGATTTTGTGGTTATTCGACGAGTAGAATACCCATTATTAGGTTTTGTTATGATAATAATTACACATCTCATATTACTACCATAATGTTGTTAATGTTTATTTTTAAAGGCATGTGTTTTTAGTTATTCACTATACCTAATGATTATATTTATGATACCATCCTATATATTTCTTACCCTTATTGAGCATTTCAGCTCACCCCATTTTAATGTTCCATTTTCTCAGTACATGATAGATATTATTAGGAGTTCCTTGTAGGTATAAAATTAGAGTTGGGGGTGTTCCAAATAAAACATATATGTTATATTTATTTTTCATGATATAAGGTTTAATCTATGCATATATCAGGTCTTCCTATATTACTTAAATAATCAGTCCTTTGGGATTTTTTTTCATTGAAATCAAGTCTATGTATTAAAATAATGCACCAGCTCTGGGATTCTAGGGTCGGGTTATTATAGTTTGTATCCATGTCAGTTTATTAGAATATTTGGAAATAAGATTTTGATAATGTAGATTAGAGACCAAACCCATATCAAAATCTATGAGGATAAATATAAAAGAACATCCTATTATTCTTTAAAGGAATATATTATATAGATCTTTATAGAGTATTAGAGAGTTCCTAATTTTATAAGATAATATATAATATTGAATTAATTATAAATGGTTTATACCAACAAAAATGTTAGCGTCACCAATGCACACAATGTGAATAGTGAGAAGGATCATATATCTAATGGTATTATACCATCATGTCAAATGAATATTTTTCACTATGTATCTACATCATATAATGAAATAATTTTTGTTGTTAAAAATGTTTGTAACGATTTATCATAGACATGTTGCTTTGAAGGGAAAAAAATCAGAAGAGAATGGCTGGTAAAAAAAAATGGTTAAAGGGAAGAACAAAAAATTTTATTTTCTGACATGTAATAATTGTGGAAGGAAACACATTGGTATATTCTTGAGTGGAGAAGCAGTTTTCTTTATGTGTGAAGAAAAAAGAAAAAATTAACATAATTAAAATACAAAGAGAGAATTTTCACACATTCAATGCTTCAATTGTAAGTATATGGGGAACTACACAAATTAATGTCCCAATAATCATAGAAATGTAGCTCTGAAATAAAAAATGAATCAAGTTCAAGCATATTATGTTACTATGGTTGAATTAGAATAAGTAATGTACTTATGTTTTATGAATCAAGAACTATGTTAAGATATTATTGTTAAATGAATTATAAAGAATATATGGATTATATTGTAGTACTATTCATTAAGGATTTGATTTTGTATGATGAATGGTACAATGGAAAAGTTATTCTGTATAAATTCAACCATTTTAGAAAAAACATGATTGAGGGAAATAGAACCCTTAATATATATCTAATATTGAGATAATGATGACCAAAGTGTTGATAAGAATATGTGATAACTACCTTGGAAATGATTATTGAATTATTGAGATGTGATTTATTCTACCATCTATAGAGTTTACAACACATTTGGATTTAATTAATATTTCCAATAACATGTGTATTACTTAATGAATATTAATGAATGCATGTTTCTAATATGGTTTTTACAGTAACTCATGTCATTACCACATTTCTAGAGGATACATGATGATGTTATTCACATGTTTGGAATTTTAAATTGTATAGCATCATCGTGTTGATTACAGGTTAAAGATATGCTCATCTTAGTAATTTAAGGACCATAATTCTAATTTTTTGAATAAATATATTTTGGAATTTTTTACCATTTATGAAATGGTTGAAGTTGATCATGGTATAAGAATTTTGAGGTTATTGTATTGCTTCACATTATGGCTTAACCCGTGCTAAGTGATGCTGTATATATAGTTCATGGTGATATAAAATAATGATTTTTTAAATAGAAATGTATATTTATACTCTTATAGAGTGGAATAGTTCCTAAACTAAAATAAAAGAGTCATAAATAAAATGATGTTTTAATATCATAATCTTTTATAATATCGATGATTTTTTTAAAGTTAGTTTATAGTTTTTTAGTAATTTACATTCATCTGAACATGATCCCTATCACCTTCCATTCGAAATTCATTATTGTATTTTTCATCCATGTCCTGGTTTTTACTTCCATATAATTGGCCCCATTCAAAAGAATAATTTGTGTGGTGACCACCTCATTTACCTTAAAAGTTTCTAGGAATGCTATTTTATTAACCACATTTTAGATGTGGGTTTCCCACAAAAGAATTTTCAATCAACAACCATTGACTTTGGAAGTGAAGTTTCAAATTTCAAGGACACAATTTTTATTGAGGAGGGAATAATGTAAAACCCCAAGAGTTTTGACATAGATTTAATATAGAATTTATGAAAAAATGGTACACGATAATGAATATATTTATTATAACCTAAAAAATAAGAATAATTTTTTCCACTTCATTAATTTGAATTTTGATAAACTGACATACATGGTTGCATTTAGAATGATATTTATACTCTAATAAGACAAACCTAATTTTTAAGGAATAACAACACACAATTATGAATAGTAACATACCATAATGAATGGTAACAAATACCTATGAATAGTAATGAATATTATATCAACAAAAAAATAGAAACATCACCCATGGATATATATAAATAGTGTATACATCTTTTATGTAAATAAATGATTATAGTATAAGTATAGGATTTTTGATATTAGATATATTTTATTAAAAAATTAGTGATAAATTTAATAATTTAAAATTAAAATATATTTTCCCAAAAAGTAATCATAAATTGTTAATTTATCCTCTAATGGTTATAAGATAATTTTATTGGACCTTGATTAATTTCTCAAGGTGTTATAAAAAAAGTTATAGCTTTAATATTGTTTTTTTAATAAATTAATATTTTATTTCAATATAAAAATAAAAATATTTAGAGATTTATTTTCAAAAAATAGATTTTATTTTTGAGTCCTACACCTCAAAAAATGAAAGGCGTAAATTTTCTTGATTTTTCTAGAATACTTGAATTTTTCATGATTAATAAGAATACAATTAGGAGTTTTTAGTAATTTTAGTGAGATCATAATGATGAAATAACTAATATAAAATTATGTTCAGATTTTTTACAGTAATATATGATATGACGTGGCCCATGTGGCTTATACCTTGTAAATATATAATGGGAAATCCCATGGTTTCACAAAAAACACTAATGATGTGTCCTTTGAAATTAATAAAAAAAATCCCTCTCTTTTAATATAAATACCAACCCATTCCATCGTTTTCATTCATTATAAATACCACATCATTAAATATATGGTATTTTTACCTCCCTAGTATCCCTCCCAAGGTATTTCCATGCCCCAATGGTCCCAACCATCAGGATTTAGGAGTTACTCTACAATGTAAGAGAATCTCCCACCCTTATTTTTTCAAGCTTTCATTTTATGTTTTCCTTTTTAATTTCAGTTAAATTATTTTGTGATATGTAATTTTATATATCCCTTACTATGCATATTATTTAATAATTATGGGAGACCTATTTTTCTATCATCGAAATATTTTATTAATTTTTATGCGACGTAATTAGGCTACTGAATTTTCTTAAGGAATTTCTGAACTTTTCTTTTACATTGAGTTTACTTTATATATATTTTCATTCCTATCCTACATTAATCCAAATTATTTGATGAAATCAGTACCTTACAAGTACTATAATTTTTTCATTACAATTTAATAATTATTTATCTTTTATATTTTCCCATTGTTTTATACTAAAATGAACACACCATCCGAGATGTGCTAATTTACCACATTCAAGGATGTTGAGTTTTCAATTAATATTAATGTCTTCAATTATGGTCATAAAAAAATTATTATGGATGAACCAGACTATTATATACGTATTAAACCTCATATATAGTTTTGGAATCTTTTTTTATACATGGTTTTTATTTATTAAGCATATTGAGTTTGTTTTTTTCAAAATCTTCCAATTAACCCAAATGGTTATCTTTAAATACTTTGTATAATGAATCATCTTCACTCCAAGTTACCAAATGAAATTTAAAAAAATGAAACCTTACATATGTTCATTAATAACATATCACATCAATTATGGATAAAAATCTTTATTTTACATGATTCACTATTCATGTATATAAGTACACCAATCATGAAACAAACAAACCCGAATAATGAAATTAAACCTTGTAACCCATAATTAATTTCCATGTATGAACTTAATAAGGTTATAATAATTAAATTAAATGTAGAATAAGATATATAAATATTTTTTAATGAATTCAATTTGATTATCCAGGACACTATGACCATGTGAAGAACACCATCAGACTTAAGTTAAAGGGTCGCTTCCTCTCACCCCCATTTTTGTGAGATATTTTGTATTCACTACTACTACTTGTGCATGGTGTATGTAAAAATACCACTAATGTTTTATGTTATTATTATCTTTATTTTTATTATATTCAATGTATCATTCAAAGATTATTAGTTTTGGGGTATACAAATCAATTAATTACAATGTTGAAGTGTTTTCTACCTGATCCTCCTTTTTCATTCAGGTTGTTCTTTTTCTCTAATCACAACAAATAAATTAATTTTTATTATTATATACACCTTATAATGTATTATTTAATGTTATATTTATGTTTACCAATCATAATAATTTTTTATTTTATATAGAGTTAATTGTTTTAATAATATTTTTCAAAAATTATTCTGATATGTATTCCTGATTAATGGAACTTCTTAAATTATTACCTATTTTTAAGTTCACTCTATAATCTATTTTAAAAAGAAATTACCTATATAAAATCACAAATTTTAACATGAAGATATTTTTTTCAATTTTCTTTTTATGAAATATATCATTATTTTCACTTTAAAATCTTTTTAATGAATTCATTAAACATCTCAAAAATGTATTAATTATAATCATTATATAAAAACACTTTTACATGATTTCACTTTAGTGGGACATAATATATGCCTCAAATGTAATATCAGTGTACTTAACTGTTATTTTTTGGAATATACATTTTTTGAATCATATTTCTGGAAAATAAAAATGATTTTCTAAAGAAATATTCTTTCTGAAGGAAAAAATATTTTTCTCATCTCACGTTAACGTTTATGAGATATATGCCATGTTAACCACATATTTATTACATTAGGTGTATATACTACCATTTTTTATTTCATTTCAACATTCTCTTTATTCTCATGATATTCTAAGAGATTTTGATTTTATTTTTTCAAGGTGTTATGGGAGACATTGGAATGTTAAAGGATAATTTCCTCAAGAATTTTTCAATAGTATCATTTAAAATTATCTTCATCTAAGTCAATATACATTGTTAAAAATTTTACTTCTATTGAGGTTTATCTCCTATGATATCATACATCATATATTGTTTTACGGTTTAAGATTAGTATGATTGTTGATATGATTTACTAAAACCATTCAACAATTTACTCTGAAGGGTTAGTGTTTGTGGTAAATATTCATGGAAAGTTATTTTTAGTTCACATGTCAGTTTCTATATGCATTTATATGTTATTTATATTTAAAACAATTCTTATTAGAAGTTCATTTGACTTAGTATGTGTCAGGTGGGGTCCACTATACTCCTTCGATGCATTGGTTGGTCTCATGAGACAAATAGAAGTGGACTTGGTTGATTCCTTACCCATTTTGATATATATTTTTTTGTAAGGCCTTAATCATTTTTAAACATCTTGGCAGAGGCCTTGATGGTATGTTTTATAATGTCTGGAATATGAATTTCCCTCACTATGAAGCTATAAATTAATAGATTGTGTGGTTATTTAACTAGTATAATACCATTGATTATGTTTTTTTATTTAAATAATTACATAACTTGTATTCCTGGCATAATGTGTCCAGGTTTATTTTAAAAGGCATTTGTTTTTAGTTATTCACTATGCCTAATGATTTTTTATGATATCTTCCATTGTATTTCTTACCCTTACTGAGAATTTGAACTCAAACCATTCTTATGTTTCATTTTTTCAGGATATGAAGGTGTTTATTATGAGTGACCTATAATGATAAACATAGATTTGTGGGTTTTCCCAATAAAACTTATATTTAATATTTCTTTTCAAGTTATAATGTTCAAATTATGTATGTATTTGGTTTTATAAATTGACTAAAATACTCGGTCCATCAAGATTTTATTCCATTAATCATTAATAATTATTATAATAATTATTCATCTTTAGACATCTGGGGTTAGGGTATTACAGTTAGTTTCAAAGGAAGTTTAATAGAAGACATTATAACTAGAATTTGAAAACGTATAGTGTGTAACAAACCCCTATGATAGTATATGATGATATATATACATGAACATCTTATAATCATTATAAGGAATATATTATGAGGATATTTCTGGGAAATACATCTCTATCTGGATACTATAAATAGAAGTGATTCTGGAATAAATATACCTAAAAGTTAAACCTCTCAAAAAGAGTTTTTGGATTTACCCAGGGTATCCTGGTAAATGACAACGAGCCTTACTATGCACCTATTTTGAAACTCTCGAGGGATATTCTTTGGATAATTAATATTTTATTTACCCAATATTATGAAAGATTTATTCCCCCAATGTAACCAAAGTATATGGTTTTAGAATTTACGATGCATAAATTTATGTCATGTGTTATACCAAGTTTAGATTCACAGAGAGTTCATAAATTTATATGATAATATTTAAAATAGAATTTATTTGAAATGGTGCTTAGAAAAACGAATGCGAATATCACCAATACATGTGATGCGAATAGAAATAAGGGTTATATCTCCAAAGTTCATAAGCCATGCAGTCAAAGGAAGATTGTCTCCAAAGTATCCTCATCATATGAGGAAATAGTTTCATGTGTTAACAAGGGTTCTAATGAATATTTTTATTCCTATGGATTTGAACGGACAAAAAAGAAAAATTTGATAGAAGATAAAAACATGGAAAATGGGATAAAGGGAAATTTGTTTTCCCCACATGTGATAATTATTTAAGGAAACACATTGGTATATGCTAGAGTGGAAAAAGAGTTTACTTAAAGTGTAGAGAAAAATTCCACCATGATCATAATTGAAATATAAGGAATGAATTTTAATAAATTAAATGCTTAAACTGTAAGTATATGGTGCACTCTACAAAATAATTTCTCATGTTTCAAAGAAATATGAAACTGAAAAAGAAAAGTGATCAAGGTAAATATTACGATGTAACTAAGGTTGATGTAGAATAAATAATATATTTATGTTTTTGTATTCAAGAACTTGTTATGATATAATTTTTATAATAATTATGAGATATATTAGGATTATACTATAGTAGTATTTCATTAAGGATTTGAGGTCGTATGATGAATTGTACAATGAATAAGTGATCCAGTAAAATGTTAAACTATTTTTAAAAAACATGATTGAGGGAAATACAACCCTTAATATATATTTTATGTTGAGATAATGACGAATAAATGATTAATTTGAATAAGTACAGATTATGTGGAACTGATTATTGACTTGTTACAAATTAGTCTCTTCTATAATAAATAAAGTATACCACAATTTTGGATTTAAAGAATATATCCAATAACATGTATCATACTTAAGGAATACATAAGAATTCATGATTCCAATATTGTTTTTACAGTAATTCAAGTTATTACAATATTTTAATAGGATACATGATAAAGTTATTTATATTTTGGAATGTGGAAATTTAGTTCTGCTTTATGTTCATAAAGGATTAATGATAATTTAATCATCAAAATTTAAAGACCTGCATTCTAATGTGTTGACTCATTGTGTTTTGTAATTTTTTACCATTTATGAAATTCTTTATGTTGATAGTTGTATGATCCTTTAGGGGTTAATTTATTTTATCACCATATGGCATAACTTGTGCTAGGTGGTGACGTATAGATAGTTTAATGTGAAACCAAAGTATGAGTTTGTTTATAGAATTGTATATTTATACTCATTTTATTTGGAATAATTCCTTGTCCCAAGGAAAATAGTCTCAAATAAAATGTTGTCCTATCATCATAATAATTGACAATATCGATGATTTTTTACATTAGTTTATAATTTTGTAAGAATCAAATTTTATTTGAACATGTTCTGTATCACGTTCCATCATAACTTCATAGTCATATTTTCTTCCATATCTAGGTTTGTACATCCAACTAATGTCACCCCATTCGAAAGAATAATTTTTTTGTGACTATATCATTTACCTTAACCTATTTTAGGAGTATATTTTATTAACCCTATTCCCGATGTGGATTTCTCACAGGGGAATTTTAATAAATCAACCTTTACCTTTTGATGTGCAATTTCGAATTTCAAGGACCAAATTTTGGTTAGGAGGGAATAATGTAACATCATACGAAGTTACAAATAGATTTAATATAGAATAAATGAAACACTTATTCTCTACAAAACAACACTTTATTATTACCTAACCAAGAATCATTATTTTTTTCACTTCTGTAGTTTGAATTTCTAAAAACTGATATACACTGTTGTGTTCAGTACGATTTTTACAGTCTGATACAACAAACATAATTTTTCATGAATACTAACAAACCTTTATGAATATTAACATACCCTTATTAATATTAACATAACCTTATATTTAATAATAAATAGTATTGAATTGAAGATCAGACAACAAAATATAAAATTCACCCACGGAGGTATAAATAATTGTTTGACATCTTATAAGTAAAAAACTATCACAGTATAAGTATTGGTATTTCTATTTGTCAATAATATTATAATTACAATTTAATGATTAAATTTAATAATTTAATATGGAAGTATATTTTCATAAAATGTAATCATAAATTGTTACTTTATTTTCTTATGGTTATAAGATACTTTTATGGGACCTTGATTAATTTTTTAATGTGTTATAAAACAAGTTATCATTTTAAATTTGGTTATTTGGAATAAATTTTAATTTTAGTTAAAAATTTAATTAACAATATTTAGAATATTATTTTCAAATTATATATTTCATTTTTTAATTATAAACTTCTAAAAATGGTTGGGGTGAATTTTTGGAATTTATCTAGAATACTTGAATTTTTCATGAATAGTAACAATACAGTTTTGAGTTATCTATATGTTTAGTTATATCATAATGATGCAATAATAAATATAAAATCTTGTATAATTTTGTATAGTAATATATGATAAAAGGTGTCCCCAGTGGCTTATACACTATGAAAATCCCATGGTCAAGCCCAAGGTTTTTAAAAACCACTAATGATGTGTCTTTTGAAATTAATAAAAAACACCCTCTATTTTAAAATAAATACCCACCCATTCCATTATTTTATTTCTTTAAAAATTAATCATCCTATAATATCATATAATTTTACCTCCTTTTGAGTCCTCCAAAGGTGTCCCCAATCCCCAATGGTCTTAACCTTCATGTTTTAAGTGTTACTCAACATGATAAGGAAATCTACCACCCTTCTCTTTTTCAGGCATTTACTTTATGTCAATTTTTTTAATTTCAATTGGATTATGTTGTGATATGTCCTTAAATGTACCCAATACTATAAATATTATTTAATTATGATGAGGTACCCATTTTTCTCTCATCAAAATATTTTATGAATTTTTAAGAGACATCATAAGGCTATTGAATTTTCATATGGGATTTCTCAAATTTTGATTTATTTTGAGTTCCATTCTATTTTGTTTCCTTCCTAAACTCCTTTCATTCAAATTTAGTGATGAATCTAGTACCATACAAGTATTGTAATTTTTTTATGATAATGTAATAATTCTTAATCATCTCACCTTTCCCGATCATTTATAATAAAAATGAAAACACCATCCCAAATGTGTTAATTTTCAACATTCAGGGATGATAGTTATCAAATTATATTACCATCTTCAATTAAGGTCATGGAAACATTATTATGGTTGAATAATAATATAATATATAAATTATATCTCATATATGTTTCTAGAATCATTTTTTACACTTGTTTTTGATTTATAACGAAGAATGATTTCATTGTGTTCTAAAATAGGCAATTAACCCAAAAAGTTATCATTATATAACTTGTATAATGATTCATCTTGACTCCAATTAACAAAATTATATTTAAAACCATGTAAATTTTTTTATGTTAAGTAATTACATATAAATTCAATTATGGAAAAAAAACCTCATTTTATATGATTCTCCATTCATGTATTTAAGTATATCGTTCATGAAACAAAGTAAACCGAACAATGTAATTAAACCTCTTAACCCATAAAAAAGACATGAATGAACTTAATAAGGTTACAATAATTAAATTATATTTATAATAGTGATTAAAAATAATAATTAATGAATTTTATATGTTTATCAGGGACATTAAGACCAAGGTAAGAACAACATCAGACATAAGGCAAGAGGTTTCTTCATCTGACTACCATTTTTGTGAGATATTTTGTATCCACTAGTACTAAATTTATATAGTGTATTTATACTTTCCATTGATGTTTATTATCATTAATATCTTATTTTCATGATATTCAATGCATAATTTGATGATTATTAATTTTGATCATTCAATTTAATTAATTGCAATGTTGTAAGTATTTTCAACCTGAACCTCTATTTTCATTCATGTTTCTCTTATTCCCCACTGACCTAAATAAAAATTTAATTTATTATAATATAATCATAATAAATTATGTGTTAGTGTTCTATATATTTTTACCAATCATAATACGTCTTTATTTTATCGGTAGTTAAATTTTTTAAAATAATTATTAAAAAATTATTCTAAAATTAAAACCTGAGTCAAAGAACTTCTCAAATTCTTACCTATTTTGAAGTTCACTCTATAAACTTTTTTAAGTATGAATTATCATTCAATAATCACACATTTTTATTTTTTATTTTTATTTCATTTCTAGTTTTATAAAAGAAAACAATCCTTTGAACATTAAAATATTTTTAATGAATTCTTTAAACCACAGTAAAATGTTTTAATTATAAAGATTCTTTAAAAACACTTTTTAAATGATTTTACATTAGTGGGACATCATTTAGCACTCAAATTTAATCTCAATTTACATTAATTTTATTTTAAAATATTTACATGTTTACAATCTGATTTCATGACAAATAGAAATGATTTTCCAAATGTACTCTTTTTTCCAATGTAAAAAATGATTTTTCACATCTCCCTTTACCTTTTGTGAAATATATGCCTTGTTCACCACTTTTTTCTTTCTTGTGGTGTATGTATTAACATTTTTTATATCATATAAAGAATATCCTTTTTCTCATGATTAACTAATGGATTATAATTTGAATTTTTCATGGTGGTATGGGACACTTTTGGAATGTTTAAGGATTATATCATCAAGGATTTTTCAATGGTCTCATTTAAAAGTATTTTCATCTATGTCAACATACATTGTTAAATATTGTTATTAATTCAGTTTTATCTTCTATGATAAAATACACCATGTTTTATTCAATGGTTTTTGATTAGTTTGATTGTGGATGGTATATCTTAACACCATTCAGCAATTTAATCAGAATAGTTAGTGTTTGTGATTAATATTCAAGGAAATTTATGTACATTTGAATTATTAGTTTCAATAATAATTTATTTTTTATTTATGTATATCCCCATTAATTTGATAAATGGATTGGAATTAGTATATGTTGGGTGGTTCCACCTATAGACCCTCGATGCATCAATTGGTTTCATGAGACAAATAAACATGGACATGGATTAGGTCTTTCCTATTTTGAGATATGGTTTTGGCCAAGGCCTTAATCATTTTTATAAATCTTCGTAAAGGACATGATGGTATGTTATAAAATTTCTACCATATGAATTTCCCTCATTATGAAGCCAGAAATTCAAAGTTTATGTTTTTATTCAACTAGTAGAATACCCATGATTATGTTTCGTTATGGAAATAATTACACTTCCCATATTCATTCCATGATGTGTTCATATTTATTCTTAAAGGCATGTGTTATTATTTATTGTGACTCCCCAAATTTTTAATTTATCTTTTATTATATTATTTCCTGGATTCGGGTTCTTAATCCAAGGTTTATATTGGGTCCCAATTTAATTTTTTTAAAATTTAATAATTATACTATGATTTGGACCCGTGCACAGTCACCACGTGGTTAGTGATAGCCACACAATCAGCCCAGGTGTTGTGAAATTGTTCATTATTATTATTGTTATTATTATCATTGTTGTTGTATTGTTATTATTCAATATATTATTATTATTCATTATATTATTACTATTATTAATCTTTTTTAAATTATTATTATTATTATTAAATTTATTATTTGGCTATATTATTAATATTTTTTATAGCTCTTAATAATAATAATAATATTACTTATATTATGAATATTATAAAAAAATACGAAAAAAAGAAAAACCAAAACCCAAGCCTAAACCATTCTCCCCCTCCCCCCTATTCCAAGAAGCATGGCTACCTAGCCCCCCTCAAGGTTTCCTCCTCCCAACTATGAAAGTTTCCACCTCACCCTCCGTTCGACATCCCAGATCTCAGCGCCCCAACCCCCCGTGCCCAACTTCTCTAGCCCTCTCCATGCCGCACATTCCCTCCACTCCTTCGGCCGTCGACCGTGCCTTCAACCCCCAATGTCGTTTTCACCCAAACCAACCTCTGAGATCTCTGATTCTCACCAGGCTGCCTCAGCCCTTGCCTCTCCTCCTCTCCGGCATCATCTGTACTCCCCCTATCCCTCCTTCCATACTTCCTACAAGTGCGACCGACCCCAAGATAACCTGAACCTCATCCATGGTCATCTACCTCTTAGATGGGACACCCCTCCACCACCATGTTGAATTTCCTATTGTTGGTGGGGGATATATTATTTATTAAAACCCTAATTCAATAATTTTCTTTCAGGTGTTTTCCTCGCTTTATAGGATGTGCGGTTTGTCAGTGAGGTATTTTTCTTCCTTCTGTCGGGGTTTTTTCATGTCAGCACTTGATTTAAGGTAAGTGAATCTGATTTTATCCTTTCAGATGTATTCAATTGACATTGAATTCTTCTACTTATTTATTATATATTATTTATAACATTATTTTAATTTCCATTGGTCTTCTATGGTGTTTTTAAATTATTATAGGTTTTTAAAATAAAAGTGTTAGTGTATTAATTTAAACATGTTTATCTTCACCAATATGAAATGACATTGATTAATAACCATTTTTTTCATAAGAATCTATTTATGTATTTAGAAATCTTCATAAGAAATGCATGAGAAAATATTTTTATGTGTTTATGAAACCTAACTATTTTATGAAATTCCCTTGCTCATTAAAATTGGAAATTCATCCTTAATGAAACGTTTACACATTTTTTATGTATTGATGGTATTTATTAATTGGTAAATTTGGTTCTAGTAACACTTGGGATTATTGATTTTCTTAAATTTTTTAGAGAGGTTTTATGATTATAAGGAAATTGTTTTTTGGTTTTGATGTAATGAGTTGTGCTTCAAAAACAAAGTGTCTGTTAAAATTCGTGGAGGGGGTTTTATGTTCCCATTGGGGTTGTTTTGTATTTTTTCCAAATTTTGTGGATGGTTGGGTTTGGTTTTTAAATCAAGCAATGAATATATGGAAAGGGGTTTCAAATTTTCTATTGGTTGTTTTTTGTACCAGTGGATGTGTTTTCAAATTAATATGGCACTTAAAAAATGGTGTTATCTTTAAGACTCAATGACATAAATGGTTTTGGGGTTTCAAATATAGTTGGAAATGGTTTGGAAGCTATTATTGAAGACATTAAATGTGTTCTTTAATGTATGGTTTATTTCTTTTAAATGTGTTTTGACATGATTTTGATATAATAAAGGCTTGTTTCTTCATTTCAAAATGTTTTGGTGTGAGTTTAAGAACGTAAGGGCATGTTTGGTTTTGTAAAAGAAAAAGTGGTGTTTGTGTGATGTTTTGTGTAATACTTTTGGACATGATAAGTTAAATGACCATTTGGCACTTTCATAATTAGTGTAATGTTTATGTTAATCCATTGAAATGATGGTGTTTAGTTTATAGACTTCCAATTTAACAAATTTTATTTTTTGAGAAAAAATAATCAAATGGTTTCATTGATTTCATGGTGTGATGGCCCAGTTGGCACCTTGGATGATATAATGCAAATATGAAGGTATATATATATATGGGGAACCATTTTAGGGGGTATCCCTTTTATTTGTTATCATATAGAGTGTTCATGTTTGGGTAAGTCATGTGCGGTGAGATGAGTCCCATGTACAAGGTCCTCCTAAAAACATAGTATTATTATAACCACTATGGGTTCTTGGGTGTCTTTTGGATGATAGAGTGGTGGGTGATAATCATTCTTGATTTTATGGGTTGGTACCACCTAGATTTTATGATTTTCCAGGTGTGTTTTACCGCTAGATTGGTTAGTTTTAGGGTGGCTAGTTGTTTATAGACTTATGTGCTTCACCATACGCTAGAATGTGGTTCTAAATCGAGTATGTCCATGGTTCTTCTAGGGATGTTTATGATCACACATGATTAATTATTTTCATTTATTGTTTACTATCAATTGTAATAGTTTACATCCAAATTTCAATATATACATGTTTTACATTAGCCCATATTTAGTATGATTTCTATGGGTTTCTTTTATAAAATAGAAAATGATTTAAAAAATGGTATGTAGGGTGTGTTGGATTTTTAAAGGGAGAAGACATGTTTATTTTTTTATAATTTGAAAACCCTACTTTTATATTTTTTTCATTCTTTTTTTAATGGATTTTTTAGGGAAATGAGACGTTGGATTATGTGGTTTATCATGAAAACCCTACCGGGATTTATTACTTCTCATGACTATTTTATCATTTTGGGTGTAGGTGAACTTTGTTCAAGTTCTCTTGGATGAGTTTCTCATTATTGGAGCAAGGTCATCTTTTTGTTGGGTGGTGGCCTGGAAGGTAACATGGAGGTACATGCCGTTTTTATTTCTTATTATCCTTCAAGAGTTTAATTTTATTTTCGGTTTTATTCATGGTTATTTATTTATCATTTTTTGGCCAAATAGTTCCCAGTGATTACGTTTTGATACCTGGCAGTATTTTTCATCCTGTGGGTATCAGAAACGTTCTTTGGTACATGTCATAAACCAGATCGGGTAACTATCTTAGGGTTGAACTAGGTAGGTTCATGACTAAACAGTATCATAAGAGGCCCTTGTTATATTAGTGTCGGATATATGGAGATTATGACTGTTGGGATTCATGAGGTAGATATGGGAAGGTCATCATGATCCATCACTTATTTCGACACTCGATTCTCTAGGGGTTATTCGGGAATATAGTCCTTGTCCCATTCTATTTTGTTTTAGATTGAGTGATGAAAATAGAGGCAAGCTAATGTTATATCATGATTTCACATTGAGTGGTGAACCATGTGAACTCTGAAAACAATATCTGTGTTCCTCCTAGTTTTTTATGCTTACTTTGGGCATGACACAATACCATGTCACCAGGTTAGGAATGACTACTGGTCCCCCACATCAGTAGTTTGATTAATGTTGGGTGATGTCTTCATTCTGGTTGGTGTAAGTTCACTTTTGAAAATGAAAAAATGTTTTTGAAATGATAATGATTTATTTTAAATGGAATTAAATTTTAGAAATTGGTATTAAAAAAAATTCGTTTGGTTTAGAAATCAATTGTTTTTTTGGAACTGGTAGACAAATGGTTTGGATGCTACCTCAGGTACTCTTTATGAATGTTTTCACAAGTGAGTTGATGCATAAAATGTGCATGTTTGTGTGTTTGTGGATGAATGTTTATAGAGTCATGTTTAATGGTTATTTGTATTACTAGGGTGTGTACATAGAATTTAAGGCTTCACCATGTTTTTCTAAAGTGATTTTAAAAAGGGAAATGATTTTTGGAAATTTAATCTTGTTTGAAAAGTGGGTTTTGTATTTGAAATGTTCCATTTAAAGAAGGATTTTTGTAATCTAAAATGATATATGGATTTTGTAAATGGAATTTTGGGTTCTATTTGTATTCATTTGTTTTTTGAGCTGGTTGTTTTTTGATGATGGTGATTTCATTGATGTTGTTTCATCTTGATATTTGTTTTGGATTTATTATTTATATCTTGTTTAGAAAATGATATCTAGAATGGTCCCTTGGGTTTCGGATAAGTTATACATAGTTTTTTTCCTTCTTAGACATTTCCTATCCTTCATGGTGATCAATGTCCATTAGAGGCTATAGAGTGGATTAAAGAGGTCGAGCACATTTTTAGGGTATTCAGAACTCAAGAAGTTGTCAGAGTGTGTTCCATGTTGGGTTTGTTTGATGGTCTTTCACTAGATGAATGTGTGTTTTCATCCCCACCATCAATGCAAGTTGGAATGATGTGGGATGTCTTTAAATCTATCGTTCTGCATTGATTTATACCTAAAGAGGTGAATAAGTAAAAAAGGAAGATGCCATGAATATTCAACAAGTAGAACGGATGGTGAAAGAACATTTTGACAATTTCAAGGAACTTTTTTCCTTTTCCTCAGAGGTAGAATTGAAGGATTTGATGAATACTTATCTCTTCATTGGGGGTATTTCTCCAGAGGTCAAGGTGTGGGTCCTTCATTTTTGGGACTATTGTTTTGAGAAGTTGTTGGATGGGGTGTTCATAGTTGAGTTGGTCTCTTTAGTGCATATGGTTGGAAATATAGTGTATCCAGTTTATCATGAAGGTTCCCAATATGGAGAGAAGGTTGTTCCAGATAGACCTAGTTCTAAAGAGTATTCTTCAGTGGTTCTGACTTCCAGTTCATCGAACCATTCAGTGGTGTTTTACCTATGTGGCCAGTTCATGCATGTGGAGGTGTCTTGTTGAATACCTACGAGGATGTGCTATCGTTGTAGGAGTCTGGGTTATCTAGAAAAGTTCGGTAGGATGTTTCACCTAATAAAAATGATGTGAATGGAGGATTCTAGTTCTTGAAATTGAGGTAGGAGATGCTTCAGATATTAGATCCCCTACCAAAGGCCTTGGCGTGAATCTCTCCCACAACCTAGTGTTGTTGAGGGCATGAAGGATCAGTTCGGGTTTTGTGTTCTGTGTTGGTGACAAAACACATAATTTCCCTTTTTAATTATTTCACTTCTATTATAGTTTTAATGATATTGTGAATTCTTCATTCGATGAGAGGAATTGATGAACTTGTTCTATTATAATCCAACTATTCCTTTTATCGGATTATGGTTTTCTGAATAGTGTGTTCTTCTTAAAAATGTGGTTGGACCTTGTATGGGTTGATCTTAGTTTAGTTGTGTTCATTTGGAGATGTAATTTCATGTGGAAGAATCAATTTTTTTATTTATTCTTGGGTTCACTGCATGGGGTATGTTATTCTTGGAGTTTTTTCTCTAGTGTTGGGGGGTCTTTGGTTTGGGTTGACTGTTCCACATTTTAGAAGAGGTGTTGTTCAATCATGTTATAAAATTTAGGTTAGATATGTTGGGAGTTCCCAGGTCGACCACCATTATAGGGGTGGTGTGTTAGATGATAAATTTTATCACAATTTGAGTCTTTACTATAGGGAGGACCCTTTTGTGTTCTCTTATTCACTAGTGTTTCGGTTTCTTTTAGTTTTAATCGGTAATGGATTCTTGTTTTTTTATTGTTAAACAGGGAGAATTTTTAGGGGGAAAAGTGTCTTTGTTGGGGATAATTGTCACATCCTGACTTTTTAAATTAATTTTTATTTTATTATATCATGGGTTTAGGTTCTCTTATCAAGGTTCAGGTTGGGTCCTGATTTAAATTTTTTTATGTTTAATAATTCTACTAGGATTTGGACCTGTGGGTTGTCACCATGTGGTTGGTGGTAGCCACACAGTCATCCAGATGTCGAGAAAATTTTCATTATTATTATTATTGTTATTTTTGTTGTTGTTGTTGTTGTTGTTTTTTATTGATATTATTCTTTATATTACTACTATTATTATTCATTATATTATTATTAAATTTATTATTGAGTTATATTATTAGTAATTTTTTATTATTTTTTATATTATTCTATTTTTTATTATTATTAATCGTTATATTATTAAAACAAAAAAACAAAAAAATTAAATACCAAACCCTACCCTAATCACCCCCCTCGTTTCTTGTTGTGCATCTCCCTGAGTTTCATTTTCCTAGTTGTGCGAGATGCCGCCACTCCCTCCATTCAGTGTCCTGACACTCTATTCCATGACCCCTTGTGCCCACCCTCTCCAGCCCTTGCCCAACCCCCCAGACAACATTTGGCCTCTTCATTTCTCACTATCCCTCCCCGGCCCTTTCCTCTCTTCCACTCTGGAAGAAAACGTGGACCCCCACCAACCCTCGCACTCCTTCTGCACTTCTAGCCAACTCGACCGATCTCCGGCGAACCCAACCCCAATATCTAGTTGTCTCCATCTCCGGTGGGGATACTCCTCCTCCTACATGTTGTATTCTCTATTAATTTTAGGGATTTTTGTTTAATTTATTTAGAACATAATTCTGCAATTGTGTTTTTAGTGTTTTTCTCATTGTTTAGAAAGCGTGGTTAGTCTTCGAGGTATTTTTCTTCATTCCATCGACATTTTGACCCATCTGTGATAGATTTGTGGGTAGAGAATCTATTTTTTTCCTTTCAGATGCATTCTATTAATCTTTTATTCTTTAATGTATTTATTTTTTCTGATTTATAGCTTTATTTTACTCTTCATTGGTATGCTATAGTGTTTTTAAATTGTTATAGGTTGCAAAAATAATGTTTTTTTCATTCTTTTAAACATCTTTCTCCACAACAAAGTCGAAGGAGATTTATTAATTCCCCTTTGTTGTTTTAAATTTATTTTTTTATGTGGTTCGAAATTTTCAAAAGAAATTTTTCATCAAATCATTTTATATTTCTATGAACCCTAACTATTTAATGAAATTCCTTTGCTTATTAAAATTGGAAATGTTTTATTAATGAATATTTACACCTTTGTGAAGTTCCTATGGTACTTTTGGATTGGTAAATTTGGTTCGGGTTGTGTTAGATATTATTTTTTGGGTTAAATTGTTTTGGAATGTTTATATAATTATAAGGAAATGGTTTTGTGGTTTTAATGTAATGAGTTGTGATTCTTAAACATTATGCCTGTTAAAGTACTTGGAGGGGGGGTTTATGTTTTCATTGTTGTTAATTTTTGTTTTTTACAAATGTTTTGGATGATTGGGCTTGGTTTTTAAATCATGTGAGGAATTTGTGTCAAGGGTTTTCAAATATCATAAAGGGTTTTATTGTACCTTTTCATGAGTTTTCAAATGAATATAGAAATTGAAAATGGTTGTTTATTTAAGCCATATTGACTTAACTAATTTTTTGTTTTCAAATAATGTTGGTTCCCCTTGGGATACTTTTAAGGGAGAATGTAAATGTGTTCATTAAAGCTTGATCATTTTCCATTAAAATAGGTTTTGATTTGTGTTAGAAAAAGATAAAGGATTTTTTGGTAGTTTCGAAATGTTTTGGTGTGTGTTTTGGAACATAAGTTCCCATTTGGATTTTTAAAAGAAAAAGTGGTGTTTTTGTGATGTTTATGGTAACAATTTTGGGCATGATAATTTAAAGGCATATTTGGCACTTTTAACATTACTGTAATGTTTGTGTTAATTCATAGAAAGTATGGTGTTTGGTTTTTTGTGTTCCCATTTAACAACATTTATATTTTAAAAAAGGTATCAAATGGTTTCAATGATTTCATGTCATGATTGCCCAGTTGGCACCTTTTATCAGATAATGAATATATTTATGTATATATGTGTGGAAACACTATTGGGGGATTTCCATTTATTGTTTATTATATCGAGTGTCCATTTTTGTCATAGGAAAGTGTGGTGAGATGAGTCAAGCATGCGAGGGAATCCAAATTAATCAGTATTTTTCTAACCAACATGGGTTACTTGGTGTCTTTTCGACGATTGAGTGATAGGTTCTGATCAACCCCTACTAGACGTGTTGGTACTCTTTGGATTTTTTGTTAGTGTATGTGGGTTTTTTTAGTGGATTGGTTAGTATTAGGGTGTCCAGTTTTTTTATACTTAAGAGTTTCACCATATGCCGGCAAGTGGTTCTAAACCGATTACATCTAGGGGTCTTCTGGGGATGTTTAGGATCACCCATGTTTAATTATTTTTATTTCTTGTTTAATTTCTATTGTACTAGTTTATATCCATCTTTCATTGTAAATCTGTTTTACATTAGTCTATCCTTAGTATTATTTGTTTTGGGATTTGTTTTAAAAAAATGATTTTTGAAATGGTATGTAGCATGTGATTGATTTTGAAACTTAGAAAACATGTTTCTTATTTTAAAATGTGAAAACCCTAACATTATGTTTTTATTTCAATCTTCTGTTAATGGATAGTTTCGAGAAAGAAGACATTGGATTTTGTTGTTTATCATGGAAACCCTACTAATAATTTTTAATGCGGGTGCATATTTTATCATTTTAGTTGAAGGTCCCCATTTTTCATGTTCTCTTGGAAGGGTTGCTCATTATTGGAGAATGGTCAGCCATTCGTTGGGTGGATACATGGAATGTCACGTGGAGGAATGTGTGGTTTTACATTATTTTTCTTCTTCTAGAGTTTAGTTTTATTATTTGATATATTATTGGTTATTTATTTATCTATTACGGTCCAAATCATTCATAGTGATTATGTATTGATACCTGAAACTAGTTTCCATCCCATAGGGATTAAGAATTCCCTTCCAATCATGTTGCAGACCAGCTCGGGTGACCAGTTTATGGTCGACCTAGGTTGGTTCGTGATAGTTATTCCTCATGCCTAATATTTATGTTAATGATAACATTCATTGTATTTCATAATATTACTAGGAATTTGAGCTCACCCCTTTATTAGGTTTCATTTTCTTAGGAAATGAAGGATTTTGTTAAGGGTGAACTGTAGGGATAAACTTGGAGTAGTGGATATTCCCAATAAAACCTATATTTTGTATTTATTTTCAAGTTTTAATGTTGATCTTATGTATATATATGGATTTCCAAAACTACTAAACTACTTAGTCCTGAGGGATTTGATTCCTTATAATCAAGTCAACATATTAAACTAATGCATCATCTCTAGGATTTTGGGTTTGGGTCTTTACAATAGTCATATTTGAGAATAAGAAAATCAATAGGGTATGATAGAATTTTCATAAAATTGAAAAATCATACATTAAAATTCATATATTGTAATCATCAATCATGGAATAAGTCTTCATAAGTTCATATCACATGAATCATTAGAGAATAAAATATCATAATCCAAGAGATTATAACAATATAATATGGTGGTTTTATAAGATAATGGAATAAAGTGCTACAAAATCAAATCATAAGAATCATATTTCAAAGTTGTGACTCACCAAACCCGAACTCATAGAAATGGTTCTTATAAAACACATGATTTACATCATGAAATTTATACCAACTATAGGTTCACATACTTGATTATCCCAGAGTTACATGACATAAAGTACATATTCAATGTCAAACATTTACATGTGTACTTTGCTTTATTAAATTACAAAATTTTCAATAATTATTTATTATAATTATAATTTCATCCTAAAATAATTGGTTTTCATTATATTTAAGAAACTACTCAATAAATAACATGTGCAAGATACTATTTTTTAGGTATGTGTCACTCTAATATTTTCATTAATCATTCTTTATATGGGGATTTCATCATGAAATCCTTTCATTTGAATAAACACAATCTTGGGTTGCAAGGATTCTTGTGAATGGTCAGAGAGTATCTACAGGGAGATATTTGATGGAGAAAATGACCAAATGTTAGGATATGTATGCATGTTTGAATTAAGGGAGTCCTAAAATAAATGGGTTCAACATTCCAGGGGTACATGGTGTTTTATGAAATTTGTAAAGAGGTTCAGAATATTTAAATTGAAAATGGGTTGAAAAATAAACCACATAACCTTTACATACCATGTAATGAGTTTACAGATCATGTAATTATTTGTGGGTTTTACTAAAATAAATCTGAGGTCACTATTTTTCTTTGAAAATTTCATTAAATACATTTAACATGATGTGTAATCACATTACACAATGTGTAAATTCATGAATTGATGTTTTAAACATGTTGTGTGGTTGATTTTCATTGAAATCCACTAAAACTCTTCTTTTATCGACCCTAATACATTCTCTATAAAATATAGGTGATCCAACATGCCTTATAGACATCCAATTTGTGTGAGTGATCCATGATAAATCTTCCATGATAAGTTTCTTCCTTATCTTTCTTCTTCTCCAACCATTATTGTGAAAACCTTTGAAGAATTACATTATCGGTTTCGATATTGATCAGTTTTTATCTAACTTCCACTTTTTTTATATAAACCATCATCCTCATTAGAGTTAGATTTTTGAAGTGTATTTGGATTGATGGTTTATGTTAGGGGCCTAAATCATAACCCTATGGTTTTATAATTTCCATGATTATGATATATTGTGATTTCATCATCTTTTTATGCAACCAAATTTACTGAATAAACAAATGAAATTATTATATGATGTCGTTTTAATTCTAATTTAACTTTAACTAGATCTTGGAAATTCATGTGGATTGCGAACCATGATTATAATTTAATTGGAAAGTAGATTAAATTGGGTGAATCATGACATCTGACCTAGGGTGATTTTGGGATATAGAATCCCTAAATTTTTTTGTATTTTTTATTAACATAATTGTTAATCAATTTTGAATTAAATTGGATTTTTCATAAGAAATAAGAATGGTAATTAAAATAATTAATCATTGATAATTGTGGTTAGATATTGAAATATCCAGGCTGTCTGACATGGATTGTGTTCCATGCTGAAATGATTATATATCGGGCTCGGTCCTGCAACTTGAACACTTATATGTTGTAATGCGGATATTGAGTTGGCTAGACCAAGTCCCACACTCTAATAGTTATATATAGTGTTCTATGCCTAATTTTATTTTTTAATGCTCATTGGGATTTTTTACATATGATGTAATAAGTATAGGGAATTGTCCTCAATTGTTGTGACTATACCAAGATTACATGGTTTTGGATGGCCTGGTTGTAATAAATACTTTTAGATTGTCTATCATGAAACTAAACATGTTTATTTATCCATATAAATATGGTTTTTGGGGGAATGGTTGTAATACTTTCTCAGAGATATTCCCGAATTGAGACTAATGGGATTGTTGTTTTATTTTTTTGATTTTTAAATTAATTAAAACATGATTGTATCATTTTATTTCATACATTTCTTAACATATCAGTTTAGATGACACATGGTGGTTTTGACCTAATAAACAACACTCATACCATATTTGGGACTCCATTTGGTAGTGATGTATATTAATTTGATGCAGGATTGGACAAGGGAAAAGGACATTGTCATTGATTCCTTGTTTTCATATGGGATGGAGTTAGTACATGAGACTGGCATGTGGTATACGTCCCAAGAAGTTATTCATTTTTTATTCTTCAAGTCTTTTCCGAATGTTATTCCAACATGACAATTAGAAACATTCAAGAACATAAATATTTTATTCTTTATTTATATATATAATTATTGAATTGTCTTGTATTGTTGTCTTTCACTATGTAATTACATTGATTATTTTTGGTCTATTAGTATTTTTTATAATATTATTAAACATCATAATAGTGGGTATAGTCTTCCCACTATATATTTCACACCCCACAACAAGTTGGAAGCCTCTGGAATACTGGGAGGTCCATTTGAGGTATTGTAACCATCCATTTATATCCAAGTGATAGAGTGAACCATTTGGGGATGCTACAAAGTAGTGTCAAAGGATCTAGTTTTCATTTTTTTCTACATTACTATTTTAGAAATGTATAAAGTATACTGGGATTTTTTGGGACTTTGTAATGACCTTTTGCATCGATGTTCCTAGCTCATGTGTGGGGGAAAATCTGAGTACCCCATGATAATATTAATTTTTGTGTTCTTTTCTTGTTATAGCTAATGTCGTTTCACCTTGGGTGTTTCACATGTTTTGTTCGGTTCTTGTTCTATGATATTAGTGTCTATTTTGATATTTAGTTTTTTCCTAGTATGGTGTGATATAAGGAAACATGCATCAAAAAAGGCACATATATAAATATTAACATTCATTGATCATGATAGCTACATATCTATTTTTCATAAAATATATACTTTTTTATGGAACTGTAATATTGAATTTATGTTTCATAGGATAAATAAAATGAGTTTGTTTTTTATGATAAAATACATGTAATCCATTTCTAGAGAGACAAAGTGTTATTTTTTCTTAGTTTTAGACACATGTTAGGTATGACCATGTTGCTAGCTAGTTCTATAAGGTGTTCATTTGTCTTGTGTTAGGTCCACAAGGTTAGATATCCTGAGAGGGGGGTGAATCAGAGTATGACATATTAAAACATCTCCCTCTATTGATATTGTTTTTCTATTAAGAAAAAAACTATTCTCTATCTTCCCTATAACAATGTGTAAGTAGAAACTAAATCATTCACAGAACACATTAATTTTTACTTGGTCCACCCTCATAGGGATATATCCAAGGAGCATACCATGGTGATGTGATTATGTAAAAATCCACTAAAAGTGCACTATTGTTTACAATGTTCGATGTGGACTCACTTTCTGTTCAGGTTTACAACCAATCACGATGTGAAATCTCACTACTCTCTCAACTGAAGTGTTCTTACTACTTCTTCAGAAGATCCAGCCACGATTTGTAGACTTGTAGGTATATTAATTATCACTGATGAAATATGCATCTTTAACTGTTGATAGATGCTCTGTTGACATCCAACATTCATATGTAGATAAATCTCTCTTTGCACTGGTAATAATAGGAAACCACTAATTTTACACACATCCTCTACACCGCCATGCCTTTAATTCCCTACCTTTGCGTGAAATCCACTTTTCGTGAAACACCACTTTTACTTGAAACCACTTATTTTACGCGCAATAGTCTATTTTTACATACATCCTATTTTTTGTGTGCAAACACATCTTTTATGTAAAAACATGACATTTACACACAAACACCGGATTTTATATGCAAGCATTATTTATACACACAACTCCCTTTTGTATTCCAATTTCTCACGTCGGATCTTGGATACTCTCTAATTATTGAGATACTTCAAATGTGGAGGTGATATATATTTATAGGAAAACCTGATCCATGCGAAAAAACTCTCCTTGAGCACGTAATCCTTTTTGAGTGCAAAAAAAAAACAACTTCCGCGCCACACATTTTTCGCACACTACTCTAATATTTCACGCACCTCATGCCTTTTCCAGTTTTTGAGCTTCTGATATCGAAACACCTCTTAAATGAAAAACTTCATTTCTCTATTTCATGCACCACTCCATTATCTCGTGCACCACTCTACATTTTCGTGCACCACTCTAATTTTGCGCACACCTCCCTTTATCTAGAAAATGGTGCCACCTTGTATCTGCCCTTTCTGTACCACCTCCAGATCATCCATTCCTTTTTCAGGGTTCTAATGTCAATCATGGATATCCAAAAACATCTCTCGAACCTAAAAAAAACACCATGTAATCCCTATTTTTTAACAAATTGGATATCGTGTTATGCTTTGACAATGAACACAACATGGAGGCCCACTTTTTCAATAAACACAATTACCTTAAAAATTCATCAATAATTCATTGAGGGATTATTTCACAAAAAATACCCCGCTTTGGGTTTGTTAAAAAATATTCTCATAAAAATTACCTACACTATGATAACTCATTAATGCTTTTTCCAATAGCTACCACCATTCAACTCTTGGGATTCAAATAGCGATCATGGATTTACTCAACAAATACTCTAAGCTACATGAGTAATGATCGGCATAAGAAACAATAGTAAATGACTATTTCATCAATGAATTGATCCATTTAAGAAACCAACAGTTGACACAAAACTGATATCAATTTCCAAAATGATACCATTTCTTGGTCACTTGAAACCTTCTCACAACATTCCAACATCACTCTTCTTCCATTTTTATGATCCCCAACCATCCTGATATCAAATCATTGATCAATCACTTCTCTCATCATAAAATTTAAAACTCCTCCTTCTTCACTTCTAGATGATTACTTCAAACACCACATACTCTCACCATGGTTCTCCCGCTATCCGCTTCTCCATGTACCTTTATAAACACCTCCTATCTGTCCAATCCAACTATTAGATTTTATATGTGGCTTTGAAAAAGACATTTTCATCCTTTATTAGCCATAGTTTCTCCCCCTTTAGGAGTCACCCGTTCTCCCCCTTTGTCAACAATCCAAAATTTCACCTCTTTGTGGTCTGCAACAGAGTATAGATCACATATTAGTATATTATGTAAAACATATTATACCTCAAAATGAGGGGGAAGCCACATACAAACTTTTTCAAGTGTGGTGAGTCGACTAGAATTCTAGAGCTAGATGATGGCTCTAAAATAAATCTTTGGTTAAAACCTTTTTTAGAATGTTTGCAACCTGTATCTATGTCCGCAATACTCCAACTTTACTACCCTTGCTCTACTTTCTCCATGATAAAATGATATTTTATCTCAATCTGCTATGTCCTTGAATGATGGAATGAATTTTTTCAATGATTTATAGCACTTCAGTTATCACACTAGATTCTAATTGGAGACTTCACCTTAACTCCCATATCACCAAGTTGCTTCTTCATCCATAGTAACAATGTGCATGCTTAAGTTGTAGGAATATACAAAACCTCTATGAATCTAAACAAAATGAAATCATGCTTCTTTCTTAGACAAGAAATACAAAGTCCACCATGATAGAATGCACCTCCTGACATTGTTTTCATGTCATCCACTGAACAGGCAAAATCTGCATCAGTATATCCCCATAAATCCTTCTGATATTTTTTATTGTATATCCAGGTTAAATCCATCGTGCCCTTGATACGCCGAATTATTATTTTCACTGCAAGCATGTGAATTTCCTTGGGATTACTCTTATATTGTGCTTCTTGGCATGTGGTGAATAACATTTCAGGCCTTGTCGTAGTCAAGTACAAAAAATGTCTAAGGATTTTCCTGTTTTTTTGAAAATAACTGCCTTTCCATCCCCATCATTGAATAGTTTTATCTCGCTAGAAACCAGAATATTTATCTTCTTGTAATCTTCCAATCCATATATACTCATAACATCTTTTGTATATTTGTATTGAGAGATAAATGTGTCATTATTTATTTTTTCTACATGTAAACCAATGGAAACTTCATGTCACCAATCATAGACATTTCAAACTCATGTTTCATGAATTCGAAAAACTGTGTGCATTGTGATTCATCTAATCCTTGAAATATTATGTCATCAACAGAAACCAATGCCATCATCATTTGATTACTATTTTTGTTGAAATAGATATTGTAATCAAATCCTCTACGTTGAAATCCCATGTTCATCAAATATCGATCAAGCCTTGAGTACAATGCACTTGGTGCCTGTTTCAGCCCATATAGTGCTTTCTTCAATCAAAAAACATTGTTCTCATATTCAGAAGAGAATTAAATTTGGATGCTCAATATAAACTTCTTCTTCCAAAAACCCATTCAAAAATGATGTTTGGACGTCCATTTGGATCACTTTGAATTTATGTTACACTTCAATGGCTAGTAATAATCTAATTTTCTCTAGCCTTTCAACCGGTGTGAATGTCTCATCCAAATCAATAACCTCTATATGAGAGTATCCTTTTAAACCTATTCATTCTTTGCTTCGAATCACTATTCCATCTTAATTCATTTTGTTGCTATAGACCCATTTTTCCGGATGAAATTCTTATATTTCGGCCATGAAACAATATCCCAAGTATTATTATTATCAATTTGATCCAGATATTTATTCATAGCCTGGACCCAATTTTCTTCTTCAGCTGCATTAGTAAATCATTTAGGCTTCACTTGAGATAAGAGTGATGTCTGTTGCAGTGATTTTATTCTTCTTGTCTAAACAGGGGTTGATTAATCAATAATTATATTATGCCTGTCAATTTCAGCCCGACTTATTGGCTTTTGTGTAGATATGAATTCTACTTCTTCATGATCATCATCAGTATCTTCTTCTGAATCAGCATCGACCACTTCATCCCCCCTGCATTGCTTTACTTGTCATCTCTTTAAACATGGAATTGTTCACTGTGTTGTTGAAAATTTTCATCATTTTACATGACAGTGACATCATTTCTCTCAACTAATTTTCCAAATATTTTATTAAATAATTTATATGCTTTTGTTTTTCCTGAGTAACCAATGAATATTCCCTGATCTTCGTATGAGTAAATTTTCTTGTGGTTTTCTTAGTTGAGCATAAAGTAATTACATACAAATATTTGAAAGGAATTATCCTTGTACTTCTTCCCATACCACATCTCATACAAAGTCATTACTTCCTTCAGACACAATAGAGATCTGTTAGAAATGTAGACCATTGTCAGCACTACTTCGATCCAAAATATCTTTTGTATGTATTTTCCTAGAAGCATCATTCTGGCCATGTTTTTTGATGATCCTATTTCTCCTTTTAACCACTCCATTCTGTTGGGGAGTTCATACTTAATAAACATGATGAATTATCCCTTATTTCTCTATATTTTTTTTTCAATTTACTTTTTGTTAATTTTGTACCATTTCTAGAACAAAACATTTGAATTTTCTTTGCAATCATCCTTTCAAATTTCATACGTTATTGTTTTTGGCAACCGAACACATAAGAAATATGGGAAATGATGAATAACCATTCCATTCTACTATAGTAATCAATTAAATGAAGGTAATACCTTTTTCCATAAATTACTCTTGGTGAAATAGGTGCACATACTTCAACATGCACCAATTCAAGCACTCTTGTTGACTTTTTTTCCTTTGATTTGTTTATATTTTTAATGATCTTCCCTTGTTGATAGGAATCACATGTGTGTGAATTATCACATGATATATTTGGTAGGTCTATTTCTACTTCACACTTTACCATATCATCTATAGATGTTTGACATTGATGACCAAGTCATTTATGCAACAACTTGTTTTCTTCTTCTCTAGATAGAAAACACATATCTTCTTCTCCAACGAAAAAGGTATATATTTACCTTTTTCCTTTTTCCCTATTGAACAACTACACCATATTTACCTTTGATGATAGAAAGTTTCTTAGTAACCCTTATAGAATTCCCTGAATGTCATAGTTTGCTGATGCTGAAAAAATTATTACTAAGACCTTATACTACTAAGACATCACCATGTCTCATCTCTTTTTCGCCAAACCTATCCTTCCCTGAGCCAATAATCTTCAAGAATTTATTGTTTCAAAATGTTAAAACTCTTTCTTTATTATATATTATCCCATTAACCAGATCATTTTTTCTAGTCATGTGAGACGCTAAACCACTATTAAGGATCCATAAACCAGAACTGTTTGATTCTTCACGGGAAATTTCTGCCACCACTGCCTTCTCTACTCTCTTCTTCTTGGTCCAAATGTTTTTGTTCACACTTGGTATAGATTGATACTTCTGATCATTCTTAGTGTATGATGGGGAAACATCAAATTACAAATCTCCATGCCAATTTTGCATTTTTAACTCACATGTTGGTTTGTTGATTTGCTTCTTGTGACTACATTGATTATACTTTAGGACATCTATTTATATGGTTGATATACAATATCTATCCATGTGCCCAAATACTTCACACCAAAATCATTTCCCTTAAAAATATACTCTATAGAACCATTCTTGGTTTGGATGCCACCACTATTCTTGTGCCCTTCAGTATCCTATAGCTATTGAACACCTATTTTGTGAGTGTCCCATCTTTCTATTGAAATAACATCTGATGAAAGGTTATTTACTACCTTTCAATTATCTTCTATCATTTTTCCCTTGGGTTCTATGAATTTAATGATTCTATTTTGTTCCCATAAAAATTTTCATCCTCAGAACAGATGCTTGTAGTCTGACTTCAACCCTAAATACATTTTGATTTTGATTGAGCCCCAAATCAGCCTTAGCAACTAAATTAGATTATTTCTTTTTCCCACTAAACATCATGGATAATATTCTATCGTTTTGGTGTTATGAATGATCTTCTATCCTGATAATGTGCTGGAAATCAGAATTATTTCTTGTTCATTAACTTTTTTTCGCAGACAGACAACTTTTCCATCAAGCTCATTGATATGCTTGATCTTATCATTGATTGTGTTTTCCAATCCATTGATCTAAATTTTATATTATTCAATATTTATTTTATACTCACTAAACAATTATGAGTCCCCTAGTGTTGATTACATGTGTTTTTCAATTTATTTCATCAACTCAGACTTCTCTTATTCTTGCTGCATCATATAGACTTTGGCGTCACATAAAACATTTTTTTCTTTCTCTATTTTAGCTTTTTGAACATCTATATCTTCAAGGGAAGCCTCTAACTCAACTTCCATATAACCTCTTCCTTCAAATTCTTATTCTTCATCAACGTCAGTTTCATCCTTTTTTCTGAGTATTGATGACAACTTCCACCATATCATTTTCATTTCCTTCTTTTTAGTTCTCTATATTTTCAACCTACTCAACCTCAAACTCATCTAAACTGTTACATTCTTTTGAAATGAGAGTTTTCTTCTTAAAAAATATCTATTGAACTACTTCTTTCCATTCCCATATTCTGAAGACCACTTCTTGAGAATTTCAACTTCATTGATATAATTATATTATTGGAACTTTTTCGAACACCATAGTGCACGATGAACAGCCATTCCACATCAAAAAGAAGGTAGTACAAGTTTTCCCTTGAACTTTATTTTCCATATTTTCAAATTTGAAGAAAGAAATGACATCACCTCATCTATCTCTTCATCTTCATGATAATCATAAATTTTGAGCTTTTTCGTGGCCATAAATGCCACTTCATTATATTTACCCTTTTCCATAGCCTCATTATCATAACTTTTCATTTTATATGCATCCAAGGTATTGTGAAAATTGTACAATGTCACCTCTTTCGGATCCTTGTCATACAATATTGAAACATTTGGATTGAAGCAAGGACGAAGTTTCCTCATGATGTGCTTCATGATCTTCATGACTTCAATTACTTCACCAAGACCTCTCATGTATTCGAATAAAACATTTACTTTATCAATGAATGCACCAAAAGACTCATTCAGGTTCATTATATGTTTTTCATACTTGTTCCATAACACTTTCATATTTTCTTCTATGACAATTGAATCTCCTTCATATATGATCAAATGTTTTCCCTCATGTCATGTGATGTTTTTCACGACATCACCTACATATATATAGCATTGAATAGGGATCTGCCTAATGAATTGATTCACTTAGCTTCTACATCCAATTCTCTTTGCTCAGCTTCTAATAGTGTACCACTAATAATATCGGATATTATACCATGAGTTGATGTTGTAAACACATCCATTTATAATGATTTGAAGCAGTGTTGCATTCGATTTTTCCATAACTGAATGTTTTTCCCATTGATGATCGAAATACCTTTCTGATTAGTGACCCCCATTTTAGAGAGAAAATCTGATAACAAATTTTCCCACTAATACCAATTGTTAGGTCCAATGGGTTAGATTCCCTAACTGGGGGTGAATCAGGGTATGATAGATGGAAACAACATCCCATATTGATATTTTTTTATGTTAAGAAAAACTCACTTCTCTCGCATTCCTATAGAAAATTATAAACAGAATCTAAATAATGCACATGACACAAAAATTTTTACTTGGTTTACCCTCACTTTTCTAAGTCCAATTAATATATACTTGTAATGTGCCGATGTACCAAATCCATTAAAAGAGCACTGGTGTTTACATTTTTCAAAGTATACTCATTGTCCCTTCTAGTTTTTAACCATTCACGATGTGAAATATCACTTCTCTCTCAACTGAATGGTGCACACGGCTTATTAAGAAGATCCACTCACAGTTTATAGACCCGTATGTCTCATCATTATCACTAATGAAATCTGCAACGTTAACTATTGATATTTTCTCTATTGAAGTCCAGGTTTTATCCATAGATGAATCTCTCTTTGCACTTTTTGTACCGGGAATCCACAAAATTTTATGCACAGCCTCTACACTGTCATTCATGTAATTCCTTACCTTTGTGCAAAATCCACTATTCACGAAACCCCTATTTTATGTGAAAACACTTATTCTACGTGAAACAATATATTTTTACATGAAAAATTTCCTTTACATTCAAGCACTTCTTTTATGTGCAAACATGAAATTTATCCACAATCACCTGACTTGAGAGGTAAATTTTATATTTACGCGAAAATGCCATTAATAATCCAATTTCACATGCTAGGGCATGGATACTCTCTTTGCCTTGATCTTTATAAAATTAGGGGGTCACTTCATATTTATAGAAAATATTGAACTCTGCGTGAAAACCCCTCCTTGAGCATGTAATCCAATTTGAGCATGGAAAAAACATTTTCCGTCCAACGCTTTTTCACGCACTACACCAATATTTTTCACACCTAAAGTCTTTGGAAATTTTCATGCTTCTGATATCGAAACACTACTTTCATGAAAAACATCATTTTTCTATTTCGTTCACCACACCAATATTTCACGCACCACTATACTTTTTTCTCACACTGCTCTTATTTTGCGTGCACCCAACTTTTCCAAAAACACATCTCTCTATTATCCGATTTTCTAGCCCAAAAACATTGATAACACTGGAAAATGGTACCACCTAGTATCCGCTCATTCTGTACCACCTCTAATCTATCCATTACTTTTCAAAGTCCTTATGTCAAACATGGATATCCAAAAATATCTCTTAAACCCGAAAAATCTCCATGTAAACCCCCATTGTCAACAAATTGGACATTATGGGCTTCTTTTTCAACAAACACAACATAGAGGCCCACTTTTTCAACAAACACAATTACCTCACAAATGATTCAATGATACCTTGAGTGATTTTTACCAACATCATTTATAGAAAATTTATCCTCACTATATAAGACTTGAGTGACAGGAGAGTAGAAATCACCATGCTTCTAACATTGCCTAATCGGACCATCATGTAATTTTTATGTAGTATATGTATGTTCATTATTCATGATAACATTTTTAGGATCACGCTATCCCTAGAAAGGTAGAATTTAAATACCTTAAATATATATATGATATGAGAAGATATTTTCATATGTAGAATCTGCCAAAGTTTAATGGGGAAGTGGGACCCTAGGTAGCCATGATCTGGATTGAGTCTGTCTAGATGATCATAAATCATCCTATGACAACCACTGATAGGAGTGTGAAGCTTTTTGAATAGATAGTTCATGGACATTTGAAGTATTTGTTCGATATTATGGTGGATGCGGGGAAATTGGTTGAGCTATCTTAGAAGGTCTTCTAGGTGATGTTCTTAATCCATTTATATCCCAAGACCTTATTGGATTTAAAATACCATGAGTTAATACATCTGATATGTAATTTTTCTTCAGTACTAGCCTATGGTATATGTTTTAATGACCATTATTACTTTTCATTTTCATTATAAGCTAAAAATATCTATTGGGTGAGGCATTTCAAGGACAATATTCATTATGAGATTAGATAATAGGTAAATGATTTTTGTTCAAGATACATTATTTATGTGATAACTTAGACACTCATTGGGGAATGTAATTTGAGAGAGGCCTTATCATCGGTCATGTTATTTATGAAAGGCAATCTTGGAGTTATTCTTCTGGTGGAATGAATTTTCTTTATTATTGTTTCTGCAAAATAACGAGTGGATAGGGCAGTCTAGGTAGGGGATAATCATCCCAAGATTATGTTCTATTCCAGGGATAACAGTGTGTAATGTTTATCAAAAATCACCCATAGTTTCCTTACCCCACAGTCATGTGTCATGTCTCTGGAAGACTGGCTCATCTTCAGAGGCTTTGGGAGAAGATTCCACATCATACCAAGAGAACATAATCAGGATAGAAACCAAAGTTGTCAATGGGCACGACTAACAATCATCAGGTTAGTAGCTAGACTTTCACAGGATGTTCCAGACATGGTAGGGCATGTGGTACCCAAGTTCATGAGAAAAAAAATCCATCAATTGGAGATATATTAGGCCAGTATTCTACATCACAAGTCCAAGGCACAAATTAGTTTCACATTATGAAAACTACTCTAGCTAACATGAATATTGGACTGTCAACATTCAGAGGTACGAATCTAGTATCATCAACCTTAGATTGTGTTTTTTGATAGATGGGAGTCAAATTAATTTCTATAATCTATTTATAATTTGTTTTTATATATGGAAATATAATATATTTTTAACCATTGACACATCATTATGAGTGTAGTAGAAAATTTTAAATCATTGTAATGAGTTTTCTATAGAGATTGGTGGTACCATTTATTTTTTGGAACTGTTCACTCTAAAAATTAATATAATTAACATGATTATTGATATGTATTGTTTTATGATATTACATGGTCATATTGGTTATTATGGGAATATATTTTCTTTCATATTTCGAAAAAAAGAAGCTATTGTCTCCAGGGTTAGTGGGATCTTCAGGATGGCCATATGTAAAAAATTTTGTGCATATTGGGTTGTATCATGGATTAGATAGCAGGTCTTCCTATAGATAATGGTGTAATTAATTGGGATTATTGTATTCCATTGGTATACCATTTTTAGTGTGTTTTCCCTGATGAGTTTTATGTCTTAGCACCAGAACAAGATATCAAGTCCATGATTGAGTTGGTGTTGTGATCAGAGCCACTTTGTATCATGTCTTACCAAATGGAAGCAGAAGTCGTTCAGGAGTTGAAATTTTACATGTAATATCTAGAATATGAATGATTAATATGTCTTAGTATTATACATTGGGGTTTATTCTTCTATTCTCTAATAAGGATATTGGGTCTTTGTTCTTATGTGTGAATTATTGGAGGTTGAAACTGACAACGGTCATGGAACTATATCATATTCTATGTATGGATGATATTTTAATCAGTTGGGAGGTGAAAATATATTCTATAAATTATATTGTGATATTGGCATCATCAGATATGGTTGAGACCATCAAATGTACCTTATACTACTTTTAAGAGAAGGCATGGCTTGCTTGAATTCATAGAGATGTTGTTGGGGTTGACTGATGTGTCTACAACATTAATGGAATTATAGAATAGTATCTTTCATCCGTTTATGGATCAATTTGTGGTGGGATTTTCTAATGATATATTTTTGTAATACTAGTCAGTAGATGATCATTCCAAACATCTTGAAATCATACTAAGTACCTTGAGAGACCATTTTTTTTACACCAGGATAGCCAAACAATGTTTCATGATTAATGAAGTGGACTACTTAGGCCATGTCATCTTAGAGGTAGGATTATAAGTTGAATTATAGAATTTCATATCCATTATACATTTGAAAAAATCCCAATAATGTTATTAATATTTATATATTTCAAGGATTAAATGGTTATTATGATTTTTTAAAATATGATTCCTCCAGTTTTTCTCAACCAATTTCAGTCTTGAAAAAGTAAGGGGTGAAATTTGTTTGGCCTGTTTCTCATGAGATAACATTTCAGGATCTAAAGTTTCAAATGAAATCACAACCAGTCCTCACATTACATGTGTTGGATAAATCATATACAATTTACTTTGAATCTTCCAAAGTTCGACTCAATGAAGTTCTGATGTAGGAGGATCAATTGGTTTCATAAGGGTCCATCTAATTTAAACTACAAAAGAGGAATTACCCACATCGTGATATGGAGTTAAGAGAATTGGTACATTCAATGAGATTTTATAGATGTTATACCATGTGTGGCAGCTTTTTTTTATACATTGATCTTAAGAGCCTAATGTACCTATTTTCTTAATAGGACCTTAATGTTCAGCAGAGGAGGTGGGTTGAGTATCTGAAATATTTTATCATTGAATTAGAATATACATCATGAAAGGGAAAAATAATTTCCAATAGATTGAGCTTAAAGACACAGATCGAGGTTATATGGTATTCTTGTGACAACTAGTAAACAATGGACCAATTTGCAGACTTGCATCAGGAAGTTCATGAATCCCACGGGCGGGTAGCTCAAACATCAACATATGTAATACACGTATATTTGGGAAGGTTTAAATCAAAGTATTTTTCAGATATAGAGGGATAGGTATTTAATGAAACATTATATTGTGGGTAAAAACATTAGGATGGTGTCTTAGCTATGGAAATTTCCGTATTATTCATTTCTGATAATTAATTCATATGAGATTCCACAAAAAATGAATTAGGGAGTTTTACGATTCCTAAAGGGTGGTGCATCCAAGTTTACCAATGATGTATTATTATATTCATATACATAACTTCTAGTATGTAATGGAGAAGTATTTGGAATGATTTCATGATAGAAGAATCACTTGTCATTATGTGAAATCCAAGCATAAGAGGCCGTCTAAAAATTTGTTTCCATTTTCCATTCCAGAGTGGAATTGGGATGAATCATGATGAATTTATGATATGAATACATGATAAAAAAATAATAATGATGTTTTATGGGGTTTACTGGATCAAATGATTATGGTAGACCCCTTATTAACTATTAGGGAAGCCTTCACAGTTGATGACCTAGGAAATCATTACATGAGTGAGGTGGTCTGGTTGTACGATGTTAAAAGGATAATCATTTGAAACAGATATCCTTGTTTCAAATCTTGTTTCTAGATGGTTCTTCATAAAGCCTTAGGATCATAAATTATTTTAAGTACAAACCTTTTTCCAAAAACTGATTACTAATCTAATATTACTATTGAGGTACTGGATGGTATGTTATGAGCCTGTGTTTTGTATTTTGGTGATTCCAGGGAGATACATATAGAACTCGTGGAGTTTTCATATACTTATAACATCTATGCATCAATCCAAATAAAATATTTTGAGAGTATGTGTGGAAGACCAATATTTTTCCCTCCTTTTGGATGGAGGTAGGTGATTTAAAAATTGTTGGTCAATGTCTCATGGAGGAGATATCTGAACGGGTTCAATTGATCAAAAAGAGGTTGATGACTATGCAGTGTAGGAAAAAAATTATATCTTAACATAACATATGACCTCTAGAATATGATTTGGGTAATCATTTTTTCTTTAGGGTGTAACCTAGGTTATATCAACATAATGTCAAGAAACAGGGAAAGCTATCACCGTCATTTGTATGGGAGTCTGAAATAGTATCAATGGTCGGTCTTTTGGGGTATCATTTATCTCTTCCACAGTGCTACAGTTCCATGCAAGACATGTTACACATGTCCAAACTATGGATATATCATCTATACGCTTCCCATGTGATATAAATTTCATACATCTAGAATTGTGTTGATGCGTACATTGAGGATAATCTGATATGTGTTATAGGTCATAATGATAAATCTCATCAGTGTAATATTATACAATTGGTTCGGTTGTAGTGAAACCATGGGCGAGTTCAACATGATACCTAATATAGGGTGAAAGATATGTGAAAAATGAGAAATATATATGTTCACCAAGACCACCAAACAACAATTGGTGTGCCTTGGGGGTGAGATACTATATAGTGGGAGGTTTTAAGATCCCTTGTTATTTCAAGTAAGTCTCTCTATTATTTTATTCATTAATATTTATTTTTGGATCTGTTTTCATCATAAAAATATATCATTTGAATAAAATTATTAATGGTTTTCAAGGAAACCTTAGAAGGACCCCAGTGAATCCCTAAAAAAATATTTTTCAGATAAAATGATATAAAGTATGGGCATGTATGCTTTCTTGATTTAATAGAGTACAGAAATAAATGGGTTATGTATTTCATAGATTTTCGGTAAGTCAAGAATCATTTAAAGAGTTTTTGTTTTTTGGAAATGAAAATGGTATAAAAATAAAATATAGAACCTTTAGATACCATGTATTGGGATTAAAAATATGGTAATTGTTTGAGTTTTTTAATAAGATAAATATAAGGAGATAGGTTTTTCACTGAATTCCATTAAAACATTTACAAGATGTGAAATCACATAAAACGTCACCTATATGGAAAACATGTTGTTTTAAACAAGTTTTGTGGCTAATTTTCATTATAATATATTGCATCTCTTATCATATTTACCTTAGGGATTTCTCGATGTGATTTTGTGGTGCCAAATTCTCTTATGGACTTCCAATTTGTCTGAATGATCCATTGTTTGTCAATTTAGTTAGGATTCTTCCTTCACTTCTTTTTTCTCTAGAAATTTATTTTAGTCCCCTATCGAATTGTTTCATTAATTTTGATCTTGATTAGTTTCGATATAGGAACATCTTTTTGATCATCTAAACATTCTACCTTGTGGGAGTTCTCAATTGGAAACATTGTTGGATAGATATTTATTTGTAGGGGTCTAAATCATAACCTTATGGGTTGATAAGTTTTTAGATTATAAAATATTGTTATTACACAATCATTACATATACATAAAGTAATTGTATAAACAAATTTAATTATTTCATGATGTAATTTGGTTTCTAGTTTATATTAATCAGACATCTAATTGAATTGGAAAATGTCTTAAAATATAATTATCATGATATGTGATCTAGGGTGATTTTATGTAAAAGAATCCTTAAATTGTGGATTACTTATTATTGATATAATTTTCCATAAATTTTGAATTCAATTACATGTGGAATAATAAATAATAATTTTAACTCACATAATTATCCACTGAGAATTGAGAGGTGGTATTTTGATATCCATGCTATATGAGAAGGCTTGTGTTCTATGCTTAAATGCTAATATATGAGGCTCAACTCTGGAACATGAACACTTATATGATGTAATGCTATTATTGAGCAGGAATGTTCCATTCCCATGTTTTAATTCTTATATAGAGTGGGATATTCCCAGTCCTAGATTGTAATTGTTGTATGGTTTTATCCCATATGTGTAAATTCTTATAGGGGTTTGAAATAGATTGTTTTGATTATACCATTATTAGATGGTTTTGGATTGAAAGGTCATAAGACATTCTCATAGATATTCAATAATTTTATCAAATAATTTTATTTTACCTTGGTTATATGGTTGTGGTTTTCATGGTCCTAATACATTCTTGAAGATATTCCATCATGGAGCTAAAGCATGTTGTTGTTGTATTTGATTAATTGTTTCATTAACTAATATTTTATTTAGTTATTTGTTGAATACACTTATTGTTAGACCAGTTTTATTTAGAAATAATAGATTCAACCGACTACGATATTATCAAACCCGTTTTGAGGTCAACCTTTTATAGCCTATAGGATTATGTGGATGCAGATTTGGATAAGAGAAATGGACCTTGTCATTGATTTCTTGTTTTCGGATGGGATGTAGTTAGAATATGGGAGCGATGTGGGGTACATGATCATAGATATTGAGTCTATTATTTGATTACTATATTATTTTTCATGTATTTCCAAAAATTACATTTAGTTATATTCTAGAACGTCATTATGTTATTCCTCATTTATTTATTAGATTATTCAATTATCTTTTATTATTATCATTCGCTAATTCCTTGCTTTGATTATTTCATTTCAATTATGATTTTTTATACTACTGTAAAACTTCATACTAGGGGGTATAGTATATATACTATACATTTCTCACCCCTACTTTTAGTCAGAAACCTCAAGTATTGGGGAGGTGCATTCAATTTCTCATAACAAATGCTTTTCAGCCATGTGACAAATTTTCAGATTGGGGGATATTAATGTATGTCTTCAATAAATCATATAGGTTCTCCAAAAAATCTGTCCAATTGATCAGATCATGTATATTGTTTTTTATAAAAAATGAATAATGGAAACATTTGAATGGGTGAGCTCAAACACTCACTAAGGGAAAATATAAGCTATAGCTATCATAGTTCATAATTAAAAAAATATGAATATACATATTATGTAGTAAATATAAAATAAAAATAATTCCATAATTAACTCAAACTAAGAGAATAATATAGACATGGATAAAAAATAATATAAATATATCAGATGGGAAAAATAATTCAATTCATAATGATGGAATACATAATGAAAGATATATTTTTATTACCATCAAGGCCGCATCCAAGCCATCATCCTTTCTATCAAGGATATAACAAAGGCTTTATTTTTACCATCAATAACATAATAAACTCATATAAATGAATTGGATAGATATACACTAAACTCCAAAAAATTATTATCTAATGATACCTATATGCAACAAGGGGCTATATAATATTTGGCCCCACCAATCTCTTCTTTAGGTCTAGTGTATTCACTATAAGAGATAGTGAGAAAATATTATCTATTCATCTTTAAAAATAATCACCCACATTGTTATATCAAAATATATAATTACAATACATATCCCCATGTCAAAAAAAGTGATAACATGATCAAAAACAATCTATAGAAAGGTGTTGGATGGGTACACAATACAATGTATTCTATACTAGGTAATCAATAAACGACCATATTTGAATAACAAATATACAAATTTTTAATTTATACACAATCAATAACTGATATATATTTCTATATAAGAATCCATAAAAATTAACTTATATTGTTTAATATTACATAGTTAACTTATAAATTTGACAATAATTCAAGGTTTAAACTCCAGGAAATCCCTTTTAAAAAAAGGAATGGAAAATAATGTATTAACAAAGAAATGACATTGAATGATAATTTATACCTATTCTCAGTGGATGGTTAGACAAGTAAATGGGCTTTATGTATCATATATTAGATATATAATTACATTATATATTCCATTTTGAGAATTAAGGTGGATAGTTTCAAAAAATCATATCACTATTGTATCAATGGAAACTCAGAAGAATATTGACCATGATTAAAAACATCATTGAAAAAGATGGATGCAAATGATATCACAAAAGAAGGTATCAAGAATAAAATTATTTGACATTTCATGTTCAATTCCCAAAATTATAATAATATATATTTATTATATGATAATTAATTTTATATAAATCAAATGAGGGAAAAACATTTCGAATGTGAATAGGAAAATGGATGTGAAAACATAATAATTATTTTACTCATAATTTTAATCATTGACATAAAATAAAAGCACTCATATAACTTTAAAAAGTTTTTTTTTTAAATTTGATGATATGTATTTTGAAAACTTTTACTTTTACAAACAATTCCCATTAATTGAATCTTTAAAATTATATGAATATATCTATAGGAAATGTGGATCCATTGATAAAACATTTGATAATGAATAAAACATTTTTAATACATTGAATATACTTTTCTGAAAACAAACATTGTAAAAATAGTATGAAAACCTTATTTTCCTAAAACTATCATTTTCACAAAAATAATTACAAACTAAAAAATATATTATGGATGGATAACCAATGAATGAAAATTTAGTGTTCATGAAAAATAGTATTGCTCTATGAGAAGAGATTTGATCTATATTTATACCTTATAGGAAATAGAAATCATAATGTTAGAATTATTTAATAAGGATTACTATGGTAAGAATATAAATCCATATAAATTAGTGAGATAATAGAATATAATACAATTATGGGTATAAATATAACCATTTTATATTAAATAATTTTAATAGAAAAATCCTAACTAAATGGATGAAAGACGATGTTTCGAACATACAAAATACATAAAAAAAATTCAATAACTATCTATTTAAAAAGGTAATATTGTTTGGGTTATTATATCCCTTGTTATACAAAAATAGGATAAAAATAAATCAATTATAATAAAATACACCATAAAAAATAATGTGCAAAAACATTTTTATGTCTCAATGAATATGAATTGCGGCCAATAAAACCCTTTCCTTTAATCTCGGATTCCAAAAACCTAGCTAACCTCACAAATAAAAAACAAAGATAACAAAAAATATTATTTTATAACCATAAAACTATTATATCTACTTATAATATACATTTATAATAATTCTCTATCGGATGTCTAGCGAGTTATTAAATATTTTCTTTGTTAGTTGTAAGTAATGTTGGTTGTATTGAACATGTTTCATAACAATGTTGTAGGTATTGATTATTGTAAAAAAATAAAAAAAAATTATTTGATTAAAGTTACTAAAATATATGTTCCATGATAATTATAAATGTATAATTTCATTTAAAGGTGATTTTTGTAATAATCAATTATGTTGAAATTAGAGATTATCATGTTTCAATTATTCTTAATGAATGAATTGTGTTTATATAAGTATTGATTTTAATTACAATGTTACCATTCCATAAAACAATCTTTTCTGATTTATATCTTATTATACCATTTATTATGTTTCCATTGTCATCCATGATATAAATTCATATCATTGTTCAAGTTGGTGGTTGAAATGACCCAAACAAAAATATATTAAGATTAGTGGATGAATATGTGGTGTTTGGATGTAATATCAATATAAAAGAATAATTATAATCCCATTAATTGTTTAGTAGTACGATATATTATAAATTCATTTAATTTGATTTATTTTTAATGGATATTAAAATATTGAATAATATGAATAAATAAATTCCATTCACAATATTTTTTTAACGATGGTATTAATTGTTTTGTATTTGTGATCATTTCATTAATTATATCTCCAAAATATCATTACAAAAAATATTTTTTTCATAAAAAAATATTTATCATTTATACAAAATCTTATGATGGTCTATGAATGAAAAATATAAAATGTATAAAGAATTATTCTATATAGGTGGTAGTCCTCATGTACACTTGGGTTATTATTTCACTTTCAAATAATAAGTTAATAGAGTTGTATGTATTACCAATTAATAATAATAAATGAGTTATATATATCATAATAATATATTAAATAATTTTTTATCCATTATAGGCTGGGAGGGAAGGCAGACAAGTTCTATAATGGATAGAGTTATCAACAAATATGCATGAATTTAATTTTAATTTTTCCAAAAGTAATAGGAGAGTGGTGGTTAATTTTTAATAAATTATGATAATAAAATACACAATATAATTGAAAATTAATTGACTATGTATTTACCTGAAAATTACTATTCCAAAGGATTGATATAAATAAAATATGTTGAGAGGAAATGATTACTTGCCTTGGGAATTTTGAGTATTCCTTGGATAATTCCAACGAAATAGAGGGATTTGGAAAATATCTGATAACCATAATCTCAAGGATGAATAATATGATCATAATATATAAAAAACTACAATTTTTTAGCAAACCAAATGTTTGGATTAGTGTTGTAGGGGTGGTGATCTGATCTTATTATAAGCGAGAAAGGAAACCATTTTTGTAAATTACCATAACATTTTACAAATATGATTTAACACATAAGAAAAAGTTGAAAAAAATGAAGAATAATATATTTATTAAGATATGTGGTATATAATGTCATATACCAAATGACATCACACATTTTTATCATGTTTTATCTTTTTTTGCAGGGCTACATCCTTTAAAACCTAATTTAACCATAATAAGTCATCCAGTTCTTATGAATGTAATTTATTATGTTTTTATTAAACTTCAGTACTCTGAATTATATATTCTTGAACTATTAATTCCCAAATTTAAAATACTTTTTATTTGATTCAATTATTTTGTGTGATAAAATAGATTTAAAATTAGTAAATGTATATTGTATTAAAAATAATTTCATAAGAAAAATATTTATCATGCTCTAAAATCGTGAATATGCATTTTTAAACTACATCCAATATTTCTAGATTATTATTTTCACAAAAAAATTATATTTTTTGTAGGAATATTTTTAAAATATTTCTTATACATAGATACTTACATAGTAATAATTTCATTAAATCATGGTATTTATAAAAATAGAATATTCCATTATACGCCATAAGATAAATCATTTTTTTAAAATATAAAATATTCATCTTACCAAAATATTTCTATGATAAATAAATTTATTTATTTTATTATAAATAATTCTTATATTTAGTAATTTTAAATTTAAATACAATTATAAAATATAAATAATACTAATTTTTTTTTGGAAAATTACTCTTTCAAACACAATCAATTGTACATATTGATTTTTAGTGACTATATAGAGTAAATAAAATCTTAATAGTAGAATATATTATAATTAAAAAATTAAAAACTTTCATGTGATGTAAAATCATTGTTCATGGAATGGTTTTTTAGAAAAATGAAATTCTAAACATTAAAAGATCGTGTTTGGAAATTTCTTTTTAATAATTCATTTTTATTGTAATTAATAGTATGATTTTATTTTTATTTTATAAATATTTTATAACTTGGTTAATCATAGTAATTTTTCTCTTATTTAGTGTCTAGGATTAGAAATACAAATTTAATTATTTGTATATTATTTAAATATAACACAAATTAAATTTTGTTAAATGTTGCCTGTGGAGAAATCGATAAAACACATTTAATTATTTAAATGTTGTAATATATTACATTATATGATTTTTATATTCTCCCCCATTAAATAAATTTTTTCCTTTAATTTTGTGTCATAATATCATATTACATTTTATAGGTTATCCATAAATAACTATACAGTACTAGATGATCATGGGTTTATTTATGATGTGGGGTGAAATTTATCCAATTTAAAAATTATACATGCTCTATAAAGAGATCCAACCCATTTTTGATTTCACATATATTTATACAATATAAATTTGAGTTAGGTAAATAAGTAATAATGCAACACAGCCCATGAAAATTATTTTATAATAATCATACCTCAAAGTGATTATATTTTTAACTAAATATCAAATAGTTTTTGAAAAAATTAATGATATAATACATCTGAAAATCTAGTGTGTAATCTCAAAATATTCTACATTATTAGTTTATTCATAGGCTTCTCATTGTTATCGTTTTTATTGTTGAGTATTCCCATTTTTTCTATAGATTCAAATATTGAGTCTCAAAATTCCTATATCACTTTCAATTGAAGTATCTTGTTTTTGCAGATTCTTTTTTCTCTTACATTCATGAGTATAATGGCCTACACCCCCTCACATATAACATATATCAATAAATTTTAAGAAAATATCACTCATGATTCATTCTACATAATTTTCATGAATGAAATTTAATGTTCATTACTTCATTATCTTCAACACCTAATCATCCTTGAGACTAATTTCTTATATTCTATTTTCTATTCAATATTTCAAATATATTAATGTGGTCTATCATATGTTTCAATTGTTATTTTTAATAAATTAGTAAATTTATCAGTTTCCATTATGTGTATATATTTTTTATTATTTATATAGTCACTACATTCCATTATACCAAAATTTTTACATTATTCCAGCTATCTTCATCCATTACTAAAACTAAATGGGGTAATAATATGTGGAAAATGAGTAACATCATAAAATGATTATGAAAATTTAACCTCATGATATACTACATTTTTTTAAATTTCTTGTAATTCTTTAATTATATTATTTGAACCTACATCAATATTAGTTAAATCTATAAAAAACATAGATAAACCTATATCATTCCGGTTTCACACTATGTCAAACATTATTTGGATCTTTTCATACTCATTTACCTAAACCATGATGTAATAAGTAAATAAATACTTCATATTAGTTTGTAATGAGTATATGATCAACCATGAAATATCCCCTAGGAGTGTCTACCTAGGTGTGTTCTTTTAGCACTTCTAACCATTTTCCATTGGGAATATGGATTCAATGCTCAATCGTCAATTTCGAAGAAGATTATCACTATATAAACTTTTTCAATAAATTCATCCACATACTAATATCTATTTAATAATGTAATTTCAATTAAATTAATTCTCAATACATCATAAAAAATTCCTTATTTCATCACACACTGATTATTATTCTTATACTTTCCACTAATGTTCACCTATCCTCGAACCCAAATAAAATATGTATTGTTTCCTTCATAGTAAATCATAAAATCTCCCAAATGTTTATCCAAAACTTTTAAATTATAATCAATCATAACATATTCACCAAAAAATTATCCTAAACAAACACCATAGTCTCTAATTTTATCTAAAACCTTCTCTAAGGGAAAGAATGATACCCCGGACCCACACTCTGAAAAAATGCATATAAAACACATATATTATATTTGGGACTCAATATATGCTATATATTAATGAATATGACTACCTTGTAATTATATATCGTAATGATAAAATTTTATTACAAAAACTCCCATGTTTTGTTTGGTATAGAGATTTAGTGAATTCATAAAAAACATAAACTAATAAATACCATGACTTTATCATGTAATTAAAATATTGTCCCACTATATATTAAACTACATAATCTATATAATTTTTTTAACATCTCTGTAAAATTATACAAAAAATAAATCAATTTTGAAATACATGTGTAATAAGTTTTGGTATAACCTAGCCTAATTGAATCAGAATAGGTTTTGCACTCAAACAGTAAGTAAGGATAAGCATTAGTAATAAAAATTAAATATCATAAGTGAGAATTGGATGAGAATAGATATTATAGAACTGATAGATAATGAAAAATAATGTCATTCCCAACTCAAACTGAGACAAAAATAAATCCATGTATAGCAATAATGATAAATAGATCACATAAATAGAAAAATTAATTCCTTGTTATGGAATAAATAATTATGACCCCATAGGTATTAACATCAAGGAAATAGTAATGACATAATTATTTCAATCATGACTATATCTAATATATCATTCTTCCTATCAAGACTATACTCAGTTCATATTAATAAATTGAGAATGTATACACTAAATAATGGAATATTTTTGACTCATGACATAGAACAGTTCATAAAAGGGATATAAAATTTTGGGATCCAACTATTAATTTTTTAATTATATTTAATTAATTAATGGTCAAAGTGGGTAAACAATACATAATCAACATTTTAAAAAATCATATTTTTTAGAATTACAATATATAGTAAGATAATAAATTTCCATATGTAAATAAAATTGATAACATGATCACAGACCATCCTTATAATGAAGGTGGATGGTTTAAAAAATTCTCAACATTCCTAACAAATTAATAAACATCCTTATCAGAATATAATTTATATATTCTTTAATAGATCTACAATGAATAAATGGATTATGTTACTATTTAAGTATTTAAAAATATAATATTGTATGGAGTAATAGTATATGGTTGTGTCAATATATTTTTTATTCCATATACATATGAATCTAAGAAAACAAACATGAACTAATGTAATGGAAACCATGGTATTCATAAAATAAAAATTGTTTTATGGAATTTTATGTCTATTTAAAAATGATTATGAGGGAAAAAATGGAAATGATGGAACATAAATTTTTATATAAAATAAAACAATATATGTATTCCAAATAATAATTTGTGATTGTTGTGAAATGAAATTTCCCTAGTCTAATAAGTGAAATTTAGAATGGTGATAACATATATGAAATATATCATTGAAATCAATTATTCGATTGATATCACATATGAATTGACTAAGAATTTAATAAATAGATACCACGAGTTCAATCCATGAAATTATAAATATATATAATTTTTCATGATAAATCATGTAACACAAATCCCATGAAACTATATAATTTTTAATGTGAAAATAAAATTAGAGGATAAAATATAATAAAAATTTTAATAAAAATTTAAAAATTTAAATTAAATAAAAATTACAAGTCACTGATTCTGATACTTTCCATGGCTGATGGGAGCATCATCATGGTGAAATGTGTTTGTGGCCTTTTGTTCCCTCATTCCAATGGTGGGAGAAATATGACACTTATGTGGAGAAATTTTCTCCATGATCAAAACATGATGATGGGATGTTGGTCTCTCCTTATGTGTATTCCTCCACATAATTTTATGCTCAGTCCTAGTATCTCTCAATGTTTTGATTCATTTTTCGTGAATTTCATTATCGGTGCCATATAAATGTGAACTTTTGTTAATTTGGTTGCTTCAGTAAGGAATATCGTTCTAGTGGGTGATTTCAACACATGAACCTTTGGTCGGAGTAGATGGTAACATTAGAAATGTATATGAATCTCTGGATGCTGGATCATTGGTACACCTAAATTTGATCACATAAGAGGTCTTCTCAAGGGTGAATAAGCCAAATGATTCACACATCGATTGTGGGGAATCGTATGGAATAGGCATGTCTCTAAGGTTTTCCTCAGCTTACCATTTTTAACACATGGTATGACATGAGTTTAAAATCATGAAAAGACAGATCAAACTGATTAGAACACTGATGATAAT